>OW026451.1:29019572-30280374 GCA_932274525.1 Podabrus alpinus
CTTAAGAGTTGTAACTTAATTTACATTAATCTGTTTTGTAAAGAATCTACTTATACTGTATAAAGCAACGAACAAATTATATTTTGATTGTAACTACAAAAGAGCTTTAAAAACTGTTCAGAAAGAAGCATTAAAATTTAATTTCTCATTCTATTCAAGTAATGTCGAGAGATTTAATCTTTGTAAAAGCCAAGAAACTAATCTTCTAATAAAACTTTTGAGTATTTATCTTCATGCAAATATGTTTGCGTTGTTTTTATTATAAAAGGGCGAAACGTACATATCACGTGAAGCTTTTAATTTGGTTGTAGGGTTTGACATTTAATTAAATTTAACACAATTTAATTCGGATGCCAATTTGTAAAAATTGAGTAATTTTTGTTTAATTATGTTTTTGATGTTATTCGGTTAATCGTAACGAGATTTACATTATTGACAGGGCTGATTTTATGGGCCAGCTGTTACGAACGCTGTGTAGTTATGATATTTAACTTTTCGGTACAATTTACACCATTTGTGTTTAATAACTGCACGCATATTATATTGAAAAAACATTAAAAGCGTATGAAACAAAACCCCAAATACTTGAAGCGATCGCACATCTTTAATTATCAAATTAATGTTCAGTTTATATCTCTTTGGTGGTGTGATCAATCACAGTGTTTATGTCATCGTGTTAACGATAACTTGATCCAGATAATATCCTTCGCATTAACATTATTTAATACATAATGTATGAAGAATGAAATAATTTACATACAACGTACATTATATGGCTTACTATTTGAAGTTGTATTGCTGAAATTGCTATTATTTCCTAAATTGCATACGTCTAACTTTTTTAAACTTGCGCTTGACTGTTATTGAATTTAAAGTTATACAAGTTTTGCATGGCAAATTCAAATTTTAGCATAAGATACTTGCGTGTTCATAACAATTGTGTACAGCAACTCGTAAAAGCTTTTAAACTTGTAGCGTGAATCCTCGTGACATTCAGTGTTTTTTACCGTTATCACAGTGTCGCACGCAATGCGTCACTGGAAAAATATATTTTTAAATATGGCATCATTAAATAAATTGTATTATAAATTTTGAATGCATCCATCAAGGCAAAGTTACATCTCTCAACATAATCGCTATAAGATACAATCTATCCAGAGGACGTAAGCCACGGACCCATCTCATGTAGGTATAATAAAAATATGTAAAGAAACTTAAGTGTTTCCGTGGTTCAGAACTCACGTTAAGCAGTAGGTCCTTCCCCTATGTATGTGAAAACAGTTAACACGCATATCGCAATTAGGTCACGGATACGACATTCAGAATCGAACAATATGATTTAGAAGAAACATAAATATAAAGAAAAATAAAAATAAAAACATAAATAAATCTTCGTATATTAAAAACCTACTTGCATATACATTGATAAAATAACATAAAGCAGATAAAATTAGGTTTATTCATATTATGTAATGTCGCCGACGAATTTTTGTGGAATTTAATTGCACAATCATTTTCTTACGAATACCACTCACAGAATTTAATATTTTTCTGAAATATAATATTTAATTTTTAAAGCTTGTGTATTTTATTTTTATTCAACACATTCAGGCATTTTAGTCTATTGTTGGTATTGTTTACTGAAGGTAGTGGCGCGACGGAAGAAAATCGTGCTGCAAACTTGTCGGGTTTCACAGTCTTTTTGGTGCGTCAAAAAACCTATTTTCCTTGCAAGACAAAAGAGAATAAATCGCTCTAAATTTTCATGAATTAAATTATGCTTTAAGCTTTAATATTTATATTAAATTTAAATAATTAATAAGGTAATTAAACCATAAATATTAAATTTATCTCGTAAACTTTTAGCAATTAGAAACTTATGCTAGTAAAAACCAATTACTGCTGGTTCGTGACATAATTTTGATTTTTATTGTTTAATACTGCTATGTATCATAGCCTTTAATTACCCTTAACGTTGGTACGACAAATAAATGTGTGATGTTCCCCTTACTTTATTAAATAAATTATGCTTTCAATAACTTTGCCCTTACCTGGATGCTTATCCCACAATGATAACTTTGTGGACGAAATTTTGTAGGTCACCACGGCTAGCTCTTAATTTTATAAAAAAAAATTCTTTTATTGTTAATAACTTTTCTTGATTGCATTAGCTCATCATTAAAATGAACAAAATTCATAAATTTTTAATATTGATTTATTTGATTTTAAATTGAAAATAACATTTTCATGGCAATTTGATTTTAATGAAAATTTTTCATAAAATTTTATAAATGGTTGTTAGGGAAACAATTAAAGTTTTACGCACACGCCTTAAATTTAATGATAACAAAATTTCTTAATTATAAAATAGATTTATGCAAATAAATGTTTATTAATATAAGATTGCTGACCTTTTATTTTGTTTAAAAATTCCTCACTGTATAGTTAAAGAATTTAACCTCACTTCCTGATTGCATCATTTTCTTTCTTGTATTTTGATGGTTGATCGTTCACCCACAAATTTTTCTCTACATTTATCGTTGTGTTCATCTGGTTTAATTTTCGGCAAATCCAACGATATTCACCGCCGTAAATAACATAATTTTAATATAAATTGGTGAGTACCCTGGCAAATTTTTACATTTATCACGTAATATCACTTCTTTTTAGGTTAATCCATTTTCTATCATTCTATATTCGGTTATGAACGTCTTGCGACATTTTCCCGATACCTCCCTGTCTCTGCTCGTTGCGTGTTGAAATTGTGTGACGAGCAGTTAATCCATTTTCACTTCCCTATTTCGGGTTATTTTAACACATTTTATTGTACAAACTCTGGAGCAAACAAAATTACGTGTACATCTTCGTGATATTCTCTCCTTACTAGGTAAAACAAACACGTTACCAAGGATATTAATTTTGTTGCAAATTTCCAACGCCTGTCTGTTTTTATGTTATAAATATTTTATTGGCAAGTAAATTAATCGATATTTTCGTCACTTGATTTTTAATTCAAATAATTGTTTTTATAGGAACGATCCGCAAATTTGAATATGATGCACTATAATTGTTTAATTTGAAGCGAATAATTGTCCGTTCAGTTTATCACACCAAATTGTGATAAATATCATCGAGGAGAAACCGTTTTTTAAAGTTTGCATAACACACTAATTACAAATTAACCTAGTTTTAGAACAATTTCTTAACTAATAAAAAAATTTTTAACTAACAACTTATAACTAATAGTTAATTATTTTACATGATATAATTTTACTTTCATTTACGATTTAATCGTTTTATCAATATTGCCATGATTTCTGTTAATAATTGCACATTTCTTTAAATTTCGATTAACAACTTGTTCATCCTTTTACCTTGCTACTGCAACTAAGCAAAGAACATTACAATACCTTGTATTAATATTTTAGTATTTATAAAACTTATTTGATAAACAAAATATATTTAAAATCATACTGCATCATCATTTAGACAATAATATTATTATCTCCATAGGGAATTGCGTAGAAATTTTTCCGCGTTTTAACCAATAATATACAATTTACTTATATACAAAAACAATAAAATAAAATTACCATAATTGTTAACAAATTGCATCAAACTTTTTACCTTTAATATTTGAATTTATTTCTACAAAAACCATTAAATAAAATTATCATAATTGTTGGAAATGACCACTTGCAGCTATTATGATAAGTCTATCGTCCTTTTCATCGATTAGCAAACACGTGCAAAAATCCCGGGTGTATTTCGTATTGTATCGTATAACCGCATATGCGATTCCTTAAATCTTTAATATTTTCAATCGAGGTGGTATAAATCAAGGATTTAAGATGAAATCAGAAAAAATGCAAGGGATTCAACAACACAAAAGTCACAAAAAGGGTAATGATAGAAGTTCATTTTCTGCTATCAAGATATCAATATCTGTATTAATTTATTAAGATATTAGTATCACACGTTTGAGCTCTAATGAGCTTCCATAAAAATCGTTTGTACCGCACGCATCGCAAAGTTATTCACGAAAACTTGGAGGGGGTTGTAGAAACGGCAGCCCCCCCATCGCGAATTTTTGTACAAAATTGGTGTCAATCGATAATAGAGAATTGCTTGAACTCCAATGAGCTTCCATAAAAATCCTTTGTGCCCCAAAGGATTTTAATAAAAATTAAATTCGTTAGAACAATATTTTGGGAGGGGTTGTAGAAATGCCTTTTTTAAGTTGTGTTATTTTAATAAAATAAATACTAATCGATAGAGAATCGCTTTAGCTTCCATAAAAATCGTTTGTACCTCAAAAGTAAAAATATCGGAGCATTTGAAAGAGTGTGAAATCGAGTAATATACTGTGTGACAAATTTGTACATATTTTTTTATTTATTTTTCGTTTATATTATTAACAAATAAAATTCTTTAAATTATCACCTCGTAAGTTATTTATCTATAAGCAATATCACCAAAATTTTGAGCGTACTTGCTTGGACCGATTTAGTAAAATTTACAATTTCACAATCTTTTAAACGCTCTAACTTTTTAACCTTTTACCTAAAGAAAGGCACCAAAATAGTTCAACACGATAAAGTCAAAAATAATTTTTAATAGAGACTTCAGATGCGAGGCCGAGATTATTATAACGAAAATACGCAGAGTTACGGAAACTAGACAGTCTAATAATCAAAACTTTTTTAAATTATTTTGAAAGTGTTTATGCGATTATGTCAAAATTCGGAAAATTCAGTATTTATGGCACGTAATTTTGCAACCCTTAACATGAACTGGAGGTTCCGATCGATTTTAACAATATACAGGATGTTCAAAATATGTATCATGAATTTAGACCTATAAAAATTATAGTATAAAAAAATATTCAGCTCAATTTTTTCACAAAAAGTCAACCTTACTTAATTCCCAAAAATCACATGTTTTCGAACTGCTATTTCAAATTTTTTTTTCAATTTCATTTTTTCAAGTGTGAGAAGCCAGAGGTGTTGTATAACTCACGAAAATTCCGAAGGGCAATACAGATTACAAACCTAAATTAACTTGAAAAAGATTTAATATGCAATAAATATATTTTTTAATATTGTAGTATGATTTATTAAAAACAAAAAAAATGTTATTCAAGTTTTTTAAGGCTATTGAAATGCTATAAAATTAATGAAAATCGCAAACGTTTTAATTCATAAATACCACACTTAAAAAATTGTAAATACCAATACAATAATTCTCAGTAGTAATTAATCTGTTTACTGTAAGTGTAATAAAAACTCTAATTTTTGCAATAAAAATAAAATTCAATAAATACAAATGTTTCCGTTACTAATTACCATGCTATAAAATTAAATTAAAGATGCAGATTTTTAAATAAAAATGTCGTTAGTTTTAATATTGGCTACTTGAATTTTCTTGTATTTCATATTTTAGTCGACTACACTGGTCATATCTCTAAGTTGTGAGGCTGAAGATCGAAAAACCTCGCAGAGTTAGCAAGTACAATAACAAAATAATATTCATAATATCAATAAATAAAAATTTACATATGTGCAAAGAACAAATTCATAGATACAATAAAAAATTCATATATCCAACAGAATTAATCTTTAGAATAAATTCAATGCCCACTATAGTACTTGCATTGCCTTACGTATGTCAGCTTAACTGACTCTCCATCTGCCATTCTTAAAGCGTTTTTACCATTTTTCGCAATCTGAGCTCACCGAAAGCCTTCCTGATCATCTCCACCATCACGTTAAATGCAAATCCATTGAGTTTTTTCTTCGACGTAATGAAAAATCTCTAAATGCACCAAAATTCGTCTTATTTAATTCATTGTAAAATGTCGTATCTGTATTTTTAGTTTAACTTAAACAATGCACCAAAATACTTTTCAGAACGTTTCAAATTTTCACAAGTAAAATGTACCCTGGTCCGAATAAAAAATTATTATTGTGGTAAATTATTACTGCTCATTTTTAAATAATTTACGACCAACAACTTGATATAAAACCGCAATCACTTCCACTCTTAGGAATGGTCAAGAATGTCCATACTAATAGACGAAGCTCTTTTTAACGAAACCAAGATGTTGCCTCCTACATTGGGCTGGATTTTACCTGCAATCCTGTACATTTCGCGAAAATTTTATATACGTTTATAATAAGGTAGCACCCTTTATCTGATATACTTATCACGCTGTCTATACTTAGCCCTTACACTCTACTTTTAGCAATGAAGATCATTTATAGATTATGTGTATTAAAATTGGAGAAACGCCGATAACTTTTATAGCGGAACGCAATTTATAGTTTTCCGATTTTGATCGGCGAAAGGAATACTGAACCTACATCAGTGCAAAATTTTTAGCTTTTCAAGTGACCAAACAATTAGAGTGTGACGGAAATCGGAGTTTCGTACGTAATTCTTATATTTATGGGCTAATATCCTGAAATATAATATATTATGTACTATGTATTTCTCGATTGGAATTCGAACTCAAACTAATAAGACTGCACTACAAAGGCAATTTGTTTTATATTAATATATATATAGGTCTGTTATAATTAATTGCGAATTGTAAGACTAATATGAATATATTTTATGTACGTCACCAGCGAGTTTAAATTGTTTCCTTTCAGTTTAGTTATACTCGGCGGTTACACTCAAATACTAAAAAGTACAGCAGCCACTTACTTTTAATTTAATTTTAAAGCATTTAATGTTAAAAAAGTGTACTTATCCAACCGCTACATCGAAATATATTTTGTACTAACCGTTTAGAGTCTTTTAATTGTAATTAGGTTTTTTAATGTATTCATTAAATTTGATTATATTACTTTTTAGTCTACCTTTGTAATCCTACAATAGTAGCGACATTGATGTACATATTTCAGCTTGACTATTTGTATACATACTTCAGTGCTTTTTTTTAGATTTAAATATTTAAAATTTTTCATTTAAAGGACATCCACCGACAAAAAGTTAAATTTTTATTTTCTTTTACAAATTTAATGAGTACATATTAATCCATTTGTACAAATTTAATTGTGATGTAATGAACAGGTTTGTGGTAACATTTTCTGGTGCAGAAAATTGGGGTATGTAGGAAGTAGCTAAAGGGTTCGTTAAAATATTGTGGTATTTGCTAATGTCTATATGAATATCGTTTAGAGCAAGGAACTACATCAAAGTTAATTATTTTATGTATTTATAAAATAATTGAGATTAAAAGTGATTGATCTTGCTTGTTTAAAATTTGCACATCTTACTCTAAACATTTCGTCAAAGTCAGTTTAAACGTGTGGGTTACTTATGTACACAACTCGACAGGTATTTCAAACATTAATGGAACTTTAATATTAGTTAATATAAACTACCCCATTGTTAAAAGCCAACATTTGATTTATGGTTATTGTACAGCAATTTGATTTTAACTGCTTTTACTTAATGTAAAAGATAAAATATTAATAAAATTATATACCTACCAATTACATAATTATATCTTATTTTTCCACTTTAATGTATCGCTTATTAGGTACTTAATGTATTTAAGATTAATATATTCAATTTACTAGTATACGAGGGTAGTGTAAGCAAATACATGAAACCACGACGCTTTTCCATTGTGCACGTAACCAACAAATGGATTTCTTTCCCAGAACAACTTTTGCATTGCTTACTCAGCCAACCATGCTCTTATTCTTATTTTTCAGTAACAGCGTACTAAAATAAAATGTAAATCATTCGGAGCCCAGTGTCGAAAATAAAGGGGATATTGTATCACTTTAAAATGCAAATATCTCGAACGAATTTAAAACCGAATACGAATTATGTAAGTGTTGTAAAAAACCATCTCATGATTTATCTGCAGGTACACATTTGCTTTTATATTTGATTTTATTTGAACCGCCCTCGTACCGAATTATTGGTTTTATTTATGTCTTGTTTATTTATGATTTAATTTTTTTTTATTATTTCAAATTTACTAAGTCTTGAATTATCGGTTCAAAAATAAATAGAAAATATTTATATAACTTCTTAGATCCTAACCTGTATAAACATATTGAATATATTTACGCTAACAAAATCGATGCACTTCTCGACCTGAAAAATACATTTTCACCAATGAAAAACAACAAAACATGTTTTCTTTTAGTTGGAATGACGTAGTTGAGTATGCAATAATCTTTTTTACTTCTTTTCGTTTTTCATTTGAACTTGTTAAAGTCTTTTTTAAATCGAACGATAATATTTTTATTTTTTTTACGAAATTTATTTATCAATATATTATTTACCTTTACTGCGTGTCGGAGTAACAAAATCCTGAATTCTGGAATTTTTTTAACAGCAGGCCGTTACTATAATATGGTGATTTTTAAGTGCAGGAAATCAGTTTTTGTGACTATCCCTAAAGTCATGTAATTGTTATATTGTTTATAATTATAATCGTGGTTCAAATTTTATACCATTACAAAACTGAATAGTGGCGAGGTCTCTATGATGATTAATGATATAATATGAAGTTTATTCTCTGAAAATGACCTACTGCCTTAAACCTTAAGCCTACCTACTGGTTTAAACGGTTGGAAAACCAAAGACATTCATGTTGACATCATGAGTTATTCCTTAGGCTTGCATTAAATTGCGGTCGATCAGCCAGGGAAAGGGTGCCTAATACGGCACCCGCGGGCTACTGGTTGTATACAGGAAAATATATGCAGCTTCGGTATGATTTAAAAATGCAAATTTAGATGTTGAACGAATTTAAAACAGAATACGATATATGGAAAGGTTGTAAAAATCCTTGAAACCTCTATTATCCTGATATTGTTTCGGATTAGTTAAAAACAACAATTTTCTTACGGCAAGGTTTCTGGGACCGGCTCGGTAGTAGCCCTTCATTTAAAAAGTAAGCTTTCAATGTGATACAATTTTGGCATTCTATTATTATTATTATCCTTTTAAAAAACCAATAAGCCTTTTAAAAGATCAATGGTGCAAACTGAACCGCATCGAAAAGCGTACGTTGAGCTATACCTTGGTATAGAGTAAATGCTTCCATGTTAGTAGTTTAGAGGGAGCGCCGGAATTGTGATATAAATAATATAAAAAATATTGAAATTAATTTTTTTCTTCCTTACCAGATTAACTGTTCGTTTTATTTATAGGTATATTGTAACAATACATTATATTATTTATCGATAAAACCTTTTTACAACAAAGCAAATAAATATAAAAATTTTCGAAACGATCAACTACAATCCGTGATTGGTCATAACGATGTATAATGTAAATACTACAATCGCTCTGCATTACATCATTTAACAACGCGTGACATATTATATTAATATCGTATTACTATTTTAAGTAATTTTAATCTATTCAGCTAGTACTAAAATTATTATAAACTGCGAACAGCTTTTTCGATACAAATTTGGAATCTATCAACATTCAGACATGCAACTCAGGATAATTGATTAACGGTGTAATAGGATTGATAGTTTAACGTGGAATCCTAACCACGGTATACTTTTGGAGCAGCAGTGAAGCGAATATGTAGTCCACCTCTTTATGTCCCACCATAGATTATCTGTACAATAGTGTAGTATTTAAGTTAATTTAAATGTGCGGTGAGGATTACCTATTGTTGGTCACTCCGAATGAGTTGAAACTTTGCAATCGCAAAGAGGAAGGTTTATATAGTATATTGACATAATTTTCACAAGCGAAGATATAATCAAAATTTTGAGTAAATCGATTTTGAAAATTGCTAATTTACATGTAAAAATTTAGAAAGATTTCATTTTGTTGACGGTACGTGTGCTGTGATATAGTCTAACACTTAGAAAATTTCGCACCGGCAGATGCAGCTCGACGCTCCTACATGTAACATCGATTATTTTTTGTTTTTAAGCGATTTTTAGGGGGTTTCAGATCCCGGTTGCCTTTATCCCGGTGTTATTGATCGGTGGCGCCTTCTCGTATGTTTAGCTCCGCCGCGTCAGCGGCTCTGAGCCCTAAAAACCGCCCGGAGATGCGGAGCATCGGAGGGTAGGTTTTTTGATGCTCATAATTCTGGCCAAGCCAGTTTTTAATGTTTATTTAGAGACCTACATGTTTACCGCACGGAATTAGACCGACAAATGCGGTCGATATGGAGCGACCGCGACGTTATATTTATAACCTCGGGTGGGCGTGGCTTCGACTACGAGCGACTGATGCATGCGGACCGCCTTCGAATGCATAATCGATGCGACTTTCCCGTACTTTTCAAATTGATTTTTCTCGAAATTTTGATTATATCTTCGCTTGTGAAAATTATGTCATTACACTATTTCCTCTTTGCGATTGCAAAGTTTCAACTCATTCGAAGTGACCATCAATAGGTAATTCTGCCCAAATGTGCTGTAACAACCCAAATTGCCTCAAGATTGGTCATTTGAATGCTACTACGGGTAGCTACGGAAGCTGAATCCAGGGGGGGCCTATTTGGCCAAAAACAATGTTCTCGCTCCTGGCAACGGAACTGCTTAAATGGGTGGACGCCACTCCTATCTAATGTAGGAGACTTACAGGAGGGGGGGGTTAAACTAGTAAATAAATCGAACGTTTAGAAACAAAAGTATTATTTATTTTAATTCAGCAAATTCAAATAAACAACTGTAAAGGTTGTATGTGGGGTGGTCAGAACAGGAGTGAATCAAGTCCATTTTTGTGATTTTTGGAGTTATGGTTGTTCCTATGCGTTCTAGTTCATAACTTACTTCAGTGAAAAAGTAGATCAAGTCACATTTTGTTCGTTTTGTTATCCTATGTAACTTGTTTACTTTCTTTACTAACAATAATATTACATGTTTCCGTGTTGTACTGAATCAAGTCCGAATTTATATTACCTATCATCTTGTTCTCACGCATTTTTGACGCTTTACTCTTTTTTTATCTTTTTAAAATTTGATTTAGGTGTATTTTGTCATTGGATTCTATGAATTTATAGTCTTGTAATTGTTAATTTTTCTAATTTTGGTGAAATAGTAATAAATTAATCAATTAATCGAAAAATTAAGTCGTAAGACTTCACTAAATTATTCTGCTGAGGATTGGATGAGAATTGCTCGGGAACCAAAGAAAAAGGAACCGCAATTTAAAGTCTACGAAATGCAAAGAAACGAATTCCTGTCCACTAAAAAATTAGAATCAGCCATACAAAACAGGAAGAAAACTGCACAAGGTGATAGTTTTTCTTGGTTAAAAATTAGATGGCTTCGTTTTGAAAGATCATCTCCACTATCTTATAAATTTAAAGAAACTCTTAATGAAGACATCGACTTGAATGAAAGAAATTTAAATAAAGGTGTTCGTGGTAGACGTATACAATCCCTCGTCATTCAACAAGAAAATTTATATCTAAACAGACGTATCATAACAGACTCTAAAAACCAGCATAATATGAACGATTTACTTCCTTACATTCCGCCAATATACCATTCATTTTATAAGAATCTATCTACAGAAAGCAGAACAAGACAAAATAAAAATCAAGACTCCTCTGATGATGAAGAAATTACAGATGAAATTATTTTTGCGTAAAATTAACAATATTTTCAGTGTAATAATGGTTCAAGTCCAAACAATTAAATTAAGTTCTGTGTAAAAATTTTTATTATAATAATATATAATTTTTATGTTTTCTATTATAAAATATAGAGTTTTAAGAACCACTGGGTGTAATTATTTAATAGAATTGATTGCTTTAAATAATTTAATAATGATCAAAATACTTTAAGTTGCGATAATTCATTAACAGCATTTATGGACTTGATTCACTTCTATTCTGACCACCCCATGTATGTATGTGTTACGATTAAATCATATTTACAATCTCATAACACACCAACTACTTACTTTAAACACTTACCGTTAAAGATCGATATGATCAATAAATAAAATTTAATTAAATTTAAATTTGATCATAATTGCTAAGTGTGGCCTTGCCCGGTCAATAGTTTATTTTATAGTAATACAAACAACTAATGTCTCTAATATTCGCAATTTGTCTTTGATTTTTCTAAACACATTATCGGCTTCTGAACTTAGAAATCTACACCCAAACTAATGATAGACAAGCTACCTGAATTCTAAGCTCTGAATGAATGGAGGCAGCAATGCCAATCTTATACGGAAGAATGAATCGTGAACAGGGAAAAACTGAGATTAATCAAACAGGAGTGGAATTTTATCAGAAATTAAATGAAGATTATTTACGAACCAGTTTATTCGGTCATCAGAAGTCGTCGGGATGTGCACGGTAGCTTTGAAAGGATGCGTTACCAAACCAAAAACATCTCAAGAAAGGTAGATGGGATAAAAGCGCCTTGCAAACCGAAAACACTTTCAGGACAACGCATGCCTTGCAAAACGAATGAAATCGGGGACTTTCATTTACTACTGTCGACCAAAACTTATAAATTATTGTTTTCCCCATGTGTCTTCTAACCTCAGTTTGTATAATGTAAACTTATTAAATTAGTTTGTATTATTAAGGTGATCTAATTTTTACAGTTATCTCCAATAACCTATAAGTCCTAATCAGTTAACCTGTAAATATTTATATCGCCTGAAATTTGTCCACCAAATTAGCAAAGCCGATGCTACTAAAAATATTACATTTACATCAATGTTTTAATGTATTAAGTTTGTAAAAACTAATTGTGAAAGTAAAACATAAATTTTATAAGAGCACAGAAAGCAGTATTTAGTGCTTATAATTTTTATATTAAATTCATACAACTGCTGTATTATATACCACAATACTAGTATTTATACAATACCTCAGTTCATTGAATATTTTATTTTTTAAATTACAGCTTAATGGACAAAATGTGCTTTAACCCATGATAATGTTATATACGTCCTTTGATTCCTATGGGTGTCCTTATTTTTTTACTAACTTCACAAAAACATGCTCATGGAGATTATAGATCTCAGCAGGGAATAACCAAACACTACAATATTTTCGAGTTGCCTTTCTTTATTTATAGAACAAGTAGATGTTAATGACTTTTTCGTGTCAGATAGAAAATTACACCGCAGTAAAGCTTTCCTTCAAAGCTTGTTTGCTGTTTTTTCCAGATTTTCTTTACAATACCACTATTAGTTATATAATATTTCCAAACGTTTATTCGATGTAAACATTTTATTGTATAACGTATTTACTCAGGTTCCAATAATATAGTTTCAGACATGGTGGGAGCCCAAAAAAGTGTTATTTCATTTATTTTATACGAAAGTAAGGATTTTTATTTGTATTCTAAAAATAGTTGACATTAAGTATGTCGTATCTTCTAAATTTATGTAAATTGAAGTATAATAAATCACCGGATATTAAAGTTTTCTAAGGAGGGTGTTTAGTGTTACGTCTTTTTTCTACAACGGAAATTGTACTCTTATTTATATTTTATTACATTTCATTACTATGGTTCAATTAGACTGTATTCTGAGTTTTATTGCGAACACTTAAAAAATTCGTTTCCGAAACACCTTATGCATTAGGAATTTGTTAAATAACTATGATAAATTATGTTGTGAAAGGAGTTTAGTTTATTTGTATATCGAAGCTTGTAATTTTTTATATCCTGAAAGATGTTTGAAATTTTTGCGACGGCTTCCAATATTAAATTGCTTTGACAGTTGCTGTATCCAGTGGTTTTATAATTACTTTGCTTTGTGGATAAATACAAGATACATCACGTAGAATCTCGAGACGTATACCTTTTAATCAATGTCAATCAATACCTTCTTTGAAAATACACTGCGTCTTAGAATTTTAATTTATTGTGTAGATAAGTATAATACATTTCAGTATTTAATTGTCATATTGTAGGTACGGGTACAATGGCACATTCAATAAAAAAATTTTATATTACGTTTATATGTTTGGATGTGGCAAAAATTATTTTTATTTCCTTGGTAATGATTTTTATCATTTAGAAAAACTTCAACAGCTTTTGTGTTAAAATGTGACATGTAAATGGTAAGCATTACTAATGTTATTCACATTTACATTCGAGATGAACAGTTTCATTATTAATTTATTTTATTGCTGCTGTGTGAATTCACGGATGGATGCGTTAACATTATACATTCAGGAAGATTAAGGGAATAAACATAGATTTTTCTGACTTGATTTGATTATTATAAAATGTTGATTCTATTTAGCATTGTAATTATGTTATACATTCACAGTATACGCAGTAAAACACATCAATTTATGTTGATTGTTGATATAAATTTAAACGTTTGTCATTTGCAAAGTACATAGTAATTAACAGTACCTACTTACTTCTTAAACAACGCCGTGTATGCAGAGTTTGCTTATAAAAAAGTTCATTTTAGAGGCCATTAGTATGCAATGTGTGATGTTATGTTCGCAAACATTTAAATTTTAATAATTAAAGGCTCGGAGCTTTAACGGCTCGGATTATTTGAAAATTGTTTGTTTTGGGGTTCTTAATAATTAATTTATGCGATGTTCAATTTGGTTTCTTGAAGATTCAAATCATGTTAACGCATTGTTAAACCTTGTAATCGAAATCATATAACTAACAACACAAAGAAATTTTATCGCTCCCATAAATAAAGCCTCGCACATACAATAACCCATTTGAATAATTTTATTTTTACTGCACCATAGAGATAACGAGCACCTTGCTTGAGATGCGATCATTTTCTATTTTGGCAAATTTTTGTCACTATAAATTTTTACTATAAACTATTGAAAAATCAAAGCGTTATAAATAAATTTGATAATACAAGTTAACTACTGGAACAAAAGACAGCAGCAGGTGTTTCCTTAACATAAATAGTGTAAGTTTTTGCTATATATTAATAGCATTTGGCAACAAAGTCACATTTTCTTTGAGATAAAGGTTGAAGTAAATGGAAGACTGGTGAAATTTATAGCTGATTTCTAAATTACTTATTGTGTCTACTCCAAGTATTTGCAGATCATTTTTTGTAATGTAGGTTTTTATAAATTTATAGGAAATTGGCTACGTTACACATTGTATAATTATAGTTGATCTATTAAATGATAACCAAGACATAAATAGTGTTTGGATTATATTATGGCGTGTTTAAAAAATACATAGTATAATATATACACGATGGTGGGTGATAAGTATTTAGATATTGACGGAAATGCATATTTTTATGTTTCCTGAGTACGAAACGATTTTTCATAAGTGTCTCTGTGCACTCCGATACAAATAAAATAGTCGGGAGTTCAAACCTCGACTACTTCCAAATTATTTTTGCCGTGGTTTGGGTTACACGTTAAACTGGAAGTCTCATTGTGTACTGGTAGAGAAGGTTTCAAAGCTCAAAAACCATAAAAATCGACGTAGAAAGCTCAAATTCGTATATGTATGTATTTCGCCTTCTGGATGGGGCCCCTCATCCTCGCACTTTGAAACTATCCCTACTATAATAGTCAGTACGTAAAAAAGTTTCCAAATCAAGTTCTTTTTACCAAATATATTTTAATTTAAATTAATAAAATATTTTCAAGTTCTGGTTTTAAAAATTGATTAACTTATAAATAACACTGTTGATTAATAAATTTTGGCAAGCCAACAAATGAAATTTACCGGTTATCATTTCAGCGATCTCAGCTTTTCTATTTTTGAAATTAAAATTAAGAAATCATTTAATACATGAAGAAGAAAGCAAGAATATTGTCTTCTAAAAGGTATTTATTTGGTAGTTTCGAAATTTCTTTGACTCCTGATATTTTTTTACATAACTCATTTTAATGGGTTTTCAAACTAATGATAATATAGGATCGTCAATAATATTTAAATTATTGCTAAGAAAATAAATGGTAATTTGAAATTATCACAGCATGACTTTCTTTATTTTCGTTCCTAAATGAACCATATTTTCTATTTTGTAATTTAAATTTTTTTCATACGTAGAATTCTATCTAAACGCTAATATAAATTTTATTCCATCGACTTTTACTAAATTGGAATAGTATGTTTAGGTTGCTTTCAGCATTCTAAATGTATTTTTACTGAGCTTAATAAAAAGTTACTGAATGAGTCGTTTAAATGTATGGTAAACGTTTGCATACTTGATGTTAGTGGTATTAATGTTTGCTTTAACTTTTTTCTATTCGGTGAAACAAATTTACAGAACTGTGCTTTTGGTTTAGTTAACAAACAAGTAGTTCACTTGTATTAATTTCTTTTGTAATTTGTTCTTCATTTTTATATCCTTCTTTTCAATGGATTTTATTGTATTACTGCGGATGAATTTTTTATTATTCTTTTGAGTCAAATGTCAACTGGTCAAACAACAACTCGGTAGAAGTACGCCATTCAATTTATTATTTATCCTCTGACAGAGTTACATTTTTATAACATAATTTAAGAATTCGTAATACAAGAAAAAACATCTCATTTCTATGTGAATATTGTTTTAGTGTAGGAAGCAATAATTACCAGTAATCATAACCATCCGGCCAATTTTACTTGCAATCTCTTCTTATTATGATTTCCCTCCGGACACCAGAAGGGAATCCAAATCAATAAAATTGGACTGCTCTTACAAATTTTTCTGAGTGTACCTTCTGGTATAAAATTAAGCCGAATGGGGTTTCCACTAAAACCTAAGCAAAGAAAAATCTTTGCCCTAATCGCCCGATTTAAAGCCTTCATGAAAAAATTGAAATTTTCGCTAAAAATTCTTTTTTATTTTAAAACTAAAGTTTCAAAAAAGCTTTTGAAAAGGCGTAGATATTAATATACATAGGTACTTTTATTTTTAAAACTACATCGCATATTATTCTTTTTATTTTAAAAACAAATATATTTTAGAATTATTTTCTTCATCTACTTGATCTTAATTTATGTTTACGACTGTTGTATTCGAGTAAAAACAGAATTATTTTGAGTGACATTATTTTAAAAACTGCATCGCTTGTGAAATGGAAGTACGTATATAGTTTTTATTTTCAAAACATATCATATATTTTGGAATTATTCTGAGCGACATTAGTTGTTAATTTAAAAGCACATACTTTTAATACTAATTTACATTAAGTCATTAAGTGAAAGTTTCAATTTCATTTAAAAATTTATAATTTAGTTTTCAAAGCACTTGGCTTTAAATTTATAATGCAATACTTCTAAATTAAAATTCTATTTAATTTTATTTGACATTACTTTAACAACAAATTAAAAGGTGATATTTAAATTTAGACTAAATGCCATTTAAAACTATATTCTTCTTCTTCAAGTGCCATATCCGGTCTCCCGGACGTTGGCGACCTCTCTCCTATGTATGTGTTGTGCGTTTGAAGTATTATCACACACATAGGGGACCTACTGCTTAACGCGGGCTCCGAACCGCGGGAAGTGTATTCACTTCATCTCCAGAGAGGCTGTTCCAGGCAAATTACACCTCGGTGGTTTTGCCATTGCCTTCCGAGGGGAGACGGTCAGAATAAAGTTTTTACTGAGCCCGGAGTCGAACCAGGCATTCAGCTTTAGCAGCAACGCACTTAACTGCTTTAGCTGACGACCGTCTTTTTTTTTAAACTATATTTTTTAAAACTATATTAGGTATTTTTATTTTAAAATAATACTGGTTCAGTAAAGTCGCGGTAATTCGAACATGTCAGGAATAAAAAATATTTCGTACTCCAAAACATGAACAATAAACAAAAAACTAAAATTTTTTAAACCTATAAAGTTAAAGGACTTCATCTCCGAAAGGGTGACTTTTAAAATAGATGAATTGGGTTTAATCGACCTCAACGTTGTCTGTAATTTTTAGAGACACCCTGGATATGTTGTTAGAACCATTGAAAATTGAAAATATAGACAGAATATGCAATTAACAATTTATTTTGCCTGTGTTACTTTTATACTTTAAATGCTTACGTTTCATATAGTAGGTACATTATGTTGTATCAATTGTATTATCCGAGTATTATCTGAACCACGAAAGAAAAGCCCCACGTGATTATTTTATGAACTTAGAAATGACATGACATTATATTTTCCTTATATCGTTTAACATAAGAGGGACAAAGATGCAAAATAAAAAGTTGTCTGATCTTCAACTATTGATGACGAATTATTTATGACGCAGGGCTTTTCTTTAGTGGTTCAGATAATATCGTCTGCTTACTGCGAGAACCAAGTAACTGCAAAATTTTCAAAAATGATTAAATGTACCACCATGTTTAGGTTTTTGCGCTCTTTCTATAGGTAAAACAAGTTAATTGATACACGGGCCCGTTCCAAAGTTATGCTGTATGAAAAACAATTAAATGTTAGTTTTTACATATACATTTTTACAGGCAAAACATGGTAAATAGCTCCCTATTCTTGAGTTATCTAGATTTCACTATTTACTTATTTTGTTATACATTAATTTAAAGTATTATAACATTGCTAAAACTATAATCCTTCTTAGAATGAGGTTGGATAGTCTTACCGGTTTCTGAATTTCTTCCAAAATGGAAACATTTCTTCTTTTTTCCATCCAGGCACCCTCAGTAGTCTTCGCCATCACCACATTTCCATCGTATTATCTCATGATCCAAGTTTCCGAGGTCTAGAGAATGATGGGGACCACAAGTGTCTTCATCAATTTTTTCTTTTTAAATAACTATCTCCAATTAATGCGAATAATCACAAACGCCAATGAACCACGAAGTTACTACATGCAATAATTAAAACAACAATTTAATTTTTACCTCGTACTGAAAAGTTTAGGTGTACTTTTAGCGGTCGTGAAAAATCAAGCCAATTATTGAATAATATACTAAGAGCACAAAATTAAATGAGTTGGAGAAAATTGAGAACGTTTACCTTTTTAAATTATAAAGCTATTTAGAGAAATTTGTTGCTTATTACATCTGTATTTGGAATTTGATACATAGTACAATAATACAGAGTGGTCCGCTTATGAATTATGTAATGACATTTTGTTTATAAAAATAGGGTACGGAACCAAATAAGCTGTATTTAATTTATAATTAAATATATTAAAAATATTTTTGTCTATAGTATTGTATAGATTGTTTTATTGAAGAGGAATAACCCAGACAGCATTATATAATTATGAAATATCCTTTAGATTATTTTTATTTAGATTATTGTAATATGTTTTGAAAGTGCTAGAAATAATCGAAATTTTTATCTAATATCTCCACAATATGACAATGCCCACTTTTTTTCCCAGAATATTCCCATAAGCCTACAATTTCCGCATGATCTTTGATTATTTTAAGTGTTATTCTGTATAGTTTTAATATTCCTGAATTAATAAATAATAAATATTATGCCGGTGGTTGTATAGCTATTTACTCCACTTATGTACAATGAACAAGTATACATAATGCTGCATGGAATTAGACAAATAAATAAAATGAAGCAATCGTTTCAAAAATATTATGTTATTTAACAAATATATTTATTGTTAAAATGTACAATAAAATAATTAAAACTTAGAATTCCATTAAAAATTTACAATTATAACAAAATAAATATTAGGTGTAATTATTCAGTTCCACTTGATCTGTATGCTTCCATAGATATTATAGATAGAAGAGACTAAACTGCAATTTGCATTTCAATATTTGTAACGGTTCTATGTTGATTTACAATTATTAACATGATGTTTTCCAAATAAAAATTGCTAGGGGTTCTATTACAATCTAAATTTTATTTGCTATTTTTGCTTTGTGGTCCCAATGACTGTATAATGTGCAACGCCATTCATCCATAAGAACGAATGCTCCAATAACTCATTCCGGCAATATTTCTGTTTACATAAATCTATTCAAAATATTATTGAAATAATCAAATAATATTTAGATATTTACGACTTCTAAAGTATATCGAGTAATGGCGATGAAATGTTTTTTGGGCACATGGAAGGGTTGATAGTTGAGAGGGTGGTCATCGGTGGTGATTATGTTTGTAACATTTAGTGATCCCCAAGATAAATTAAATTTAATATACGTGGAAAACAAACCAAAAGATTGGCAATAGATGATCTCAGCAAAACTGATCTAAGAGAAAAATGAAGAAGAAATGAACTAGCAATGATATTGAATAAGAATGGAATATTGAGCTTGAGAGCGTGTGCAGAAGGCGAAATAATTGTAACTTAACAACTTGTAATACAGGGATTAATCCACCCCTACAATAGGATTTGTAAATCTCGTAAAGAGATAGCGATATTCTTTTTAAAATATAATAGCTAAATATATAAATGTATATTGTTGCGTTCGGCACCTTTTAAAGAGCAGACCTACCTATTGGTTGACTTAATCTCAGGGTCAGTATTTTGCTTAAGAGTCACGATGAACAAAGAACAACACAGACAAAGATGTAATTTCAGAATTCATATTTATTGAACCAACTTAAAACTAACAAAATGAAACACACAAAACTACAAATTGAAATTTACCTTAGTTTTTTTTGCGTACGTATTCGAATACCTCGCTCACTGTTTGGAAGACTTATATTCGCACTAAAACGTTGCACTTCTTCTAATGAATGCACCTACTTCCTTCAGGATTGACCTCGTTCAA
Organism: Podabrus alpinus; assembly: GCA_932274525.1. Taxonomy (NCBI): domain Eukaryota; kingdom Metazoa; phylum Arthropoda; class Insecta; order Coleoptera; family Cantharidae; genus Podabrus; species Podabrus alpinus. Next base: position 29,040,196 of record OW026451.1, read on the forward strand.
GCGATTCTCGTCACAGCCGAGGAATTGGATTTGCTTTTGTTGGTTCCAATTCTTTATCATTCACCCACTAGGATGATCGTCGGCACTGTACTATACACGTTCTGTTCGGACGAATATTTTTGATGTCTTTGGCTTCGTCCACTTTGATCACCCACCGGTGTTAGAGTCCAATTTAATTAGTTGGTTTCTCGATTTAAGACTTTACGTCTCCTCCGTTTAAATATTCGCACGTACCTCACTTTTTGAGAACACGATCTCTCTCATACGAGAGCTTTTTGTAATTCAATTTTCAATCTCCCACACTCCTTTGCGTTGATTGAAACAATTTAAATTTCTTATTTTTTTAAGACGAACTTAATTTGCGTCTTTTCTGTTTGGAAACGCACTTCGGAATCTCATGTTTTTTTCTTGTTATTTTTCTATCCCCTTCGTTACCTCCTCTTTTTTTTGTTTTTATTTTAAATCAACGTTACTAAACGCGCACGTCATAGTCTCTTTTAAAAACATAACAACCAAACAATAAACAACAACTTCAAAATTTTAAAATACAATTCTATGCAACAATCTAAACAATACTACCATAACTAAACTAAAATACGACATGTTGAAACCACATCCCGTCCGTGCTGATCGTTGTTGATCGCGGATATTATGAGATGTTGTGGATACAACAATATAGTCCGGGAGCCAGCGACCGTTTAGAGTTGGTCATTTCAGAAAGGCTGAAAATTTTTCCTAAGCTTTATTTGGTATCACTGGTAAGTGAATGGACCTCCAGCTGGCACACCTCCGGGGGGTGTAGCTGCGGCAGTCTCCCACACACGTAAAATAATAATACAAAAAAACTAATACCACAAAAGCTGAAACTTTGTTCACATGTTGATCGTGCTATAAATAAAAGAAAAAACGTATCCAGCCGAATTTAGAGTGGGGGATTATGCCCCAGCTTTTCACGTAAAGAAGTGAAAATATGCGCTGGGTAAACTGATACCACAAAAGCTGAAATTTGGTAAACTAATAGTTAAATTAATAACTTAAACGAAAAAAACATCCAGCTGTACATTTGGTGGGGGAAAAGTGTCCAGCTGATGCAATGAAGAGCGCTGGGCATGGGTATGCGCTCGGCCGCGTCGTACCTTTGACTGCATCAGCTGGACACTTTCCCCTCAAGAAACATAAAGCTGGATATTTTTTTCGTTTAACTTATTCAGTTAACTATTGTATTACCAAATTTCAGCTCTTGCGGTATCAGATATCTATACTTTTCTCATTAAACACAGCGTGCCGTCCATACAGTTATTGGATGATAGATACGTATAACTTTTCTGCTATAAAGGAAGATAATAAAAAATAGGTTTACTATTAATTATTGAAAATGTTTTTTAGTATTTATTTACAAAAAACATACTAAAATTAAATATAAACATACATAGGGAACTAATACGTGCAATAAAATAATGTATTAGAAAATTTTTTAGTTTTCGCCTTCTTCGGATTCATCGCCATCATCGTCCTCATTATCGCTTTCATTATCGCTTTCATTATCGCTGCAAGTGATGCCGACCAGTGAAAGATCGTCGTGATCTGTAAAAATATATAATAATAATATATTAAAATATATGATGATAATAGTATAACCAAGTCATTAGCTCATTATTTTGTACAGGAAAACATGACTATATGTACTTGGTCAATTTTACCTGTAACCGATATTCTCGTCTCTGTTATCAGTGCAACATAAGCATTCTATTATTAGATAAAAAATTATTTCTGTTCTCTCAGTATTCTAAAAAATTTAAAAAAATTTAAAAATTAGCAAACGCCCTAATAAGAAGTATTGTTAAAGTTTGATTTTCCTAAAACAAAAATTAAAACTTCAAAAGCTGATATTTCACAAAATATTAAACATTCAATTTCATTTATCTAGAAACTCTGTTAAGCGATAATGAAAGCGATAATGAGGACGATGATGGCGATGAATCCGAAGAAGGCGAAAACTAAAAAATTTTCTAATACATTATTTTATTGCACGTATTAGTTCCCTATGTATGTTTATATTTAATTTTAGTATGTTTTTTGTAAATAAATACTAAAAAACATTTTCAATAATTAATAGTAAACCTATTTTTTATTATCTTCCTTTATAGCAGAAAAGTTATACGTATCTATCATCCAATAACTGTATGGACGGCACGCTGTGTTTAATGAGAAAAGTATAGATATCTGATACCGCAAGAGCTGAAATTTGGTAATACAATAGTTAACTGAATAAGTTAAACGAAAAAAATATCCAGCTTTATGTTTCTTGAGGGGAAAGTGTCCAGCTGATGCAGTCAAAGGTACGACGCGGCCGAGCGCATACCCATGCCCAGCGCTCTTCATTGCATCAGCTGGACACTTTTCCCCCACCAAATGTACAGCTGGATGTTTTTTTCGTTTAAGTTATTAATTTAACTATTAGTTTACCAAATTTCAGCTTTTGTGGTATCAGTTTACCCAGCGCATATTTTCACTTCTTTACGTGAAAAGCTGGGGCATAATCCCCCACTCTAAATTCGGCTGGATACGTTTTTTCTTTTATTTATAGCACGATCAACATGTGAACAAAGTTTCAGCTTTTGTGGTATTAGTTTTTTTGTATTATTATTTTACGTGTGTGGGAGACTGCCGCAGCTACACCCCCCGGAGGTGTGCCAGCTGGAGGTCCATTCACTTACCAGTGATACCAAATAAAGCTTAGGAAAAATTTTCAGCCTTTCTGAAATGACCAACTCTAAACGGTCGCTGGCTCCCGGACTAATATATTCAGAGCTTGTAGGCATATAAAAAGAATAATCACAGTAAACTGTGGGAAACATAGAACTTTTTTATTTTTAATAAAACGCCCTATAGTATATTTTTCATATTTTCCAATTAAATTTTCTTCAATAATGATGTAAAGTTGTTTCTAGTTTTGATTAGTCGTTTAGTACTACTTTATAGTACTCTATTTGCAAGGTGCACCAATTCCTATAGCTTTACTGGAAAGGTGTATGTAGCTGAAAATTGTCTGTGAATCGAAATTCCATATTATACTCGTATGTACCTATTAAATTGTAACTTTTTAATTTAATTTATTTTTGAAATACAAATACAATAAAACATACTTATTTCTATACTTGTTACTGTTATTCCTTCTGTTATCCAGACTATTGTATTTTCCTTTCATTGCATTTAACTACTGTTTCATTTTATTTTTTTCACATTTTTTTGTAATAATTGCATTGGGGCATTGATTGGGGCTAACTATATTTTCTCCAGCGTATAATATAAATTTTTTAACGTTATTTCATTTTTAAATGTGAACAAAGATTACGTGAATTTAAATTCAATTAATGAAGGAGAGTGAATGGCCTAACGGTTCAAGTGTTGTTATAGCTTCTCTTGCCAAGATTCACAGGTTCGACTCTCGTGGTACCATCTTTCACTCAACAAATGTCGGCTAGCTCCTGGCCCTAGGTAACATTATAAAAAATGGCCGAAATACTCACCTTGCCATTGGAAATTAGGTGTCAGAAGACGGAAAACATTATAAAACTTGACTTACAGATACATAAATATTTACTTTAACAGAAAGTGTCGTTTAATATATTCGGAATTTATAGTACATAATATATCTTCCTATGTATAGTTAAAATTGAAATATTCTACCGTTTACTAGAACTAGATTAAATTTGAAATTATAATTATTACGACTTGAATTATTATTTAAATATGGCACTAAATCCAATAAATTTTATTGGATGGTTACGAATCTGTGGTTTACATTTTTTAATAAAAAGTTCAAATTATAAATTGTTTGGTATTTACATTAATCTAATATTACAAGATGCCATGTAATGGATTTTTAAAAGTTCTGTATATTAATTACTTTGTCATTTGCAGTTACCAGTTCAATGCACTAAATTCTATGTTTAACTTGCAGTCCGTCTTGATATATTTTTGAATACCTACAGATACCTAAACAATACAAAATACAATCTTGAGGCATCAGATACGTATTTAATTGTCATATATTTTTGTGGATTGCCAGATATGGAATGAATATCAGCATATCCGCAATATTGGACGGTATCATTAAAATTATATTTTGGCTATAAGAAATCTGTACATAATTAAATTATAATCTATATAGGTATACTATTTTATTTAAAGAAGACATTTATTTGAAATATTGTACCTGTTCATTACAATGAAAGATGTACCTAGTACATGAGATAGGCATATCTATTGCTGCTGTCTTACTGGTATATTGACTGTGTACGCACTAATAGTCACACAAACCAATCGGTTGTATAATATATTATGTATGAAGGAAACTACATAATTTTTAAATGTATTATTTATGAAATCATGAAATTCTAAGGTTTAAACGTGATTTATTTCTTGAATAATAAAACTCGCAGTGGAATGTCCAAAAAGTATATTATTTTTTTTGCATTACTGTAATCGAGAATTATTGGAGAAGACAGCTCTATTACAAACATGTTTTATTTCAGTGACGTTCTGCATCAACGAATCGTGTTTATCATAACGTAGCATTATAATTCTTTTATATTAAATTTAATTTGAAAAATTAAATCAAAATTATTTTGTAAACAAAAGGTTTCAATAATGCTAACTGCTATCTTTATATTTATTAATAAACATTTTTATTAGTAGAAGAAGAAGAATAGAAGAAATTAATTCTCAATAGTTAAAAAATCAAATATTATAATATAATTCTTTTATGATTCGTTAAATTAATTTTAAAGTAACTGAAATTGTTACAGCAATACATAGGCAATTACAGAAACATTTAGTAAATTAAAAATTGATATTTAACACCTTCATTTCCTCATTTTTTGCGGAATGCAGACAATTACAACATTTAGTTACAAACAATAAATTCTAAACTCCACACAGCATCCATTTGGAATTTATGATAGTGTAGCAACATTCCGACATGTAACTCGAGATAAACCTGCGAAGATCGAATTACAAACCAGCAGTTTTTACTTACTTACCAAGCGGCATGGTAGGATCAACGTTTAACGTGGTTTAACTAGGATTAACGTGATTAATCCGGCACAAATAAATTCTGCCCGTCTCCTTCGGAAGTTAATGACAGTCCACCGAAGAGTAATTTCTTTAGTAAATCTTCTCAAAATGAAGTGTGTTACACTTCTCGTGGTTTAGAGTCACGTTAAACAGTAGGTCCCTTGCTTATGTACGTGAAAACACTTCGCACGCACAACTCAGGCAGGAGACAAGACCAATTTGGACAAAATTATGCAGATAAATGAAATAGTGAATATTTTGAGCAATAAAAATGTTTCATAATCGTATGAATACCGAACGGAGTTTATGTATCCTTTTAACGTATTAACGTAAATTTTCACGTTACTTCTTTGTGGCCTTTTTTTTTAAACGACGCGACGAGTCACCACTGGCTACGGGAACTCCCGTTGCTTAAAAAGTATATGCTCCATTTTATTAGAAATTCTTTGGGTATGCTTTATTTGATGTCAACATTTCATTTACTTATAAATTATGGGCTCATAAGTCTTACAGTTTCAAACATAAAATTAAGCTGTTCATAAATTAGGTTTATGTATTAGAAGTTTGTTATAATCTCAGGTAAATTTGCAGTGTCTATATGGAATTTTTATTGGAACTTGATTAACGGTTGCTTCAAAAGTTTTCAATTCTAAAATTTGATATTTTCAATAAATTTTTAATTGTATATAATTTTTCAGTATAATAAAAGTTGACGTATGAAGATTAATAACTATCTTTATTAATAGATTATTTTTGTCAACTCAAAAATTCTGATAAAAATAAAATAAATAGCTTAGTTTATAGAAGCTTCGATCATTTACTGGTTAAGAATAATTTAGAAAAGTTGCTTCAATGGATAATAACACCTACTTTCCATGATTCATTATTACATAATGTACTAAATGTCGTAAAGACAATTTGAAGAGATGTCGATAAAACGAATAAGTTTTATTTTTGATGTTGGTGTTGGTTCAAATAAAATTTAGTACAAGCACAAAAAATATAAAATAAAACACTGGGAGCTTTTTTTGGAAAATATAAATCTGCTCTAGCTAGCTTCAGGTTATTTACTATTGAATGCGGAGATATTATTACAATTCAAACTGACAAAGGGTTTTTTTAAATTGCCTAGTAATATTATTTTTCCACAAAATGAAAGTTTTGCTTTATTTTCTATAAAAGATTTTATTTATCTCGGGGGGCTTTTATTAACACCAATAATTTAAGTACAATATTTCTAAAAACAGTACACTTCTATAATTTTACCCTGCAGTAAAATAATTTCTATTGTGAGAACTTATTTTCTCCAGTTAAATTTAATTTTATGACTCCTACGTAGCTCTTCAGGATTTAAATAAAAAAGAAAAGTTAAATTATTATTTTTCCGTTTTTATGATGCTTACCCGAAAGAAAATTAAAGTCTTCTTGAATAAATAAAGAGTTGATCTCGGAATATCCTCTTTTTTAGCCAGTCGATTTTAAAATCTTTTGTATAGTATAAATAAATTATACACTTACATATAAGGTAAGTAATGGATATAAATTTTATGAAAAAGTTAAAATTAAAGAGGCCGTGACGAAGTCCTTGTTTCATAAATGAAAGGATTCTACGGCCGAATAGAAAATATTAAAACGGTATTTTAAGGGTTCCAGGTATAGAATTGAATTCTATATCATAAATCATACAATTTACGCTAAAAAATTAATAAAGGCTGTCCAATGTGCAAATTTGTTGGAAAGATTTTTCGATTGACCGCCTACTCCTCCAATAAATAACACCGGTTATAGCTTATATCGATTGGCAATTAACTCTTCTTATCGCTCTTAATTGCGAACACTGCTCTGATTACAATAGTTGTTTTGTGAAGGATGTACGCATTAACATTAGGTATAAATTGTATCGTTAGCCAATCAATTACATGAAATTGTTGTCACATTGAATGCAACAGATTGAGTGTCTAAATTGACAAAAATTAAGGAGTTATTGTTGCAATATAAAATTTAAATTGTCATTGTAATTTCCAAAATCATTTGTAAAATGCCATGTTTAACATTTCACTACGCAATTATTTTAAAATATTTATTTAAAAAATACTTACATTGGATTGGAAGCCTGCCAGGTAATATATTTTAATTATAAATATGTCAATCTAGGAATTGCATGCGGTTTCTTATCAATTTTTGATCAATATTTGTAGTAGTTTCTACCGGAAGTCAGCCGTGGTGTTTGTCGGATCAGATTTTATGTGCGATTTCAATCTTTTGATTTTCTGTGGTTGTGATTGCACGTTAACTATACTTTTCATACCATAGAAAATTGAATTTCAGATTCAGTGTCCATTCCATAAATGTGATGATGCTAAATAAATAATGTACATTATTTTCTTGTTTAATGGGATGTTTATTATGAAATTAATTTTTATTTCAGTAAAGTAAAAAAATAGGATAGTACGACATTTTGCGGAAAACAGCTTCAACTGGAAATAATCAATCGCTACCTACTTATTAAATTAATATTGATGATCTTAATGTGTAAAATCGGTAATGAAATATTGCATCTGTTGCAAGAGATTTAAAATGTCGCAATCGCATAGATAAAAAACATTTTTTAAAATTACTTTCTACTTTGACAATTCAGCAAATTAATCAGCTTGATACAATTAAAGTTGATTGTATTTTATGCAATTTTGTTGTAAATCAAGATTATTATTAAAATTAAAAGCGTAATTATGAAGTATTGTGCTAGACAGTTGATGAATTATTAATATTGCCAATTAATTTATAAGCTTGTTGGAAGCAATTTTAGGAAGGCCATATCGGCCTGCTTCAATCCGGGTTCTAACTGGCACTCTAATTAACGTAAAACAATAGATTAATAATATATGCCCATAGCTAAACAGAGATATGTCACCAACTCTGTTCAATGTAAAATGCCTGCCTTATCTTGCATAATTATAGTCCTTTTAAATGTAAACATGTTTATTTCTCTTACGCACTTTTCATTGTGCAAGTTTGGCAAAAAAGAGCAACATTAAAAAATTTATAGTAAACAACATAAAATTTTGAGCAAAACTGAGAACTGCAAAACGATGTTGAATTTCCATTCCTTCAACACCTACTCTGTTTTTCTACGTGTAAGTTATTGTTAACATGACTTCAAATCCTTTGATCAATTGAAATGTCAAGTTCCCGCTAGAACAATAATCAATCAAATAAGATGCAAAACAGCGCTCTGAATGGATGTTTAGCTCTATTGTATATTTTGAATGCGACTTAAACGTTTCCGATGAGAGAAAATTTGCATGTTGGATTTTAAAACTCTATGCTTCCAGGCATTTTGTAAACTTCAAAAGTTCAAGTGAAAAAAAGAGGAAAATTGTTTTGTACAATGTTAAATTTACTTGATGTAACCACTTGGTACTCTTGTAACTTTATGAACATTTCAGGTTTTAAATTAATAGTAAACAAAGTTACAATCAATCAGAAAATGTCAGAATTCCATTATATTGTCTACTTACAAGAGGAAATACGTCATCGTATTCTGAAATTTCTTATACTGCATCTTTAACACAACGTCAAGGTAATTTTCCATTAATAACTTTTTGGTATAGGTTCATATAATAGCACTAACAAATTTGGAAAAGGTATATTATGTTCGCCTTACTGTTTACATCCACGCTTGTATGAATTTGAATTTTAAATGCTTGTGATATTAAAGGTTGTGTTTGTTTAAAACTCATTTTCTTAATGTTAGCACTAAAAGAGTTTGCTTATCCGGCGTTAATGTACACATATTATTAATTTTCTCTAAAACGTGAACAAACTGTCCCAAAAATTAATGTTGTTTATATTACTGTGGTCATTTTATTTCGGAGGCCAATTTAGCTTGTGCGTGCATACTTTTTAATTCCTTTTTTTGTTTAATTACCTGTAATTCTGCACAAGAACCAGTCTGTTCATACAACAAAACTAAAATTTCTGTACGATATTACTTGCTTAAGACATAAATAGCGAAACGTCTGTTAAATTCTAACTTTCGGTTAATTAAATTTTGTTACACCACAGCTTCTCATTTGTATCAGCGTCATTAGTTTCCAAATTGTGAAATGCTTTTGACTACTTTTGGAATAGTTTCTTTTGTGATAGCTAACCACAGTGGAATAAAATAGTTTAATAGAGGGAAATTCATTTACTTCGTTACTTTAAAAAGTTAACTAATAAAACTTCCTCTTATTTGTTTTATTCAATTTTATGTTACTTCTTCAGGTGCAGAATTTAATGAAAATTGTAATTTTCCTAAATAAAACTATTATTTCGTGTACATTGTGTAAATTACACGTACTTTCGCACTGTTTATGTAGTAAATTTGTTCAGCTACCCTTATACTCTACACTTCCAAGACAAATAGTAGATAGGTTATCATCATTTTAATAGGGAAGTTACTTATTGCAGTAGTATGGTTTAATTTGTTTATTTGGCATAACACAATTAATTTGCTATGGTATAAATTATAGGTTAACTATGCACTATACTATTAGCAGTGCTGTTTTCTAATTAATTTCAAATTAGGAAGAGTGCATTTACTAATATGTTTAACGAAATTGTTGAACTGAACAGCGACAATTTCAATTTACCTTTTGTTCTAAACGTAATTATGATGTTAAAGTTGCAGTAAGTAGTTAACTAAATTAAAATAATAGAAAATTGGATTTCGTATTTTCTTTTTAGTCTTGATCGATCCATACAACCTTCTTCCATTTACTTCTGTCTTCTCCATTTCACATCATCCCTCCATCTCAGTTTTGGTCAACCGCTCTTTCACAAACACAGCTATGGGTGGCAGGTCCGAATCTTCAAATTCCATCTGGAGTCATTTGGACGTTGTCACTTTTATCTCAAATCGGAAATATTTGTCTTTTCTTCTTTTTGTCTCTCAAGCATTTTATTAGTTTTATCAAACAAGTCTTGCTTTTTTAAGCTTTCAATGACTATAATTTTTTGTGTGAAATTTTAAAAATATTTGGCTCTACATCTATTGTGACTTTATATTGTTTGAAATTTTCTTTAAAAATGTTATTTATTTGTTTGCAGCACTTCAGAAAAAAAATAGATAAGCGTGGGTGGTTTATTATTACATACCCCACATTTATTTAATTTTTAAATAAAAAAGAAAATTTAAGGAGCTATGTGGTCTTTTCTATTTTCATAATATAATTTATTGGTGTTGTCTGATAGAATCAGTGAAATACAATAGGAAGTGTCCCATATCATTTATTTTCAAGTCTCCCTAATTATAAGTGCCAAGTGAAATTTCTATTCTTTTAGTACAGCGGTTCTCAACCTTACAAATTCTTCTTCATTTTAAGTAGAATGCAAATCATTATTATTTAATTACAAAATCTTAATTAAATTTTTGTGAAGGAATCGCTTATTTTCTCAGTGATCTGACAACCAATGACTTGATTGTAATCAAATTGTAATAAGTCCGAACATCTGTAATGTTTTCATTAATTTTTCCATTTTACTAGTAATCGCTAATTTATATTTTGGCTTCTGTTCAAAAGGCCAATTGCCAAAATTCCCATAAGATTTTTATACATTTACATTTTTGCTTACTTTTGTTCTGTACTACAACTAATAGTATTTGCCAAAAAAATAATTACGAAATATTTGCAGGCTATGCTATAGTTTGAACGAAAGTAAACGAATCAAAGTGTTATACGATTTTGGCAATCAGCCCTTTGAACAAACGCCAAAAATTAGATTAGCGATTATTATAATCCCTATAACAATAAAAACGTAATATTAAAATAAAACTGTGCTTCATGTTCCACTGACCATAAATTACTGACACAAACTGTGTTAATTGAAAAATACTGACGAAGACTTTTTATTATAACATTTTATTTTTTTTATTTTTATTAGTTCTGCTTTAATTTATTAGATACAATAATTAGAAATGTTGGTTGTCTAGAAACGATTACAATTTTGTTCATTATTTAATTTTTTACGGTTTAGCAGTCCATTTTGGCCATTTTTTGATTTCGTTATATAGGGCATTTCCAGGGCATTGCGTAGCTAGGGCTTGTCTGTGTCCTAATAACTTATAATTACTTCTAATGGTTTTCCTTGATACTCCACAAGCTATTAAATCTTTCACTGCTTTTAAAGCTCTAGCGTTGGGTTTTCTATCTGCAACAAGTACAAGTTAAATGTAACATTTTGTAAATTTTTGATAAAACTTGAGGAATTGAGCAATGAAATTATGTCGTTCCACTTACTTGTATAAGTTCCTATAACACATATTCCGATACTTCTAGAATTGAAATTGGGTGCATGAGCTCCAGTTTTGCCCCATCCTCGTCCCTCATATACATTTCCATCTTCTCCTACCTATGAAAAAAAATATTAGTTGATCCTATCACATTTTACTTTCCCATTTACGTAGTAAAGGAAAGTATTGTTATCGAGTTAAAAAAAAATTTTGAGTTAGCATTTTTCCCATGGTCTATGAGCCCATACGAATTGTTTAAGACCAATTTTGGAATGATGTCCGGATGTGTGTGTGATGTGTGGTGATTTTCTCGTCAACGTTTTCAGACAAACGCGTGCACCGATTGAGTTGAAATTTTATACACTAGTTTGAAGTAGCTGTCTAAAGAGCTGATTAGATTTTGGTTGAAAACCGTCCATTTTTAACCCCTTTTTTAGGGGAATGAAAATTGTTAAAAAGCATTGCCGCTTCCCGGTGGAACATATGAGATTGAAAATCATATCAATCGAAAGAGATTATTTTTCCGCATCTTTTGATACCTCACACTTGATATTTCCCTCTTAAATTATTGTTAAAATGCAAAAATAAAATAAGGGCTATTAAATGAATATGGTTTGCCTTGGATAATTTTGATCTGTCAAAGTGATTTGTATTGTTCATTACTATAATTTAATATTTTAACTAATTTACTTGTATTAACATATTATGTAGTTAATACCAAACGAATTTTTTAATTACTTAAAAAAATTAATTCTGACGTCATTACGCCCATAGTTAAAATTTGATTGCATATAGACGGCACGGCATTCCGCAAATTTCTAATTTTTTTTGGAAAATGTCAAGTTTAAAAATTTTTCAATGCAAACATGTTATATAATTATTGTTAAAATGAAAATATAAAATAAGTGCTTTTAAAAAATATGAGTTACCATGTTAAATTACAAATTAAATTTCGTAACTTTGATATCTCAAAGTAATTTGTGTATTTTATCGAGTTAAAAATTGTTTTGCGTTAACATCTGTTTTATTAATATTTAATATAAAATAAAGTGGAATCTACTAAATGGGAAAGTAATGTGTTGTCACATCAGATTTTTTATTTTCTATAAAAAAACATGTTAAATAAAAACTTACTAAAAAGTTATATCCAATATCGGCCCATTTATTAACATTCATGTGTTGGTTTTGATAAGATCTTACTTGAGCCGAACAGGCAGCCTGAGTGGTACACGATGCACCAGCAGAATGATGAATTACCACATGAGTTGGTGGATTCGTAGTTAATGGATTTGTTTTCGCTTTACGGGCACCCCATCCAGCTCTGGAGACAATTCGCGGACAAGCTGAAAGATTTTATTTAAAAAAAAAATGTTGTAAATATTTAAGTTTACCTTCAACAGATTCCATTAAGGAAAATACGAGAAGAATGGCGGCAACGCTAACACAAAGTTTTCGTAACATTGTGAATTAATTTTCACACAATTTCTAAGCAAGTAAATTGACAAATTTTTATTTTATAGGCATATTTAAATTTATTTGGTTAAAGTATTTTATCGATAAAATATGAATATCTGTATTTGTATTACAATCGATAACAACTCAAGTGGTCCACTGATTTACCTATCTGAGAGTTTACATGAGATTTTAAAAAATGTTTTGCAATAATTAATTAATTAGCGACACGATTGTTTACTGTAGATAAAATTAAACAGATTTCCGGCACTTTTCTGCAAATTAATAAATCGAAAAATATTTTATATTAGGTTCTGTATTGAAGATAAAAATTATATCGGCAATATGATTTTAATTTCCTTTATGCTAAAACGTGTTTTTAAGTTTACATTAATTTTTTTCTTTTAATTTGATTTAATGTATCCATTTGGGATTTGAAAATGTTGTACCAGCCACACAAATTTCCACTAGTGATTAGAACGTCGACAGCTTTTACATGGTAAAAGTTATAATATACTTCTAATTTGAATATAATTTCATGTTTATATATTTTCGGTTTTGTACTGTTGACACAGCTTCCGCCATTCTTCCTGCCCGTGTCCGTTCTTAATTGCAAATTTGTGAAGGCGCAAGGGACTTACAGCTTAACGTGGATTCGGAATCACGGGAATAGCAGATAATTTTACACCATCCATTCCGATTAGCTGAAGCGAAAAATACTTCTATAGAGATAGTACCCCACGGGAATCGAACCCGTGAATCTTCGCACGAAAAGCTAACACGCTATAACCGCTCTGCCATTCGATAGCTAGCACAAAAATTATCTAATTCAAATAATTTAATACTTTTTGACTAATAAATTGCAGCTCGTAGATTACCAAACCCTGCTTAGCACGGGAGGTATGGATTTTACCTAAAAGAAAAAATTGGTTATAAAATTTGTTTTACGTTCGCATTTTGTATACTACGGTTAAATTTATTTTTGTTGTATTATTTTAGCACATAACGCCCTATAAATTTTTAAATTACATTTTAGGAGGAACATTCAACCGGAAAATTTTTATTTTTAAAAATTGTTACATATGTTTCGTACAAAAGTACCTAGTAAAATTGTATAAAAAATTATATATCGGGAATACTAATAAAATTTGTTACGATACGAATAAAACTACGATAAAGTGTTGCTGAAACTTAAATTTTTAATTACGTTTCAGTTTATACCGTAAGTTTGTATAATTTAAAATAATTATGTCTCGCGAATTTGTAAATAATTACATTTCGATCTTATAATTAACATTTTATATTCTTAAACTTATGGTTGCGAAGCCCAACGATTCCAGGTTTTAATTTCGTCATAAAGAGTGTTACCAGGACATTGTGTATCTCGAACTTGCCGGTGTCCTACCAATTTGTAATCGTTATGAATTTTTCCATCTTCTACTCCGCAAGAGATTAAATTTTTAACACTTTCTAACGCATCGTTATTGGGTAGTTTTGCTGAAAAAAAAAGGTTTGGTTGTATTATCATTTTAACGTTGACAAAAAATGTCTTACATGTGTAGGTTCCAATAACGCATATTCCAATACTCTTTGAATTATAATTTGGAGCATGGGCTCCTATTTTTCCCCAACCTCGACCTTCGTAGACATTGCCATCTTCTCCTACCTTAAAGCAAACTGTTTCATGATTTTATTGTCCTATAGATTGCAGATAGGCTTACCAAAAAGTTGTAGCCGATGTCAGCCCATCCCTTTGTATCCATATGGTGATTTTGGAAGGATTTTACTAATCGATTACATGCTGCTTTTGTGGTGCAACCATCACTCGCCGAATGGTGAATTACTACATGTTTCGGTGGATTAACAGTTAAGCCTCCAGTATTAGTCTTGGCATTTCGAGCACCCCAATCAGCACGACTGACAATATTTGGACAACTGCCTAAGTTAAAATTGTAATTAAGTATACATCATAAAACAATTTTAATAATGAAAACCCACCTTCTATCGGTGTGCTAAGTACCCCGAATACCACCAGTATGCTTACAGCCAAAGGCAAAATCATTTCTGCGAAATAATTTGGTATAACTCTAAGAAACAAAAATCTGATGTGGCCAGCACATGACTTCCCTATAAGGAATCATTCCTTCATCGTTCATCTAAAGATTCGCAGAAATATTATTTAAATTTTATTTTATTATTTAATTAAATTATTAAAAAAAAAGTGCTACTTCCGGTTTAGGGATTTGCTCCAAAATCAAATGGTGCTTTCGTATACCGATTAAAGTGTTAAATATGAAATTTGGTTACTATATAACAATTCGTTCCTGAGATATTGAAGAAAAACTATTTCGTCCTTCAAGTAAAGTGCCATTTCCGGTTTAGGGATTTCCTCCAAAATCAAATGGTTCTTTCGTATATTGATTAAAGTGTTAAATATGAAATTTGGTTACTATATAACAATTTGTTCCTGAGATATTGAAGAAAAACCATTTCGTCCTTCAAGTAAAGTGCTACTTCCGGTTTAGGGATTTCCTCCAAAATCACATGGTGCTTTAGTATACTGATTAAAGTGTTAAATATGAAATTTGGTTACTAGATAACAATTCGTTCCTGAGATATTTAAGAAAAACCATTTCGTCCTTCAAGTGAAGTGCTACTTCCGATTTAAGGATTTCCTCCAAAATCAAATGGTGCCTTTGTATACCGATTAAAGTGTTAAATATGAAATTTGGTTACTATATAACAATTTGTTCCTGAGATATTGAAGAAAAACCATTTCGTCCTTCAAGTAAAGTGCTACTTCCGGTTTAGGGATTTCCTCCAAAATCACATGGTGCTTTAGTATACTGATTAAAGTGTTAAATATGAAATTTGGTTACTAGATAGCAATTCGTTCCTGAGATATTTAAGAAAAACCATTTCGTCCTTCAAGTGAAGTACTACTTCCGGTTTAAGGATTTCCTCCAAAATCAAATGGTGCCTTTGTATACCGATTAAAGTGTTAAATATGAAATTTTGTTACTATATAACAATTCGTTCCAGAGATACAGAACTTACAGACATTTTGCGTTACATACATCCATACATACAGACATACATACATACATACATACATACATACATACAGACATCATTGCGAAAGTAGTCAAAACGGATTAAGAAATGCTCAAAACGGATATTTCCGTTAAAATATCGACATCGAATTTTTTCATGATTACAATACTTCCTTATAGGGAAGTAAAAAGTGGTTTTTATTAATATTAATTACATAAGTTAGAACACAGGTAGTAAATTTATTTGATGTGGGAATAACCAAATAAAAACGCAATGGCCAATGACACTGCAGGTCAACAGGTCATGTAAATTTTTTAGTTGGTGTTTCCACATCTTTTTAGAAAAAAATAGCGACTACTTCAAATAAATAGTTTATTTACTGATAATATCTTAATTGCTAGAAACTATAATGGAAGAAAGTAATTATAGGATATTATATTTTTATCAAACTAATTTATAAAAATTAAATAGCGATAACAATTTGTACATTCTGATGGTAATCAATCTATATTAAAATTAGAATTTGAAAATGAACAACTTAATTGAACAATAAAAATAAAATTATTCTCATGGGCTTTCAGCAATTGGTTATTGTCATTTGATACGATCTAGATATAATGGAGTCTTGGATCTTGATATAATATAATGTTAAAAGATATTATCAGTATATACTAGGCATGTACTGCGTTTTCAAATATGTACAAAATAATTTAAACATGGTGTATCAAATCTGAAATGCTTCGTACTAGCGGTACTAGCTTTCAGCTCCGTGAATTGCCTTAAGTAGGAGTAGCTTTCAGTAACGGAAAGGTCTTTATCGATTCTTTGGACGCTTGTTTCCCTCTAATGTTGCTGGATATAATGGACCTCAGGGTCTAACACTGTTGTTTATTTCTATATTACATATACAGGAGGTACCTAATGATAATGGTTTAAGTTCTGTCAAACATCGTAATTATCTTTCCAGAAGTACACCATGCAATTCCCTTCTTGATAAACTTTCAAAAACAATGTGAAATCAGTGCCAGAAAGTACTTGGTGTAGTTTGGTTGTAAGTTGTGATAATTTTCAAATTATTGTTGTTAATTTCATTCGTACATTATGTTTTTTTTTACTAATTTCCATGCAAACATGCGCCTAAAAATAACGGCCGTGGAAATGTGTAATACATTTTCGCTCTGTATTAAATAATGGAATATTAAAAATTTAATGTAACTAACATAGGTATGAATGTGCATTATTGCTAAAACTCATTTAAATTATAATTGGTTAACCGCACAACATTTTTAAACATTGATCCTTTGTGAACGTATTTTTGCATAATTTTTTGGTTTTACTATATTATTTGCATATTATTATAATTTTTTTAATTAAAGCTTTTGTCTGCTTTCATTTTTTCTGACGTTAATTATAAGTATGTATTCCAATTACTCGAGTTTTTATATTTGCAGTGGAAAACTTCCAAGCTTTTCCTGCAGCGGATTTGCAAATGGTTTATTTTTTATTTCATTTACACATCAGTGTAATTTCTAGTAATTAAACCTCAATGGATTTATATACCTAGAAACTTCAGAAAAATGTATGTTTTTTACATAACTAATGGAATTCTAGTTATATTGAATCAAATAGAAATGATATTGAAATTGTATAGGTATATAACACTTGATATCAGTGAAAAACCACTAAGAAGATGCTATTAGAAATGCTATTTCACTATTATGTTTCTGTTGATATTAAGGCGTCCATTAGCTTTTTAAACTAAAACATTTTATTTAAAGAAAAGAAAATTTCGAAATTTCAGAAAAGCTTTTAATTCTGTTGAAGTTGGCATATTTACAAGGTATACAAAGCTATTTGCCTGTATACTAAAAGATGTTTAATTGCAAATCCCTTTAATCAGCTTAGGTATCTTGCGATCCACAACATTTTTAATGTAATAATTTCTGGAAAATTTGACACTTTCAGCACCGCGGAATGCTATCCAATAAAATGAGTATATTCTGAAAGTTGTTTAATAATAATGATCGATGCGGTCTTCTGAATCAATCAATTGGACCTTTTTGTTTGCAATTGACAGTTTTCCAAATTTCTACAATGACAAATTGAGGATTTGATACATTTATTATTTAGTATGTGGGAATAAAACACTTCAAGAAAAATGTCAAATTAAAATTTAATAATAATTATTAATTATGTAAATTATATCTGCAGATTTACTATATGAAAGGATGTACATATTTATAATCCTTTTGAACTACGTATTTGTACATTTAATTAATTCTGTCATAATGTATAAACACCTATTCAATTACAACGCTCTTACATTACTGATGATTGATTGCGAAGAAGTCGCCGCAGGCACAGACAGCATAAAATTATTTCTGGTTTTTGTGCCACTCGGCACTACCAACTTTTTCACCAAATTTGTTTTGTTGGTTTATGAACGCTGTTGTCAAAATTTTAGCTTGATGTGTTTGATATGGATATAATTGGCAAGATCTCCAGGTCCGTAATATTACTTATACACCATCAAAATCTATTCATTGTTAGTTTAGCCATATATTTGATTTCTTTAATCTAATACAATTTCTCCCAACGTTGAACGAAAATAAAACTAAATATTGCCTTTTTTATGAATTTGTTAACTTTCATTAACAATAATATTTCGAATTATAATAAGAAAATGCTTAAAAGTTAACATTACCATTAAAATCGTAATGTTCGTGCACGACGCTGTTTTTCATTTTAGCAATGTTATGTTCGTTACATAAAAGTTTTAATTAGGTTATGGATAATCAAATTTTATTTCAGTTTGTTACTTTTTTAACAGCGTTCTTGCAGACTTCGTATCTTTAATAATTAGCGAAATCCCTATTTTCTCATTGACGTCTGAAACGTTCTGCTATAAAGCCGTCGGTGGGCCAATTTGATTGGCTTATTTTAGCGTTACCAGTTTTACGGTAATTTATGGTTTTGTATTATTCGCTTTGTTATTTATCGCTTTATGCGGTGTATGTTTTTGATATCTTGTGATGAATTTTCACATGTTTTGAAGGTTGTAACTTTCGTTAAGGAAACTTTTGATGAAGTTATGGAAAAATTAAAATGTATAACTTTTAAGTTATTAAGTAGGCACATTTAATTTTATATTTAATTTGAAACTGATACTGTAGAAGTTGAAAGTTGGAAGAGCTTTTTTTAATAGGTGCCTAAAGAAGCTGCGAAAATTCAATGTTAGATAGGCATTACTTCTGTTCCTTTCATTAAGATTAATTGTTGAATTTAACACTAAGGTGAAAAAAAGACAAATGATATATTCAAAAAGTTGAATAAAACTATTATTCTTATTTTGTAGAAGTAAATATATGTAGTTTGATGTACGATATTACTGTAGAATATCGTCTGGTTTAGCACGACATAAGAATTTGTTTCAGAATAAATGCAGTTTTAATATGTCGTTTATTTGCATTTTGTATGCAATTTATATTGCAAAGGAAGTATATTATGACGTTGTTAGTTTAACAAAGCTTGTATAAACTACGAAGATGGTTTATCATCATACGATATTTTCAGTCATCAAAATTTTAACTTTTAGTCGAAATGAAAATAATATTTCATTTTAATAACGTGCAAGATATAAAACTACAGAAACTATTTATTTACATCATATTTCATGCTGTTTTCTTTATCAGCTGCTTTCCATATGGAAACACTAAATATCTGCACCACAGCGTCCGGTCTACTATGGTTGGATTAGTGTAATAGATAAAGATATTTTTTTTATATAAAAAGTTGAAGTGAAATTTCCTAAATACTAGTTTATTAATCTAATAACTACTATATAAATAAAATTATATAATACTTATATACGTGTACGATGTGGTTAATTTTACACTTTTAGCAGCAAAAATAGATAGCAATAATTTGATTAGGTATTCAGAAGTCCAGTCGCGAAAATTAAGTCTATACGATAATAACTTGGAAATTATATTTGTTGGGCTAAAACCCTTTAATTTTGCATCAGAAAAGAGTTACTAATTTTCGACATCACACTCGGACCGGAACAGAGGCAACTTTGTCGAAGAAGGTCCCAACGTCACGAATTGGCCGTTTACTATGTGCAAAATAGGCATAAGCTAAATTAAACTAAATAAAATTGTGAGCAAATGCTAAAAAAAATTCTTCTAACCCCTGTAGTTTCTGAGGATGCATCGTTACAATGTTCATAATTTTTTTCAGTTTTTCCTCAAAGTAAAGTAAGTTTCCAGAGTTTGATGCTGAATTTTTTACTTATGCATCTCACATAAAAGAGACCCACAGATAAATGCCAAAAGACTAAATTCTGTATAAAACTATGCGTATAACAACTTTATAACCCTGATAAAACTATAGCTGTGAGCTTTCAAAGTTTACCACTTTTTCCGTTTCATCAGTTTTTCATCAACCAACTTCACATTAATTGTTCTCGTCGACAACAAGATTTTTTTTTAACAGTCTAAATTTAATTTGTTTGAATATTAAGTTATTGTGAAAGCCACCAAATGTTTCGCGTGCGATAACATAATATTGCATTATTTTGAATTTATTTTGTTGTATATGGTATTCAAGCTTAATTGAATTTTGTTACACGACAATCCACATCCAAGACACCTTCCGAACAAGGATTAAACGAGATAGCTAGCTCTAGCCGCGAAGGGTGGTGTTCGTAGGGTGGAGCAGAAGGGCTTGTGACTAAACGTCGCGTCTTGTCGGTCTCTCCTCAACGACCGGGCAATCCTCGATCGCGAGTTAGGATGTTATCTCAAACGGGGGGGGGGAATATATTTACACAAGGAGTATTTACAAGGGCGCCACGTGAATTTTAAACCAAGGTCCATTTGAAAGGGATGCAAAATCACCCTTTCCAGCTGAATACACGACAGCTGTTGACTAAATTGATCGCGAGCATCTCACACTGGTGGCCTCTCTTTGGATTACATAGTAAATCTTGCAGTTATTAAACCTTACCTTTATACAATCGCTAAATAAACAAACACATAAACAATAATAAAAACACATATATAAATAATAAACAGATATAATAACGAAATATACAGGGGGCATTTGGCATTTTATAACACATGTTTAATCAAATTTACATCTACATAATGCTACAAAACCCAATATGAAAAACTGACTTGAATAATAATAAAATGTTATTAATAAGAATATTGACTTGAAGTTGACCAGCGGTTCACCAAAATGTGACCGACTAGTTGATTTAATTAATTTAATATTAAATATGACACAAAATTCAATCTAACATATGAATGGTTTAATCCATTAAACATTAAATGTGACGTAAAACATAATTCAAAAATGTGACGTTATTTCAATAAACAATTTAGAATAAAGATTTCATTGACGTGGTTTCACCACGTCCAAGTAAATATTAACACACAAAAGGACATACAAAGAGGGTGCGATATCGTCTTCATGGTAAACTTAAGGTTTGTAAAATGCAATGGTCAAAACTGACCAATAAATACAATAATGCTTAGAAATACTAAAATAATGCTTACATACAAAAGGTACAGATGTTTCCAATCGGAATTTCCATATCGATTTGCCTGTGTGAGATACTATCATGTTCTTCTTCAATAATCGGGATGACCATAAATGAGTTGCAAAATCGAGAATACTTCGGTAGTGGGTGGTTGGTGGTGATCACGGAAAATAGGATTTTCCACTCTCGATAAATTCGACTCAATCCGGACCTGACTGTTTGTCGGTTCCGCGCGGCCGGATGAGTTTTTAGCGTAGATGGGTTACACCACGATAATCGCCGAAACGTAATTCTGCGTTGGAAATGACACGAACGGATTTGTTAAATGTTAAAAACAAATTTAGATTTAATTCATTTACTCAACTCGAAACAATTAATTGAAGTCCGGTACTGAACTTTCATATCTTTGATAAAAGTTAATTCGGAAACGTGTCCACAACATATTGCAGGATTCGTACACATGTGGAATACAGGTGACACTCAAAAATGTTCGGCATAAAATTTATCCAAGTTAAAATACTTCAATGATGGTTTAAAAACAATTTAGCGATAGCGGCGGTAGGCGGACGTGCCGAAAAATACGTAACGATAATAATTCATAACAAAATAAACGATCGATAACTAATTTAACCATACCGATCGGTGATAGAAACATCGACGAACCGGTTATAAATGTCGAAATGATTTTAAATAAAGTCCGTGTTGGTTGAAATATCGGCAACTGGTTTACAACCGAAACAAAATGCTTAAATAGATGTCCAATATATTTAATACCGGAACTTGTTTCAATATCGATAAAATGTCTAAAATATTTAAATAAAATGTCCGAAAAAGATTTAATAATGACTTCATGGATGACTGGTAATTAATTCAAATAATGCCGCACCATAACGAGGAAAGTTTATACTATCGATAAAAACTGTTACCTGCTGCACACTGCACACATATGTTTACACAAAATGACTGTTGATTGATTTGAAATCTTACTTCTGTAAGATTTATATAATTGACTTTAACTTCAATTATTCTAAGTACGCTTATACAAAAAGCGTTTTGACCCGAAGGTCGGAGAAAATCTCCGGCCAAGTCTTTGGACTCACATGAATCTCTCACTAAACCGGCAGCGGTTCGAGGTATGAAGACTTCAATCGAAATCTTAACTTTTGCATGCTCTGCAACGCTTTATATATGATTTTGCACCGAAAAATGCATTTGTGGGGACAATTATCCCACCACGGTAATCTCTAATATGTTCCCTAATTGGTCCTTAATTTTGACCTCGGGCCTCGATAGGCTGAAACCATGAGTGAAAACACATCACTTCGATCTCTGTCCATGTAAATCGACGCGCAAACTTTGGAAATACATCTGGGCGATATCGTATTTTTTGCTACTTGAATGTTTACGTTACCTAAGTTTTTGCTATTCAAAAAGGTTTTATTTCTGAACTACAATGTTGCAAGTTCCATAAGAGCAATGTATAAAATTTTATACTCTGTCGATTGGGTCGGCATGTGGGCGAGATAACAAAATAAAATACATAAATCTCACGCGATTTGACAGGTACACGTGTGTATTTTGTACAAACTTACAACGAGGATTTCTGTATCAACTTAAAGTTTCATAAGGTACCAAATAATTCGCTAAATAGGTATCTGGGCTTGCGGACGTGAAAATAAAAATGCATCGGGATGAAGAGTTTTATGCTGATCCGGCGAAATGTTGATATAGCGATATATGCTACGTCAACGTAAATTTTGCTAGTTTATCCATATGGATCTATAATTTACGTATCGAAAAAATTAATAGGTCTAATTTTTAGTCTCAGACATTTCAAAATATTACTCGAATGAAAAATATCGGTATGTCTCGATTTAACTTTAAAATATTTGATTGTATTATCCGAGTTAACAAAATGTATACTTTTAAAATATTTTACTTTGAAAATTTACAAAAACGGAAGTTTATTCTTTACTTGATTACTAATCTAATTGACCAAGAAATATGTAATTTTAAAACATTTGATTTTAAAAATTTAAAAAGACGAGAAATATTTACTGTTTGATCGTTACGATATTTTACAAAAATTTTGATGCGCTGCGAGCGCAATTTTAACGTTACAATTTATTTGGTACATTGTTTATGTTTTCAACTGATTTGACTAATTTTGATTAATATATAGTATTCCATTATAGGCTTTTGTTTTATTGAACTTTATGTAGTAGCTTTCACGATTCAGGTAACAGCAAGAGGTAGAGGAGTGGGAAAAATCGTGTGGCGCCCGGGCATTATTTTTTTTCACTGATTAGTTTGAGCAATCCACACATAATAAAGTTATCAACATGCTTCTGTATACACCCAAGTTTAGTTTACACTAAAAAAAACTACAGATTTTTATTTTGTATTTTAGTTTGTATTGGTTTGACTTCGCGAATTTTAATTTTGCTGTATGAATTGGATGTTGGTGTATACAGAA
Source organism: Podabrus alpinus (assembly GCA_932274525.1). NCBI lineage: Eukaryota > Metazoa > Arthropoda > Insecta > Coleoptera > Cantharidae > Podabrus > Podabrus alpinus. Next base: position 29,064,076 of record OW026451.1, read on the forward strand.
GCATGCTGATAAATTTCTTATGATTTGAACTATATTTTTATAGCTTCGAATATGTGTGAAAAACACGAAACCGGCCAATAATAAGATACATTTTAACCTGTGATCAATGTTTGATTGATCCAATTATAATTATCATATTCACAGTTTTACCTTTACACAAAATATCCTTTATCACTTTTATTAATAGGATTATTAGAAAAAAAATTGGCTATGTGGACATTGCATAACTTTCCCTATTCAAATTTATGATTACAAATTAGTTTTCCGTAAAATGAATGAAGTTCTAATATACATAAACTAAATTAGAAACTATTTAAAATTGCATTAGAAACCATAATTAGTTCTTTTCTTTTAGTTTCTTCGTAGGGTTTTTATTTGCCGAACTATTTAATTTGTGAAGAACAAAGAAAGGTCATACGCATAACAATGCTCTATCAAGTTATCTTCTAGCTTTTATTGCAGGGGTTAATCACAAGCACAATTCACGTACATCAGACTACAAACCAAATATAACTTCCTTGAACTTCCACAGAATGTCACACATTTCTACAGACTGCCACAAAATTTTGAAGACTTCCACAAACTTAAAAACGGCTATAAAATTTTACAGACTTCCAAACCCCCAAACGCGGATTTTCGCCTATAGCTCGCTTATTTTTAAGAATTTTCTCAACAAAATTTTCAAGAATGCCATGGGATTACCAAAGAATGCGTTAAGATTTACATAATTTATTAGGACCTCCAGGAATAATATATGTGACTTTCAGCAATTTACAAAAAATGCCAAGAGACTTCCAAAGAATCCAAAACATTTGTACACCAGACTTCCATTGTGATTAACCCCTCGCTTCTAATTATATATTTCCAACAACACAGACTAATTTACATGCACACACATACAGACGGACATAAACAAAAATGCTGAAAATGTTATCGAGGCATCATTTAATACAAATATTTCAATCTTCGGCAAATTTATCCCTGTTCCAGTCCAAATCTGATGTCCAAAATTTAGAGGCTAATTTGCGATGCCAAACTGGAGGGTTAAGGAAACGAAATCGTATTTCCGAGTTATTTCCACAAAAAGTATCTAATGACTGGACTACAAGAAGCTCGTAATCATCCATGCCTATTTAAAATTCAAGCTTTTGTTCGATCTTACTTTAATATGATTCGCATAAAAAATTGTATTTTTATTTCGGTGTTATTTTTCAATAAAACAAAAGTATAATATAATATTTTTACAAAGGAAGACTTATCTGAATTTCGGTGAAGTGCATCCTTGAAGAAAATAAAATTTTAAGAAAATGTTTGTTTAAACTTTAATTCGCGATTGTGATACAAGTTTAGAGGAGTTATTATTAGATCCTTTAGAACTTTAGATCGTAAGTTCAATTTTAAATATTACTTTTAAGTTTTATTAAGAAAATGTTATTTTTGAAAAAATGGTTTTTCTTAGGTAGAATAGCATTATACCTTATAATATCTAATATGTATATAAATTCTGTAGCAGATTTTATCAAGCCTCTGGCAAGTTTGGCCACTAACTCCAACAGTAAAAAATTTACAATTACTCAATTAATTAATCAGGTCCGTCTCTCCGAATGGTATACATGCCACAAAATAAAGAACTAAAATGTATTACTTGAAGGTGCGTTCAGATTGTCAGCGTCAGGTCGAGGCACATCCAAACTGTGCCATACTCTTTTCAACCGATTTCAAATGCATTTTAGCACGAAGTAACCTCAATTTAAACCATATTATTATAAGACCCGTATTTCAAATCCCCGTGCAGAGTCAGTCTGGATACCCCTTAAGAAAATTACGAAATTTATCTATGGATCTGCTCCGTGCAATTTTCAAGTGGTAAATTTCTTACAATTTTTCACACAGAATTGTAATACATTTTCTTCAAAATTTATATTTTCAACTAAATAATTCTGGACGTAAAGAGTTGGTTTCGCCAAAAATTTGACTTAAAATTTGTTATTTTAAAATATAAATTATTCAGTAAAAATTATAACAGTCAATCGTTGATAATTACTTTACTTTATTCGGTATTATCGATTTGTGCAGTTACTCTTTGTGCCTGTTGCTTTAAGCTCTTTAGTCATTATTTTTTCTTTTGTTTCCTCTCGAAACGGAATTATTCTTACCTTAACGAGTTTATTGATTACACCCTGCACTATTTACTAATTGCAACTAAAGTTTAAGCTTTAATGAAGCTAAAGCTCACATTTTCGAATTCATGTTCTAATGCACTGGGCAGCGTCGGTATATTATAAATGAAACATTGAAGTTTCTAAAGCGATAAAAAATTAGTGTCGTTGATTTAATTTCGAATTAAAATTTTCATTAAAAAGTTTAAAATGCGATTTGAATCTTTTTAAAAATGATAAAAGCATTTTAGCGTTTGCTCGGTGACTTCAACTAACTGATATATACATTGAAACTTTTACTTGTATTGTGATAAAGCAATTCTAGTCACGCATAGGGTAGTTATTCGTTGACCCACAATAGTTATCATTTATTACAGTGATAACTCCAACAATAAACATGAATATTATGAGACTGTGTTGAGAAGTCTCATTTGCATTAAACGAAATATTTTTTATTACGGTTTCAGTAGATAACATAATAATTAAAATATAATTATTAACGGACATATAAATTATTATTACGTGGGGTATTCTCAAAACACGCGCGCTTGTCGTGTACCTACAGAAGGTGCCGCAGGCGCTTGTCTGATGCGATTATGTCAAATATATTTAATTATCGAAATTACACTTTTACGATAAACTGATTTCTTTAAGCCTAAATCTTAATTAAGAAAAATTAATGACATACCTTATCAAATAAATTTTTAGATTGCCGAATACTCAAGTGAATCAACGAGCACTGCAAATTTGCATGGATATCAAGTGGTTTTATATGTTATTATTGATATTGAAGGTCAGATTTCGTAAGTTATTTTCGATTATGTTCATGTTTATAAATATTGTCTACATTAACTGATCTGCTACTTACTTGGAATAATATTTAATACATTAACGAGTTTTGTAACTTGAAGATTGTAAACGGTTATTCCCAAATACGAAGTTATAATTATTCATTGTTTATATTTCTATTGGATAAGTTTGGGTTTTTTTTAAACTTGAAAGGTAATTTATATTATCTAACAGCAATACGAAATATTAGTTATTTACGTAACAAATCCTGAAAGTGGTACTTTACTAAGCGAGTCGACAAGCTTCACGACGATCCGCAGGCGAGGCCTGAAAGTCAACGAGTCGGAATAATCTTCTGGGCTATCGCCCAAGCTCATTTTAGCATAACCTTAATAAAAGTTATTTGATAATAATTTACATTGACGTAACATTTTATAAGATATGCAACTGAAACTATGAACCAGTAGAAAATAGCTAGGAGACCTAAGACAAATAAATGGCGAAAGATGTAAATATAGCCGGAAATCAAGCCATTGGTTTTCGAAGCCTGTAAGTTCTAATGCGAAATGTATTAATATAAAATATAATTTTTAATTTGCATTCGACTGGACATAATAACAGTAAATAAAACTGGCGAAATTACGTTATCGAACGCAAGTCGCTATTTTTTTTTCATAGGGATTATCCGCAGTTTTTTAATCCGGGTTAATTTCTTTCCCTACCACCCCAAATAACCGAAAGGATACTATATTAATACAGTTACGTGTAATTTTGAATCGATCACATAGTGACGTTGTCGTATCGTTGTTCTACATGTAAAATATTGATTATGTATGTAATTTGATTTAAACGGTTTATCTGCAAATAAAATTTTTTAAAATAGGAAATTATGTATTCAAATAACTTTTATGAAACGAATAGTTTTTCCTGAAAAATTTATAAACTTTAAAACACGAAGAAACGGATTATTTGTGCAGTGTGTAGGCTACCTCTCTCCTATGTATGTGTTGTGCGAAGTATTATCACATACACTGCAGGCCAAAAGTTTGGATACACCAGTGGAAAACTACAAAATTAATTAAAAAAACAGCTTTTCCAAAGTGATTTTTATTTAAATATCTAATAAACATTACAAAATAGTGAGAGAAACAAAATAAATAAAAATTAATCCAAATATAATACTGAAAAATAAAAAAAAATAACTAAACTCTTTTTTCATCAAAAAATCCTCCTTTGGTTTTGATGACCATTTCTACAAGTCGTGGCATTCTTTCTACTAGTTTACTGATTGTAACTTGTTCTAAGGAAGCCAACGCATATTGTAACTGTTGCCATAACTTTGTAGCCGACCATGGACAACTTAATAACAGGGATTAAGACCTGGCGATTGTGGCGGCCAGACCATGTTTATTACTATACCATCAGCTTCTTTTTCTTCTAAATACTTTCGGCATAGACGGGAAGTGTGCTTTCGATCATTATTATGTTGTAGCACAAAACCACGGCCGATTATTCTGGAACCAGAGGGTATAGCGTGTTTCACAAGTATCTTTTTATACTCTTCCTCTTTCATAATACCGTCGGTTGCTATAAAATCTCCGGTACCGTGCCCAGAAAAACAACCCCTCACCATAATAGAGCCACCTCCGTGTTTGATGGTAGACACTAAACACTGAGGAGCCATCTTTTCAGAGGTGTTTCTTCTTACGAAGATGCGTCGACGAGATCCAAAAACTTCATACTTGGATTCGTCAGTCTACAGTACATTTCTCCACTGTCCCAGTGTCCATTGTCGATGTTGTAAAGCCCACTGAAGACGTTTCTTTTTATTTATTGGACGCAGCAATGGTTTTTTGACAGCAACACAATCTTTAGATCAGCACTTCTCAAACGTCTCTTTACCGTAGTGAGTGACACTGGGTTTGATCGGCTTCTATTAACTTCAGCACGGATTTTTGATGCTGTTAATTTTCTATTTCTTTTGCTGGTAACTACTATATGCTGGTCTTCCTGAAAAGTGGTTACTTTTGGTCGCCGTGAGCGAAGTAGATCACGATTAGTGCCAGTGTTCTCAAAACGATCAATAGTCGACTGCACACCTTTTAGCGACACTTACTTTTTTGGCAATTTTTCTATATGATAGGCCTTCCTTGCGTAAAGTAATAATTGCACTACGGTTTTCAATATAAATTTCACTACCTTTTGCCATTGTTGGTTCATAAAGCACGTTAACTTGTTAAACCCTTGAATTTCAAGTTGCGAATGATAGTGACACATTTCTCGATTTTATGATTATAATTTTTAAAAACATAATTTTTTAAAGTTTACATGATATTTCATACGACGCTAATCAATTATTAGAAGCTGCAAAGTGACATAGAAGTTTTGTATGCTATTGAGTAAATATTAACATTAACAATCTTTCGAAGTAATTTAATGAAAAATGTGAGTTTGATTGTTATTTTTGTTTTGTTTCGAAATATTTTGAAATTTTTTTGGAACGCGGATTCCAAACCACGGGAAATGCATATACATCATCTCCAGAGAAGTCGTCCTGGGCAGATTACACCTGGGTGGTTTTACCACTGCCTTCCGAGAGGCGACGGTTAGAATAAAGTGCTATGAATCCGTAGTCGAACCAGGTATTCAACATTAGCAGCTACGCACTTAACCGCTTAAGCTGATGACCGTCTCTATGTAGTGTGTATAATCCGAAATTTCGTTGCAACGAATTTTGACATCTGTACCGTATCGGCCCTCGAGTATTGACGAAGGTGTTCATAAACCAAGCTTTAGATATCATATTACCTATGTTATCCAAATTTAATTAAAATCAATTTAAGCGTCTATAATGGTCTAAAATCGAGTCAACCGCATATTACAATTATTTTTCAAAAATAATACCAATCGATTAAAAACATCAAATTTGTGTAAATTTTAAGATGTTATTTCTTCATGATATCACAAAATAACCTACACTTTGTGTGATCAGGTTAAATAAAAGCTCTAGTTTCGATATTTTTATTTAACCAACTTCCGATATTGGTTTACGAGAAAAAATTGTTTATTTATTTTGATATTATTTTGGTTTGATATTAATTTACTAAGCGATGTTCTTTGGGTATATTCCAACTAATGCTATTAATTTGTGTTAAATCTATATAGGCGGTTTGATCAAAAGAACTCATTAATTCAATGGTCTGTATAGATTACTACTAACAGTAGAGGTTGATTATCAGATAAAGGTTTTACCTTTGGAGCTTATTGGGTTTACTAACCCAACAAATTAACTGTCTTTTTAACTTTCAAAGAACATAAGCGCGGGATGTAATAATCTACATAGTAATTTCGAATATTTTCTAATTTTTGTTAATTTTATTATAACAAAGTTATTTTCCTTTTGTACACAACTTCCAAATAATTAAAAAATTAGCATTATGATTAAGGTCTCATTAAAAATAAAGTTGGCTTCTTGAAAAGTAACTTTTTATAATTACCGGCATATATTTTTTGTTAGTTACTGAAAAGTTTTCTAAAATAGAGATTATATGTATCTGAGCAATCTTAAACGATAATCAATGGATTCTTAGTTTATACGTATGTAGAGAGATTTGAATTCAAGTTAATTATTTAGATTTTGCTAATATAAAGTGCATTTTGAAATCTTAAATAAAATAATTAAAAGTTGTTTAATTTTAATAATTGATTATCACAAGGCAGCAAAACAATTGCCATTGATTGATTGTGTCAAGGTATCGCCATTTTTGAGTAAGTGAGGACAGCATGCACGAATTCGTAATTCCAATAACGTTACTTTTTCGTATAGGATTGTGAAGGATTCAAAGTTAAACTACGATCGTTATTACGTACGAACGTGTGGAGTAGAGATCAAAATATTAAGGGTTTATGACGTCAAATATAAAAGAACGAAACATATTCTTTATAAGTTGAAAATCAATAATATTGTAAATATAAGATAGCTGACTTGATTTTTAATATATCAAGATGATTAAGAACTTTTTATATAATTCACTAGACGATAAAAACTTAAGTTGGTAATCCAGTCACGTTTTATCAACACTGAACTTTAAGTGTTTGTTTCGATTTATTGCTAAAATTTGCTATAGGAGCTCTAAGAAGAACCACGTGTATTATAAAATATTCCTTTTCTTTTCATCAAAGTTTTTACATTAAAGAGATTACTAGTTTAATTTGGTTTTATTATATTATGGTGTAATAAAACTGCTAATAAACCTATAAGCACCACATTTATTATTATTATCGAATATTATTTTTGCTATAACTTAACGATAAAATTGATTCCCATTTAATGTACACAACTCGTAATTTTAAACACAGAAAAGAATTATGTGAATGACTATAAAATTTATTGCAGGAGCTTTTACTTGATTAAACTTTTGCAGCTATTATCAGTATCAGTTTGTGTGTAACTTTTTTAATTTATTACGTTATACGGTTTAACTTTTACGTGAAAATTAATTTTTCAGAACTTACTCCACTCTTCACATATCAACAGAGTTTTACGACATAATTCTTTATCTAACACGTTTCCATTTATTATTTATTTTATTTTTTCTAATTGTATTGCTTCTTTCTGTTTCTTACAATTCAAATTTATCATTCGCTGCCTTGTAGGATTGTGTTCGGAATTTCCTCAGCAAGATTTTTGGTTAAGAAACGTTAAATATATAATTACATTGAAAAGATTTTCATTATATTTTTGACCAAATTCAAAGGCTCGTAAATATTTAAATAGTCGAGATCGCCGGACAAAAAGCATAAAAATTTGCTGTAATATTTTTTCGGAAAACTATTGTAATTTTTAACTCCAAGGTACTAGGGATGCTAATAATCACTCCTATAGCTAATTTAAGAACTAAAAGAAATTTTTATAGTAAACAGATTCGTAGCTCTTTTACGCATTCATTATGCGTAAAAGTCTGAAAATATGCAATTTTGATTTATTTTATTTTAAAATATTTTCAATACCTGAAGGCGTTTTAAATTTATATGCGTTTACTGTGAAGAGGTCTTAAATGGTTTGGATACTTGCTACAGGATGGTGAAAAAGAATTTTCAAATGGATATAATAAAGCAAGTCCGTGAAGTTAGCAATCCAACCATAAAAAATCGAACCTTTTTTTAAGGAATCTGTTAATGGTCGTAAGATGGTTATTTCGTGGTGAGTTTTGACGTTTGGTGATCAAAATTATACAAATTATAGAATTTTCAAAATTGGAATGCTAACTTCATACTTGCAGTCCAGAATATTTGTGAAAAATTATTTGGCGAATCGTTAGGTGGTGGTTGGTAGTCTATTTTTGACGTTTGGTGGTTAAAATTGTAATAGTTATTAAATTAAACAAAAAACATCGTTTGGTGGTGATTTTTATTGTTTAATGGTCAAAATTAAAAAATATATATTCAATTCAAACCTATTATGATTTACAGCCCCCCCCCTACATAGTCTCTGCTCCATACCTTAATAAGTTTAAGTTTTTTTATGTGTATGTAGTTTTCCGATATTGATGATTTGTAAACATTTGGTGGTATTTTTTGTAAGTATAAACCCCAAAGTTTTGATGTATCAGATTGGCAAACCTTACGAGGGTGTTGCAAACACCATTCATAGTTGAAAAGGTAATCAACAGATAGCGCTACGTAATTCGAAGTCGTAAAAAATTACTTGAAAATTCACCAGTAAACAACCATCAAACCAAAACCCCCTTACTTTTAATTTTGTCTTGCAAATACTGTCAAAAGTTTGGGTTTATTGGATTTTTCCGTAATCTTCTTAACATTCAGCTTTCTTATAAGCGTTTACACCCTAGTTTTTATATGAAGATATTTGAAGTCTTGTCTTGGTCTTCTTTATGCCATGCAGAGTACCAGGGACATTTAAGTTCCACAACTCCTTCATCGTAATCGCCCCGTGGCAACCTGAAGAAGGGGGGATTTATTTTCATATTTCGATTTTCACATTTCAATTTAAAAATAACGCCGCTGATTGCTGTTCCCCTACTAACCATACTCTCCCCCTTGATGGGGAGAAGCCTACATCCAGCAGTGAATAAATAACGGTTGGAAAGAAGAAGTGGAAGTATCAGATAGACAAGCCCTATGGAAGTTTATTATTACTTCAAATTAAGGAGCGGTATGCTCGGAAGGCAATGGCAAACCACCGAGGTGTAATCTGCCTGGAACAGCCTCTCTGGAGATGAAGTGTATACACTCTTCCCGCGGTTCGGAGCCCGCGTTAAGCAGTAGTTCCCCTATATGTGTGATAATACTTCAAACGCACAACACATACATAGGAGAGAGGTCGCCAACGTCCGGGAGACCGGATATGGCACTTGAAGAAGAAGAAGGAGCGGTATCTGTTAATTGCCTTTTCAACTGCAAAAGGTGTTTCCAAAACCTCATAAAATGTGCCAATCTGACATTATATAACTAAAGTTTTGCTGTTATACTTACACAATACAAATACTAGCATAGAATTACAAATGGATGAATATCGAAAAAATTTCCACATTAAAAAAATCGAAACTTATTATTACGGTTTGGAACAGTGACGTATGTAAGGAAAGTTTCGTTTATCACAATCGGTTTAAATTGAATGTATTACATTTTTCAATTTTGACCACCAAACATTAAAAAATTCGATTTCTTATGGCTGAAGTGCTAACTTCATGGACTTGAAAAAGGCTGCCATTATTATAAACTTGGACCCAAAACCAAATAAAAAAAACTACATGATATCATATTTTCAGACAAATTGATCACGTCATTTTTTGTCTAGAATTAGTGTAGGTTCTTTATTTTGTAATAATTCTCTAATGAATTTTAAATTACGTAGGTACTCAAAAAATTCCATTTAGATATAATAGTAGTAATAAATTGAACAAATATAAATATACAAATCCGAGTAAGAAAATGATATTTCGTTATATAGTTCATTTATTTTAAGAATTGCTTAAATTTAAATAATGTGAAATTACTTACCGTTTGAACCAGTCACTTCTGCGTACGTAAACCAAATTGGCAATAGTTCTTATTTTTGTTTAGATGAATGTTGAATAATTATATTAATTAATTATTAATAAACAATGTCACAAAATTAATTGCTGAACATGATCGTGTTTCTCTCCTTCTGTGTATTTTGTTCCATATTTGGAAAAAATCTTTTCGCCGCTAAGGCTGTGTATGTTAAATTAGTTACCATGTTAGAAAATGTTTTCAGCATTTCGATTCCACAGCTGCTTAGATCGGATTAGGGAACTGTGTGCAGTTGCTGCATCAGTTTTAATCGAGTCGATTAAAACTGATTCAGATGATGATGATAAAGATGATGATAAAACAGAGTCGAACTTGGTTCTTTCTGCTCAGCAATTGAGCGCTCTACGATTGGGTTGGATTAAATCTTGCACTGAATTTATTTCTAGCCCAGTAGGATATATAAACGAATAGTGAAACTATTTTTGTAGTATATAAATCATCAATATTTAGATCAAAATAAAATTTTAAGTAGCAATTCTGCAATTCTGAATTCCCTAACCTTAAGCTAAATATTCTGATTATTGAAAAAGTTCTTTTCATTTCTTCCAGACCTTGTCTGCATTTACAAATTCTAGACTCTCCATTTTTAAAAATGATCAATGTACTACATGATATAATGTAGTTTTTCAGTTAATTAATGATGCTTGCAGCGTCCTAAGTTTGGCTTGCTTTCGTTTAAAAGGGAAAGATGGATCATTTATGGTTTTAAAAATTTTATAATCATTTAGCTTCTAACGGCAATAAAAATATATGTGAAGTCATTTTAGAAGTGCGATGCGCTGTAATGGGGATATTGAAAATCTATGTTTCTTTTATTTTTATTTTATCTACAATATTGACAAGAGTTATTTTGTATTCTAGCATTCAATTATTGGTGCGGCACTATACTAGGTTATAAAATTTGTTCATGTAGTGTGGCAGGAAGCATCAAATAAACTTGATCAAATTGAAATTTTCTGCAGTTTAATCCTCAAATCGGTCGTCACATATTTCTTGCTATTGTGTAAATGCTCATCGATCGGACATCATTTTAAATATAAATTTTTGCTAATTTAGGTACTCTTTACATCTGCATCACAAAGATTCTTTTTTTGAAATCCATCACCTGAAAACAGCCAGGTATTATTTAACGAATAAAACTGAACGTCTTGCTTAAGGACGAAGTTATGAGTTTTTATCGAAACTTGAAATCGTAACAATTTAAACGATAAAATCTTATCTGAATTTCCATATATGGTTTAATATGAATTATTTCATCATGTCGTACCTTGAAAGCTGCTTATTTTAGTGCTCTCATGTATCTGACGAGATTTTAAAGAAGAGCGACACATGAGGACCAATTCGTGCAGTTAAAATTGCATATGGATTTTTTCTATCAAGTTTTATTAATCCTTCACAAATTACCATTTCGCTAGGGTAATTCATAACGAAATGTAAAAATATAACATTTTATGGAAAACTGCAATTATTTAACAGAATACCGACTGATTTGTGCTGAAGTGTAATCTGGCGTACATAAGCTGTGACTTGTAGTTGCAATCTGTGGATGTCGTTTTCTAAATAATTTATTTCATCATTCAAATTTTTGTGTATTCTAAGTATTTCGTTATGCAAATGTATTAATAAAGTTTGCGAAATCTACGTAGAACGTTTAATTACTTCAAATCCTAAAATGTCATGCCACAGATTTTGTGCTTAATGAATTTGTATAGAAAACAAGTAAAATACAATATGTGCCTAGTATAGACTTCACAAGCTCTGTTGCTGATGCTTCGATAACTTTCAATAATATTTATGTTGTGTGATTGGTAAGGTGATACTAGAGGCTGTATAATATTCTATGATAAGACCATTAACCGTATGCATCACATTATACATATAAGATTAGTGGGCTCAAACAAGCTGGGTACACATACAAAAAATAACAACACTATTAAAATCTTAAGCTACGTTTGCTTGTTCAGTTTTTCTGAAAATTTCCAGGTTTGATTATTTGGGTACTTACAATAAATGAAACACCTATCTTACCATTCTTAATGCAACCAAACTCGAAAACGAAGCTTTTTTGTTAAATGGGGTTTTCTGAACGTGATGGTAGAAAAGAGAAGTAATCAACGTTTAGTCTTGTTTAGTCATCCTTGAATGTGCACTTGTGTACCACTTTGTTCTAACAATGTTGAAGAAGTAATTGTCAGGGGTTACGATTTATACAGGAATGTTTGGTATTCAAATTATTTGCGGATGATTGTGCTATAATTAATAGCTTAGCAAATACATCAAATAAAAGAGTTATAAGGCAACACAATTTCCTGAAATTCCACTTTGGCAATCTCAGGGTTCTAATTGTTTTTTGTAATGAGATTTGGTGATTAATTATCTGAACGACGCTTTTCTTTATTTCATGCAAATCAATTTAATTTTCAAAGCCATCGGGAAAAATTACTACTTCGATTAATTTTTTTTTAATTATTGGCCACAGTAAATTACTTCATTTTTAAATATGCATAGGAAATTGTTTCACGGAAAATTAACCATCCATGTTAAGTTTAGTTTTGTAAAATGTTGCAAAAGTAGATATTTTCCGTCCTTGGCAGTGGCCATATTTCCTACGTCCTAATTAGAGTTCAGATTTTAATCTTTGTTAATGTGGAATTTTGGCACTCAACTATGAGTTTGTTGTTACTTAAATTTTGCAACTACAAGTTATATCAAAAATATTTTGCATAATTTATAACTACAACTTGTGTTAAAGTATGTGCCATCAAAAGCAAACACTGAAGGATTACTGATTTCTAAAGTATAAATAAGAATAAATAGGTAAACTGTTTATTTCTCTACTCTGAAAAATATTTTTGCTGTCGAAACAATTTTAGTTACATTGACATGTGCATAACAGAATAAGTTATAGTTTTAATTTTCTAACTTGAGCTTGCTTCATAGGAATCTTACGAGTACCTTCATACTTTTTGTATCTATCCTTCTGCACTAAGCGGGATGCTTGTGACGTAGATTCCAGGTTTGCAGATGATATTACATAACAAATGAAAGGGAATAGTAATTTTATTCACAATCAGTTTAGTAATTTAGCCATTACTAAATTTTCATAAGTTGAGAAATTAATTAGTATTAACTAGTACCTAATTTACTTGTGATTATTTTTAAGCTTCTGGAAGATTCTTAAAGTGACCACTTCTCGAACTGATAATTTGATTTTAGGTTATGTTATTTAAATTAATACTCACAGCGCTGTTGCTTCGAAACCAAATGATTGTGAATAAAATTTATTGTATAATTACTGAGGTGCAAACCACTTGAATTACCGCCCTAGGCTATTACTGACCATGGCGCTTCGCACCTCGGTAATCTATAATGAAATGTTGACATCGCAGTATGTAATACACTGGTGTTTGTTGATTATAATTGGTTTTATCTAATTAAATAAAAATGTTTGTCATTGATAGTAATAATCATATCCACGGTTACTAATTTGATTTGTAAATTACATTAATTTAAATAAAATTAAATGCAATGGCATAAGTATCTTTCAAAGTTAATAAATAAATAATTAATGGAAGGAAAAATATTAAGAATAAAGCCCGAGATACACATGCTACTTACTGGCACGAAAAGCATGCTATTATGACGTAATTTTACGACAATTACGTCATAATAGACGTAATTTTCGGTGCACCCGAATTGCACCACGAAAAGATTAGTTCACAAATCTCCTACCCGAATTGCACCACCGTAATTTCAGGTAAACACCTCACCAAGGGTCGGTCGTCCGAATTGCACCACATCTATTGTAATATTTTAGGTAAGGTGGTTTTATTGTTAAAAGTTAAAGCACAATGCTGGAGTTTAACCTGATGTCTCCTACATGTAACATCGATTATTTTTTGTTTTTACGCGATTTTTTGGGGGTTAAACGTAATAGATAACTGCCGCATACCGCGACTATACTTTTTAATGCTATTTCGAGGGTCTCTCACATCCCGGTTGCATTTATCCCGGTTTTCTTGATCGGTGGCGCTTCTCGTATGTTTAGCCTAGTAACCAGAGTCAAAACCGCTCTGGAGGGGTGCAACCCGGAGCGGAGCGGAGGGGCGCCCCGGAAGAGTAGGTTTTGACGATGGATTACCCTCCTTATCGAATGCACACCCCAAAATTCGAAGGCAAAAAAAATTTAATTTTTTCACTGTTTTGGGTTATTATTTTATTAATACCTGCTCCGACCCTGTATAATATAATATGAATTAATATATTAAACTCGAAATTTAAATTGCAAAGAATTTAGATATTTGTGTATTTATTTCTTTATATTATCTGTTTGCTTGTGATACCTGCTCGGTTTGCTCGTGGTGCAATTCGGTAAAGCGATTACGGAACGATATTTGACCGTGGTGCAGTTCGGTCAAGGGATTACATTTACCTGGGTACAAGAAATGACCCCTGATAAGCCGTGGTGCAGTTCGGGTAGCACCGCAATTTTACGACATTTACGTCATAATAGCATGCTTTTCGTGCCAGTAAGTAGGATGTGTATCTCGGGCTTAATGCTAGTTGCTAGTTCATATTAAATATATATCCAAATAAACTGTGTTGAGAATTTCTTGATAATAACTCTACAATTGCTCTTAGCTTGATATCATCCTCAAGACTTTCCAAACGGAATCGTATTTCTGATTTCCTACCGTTTGCACAGGTTTTCGGTTTTCCTTTCCTATGTCTTGTACCGCAGGGACACAACTGTGCAAATCAACATGGCTTCTGAACCACGATTCCGAACAAGGGAAATTTATAATGTTACATGTGGCAAACCGGTAGATTGATATTGTTTGATCAAGTTTTTCCATTCCATTTGGATTATTGCTACTCTACTTATCTGTAAAATCTTAACGATCTGTTGAGGGGGATCAATCCTCTTCTTTCTCTTGCACTTTTAAATAAAAATAAAACTAAGGCTCAAATACAACAAATTGTTTAATTGAACAATTAGGGGATTGAGTTGTTGGACATGACTACAAAAGACTATTTATAATGTTAAATCAATGAATATTTTCTTTTGTGAACACCAGTTTGTAAGGTATACTGCCTGGTATAATGTAAGTAAAAAAAATTGTATAAAAACTAAGACCTATTTAATGAGGGTAAAGCTGCTTTATAAATACTCGTAGTAACATTTTTATCTGTTAGTAACAAAATATTTTCAGAAACACAAAACTAAAGAAAAGTAAAAAAGAAATGGTTTGTTGTATTAGGGCATCAAGCATCAACTTATTTTTTATAACAAATATTTTGTAACTTGTTATTAAATTTTCCTGCAAACACGGAGTTTTCTGCCCCGGAAACGCAGAATATTGCATATATTTACGAAAAGATCGTATTTAAATGCCATAAATTCTACAAAATTTGTGATTGTGTTATAGAAAATTAATATGAAAAAATCTTGCACAATATAATGTAGGATATTAATTAATGTTATATGGGATTTAATAATAAAAATTAAAATATACATAAATACAGTGGTGGCCATTGAAATAGAGCCACCATAGAAAAATTCGGAAAATCTTCAAAAAGATGAATTTACGAAAACGTAAGTACCTACATAATATTTTTAAGAATTGTTGCAAAATAAAATTGTTTTACACTTAATGCGTTGCTCATAGAAATAGAGACACTTTAATTTGCAAGTCCAAGGACAAGTTTTTTGAAATAATGGAGTCCAGAATTGTATTATAAAGTCAATATTTAGTTGCCTGGATTAATAATCTGCATGCTGACTTAACCTTTTCGAGGCATGGACTGCACAAACTACTGGCAGCGTTTGAGAAATATGAATTTCCATTCTTACTGCACAATTTCCATTACTTTGTTCTTATTTTTGATTTTATATTTTCCAACGTGTTATTTTAGTTTATTCCAAAGATTTTCAATCGGATTTAAGTTCGAATATTAAGCAGGTAAAAGTGAAACAGATAACTTTTGATGTTTGTATTTTTACATCCTTATTTAAGGATTACTTATAAAAGGATTAATTTTAGAAGCACGTACAATTCTGTGATTTGTCTTCGTTGTAGTTTTCGATCTTGCTCCTTGATTTTCCATTTTTAATTTCAGTAGATTTTCCACTATTTTCTTTGAGCAATTAACAATTTTAGCTATTGTTTGCTAGGATTTTCCCTACCATTTTTTAGGTACGGATTTAGACTCATTCCAGAGGAGCGTAATGAACACCCGACTCATTTTAACAAAAAATTACTAAGCAATTAAGGCAGATCTCGTGCTTTTAGATAAATTATTATCATTTAATTTTTTATCCACCTTTTTTTATAGAAATTGAAACCATTTCTAATATGGCTTTATTTCGCATACCAAGCTTAATAAACATTTTTATACATATTTGATTTTCATAACAAACCCAAAAGTGTTCTAGCGCGGAATTCTTTTTAAATTTTTGCTCGATATACTACATAATGGAGAGGGCCAAAACAGAATCCTCGAATGGAAAAAAGTGAGAGTAGGATATCGGAAGTTGTTGGTGGGGGGAAAGATGTTTGCATGGAGCGATGGAATGGTTAATCTGATTGCAGCAGAAACAATAAGAACAGATTCAAAAAACTAAACTAGAAAAAAGGAGCGACCGCAAAGTCTCAGACGGGAGTCGCAAAGAATGAAGCTGAGACACATATACGGACAACTCAAACGGAAAATCGATACAGAAAGCGAAAAGAAGATAGAAAATCTGGTACTAAAAAGGGAAAAGAGAAGACAAGAATTAATTAAGGTTGAACATGGAACGTGTGAACACTACTGAAACCGGGAAAATAGATGAAGTAGCAAGCGAGGTTATGGGGTATGGGACGGATGTAGTAGAACTGCAGGAGATAAGATGGCAAGGAAATGGCGAAATAAAACAGAAGAAACACACGTTATTCTTCTCTGCAGAAGGCCATCGCTTAGGTTGCCACCTATACATGACAAAAGGACGCGGACCATAAAGACGCAGACTCAAAAACACGCAAAAATATTGTTTTGCCATTCCGGGGGTAAAGTACTCACTTTGTACCCCGATTTGCGGGTGCAAAGGGGCACTTTTTTACCCTGGGGGAGAAAAGTTAAAAAATAGGGGGGGAGAAAAAAACTTTTTTTGCTCTAGGGCAATAAAAAAGTCACCAAATGACTGATAAAAAAAGTCACTAGACACTAGTCACCACGTGGCGACGTTTTTAAAAATGTCGCCACGTGGTGAGATGTTAGGACGCGCGATTTTTTCGCCACATATCCTTCGTTTTTTCGCTTCATAAGAGCAGATAACTTGTGGAAATTGCCGATGTCAATGTTGTTTTCTACTTTAGTCACGGCCTTGATCATGAAATAGTGCGACCACATGGTCGCCCCTTTTCGTAAAAAAATTCCAAAAACCCGTCTTCAGTAAAACAATCTGCCAATTCTTTGTTCTTGCACCACTGCACAAAAGCGTCGTAGTGCTTTTGGTAAAGTTTTCTAGATTTTGTCGGCAAAAGTTCCACCAACGCCATCTTCGCTGCTTCGGCAATTTCTAGGTTCTCGCTCATGGTACGTCTTGCTGTTTCAAAGGCACAAATGGAAATGAACCATTGGTAGAATCAGGGGTGCCAGTGCTATTTCCTAGTACTTTTTGGTAATAGTTGGTAATATTACTAGTGCTATTTTGTGATACTATCGACCACGTGCATTATTAAAAAAATGCGTTAAATTTTTGCTTTAAGTTTCTAAATTGGCGAAGTTCTTTACCTCCCGGAATTGCAAAAAACAGTATATGCACGACGGGAGTAAATAGCCCATGTCCCGGGTGATTTTTGGTTCCAATAATTGCCGGAGTGATGAAACTTTCAGAGATGGTGTTTTCCGATGTGAAAACAGGTAATTCAGGTTTTGCATACAAAATTTTGATCGGGAACGGTCGCCATATTGAAAAAACGTTGAAAAAATCGCTTATTTTGGAGTTATCCGGAAATAGCTCTAAAACTTTTCATTTTTCGAACTTGGACGTTAAATACGAAAATGTCGGTGCTGAAATTCTGCACAATTTCGTTTTTTATTCATCTTTCTACGACTAATAGAACCGAAGATATAATTTTTTGAAAAATGGTCAATTTTTTCACTTTTCGAACAACTGCGATCTCTTTGCTCTTTACGCGCAAATTACTGTATGATCGCGGCTCGTAGGCAAAAAATGCTTTCAATAACATCGATGGACAATTAATGTATCTACAAAATGCTTTTTTATACAACCTCGTACGACCAAAACTTGCTGAGATACGGCCGATTGGAACAAATTTTGACGCAAAATTTTATGAAAAATTTTCATTTCCTCTGGTAAAAAGTGGACAACGGCTACTTCTACGGCACAAATCATTCTTAGATAATCGAAAGGTATTTAAATTTGCTACATTTTGCGCCCTGTCACGTTTCTTTGCTTAGCCGTATATTTCCGAAATGTACCTACATTAGCTAAATACGATGGTTTATCCGTATGTATATATTCAATTATTTACATTCGGGTGATTATTTAAATGGCAAATTGAATATTTGCATAATACTAAATGTACAAAAGTAAAAAAAAATTGTAGTACCGTGTACGTCTGAATATTGTCGATTTATAGCCTTTACAAATTCGTTAATTTCTTTAATACATTTAACAAAAACGGAGTCATCTGTAAAATAAAGTGTAATAATGTCGTTGGAAAAATTATGTTCTATACTTTTTTACTACTTTAAACAACTGTCTAAACGACCCCGAAGTTTAAAACGAGCCAGATGTAATCGGATTTTACATATTGTCATTGAATAAATGCCACTTTTTGGTCAAATTGTTAAAAAACCGGATATTTTTTCGTTTTTTTCGATATAGCTCTGTTTCTATGAGGTTTACGTCAAAAATGCTCTGAAGCAAAGTTGAAGCTTAGAAAATTTCCGATAAAATGGTCCCTGTGTCATTTAATTTCCGTACTTAACTGATGAGCTACAGCCGTGCTACAGAAGTATATTTTCCGATGATTTTTACTGCACAATTTTAACACGTACGAAAGTGTTAAAAAAAGAACATAACAATTTTTTTTTTTGAAAATGTAAAGTATGGAACTCAATCTATATAATATTGAGATACATTTGCCACAATTTCAGATTTTTCGAGGTGATATTACTCGAGAAATGGTAGAATGTTCCCTCTGCGGCGTGGCACCGCTGGGCACCGCGTACTGTGAGGGTCGCCCAGGTAGCTTCAAAAATTGACCATTTTTCAAAAAATTCTATCTTCGGTTCTATTAGTCATAGAAAGATGAATAAAAAACGAAATTGTGCAGAATTTCAGCATCAACATTTTCGTACTTAACGTCCAAGTTCGAAAAATGAAAAGTTTTAGAGCTATTTCCGGATAACTCCAAAATAAACGATTTTTTCAACGTTTTTTCAATATGGCGACCGTTCCCGATCAAAATTTTGTATGCAAAACATGAATTACCTGTTTTCACATCGGAAAACACCATCTCTGGAAGTTTCATCACTCCGGCAATTATTGGAACCAACAGTGGCAAAAAATCACCCGGGACATGGGCTAAAAGTACTATTTTACATTTTATAATAACTAGCTGGAACCCGGCATGCGTTGCAATGCCACTCAAAGAAAGAAAGTGTTTATGTTTTAATTCCGTTTATTGAAGTATTTTTGGGTACACAATATTTTAATTGTTTGCTTATCCCCCTAGTACACCCACATTTTGCTTACCCCTTCTGTTAACTCCCTTCTTAAAATAAAGAAGTTACAATAAAATTTTCAACTTTCAGAAAAAAAATTGAAAATTTAAGAATACTTCCTCGATAGGCAGAAAATGATTATAAACCATTTTATGAAGAAATCGTCGAGATTCTTTGACCAAATGGTTAAAAAGTGAAAAACTGATTAATTCCTCCTTATTTTAATGTAAATTTTTTTTGTGTAAAATAAAATTTTGATTCTCTGTTTATCTTAGCAACAGTCTATGACTTTTTTTTAACGAAATAGTATGCGTTCTATTAATTCCTCCTTATTTTAATGTAAATTTTTTAAAATATATATTTTAATTAATTATTTGAATATTAATCCGTTACAATCATCCCAAGAGCTTCAATTAAAGCGAAACACAGTGTAATGGTTTGATCCTTTTTGAAATTAATAGTTTTCAATTTTAATTATTTGCGTCATATAGCTGAACCAGATCTTAGTTAATTTAAAACGATTTTCTTTATTTTAATTTTACGATGATTACTAAATTATTCTTTTTTTTTTAGGTAAGGTTTCAACCAATACGTAAACGTTCCTATCAATAACCAAGTAAGTTTGCATGAAATCTGAAGTAACTTCTAATTACATTAACTAACCGATAGTTTACATATTCGTATAATATGAAAATTAAAATGTTAAGGTTTGCATTAACTTTTTAATGTGGAAATAATTTTGTAAACTTTTATTCCTTCCTGCGATTGAACTTCGAGATTGAAACCATCAAAGATATCGCATTTTTATTAATATAATTTTTATTGCCTAACAACTTCCTTTTAATGGATTTATTATTTTATGCTGTTTTCATTTCAAATAGTTGTACGAAATCATGAAAAATTCATAAAGTGGAATCTCAAACGCATATTTTAGTTAACATTTTTCCCTATGGAGCATTTAATACATTACATTTCAAAAACAAAAATTACTACCTTTATCAAGGGAATTAACATTGGACTCTTGTGTTTCAAGCGGTGATACAATTATTTGTTTGTAGAACCTCGTGTAAATTCAATTGTAAGTTTTAAATTTATTGAAATAAGATTATAGCGTGGATAACTTTTTTTTTAGTAAATAATTCTATTACGTGTTTCTAGAACTGCGTAAATTAAAATTTAAAATGCAATTCCAGTAATTACTTTCAATTATTTTATTCTGTTTCATTAAGTTTCTTCTTTCACGTGGATGCCGATCTAAATTCTATATAGAAGTAACTTTTAGTTTAGCAAAAGTTTTAGTAACTTTGCTAAAATTTAACATTTTGCTAAGATTACCTTTACTAATTTTTTGAGCAAGGATTTATACTGCAATATACGAACACTAAATTATTATTTTATACAGTCAGGAAGAAATGCTTTAATTAATGTCAAAGTAAATATGTGTTTAGGGTTTCTTAAAAATGTTGGATGAAGTGCAACCTCGATAATCCGTACGCACAATTAATCCAAATCGGTAAGAACTTTTTAAAAATTCTTGTTTTTACCAAAAAAATATGATTTCATAAAATTTTTTTGTTAATATGCTCCTTACCTACTCATAAACTTTTATTAACTCAACAATTATATAATTCGGACAATTTGGATAATTCATAAAATGATGAAATTGTTAATTTTCAAGTTTTTCTTTGTAACGAGAGCAAATTAAATATTGATAAGTAAGAGTAAATTAAATTCTCCAACCACAAACTTCCTGATTCCGTGGTATGGGTAATTAAGAGTGCTGGATTTAGGTCGACTTTGAAGTTGTGGTTATAAGATACCATAGATTTATTTGGCTTTACAGCAATTTTTACCTTATGATTTTAAGCTCATTTAAAATAATAAAATTAAAACCAACCAACTTTGTTTGAATCAAATGTATAACATTACCTAACCAGAGCTGTGTTTATACAAATGGACAGAATCATTATAAACGGTTTATTCATTTGCAGAGACATACATAATTACTTTGTTAATTGTTCTCTACTGTCATCGTAAAATATGCGAATGGACGACATAAAGGCATATTAGCGCCTATAAAACAGGGTCATGGCAAATATGTATTTATTGCTTTTGTATAATTGAAACAAATTGTATGTTACATTTATGTTTTCATAAGATTGTTTTACCATGGGAAGAAGAGGAGCTTTAATGTCCGTTTTGGAGCAAAACCGGCAGCTCAGTTTTGGTCATCGTGTAGAGTTTTTTAACCCAAAAACTTAAATTTACAATTTGGATGGTATATAGAATTTACCGAAGGGATGATGCTACAAACCTTGATTGACGCATCTGTAGGTGGAGCAACCCCGTTTTATTTATTTTTGACATGGAAATGCTTTACATTTCGCGGTTTAATATAGTAACTTCAAATGATGTAACTCAGCATACACACTTTTAAAGCAATTCGCTATAATCAAACTCCCATATTTACCACAATTAGCGTTTTTGTAACGTTGAAATTAAATTGAATTAAAAAGTTAATTTTCATTATGACATGACAGTAATTGCGGCAAAAGTGTGGAAATGAAGCTCGAAAAAAGTGATAATGTATTTTTATCAACATTGTATTTCACGTGATGTATTGCATCTTATTTGCCAGTAAATAGAGCATTACAGTTTTTTTTAGAAACAACCAAAATACAAAACTTTTTTACACACTTATTCAAATGAACTTACGCTTATGTGCTATTAATTTAGGTTCAGAATTAGTGGCGAGACGTCACGTGTCGTTGTCTGTCCGGGTTTGTTCTATTTTAATCAAACTTAAAACGTACTGTGTAATAGTTCAGCTGTTATCTGGCAGCTAAGCGTAATGTATATTATGCTTTAATGCGTTTGTAATTCTATTCTTTTTTTGATTAACGAACACCCATTGTTGTTTCGTCTACTTAAAAATTATTGGCTATTTCATTTCTAAACAATTTGTAGATACTTCCGCAGTGTTACCTTTTGATACTCAACTGACGCATATATAGTTTTCTTTGCATCTTGGATTGCTTCCTAAAATTGTATGGTATCAACTTTCTCTTTTAAAATAGCTCAGCTGGATAACCTGAAGATTATGGAACCTCAATATTGATCTGCAGATAAGCTACTTAAATGAACGTTTCAGTGAGTCCCGAAGTAAAGGGTGAACAAATTGATTTTTGCAGCACGGTTATCGTTGAATTGAAAAGGAAAACTAATAAATTTGTCCCAAGCCAATTATTTTGAATGCATAAAAAAAGTTTTATATTTTTGTTATAAGTACTTGAAAAGTTTCTGAAAAGGTATTACCTAGCCTGCATCCAAGAAGTTTTGCTGAGGAGTTGTGTATTAGTTTTTATAAGTTGTGATAAGTGAGTTATGAGTGTCATACAAAGTCAATCAAATTTGCTCACCCTGTACCTGCATAATATACTGCAAGAGTCATCGAAATGTTTTTTACCGAACTAATGTAGGGTTCCAGTTAATCTATTTTAAAAGAGATGTTTTATTTAACCTTGACGTTCGTTAATTGGCCAGTCTTTTGTGTCAGTCAGTGTGCTGAAAAAATGTGAAGTCTGGATGAGGGATAATCATTTGTTTACTTTTACATATAGATATTCAAAAAGGAAAAATACTTATAAATATTATTACAAATAATAACCCTTATAATCGTAGTAATGGACCACCCTGTGCGGGTAGTTGATCCAACAAAAATTCTTGACAATTTCCGTTTGAAATATTACAGGTTCTGATGATTCAGTGTTTCAATTTTTTTCTACTCGGATGATTTTGAATATATTATGTATCATTTTTACGAATTTACGATTATTAAAACGTAGAAAGTAGGAACTACAATTTTTATTATATTATTTGAACCTTTTTTATTCGGTTGTCTTTATATAAATCACTGAGAATAAATAACTCTTCAGTCTCAACCAATGCGTAACACAGCATGCAGAATGTAAAACTAATGATAATTGACTATTCTTAGACGACTTGGTTCGTTTCCGCCTTTTTAAGTTTTTTGGCAAAAATACATATAAACTTGGATTATGCACCCAAAAGTATCAGGTTAAAAAAACTTCAAGACCAAAAGTTTTTTATGTTGGTTTATGTTATTAAGTACTTTTTGTATATAATTACGAAATTGATTAATAATATCAAATTAAAAAGATGTAGATTAATTTGTATATTCTGCTGATGCCACTTAATTTTTTCAATTATTCCCTGATAATATTAATCAGAATATGAACTCTGAGTTTGAGTAATGACAAATAAATAAGTCTAGTTTTTCTAATTTTATTCTTATCTTGTGGAAAAAATTAAGGTTCTCTGAGCGATTGGTCTCGTTTACCTTGAAATTCTTATATTTTTCAGACAGTATAAGCTATTAGCCTTCCAATTCTCTTTTTTTCTTGACTGCTTCCAGCTAAAGGTGGAGATCTTCCTTCTGATTGACCTTCTTTCTGATGGACTTTTGCGACACTTGCGATCCAATATTTATATTTCTTGATTTAATAAACTACAGATTGTTTTTGATACCGGATCTTTGTGCTAGGAATATGTCAGCCATATTGCCCTTCTATTATTATAATCCACGATTTTAGTTACTTAATTACATTCCTTGTCGCTAGACCAAATCGAGTTATTTTTACTTTGAAACGTTTGCTTAATCGTTGCATTGTTACTGTTTTGAATGTTAGGAAGTTACCTTTATCAAAAATCTTAATTTAAAACTTGAAGGATGCGTGTTCATTGTTGACTTATTTCACCTAATAATTTACTTGCATCGTCAGATCTTGCTATTATTAGTTCATACAATGAGTTACATAACCGAATGTGTTAATTTAAATAATATCTCTTCTGCACGCAATGTGATTGCAAAATCAATAACTTTTAGCGAAGAATGCCATCGATTGTTATGAAGTTTTATTAAAATGGAATTTGTGTTTACTCATAATTTAGAAAAATTAATTTTGTCTTTGAAATTTTTTCCAACTTGATATTAAAATAGTTTGCTGGTTAGGTTAGTGAACAAAATAGAAAGTTTTAAATGTGCTAAGATCTTCTACATGTAATATTGAAATTGCATTCTAATAGTTCATACCCATTTTTTTTTGTTATTTTATACATACAGTTTAATTTAGGTATCATATTGAGATAGTTCGAAGATTATTACATAAACGCAACCTAATACAATATCTTACCCACTTAATGTTAATTATATTCTCTGTTGAAACGACTCGTCGACGTAATTTTAGAAGATTTGTAATTAAATTCTCCTTGAAGATTTCATTATGTAACAACCTAAAATAATATTTAGTATGTATGTATATCATTTTATTAAACCACCGTTCTCGAGTTCCGAATTTGGCTGAAAAATTGCATGCAGGTATAAAGCACCGAAGCTGCTTTTTCATTAAATTAATTCACTTTGCGATTCTATTTCATAATTCAAAAATGCAATTAAAACTTGAGCAGGGTACTTTTCCAACAACTATTAATTTTACTTAACTCGATGGGACTTGCAGGTCAATTAGCATTTAAGTGGCTTCCAATTAAGCACTCATTATTGCTACTATTACGTTTAAGTATTATTTAAATTTAATTTTTGAATTTGTAAAAAAAATTTAATGATATAAATTAAGTCTTGCATTCTTAAATGGTTTATGTCTTAATTATTGCAGTGATTTTAATTATTATTAGTTATCCTGTGATTTAAAATTAACCTCCAGTAAAATGCGTTTATTCCTGTGTAAAATTTTAGTCACGTTGTGGTTTTTCTAGAATATCTTCCACCGGAATATTTGTGCAAATCTCTAAATGAACAGGACATTTGTAATCGATACCATAAGCGATTTTCAATTGGATGAATTCGACCAAGTAGATTTAAATTACATTGATATTTTCTGCTCGAGGTTCTTGTAAGACAATGTTTTGGTTCCTGATTGAAGTCGGACTCTATGTGAATTGAAAGGGGACAAGATTGATATTAACTTGGATAATTTTCTTCCGCGTTTACCACATCACATTTGATTTAGGTGCCCGAAACCTATTAAAACCATCTAAAACATTTTGCATAAAATTTTTGTTATGTAAATTTTAATGATTTAAGTGAGCTAGTAAAATGTATTATAATATAATATTATTTTTGGATGAATAATTTTGTATCAACTCGAGTTTGAACTAATTTTTTTGGTTACTGCAAAAAAACGAACGGTCCAATTTAGTTTTAACTTGACGTCCTAATAGTAAAAGATAAACACAACAAAGTTCGAGCAGGTATAGTGAAGTGTCTCCAAAGAGAACTTGGAGAAATTCTCCAGTTCTAATTCAAATATATGAAAGTTTCTAGAATTGAACTTCTCTGCTCAATAAGTAAGTAAAATTTCGAGAAGATGAGATTCTTGTAGAAAATATTTACTTGGCGCAATGTTAATTTCAAAATGCACTCTAATGCTCTGTTGCATTTATTATAAATAATTTATGTTGTTGGTTATACCCGATATTAAATCTAAAAGTGGGATTTACGATTGTTAAAATATGTGTAACGTCGTTTTAGATTTTATTTGCTGTAAAGAACGATTTATGTTGAATTAATCTGGATATGTATTAGTTCAAGAGATTAGTCCCAAATTAAAACTGCTATATGAAAACCAAAATTAATATTTCAACGGATAAAATTACTTTCAGATGAACTTTCTTTAGCAATTTCCACAATGTAATCAACAGAAATTTTAATTAAATTTATTATATTACAAGTGGCGAAATTAGCGCCAATTGTCACATATTGAATCTAAATGACGCTTGAAAATAAATTAATGCATTGTATGCTATGTGTTTAATAGGTATTACGATTTAAGTGATTTTTACATTTAATTTTATTTATTTAAAATTACCATTTAATTATTTATGACAACTAAAATGAATATAGTTTAATTGCAAGACTGAATTGGTTTAGTTATTGGCAAGTTTATAATTGACATTTATTTGTGCTTTAATCTTAGCCGGGTTATGTTTATTCCACGTTCTCGATTTTTCTTTCTTTATGATGATTTATATTTCCATCTTAACCAGTACGTCGTTTATCATTTTTGTAGGTAATGTACCTATTTTCTGTTTTTCCTCTTGTTATAAATTTGGTTATTTCTTGTTCCTTGTATTGCTGTCGAATATTTCTGTCTTGTATGTTAGTAATATAGTAATACATATGTAATCATATTTTTGAATAAAGTTAAGAGGAATCATACTTCAAAAATATTTGATGTGTCAAAAATATGTGATTCAATTAGCTTCGCAAGAGCGACTACCAGATTCTATTGATTATTCATTTTATGTTCCGATACATTAGTAAGCTGTGTATTAATAGGATGGTCTTTGATTTTCCTTGATGGCCCTTGTTAATTTCTTCCAAGCCGCTCGCAAGAGCTCTCGATATTCTAAACTAACCTAATCAAACCTAGACAATCATTTGCTACGACAAACCTGCAGATTTTGCAGAATTGATCTTATCACAGCCCGTTGAACCTTTAAGACCTTAATTACACTTACTAGTAACTTGTGAATGTATAAATAATTGGTGAACATATATGACGTAAAGCTATATCAGGCCAAATATGATTTATTTAATTTACTTTTCAATAACTTTTAATGTAATCTCCTAATACTATTTGTAATATTTTTAAACGACTTTGTTAATAAACAGTCCACTTTGAGTCGGAGCAGACTTTGAGTTACCGTCTGAACACCGCCACTCCCCAGAATTAAATTCTTTCAGGATTTTTCCGGGATTGTGAAGTTCGAGATTATAGGTGTCAGGATATTTGGTGGCATCTATTAGAATAATTTGCTACCAAATAACGTTGTTAAAAAAATTCTTAAATAATTTGTCTTGTTGCTATTGCTAAAAAGTGATTTATAATATTAAATTAAAATTGTTACGAATTAATTAAATCATGGGCTTTTAGCGTTGTGTTATTGTTATCATCAGATGACGCATGAGAATAATTTGATTTTTATTATTTAATTAGCTTGTTAATTTTAACACTTATTATATTTTGATTAGTATTAATCAAATAAAAATAATTGGAATACAATATTATGTCCGAATGTGTAAAATAAAGGGGGGGGAATGAAAATAATTTATTATGTTGTTCATAACACTAATATTTTGTCGAGTTCCAAATAATTTTATATTGAAGGGAATCGAAGATACAGTTTATCAAGTTAATTGAGGTTTTAATATTGTTGTCCATTTGATTGTTACATTTTTTGATGCTTTTTGATAGACGTTAATGAAGACATAGATCGAAACTAGTCCATATTAAATGAATTTATAACTTACGGAAAGCGCATATTTTTCTCTTTATAATTATTATCCTCAAGAGGTTTCAATTAGTTGTAATTAATTATAATTTTATGTTATTCGTGTCATGCAGATACATAATTTCTTATTAAAATTTTCGACATTTCGAATTGCTAATACAGCTATTGACAAATCAACACACTTTTGATTTACCCTGTATGATACGATCTAAAAAATTCAATAGGCACATTGAATGAATAAAATGAACAAATGTTTAAAAAATTGATACTAAAATGTCATAAAACTACGGTATGTTAAAAATTACATTTGACAGTAAAGTATTGATACTAAAAATATATGAAAAACACATTCAGACCATGAAAATTCGCTTTAAGGTATCTTAATATGAATAAAATAAGAAACGCATCAAATTCGAAATTGGGAATGAAGTTAAATTAATCAATTTAATCAATTAATAATAAAACTAATTTGCAACCGAGAAATTACAAATATAATATTTCATTACAAATTGCATAATATACAAAAATTGCAGAAAAAGAAGAAAAAGAAAGAAGTTCGAAATGTACTATTAACGATGGCTGGAATTTGTATTTAATGAACAAATTCTCTTCACCAAGTCATCATCGATAATTATTTGTTTACAGTACAAGTCGAAGAATTTCTTTAGAAAAATTGTGTTAATATTATAAATTAAGATCGACTTCTTATTGAGATTAATTAAAATAATAGGTGTAAAATGCAAATTTTCGATTAAGCGACAATTACTTCGTATTTTAATTTGTGCATGCTATCTGAAGATTCTGGTTCTACATCCGTCGACTTCTGAATTACGTTTTAAATCTTTTTAAATTAAGTTTAATCTGTTTCACAATTTAAAAGATAATTAAAGTGAGATCAAGTATCTAACTCAGACATATTTTGAAAAATTTGCATAAACTAAAATGAACATCTTAACTTTTAGTAGAATAACTTAATTTTACAATTCAACAAGTTGTAAAATAATTTAAATTAATTAAAATTACGCACGTGATACTTTTCAGCACTCTTGAACTATTCAAAATCTTGTATTTGAACTGAAACTCAAGTTAAATATACTGCTCTCCAACTTTTGCCATCAATTTCAAATGCATTCTCGTAAGTATCGATTTTTGTGATGTGTTGATGCCCTCCGTACTTTCTGCACTTTATTAAATACTTTTTCCTCCATTTTTCTTTGTGGTTTTCTACTACAATCAATGGCGACTATTTGCTAGTATGTGATTTGAATGTAAACTGAAATGTATTGCTGCTATTTCGATGGTAAAAATGTAAGAAAACTTTGAAAAAGTTATTTCGTCGCCGAGGTTATTCAAAATTTAAAAATTAAAAAAACTTTCCAAGAAGATATTATTTATATGTTTGTTTATATTTCATTATTTTAACACTTTAGCCATTTCAAATGTCTAAATGTGTTTTATTTCAGAACATAACCATGGTTAATGATTTAATTTGTAAATTTTAAGCTCATAATTTCCAAACAGTACTACTAAATAAAATTTAAAATATTATATCTACCCTTTTTAATTAATAAACTTAAATTATTATATGCTATAAATTATACTTATTAGTACTTGTTTTATATTGCAGCATTAAATTTGTAAGTGAAACTGGTTTTTAAAGGAATAATTTAACAAATTATAATTCAAGGTTACTATTACATATTAATTAGTTGTGGTTGTTATTTTACAATTCATTATTATGAATTTGTTTTATGTAAATTATGAAAGCCGGAAGAAAAAATTTTACGCCTCATCTTACAGGTTTTAATTTTTGATAATTTCCATTTTTATATTATTTAAGGTTTTTGTTGGGTTTTTTAATTAACATTAATTGATTTAAAATAGTGGAAAGTTGTTGCACAGCAAGCACGGAGAATTAGATACAAGGTTATTTCAAGCAGGTAATAACGATTTTATAATTTTTTTTACGATAGCATCATTGGCACATAAAATGGTTACCTACTAATTAGAAACTAAATATTGTTTTTAAACTTTTCAATTACTGCTTTTTATCACTAATTTTAATGGGAAATGGGACCTTGAATTTTTTTACAAGATATTTAAAAAAACTTGTCTTGGTTGTGGATGTTCTGCATTTTTAAATTGTTTTTTTTTTTACTTTAAATTTACGCAACAATTTTTCAACAATGCATCTTACGACATTGATGAAATGTCATGCAATTATTTGTAATTTAACTGTTACTTCCGAATTGTGTGTGCAGTAGTTCGGGTTCCACGTCAAATTGTAGGTCTTATTACGTACTATGTACTACATGAACGTATGTATGTAATCATCGTCAGCAAAAAAACCTTATGTAAATACCGAGTATAATGTATACAGTGGTTTTTAACTGGTTTTTCTAATTCATAAAACCTGCATTCTTGCATTTGATGAGATCGAACAATATTCCCATAAAAAATCATTAACTTTATTTCAAATACTTTTTGATGGGTTCATTGTTAGCAGAAAAGAACATATCGGAAAAATGATGGATGCTGTAGCATTTCCTAACCGTTTCTCTTATTCGCTCGAAAACCGTGCAATTTACGCTATTTTGTGATGAAGTTATATGGGATAAAAAAAATTTTGATAGCTTCGTTTAAAAATAATACGAAATCACATTTTAATAAAAAAAGAACTTGCCAAGTAAATTTTCGCATTTCATTGTAATCGTATTCCGAAAGACATATTTATTTAAAAAAGTTTGGAGCGTGGTTTGTGAATGCAACAGATATATATTTTATGTCCAACAATTGATTTCCAAATAAACCTTGTCGAGTGAAAGAAATGTCGTTTCTATCATTGAATTTATGATTTCAATGCACTTCAAAAAAGAATTTATTATATAATTCTATTTCTTGCTATTTACTTACTTTCTAATGAGAACGTGCTATTTATGCTTGCATCGTTTGTTTTAAAAAATTCCATATCCTTTGTTACTATTTTCCGTTTAATATGGCATTTGAAAACAAAATCATCTTTCATCAGTTAGGTACTTGGAACTTTGTTTAACTAACTCAAGGACTTCTTTGTCTTGGATCCTTTGATTAAGTTTGAAGTCCGACGTACAAACTTACTTACATAGTTTTCAATTGTTTATAATTCAGGCATCGGTCATAATTATTATATGGAAACAAATCTGGAACTGCAATTGTTAACACACCCTGCAGCAGTTTTTGTAGAGCTTAATCCTTAATATTCACACTATAGATGCATAAGGCTATATTATTATACTACTCGTGGTATGGTGATTACTATTATAATTCCATTTACCAATTACCGTAATGTATCGCTGTAAGCCTTAATTTGATCAAAGGTCAACCTTAAGATTAAGGGATAGGTATTGATGCAAGCAATTATGTTTTATCTATACTACATGTCCTTGCAAATATTCGCACTAAAATTATTCGTAACTGATACTGGGTATTTAACCGCGGTGGAAGTTTCGTTGAGGTATTCACCTACTCGGTCAAGTTTTTTTCGCGAAAAAAAACACCAAGGATTCTTAACGAACGAATTTATTTAAAATTTTTGTATTTGGTTTTTTTTACCGATATATCTTTTATTCAGTTTTGGGAGCAATAGGCTCGCATATGTTGAACCAATTATGATAATGCTTTCAATTAATTTGTTTTTGATGCCAGTGGGAGGAAAATATATTTATATATAATTATGGTTTACGGTTGTATGTAAATGTGTATATTTATCCTACACTAATGGCAACATCTGTACTAAAGTGCACATACATTATTGATAAGATAACCGGTCATATTTTTAATGGTGGCTTTTTAATTTCGAAACTTATTTTGGTTAACCTGCAAAATCACTCCTTATTGGTAAAATTTTGCAGAAAAAATATAATAAAAATTCAGATCGTCGTGCTCATAAAGTTTGCTAGAACAATAACATCCCCAAAACAATTCTCACGCGCAGTCTCTGTATTTTTGTTCTGCAGGCGAAAGCTCCTGTACGCAGAGCGCATAGTGGAATCGACTCACTGCTAAAGCTTTTCGTTTACACGTTAGTTACAACTCGACGACAGTTGCGAACGTGTGCATTTTCTTATTTCCAGCATGTGGATTCACATTTGCTCGCGAAAGAAACACGTTGTTTATCATAGCATCAAATTAAATAATACAAACAATCGTTCTGTTATTTGTGTTTCTTCAATTAAGTTACGAAATTAATTGTATATATAGTGCTGCTAAATTGAATAATATAAATAAATTTAAGCACTTTTGTAACACAAATATCAGTGTACATTACAATTTAAGTACCGAGTTTTAAACACCCATTACATTAAATTATTAACAAAACGTTAAGTGATTACTTGTTACAGCCAAACTTGTTGCATTTTCGGCGAATACCGGTTTTATCTATTTTAGTTGTAAAAACAAATTACATTTATTTGATTAGATTTTCATCATCGGCGATGAAGTTGGCGTGAAGTGAACTATATTGAACTTATTCTTCTAAAAGTTTTGTAGTAGTGTGAAAAACTGCACCTAGTGATAATTTATCAAAAATTAATTATAAAATATTCGAACCAAATATGCAGCATCATCCGGGATCTTGGTATTTGCCGTGGGGTGTTCCTTTGCAGAAGATGGTAGCTGTACCAATTCATCCTAGTCCTTTACAATTACAACATCCTGCTGTTCACGTTCAACCCATGTTGACAACCCTTCCGACGCCTTTGACTACATTGAGAACTTTTGTTAGTCAACCTTCTGTGAGACAACCCCAAAGAAAGGTATTTTGGTTATGCTTGAAACTTGATAAGTGTAGTTATTTTGTTACATTTTTGCATCAACCGGTTTTACTTTGAAGATTTTAGCTACCTGACTTTAAATGTATTCATAAAATTACAATATAATATACTAATTGATTACCATTATGTGAACACCATTTGTAATTACTAATAGATTCAATACAATTTTCTTATTGATTATCAGGTACACCCGTAAGTCTATAATTTTGTTATTATTTTTTTACATATTGATATACTATAGAAAACCACGCAATATAAAATCAATCTTGACGTGGGAAAAATATTACCATCATAACTTGTAACCTGTAGGTCCACCAAAATTTATGTAAGATGATAATTAGATAAAACCAAACTGATAGACTTCGTTGCCCATAAAGAAAAAAAAACATAAAATTGTATGACATTTTATGTAAGCATAATTAAAAATGTGTAGTATGTTTAACACTCACAAAAGTTATATAATGGAGTTTTATAAAAGCAATTAAAAATATATTCATTGTACATTTTTTTATTGAATAAATATAATACATATTAAAATTATAATTGTAAATATTTTGAAAAGAGTCTTAGAACTTTTATAAGAAATGTTACAAACGTTCTTGGTTATATCATTATTTTGCAATGCAAATCTAAATTAAAATTTATTTATCAAGTCGTTGAATAATTGGAATATTGTACGATTGTGGAAGACACAGGTTTGGCTGACCAAACCGATTTAGTACATTCACTAATTTCCTATCAGCTGTATATTAGCAGATGTTACGGCATTAATCACTCCTATTGTCTCGACAGTTTTGACTTCTAAATTATTTTAGCCGTTCGGCATTCTAAACTTGTCATCCAAAAATAATTTTTACTATTCTATTTTTGTTATTTAATATCGCTATACAATATCTTTTTCGTGCTAGCTTAAAACGTTATTTCTTTTCCCACTAAAATAATAATTTATTCTGCACAAGTACATAGCTAAATAGCAAAACTGAGGTAGATTTTCGGAACGGGCGACCTAATTTTGAGTCTTGTATTATTAGACATTTTATTTATTATCTTCCTTTCGTTCGTTGAAAGTATAAAATTTATTTTTTCCTTAATTTTTGTAGGTAAACATTGAAAGTCAATTAAAAGTAGCCCACATTTAAAACACAATAAACCACTTGAGTTATAAAATACCGTAGATCAAGTTCACTTTCTTTAAGACTTTTAATAACCCATTGACCCTCTTTCAAGATTCTTACGTAATAAAATCATATGGTAGTTATTATAACATAGCGCTAATTGTAAACCGCCAGGTTGCTTTTAGTGAAAGTTTCGTTGGCATTTCAAAAACGTACATATAAATGAGTTCTTTCGGATGCATTATTTAAATTTAGTTTAATATAACACGGCCTTGTTGTGATAAAATAAAAAGATATTTATCCTAAGTTTTATTTCCAACCCGAATTTTGAAATAGCACAGGAATCTTACATTCCCAGAATACACAATAGTAAATAAATTTATAATTAAATTGCAACAGCACGGGGGGGGATTAAAATACGTTTTGAACGGTACATACTGATGTAAATAAAACTTGAAAGGTGTTGAAATAACATATTTTTGAGGTTTGAACTGCACAGTGTCTTATTATTT
This sequence comes from Podabrus alpinus, assembly GCA_932274525.1. Classification (NCBI taxonomy): domain Eukaryota; kingdom Metazoa; phylum Arthropoda; class Insecta; order Coleoptera; family Cantharidae; genus Podabrus; species Podabrus alpinus. The sequence continues at coordinate 29,098,608 of OW026451.1, forward strand.
GAAGAATATAAATATCAAACAAAAATTTTAAAAATAAGATTTCACACCTGATGCCGTGGAGGTCCTCCACTGATACTCGCATTGCAGGCTGCATGAAATCTCGACAAATTCGAAAATTAAAAAATATATTGGACAATTCACGAATAGAAGGGCTAAATGACGATGAGTAATAAAAATCTCGTATTTTGCACAAATTTTTGTTACAGAAAATAAATAATAAAAAATTGATAAACTTATCACAAAAATTGTACGCCATATTTTAAATAATGTATCAAGTAATGTAAGCAACAGAACCCGAGACTTTACGTAATGAAATTACGCCAAAAATTGTTTTTGTGCAAACACGTATGCAGCTTTTCTCCAGGACAGAGTCATATCCGATATAAAGAACAACAACAAACTACACTATTATGTACAATAATTATTGCAATAAAATTATTAAATAGGGAATACTTTAACATAATTTAAGTTTTTGTTATAATAATTTAAAATATCTATAAACACTCGATACCGTAGTCAAAATTAGGCAAACCAATATGGTTAATTATAAAGTGACCGTGCAAGCTACTACCTACAACCAAATACACAAATAATATAACCTGATAATATAACATCGACAGAAAATATTTTGTAACCTGATATAAGAAAAATCACAGTAGTGGCTTGGTGGGATTGCTGGTTGAGTTACAGCGCGGAATTGTGGGTTCGAACTGCGGACTTTACTGCATTTCTTAGCGTGGCCCTCCGGTGAACATCAACACTCTGTGAATAAATTAGTTGAAAGTAAGAGAGAAACAAGAGGATTGATCCACCTCAATAAATGGATCGTAAAGACTTTGCAGAAAAAGCAGAGTAGCAATATTCCGAATGAAATGGAAAAGCTTGATAATGATAATATAAGAAAAACAGAAAGTGTTACTTGGTTGTTATATCAGGCTACATTTTGTGTTTAAGAAAGGATTCCATTTTCTGCAATAAATCTACTAGAAGGCATTATTTTCTTAAACATGGAGAAAAGTGTAGTTTCGAGGTATATGCAAAATAAAGTCAATATCTAATTTTTATCTAGAAACATTTATATCTCCTTTTATTTATTTTAGTTTTGATACCGCTTAAATTGTTCGTATAGCTGTCAAGTTTGGAACTTTGAAATTAAAAAAACACCTTTTGAAAATTGGGCTATGTGGAAGGCAACGGGGAACCAGTCCATTAAATTTCTTTCCCTAGTCAGGCATTTGGCTTCGGTGAAGTTGATAGCCAACGTTCGCTGAGCGGATAATACTCAATATTTACTGTAATATTGTTTAGTATAGATAATTACTCTATATTAACGCCAGGGGATCTTCTCTATGTCTTGAAGATTGCCTTTAATACATTTTTGATCGACTTTCTCACCTTCCTCACCGTTACTTCAAAAACATAGAATCGAAAGAAATAATTCTATATATACTCGTAGAAGATGTTCTCAGAACATCCTTGATATGATTGTGCATTATTTAAAATTTGTATTAATTTTAAAGAACGGAAAATTACAAAACGCAAATATATAAAAAAAATGAAGGTGATTTAATCAAGAATTCACTGTAATCCAAACGTTGCCTTAGATATCCGGTATTTATGTTGGAACTCATTACTATTATTAGTCTCATCAGATTGAAATTATAATTTTTAATTTAATTCTTTTACGGAACATTGAATATGGAAGGATAGATTCATGCATTGTATTCAAATGTTTATGCCAGTCCACTGGTTATGAAAGCACTATTTTGCTGAAGTCATCAATGGGTTTTTCATGAGAACGCAAGTAATCAATAAAAAGAAATCTTTTATAATTTTAATTTTATAAAAATATATACAATGCCCAGCAATTATCGATAATGGAGGATCTGATTAGTCAACTAATTATAATCTTTGTGATGTTATCAGCAACTGAGGAAAATATTGCACTCCATGGCCTGAGTTATAATATTTTGATATGCACTTTATAAGTGTGATGTTCTTAATAAATTTGTAATTGGTGCTACAAAATTTAAAAAAAATGACAATCAAATCTTGTTTTATAAACTCTTGATCTTGGAGCCGATTCTGTAAGATTTTTACTGCAATTATTTCAGATATCTCCAGACTCGATATTGTCAAAAATTGTGTGTTCGAAGTAATTTTTGGACTATATATGTCTACGTTTTTTACTATTATACTTTTAGAATTAAAATTTTGCATTACTTTAAGCTGCAGATAATTAGGGTATTCGTTTTAATGAAAATTAACATGAATACGAAAACATTTTATTTTAATTTTAGCCTTTTAAGGTTAATGTTGTAAAATTTACCAAGTTGTAATTTTAATTATACGAAAGCATTTTTCAATTATTGTTACGTAACGAAGAAATTAGTTACGTTCTTAATTGTTCTCCTGAATTTTCATTGTATTTCAATTCATATTACTACGTGTACGTTCTTTTCAAATTTGTATAAAATTATAACATACACAAAAGTTTTTGTTAAATTTTAATTAAGTTAAATATTTCTCTGTTATTTTTAAAATAAAGCTTTGCATGTCAACTTTGCTTATCAAGTTTGCATTGCTGATTTTTACCGTTCCTGTGCTGAAAAACTTTTTATATTTGATAAAACTTATTTTAACTTTATTTTAAATTAAAAAACCTGAAAATTATTAAATTTAAAAGTTGAAATTAAGCAAGTTTACGAATTATTTTTTTAAAAACTTATACATAGCAAGTGTGGCTATTCATTTTCTTTACCTTTAGATTCGCAGTACCTAACCTTCTCGTGTTTTTTAAATGTTATTCCCGAGATATTGCAAAATTAATTAAACGAATGAAATGGCTCAAGTATAACTTTCATTTAACATTGTTTCCATACAAAGTTTAAATTTACGCGATTTTTAAAAGTATTATCTCATTTATGTATGAATTTGCATTTAATTATTTTGTTTTATTTTATATATTTTTAAATGTTAATTTGTATAAACAAATCTGATAATATTATCATTATTTGTTGTAAATATTTTATTTTATGTTCTGTGAATTATTTTGTATGCCATAATTTAGTAAAATTATATTATACTATTTTATAGTTTGTTTACAATAAAAATTTTAAATCACAATTAAATGCAAAATAAATTTTTTAATATCCGTGGAATTTTTTCATCAACATCATGAATTCAATATTATTTCCTGCAAAGTTTATTTTATTACACCAAATTCTATTTTTGAATTTGTAGCTATTACCTTTATCTATAAATACTAATTAATTCAAATGCATCTATTGCTTTTATCGAGCAAGTTTTATTATTGAACATTCGAAAATTTAATTTTAACACAAATAATTCGAAATACCAAGATAATTTGCACTAACTGTAAATACAGACCATCCCAAAATAACATCTATCTGCAACGAAACGGGAAGATTTCAAGTGTTGAATTTAAAATTATAGATTTAACTCTGATTGGTAAGTTGTGATGGGTCTTTTATTTAATAACTTATACAAGCACGTGGATGTATCTATCGCATTACTTCTATTTATACGTTTGAGTGCTTTTATTAGTAGTAAATCATACGAAATTAATAAGTTCAAGTTGAACAAATTGATATATGAATTTGTAATTTACTTCTAATTGTCATTAAATGATGTTTTAAGTTTACGATTGCAAAGGTTGTTTAATGTTGCAGTTTTTTTTTTGGATTAAACTAAAATATTTGGCTACTGACATAAATGACTTTGTGCTTGTGTTTTATGATAACTTTTGCAATTTTATAAATCTCTTTCATTATTATTTTATCCTTAAGAGGTTTTGCCTTTATCGTGTTAACATAAATTAAATTTTACCATTAAATTTGCAATAAAAGTTAAATTAAATTTTATGTTCTTAAAAATATAGAGTTAAAATTTTTTATTGTGACTTATCATTTACAAGTAATAAAGTATTCATTGACTATTATTATGCTACATTATATCAAAATTAGTGCTGGAGCATAATGTACCTTTAAGCAATTAAGTGATATGTGTAAAGTAAGTACGAGTATTGTTTTAATTATGTTTTAACTTTAATTCGGCATTGAACTCGTATTCAATTTTAAATTTCAGTTCAATATACAAAAATTAAAAAAAAAACCATTATACATGGGTAATTCCGCGCACTAAACTAAAAAGATAGAGATATTATGTACATAAATAAATTAATGTATGTATACTGTATAATAGCATTTACCAGCTACTGTATAAACTCGATTAATATTTACCCAAGTTTATTTACCATATTAGGTAGGTACCCTAATAATAGAATGAATATTAAAAATTAGTTTTCCACTATCATCAGATTACCTATTTCTTTCTGAAGATATCTTTTCGATATCCAATTTTATATTTCGTTTTTCCTTTTATATCATTCTGTTGTTCCTATGCTATGTTTTTGTTCTATGCTATGTTTAGAACTTTTCTAATTTTGTTCATTAGGGGTTAACCACTGGATTTAACTTTAGTTCAACCATGTCAGTCAAGCTTATCCAAATAATAATGTAGTATAGTACTAAATTTCACCTTTTATTTTTTTAAATTTAACTTGCAAATTTTTTGCGATATTATCTTGAATGACACCCCAAAAATTTTCTTAAATCAAAATTAGTTTCTATTATAATATACAGAATAATAATGAAATATTTGAGGAGATAAGTTAGTGAAAATACTAACAGTTAAATCGACTATTAGATTAAATATGTCGCGTTTAAATTCTTGTGTATAAATAGGTTCGTTGTGTACAATATGTAAACTGTAATTTGTAGTTCTCTCAACTTATAATAATATGTGACATTATATAATTATTTCCATACTGCTTATTTGCAGTTCAACATTTATACTTGTTTCCCTCTCTAAAATCAAATGAAAATAATTTTGAAGACGAAGATGCGCTGCGGAAATAATTATTTAAACATTTCATATTGATAATCCGTTTTTAACCTTACCGAATCGGATATTTTGTATAATTGGTATAATCAGCTGAAAATGTTCTCGAATGCCAACTTGCAGATTTTCCCGAAGACAATTTATGAAGGAACGGTTTGAATATCATTATTGCTTACATTTTCAGTTTAATCCTCGTACTGTCTAACACTTGTTCACGATAACACGACGTATAAAGAAGCTTCCAGAATTTTAAGGGCTGCTTAAAACAAAATATTTTTTAGCTTGAGATTAACATCTTTCGGCTAATACGTCAAGTTGTGTTTTAGTCATGTATTTATTTAACTATGCAGTTTAAGAATTCTGAATAACTTAACGTGACCAATGGCAATAACCTTGTTCGAAATCGAATGACAATCCACCAACTTCATACCTTACTTTTAAAACTCAAAAAGGAACCGGTTTTGGCAAAGAAATGCGATATACGTATCCCTACGTATATATTAGCAAAAATCCAGTTGTATATTTAATATCTGCTGCATTAATTTGCAAGCCGTTTGTTTTGAACAAACAGATATTTTTATGCAGCAGTTTAATACATTATTGATAGATTTTACACATAAATTAGTTTACTATTATGCAAAGGAATTAATTATTTTCGAAAATTTGAATTCAAAACAGGAACCTAAAAATTGAATTGGAAAATCAGAAAAATGGTGCCATACCGCATAGAATTTCGGCATGATTATATTATCATCAGGAAAGGTTGGCCAAAGAATAAATAATAATTATTAAAAATAAAAAAATGAAGTGAAAATCTTAAATAGTTATGTAAAATGAAATAACAGAAAATTGATGAAATCATTAAAAATAAAAAAATATGAGTTGAAGAGAGGTTTTATTGCAGTTAAATTGGTATTGCAGTTTCAAGATAATAATTATCATGTATTATTTAAAATTGCGTAAATATAATTTTCATAATAACACTGACCTAGTATTATAATTATTATACTCGCATAATTTTCAAACAGTTTCAGCTTTTATAAGGTACTGTTTAGGTAAATGAAGTCTCCGTTTTTCTTCATTTATGTATTTTATTGTACTTTTCATATTATTTTTAATATGCAGTTTCCATGCTAATATAATTTTTACAGTAAACATGAAACATGGAAGATACATTGAGTGTTTGCTATTTTTGTGTTGTTTACGCCCTCATTTAAAGGGCAAGGTTTATAATATTTATTATATTATGTAGGATGTACATTATAATCCAAACTAAGAAATAACATTTTTATTAGCATTGATCAGAAAACAATTATTGCCAAGATTCGGTCAAGATAATACCATATTATTTGTTTGATTTATTATTAAAAAGGCAATTAGCTACAAAATTGGGCAACGCGTAATTTGATACGACTGCGTATTCTTTAGTTCATTTTGATTTAACAAAAATATCCTAATTATTTATTCATAATTATGACATATCTAAACAACTGTAAATAAGTCGTTGAACATTATTTTAACATTTGGTTAAGTTTTAAAAATTATTATTATTGTACTGGCATAGCGTGGAGACAAAAATAAAGGCAAAAACTATGACGGCTAGACAGGTTATAGAAACTGAAAGAGTGGATAAAATTAACAACTAAAATATAAGTGCATATATGTAAGTACATCTATTTATCACTTATTAAATGAAGAATATAAAAAAAAACGAATGGAATACCCTAGAATGGACTTTTCTGCATTAAAATTCAATTTGCTAAGAATAATCTTACGTGTCTTTCTTTGTATTTTAAAAGTAAGCTCTTGAAATTACATATAAGCTCACTCTTAATGCTTAATACGTAACAAATATGCATGCAATGTTAACAGAATTTTGGTGTTAAACGAATTCCATTGTGTAGGTAAACCTAGGAAAGATGGACTACTTTTTTTAAGGCGATAATAACACGAGTGTTATTTTTTATAATATAATAAAAAAAAACAATAACCAAGCTTGATTCTTTCATTTAACCATGACAAAAGTTAAAAAGAACATAAATGTTTTTATTAAATTAACAAAAACTAAATTTATACGTCAGCCTATTCCTACACCGAGTTGGGACGTTTCATTGCTGGGACGATTAATCGCCGGGACGTTTTATCACCGGGACGCTTTATCGTCGGCACTATTAAGAACAGAAATATTTACTAATATCAATATGTTGTTTTTAACCTTTAACATATATAAGTTTTGGATCGTGATAACCGATTGCAATTTAAAATGTCCGAAAAAAGCTCAAAGCTTAGGAAAAATTTTGACTTTTATTTAAGTTAATATTTAATTTACTATATAAATATAATAACTTAATAAAACGAGTAATTATTAAGATAATCTACGTTATCGTTAGATAAATATTTTTTGTCAAAAATTATAGTTTGATTGTATCAATTGTATATTACAACAAAAATATGTGTTATTAATGTCTACATAAAAATAAAATTTTTTTATGGATCAGCGATGAAATGGCAGCAATAAATCGTCATACACTGGTCCTACATGGTTATTGTAGAGAAGAACCACTTATGTACTATGTAGTTCGATATATTATGCAAACAAATTATATGATCAGTTAAATATTACCTTTGAACTACTTATTTCATTCACAAATTTTATATATGTATGTGTGTATTTAGTGCAACTTTTGTATATTCAATATCCACACCTAAGGCATTTGATCTGGTCATGTTTATTGTTTCAAATTGTCTTCCACCCAGCCCCCAGTATAAATTTTCGTTCTCAGCACTTGTCCGTTTAAATTCAAATTGGCCTCTCGTAATTTGAGGTATCTAACCGCAATTTTAATAAGTGAATAAGTACAAAATGAAAACCAAATTGATATCTGATGAGCTTTCAAAAACTGTATTATTCCATTAGCTTGTTAATTTTTAAATTTTAATTTAATATTAATTTTAGAAATTAAAAATTAACGATGTATTTGTTATTCTTGTATAAATATTATATTGAAAATAACATTTTGTTTCATAGTATTACAATGATTTCAATAAAAAAACTGTGGGATAGCAATTATTGCACTAAAAAAATTCATTATAACTTTTGATTTATTATATTTGGATGTAATGGCATTATGTACATTTCAGTATATAAATTTCATAACTACTATGCAGTTTAATTAAAGTTTCAACTTTGAAATTTACATATTCTGAAATTTACTTCGTTATAAATTTTATAATTTGGCGCGTATTAAACCCATATTTTTCAATTGTAAATTTTTGCTTTTTCTACATAAAAACAACACATTTTAAGTAAATTTTTTCTTGATACTAAAATATTGTAACGTGGATTACATTCTGCGTCAAACCTTAAAGACGCTAAGTTCGGATTTCCATAATTTACAATAAGGAAAATTTTCCTTGGAACTAGAAATCATTTTTGTTCGTCGATAGAATTTTCCTTAATGGAAACATAAAAAGAACGAATGATGGTGATTAAATCCGAAATTCCAAACGTTCACAACTATACTTATCTGTTACATTAGAAATTGTAATTAGAAGCTTTAATTTCAATTCCGAGTTTTGGTTTCCGATAATTTTAATGGCACCCTTCTGTCGAGCAAATTATATTTTAGACGTTAAATTGAAAAATAATGAAACAGCATAGGTACTTGATAAATATTTCACTTTTACATCCAGCACAATTTTAATTATTGTATTTCTGTAATGTTATACACTGTTTTCAATATACTTAATCTGTTAATTGAATATCTATTCATCAGCCAATTGAATAATTTTTATTCAAGTGTCAAGGTTGAAAAATATTCAATATGACTGTGTTTTTATAAATTGATTTATACATCTCTAATTAACTATTTATTTCTAAACAACTTTAGTCTTTTGTAATTTTATGACAGAATAATAGTAGTGCTTTTTAGACATCATAACGATTTTAATTTTTGCAATTAGCATTGCGAAAGAACTCTTAAATTTAATGTTATTTAATAATAATTCAATTTGAATGCCACAACGATTTTACAAATTGCTTCTGCAATTATACATACCAAAAATTTTAACATAATATTGACATTTAATATTCATAGGGAAGTAATTGTAAAATAAAAGTTGTAAAAAAAACTAAAATAAAAGTTTTACTATTGATAGTAAAAATTTACTTGTACAGTAAAAATTGTTAGTTTTCCTTTCATAGCTAAAAGTTCTGTTAGTTTGAAGTCGATTATTTTTTTTTAGGAAAGTTTACTTGGTCTTTTAAAATTGATATCGTGGAAAATTTTCCAAGTATAAAGTAGATTCTAGTTAGCGAATTTTTATATTCTTTTCTTATAAATGTACTTGATGATGCTATTTTGTTTAGGATCCCAATTTTAAATTTTGATCTATCGCAATTTAGAAAAGCTTTGTAGTATACATCTTCGTTTAAATAATCGCATGGAAAAGTTCAATGATTTTTTGAATCACTTTTTCAATTCTCAAGAGAGGAAGGCGCCAGATGCTTTTAAGGCTAAATCTAAAACCATTTTCTTCTGTAGTTAAAGTTATAGCTTTTTTTGACCAATAAATACGATACTAATAGACTTAAAATTTAGATTTCAATTTTCAAAGCGTTGTATTTATTTTGTGAAACGTCAAAAATCCAATAAGTTGCATAAATTTCGTAGGAAATTCTTGCGGGAGATGGGCTTGATGTATTATGTTTACTCACTTGACACCTAGGGAGCGACGACACCACAGATATTAACGTAAGAAATTTGCAATGGTGCTAATTATAATCAACATTTTACTTCTATTTATTGTGCTAATGATCCCATCGGTATGTCTAAATAATCTATACGGAAGGTTCTTAATTAAATAAAACTATTATGGGCTTTGTCACGTGTTGTTTTTACACTACACTTCTAAATTTTTGGAATTTGACCAGAAAATTTTGTGTTATATGATCTTCAAAGAAATACAATTGGGACCGTAGTCAAGAAATCGTGAATAAATTTAACAGTCAACACTCAAAATCCAAAACGTTTGTAGAATATTATATTAATATCTCCAAGTTTCAGACGCAAACATAGAACTAAAAAGAAAAAATAAAATAATAAATGCCCCGTAAAACTACGATGTGGGTTACCAATAAAACCTCGGAAAACCAAAAATACAAAACATGGAAATTCGCTCAAGATGTTTAAAGCACTCATTTCCTCTTAGTACATGATTACGGACGAAATTGGGCCGAGACTTAAACATCTTAAAAAAAAGGTTTAAGAACGTTTTGATTTTCATCGTTGCTTGTTAAGGGTATCGCCGCCGTATTATACGATCTTGCCTTTTTATTTTTTAGTAAAATTGTTGTTACTTTATTATTGGTGTGCAATCAATAAGAATTTGGCATTGTTGGCTTTAAAATGACATATTGTTACATAGAATACATACATGCTAGAAGTATTCGAACTTGATAATTTAGTTAATGTGTATGCACATGCACAGACGTACCTACTCAATCAGGCCTTGGTCATGTTTGAGTAATTTATATGAATTGCCTTAATAGCTGTTTAAAATGTACTTGAAGAATTGGAAATGGTAATTGCAGTAATTCTTTAATTGCTATCTGTTTAATTAATGTAATTTGATCATCATGCAATACCAGCTTATAGAAGGCCGGTAATTTATTGAAAAGGAAATTAATTTAGCACCGTTAAATTTGGCAAGTCATAAAATATTTTTATTCCCGAAAGTTAAATTTCATTCAAAAAGTTTTAGCAAAAGCTATTCGTCGATGGAAGTGTGGATTGTGCTATTGAAATATTAAAACTGTTTTACAAGAAACGGCAGTATCCAACCACTACTGCAAAGTTTAATTTTTTATCTTTATTTACACCCTGATTTATTAAGTTAAAAATAGCTATTGTAACCAAGTAGTGTAGGGTGTATCGTATGCCACTGAATACAGAAGTACTTCGGGACTATTAAATATTCAAAGAAGCGATGTGTTCATATTACACTATTTCACTTCTATTTTGTAGGTGCAAGATTATATTCGCTCATTACCGAACAAAGTTATGCAAGCATCAACTTCAACTTTTTTTTAAAACTTAATTAAATTGCATGCGAAGGTATCAAAGTTAGGAAATTGAGTTTTTCTTCAAATTCTTAACAAACTTGACTGAAATATGAAATTGGCATTACAGAATTCGTTTAAAATGTAAGTTCAGATATCAACAGAACAATATGAGAAGTAATTTCCAACAAATTTTATTATCTTTTAGTGACAATTAAGGTGATATGCGTTTGAAGTGTATTACGGAACTTATCAAATGGCAGTATTAGAGAAAATATTATTTTCCCGTTTTTGGTATACGTACAACATATAAACAGGTTTGAATTTTAGCACCTTTTAAATATCAGGTTCTACACGTTTTTAAGCTATAGTAGGTACTTATTTAACTTTTTACATAAATTGATATTTTATGTACCTACTTTCGTCACAACATATTTTACCATTAAGAACGGAATACTAGATACAAAAGGGGCGTTGATCAATGGATTCTAAATACAAGCGTGAAATATGTGTTACAGAAAAACACAATTTGAATAATTTTGAGTATAATAATATTGTAAATTATTGTTTTCCTATGTTTTACATTTATTACAAATGTAACAGGAGTTGTATACATCTTCCATACACATCTTTGAACATTCTAGCAAAACTTATTCAAATTGATAAAACTTTGGGCTTCGCCAAGGACTTCATTAAAGTTTAAAATTTTCTTTACTAAACAACGTAATACATCTCAATTAAATGCAAATTCCAAAAAACAAATTAATTTAGAAGTTATCGATCTACCAGGCTAAGTTGCCTACACTATACCTTATATATCTGTTTCTTGCTGGACATCATGATATGCCAGAACCGAGAGTGTGTAGACATCGTCATGCCTGAAATGACAGGTGCATCCATAGATTTGATTATATATTAAATCTTTCACTTAAACTTTTCTCAAGTAATATTAATATGAAGCATTAATCCTCCATATTTAGGATTATGCCGCAATGATCAGTGCTATGTATGACAGTCTGGCGAGTTAACAATCTTGACAAAATATTGATAAGCATTAGTGACAAGAAATATGAAAATATCGCATTACGCATTTAAATTAAAATTCAATCTTAATTTAAATGTAACAGTACAATGCATATCAATATTGTTAACTAACGAGCCTCTGTCACGAATAGCAGTGAGTTTGATTAATGAAAGAATATTTGATAGTAAGATCTCAGGGTATGACAGTTCCAATCCGGTCATATCCGGAATGACAATTCTGACACAAGCCTGGAATGACCGTGTGTAGGTACCGTAAGAGTGATATACATAATAAAAGTAACACTCGAAATCGACAATGCCATTTGAAAATCTTTTAGTATAATCTGTTAAGTGATAATTTTACTACGAAGTGTTTTTATTGGCTAATAAACTCCTGTTTAATGATTTCTAACAAAAGTACTATATATAATTGAAAAGGAATGTTGTAATAAAGATACTTCATAGCTTCATACTTGTTACAAGTTTTGACAGTTGTAACGAGTCAATTTAGCTGTTTTTACAAATCTACTCCACCTAATATTAAAATTAGTTTTTTTTTTTGATTTATTACTGATAAGTAATACAATTTCGGGTATTAAATTATGGATGGACTTGAAAAATGTTTATTAACGAGGAGGAGTTTTAAAATTTATCGATTAGTTATTATTTAATTTAATTTACGTAACGTTTAGTAATTATTCTAAAATTTTATTTTGGTTATAATTAAATGTGAGTTAATTATATGCGTGAAACTATTTTTATCGCGATCGCGTAATTTTTTCTTATTTTCATTAACATAGGTATTAAAATATTCCATGAACGAGCTCTTTTAATTTTAGATTTATAGTTAATCAAATAAAACTTCCGTACTAAAAACAATAAAATATGTACATGACCAATTTTAATACTTAATTAAGCTATCAAATGATTCTCCAAGATCTTGGAAAAAACGACAATCTTATTGAAGGTTCGAATTAAATTTTTCTCGTTAATTTTGAATACAATCCACGTAATATAATAGCGTTTTACTTATTCGTAATAACAATTATTATGTTTCCACTATTTCACCTTGTATTACTAATAACATCGTCTTTATTGATTTTACCTCGGAAAAGCGATTATTTTAATCGCCAACTTATACATGTAAATGTAATTAAATATATTATATTTAATTTAAAGAAATGAAAAAAAAATATTGAAAAAGGTCTACACTTCATGAGAAAAGTTACTTTAGTCAACATTTTTATAAATCTTGGATAAACGATTTCAACTTTTAAATTTTTCTCTCGCTAATTAAGTTAAATAAAACGAAAGGGAGGCGTTCTAATTGACTTAAAATTTTATTTGGTTAGCTAAAATTTAAGTCTTGCAGTCACATTTAAAGTTTTTTTTACCGTATAATTTATAATGGCCTGTAATTTTAAATTTGTTACTCCTCCCGTGGAAAATTTACATTAATTTGATATTGAAAACACTTTGGTTATTGGTGTTGCAATTTTACAGTGCCAAACAATGCAATTGAAAATTTGGCTATTGTGCTATACAATAAGTATACAACAATATTGCTTTATTGTACAATAGTAATAAATTATTGAATTAAAATTGATTTCGAATTATACACACATAATGATTAATCTAATAAATACACGGGCACACTATAATATGTCTATGATAAAAATTTAATTTTCTAATTAAATTTAACGATGCTTATTAATTTTTCATTGTCATTATTTACTATTTTTATTTCTTTAGTTTTCCAAATTAATTAAAAATGATACTTAAAGTTCAGTTTATGGATTTTAAATGCTGATAATTATCGAAGCTAATGCGTTTATTTTTAGTTTTCAGCAAGACTTGGCATTTATTTTAATAATGTTATCCTTTTTTATTTCGTAATCGGAAATGCTGTTTTTTTTAACTTCAAATCAAGCCAAAATTAACATTTCTTAATTACTGTTGTAATCGACCATAATGCCGCTATTTTTCATCATAGATTTAGGAAGGCGTTGGTTTGTATGTTACTTATAGAAAGTTCTATCGAAGGATTAATTTCAGGTTTATACTGAAAAAAATGAAATGACGGATAAAAAAATTCAGGAATTAATTGTGCCATTAGATTTTGAGAGCCATTAATGTAGTAGGTACTACTTAACACCTTGATAATTCCACTATGTTGGATAAATCCTTCTTTGGGCGCAATCAGCTTTTGTGGTAATTAACGATTTTAATTATAAAAGCATATGAAATTCTACACCGGTAATACTAAAAACAATTCAGAATCAAATTTATTTTGAATAATTGTTTATTGTTAAATTTTTTGTTTTTGTATATTTATATTACAATACCTAATTCAGATGTCTAATTTACAAGTCGAGAGTTAGCAAAACCCCAAAGATTTACTACGGTTTAAGTCGGTAATTTTTTTGTGTATTAGGTACTTGGTTACAGCACTTAACATAACTTGTTATTAAATAAGTCTTGAGATTGAGTGCTTTTGTAAGGTTGGGAATGTAACAAATTTTGCTGGCTTAATTTTGATTAAATTGAAAATACAATAAAGGTTCTGACACTTGTAGGTCAAGGTGTAGTCGTAATTAACCATTAAAATGTTATAGATATTTAAGCGCTTTTTGAAATTTAACGTTGCTTAATTTATTTAATTTTATGGATCAATAATCATTTTGTTACTTTCTCGTTCAAATGATGTTATTCGAAATTGCACATTCTTTGAAAATGTAAACTTTGCTGCTAACGGGTACCCGTGACTCGAAAATCTTACCCTATATTTGTAGAGGGTAATGGTATGCAAGAATCCAGCAAAATTGAGTTTCTTGAAAATGGTGAAAAGTTATACTAAGAAGCGTGAAATTTGAATTTTAGAAAGCATATCGTTTTTCTTGTCTACATATTATAATACATCGCTGTTTTCCATATTGATTGGTATATTTATTTTTAAAAGTTTTAACCTTTTTTGTTGTAATGCACTTGTAAAATTAATAATAATTAAAATAGCATAATGTAACAATAACTCGGTAAACTTGTTAGTATATGAACCTTCTTGAGAAATTTTAATGTTGCGTTAAACCATATCCGCTCCGGAAGCTGCTTGATTCTACGTTGAGAACTTAAGATATGAATATATTAACCAGAAGTACTTAGGATGAATTGCATTTGCTCGTCTCTAGGTTTACCGCCTTCTGCATTATCTTTTATTATTAATTATAATTTCAATCGAATATAATATCTTTCGTTGAAATTATACATAGGATAAAGTTACTTTTGTTACAGAAAAAAATCTGAGGAATCAATTTTCAAGTTCAGCGTGAGAATTGTATTAAGATGGATGTGTATTTATTATCAGACAACTTTCGAAGACATTAACTAGAGACAATAACATAACATTAATCTTCCGAAGCGAGTTTTATTCAAAAGTGTCCTACACTCACTTCCTAAGATAAAAACTCAAGTATCTCTTCAGACTTCTTAATGACACATGAAAAACTTAGATATGGTTTTTCAATTTAAACGCGAGCGCACATGTTTTTTTGACAATTTCGTTCATAATAATTCAACCAATAGGATGTTACAATCTCATCAATTTGAACCAATCATAATCTACTTCCTTTGACAATACAGACCACGGTGGTGTATTGTCGCGGCAATACGACCACCGTGGTGTATTGTCAAATTTCCATAGTAACGATGGAAACTACGTGAACGCATACTATAAATTATTTGTTGTCAGAAAAAATTTAAATTTTATTTACGAAATTGTCAAACGAATTCCACACGATACTATAAAATTGTCGGTTAATTTTTAAACCATGGAATCTTCGTGTTTGTCGCCATTTAAAATCACCATTCGTGCTAAAGCACTCATGGTGATTTTAAGGGCGACAAACACTCAGTTCCAGTTTCAAAAATTATTGCCGACAATTTGATAGTCTCTTGTGGTATTATATATGAAAATTTGGGAAAAATTAAAAAATTTTCCGTTACAAATATATTCAAGAATATTCAGCGCTCTTCCTGAATTGTGAAATTACACTTCACCAGTGTGATGTTTTTCTTCTCAAGTTACTCTCGCAATCTTGACAGGAAATTGAAAAGGAAGGTTTTTCAACTAAAATGTGTATAATTATATTCTAAATTTTACACTTTCCTTTAGACGTCTATGATTTTTCCAACTATCATTTTCAAATCATTAATAATAATTATGATATTTTTAAAGTTCCGAGTTTTATGTAATTATTTGGCAAAGTTAACCGTTTTATTGTTAGACACGGGCTTAATGCGTGATTGCTATATGATTTTGTAAATGTATTGACACGATTATATTAAATTTATTTATAATTAAATCTAAATACAGCACTAATTTAAACCCAGGAGATTGGTAATATAATAATTTTCCTGTATTGTGTTCCATTTACTTCAATATACGACGCTCTTTTATTTTTAAATATAGGTAACTTTTGATGTTATGAACATATTTTAAGAAAGTCAAAAATAGCGTTTTTAGAATGTTGGTAAGTTTAGTGGTTGAAATTTTATATTAATTTACATAATTCTTGGGAAAATTTAAATTGGAGCAATTGGTACGCTCTTTTTGTGTAACTTGAATCGATTTAACATTAATCAGCTACAGTGCTCTATAACTTTGATTAATTGGAGACCGACAGGCTTAGCTATTGATTTTTTTAACGATATTGCATTATTTGCTAGGGTCTTATTTTTTAAAAGAAAAATTTCTAGCGTGAAATATTGAATTGACCTACTAAACTCGTTTCAAGTAAACGAAAAATTGCATTACTTTTAATATCTTAATTTGTATTTTGGTTAGTAAAACGTATTGCTTACTTGTTTGCATTAGTCGTGTGTCTATATTTTTTATAATATTCGTAAAAATAGTTTTGGCCCCTTTATTAATTTATTATTATAAATGTATGTCACTTATTATTTATTCTTAAATTAAGAATTTTCAACTTTTCTTTTGCAAAGTATTTACTTTTGCAAGGTTGAGTAACGGGCCAGGCTTCCTGCTACGCAGTATTTAATTTTAAAGCTATTTTAAATATTGAAATTAATTTCCATTGTACGTGTTTATTTGAATTTTTTCAATTGGAAGTTGAGACACTTTGTGTTGTTATTTTGTAGGATCCATAAAATTCCCCCAAGTTAATTTTGGTACCCATCCATAACTGATTCCAGCTATAACATGATATTGTTGTTTAATTCCCATCCAGTTTGCAATTTCGTTTCTAAAAGTTATGTACTGCAGTTATGTTAGCGAAACATTATCCATCAGCAGTGGTAATAAATCATAAAATCATACAGTGTAATTTATTGTTAAGTGCTTTAATTAATTGGTTTAATGTACAAGCAGAAAATAGATGAAAATATGGGATTGGTGATAAATGTTGTTATCGAGTCCAATATTTTCGTTTCAATTTATGAGTTATTTTGATATTATGCTAAGCTCTACTAAAATTTTAAGTTTATTTAAGAAGACAAACAATGAAGGCAAATGATGAGATGGGCGATAAAGGAACAATTACACCGACAAAATCTTTGATTTCGCATAATTTGCAATTCCAGTCCTTCAATTAGTTGATTTCCTCAGTGTGAAAGGCTCTTTATCTTTTATCCTTATCGCTTATCTCATTAATTATGCAAGAGCCCTATAACAATAAAATTAGAATTTTAAACGAAAATCTTGTTTGTTTGTTTACTACTGTATTTTCTCCGACATAAATTTACTGTAGGTATATACAATGCGATTCAAAATTTCAAAGTTCCATTCCGTTGTGCCGTGGTTCGCATTCCACGTTAAGCTGTAAGTCCCTGTAATTCGATATTGCGGGTTTATCCCGATTATAAAATGGTAGATTCGTAAATTCAATTGAATTAGAAGGAGAACTACCATACAATTTCGTATGATCAAAAAACTGCTAATTGAAGGTTAAGCAATAAAAAGTGATTTAGACGTTAAATATTTGGCACGCAACAATAAGCATTCATTTTTGTTGTATATTACTATAAAAATTAGAGTGTGCTTGGCGTGTTTGAGGTATTGCAAGGTGTAGGCTACGTTTCAAGATTTTAAAGCTGTTTATGGTCAAGAGCTAAACTGCTACTCATCACTGTCAGTTACATGTACTAAAAATGGTACCTTGACTTAATTGACTTGTAATTAGATCCCCACAATTTTTAATGTTGAAATAGCCTCCATGTATTTACATAAATTCTTCGATAAATATTTATACGTTTTAATACGTTTTATACGTTTAATTAATTTAGTCGTAATTCAGCTAAAACAGTTTTTTAAATTTTAGAAGTTAGGTTCCTTTCTGAACACAGTCCCAATTGTTTTGAAGGCGACTGATCTCTAATTAATAATTTAAACTAACTCTACTTAATTATGTAGAGCTTTTCCGATGTATCTCGACGACATTTCTAAAATAAATTTTATGTTTTAATTTATCTTAATTATTTAAAAATCAAAACGCGCGAGCTTCAAATAATGGTCATCAAATAAAACATAAATCACTGGGATGTACCTATTTATAAACCCATTTCACGTGCCAAGGTTTAATGTAGTTTTTCTTCGTTTATTTTACTAATAGTTACATTGTCAAAAGTCTTTTAAATTGGTGAAATGTAATTGTTTACACAATGTTGATCAAAGGAAGCTTTGTCAGATAGAATTTCTTTTATTTAAAAATAAAATATCAATTCGTTTACTATCCAATAACAATTAAGAATGACTCTGCTGTTTATATTTTATTGTATTCCTTTGTAGATTAAAAAAATGTAGACAACATTTTTTTAACCCTAAAAATGCCATAATTAAGATTAACTCACGTAATTATTTAATTTATCATGAATAAATCTCTAAAATTTAAAATCTTGGGAGTGTGTATTATAAATTAACCATTAACCATATTCTCTTTAACGTGCCAATTTTTTATTTATAGACTTACAGCTTGATTTATACAGAACTACAAATTGTCCATAATCAATGCTGAAATGAAATGCTTAAACTATTTATAAGCACTCATTACGACAGTTTTTTGACGCCAATCTCGTTTGTGTTTTCTTTTCTCTTACTTCAGTAGTAGTCTTTGGATGTTTGAGTCTCAAGATAATTAAGTGAACATAGGGCCTGTAATTTGTTAACGATAGAGCACGAGTATTCACTGCGGCATGATGAACTTGATTAAATCCATTGTGGATGCAAATTGGTACAGCCGGCATTGGTGCCGCGAAGTGGCTTTATTATTGTCGACATTTGAAACTTAAAAAAAATATGTTACACTTTTTATTACTGCAAGGTATCGAGAAAAATTATTAATACGAAATTGCGAGGGAAAACCAACACATTCTTCCTCTTAAGGGAACATAGATGCTCACACTCTCCATAATGGAGATTATTGCAACATTTGAAAAACAAATATTATTCTATCTATTCTGGCGTAATTAAATTTTAAGGCGCTTTTTTTTATCTTAAAAGCTTTATATTGTATTTTAGCTGCAGTAATCGAGTATCTCAAAACTTTATCCATCAGTTATAGCGAGTTTTTTCGTCCTTTTTATTATATTTCTTAAGTTTGTTGACATGTTCTGTCTGGGGCTACGATCATAAGATGTAACTTTACTCGTTCAAGCATTAAACAGAGCTCACACTGTTTTTTTTCCAAATTGAGAAACTTCTTCTGAAATTTTAGTTCTAATAGTCAAAATTTCAGCATTAAAATCCAAGAAGTTTACATTCTGACCAACGGCTTTGAAACCATCTCGCTTTATCGATGAGACTGAATTATTATCTAAAATATTTTAAATCATTGATTGAAACAGACATTTCAAGAAAAACTCGGAGAAAAAATTTATTTATATATTCCAAAGTTAGAAACGTACATTTTTGTAAACAAAAGAATTCCATATTTGATTCTACATATTATATTTCTTATACATAATAACATTAGGAATGTATTTTAAAATCGGGGGCGTTGTAATAAAATATTTCTAGAGCAATAATGGAACTCTTCCGAGTATTATTTGTCTGGAATAAAATTTCAAACGAGAAAATTAGAAATTTTTTAAGTAATTTGCTATTCTCCAAATTTTTCCGGTAGCTTTTTCTTTAAGTTCTAATAGATATTATACTGTAAGACATTTTTCAATATAACGCTACTCATTGAACGCATGAAAGTATTTAATAACTTCAGAAATATGTAGTATTATGTTGAAATCACATTGCTTTACGCTCGAGGATGCGTTAAATTAATATATAATGAAAATAAAAATTTTATTGCTCGACTATCACACCTTACGGTGTTAGATTTTACACCTAACTTCATACTTTTATAGTTTAGGTGTGCTTTAATTATTGTAATCATTCCATGCTTGGAATCTTAACCACATGCTTCACCATATTCCAGTTTTTTGATCTTCTCGTAGTAAAAAAAACGCATTGTTCTATTTGCCCTTTTTTGGATTATTTTGTGATTAATAATTAAATCTACTTTTGACATTTTCATTTTGTATTCTATTAACCCATTTCCACCAGAAGCCCATACATACCTACATACATTAAATTTATATTATATGTATGAGTTCAGGCCAGCTGGCCCTCGTATTCTGCAATATCTTGAACACTGTCATGCTTGCGAATATCTCCGTATTTGATTTCTGACGAATTACATCCCTAATTAATTTTGTTTCTTATAAGATGAAAGTCATATTATGTACCATTTATGGTTCGTTAAAGTTTATACATCGATGTAATCTTTGAAGTCTTTCTTTTATATAATTTGTTTCGTATAAACTTGAAATTTATTAAAGTAAATTTTAGTTTAAATTTAATTTTTGTAATTGTTCTTGAAATATCTTTATTTTATTAGTATTAATGAAAGTTGCGCTAAATGTCGCTCAACGGCGTTAAATTTAATCAAAATATTATTAACGTCAAAAGTTTTCTTATTTTAACTTCTTAAAATTATTAACTTCTAATTAAGACGGAATATTAAATGTAAAACGTGTTCTTAATTTTAACTTCGTAGTAGGTATACCTACCTCGTAATATTTATTTTTATTTATCTATACAGGGTGTTGACTGAGTAAACGAAAATATTTCCACGTGAGCGATTCGTTTTCGAGCAATTAGCGATCGATTTTTAAAATCGAAAAGTTTTAATACGTGTGTATTCAATTTTCATCCCTTAATAAGAAGGAACATGGGCCTGAAGTTAAAATTTCAGTATTCTCCCACTACCACAACGATTTTCTTACGTAGTAGTACAATAAACCCTATAAAATATTTACATAATAAACAAAGAACGCAATAATTTATTTTGAATTTAAATTTTATTCCCAAGAATCACCCTTAAGAAAGTTATATTGCTCATTAGACACCCTGTATAGTGCTACGAAACTTACAAAATATAACAAACTTCTTACGATGAACACTTGAGAAAAGAAGAATACTTAAGGGATCTTTGCATTTCGTATAATTTTGCAATTAAAATTTTTTGTTAATATAGTAGGCAGGTAGGGTACATAATTACCTTCCTCCTCCTATTTGCCGTTTTTAAAGTGGTACAATTTTATAATTATTCTATTAAACATTTTGTAGTTGCTAAAATTTGCTATTTTTTATTCTAATAAATTTTAAACGACCCGGTGGTATTATTAATTTAAACTTTTAAACTTATTATCCTTGATTTATTTATAAAATAATTATTTTATATTTTTACAATTTTATGCTTATAATAGCAACGTAAATTTATGTGTTGCGTGTTAAATCAAATTTATTTTTAAGTTTCAATAATTTAATTATTTTTTATCACAATTTTTTACTTTAAGTGGTGCAATTTTTTAAATCGCGTAAGGAGAATTTGTAACATTTTAAAATTATGTTGTAAAAGTTTTATTATAATAATTTCTATGTTAACAGGTAAATTTTATTAAGCCGCACCTATGCATGCAAATCTAATTTTAAAATGAGAAACAATTTAAAAAATTTATTAGTTTAGTTTGAATCGATTTTAAGATTTTTTTATACCAAGTTTGTTTTTAATTATAAGTTTGAAATTACATTCTTACAGTTCAATGACATAAGTAGTATTTTAATTTATGTATCAGTCAGCAACATTTTCGAATATAATTTAATTAACTTAGTAATCAATTTTCAATTTAGACTTAATCTCCTGACGAAGTATTTTAGCAAAATATAACTAATTATTTTAAATTTAATAAACACTAAAAGGTTTTTGTAAATGTTTTAAACTTATAAATTTCAAATCTTCTTATAACCTTTTATAAGCCCCATAAGCGGTTTAAAATTTTTTAACAAAATCGAAAGCTTTTATTAAAGAATTTTGTATGGTTTAATTTAAAAAGCTTGTTTATTTTTGTTTTATTATTTATAAAATACATAATAGTTATTTATTAACTATTTAAAGCCCGCTAACGCGTCGGGCTTTAAATTACCCTCGGTGCTATAATCTATTGATTGTGCCCGTGGTACATACAACGTTTTATTTCATTTTGGTACTTGGTACTTGAATTGTCAAAATTGAAGAATTAAGTATTTTGAGAAAAAATATCATGTCATTTTGTTTGTGCTATGAATTTTTGGTGTGCCATGGTTCCTATGGCGAGAAACTTGGAGGGGCGAGAATTAATTTTTTTATTTAGCAATAACTCGAAAACGGCACTAGATATCGAAAAACTGAGCAAAAAATTCTCCCCCCTCACATGGTACTCCCGCTCGTGAATTGTCGGTAGGAAGGCATATGCAAAATTTCAGATCGATCGCGCAAAAAAAAACAGAGTCTGGACGAACTCTTTTGTTTTGATATTGTTGTCAGTGCTTAGCAACTTTATAGGCCCTCGGGCTATAAAAGCCATATTATGCCCCCATTTCCGTGCTAAAAAACAAGGTTATGATACCAAAATGAAATAAATTGTCTTTGTTTCTGTTTCTGGGTTTCCCCCAGAAAATGTATTTGTACGGTTTAACGAAATTAATTGACTGTTCAATATTGAATGTTCTAATTTTTGTTTGTTGTTGTTTTAACATTCTTGCTACAAAAATGTTGTATTTGTCTTAAATAAATTATCAATAAAGCAGTTAATATAAAACGAGAGCGCCTTTAAATACGGAAAAATTACTTGCTTTATTAAGAGGCAATTTTTCATAATAAAGAAATTAATATGTTTATATAATACAACAACGGAATATACAATAAATATGTTTTCCTTAATGAGGAAACGTTGCGGAAACAGTATTGATACCATTCATCAAGGAAAAAACTAATTTAGACATTGCACGACATTTCAAAATACGGTGGAACTCGGATTAAGCGAACATGAAAAATGAATGTCGGTTTTCAGTTTCTCTCAACAAAAGTATCACGTTTATGGTTTGCTATAATGAAATTTTGAGTGCTCAGTTATTTAACGTTTTCAGAAAACATTCGAGTTTATCAGCATTCTGCTATACATACATAGCAGCTAATATTACTTTGTGATATATTTTTTCTTTTTATATAAAGTATCTAGAAAGTTGAAATATTCGGCTGACGTTCGTGGCAGATATTGACTTGATCAGTGGTTCTTAAACTGGAGTTATGCGAAGCCATGTTCAGGAAGCCTCTAAAAATATTGGCATTCAATCTGTAGGAATTTATTGTCCACAATTTAGAAACAAACAGAATGTGGTCACGAAAAAAAATTTATAATGTAATGTCCACGACTATTAAAGTTTGAGAATCCCTGGCGTAGACAATATCCAATATCGAAACGTGGAGGACGACACTTCAGTATGAAGGAATCTAGTACTAGACTATCATATCTCAGATACCTTCATCTCTTGATTGGGTGTAAAGTTTAACAATTAATTTATGCGTGATTAATGATTATCATTGTTTATTTGTTAATTACATACGTTAACGTGTATTTAAGATTACATTAGAAAATTTCAAATTATAACGTATAATGTCTGCTGAATGGTTAAAATTAGATTTAGGTAAATTGTATTGGTTGATTGTAGTGTCAACTACTGAATATTTAATCGCGACTGTTCCAGTTATTTCAGAATGAACATCACATACAATTTAGACCCGTAAGAAAAATCAGTTACGGCAAGCACCGGTTTCTAACAAGTACTGATCACCTGCTTACGCCTTTCTGCATATTAAGAGGGATGCTCGAATAAAGCTTTTATATAATAATAAAAGCTTGGAAAGTTATTATAAAATTTTCTTTTCATTTGCTTAACATAATACAGTGGTACACAAACTTTTCAACTCAGGCACATAATCGAAAAATATTTCAGGGCACAAAGAGAAATGTCTATTTTTTAGTTGTTTAACTTCATCTTGATTTGTCTCAAATTCCTTTACCTGAAATGAAAACAATTTTGATCAAATAATTGTAATAAAAATAACTGAAGAAAGAAGAAACGGACCCCCTTCTGCTTTTCAGCCTTTAAAAGCTGAACAGTTTTTCTATTTAATTATGCATTAAATAAAACATAATATATCCATTTCTATTTTAATTTATTCAGTTAAAGTTTTATAGACATCAAACTTGGATAATATTAAATAGTGCATTTGCAAATGCAGGATATGCATTTAGTTTATGTTTGCTTATGCAAACTTGGAATATAATGATTGTTCAAAAGACATAAAAACATGCTAATATGTTTAATTATATTATAGTATCAGATTGGCCTACCTTATGTGAATTGAGAAACACCTGTTGTAGTTCAAAAAGTTACTAACAGTTGGCACTGTTTAAATAGAAGTCTAAAATATGCGAAATATGTGATATTTTAATCATTGAAATTAAATTAAATGAAACGTTTAAAATTAACTAGTCAAATAAACAATAAATCAAAATTATTTAACATCTCAAGATAACAGTAAACACTGCTGAAAGCTTAATGTGCAAAAATAATTTTGATTTATTGTTTATTTAACTAGTTAATTTTTGAATTATAATTAAATATTAATTAAAAGTCGTCATAAACTGCTTTATTACGGTAATTCTCTGTTTGTATTGGTGCTAGAGCCATTTATTATGCTTTCCAATTTAGTAGCGCCATCTATTGATAACCTTTTGCACTCCAACAGGTGTTCCCAAAACTCTCAGAAGGTTTATCTTACGCTAATCTTAATTAAAATTAAAGGCAAACAAATATAAAATAATCTCATTGAAACCGCCGATATCGTCTTGAATGTTTTCATCTCCAATCAAGTTTTAGAATATTTGATCTGCTAATGGGATTAGGTCCATGTAAGAGTTTTGCCACGGCTTTTCTATTGGTCCAAAACTCGCTTAAAATAAGAAAAATGTTGTTGTCCATTGATGGTGGCATCCCCGTAGCCACGTTTCTTTAGGGCGAGGCGGAGCTCTCATGGTTTATAAAGTCAGGAATAGACTTGACTAACTCTTGTCGAAGAGTATTGAGGGGTGTTACCTGAAATTTTTTTTACTATTAAGGGTAAAAATGAGCTTTTAGAGCTTTATGATGCTATATTTTTGACGGTTTGCGATGTTTTCGCAAATATTGATTTTTCAGGGGAGGGGACAGGGTTGGTACGGGCCTCGAACCGGAATGGTGGTCTACCTTGTTTTTTTGAATACTAATCTCATTGTAGTTTTCTTCTAAATTATGGGCGATTTTAATAAGAATACTGTCGAGCTTTTCCTTTACTACTTTAATTTCATTAAAGCACGAGTTAATTTTGTCTTTATTACTATCTGTCGTCCTATTTGTAATTTCCTTCTTCGTTTTCATTTAATAAGTAAAGAGGATATGGATAGATAGATACGGAAAGATAGTAGGTATAATAGAATATATAGGTATAGAAAGGGGCGGTGGTAAATGTGCCGCCAGTAATGTTATTCTACCTGCTACGAATTTAGGATATTAAGAGTACACAGGTATTTGTGCCACCGGAGAAAACGGCATCTACCTGATGCATCTCCTACATGTAACATCGATTATTTTTTTATTTTACACGATTTTTTGGGGGTGAAACGTAATAGTTTACTGCCCCATACCGCAACTATACTTTTTAATGCTATTTCGAGGGTCTCTCACATCCCGGTTTCATTTATCCCGGTTTTCTTGATGTGTGGCGCCTTCTCGTATGTTTAGCCTAGTAACCAGAGTCAAAACCGCCCTGGAGGGGTGCAACGCGGAGCGGAGCGCAGCGGCGCCCCGTAAGGGTAGGTTTTGACGATGGATTACCCTCCTTATCGAATGCACACCCCAAAATTCGAAGGCAAAAAAAATTTAATTTTTTCACTGTTGGTGGCACAAATACCTGTGTTTATTTAAAGAACCCTTTTGGTCGGTGGCACATTTACCGGTACCCTTTTCTGGTCAGGTACATTTGGTGGCACATTTACCTCCGCCCATAGAAAGAGGTATACCTATAGACAGCATAAATTTTCCTATGTTCATTGTTAAACCAAAAGAATTTGACTGTTCAGGCCTGTGGAGTTTTCAGTTTTTTATTTGGAGTAACAAAGGAATTTTTGTTTTCAGAATATTTAATATATTTTAAAAATCACAGGGTGTACGAAAGTTCAGCGAAACTTAAACACAACTGATGTAAGGTTTCCGCAAAAGGGATTCGATAAGCTTTGATTCCCTATTATGAAATTAATGAAGGTTTAATTTTTGCAATACAGACCCAAGGAGAATTTGGTTCTATTTTTCTTGAAAATTCCTTAATTTATACTCTGGTTCTCTTTTGCATAACGTAAAATATTATAATGTGATTTCAAAGACGTGCTACTATTCTTTTAAAAATATGTCGAATGGTTTCTTATTACAGAAGGGGCTCCTAATGAACTCTTTCTATTTTCACGCCACTGACGAGCACGAATAAATTAACGAAGTTCTAACTGTAAATAATTTTAATTTTTATATTATATTTGTTTTTATTTAAGAAATATAGTAATTTGGTCTCACTTTGAGACCAAAACTTTAGGATTTCTTTCACCGTTCCCGTTAATCAACAAAATTCATTATAGAATATAATTTAAAAATTCAAAATTCAAAAGCATTAAAAAGCACATTTATTTTGAAACCACTTACGATACAAACTAATTAACGAATTCGTTTGCTGTTATTAGAAATAGAAAAGTTTGAGTCTGTTATGACTACTAAAAATATTTAAAAAAAATTGTAAATTCAAAATTTTATCGCTGCACATTTGAAATTCTCTTCGTCACATAGTTTATATACCACTGACATGATGTCTGATTAAAGGAATATAAATTCAACTACTGTTATCAAAGAAATTTAGCAATTTAACATTAGGAATAGCTGGCTGTGGGGATTTATCCCATCTCTTCACTATGTTTTTAATTATTTTATGGGTACATAATTTGATGGATTTTTAATACTGAATAGTCAATGGAACTTTGATATAACGAATTTCGATTTAACGAAATTCACTGGTATTGATGATATCGAGAGAAGTAATTTACCTGAAGCAAACAAAACTTTCCAAATGTTAAAGCTTTTTTGTCGTTTTCGCTTTTCAGCTTATTTGATCAGCACTGATCAATCAGAAAATGTTATTTCTTTAATGCTATGTCCTGATTGGCTAATCAGGAGACAACCATTCTGTAACGCAAAATTGGCGAAAAATCACGACAAAATTTTTCTTTTTATAAAAATGTTTACAAATATTTATCAGACTTTTAAAAAATATAAGTTAAAAAGTCATTGCACGGTTAAAGTACGATAATAATTATGTTCGTGTAAAACCACTTTCGAAGTTGGTTCGATTGTTGTTATGGTTTAGAATTTTAAAAAAATATTAATAATCTATTAAGCTTGGATCAACTTTTATTAATCCATTGGGATCCTAACGAATGATTGCACACAATTTAGATTAGTCTGACCAGTAACCATTTACTAATTGCCCTTTCAAAACAGTTAATAATTTAAACTAAACAAATCCTTTAGTAGGTACTAAAAGCCCTTTTATTAGTACATCAAAACATTCCTCTTGTAATTTTAGTCTTCACTTGACGAATGTACCACATAGCCAAAGGAGGTGTGGTGAATTTGCAAGCGAGATCTGTGTTTCTTTTTGCAGTAAACTTGGAAATATTATAATGGTGAAGTAAATTATCACGATTTAGGTTTTATAACTCAACACTGTCAAGTGTATTTATAATTGTTTTTGTGTGATAGTATAATAATTTGTAACAACCAGACAGTGTTACCATTTTAAACTGATGATAATTTCACAATATCAAAGGTTGTTTGTATTACGAATTCAAGTGGAAAGGTCGATATTGCATGACCCTTTTGCTACTACCTATATGACATTTGTTTGACATGAAGTTCGTGCTAGTACCTACGAGAAATACTACAAATGAAAGCAATTAACAAAAATGATTTACACGATTTTCTAGGTTGCATTGCACAGTAGCTGAATTATTTTCTAAAATTCAATACTTTATCTGATTATATAAATGGAGCATCTCTAAACCGCTTGTTTAACCTTTAACCTATTTAATTGTTGTATGACGTTAGAAGTTAGTTAAATAACGGAATTTTATTTTTAAATGAAGTTTTGTTGAACACCGAGACATATTTGAAGCTAATCTCGATTATTATTTACAGGTTTCTGGTTCCGAAAAGGATAAAGGAAAATTGACGGGGACAGAAAAAAGAAAAGCAGATGATTTAGATGCCAATAAGGACTTGAAGAAGGTAAAGTTTTAATTCTAAATTTTTCGTAAATTATGTATCGTGTTGGAATTTATTGCTATATTTATCGAGGGTCGGCGTACTATTGACGTATATAATTTATTGGGGTGGACAGTCGTTTTTTTATAAATCAATGACATCGAGAGTAAATTTTTCACCAAATTTGGATAAAAAAGTGGATATCTTTGATAAACTACTTTTTAACTAAAAGACCATATTATCGCTAGATATAAACTTTTAAATTCTACTTAATTCTTGCTTAACTGTGGCACATCAACTAAATTTTCTTTTGGAAGCACGAATAGTCTTTTATAGGGAGTTACTTTGGCTATAAACCATATGCTCCCTGATTTTTCATGATACCTATTTCTATCAACCCTATGTAGCTTCTTTCAAAATTATCCAACTCGCAAAAACTTTTTTACTGTTTATGGAGAAAATATTCGGATCCTCGATTTGTCGCAAAGTTTGATGATCACGCTTTCCACGTCTACTTTCGTTTACAAATGTTCGGGAACCTTTTTAATTAAACGGGTATTTATTTTAGTAATTAGGCTTGATTATTTACAATTCACTTTTAATTAAGAATTATAAATTTGATGTGCCTACACTTTGTGCAATTAGGAAATTTTTATTTATTTTACATTATCTTGATGGTTTTTGTTTTATCGAATTAAGGAAGGCAATGGGTAACAGGGTTTGGAGCGATGAAATTTTATTACACATAAGTAAATGGAATCTCTTGTTGACAGTAAAAATATGAATTCAAATAAGGAGATAATGCCGTTATTT
Source organism: Podabrus alpinus (assembly GCA_932274525.1). NCBI lineage: Eukaryota > Metazoa > Arthropoda > Insecta > Coleoptera > Cantharidae > Podabrus > Podabrus alpinus. The sequence goes on from OW026451.1 coordinate 29,128,154, forward strand.
GTCAAATATGTGCTTTTTGCAGCTTGACGAAGAAACAATAAAGCGTACAATGGAAGACAATTAAAATGGGTATTATGGACAACTCGATTGTAGTTATAACCAAACACGAAATCAGCCTTGAATGACTTATTGAAAAACAATTCTTTTATGACATATTTCACCATGAACCTTACGTTACCATAGACATCTGCTTTGAAAGAGCATCCCTTGACATCTAATTTGCAAATTCTACACAATAGAAACGGCAGTAATCGTAAAATTATTCTCAAGTGTCGAGTTTATTTGCAACCTTAGTTGTGTTTACTACTTGTTTTGTCACAATTAAAGTAGTAAAAATTTTTCATGTGGAACATGTTCGTGTGACGATAATTTCCAAAATGTAAAGCAAAATGTCATACAATATTTTTATACGTTAAATTATAACACTCGATTATAACTCCTGGATGTTGGTCGAAAGAAGTATAGAAGTGTAATCTCGATTTATTCAACTGCGTAGAAATAAATTCAATTATATTTATTGTCACAACGCTGCACAGATAAGTTATAAATTTTTTTACTAAATCGCATGCCACTTCGAGTGCTAGAAAATAGAAAATTTATGGTTATCTTTAGATTTTTTATATCAAATTGGTGGTGTTTAAAATATGTGCCGTTTTAATTTTGTAATGATCTAATGATGTAGCTACAACTGAAAAAATAATTACATAGTTCTTCATAATTGTTTCACGGTATTATTTCCAGTTTACTTTGCGTTTTTTATACTTGGGTTGAATTTTCAAATTTGTGCTTTCGTTGTCACAGATAATTCTTGTACGCTTGGTGTGTTTTTGTAACAGTTACAATAATAATTTAGCAATTAGCTCCATTTATATGAATTTCTGTAAATAATTTTTTAACTAAAACTTTACGAATGAAATAACATATAAAAGCATGGTTAGTCGGGCACGGAAAATCCTCAACAATCCCGACGAAAAGTTACCAAAATAACAAAACCAGAATAATCTTTCCTGACGTTTAAAGGCTAAATACTCCATGGTTTCATATAATGCTAAAAATAATTATTGATTTATAATTTTCAGTTATTTGAACAAATATGAAATGAATTAATTGCGTTTGTTTAATCTTATAATAATCTCTCCATTATTAAAATTGTTGAACGCTAGTTTAACACGCTTATCACATTTATGTGCCAATTTTTGGTATAAAACTAATATAAAAGTCGGAAAGGTTTAAATTGTCTGTAGCAAGTTGCACGCCAACAAGGATCACGCACTTACATTCAAATTTACCATTAAATTTAATCGAACTATCGAATAAGTGCTTTTTTAGGATAATTTTTGTTTTAACGTGACGAAAACTTTTGTTTTACATTAAATCATTTTCATTACTAGTCGGTATATGTTTTGTTAATATTATTTTCTTCAATGTACTTCAAATTAGGGGAAGATATCAATTTTCTATTCTACAAAAGCTCTAGATATTTTTTATGTGTGTTTCACTTCCCTCTATTGAGTTTTTACGATTATTACAAAGAAAGTTTTATTAAATGTGCAATTCAATACATATTTGTACGAAGGGTCACAAAAATGGAGGGAAAGTCAAAGGAGAAGTAGAAAACATAATTATTTGCGAAGTACACAAACGTCTGGAGGAAAATAATACTTTTCATGTTTTTTATTTTCTTTATTTACTTTTTCTTAATATTAAATTTACAAACTTCAAGTTTGTTTTAATGTTTAGATGTTTTCCGCTTGATAGATTTATCACCTGAAAAAGTTATATTTCACAACTGGAAGAAAACAATATAATACATAAAGGGTGTTCCAATATGAATTGACCGATTTATTTTTGAATAAAGCATAAAGTAATTAAAAAATTCATCTTTTTGGTGTTCAATTTAAAAAGTAAATCGATCAACTCTTATTCAAACACCTTTTGCTACAGGCCAGAGGTAAACTGTCGATATTCCACGAAAATGGATGTTCTTTTGTTTATCGTATTTTTTCTTATTTCTCTATCCATATTCTTGAGGTATCGATTTACGATTTGTTCTACCTCTTCTATTAGTTCCAATCAATCGTCTCTTTGCTTGCAATTCTCACCATATGCCTCATGCGTGCACTGAAAACCTTGCACTATGGTCAAAGTCTTGACTTTTGACAAATCCAGCAGCACTTTCGGTATTTGTCTTCTTCACCTCCATACCAGTATATTTCGTTTTCTTTTTTTTATTTGTTAATTTGTAATCCTAGCCTTCTCACGGCCATGTTCTAATTAATTGCAGGCGGTACAAGAAACACATTGCCAGTATCGTAACCTGAAGTTTCTTCGGGGGGGGGGGGGGGGTGCGAGCTATCCACAGAAATAAAATAAACTAATTTTGTTGAATTTTCAAGGTGTATAAATAGAAAAGTGGTATTTTCCGAATTTATTCATAATCTCCCATTTGATGTCTATTAGATTTTACAATACCGGTATTTGGTGCTTTGAGATTCTATGATCTGGGAACACCTTGAAAGAGTTATTATCGTCATGACGGGACAATTTGAAGCTCTCTAACAGGTGATTTGCTGGAACTGGATAGTAAAAGATGTAGCCCCAGGTTGGATCATTTTTGTTAACACATGTGTCCATGTCCGGAGTCCATGTTAAACAGTAGGTCCCCCTAATATGTGATAACACTTGGAACGCACATAACAACCAAAGGAGAGATAGAAGAATTTGTGGTATATTTAAGAAGTAATTAATTATTTTAAGATTATTAAATTATTTAGATTATTTAAACATTATTTTAATTAAAAATTAAAAAATATTTTAAGGTAAAAAATATTTACATTTTCACGTATTAAAATTTCGTCTGTGTAATTCTAATACCTCGTAAGCCTCAAAAATATGAAAATCGGGTTATGATGTTTTTGGATGCTGTAAGCCACACTCGACCATTTTAGTATTACACTTATCCCAAAAAAAAATTAGTTTAAGTATTAAAACGGTTTTCTAATACCTCGTTTGTTAAAGTGCATATTATGCAAAATTAAACAGTTTTTTTCATTTATCTCAGAACTTGCATTTTGGGTATACGAGGTATTAGAATTACACAGACGATTTGTATTACAACCAACCACCGCACAAATAAAATATTGATAATCATTTTATGTGGTTTAATGAACCAACATTAGTGATCACATATAAAACCTATTCAATTATTAATTTGTAAGTAATTTACAGTTGAGCTTTTGTTCAACTTTTCGTAAATCATGAAATTTTCTATCGAAAAATTTAAATATCTATAATTCAGCATAACGAAACCTAATGAAAAATTAGTCTAATAGACAACTTTATTCGGTACTTTCCACTTTATACTATTCATTTTTACTCATTATCAATTTTGTGAGGATTTTGCTAAATTTTGTAGTTTGTAAATTACCTTGATTAGAGATTCAGCACGAACGTACTCTTTGATCATTTTGATCAGCAACAGATGAAACCATTTAGATCATTCTAACTGGACTGGATATTAGTATATTCAAGATAAGTTACGACAATGTTCTTTTATCTGTTTAGCCTAGAATTTATAAAAATAAAAAGAATTTTTATATAAATGACACTTTATAAAAAAATTTCTTTAGAATTTCCATAGCTGATGGTATTTGTTAAAGCTTTTCTTTTGATCGCTATTCCTTAAATATCTGAATATTTCAAGAGATAACAAGTTATTTGACTTAAAATTCTGAAGAATTTTTAAGGACCTACGTCTATATATTTAATAAAATAAAAAATACATTGATGGGGTTTTTGAAGGAAATGGAGCGTTTAATTAAATTTAAAAGATCAGTAGCCAGTTTCAACTACCCTATCAAATATATTCATGTATAAAATTTATGTTAAAAGTTACCGAAATCACTTTTTGTATAGGGACGAGATTATGTTTTAAAATATTTTTATTATAAATATTTGTTTGTGGTGATTTAAAGTTAAATAAGTTTAAATTGCCTAAATTAGACTTTTATACGAGTTTGTTTGTTTAGTTTACAAATAAGACAAATGTATTGATTTGTAATAAATTGTATTAGGAAAGTTTTCTCTTCTGTTTTATTATTTTCACTGTTGTAGGTAATTGTAATGTGTGTATGCAATTTGTTTCAATTTAACTATTGACGTCTGAAAAAATAACACCGAAACAATTATTTCTGTTTTAAAATAAAATTTACTGAAACTTTTGTTTAAAAAACATATATTATGTATACGCAGCAAGCTATCTTAATTATTTTTGGCTTCAAAAGTGCAACTTGTGTGCTAAATTGTTAACTAAAAACGTGTACCGTAGTTTTCTTAAGTTTGTAGTTTCGAACTTAGTAAATTAAGTACAATGTGAGAAATTGAAAACGAAGCGAACAAAGTTAAGAGATTTATTTACTAAGTATTGTTTCTACAATACTTTTATAAGTGTTTAAGAGTCAGTTGTTGTACACCAGACATTTATTTTATTTGATAAATTACAGTTTTTCATTGCGTGCCTAAAATACATCTGATTGAAATATATTGAAAATTAAATCTCATCGTTTAGCCTGTACAAAACTCTTTTTTAAATTATGAATTGTGCTAAACCGAAGTATATTAAAATATTTTTTAATTGGTTTGCCTGTAAATGAAATAATTTGAACACGGAATTCATGATTTTTAATATTCCAGCACTTGATTGTGCTGTTTGGTAAGTTTCACACAAACACTCAAATGAGGATTATGTTTCTTCGTTCATGCAGGACGTAATCATACGCATTTGAAATTGAAGAGGCTTTAAACTCGAAAGCAACTTCGCATTTGGTAATTCATAATACTTACTGAAAATTAATGTGGAATATTATAAATTACTGGGTGGCTTTCAGTTACTTTTCGTATAAGCTTATTAGTGAAAGGAATTTCAATTTGATTATTGTAGTCGCCGGATATTCAACGTTTAGAAGAGTCCGCCAGTCGAAGCGTAAATTATTGTTTACCATTGAGCGAGAAAATTTTTTACTGTAATTACATAAAAACCACTCGTTTGAATAATTTAATGATGTTTAATTTTATTTCTTACTTTTAAATGATGTTTTTCTTCAATCTACGCATTTACTTATTATTGACCATATAAAGGAGTAACTTAATGAATACTACAAAGTAGCAATCCAAGGCTGTTCTGAAAAAAAAGTTTTAATGGTAATACATGTGGTTCAGGAGCATTTTTTAAGTGCAGTGCAAGTCCTCTGTGGATTAAAAGTTTTTCAAGTTGCGATAAAGGCATCGTTTTAACGTTTTGCATATTTCCTGGTTAAATGAAGATTTAGTAATTTTAATATTTTTCCCATTTTTAATTATCGTTGGGAGAGATTAAATTTCAACTTTATTTATATTTTTATTTTTAATTCTGAATTCCACACGGAAGGAAAACAATTAGGTAAATGAAATTTCAAATTAAGAAAATTTATAATGCTGGAAACTGCAGTTCCTTTGTTAAATTGTATAATATTGACGAGCGGTTTTGAAGATTCATTGTATTTTTTTTCATATTACGATGTTTTCCTTTTTTTAATTTATCTTCCAAGAGGAGCCGATATAAAAGCGTTACACAGGTTGATATGAATTGAATGAAATGAAAATTAATGGTGATGCTTACTTTTATTTTCAAAACGATGTTGACAACGCCATATCAATATATCTTGATCGATGTCTACATTTATTGTTTTCTCAGATGGAATAAAATCTAAAGCAATTATATAGAAATTATAATATTTCAAGTTTTTGCACTCTCTGGTTTTAACGAACAATTTGTTCCACCTTTGAAGTTTGAAGCAAAAAAAGTTTTATTATTTTTAGTTACCTGAAAATAATTTGTCAAATATTTTTTATAGTGTTTTTTTTCAATTTAATTAGTTTCTGTTTCGTTTGATCTGTCCTTTTTGTTTTATTTGATTTGTTTTTCTATTAGGTAGGCAGTATGTTTTTCTTCCCTTGATGATTTTTTGCTAAATAAAGTTTTTCATTTAATTCAGTATATTTTAAATAAATTTTATCCTCCCAACCATATGAAAAGCCATCGCGCAAAGACTCTTTTACGATTATTCGCATATATTTATCTAAAGTTAATATAAAAATTTTGTCTTGTACAATCTCTCTATGGGTCATTTTAAAGATAGTGTTTTCGAAATAAAGTACTTTGAGCAGTGTATTATAAAAAGATATGGTTATAGTTATTCGACGTTATATTAAAATGCACATAGGAAGTTCTATTTTACAGGTGGGATGCGTGCCAATTTATATTGAAATGAGAACTTGGATTGAAAAATTTACATGTTTACCTGTAATTTTAAGTTTGTTCTACTTTTTGCCCTGTCTGACTTACATTATTTCCAAGATCAAATTACTCTATAATAGAATTTAAAAAGACATTCCTTATTTAAAACAATGAAACACTCGGTATATTTTGAAACAATGTATTGTAAATCATATTGAGTTACCAAAGTGACATAAGAAAATATGATAAAGGACTTTTTAGAACAAGCGTGTTGTTGTGTAAAGGTTGAAGTTTTCTCTCGGAAAAACTTCTTTCATAAATTATTTCTGAACTTGTTACAGTTTGTAATGACTTGCACGTTGTTGCAAGCATTGAATGTTAAATTGTTTCATTTTTTCAATTAAATTTTATTTTTGCGAATCGGTCTTAATTTTCTTCTTTAAGGTTTTTGTTTGGAATTTTAATTACATCTAAAAACCACTTCCTACTTTTAAATTTAACCGGAGGGGTATTATTTCTAAAAGTTTTCCTTGTGCTTTGTAGACCGCTCAAATAAATTGAACTAACGTGTTTTTGTGGGTTTGATATTTCACAAAGAACCTCTCAGACGATCCTTGTAATTTCACGTAATCTAGAAAATTTTACGTCGAGTGTAGAATCCTTGACGTAACATGAATTTGATTATTGTTTTTAAATTTGAAAAATTTTCTAATCTAAAAGGACTACTTGAGTGATTGTACTTTTATTGTGTAATATTTTCTGTTGATTGATAAGTTTAATATTTTAAGAAACTTGGAGGAATAGCTGCACTGATTTATTTAAAATTATTAATTGGAGTAATTTACTTGATGGAATTGAAATTGTTTTTTGAAAAGTTTCACAAAATAATTAGAAATCTTAACCAAATTTACTTTTCCCGTAATTACTGCAGTAGGGATGTTTTATAGATTTAATTAACGGAATATTTGTAACTGTTATTAAAAGTATTTGGGTAGCTATATCAAGCAAGTCTATTTAAATTGATGTAGTGCAACAGGAGAGAGTTTTAAAGATGATGAACAGATCTTTCAGCTGATTAAAAATTGCGTACTTCCTCTTTATTCGTGTAATAATTTCGTCTATTAACAGCTTCAATATACTTTTTTCTGATACTTTTTTGACGTATCATTTAAGCTATAATTTGCCAATTTACTGCGTACCATCCAAACGAGGTAGTTAAAATTAATGAAAACCAAGCCATTACAACTTAATGAACTAAAATGTAGTTTCCTGTTAAACTATTTGTGAGTAATATTGATGAAAAGTTTTCCTTCATTCAAATTCAAATAACATTAATTCCTAGACGGGATGGTAGACATCTACATAGGCTCCACTATGAACTTCGTAATCAAAGCATTTTGGTGTGAAAATTTACCCAACAATTTGATTACTCTGATTTATTAAAAAAAAATTTTAAGTTTATTGAAAACATCCTTTAACAACTAAATGTTCGTGCAGTTTATTTAACTGGATAACGCGAGTGAAAATGTTGGTACCACAATTGAAGAAAAAAACGAAACATTCTGTTTCTATGTTTCATCCTCAGTAATTTAAAAATAATTAAATTAACGTGTTTATGGATAAAAGACAGTGTCTGAATGTTTATTACTGCTTCTAACAATGGAAGTTTTCAATCCTCGGAGATTTTATCGACAGCCTGTTGCCTTGGCAACATCCCCATATTCTGGGTGATTCCGAATTGACTGCAGGCGTGCTAGAAGATGTCCTAGCCGGGATTACAGATTTAAAATTTCCGCTTTTTATCATATAGAATTGAACATTAGTGTTTTTGTTGTTTTAAATTAAAATGGAAATGCAAAGTTTGAACTCCTTTTATGAGAATCTAATTTTTCTAATTGTTATGTAAATGGAATTTTTTTAATATTTATTTTTCATTAATCATAAATTTGTTTTCAACTTGTCTGAAAAGTTGAAATGTGAGTCATGTTGATTTATCAATCTATTACAAATTTTAATAAAATCGGTTTAATGGTTTAGATACAAATTTTAAAATTGCGATCGATATTAAAATATTTTTAATTAATATTAATCCCTGCCTTTGTGCTGTCTTAATTGATTTTAGCCCTCCACTCCTCCAATGTCATTATGTTTCTTTGTATGTTACATTTAACTTTAAAACAATTATACCGATTTGGAAGTAGCCACCATAACTTCATAAAGGTTGCACTGCTTTGAATGCAGTTTTTTGTAACCGATAGAATAATAATATACGCTAGAATTGTATTTAAGAACACATAAATAATAATAAAAAAAAACAATGTTTATTAAGGTATAGTAAGTATGAAAAGAACTTTGTACATTTACCAAACTTTAAAAGTAATATAGATATATAAATACTACATGGGATAAAACATCATGTAAATTTAGTTCGATTGTTTTTAGAATAACTTGGAGAACGTAAGAATCCTATATTTACGATAAAATATTTCAATGGTTAGAGCAGTATTTCCGTACAAACGAAAAAGATTATTTGGATATCATTTCGATCAAATATTCATTTAATTTAAAATTAAATTAAATTGAGGGCTTTGCAGATAGTGCACTTGGACTAACCTTAACATAGTTTGAGATATTTCAGACTTATTTATGCGCCATAAATTTCTGATATTTGGTTAGTGCAGATACTACGTAAAGTGTTATGTATTTTATAAGCCAACATCTTTTATTTATTAAACCACCATTAACGTAATAATGTTGGGAACTTTTTGACGTAAGTAATATGTAGGGTGCAATATAAACATTTATTTAGTAGTATTTCGTATTTCCATCATGAAAATTCTACTTTAAGTTACTAGAATATTTTATTTAAAATTGGAACTCTGGTTTTCATTACAACGAAGTATGAAATTCATCAAATTTTATTTTCGATTTATTTGAATGTATAATTTAATTATTGGCTTTATTTGCGGTATATTGCTTCTTACAAAATTTTCAGCAATTGGTTATAAATCAAGAGTTTTGTAAATTGGAAGCTACAAAAAGAATTATGTTGAAACCTTTTGATTAAAAATTTTCAATAAACAAAATAAATGACGTATAAAATTTGTTTGTTGTATTACCAATACGTAATTTAATTCAATCCGATTGAGGTTCGAAAATTGAACGACAGCGAAATAACACATGTTTACCCTTATTCTTATTTTGGATAAGTTATGTAAAATTTTCGATTACAAACCGTTGAAGCTTAAAGCTTGTTAACCCTTCTGTACCCAAGGGCGCATTTTGAATACCCCGAACTACCATCTCTTCTAATAATAAGTTGTTACTTCTTGAATTTACCCTCACATTGCACACGGATAATATAAATTACCAATTTTATTACTCTTCAATTTGAACTTTACTTTCTTTCTTTCTTTATATTTTATGCACGTAGGAGTAACTTAAAAAATGTTAGAAAATAATGGAATTCTTGAGGGAAAACGTGGGTTAGAGTTCAACTTATAAGATAATTATTGTAGTACCCTCAAAGAAAGAAAATTAAATCTCTACTTAACATACTAAAAGTTCTTTATTTCTAGGCTGTGTATAAATTTTATTTTTTTGTGCGTGACAGAACTAGCCTGACGCCTCAAGCCCTAGAGTGGTGTTATTAAGACGGACACCCATCCAAGTGCAAACACACTAAACATTTTTAAATAAAAGGAAAGTTAATTTAAAGAGAACGAAGCTGAAAAAGTTACGAAAATATATTCATAAACGGTTCTCCTCCTGGTAATTCAGAAATACAATGAAACGAAGTATAAAATTAATATTGCGTTTATAGATTACGTAATAACTTTCTTCTGAATATCAGGCAATCTTTCCAGTATAATTAAGTAAAAACTCATTTTCTCGGCTTGTGTAGCTTACATCCTAGGTTTTATTAACTAATTAGTAAGGCATTTTCTTACGAAGTCATCCGTTGTTTTAATTTTGACTGTAAAATTTGAAATTTTTTGTTAATTCACTCGGAAAGCTGTCATTGAATAAATTTTTATTATGAGCAACTACGTAAAAAATTGGGACTTGTTTTCATGTAACTTAAAATCATGTAGTGAAAACATTTATTTTGCATAAACAGTCGCCCCTGAGAGGAATACGTAACTAGCAACTTGTGATAACTTTTGCATGTCAAATTAGCAATTATGGAAGACGACGAAGCAGGACAGCTTGACATTAATTAAATATTAGGCATAATAATGAAGTTGAATTACAAAATGAGGTAAGGCATTCATTTTTCAATTGAACGAAAAAGCTAAATTATTACGTTGCTGCTGTTTTATGTTGTTGCACAAGTTATAAATACAATTAGATAAGTACCTAAATATTTATTGTGGAACGACGATGCGAGTCCAAAAAATTTATGGGTACGACATACGATGACATTGAACTAGGAACGCTATTATTATTTAATAGGACACAACTGCAGTTAGTGCTTTCAACAAACCGACATCCCGACAAATTTAGCGCTGCTCAAGAGCAATTAAAGCGTCATAAGAGAAAAATGCAAATGAACTTATACAATCGAGCGTTGATAAATTTGGATATTAATTTAATAAAATTGATACTTGACTGTCATTGCTTCCAATTTAAATATATTTTATTAAAGGATTATTTTAAAACGGGGAGTTTTTTGTGACATTTTATTTTATAAATTACGTGTATTTTGGAATAGGTTCAAGTAGGTAACTCATACATTTGACTTGGAAATATACGATGATAAAAAAGAAGGCTTGAAATACTACAACACGCAAAAGTTATTAATAATCCGTCTTTTCTGGTTTTGAATGGCCAAGGAAATAAAATTTTGGATTAAAACATCAATTGTTTCATTCAACGTAAAAATCTCCGCATTGAATTGTTTAATAAATATTTCAAAAAGTGGTCTGCTTTGTTATTCGTTTTCTATTGATAAATAACACAAAATACACAAGTAAACTATAACAATAGTGCTCAAAATGTACTGTACCACTGTCATCCAAAATGCATAAAGATATAGTTGTTCATCACAATAACCTTTTTCCGAGTTATTTCCATGATTGTATTTGTAAAGAGAAAATATCCATACTGATCCTGAAAAACACTAAAGCAAACTCTTGAACAATTCGCGTTTGGATAGAACTTTTCGTAGCATACTAAATTATATTTGTTGTGTACCTGCTATAAACCATCCTAAGGAAAATAACGCTAACACTGTTAAAAAACTTCGAAACTTTTTTGTTAGGTATCTGAATATAATATGCAATAAGGTGGTAATCCCTGAAAATTTCAAACTAATGATGTTGCAAGTGTTTACATTAAAACACTTACCTCCTACAAGTAAATATCTTGTAATGTTTTTCTCGGCAGGACATCGTTCATAATAGTGAATGCCCATTATAACCATTGATAATGGGATTAAAATTCCTACCAATGCAATGAAACCGCAACAACCTCCAAAACCCAACAAAATATTTAATGCAAAATTTTCATTAAAATTTCTTAATTAATTACCTTTTCCAGAAGTTTTTCTAATATACAATATTAAATCATCTATACTACGATCTAAGTCGAGCAATCTTCCACCTGTAAAATTAATATCGCAATATAATATTACAAAATATTGTGTATTATAATACAAAACTTACCTTCTTCTATTTCTACAGGTGTTACATAAGAATGCTCTACAGCTTGGCCTCGTTTATGTTTTACTGGCATTTTGGTTACTCAATTGGATTTTATACCTTTTGGTGCATTTTTAACTTAAAACTATCTACCTTTTTTTATATAAAACTGACGTGTTCCTTAAATCCATGTCATCCATGCAGTGCATTCTTGATTCCTTTGTTGACTATCAACACCTCGACCGTACTTCCTGAATTTTTATTGCGTATAGTGGAGATTAGTTGTAAATAAATTTAATCCTATCATTAACTACAATAATTATACCGAAATACAGTTTGATTTCGTGTAATTTGGGTAAATTAATATTTGTTTGATAGTTATCCATTAATTCTTATTATTCGATGAGATTCTCGTATTAGTTTAGTACAACTTTGGGAACAGGAAACTTCCCTAATTATGATTTGTTAATATTTCACCAAGTGACAGGGCGTAGGACTCACATCAGCGGGGGCCCAAGGGTTTTGGGACCCCGAAGTTAATAAAAAGTAATTATGGTAATTATCGTGCAATGTTGATAAATCTAGTTTTTAATGCTTTTAGTAAACAAAATTCATTATATTATTTAAATTAGGTATCGTACTTTTTTAATCTTAATCATCTGTTACTTCAATATCAACCATTTTTCTTCATGACCAGGTTTTACATTTTATAACTTTTTTTTTAATTCGGAAATCTAAATTTATCGTATATGTGATTTACAATATAATTTTATTAGATTGAGCCAATATACGTAGCTATAATATGTACATAATTGAAATAGTCATATCATTAATAAAACCAAGACAGGTCCTCCATTAGGAACCACACCCTCATTCGTTTTCCTCTTTAAACGACTGAAAATCGTTTATAACGATTCAGATTTAATATTAAATTTTTTTTACTTTTTAAATTAGGCAACTTGATTACCTACATGTTAATTCCAAATTTACTTCGAGATAAATTATTATTAATATCATCGATAAAAAAACTAGACAATTTTTTACATTTTTACGGAAGCAGGTGTTCTACCTATATAAGTTAGTGCAATATTCATGTTGGTAAATGTGTAATTTGTCTTAAGATTCGGAAAAGCACATTTCATGTAATTGGCAATCTCATGTTGTAGGCGCACCGCGGAAGCCATGCAATGGAGATTCATTTCAAAGATCATATCTTGCTTCAAGTGCTTCTACTAGATTAAAATGCATATTTTAAAATTTTTTGCCAACCGGTTACTTATTTTGATAAGTACATTTTGAATCCAGAAGGTTATGACTATTCTAACCCTTGACATTAAATTGAGAATAATATGAAATAATAATCGCTGCTACGGCTTTAAACCAACCCATTCTCCTGTTTTAGATAAGAGCATAGTGAATTGTACTTATAATAAAACAATGCTACCCTCCTGAAAACTTCTTAATACAAGAAGTTATCTTCGCTAACATCTTTTAATAATTTGAAAGTCACTTGAAATTTGGTTACAGTGTTTTGCAGATTTAGAAACGTTCATTAAATTGAAAATTAGCCGCAGTGTTACATTAATTAGGCGTAATTGGGGCGCATACCCGAGTTTCTCGGTTAATTTGTTTTACCCGTACCTCTAATATATTTCTTTTCTAATTGTCTAATGCATTTAATTTTTTCTTTCAGGCAAAACTTGAAACCAAAGCATTGAAAGCGAAGCGTCCAGGTTTTACTGATGATCGCTACAACGAAACATCTTATTATATTGAGAATGGTATGTATTTAAGTATCGATAATTGCTTTTTGTGGCTTGTATCTTGATAAACATATTTATTAGGTTTTTTTTTATTTTCATCTTGCAGCCAATGAACCAGTTGACTGGTCAAATTACACTTATAACGAGCTTATAATATTGAATTAATTTCTGGTTTATTCAACTACATTCAAAGTTTCCTAAGCTTTCGAAATATTTTGTAATATGTTGCAGTGGTCTTTAGGGAATTATCTTGCCTTTGATGTATAGATTATATCCATATGATTAATATGCGGATAGGAGGGAATCGAAGCAATAAATATATAATGAGTTTTCTAATATTATTCTTACCATTATTAAAAACGTTATAAAAACAAGAGCCAACGACTTATTCAATTTATTAAGTAAATTAAAGAAAAATATTTATCTTGTACTATATTGAGTAATTTCTATTTATGTCGTTAGTATATGCGGAATATTACAAAAATTAAATATCTAAATTTCGCGTAATTCCAAAATTTGGGAATCCCCGAATCTTTTCAACAAATCATGTTTGGTATTTTTTCAAGATTTAACACAAGAACAAACCATATTTAATCCCCCGACTGAAAATAGAACGAGGCATTAAGCTTTAAACCTGTCACACCATTTTTTGTGTGGATTTGTATGTTCGTAGTAAAACATGTCAGTTAGTAAACACTTCAAATTTGAAAACACCAGTTTTGCTAACATCTATGGAGATAGTTTAAAATTTACATCCTGATTTTCCAAAGGACTCGTTTTTTACAGACACCGATATAAATGTATTAAACGTAATAATAAAAATGGGTGCAATTTTACTTGACGTCGCGCCGCCGCCTGCTTTTTACTTCACCCTTACGATAAATTTGCACTATTGCGAACCCTAAGCAATATTGTTGTTTGTGAATGTTGACTAAAAAGAAAGCTATACGTATTGTTGCGTAGTTGCCTTAATGAAAAATTTTCACAAGCTGAAAAATAACGATTAAAAAGTAGCAACTAAATAATAAAACTGAAAGTTTTAAGATCAATAACGGATGCCAAGGTTTGACTCCGGGCGAAGTAAGAACTTTGTTTTGATTTTTTAACCCCGGAAAATAATAGCAAACCGCTTCAAAATAAAGTGTCTTGTTTTCCCCGAAGGTCAAATATAACATTAAACAGTAGCTTCCCTATGGAGTCTGGGAGCTGCTAGAGGTGAGCGAAGTTAGCCCTACTTTTTGAAAAACATAATATTAAAGTCGTTCCAGGTTGTTCCATGTTTGTATAAAAATTTACAAGTTCATAGTCTTGAAAACTTTCTAACTTCTTTTCCTTAGAGGTGTTTTTCTGTTTCTTTGCTGGGTGGTTTGAATCAGTATAATGTATAATAATGCAAATGGGTACATTATGAAAAAATATAACAATTATTAACTGATAACAATGTAACCATTAACATAATGACGAAGTAGCAATAATAAATAGCAATTAACGATATAACAATAAACAGAATTACGAAATAGACTAACATAAGAAAAATTATGTTACCTAGAGGAACGTGATGCAGAAACGCCCGTCAGCCTCACAGGCAGGATGATGTATTATCTTATTTATTATAGAAGTGGCCAGATGTTCATATTTAATTAAATAAATAAAATTATAAGAGTTTACATCATACTGGCTACACAGGATCACGTAAGTATGGCTGCGAAGAATAAACTTCGAACAAATATTGAGACTTCTGTACCCTTCTGGAATAGAAAGGGCAGATGGAAGAAGGGATAACCTTGAATCTATACAAATAAGGAAAACAAATACCCCGTCCAGAACTGCGATAATTTAAACAAGATCTCATAATTTTCCCAATACTTTTGGACATCATGAATTCTGGGCAACACAGGCTTCAGTACTTCTCGTCCCACTTCTGCTCTATCTCAAAACTGATAGCTCTTTTCACGTAGCTAAGAGGGAACTTGCTGTATCCCAAATAGTTGCATATAACAGTCGCTTCTTTAGTACGCGAATCCGCAACTTCGTTCCGAGCCTTTGTTTATCCACATAAACGTGACCCTCATACTACCCGGTGAGTTCAGCAACGAGCGGTGGATTGAACCAACAATAGGCATCATGTAACTCATATTTCGAATGGCCGCAAGGGCAGATAGGCTGTCGAAGAAAATGTCAACAACATCGAAGCTCTAGAAGAGGCCCAAATCAGGGTGTCGTCAATCGCATACAGCTTGGCTTGAAATTTGCATTTTTTTTAGGCAAATTTTGAACCTCGGAGGTTCAAACGATGGGAATTGAACCCCAAACGATTCTCGAATGATTAGTATTAATTTTATTAAAAAATCACGGAGGGGAGGCTAGCATTTTGCAGTCCCTCCTGAAATTGCTCTAAACAACTAAATTTGTATTAAAGCCTTTCTCTCACTCATTTCCGCAGCCCCCTCCCTCAAGGTGATGATGCGTGTGGTTCAAATGATTTGAATGGAAGCTCATTGAATCTCAAAAGAAGCTTAAATGTTTGACACTAATTGCGTTAAAAAATTCACTATGGGGGGGGGGGGGTCGAAATGTCCTTAGTTCAACCAAGATTATGATCCGCGCTTACTACAATTTAAAATTGTAAAGTTGAGCTGGACGAATTAAAACCAAATTATTAAGGATGGATCATCATCTTGGTTAGGCCAACTTGTATAAATTTTACCGAAAAAACTGTTTGATAATAATTTGTTACTAATAATGTTACTAAATAATATCGATTCCAGGTCTAAATCGGTTTTGCTTTTAATTAACGACTTCATTAAACTGATACGATAAAATCAAATTCAACAGGCATTCAATATTTTTTTGAGTCATCTTTTTAATTAAATTCTGTCTTAAATATAATTTTTATCTACCCACCCTTGTATATTTTCCAATTTGACGTACCTACAATAAAACTTACAATTTCTGAGTTAGGACTCGGATTTTCTGGAGCAATATGATGTGTAAATGAAATATGAAATAACCAGGAGCAATCAAAACAATTTCAATTTTTTGAAAGTTGGGGTTGGCCTAAAAGTTTTCTTTTCTTTCCACGGTTTCATTTTTGCACTTTGTTTTGAATAAACAGAATAAACGAAAAAAAACTGTATTCAATATTTTAAGTCCTTTTTTTTACAATTACTTGAAAAACAGTTTGGCGTTACTTTTTCAATTAGCGTAAAATATGTTGGAAAAATATAAAACAAACAACATGAAACAACTTTTAAAAATATTTTTTTCACAAAATGAGGAGCTAACTTCAACGCACGTAGTGTATAATCTGCTCAATATATTTTTATTGAATAATGGTGTTCTCGAGATCACTCTGTATTTCAATTAATTTTTGAAAGTATTCTTCACTAATGAAACAGATATAAAATAGATAATTTATGTATATTCGAGAAGTGTGCATTTGATTTATTCTAATTTATTTTGAAACAGATCTGTATGTTTTGCAAATTGTGTTTGTGTAGTCATTCATATCTGCCGATATAATAAAACAAATAATGAGGTCTTGTCACTGTTACTAAAAACTAGAATAATTATTCATTAATTTTCAGTAACCATTTTTCAGTACTAACAAATAATATAAAATGAGGTTGTCAACTTTAATTGCATAATTTTTAGTAAAAGTAACGAAACCAAATTATTTATTTTGTTTTTCAACGTTTTTCAGTATTTCGATAACGATTTTGTATCACAATATTTTCTAATTCCAATCCTTCAGGAAAGTTAACGTTAATAATATTGATATTCCCTCAAGAATTCATGTAATTGATATCTATATTACTAAAAGAGGCCGGCATTGCTTTTTTGTTAGTGTTTCTCCCAATAAGTATTCCCTAAGAAATTATGAAAATGTTTGAGGTTGTGTGAGAGTTTCATTTCGTTTCCTAAAATAATTGCCATTTTAAGACTTTGTGTCAACCTTTCCTTATCAAACCCTATTTTTGCGAATAATGTCAAAAGCAGATTTCCCGAAATGATTTGTTGAGAAGTTGCCGAAAATAAGAATAAACGAAAATTTTCAACCAATTTCAACAAAGAGATATTCAATTTTGATATTTATAATTCGAATTATTAGTCAACTGTGTGGAAAACGAAGTCCTTTTTTATTTTAATTTGTACATTTATTTGTAGGGTTACGAAAAGTCTATCCTTATTACTTTACGTTTACAACATTTACCAAAGGAAGATGGGTCGGCGAAAGAATTTTAGATGTGTTTGCTCGAGAATTCAGAGCACATCCTGCAGAGGAATACGAAAGATGTATTCGCGCTGGCACATTAACGGTGAACTATGAGAAGGTTCCCACTGATTACAAGCTTAAGCACAACGATCTACTGGCCAACATCGTTCACAGGTACATTTGAATAATCAATTTTTATTACACTTCAGATTCAATTCCTTTTAATTTAACCGTTATTTTTTAAGAAAATTGATTGCTTTAAACTTGACTGTTTCCTTAGATAATTTTAACATTACTTTCGATTCATTGCTTTTTATCAAAGAAATTTGTTTGCCAAGTAGGGCAACAAAATTATTATAAGTTATCTAACGAATCGATGAAGCTTAATTGCATTTCCATTTTATTGTTTTACTTTCATACATTTTACGTCCATTGAAGTAAGTATATACAAATTTGAGGTACTTAATGGCATACTTAGACTTTTTTTTTTAAAGATATCCAATTATTTTTATCGTATATTTAACAATGAAATTGTAAAAAAAAATTCTTATTCATATCAGCACGCTGCTTTCACAAACCGAGAAATGACTATTCAACACTCTCGATTTGATCCCTAAATCTTCGTATTTTAACAAATCTCTAAATCTTACCCATTTAAAGTTTGAGAATAGGTCGAAGTCGATTTGTTCTCAAAAGTTGTTGTAATCATTTGCTTTACGTCAGCTGTCGTTTAACCTCTCCGGCAATCGATTTTAATGTTCATTGAGATTTTATTGAACTCGGTTTTGTAAACAAGTGAAAATTCTCTTAAAGAACGAAATAATTGAAAAATGTCTAACTATACAATTAAGTTACTATATAAATTTATAGTTAAGTTTCTGTAATCAGCTCAAACTACAAGAACAGGTTACAATTTAATTTTCATAATAACTTGTAAATTTCATTACGAAAATTTAAGTATTTTATGTATTAATAGTGCTTGTAATTAATAATTAATGTGTGAATTTTGAGTGAGTAGTTAGAGAAAATTATATACAATTCACGGTACTACTAGTACTCGTTTGCTGAGCAAAAGATATTTATTTTATTTTTGCAATTTACTGTGTGCATTGATATTTTATTAATTAATAATTACGTTAGCCTGTTTTAACAATTTAAAATTTTACCAAGTAATTTGTTCTCCCATCAGACTGTATTTATTAAAAATATTGTGTGGGCACTTTTAAATTTAGAAAGGCGTTTAAAACATTTCTATTGCTGCCTATAATTTAACTAGTATTTGGAAGTATTCCGCTTTATTAATTGCCCAATTTCAACGATTTATTGAAGACGTAAATCGATAATGCTTTTATGTTAATTTCTTCGTAACTTTCGTACTTTGTATCTAATGCGTATAATATTCAATTGTAAAGGAACAATTTTATCTGGAATAAAACAAATGCTTTTGTAGATTGATCAAGGTGTAACGAAAACGAAATTTCTCCAAGAAACTAAGGAAATGAAAGCCAATACCACACTCGTCTTTATTGTCTGATATGAAATGAAACCCTTATTTTTGATATCTATGTCGCTTTGTCTTTCTAGTCTTTTAAATTTCCAATCTAACGTCATTTTGTAGTTGTATACCGTCGGTTTCCCCTTCGACACAAACATATCAATAATTAATTCAATAGCAACAAACACCACGCGTTTATTAAAAATAAGGAATTCTTTTTTTGGTGTGTTATGCAAATTTCCAATGCAAATGTTCTCAAATCGACCTGAATTTAAATATCAAACATAAACACCCTTCACGAGAAGTGCATATTTTGAGACATTTACATTTATCAAAATGACAACGTTAAGTTTCATAATTTGATATGAAAGCATTTCCACAGAGAATGAGGTATTCTTCTCTACTACCTGTGTGGTTTAAATGAGCACACAATGGAAGCTTTGCTATCTTACGATTGTAATTTTAGATTAACTTCATTTTTTGTTTGAAATGTTCTAATATAGGACGTTCCATTGTTGGGTAAATTAGTACCTGCACTGCCAAATACACTTTGTTTTTTAAAATACGCTCTGATGGGAAATGAATTTTTTTGTGTGTATATGTAGTTTGCATAAGTTTGAAGCATTACGAATACACGATGTTACAGACATGAAGTGCCAGTTACTTGCCACCCGATCACCATTGTACACTTGGACGACGACGTTGTGGTGGTCAACAAACCTGCCTCTATCCCCGTAAGTGGCTATGAGACTGCCATTATTTTCCATTAGCACTATAGTTTACGTAATTTATAATATTGATGTATAAATCCCGCTTTTTGCATGAATGCATGCGCCTGGTGATGGTTGTAATAGTAACTAGATCATACTTTAAGTACTTACTAATAACCTAGAAAAGTTTAAGGTAACTTAACACTGCACTTGCTTTGAAAGCTTATTTTTATTTTAGACGAAGTAGCCCGTATATGTACAGGATAACCAATAAGTTTGTTACATCATTGATACACTGAATCAATTATTCGTGAAAAATTTAGCCTAAATAAGTCAAAGATTAAATTGTATTAACTATTTCATCGCACATCTTAAAAGATCTTAACATATAATAA
This sequence comes from Podabrus alpinus, assembly GCA_932274525.1. Taxonomy (NCBI): domain Eukaryota; kingdom Metazoa; phylum Arthropoda; class Insecta; order Coleoptera; family Cantharidae; genus Podabrus; species Podabrus alpinus. The sequence continues at coordinate 29,148,649 of OW026451.1, forward strand.
CGCAAGTTATTAATAATTAATGATGTCGTTGAAATTGTACTTATTACATGCAAGTTTCTACCTTACGTTATATTAAATAATTCATGCTCAGGGTACCTGCCTACTTATCCTTATTCAATCGCACGGTTACATTATGATAGGTAACCAGCATTAAACTTACGTAGTTAGAGCAAAATAATGGATTGTTTAATAAGAAGATGGAATCACAAATTAAATTAATTATCGCATTTAGTACATAAACTGGAGGACTCTTCAAATTAATGCTCTTCTGTGTAAAATTTTAATTATGTAGCACGCCAATGCGATATTAATTTAGTTTTTTTTTAGACGGAATTGTAGAAACCCCAGCACATTGTATTGTAACAATAAGTTGGGAAATTTCAACTAAAACATTAATTGACACCTGTATTTCGATTGTCCTATCTTTACACGTTTTTTTTACTGCTCCACAATAATTATTAATTAAGCTTTTCCGACTTCGTGTTAGAAGAGTGATAAATATTTATATCAATTAGAAACTCTATTTAGGGACGGAATAGCAGTAATTTTTGACAGGTACTGATTTGCTAAATACATAATTTATTCTTGCACTATAAAATTGATGATGATTTACTAAAATCCCATTTATATATTACGCAAAGTACAATATTACTAAAAACACTTATTAGCTGACTTTGTATTTGAACACGTACATTTATTACTTGGTTAGGATTAATTTGAACTGTCATTGAGTCGTTGAAGATGAATACGGTACAATAAAATTAATATTTGAAGTAATGTCGTGATATGGCTTTGTAATCGTCTTAGGCCGTACAACATTTTACCTTTTCAATCGAATACAATATCTTTCTGCCACACGTAAAACTTTAATTGACCTATTTTTATTATTTTCAGCATGGAATAAGCTTTTCATATTGTATGATAATAATGTATTTATTTACATAGTTTCTGAAACTTTAGAGCACGTAGGATTATCATTCAATTTTGGCTAAGTTTAGATAGTGCGAAACGGTATTAAGGTAAAGCTTTAAATGGTACATTTAATTTGTGCAGTACAGAACGAGTACTAAATGCTACAAAATAGTACAATTTATTGTTTGTGTTAATACGATACATACACAAATTTTAATAGAACATTTGAAATAGTACAATTTTCTTATCTTCTAAATCGCACTTTGATTAGTGAACGAAAATTTAAAATGCTTAACTCACCGATTTGAATATTCATATTTGACTAACATTTCCTCATTTTCAACTTGATTTGTTGAAACATGGTTTTGTTAAAACTGTACAATTTCATTGCTTAAATTACACAGTAACACCACTAAGAACATATTTTACAGTTAGAGACCTGTACGTGTATATACATTGTTTTAAGTACTTTTCATGTGTTTACTAAAATTACCACATGAAAATTATTAGTTTTGGTTGTTGATTCCAGACATGAGACCCCTGTTTTATCAAATTCAATCAAGCTAATTCATGTTGACGAGGATTTAATAGTACTGGATAAGCCGTGTTCGCTTCCGGTGAGTACCGTTTGGTTCCGGTCTGCTCCAGTATAACTGTCAAAAACACCATTTGAAATTTGGTGAAAAAGAAACTCCTTACAATTCCAAACTATTTTCTTCCATTTAAAATTTTCTATTAATACGGATTTAATAATCTTCTTTATTAAAAACGATGTTAACGACAATATCTTATTGTAGTTAAATGTGCTTTTCTAACACTGCAGCCCAGTTACTGGACGAATTTTACTGGAAATAAATTACAGAACGCTGAATTTTTGCTACTAAAAGTTGCATAAAATCCGTAGGTATTCCAAGTAGGTACAAGGGACGATAATTATTAGTGAGTTACTGAGTTTGAAAAGTTAGGAATTTGAATATTTATGTCTTTTCAAATTTAATTATAATACATTTTTTTGATCTCAGTAACTCGAAAACTTACCAAATTGTAATCTTTCAAAATAGATGGTACTTTCCCGCTATGGAAACTATTATTTATGTTATTCGAGAATTAACGGATTTAGTTCTGACATAATTCTGAGAGATAGAATTCTTTCATCGGCAATGTAAAATACAAGACGTTGTAAAGGTTGTCAAAACAAGACGAAAATAATGGGAGAAGAAAGTTACCAGGGATTGTTAAAGATGGAAGACCCCAAAGAGGTTAGCAGAAAACTGGGTATCGTCGACCATTGAATCGTCATCAAGATGAGGTTATAATGCAAAGAAACCCAGGCAGGTTTTAACTAAAGAGGAAGAAGTTTTGATTTAGAACAAACCAGGAATGAATGAGTGCTAAGGATAAAATTAATTTCTCCGAAGAATTTGATTTTGAGGAAACGATTAATACTATGTAGAAACATTTTTATGTTATGTAGATCGGATAAAACACAAAATACAGTAATTTTAAACAAAATTTATTAAATAATAAGTACAAGAGTAAAATTATGAATGTTGTGGTTTAGGTGCTTTTAATGTTTCTTGCACACAATAAATTTAATAATAAAGCAAGCGCTTTTAGAATAATTAAACCTCGAAAGAGATCGCGAATGGACCACACTCGGTAGTTGCGTGGAAAGTAATATAGAGAAGTAGAAATCAAATTTTTTGGCTTTTCAAATATTCGAAAATGTTGTTAAAAAATTAATAATCATAAAAATTTGATGAAAAAAATGGTATTCCAATATCTATATTCACTTAAGTTGAAAAAACGAATCAAGATAGCAAAAAAATTTAAAGGAATTTTTGGTAGAGCATAAAATTGTCTAAGAAAAAGTCCCAAGAGCGGGTACGTATCTGATGTAAGTAGTTTAGGTGTGAGAGTTTTTCGAAGTTATCTTCTCGATATGACAACTTGGAGATGAAATCGTGATATTTGCCACTGCGTCAATTTTACTTAAGGGTCATTCCATGTCAAATCGACCGAAGAATTTACTTGACCCACGCCAAATTTGACGAAATTTGGTACACACCATCTTAGTAAGAAATAAAAAATATAAATTTAACATCTATGAAATTTAAGGATTTTTCCAAAAGGGCATTAGTTTCGTTGTTTTGGTCGTTCAAAATGTCAAAAAGTTGGTGTGTAGACTTATAGGAAAACGACTGTAACTTCATCCACAGTGGTCCAAATTTAAAAATAAAAAATGTTCTGGAAAGGTAAATGAAGATTCTATTCAAATATTCAACCACATTTTATTTTTCAACCCTTAACTGGATCAATTTTCGAATATTAACCCTATTTCAACCCCTATTTCTAAAGGGGTCTTTTTTTTGGGTTAATTTGTTTACAGTTTTTTTGTACAAATGTTCTGAGCATGAGCAAATTTTATAGTGGGATGAGCATGGCTTCGGTTACTAAAAATTAATTAAGTATGGGCAGAAACGGATAAAAATCAGTTTTTCGCCGATTTCTCAAGTTTCTTTGAACTTTATGACAAAATAGTTTAATATAAAATTAAAGATAATAAAATTCTGAAATCTCGGGATTTTTTTACATAATTTTACTCAACACAAAATTTCTTTCGATTTTTTCCCATTTCGTTTAGTTTTTGCAGCGTAAGCGATAACGGATCCACATGTACCATTTAAATTCTTCGGTTTCTAATTTTTTTAACAAAATTGTCGGATATTTGGAGACCCAGAAAATATTATTTCTACTTCTCTGCATTATTTTACACTTACCTACCCAAATTTGGTGCATTCGCGATTTCTTAACGGGCTGGTTAAGTCGAAGTCAAATGTTATGCTATTATTTACGAAACATAACATTATTATTTCGATAAAATGAAATGATCGTCAAGCAAACAAAATTAAAAGACTGTAAAGCAAAATTTTAAAGTGAAAACAGTAAAAATAGCGACAAAATTATTTAAAAAATGTGAAACTGTTTGTAATGAAATTTTAGGATTTGCAAATACGTGCTAAATCCACCCTCTTCTTTAAATTTAATATGAATAAAATTTCAAAATATTTTAGGGTGATTTCTGAGGGCACTCTAGATTGCCCCAGTAAACATTGTTTAATTTTAGTGTTCGTAAAAATAAATTTATTATGAAAAATCAGGTCAATTTATGATTTTCCATTTATAGGTTTGACGTATGTAAGTAGGTAAAAAATTGTTATTTATACAAGAATATTGTTATTTTAACGCTAAAATCTCTATATTGTTTGTTTCAAAATTTAATTATAAAAAAACTAGATTTACCTGATAAATTTAATGCTTTACCGCATTATAAAATTCTATTAATAGAACTTGTTCTTCTATAAATTTAACATTGAGAAGCTTTATTAAATTTTCTTTCAATTTTCAATCGTTCAATCATAAACTTGCAACATTTTTAATTATAAGTAGTGCAATAAAGCTATACTATATTTTTATATAAAGAAAAAGATTAATTCTAATGTTATTTTTCGAAAATTTTATTGCTTTTATAATATTCCTTTAGGAGAAAAACTAAATGTATATAGCGCCTTGTTGCATATTCTTAAGAATCACCCCCAGAGGCATTTCGTATTGCTCGCAAATGTCCTGCATAAAAAACTTGGATTTTCTGTACATAGAACTCTTATTGCTAGGTACCTTACAAACATAAGATTTTAATATGGACCTTTTGGCATATCGCTGTAGTGGTATGAAAAGTGCAGTATTCTGTAATTTATTTCTAAGTAAGCTCAGAATATTTTCGTCTGGGAGACTGAAATATTGATATTGTTTTACTAATACTACTGATATTAACACTTGTAAAACGATTTAACGCAGATGTGCTTTATTCAAAGTGTCAGGAATTTGGAATAATCCGGAGTATTAACTTAAAAACGTTTATTTGTAACCAACTTTCCAATATCTAATACGATATCGAGTAATTCTTATTTTATGCCATTTAGTACTTCCAGAATGTTACAAAAATTTAAATAATCGCTAGTTTCCCACAATATTGAAACATCTCTTTATGCAAGCAGGAAATAACAAATAGAGTTACTCGTTCGAATGCCGCGTAATTCCAAAATTGGAATCCGGGAATCCCCGAATCTTAGTTTTGGAATTACGCGATATGTAAATAGTAAATCAATTTTATTTTTTGTGCTTGCATAACGAGATGTTGCAAGATTGTGGGAAACTAGAGATTATTTAAATTTTTGCAACATTCTGGAAATACATAAATGACATAAAACACTATTGCTCTTAATGCGTAAGATTCGCATAACGCATGGATTTATACAAGCCAAACCTGTTTAATATTTACATTTTTAATTATTTACTGACATCATCATGATACCATCTCTTTTAATATTTACTGTTTATAATAAATAATATTATGTTTGTAGATTTTATGCAATTTCTTTAATATTTTTTTTGCAAAAATGCTTTAACAACAATAATAATTAATATCGTGTACGTATGTAGGTATATGTTTGAACACATTTCAGAAGGGTTGGTTATCATAATTATTATCTACTATGCAAATTATAACTATTTTAATATATAATTTACATGACTATCGCACGTACGATAATACCTTTTACTCTTGACTAAAATTATATACCGTTTTGACTTTTCTTTGTGGTCCTTTTAATAAAGCATGTATCGTAATTGAATGTTATTTAAACACGTCCTTTTTGAAGTTCTATTTGATAATGTACTGGATTAACTAAAAGTAGTTAGCGTGTAGGGTAGTTTTTATGACAAAGCAAGTAAATACCAAGTTTATTGTTCTGCTTTATCGATTAATTACTTACTACGTAGTAGGTTTAAAATTTATTTTTAATTAAACAACAGCACTTAATGTATTTTTGACAATAACACATTTTTCCTTGTAGCACATGAAAGATCACAATCGAAAGTGTAACCTGAACAATAATTTATTGTGAAAAAAATATTACAGTAGTTTCAAATTGATTTTAGACTTTTAAACCTACTAGATTGAAAAAGAAAGGTATTATTCATTTAGGGTGTCATGCATTTTTAAAGATTCAGCAACATTATGAGAATGTATACAGATATTACAATACATAATTCAGTGTTGGATTTAATTCGAAAACGCTTAATTTAAATTTCCCATTTCGATATCTTCAACAATTAGATGAATTAATAAATAATATTCAGTTTTATGGTTTGTTCATATTTTCGATGTTGTATCCATTACTTTAAAGTTAGGAATCGAACCTGGATAATATAATAATAGTGAAAACGTAGTAGATTTAAAAATTCATCAAACAATTCATTCAACTTTTTGCGTTTTTGCACTCTTTACTGTAAAATTTCAAAATCGTCCAATTTTAGATTAGAATTAACAGGTTTTAAATTGATTGTATGGTCCAGGCTATATTAGAATTTCTTAATTTATTATTCTATAGTCTATTCTGTACAATACAATACAATCAGTTATAAATCTTTAGCATTCCACTTGTTAATCCCACATTTAATTTTAGAATAATTAAATTTAGAATTAATATAGCAGGTAACTACAGTGGAATTAAGATCGCCCTTTTAGAGTTTATTTGAGATCTCAGAAGCAATGGTCAAAGTAATAGCTTTGGTAATAGTCATGTTAACCTCTAAAAGCTCTTGGCAAAAATTATAGTTTTTAAATTTAGTATACATACTCTTAAGTATCTCCCTTTCCCCCAAATGATGAGAATATTTTTCTGACTAAATAATTTATTTCCACCAAAAAATCTTATAACTGTATTATAACTTATTAAAAGATAATTAAAAAGAAAAGCCATAGTAAAACCTGTTCAAAATGAAATAAAAACTTGATAGCTTATTAGGTGTTGATCCAATGATAAAATAGATCCTGAAGAGGCAATTTTGAAGAAGATTATTAAACATGCAATTATTAAAGCAAAGCTACACCATTTTTATATTTAATATTTCTCTTTTCAAATGTACCAATTTGTTTCGTTTCGATTTTAATTAATTTGTTAATTGGCAATTTTATATTTTGATGTAATTAATTATAATTGATGTGCAGGAAATATTCAGGTTTACTCCATTTACAGCTTCAAAAATAAGACTTTTTAAGTTTATTTTACGTGCTGCCAGTTCCCAATTATTCACTCTGTTACTTCTTCTATTCGTTTATATTTCAACCCTTTTTTAATTTTATATGCGCAAACTTGACTGTATTGTATTTATTTTTAATCCTAATGGTTAATGTAGAATTCAAATTATTTTACTGTTGTATAGGAGTTCTTATCGACAAGTTTAATTATAGCTGAAGTTGGCGGTTTACTTCTTAGCACAAGATTACATTATTTCAGTTAAAATTGTCGAACTGAAAGTGAGAGATAAATTTTTTGAAAAGCGATTATTTTTTTAATTAGTGCTCGCGTAATATTTAATTAAATTGTTATTAAGGGCAGCTTTATATTTGTTTATTTAGTTTGTTTTTAATTCCACAATACAGAAATAAATAAAAATCTACAGAACCTTTTCGTTAAGAGATATTTTATCTACGAAGAGAAAAGTTTGAGTGGGGTAATTTTCCCGAGGGAATACCCAATACATCTTAAATCGCGAGTTTCATACAATATTTTGTCTAACACCTCTTCCTAGCCATAAAAATGAATATGGTAGATTCTATCCGCTTTTCAATTAAAAATGCTTTGAAAGCCATCATGATGTTTGCACATTTTTTTTCAAAAAGTTTAACGAACTGCTTTAGATAATAATACTAATTTGTTCTCTGTTTACCTAATCAGTGCTCGTTATGTTTATTTCATGATAATGTTTGAATACGAATAGTATAATAACGCTGTTTACATTCGAGCGATAATGAAATTATACTTCTATGCACTAAAAACCGTCATAAAAAATATTTAATTAATCTCACTAGGTTGAAGTATTTTATTTTTATAAAAAATGTTTAATAATATCAAACTTACACAAATTTTAATTAGCTTATTAAATTTTTTTGAATTGAATCACGCTAACAAATTTATATTATGTTAACATTGTAAGTCTTCCAAATTTGTATACCTAACATTCAAGTAAGAACTAATACAAATGAGCAGAAAATGTATTTATGCTTTAACAATACCTACCCTTAAATGTTTGCCTTTTAATATATTTTGTAGGAATTTTGAGCGATGAACTTATCTTGTTGCTGGTTTTTGCTTGATGGATATTACATAAGCTATGAGTAGATTTGCTTGTTCGAACCTGCATTTTGGGATTTATGGAATATCAATTTATTATCGCAATTTTTTATTAAATTCGAGAAACTAATTTTTATTTTCTAAAATAATTAGGTTCATCCGTGTGGTCGGTATAGACATAACACGGTAGTTTTTATTCTTGCAAAAGAATATAACTTGAAGAATTTACGGACCATACATCGGTTGGATCGCTTAACAAGTGGACTTTTGTTATTTGGCAGATCACCAAAGAAAGCCAGACAAATGGAACATCAGATTAGGAATCGTCTTGTACAAAAGGAGTATATATGCAGAGTTGAAGGAGAATTTCCCGAGTATGATTGATTATAAAAGCGTAATAATTTATCGTGTAAATTTTTACAATTTTTTAGGGGCGTTATTGAATGTAAAGAACCAATCGAAGTAGTCAGCTATAAAATAGGAGTCTGCAAAGTTTCGCCTAAAGGAAAAGATTGTATCACCGTCTTTCAAAAATTAGGCTACAATGGAAGTACAAGCATTGTGTTATGCAAACCTAAGACTGGACGAATGCACCAAATTCGAGTTCATTTACAGTATTTAGGATATCCTGTAGTTAACGATCCTCTATATAATCACGACGTATTTGGTCCTATGAAAGGAAAAGGTGGTGATTTAGGTGGTAAAACAGACGAGGATTTAGTTAAAGACTTAATCCACATCCATAATGCCGAAAATTGGCTCGGTATGGATGGCGATAATGAGCTTTCTATGTTTAACACTAGAAAGGGCGATTTAGACGATTCTTTAGCAGAAGTTTTGGAACCAAAAGGTAACTGGATGTTTTATAATATTAAACATTTAATGATTTTAATTTTCTTTTAGACCGTATTATAGTGGATGATGAATCTGATTCTCTTTCACGAGAGCCTTCACCCTGTGATGAAAACTGTGAAAATAACACGTCAGTGCCATGTGATCCCATATCTCATCCCTTAGTTAATTGTGAAAGCGAGAAGGTGACAGTTGCCACTCAAACTGGACACGAAGCACCGGATCTTAGCTTCAATCCGGACAAAATGACACTGGATAAACATTGTTATGAGTGTAAAGTACGTTACCGTGATCCAAAACCACAAGATTTAGTGATGTATCTTCATGCATGGAAATATAAGGTAAGGATTGATAAATTTTGTTTAACATTTTATTTACCTGAAATTTATATTTTAGGGACCTGGATGGGATTATGAAACAGAATTACCCGAATGGGCAAAGGCAGATTGGAATGATACCGATTCACTAGGGTGATGACTATGATGATTTTTCTTCCTTAGCATAAGATGTCTCTTATCCATTCTGTCTTTCCAAGCTATTTTTAGAGCAAATTCCTTGCATCAAGGCTGGGTCCAAAAACAATCATTCTAAAATAGTTTACTGCTTGGTATAACTGTGTAGTACTTATTTTGTAGGTACATTTTATTGTGTTCTGTAATAAAACGTTTTAAATCACAACTTTTATTTTTAATTAGTAGGTCTTACTGGTACTTAAAGGATATTTTAAAAATTGAAAACTGGTAAAATGAGTTTTAATATTGTGAAGGTTAAAAAATTATTATAAGTGAGGATTCACTTCTCTGTCGCTTCTAAATTTCTAAACTCTTTTGTACCATCAGTGACTGTTTCAAAATGTTGACATATGCACAATAACATTTATGTATATATTTTTTATACTTTACAAAGCAAATTTAATTATTACAATATTATATTTTGTATCTACTAAAAGCTGAAAGGTTTGATTTAATAAAATTTATAAGTAGATGTTAAATATTGCATCAAAGAAGTACTGAAATACAGTCATACTGTGCCTTAACATGTATGTTGAAATAATTTTAAGTTGACTTAAATGTATTCATATCATTTTTTACACAGTGGACCCTAGCTTACAGTAGAGCGGTGTTATTATACACACTCTTTATATAATTTAGGATTGTTATCATTTGTGATAAATAATTGAGTTGCTTGTTTTTAAGTTAAGGTTATTTTTTATTAAATTTAGCTGTAAGAAACCAATTGGCACAAAAATTTTACAACTTTTTTTTATTTGGAAAGTTAAGAAAATGTTTTTCAACAAATGTTGTGATGTTACAACTGGGACCTATTCTACAATAGCGTTTTATACTGTTGCTAGCATTGCTACAAATTTGTTCATAATATACCAATTATTATAAAACTGTATATATTTTTTCAAAGCAGAAACATTCTGTAGATATATTTTAGTTAAATTTACATCAAACTGTGACCAATAAATAAGGTAGTGTCTACGTACACTACAATCTACCATACTATAAATTATACATGCATATCTATAGCTACATTGTTATATCATGATTTATTGTAGTATAAAGTAACAATCTCAAAATGAGCTTAATGAATAATTAAAGTGCATAAGCTAGCTTTTGTAAGTTTCTAAAAGCATAAGATGATGAAAAGACATTAGTTTATCAAAGCTGTAATTTGGTATGTTCATGTAAAGCTTTGTGCTTCCAGTAAAGTTTTTTTGTGTTAATGTTTCATAATAGTTAATGTCACTTTAGTTAAAAACTAACACACGAATGGTGCATCATTAAATTTTTTAGTCTTGTATTGTGTGTTTTATTATAAACTCTAAGTTTTAAACTATCATCAATAGTTATAAATATTTAATGATGCATTGGATTCTATTTATCAAAAGACATTCTTACTCAAGAAGGATTTTTATTAACATTGTAGATAAAATGAAGAAAACAGTATTGTATAATTAATTTGAAATGTTTCTATATTTGTAATTAATATTTATCTTTTGATGTATAAGATAGATGTTTAAAGAAATGGCTACAAATGGAAATTTATCTTGGTTTATCTACCTACCGATTTCCATGGTTAAAACATGTTTTGTTCATATAGCTTGTTATAATCTGTGATGGTTATTGTTTATAGAGCTATAACAAGGTATTTTAGAGTAGATTTAGTGTTAGAAATGGTAATTTTATTCGTCTTGTAGTTTCAAGTGTGTTATTAAAATAAATATACGGTGACATTCACTGATTTTTATTCCGTATTTATTAATTTACTAGCTATCACCTTAGGTATAAAATATCTTCTTCTTCTAGTTGCAATACAAACTCAATTTTTCATAAATATTTATCAAAGTTTATACCTACAAACCAATTTTTCAAAAGGAAAATTTTGAACAATGAAAATAAATGGTAGGTTACCAATTACAAATGTAAATTTGCAACAAATAACTTGGTTGCTATGTTAAAAGTGAAATAAATTAATTTTAACTGAAGACAAGATTAAGCCAAATCATAATAAATTATAAGACATTAGAAAAATTGTCATTGGGTACTTTTGCGTGGAAATTACTAGGAAACTCAATTTTTTAGCTTAAATCTTTTAGTTTGCCATCAGAAGACTTTAGTTTTGACATAAAATCCTAAGAAACAATTTAACAAAAATGTTATTGTAGTTCTTATAATTTCCAAGATGCAGCCATCGAAAGAACCTAGGTTTCATCAATTTTCACCCAAAATAACGTAATTTTTAGTTACTGATGCAGCCTATTCATCTGATGGGAAAGTGATTCTCTACTTGCCTCTATACAAGTAAAACTAGCTGAAAATATTCGCGTGGAATAACCTTTCAGCCCGAATAGGTTCATGGCTGTGAGCTTTCAAAGTTGACATTTTTGAACTTCTGGCACTTTTAATTCTTAATTTTAGCGCACCTAGAGAATACAATTAACTGTATAAAAAAATTAACTAGAGAATTGAAGAGTTTGCGTGCAATACCGGCTATATCCACATGGTCAAAAATTATTTCATATCTTCGGATAGAGCTTTATCCATTTCTGTAGTTATTATGATCCAAAACCGATGATATCTGTGCTAAAATACGATTTGAAGCAAAGCCAGCTATTATCCATGTTTTTGAAGCAAAACTGGTTATATTCAATAAAATAATATGTGTAAATTACACACTTATAATCATAATATTATTCCTGTAGGAGTAGCGATATTCAGTTGGAAACAGTTCGTAAAAGTAGTATGTAGTTTGTTGCTTCTAATAACATTGTATATTACAATCTACCTAGTACACCAATTAATAGGGGATGCGTTTTATGCACATCAGATAAGCTTTTTCGCTTCTTGTTGTATAAGTTTGACTTCAAGAGGACCCAGTTTTTATGTTTGGAGCGAAGATCAACAGTATGGATCAACAGAAGTAAGCTTTGCATGATACATTAGATTACATAGACCAAAACAAAAACGCGCACATCATTCATGCTTTAAAGTTTTGTTTTGGCTGGAACAGAAATTTGCAGAAAATATCACAAAAATTATAATAACCTTCTCTGTGCTCGACCATAGCTTATCGCTGCTGATAGATGTTTTGGAAGAGTGGAGAAATTTCTAAAGAAAAATCCCGTCATAATTTCAGATCAGGAATTACTCAGAACCAGGACCAGTTTTACTCAGAAAAAGGCGAAGGACATGCTTGAAATATAATTATACGACATTAAAACTCTCGAAATAAAGTATAAAAAAAGGTATTTTGGACGCCAAAAGGATACCTATTACCAAATAAATTAAAGCAAATTTACGGAGACCTTAATAAAAATATGAATTATTATAGATATCAAAACCTGTTGTCTGGTATATAACAGACTCGAATAAAAAAGGGAAAAAGAGAATCAAACTGTAGAAATAAAAATAATCGAATTTAGACAGAGCATACCCCAAAAAAAAGAATCGTCGTACTCATCTACTGTAGGAATATTTAGGAGAGAATTGAAAGGCTCATGCTGATCTGGAATGGTATAAGCATCTTCTGATGCCTTTAGAAAACCAAAATGTCGAGAATGAGTATGAATCTCGTGAAAATGATATTCAAATCAATTTTTTAAATTTCTCGAAAACGCTCAAGGTTAAAATAATTATTTTTGAAGTTAGCCAAGGAAAGCCAAGGAATGAGAAGTTTTTACCCTCACCTGAAAAATTGCTAAACATGGATATAACCTGCTTTGCATGCATGCTCCACAATAAAAAATTAATCAAAATTATTGGCCTGTATTTATTTGGTTAGTATTTCAAATAATTTTTGGTCAGTATTTTAAATAAATGGTCAGTAAAGAAACTTGTCAGTATTTTAAATAAATAGTCAGTATTTTAAATAATATGGTCAGTATTTTAAATAAATGGTCAGTAATTTCAACGCTCAAAATAATACAAATAATTACAAAGAACAGAATGCCGCGAATAAGACCGGAGCACTTTATATAGGTCGCAGAACTCGTCGGAATTGTGCAAGAAGACTAAGAAATGTTACGTTGAACTTTACATGAAGATTTAACTTTACCTGAAAATTAATTTGTTTTTAATTGGTTTTCTAAAGAAATATCAAAAACTAACACTAACCTAACGGCAGATCCACCTCTTCGCGGAAGATCCACCTCTTTGCGGAAGATTTAACTTTACATGAAGATGTAACTTTATGTGAAGATTTATTTGTTTTTAATTGGTTTTCTAAAGAAATATCAAAAACTAACACTAACCTAACGGCAGATCCACCTCTTCGTGGAAGATCCACCTCTTTGCGGAAGATTTAACTTTACTTGAAGATTAATTTGTTTTTAATTGGTTTTCTCAAGAAATATCAAAAACTAACATTAACCTAACGGCAGATTCACCTCTTCGCGGAAGATCCACCTCTTTGCGGAAGATTTAACTTTACATGAAGATTTAACTTTACGTGAAGATTTATTTGTTTTTAATTGGTTTTCTAAAGAAATATCAAAAACTAACACTAACCTAACGGCAGATCCACCTCTTCGTGGAAGATCCACCTCTTTGCGGAAGATTTAACTTTACCTGAAGATTAATTTGTTTTTAATTGGTTTTCTAAAGAAATATCAAAAACTAACACTAACCTAACGGCAGATCCACATCTTCGCGGAAGATCCACTTCTTTGCGGAAGATTTAACTTTACATGAAGATTTAACTTTACGTGAATATTTATTTGTTTTTAATTGGTTTTCTAAAGAAATATCAAAAACTAACACTAACCTAACGGCAGATCCACCTCTTCGCGGCAGATCCACCTCTTTGCGGCAGATTTAACTTTACGCGGAGATTTGTTTGTTTTTAATTGGTTTTCTAAAGAAATATCAAAAACTAACACTAACCTAACGGCAGATCCACCTCTTTGTGGCAGATTTAACTTTTCGCGGAGATTTCATTATAATTATATTTTATTCGCATTTTTTTTTAATTGTGATAAATTAAATAAAATTTTATAATAATTATTTGGATTTCTAATTTTATATTAAAAATGGTCACTGACAAAAACAATTAACTAACCAATAAAGTATACTAACCAAAACTGCAACTTTATTATTTATACTATACTGACCAAAATAACAAATTATACTGACCAAAATAACAAATTATACTGACCAAAATTCGATTTAATACTGACACTTAAATATTTATACTGACCAAAATATTATTATATACTGACCATTTATCTAAAATATACTGACCATTTAATGAAAAAAATACTGACCAAATATTTAGTTGCCAAAAGTATTTCCGCCTAAGAAATCATATATTTGTATATGATTCATTCATTTGTATATTGTTCATATATATCATATAACACATCACTTACATTTCAATTCTTTAAATCAGTAGATTTCAAATCACAAAATATTTATTATCGTATGTGATAGTGGAGTGCATAATATGTTTATCACTCCTAATTTGGAGTTTTAGATTTTCATAAAAATAAAGTAATAATTTCCGAATAAAATTAGTTTTTGTTTCATTTTTCAAATTTTACGTCGAACTCATAAAAGGATCCAATAAGTCAATTTTTTTAATGAGTATGAACAAGGATATTTTCACCTTTAAAATTGTGTACCGCAAGGTAGGGGATGCTATTGAAACTTAAAATTTAAAGTCATGATTTCTTGAACGTTATCTAAACCGACAAGGTTTTTATGTTTCTCAAATTTACTCAAAATAATTTTTTCGACTGGCTACGGTTGAAATGAATATCACATTAGTAGTTGATTGCGCTAATTATCAGACCACTACAACTGCCGCCATAATAATAATTACGTCATAAATACAATGTCGAATTATGAATTGAACAATTCAAAACCAACATTTAAAATATGAACGAATTAATAAAATAATCAGAAGTAAAAAATTTAGGCGTTCGGTAATGTTCTACTATATTGATCAAAACATACGTCCACCTGTGGTAATCAGCTCAATATGTTAAAAATTGTAATTAATTGTATAAAATGTTCATTAATGGTTTCCAATTCCTCTGTAGTATTGCAAGATCTCTGATTCTGCAAAAGATGGTCGATAGTTTCGCGTTATTTGTTTAAATCTAGATCACTAAGAACGACTTTTGCAAGAGCTATTTGACATACAAAATATTCTCGTAAAGATGTCCTATCATCAGTTTTTCAGCAGACAATGGGGCATAAATGACAACAAATCTTTTAAATCAGGCCCTGATATTACTAACCATCTTCTTTTTTAAGCCTTGCACCGTCCAATCCTGAATATCGGTTTTCTTCTCTAACCACGTATTTTTTCCTTATTGCTAAGATAGAATATGGAGGATTTACTGGCTAACGTCGATTTCGAATCAATGATATATTCAGAGAAGGGTTTTTGCCAAACCTAACACCGCTGGCCAAGTGTGGGTTTGTAGTGGAGCAAAACTTCAAAGGTGCTTTTAAATTGAACACCATGCGGTAACTCATCCAAATTCAAGTTACTAGCAACATATTTCCATGTAAATCTATTTTTTGTAACGTAATAAATGGGCTACGTAAATCATATTAACTAAAATTGAATTGCTTAGTTCTAAAATTGGCTAAGGTAGCTAATGCTTGTGTTATTATATTGACATTTATGAACTTGATAATCTATTTAGTATGGGACAAGCAGTAAATATATTGACAATGATAAGACAACATAGTTAGCCGATCGTCATGCTTCTGAAGATGTTTGACATAATTATAACATTATTATTTCATGACATCGTGAATTAATGCTCTGTAGTAGAGACATACATATTTACTTAGTAGATTACAATGACTTTTATTTATTGGAAACAAAGTTGTTTAAACATCTTAATAATTAGTTTGTGACACAGTAGATACTATATAAATAAATAAAAATATAACTCCTTACGTAATAAACTATAGTATGTACTCATTACAGTGATTCGTATAATAACAATCATAACCATAACATACTAAAATAATGCTTTTTATGTTGAAAATGTTTTCCACCAAAAAGAATCTTTCAAATTTAGGGAAAAGGCAACTCCCTTCTTTAAAAACCTTTTGTTGATTTTGTATAAATATAATAAACATTGATGCTGACAGAAATACGGTTTGAGCTGTGCGTTGATGAGTCAGTGTATGAGAATCATTGCGATTTCAAAGATAGTACTTTAAATAAATATAATAAGTACCACTATGCAGTATTATTTAGATCCGAGGTACTTGAATGTTTTTTAAAATGTTAATTGAAAGTATTTTTCCTTAAAAAGTATTTTTCAAGATTTTCAGTTTAAGGAAAATGATAACAATCGTTATTTGAGACGAAGCCTGTAGTTTATTGAATTTTAAAATAAAAAGGATTTTCTTGATTTTTTATTTTATTTTGTATAATAATCCAATGGAACCTCATAATTTTTCGTAAATATCTAATAGTAATAATAAAAGCTCAATAAAAGTGTATATTGTTAATTCAAGTTATAATATTATGTTGACTTGGTATATCAGGTTCTCTTTCTTCGGGTTTCCTCCATATACTCTATTGCATTGTCAGCTTTTGGTAGCTTATTCTGATCTTATTTCCTATTGTTGTTTTTCCTTTTGGCCTTCCACTAATCTTTCTTTTTATTTTTATTTAAATTGCTGTTTAGGTGCATGTCAGGGGCCCCCCCAGTTTCGAATTTTTTTATAAAAATGGTGTCACACGTTAGAGCATCGTTAGAGCCTGAATGAGCTTCCATTATTTTCGTTTGAGCCTCAAAGGTCGCGGAGTTATTCGCAAAATACAACTGGGGGGCCGTAGACATGATGGCCCCCCCAGTTTCGAATATTTGCGTGAATTTGGTGTCAAACGTTAGAGCATAGTTAGAGCCTGAATGAGCTTCCATTATTTTCGTTTGAGCCTCAAAGGTCGCGGAGTTATTCGCAAAATACAACTGGGGGGGCCGTAGACATGATGGCCCCCCCAGTTTCGAATATTTGGGTGAATTTGGTGTCAAACGTTAGAGCATCGTTAGAGCCTGAATGAGCTTTCGTTATTTTCGTTTGAGCCACAAAGGTCGCGGAGTTATTCGCGATAAACTGCTGGGGGGGGGGGGGGGGCCTAGACATGCTTTTCCATTTTCCTTCCAATTTGGATTTTTTGTATGAAACTGATGCCAATCGATAGAGCATCGTTAGAGCCTCAATGAGCTTCTATGGTCATGGTTTTAAGTTAATATATTTACAAAGTTATGGATGTTTTAAATTTTCGACCAAACTCCGAGCAACATGCGTTAACTTGAATTTTTCCAGATTGAGGGTTCCCACCATCATTGCTATTTTAAATTCCCCGACTTTCCATGACAAAAATTATAAATAAAACATCAACTTAAAGGAATATAAAGCTTTAGTTGATATAAATAATCATTATTATCTTCATCGATTTCATATAATATCAACTGCAAAATTATTGTTTGAAGAAAAAATTTTATTAATAAAACTAAAAAATAAAGTTTAAAAAGACCTTATAGAAGGGTATATATAAGGAATTGGCAATTTACAGCTGTTGTTGACTGTCTTACCACTTTGGGCGACAGTTGCAAATCATCATACCGTTCCCACCGGCTTAAACTTTCACGCCAACAATAACTTACGTAATGCCCAATCGCATTGATATTGTTTATTGCTGTGGGTGTTATTTTGACCAAGACCACCCCAATTTTCTACTGCAGTTTCAGATTCGAATTCGAAAGTGTTACGATTTTCTAGAACACCTTCTTCATTACATTTTCTTTTGCAATATTCATCAGCGTCCGTTGGATTTTTAATATTTTTTTCAATGTCGTTTTGTACCGGAAGTTCTACGTCAGTGCCCTCTTGGTTTGGAAGACACTTAAAACCATCACTGTCTTCGACCGAATTTAATTTGGATCTCAACAAAATCATGGATCCAATGATGTTATTTACGTGAACTTTTATGAAATCATGCACTCGCATCGGTAATTTTTCGTGGTGAAAAATACGATTTTTCAAATGGTTAAATAAGCTTTCGGACGTAGTACTTGTTTCGGTTACATTTCCATATTTAAATATTGGAATCATCACAGCTGACCAACATGGAATTAGTTTACAAAAACTTAATAACTTTTTGGCAATTGGAGGGTTACATTGCATGTTATCATGATCACCTTGGTTAGATTTTATTTTCGAATCACTAAAACAACGATCATAAATCGATGTTATCTCCTCGAAAATATCCGTCGTATCATCAACTTCGGAATAGGTCTCATTTTTTTCCATTTCAGCTATTTCTCTGTTTTCATCGTTACAACCATTAGTTTCGAATTCCCATTCCATATTCATACTTTCGTGAGTGGCGATTCTTGTTTTTAAGTGGTTTTCGCAATTTCGCAATTTGTAGGACCGTTCGTTGCATTATTTCCATCTTCTTCATGTAAGGCCACAGTGAATATGTAAGTTAACAATTTCTTTATATCTTCAAAATCGGTACTAACTATTAATAAACCAAATGAACGCATATAAAAGTTTTTTACACGTTTTGTACAAGATTTAATTTCTGGCCAACTACTAAACATATGCATTACATGGTTGAAGTCATTTCGAATCATGCATAAAGGTATTTCAACATTTGGTTTGTTTTTAATTAAATCTGAACAAACGCTTATATATTTGGATAGCGTGGAATATTGTGTAAACGTTTTCACTGTTGCCATCATCAAAGCCAATGATTGATCAGTTACCACAATTTTAGGCGGTACAATAGCGTTCTTCAACCATTCTGATAGCCAACAAGCTATCGACGTATTGTCATGTTTTTCGGATAACATATGTGCTACGGCAAATTGATTTTGATTTTTCCGATCCATTACTCCAATTTCATATAAGAATATAGCGGACGTTGTTCTTTCGCTAACGAGATTAATTTTTTTAACCACACCGCCTGTCGCATCGATAGTTATAGTCGGAATTTTGACATATTTTGTATATGTTCTATACATATCTATTTCAGTCGCCGTCCAATAATGTATAAAGAAGCGATCATTTCCCATATCACGAATGCACCCGTTATAAGGTGATATACCTTTCATTTTGGATAAAGTTACAATGGGATCCTTATTAATGCGGCTCTTGGCTAAATACTTGTATTTGATTAATCGCAGTGCATTTGTAGTCGGTAAATTACTGGATTGCGAATCGCCATAGTCCATAAGTTTTCGTACTTCGTCATTTAGGATAAAAGAAGGTGTCATTTTCTCATTGATTAATTTAGTTTCTAATTCTTCCCGTTTGGCTTTCGATATATTTATTTTAACGTCTTGATTGCAGTTGTTAATATAACCAGTGTATATGCACTCCATCACGACATCACATTCCGCTTTTGGAATATTTTCCACGACACATTTTAAAATGCCATGACAAGATTTGCATCGACCACTTATTTCAAGGTAACAAAATCCACTTGGGTAGATTTTACAACGTTTGTATATTATACAACATGGAATTTTCGTCTCCCTAAAAATTTTGGTATGAATTAAATCTGTCCAGTAGTGTGCTTTCAAAGTTTCGTAATTTCTAATATTATCGCTGTTGTTCCCATCTGATCGTTTGTAAGAGCGATTAGACGGAGAAATACTATTCCACTCTTCCGCTGTCAAAGTTATTCGGAATTCTAAACGTTTGCCGCCTCCTTCGTTTTCTTCTTGATCCTCATCCGATATATCCGAGTTAATTTCTGAAGTGTATTTTGATGAAACCTGTAAATTTAATTCTTCCATAATGTTGTGCCTGTTCAAGATCACGTGGTTATAGACGTATTTTGGCAAAACGGTGGTATTACCAAATTGTTTTACTATTTCCGACCAACAAACATTTGATGGGCCCCAAAACTTTTTACCCATTGTATCATAAATTTTCTCTTTATTGGCAACAATAACCAGGTTAAGGTACTTCAGATCAATATTAGATTTTCTTGGCATGATATTCTATTTCGCTAAGTTCCTTCGTTAAAAATTTTTATAATTTCAAATACAATTTTTCGCTTATATAGAGTTTTCTGTAAACAATTAAAAATTTTTAATCTTTAAATCTGGCAAACTAAACGATTGTTTAGTTTAAATGATAAAAACTTTTAAGTTGGTTATAAAAAACTCTATAAGAAGGTGAAACGAACTTATCTCAGGTTTTAACTCGCGTAATTCTTAGATTTAAATAAACAAATATAAGCGAAAAATTGTATTTGAAATTATAAAAATTTTTATCGATGAAGGTAATAATGATTATTTATATCAACTAAAGCTTTATATTCCTTTAAGTTGATGTTTTATTTATAATTTTCGTCATGGAAAGTCAGGGAATTTAAAACAGCAATGATGGTGGGAACCCTCAATCTGGCAAAATTCAAGTTAACGCATGTTGCTCGGAGTTTGGTCGAAAATTTAAAACATCCATAACTTTGTAAATATATTAACTTAAAACCATGACCATAGAAGCTCATTGAGGCTCTAACGATGCTCTATCGATTGGCATCAGTTTCATACAAAAAAATCCAAATTGGAAGGAAAATGGAAAAGCATGTCTACGGCCCCCCCAGCAGTTTTACGCGAATAACTCCGCGACCTTTGTGGCTCAAACGAAAATAACGAAAGCTCATTCAGGCTCTAACGATGCTCTAACGTTTGACACCAAATTCACCCAAATATTCGAAACTGGGGGGGCCATCATGTCTACGGCCCCCCCAGTTGTTTTTTGCGAATAACTCCGCGACCTTTGAGGCTCAAACGAAAATAATGGAAGCTCATTCAGGCTCTAACGATGCTCTAACGTGTGACACCATTTTTATAAAAAAATTCGAAACTGGGGGGGGGGGGGCACTGACATGCACCTTTGCTGTTTCCATATTGTATTGTAATTTATTTCAGTTTTTTACTCTCTTAATATTCCTTGCATGCCTTTCTTCAATTCTACAATGCTTTTTAGTATTTGTTCCATTACAAAAATTTTCTTTTCTATATAATATTTCAGTGAGGTTCTAGTTGAATGAAACTTTAAATGCCATTATTTCAGTTCTTCAGTTTTGTCAATACGAGGGGAGATTTTTAACTTTGCGGAATGAGACAGAGGGAATTTGTCTCATTTGAAGAAAAAATGTTAAAACCATTGAAAATGAAATGAAGACAGTTTATGGTGACACTGGCTCTGGTAAAACTATGATTTATAAGTGGTACAAATTATTTAAGCAAGGTCGAGAGTCACTTGAAGATGACCAGCACTTCGTCAGGTCAAATGACGTTATAACACATGAAATAGCATTAAAAGTTGATACCATGAGAGAAAATGGTCGTGTTAAAGTAAAGGAAGTTGCGAAAATGTTCAAGATAACGGAATCGAAAACTTGGAGATTATAAATGATCATCTGGGTCAGCACGAGATGGGTGCCTAGAATGCTCACACCGCATCAAAAACAATACCGTGTTGAATGTTGTAAGGCCTTTTTAAAGCTATGTGGTGATGATCCAACAGTTGTTCGAATTGTCACAGGAAATAAAACTTGGATTTTAGGATAAAGTGATGGTAACAATCTTTTGCAATTTTGAGGGAATTCATTTAATATATTATAAAAATAAAGGTATCACCATAGCAGGCGTAGTCTACGCTGGTATTTTACATCGATTAAAAGAGAAGAAGTAAAAAGAAGAGGGAAATGGACCAAAAGTGTACTTTTACTACAAGATAATGTAAGTGTTCACAAGGCAAAAATTGCGATGAGTGCCATGCGGTTTCAAAGAACTTGTTCATTTACCCTACAGTTTAGATTTGGTCCGAAATGATTAACACCTATTTCTAAATTGGTAAAAAGAGCTCCGTGGAAGGCATTTCGACAGCGATGAGTCGCTCCAGGTAGCAGTAAACGAACATTTTACAAGCAGATATAAAAATATTTTTTTTAAGGTTTACAAAAATTAATTCACAGAAGTAACAAACATGTTGATGCTCGAGCAGATTATATTGAAAAATAAAATATATACCTTTCTTTCTGCAGCGTTCCGCAAACATAAAAATCACCCTTCGTATGTTTCTTATATACCATAAATTGTAAAAATTATAATATACAAATTCCATTATTATAATATTAATAATATGAAAAAGTGTGAAGTTAAACCCGGTGTAAATATCCGTAGGATATAATGATATTATGTTCAGCAGTAATTGCTTTAACATTGAAAAAGAAGAATTCAATCGATTTAGGAGAATTCAAATATGTATTTCTAATATTTGCTCTATAGTAAATAAAATTTGGTACTGACGTCATTTACTATTCTAATTTCTCGATAGTCCAGATAATATGTACCTACATAATGCCCAATTTTTAATTACCACTTGATATCTTAGGTGCTATTTACTATTGCTATTATAAATACTAGAAAACTTGTAAAATTAATGTCAATTTAATTTTCATATTCAAGTTGCTAATCGTGTCTGCATGAGTACACTTTCCGGTTCAATTGCAGTACTATAATAGTATTTGTCGAACAATAAATTATCACAAACCAATATACTAATGTTAGTGGAATTCTATTTATCTATATTGTTACTGCTAACTGCCCACAGACAATTAAATAAATCAACAATGAATTTCGTTTGCGTTAAAAGTTGTTAATTTACAAAAAATAATTGGTTAAAATCCTAGTGCGCATTTCAAACTAAAACATTTTTATGAATTGAATAATTACGATTTATTAGCTTAAAATCCTACAACCTACAAAAATAGTAGGAGTAGTTAGTAGATGAAACAATTTTCAATTTTAAACTGCACACAATGGAATTATTTTCGCATGTTTCTTCTTCTGAACTAAAAATATATTGTGGTGTTCCGTTAGCTTAATTCGAATCCACGACAGATATTTTTTTATGAAAAATTAATTTTTTTAACTTTTGTTCTCTCGTTACACTCAAAATTCTGTTTTTTCTCATATGTGATAACTTTTTTGTTTTTAAAATAATTCAATTCTTCAATTTTATTAATTTTTTTGTTTAATAAAATTTTTTTACAATACAAAAATATGGGTTGGTTATTAAAATATTGTTTTTACACATAAAGAAAAATTAATTGCACCTCTATAAAATAAATTGTTTAGAGATAAAAAAGTCATTCAGCTTACAAACACACATGTGATTGTAGCATGTTTTTAAAGTAATAAATTTCACTGATTTAAAATGTTTCAAAAAATCTAAATACCTTGTCTTTTCTTTTAATTTTTGTTCATAACACTCGATTAACATACCAACTTCTTATGTAGGTTGATTTCCAATATTTTTCCATGCCAATTTTACGTAAACCAAATCCACAATTGAATTTTGCAAATAATTTGTGGTTAATTTTGCAACCATCGATTTCCATTAACATTGACCGCTTTTTATTTCTCTTAATTGCAATTTTTTAAGTTTCCACTTCTAACACCCCTATTCACTAACTTCAATCGAAAACGTTTTGATCATCGAAAAGTAGGCGATCGAGATGTGTCATTTATCGATTGTGGTAAAAATTCGTATTCTGTAACTACACTTTATCGATATGGAAAACGCCAAAAGCTTAACGTTTGGCAACACTGTTGTAAACATAATCATAACCTATAAAATAAAGAAATCTGAAGGGAATTTCTAAATTTAAAAAAATTAGGTTGGTAGTTATGTCATATTATAATCTTTTGCAACTACATACATAATAATATAATATACCAAATTGAACTTGAATATGTAAATTATAATATTGAATTAGTTTATATTATCTAGTTGTGAGTTGTGATTGTGATAATTGCTAAAAATTGTTTTGTTGATCCAAAATGTCTGCAGCAATAACACGAATTTAAGATAAACAAATATAATCCCAATGATCCAAATGCTATCAAATCAATAAATCCATTATAAATCAATAGATCACTCACTTATCAAATTATCTACAAGGTAGTAATTTCGAAAAGTTTAAAAAAAATATTGACAAACAGGTAAATTTAAAGGTTATTTGACTATAATGCGCACGGCACTGGACTTTTCGATAGATCGAGAAGCAACAAATATAATCCCAATGATCCCAATGCTATCAAATCAATAAATCCATTATAAATCAATAGATCACTCGCTTATCAAATTATCTACAAGGTAGTAATTTCAAAAAGTTGAAAATAAATATTGACAAACACGTAAATTTAAAGGTTATCTGACTATAATGCGCACGGCACTGGACTTTTTGATGATCGAGAAGCTTAACGTGACCCTTCTCCGTCACGAGAAAACATTCGATCGATCGAGAAGTTTTAACGATCGACCGAACGATAACGTCTCGATTCGTTAGTTACTGGATACGAATTGTCACTCTTTTCGATCCATCGAATACTTAACGATTCGATCGATCGAAAAAGGAGTTAGTGAATAGGGGTGTTAAAACCATTTGAGAATCCACTTTGTAATTTTACTCTGAAGTTTACTTTGAATATCCACTTTTAAATCCACTTAGAAAATCCGCTTTTAAAATCCACTTTTATCGATTGAAAAATCACCGCTTGATTTCTTGTTCATCCAAGAACGAATACGTCCATGTTCTCTATCGTTGCCGAAAATCCTTTACCACGCGTGTGCAATTTGCAATTCAGCTCTTCTGGTTGGTTGATTTTGTGGATCCTGGCTTGCAATTTTAAAATGTGTCCATGCATGGACGTCCACGAAAATTTCCAAATCTTCCGAGTGTCAGTTCGCGCACTTGTGTTTTTAAAATACACGCATGACTTTAGGCACATAATTTAAATTTAAAATTTTTAAATACAAATAATATTTTTGATTTGTTTTAATAAAAACAAATCTAGTCTTTTTGGAACATACTCCAGACTTGTAAATTGAATAAATTTTAAGAATTATTACAGTTTAAATTATTGACCATTAAAGATTTTTTTGTATAACGAAATTATAAAGTTGACATTAGAAAAATTATTTTATTAAATTTTGAATTTATTTTTTATAGAAAAATTTTGCTAAATTGTGAAATTTTGTTGAAGACAGTTCAATATTTTGCTTTCGATTATTTATCAGGATCATTCAAAATATTGCTTCCAGTAAGGTCCGAGAAGTCTCTTGGCATATGACAAAGCGCCAGGCCTATGTAAACACCTAAAATTAGAAACCCTGCAATCAGAAGATGCATTGAGAAAATATCCCACAAGGAAGAAGTAAACTGATCCTTGGACATTGCTAACCTGAGCCTCTTCTAGCGGCTGCGTTAATACAACTTGAGGTGGGATTCTGCACAGTTCTCGACGACGGACGGCATATCGAAAAATTATAAATTACATTAATATTGTACAAATATCAAAAATTCTTAAACTGGTTGCAACAGGCTTTATTGGCATAAACGTGATACGGTGCTGCAAAGGATAGATGAAGCTCGTTTATCTTTTAATATTTCTATTTATGACCCGCTTCGTTCACACACATTTAGGATTTTGCATAAACGAATAAATGCAAATGCTATGTTTCATCTCGTGCTGTGGATGTTCTACGAAGTCGTGTACAAACTACAGGCTTTAGGCAACTTTCACCTGACTAGAAGAGAATTTCAGTTTTACCCATAATTCGACTATGAATTTATTTAAATTAAATATTATAAAAGTAAACGGAAAATCTGGGAAAACCTCTTCTCCACTATGATTAATATTGACAATGCTACTCGTACCCATATAAAATTAAAAAATTAATGAAAACATCTTGAAATTCGAAGTAGTATAATAATAGTAATCGTAGATCAGATTTTCAAAAATTGTTATAAGTCCGAATTTGATTAAACAAGTATGATTTGCGAATTTTCTTCATAAGTGTTTACTTCCGTTTTTCAGCGAATTATTTTAACGTAAATATTTAATTAATTGCAATTTATTATATTTTCACATGTGTGAAAACGTCATTTAGATAACCAATTTTATTGCTTGTTACAGATATATGTTTAAGATTTCACAAATAGAGACAAAGATAGATGCACTGTGATCTAAGATTTATTTCCTCTCGAAATATGTTCACATGAATTCTAGCCGGATGCTCATGACTTTTAAGATTGAATCACAACATTAACGCCAATAAAATTATTTTATCAATACTATATAAAAGTAGTTGATCATAATTTTAATATTTTATGTATTAAAATACAAGTGTAATAATTTGAAAATAACAATCAGTAAAATTAATTTTTGTAATTACACTATTCTGGTTTAAGTTGATAATGATGCTATTGAACGAGTGTAATACAATTGATGAAATTATAATTAGGTACCTGTTATCTGTTTTGTAATTGTTATTTTATTATAAGAGTATTACGTTTGAAAAAGTATATATACAAATGATTCAAATTTCTAAAGCAGTTAATCCAATTCACTTTATCATGTTTAAAATACTTTTTTCGAACGGATGCAATACATCTATTTTTATAATACGAAGTTAGATGTTAGATCTGAGGTATATTCAAGTAGGTATACTTTTATGAAAGTAAAGCACCTAGTATAAGTATAATGTACTTCAAATTTTTGCTAGAAGAATCGTTACATTGTTTCTCATCTGAAATTCATGTCATTGCTAACAAAGAAATTCTATGACGTCAGAGTGCAGATTGAAATACAAATCTTAAGTCTTAACCATCCAATCTGTGATGTAAGTAAGAGTAATTTTTAATTTTGTAATCTAATGTATTTATTATCTTATTTATTGTCTCTATGGAGCATAGAGACTATTTTTCAGTCTTAAATTTTGTTTTTCAATTTTTTTTCTAATATACTATTTTATGGAATAGACTCTCTGAATGAGTACAATGTTTGAAGATTCTATTATTCATCTCAACAAATTGGCAATGGTAGTCATCACAATAAAATCATTAGGGTTTTAAGTACGTGAAGGAATGCCAATTCTTTTTGATAGAAGTATTATTTTTCGATATTAGCAAGTACCTTGTTAAAAATGAATATTGACATGTTCAGTTATAGTGAAAGTGTAACTCGATAAAAATCAATAATAACAATAACAGTAATACATAATAATGAGCAACTATTTTATACTTTAACCTCGGTACGTTATATCTGGGAGTCATACTGAACAAAGAAGGAAACAGTAAGGACGAAGTTAATGAAAGAATAATCAAGGGCAGAAAGGCTAGAGCTCTAAATTCAATCTTGTGGGAGAAGAATACAAGGAAAGAAACAAAGAAAAGAATAAATAAATCTATAGTCCAAAGTGTAATGAAAATTAACTAAAATTAACGAAAATTGCTGACTCCAGAAATTGACTGTTTAAGAAGAAGTTGCAGAAGATCAAAATTGGTTAGGATACGAAAAGAGATTATTAGAACAAACATGAATATAATAGAGATAAGCATATAAGAAGAAAGTACAAAAGTAACAACTGTTATGGTTCGAGCACACAAAAAGAATGGCGGAAAATAGATGGACACGAAAAATATTAGAATTTTCGTTAGAATTATCTAAGGTACTACCGTGTTCAATTCTTTCACGTTAAAGTCCCGACAATTAAAGTCCCATGAAAAATTTCTAGTTCTAACTTCAAGGGAGTCAGGTTCAAGTCAGATTTCTTCTCTTAGGTATTTTTGATTTGACTGAAAGACGAATTACTTCAAAACCAAAGTACATAAACTCATTCTGAAAAGTGACATAAAATTATTTACAGACGACATTAATAATTAATAATAATAATGAAAGGGTTCATTCCATCTGGAATATTGATGCTACTTCGATATGAAGTCATTACGATCCTGGTTGTCAAAGTGGATTACTCCTTATTTTCTCATTATTATTTTACAATTTCGTGTATTTTTATACTTCGTATGCCGCTCTTCTCCAAGATAATTTATTTTAACATTTCGTTTGCCATTTTGTTACGTTAATTTTCCGTCACTGCATCTAACCATCTACTTCTTAGTCTTCCTCTGCATCGTTCCTCACTTGGCCGCCATTTAGTGATTTTCCTTATTGCTTTGTTTTCTTGTTTTCTCATAACATGTCATAAAAATCTTATTTTTTGTGTTGTGATGTATTTTACCACATTTTCATTGTCAGTTTCTTTCCCTAACTTGTGTTTCATTTATGCTCTATATTCATCATTGCTATCTTCTATGGGTCTCAATATGTTCCTTAGTATCTTCCGCTCGAACACTTGAAACATTTCTTCTTCTTCTTTTATGAGCATCTTGTAGATCTTCAGTTTTATTCTCTTCGTTATATTTTTACATTTTAGAATACTTTTGTTCGCAAAATATGCGCTATTACCATATTATATTGTACTTTTCTTTCACTTCTTCTTCTCGTTCGTCCTTACTACTCATTTGTATTCCTGAATACTTAAAACTTGTTACCTCTTCGAAAACATTTTCATTAATCTTTAGATTCTCCTTTATGTTGTTTGTTCTTCGTCCATGTTTTTAGTCTTTAGTCTTTTGTATTTAGTCTTATTCACATTTATTGTCAATCCAATTTGGTTTGCTCGATATTCCATATTTTTGATATTCCATACAAGAAAAGCAAATAGAAACATTGAAAAACTTACCCCCTAAACACGCCGCTTTTTGGCTTGTTTCCTTGAATAGTTATAAAAAAAGGTTGTTCCAAATATGAAAATCACATCAATAACATCTGAGATATAAAAAAGAAACCTTATTTTGCGACGCACAGGGAAATTTTAGTGGATTTTCATGGTTCGGGGGTTCGTGGGGGACGCTCTAACTGCCCTCAAAAATTTAGCCATCCTATCAATTTTGTAACTTTCAACTACCTATTGAAGTATTAACTGGCCCATAATGGTGCGAGTTGTACAAGGATAGCGTACGGATGTGAAATCCGTCTTTGTTGAACATCCTCCAATAAACTTGAATGATCTGTACATATAAACACCACTTGACCTGTTGTATCAATTTCTGGAGAACAAAGGAAAACGTGGAATAGATAACCAATCCTCAAACGAACCGAATAATGATCAATCCCCCCACACGCTCGAGGACTCGTCGGGATGAAAGCAAAATTGAAACAAGCCAATATGTATGCCTGAAATGTGGGTAAGGTATTTAATCAGATGAAATTTAATACGAGGTGGAACAAAAAACAATAAAAAAAATAAAAAGATTAAAACAGCAACATTTACCCCAAAAAATTTCGAAACCTACGCGAAAAGGAGAAAAAGAAACAACATGCGACCAGGATTTGCTAACATTGTAACTAAAAACAAAAACATATTTTTACAACCCTGTATGAAATCAAACAACGGTGGAAAATAAGGAAAAGATTAAAATATTATGCATTTAATTTTTTTTGTAGTTGATTCATAAAATTGTTTTTTATTTTACTAAATTAACAAACTGTGTTTGATATCTTCATCTTCGCAATCGTTGTGTACTGCTCTGCTTAGTTCGATTACGTATTTCTTTTTTTGTGTTATCGTCACTGAACCTTTCAATCGCCACTCTATTGTTGAATGTCTCGTATTTTTGATGTTGTGAACTTCTATTTTATTGTTGCCACTACTTTTGCTATTAAATTTAACATTATACTATTCAACAACTCTTATTATTGCTGCTCTTTTGTCTTGATATCACAACATGATCTGTTTGATTTCCATCTTACTGTTTCTAACCGGTTTCATTCATGTGATCTTATGCAGGGGGTTTATGTTCAAATTTCGTGCTACAATGAAACAAATATGACATTATATAAAGGAATACTTGGAAGAATGCAATTTAGATCTTTTTTCTTCATCTTACAGCTACGTAAACAAAATAAATTTAACTATTTGGGGTTGTCTTAGTTTTTGCTGTTCTTAAAATTCATTTAAGACAGATCTTACCACCTTCATCGTGTTGGAACCGAAATTTTCAACAAAGAAAATCCTGGGATTTTTTCTTACAACGAACGGTGATTCCTTTAGTGACAAACAAAATTATTAAATGCTGCCATTTATTGCGTCAGTATTTTTAAAAAATTTAGGTCTATATTTTTAATAAATGGACAGCATTTATAATAACAGATCATTATGCAGTAACAAAAGGTGGCAGTATTATACCAAGCTACAAAAATTTATGCTAGAACTAATAGAGTTGAAGTAAAAATCGAGTTATCCATAGTTGACTGTTTTATTAAATAAGAACCTGCATTCAAAATTTTTAATTATTATACAATATTTACAAATACAGTACCATATTATAAATCATCGAATGGGAAGGTAAACGAAGAAATGACTACAACTCACAACAAAACTCAAAAAAAGAAAAGGCAAAGCGAATGAAAGATAGTTTTAATATTTAATAGAAAAGAAGAAGCAATAAATGCAATAGAAACAGAAGATATTTGGAGTTTACATTATCGATATAATTATATTTACTACAATGAATATGAAAATGGAACTATGTTCAGAGCCGATGAAGAACATTTTCCATTTTCATAGAGCAACAAACAGTAAAGTTTCAAATAAAATTAAAGAAGAAATAAAAAAGATATTTGATTTAAAAGTGAAATCCAAAAAAATGTTTGAAATTTTAAAAGAAATTTGAATTTGGTGAAATTACTACGGATCGCCGTTGTTGCAAAATTCACTATATAAGAGTCTGCCATTCCTTTGGTGAGGAAATTTGTCACCTTATTCCGCGCATCGGGCGCACCCTTAGATTTTGCGTTTATGATCTATTAAACTTATATTTTAAATTTCGAATCGATCCGTTGAAAATTACTCTTTGAGAAAACATTTTTAGGTCGGGTTGTAAAAATAAAAGATTGAAACATTCGCTCAACTAATAAATTTACGTTTTGCAAATGCACAATAATCTTAAGAATTGTATAGTTAGGAAAGTATCATCAAATATTTTAATACACGTACAATAAACCATACGGTAGATGAGGAAGTGTTAATAATGTTGACGTAGCATTAATCCATAATTCACCTCATCAGCAATAAATTCTCTATTCATTAACGTTGCAAACTAAACGTCAACTCATACCTATACTTTACTATAATCTTTCAAACGACTGAGAGAAACTTTTATGCGATGGTAAGACCATGGGAACGAATGCATTCGACATCGTTATCTTAGACAGGCATCGACTTGCAAACTCATGTGTTAATTTTTAACATGGAAAGCATAGCGATTTCGCAATTTTAAAACTTCGATAAAAACCAACAAAAAGTGCAAAAGTTAGACCCTTTTCGTCCGACTAGACGAGCAAAAAATTGTTTTGCTCGCACGTGTCCTGCAAAACTTCTCGATACACTTTGCATGGAGAAAGAAGAAAGTGTGCTCTCACACTCTAGGTATTGTCCAATTAAATCACGTCGCCCTTCTTTCTAAATTTATAGGACCCAATTACAAGGATCCAAATCAATCAGTAAGTGGGAAAAATCCTAAATCAGAGTAGGGAGAATGCATAAATTGAGCTGCAAATTGCATATTCGGAGAGATTCACTTGGAATCTGATACTACCTTTTTCGTATCTTAGCGCTTCCAAAAGCGGAATTAACTATCGAGGTCTCACATTTATTAGAGGTCTTTAAATAAATACAAGTCATTTGTGCTAAAAATTAGTGTGTGTCAACTGCAGGTACTATCGAACAATTAATATCGTCAATTGTTGTTAAACAATTAATATTTTATCAAACCAGAATATCGTCAATTGTTATTAAACCTTCAATATTTTATCGAACCAGAATATCGTCAATTGTTGCTAAACCTTCAATATTTTATCGAACCAGAATATCGTCAATTGTTGCTAAACCTTCAATATTTTATCGAACATTAATATCGTCAATTGTTGCTAATATTTAATAAGTGATCGAACAATTAATATCGTCTATTGTTACTAAACATTGAATTAATTATCGGACTTTTTTATACCATCTGTTTATCACGTTAATCACGTCGAGTTATTGCTTGCCGCTCATAAGGCAAGTACGTAGCATTGCTTTTATCGAATGGTACAAAACAGGTGTTGCACTTCCAACCCATGTGTGCATTCCAATCGTTCTTTTTTATCGGACACCACATTAACATTTCTTACTTAGACAGTGCCGGCTTGAATTATTTGTCACTTCGCGAATAACTAACATAGTGAATTATTTCGTACGGAGACCCCTATTTTATCGTGAAATACAGTGCGTGAACCACCCTATCATTTCACCACCTTCCGATTTGAAGAGTTTTTGGGAAGCTGGTTATTACGCTGCCCTTCTGATATGGTTTGAGACATCACATTCAGCTTCATTCTACGTTCTGAAGACGAAATCTCACTCCTGAAGGACCCGTCATCGACTTTACCTAGAGGTCGAACATCAACCACCCAAATTAAGTAAGAAACCTTTTTATATTTTTAAGATTGTGATGTTAATTGGTCCTATTGACCATTAGTTGTGTTTATGAACGTTCAGTTCAACCCTGGAAGACGATATCGCAACCATTTTGTATACCTTTTATTTAACTTAATATTATTATCTATTATTAACGTAACTTTTACCACGCCATTCGAGCGTTCAGAATGTAACCGAACAATTTAACGTAACGTTTCAAGTTTAGTATTGTAGCTAAAGTTTGTTTGTCCCGTTGTTGGGAATTTTGATGATCAATTGCATTGATTAAGTTCCATGATCAATTTTATGAATCATAGTTTTGAATATTATCAAGTTACGCTTAAGTAACTATTTATTTTGGTGGAGTGCTGTATTCAATACGCCCCCCTTTCATGCAAATTAACCTTGTGTATTTTTGTAAGAGTAATTGTTTTACGAGTATTAGTTTCGCAACGGAAACCACACGGAAAGGTTCCGTCAACTGTACATATTTATTTTTATACAAGACATGTAAATTTGATAGTATCTTGTGTAAACTTTGTCAACTCCCCCCTGATATTATTTTATTTAATACATTTTTATTATTTCCCAACTTTGTGTGTTATTACTATTGTTGTGTTAATGTTTATTTAGCTATTTTCACCAACGGAAAGTTCGCCTCCTGTAAAGGTAAGGTCATTGAGCGAGGTTTTTCCGGAGTGAGAGTTCGCTGTAAGATCATCAAGTTGTCGCGTACCAGCTTGGAAGGTGTGATA
This sequence comes from Podabrus alpinus, assembly GCA_932274525.1. NCBI lineage: Eukaryota > Metazoa > Arthropoda > Insecta > Coleoptera > Cantharidae > Podabrus > Podabrus alpinus. The sequence goes on from OW026451.1 coordinate 29,182,246, forward strand.
ACCAGTCCCCTTCAAAGAGATTCATTTCTTCGTATGCGTGGCGCCCATTTAAACTCCCGCGTGTATATTAACCCCACCGATTTTGACTTAACTCCCCCCCCGTGTAAATTATTCACACCGATTTTGACAATTTTTAGAATCGCGATCGAGGATTGCCCGGTCGTCGATAGGAAACACACGCTTTGCGACGTGCCGTCACACGACCCTTTCATTCCTTCCACCAACCCACCCCTTCGCGACTTTGAGCTAGCCAACCTTTTATTACCTGTTGGAAAGGTGTCGTGGATGCAGAACGTGGTGTAACAGGATAATAATTTGGCGCGGCCAACGTGGTGCTATCGATAAAGCCCTTTTGGCATGTTATGGTATCGAATTTTTTTTTGTTTGTAAATCAAGTAAATTCCAAATTAATTTTTGTAGGTTAAAATATAACTTGGCACCCAACTTAGTAGCTATCGATAAAGCCCTTTTGGCACATTACGTCCAATTTTGTAAATCACGAAGTTTTGAATTAAGATTTCAATTTTAAAAGTAGTACCGACGCGCATGAATGGACTAACGAGATTCCATGACGCCCCCCTATTTATAATTAAAAGTAAAAATTATCGCGATTTTAAGATCAAATATTGTATTTCCGTTTACCTTTAGTTGTTCAGAGAACAAAGTAGAGTCGTGTTCCGCGAATCCTTTTTTGTATTTAATTAAATTTATTCATTTCGATTAATAATGGCATTCAGGATTGTACCGGACAAATTGCGTAAAGACGAAGTCCAATACGAATTAAAGATTAGAGGTTTACCTTTTCACGGTTCATTAAGAGAATTACGCGATGAATTAGTATCAGCCCTTATGAAAGAGGAACAGGGTGAAAAATACATTTTATTATGGTATCCGTTTTCCTTTGCGGAAGATTTAGCAGCTTTAAAAGAAGGCGTGTTAATTATTAAAAAGTTACTTGGTCGCTTAGAAGTTTCGCGTGATCAGAAACCCAATCTAGAAATGAACATAGAGACGAAACTAACGCATTATTTTAATCGATTATTTAAATCAAAACCCGTATTAATAAAAGATAAAGACTCCAAACTTAGGATTTTAGATCAATTGGAGGAATTTAGGTCAACTTATGGCTTACTATTAGCAGACTCCCGGACGGAGAGAGATTTTAGGTCCAATACCGTGGAGGAAATTACAAAAGAACCCCCCCCTGTTGATCGCGGTACCGTCGAAGCGGCGAATTCGAATAGAAATTTCGAAATATCAACCCCGATCGTGAAGTTTCACTTACGAATTTCAGGTCAGGTCGAAAACGTCTCTATACTGACAAAAGAAAATATGTCAGTAAGAGAAATTGAAAATTTATCCCGGGACGAGTCCGAAAATTTTAGCGGACCGCGTAATGACGAGCAAAGTAATGGTGAATTCGGGTGTAAGAGCCGTATTCATAATAAGACAAATAATAACACCCTTTTGTGTTGGAATTGTGGTGGCACAGGACATTTAGCGTTGCGTTGTACCGTTCCGCAGAAACGTATATATTGCTATCGTTGTGGGAGAAAAGATGAGACCACAAAAACTTGTCCCCATTGTAACCCCAGACAGAGTAGGACCAAGAAAAAAATCGTTGCAGGGCATAATGCTCCAATTAAGAGAAACTAAAGCCCCGATTTTAATATTAAGATTTTTGTGTGTGTTTGTTTTTCGTGTGAATGTATGAATGAATTTTTTTAGTGCGTGTGTGTCGTTGCGAATGTATCTAGTCCTTAGTCGTTATTGTTAAAATTTTTTCTCGTTGTATTAGAAAATGTCATCATAACATTTTACCTTGCTTTTTGTACTTTTAAGGAAATGTCGCCATAACATTTCGCTTTGTTTTTATTGCGTGTTTATTAGGTTGAATCGAGGAGGTCAGGTCTGGTGCGGACCACCGCTGACTGTAGACCGAAACAACTTACATTTTTTTTTTACCGGTTTATAATGCCGTTTTGGCGTGTACAACCCTTATTGTCCCGTGCATGACGTAAAACTGCGAACACCCTTACCGCCCTAGCGTGGCGACGATATCGCAACCCTTAAATTTTGTTGAAAACTCTTACTTGTCACTCAACTTAGTTTAAAGTTTTTTTCGTTTCACCATTTTTTTTTTTTGTGTGAACCCTTACCGTCTATATCGGACGTTGAAAGTCTACCCTGTATTTCGCAACCCTTTCTGTAGAACGAAAACCACCCTAACGCACAATCCCTTAGCAATGCCACCCTCCCTCACATCGGAAATTTTAGTAACAAATTTTTATTAGCCTTCAGCATTTAACGATGAAAGATTTTGATCTGCGTCTTCTACGCACCTTTACGCATTATCACTGCATACCGTTTATAGCGAACCTTGTTTTTTCCATCTTTAGCAAATAGCGATAGAAAGTTTTTTTGTTGTGCCTAGCACACATGTTCACATCTAGATCAAGTATATTTAAGTACGCATGTTATTTACGCACTCGTTTCCATACGTATTTTCTGCTAGTAACACCGTACACTTATTACGCATTTTTTTTGTTCGCATGTGTCTCGAACAAGACACAAAGCGTTTCGTACGCATTCTTACGCTTGACTACGGGTCACGCACTTACGCATTTACGCACTTCATTAGGTTACGCATTTATTTTTTTAAATATTTTGAATTTTGTATGGACATTTAACGTAAAGTTTTTCTAAAATTTTTTTTTGAATTTAGTTTCAAGGTTCAATCTTCGAAGTTAGTTTTGTGGGTGTAGTTTTGAAATTTTACGCACACATTTAGTGGAATAGTAAAAGTTTTTTTTGAATTTCATTTGCAGACGTATTTCCGAATTTTGAGTTTGATCTAGAGCAGTTTAAATTATTGTTAACTTCAAGTTTTTTAAAGTAAACATTTTGAATTTCATGTTACCATTTAAATTAAAGTTTTTTGAATTTAACGTCAAGTTTTTTTAATTAAAGTAAACATTTTAAAGTTAATAGTGATACTTAAATCAAGTTTTTTTGTTTAACGTCAAGTTTTTTCGTGAATTAAGATAAACATTTTGAATTTAATATCGGCCTTTGGAGCCAAGTTTTTTTTTCAGTTTAACGAAAAGTTTTTTCGAATTGAGGGGAATTTTTCTTTGAAATTAATGGAATGTTGTTTTGAATTTAATCAAAAGTTTTTCAAACTTGATTAATAGTTTTTCAAATTAGATTGAAAGTTTTCAAATTCAGTTGAAAGTTTTTTTTTGAATTTAAGTTAAAGTTTTTTAAAGTTTTTTTGAAGTTTGACGTCAGTTAAAGTTTATTTTTGAGTTTTTTTTGAATTTAAAGTTTAACGTAAAGTTTTCTTTGGTGAATCAAATCAATCAAAGAGTTTTGAATCCCAGTCCATTGTGACATTTTTCTTTAAGTTAGTGGTAGGGTAACATCTAGTTATCATTTCGGGTTGAGGTCAGTGCGTCACTGTCGCTTCATACACACTGACCATGTCTTTTTGTCAATCGCACGACGTTAACTTGCCCCCACCATCCCTCACCGTTCTTTCCTGGTATCGAGTACCGTTTAAAATAGATTTTTTTAGCTTTTTCGTTTTCGTTTTTGAGATTAAAAATTAAGATCAGGGCTGAGAATGCAATTGCAGTAGACATTGCCTCATGCCGTGTTGTATTGTTTGGACTTGTGTCCAATTTCGGACAAATCATTTGTCGCAACACACCCTTTAGGGGAAGTTTTTTGTAACATACCCTTTAGGAAAATTTTACCGAATTTTATTTTTTGTAGTAAGGTTGTCATAGTTAATAGTTGATTAGAGTGACCCACTTCTCATCGAGCTATCGAATTATCATGCTGGACATAGTTCCACTGCTAGATAAACATTTTTTTTGGACGTTGATCCACAGTTGGATAACGATCCAAACCCCAGGGTTATAAAGTAATTTCGTGGGCTTAGTCCATTCCCCGGTGAATTATCGTCCCATTTATTTTTTTGGCGGATGAAAATCTGCCCCAAAGGAACCTTCTTAGTAAGGGAATTTCGTACAGAAGTAAGGGGTTATAACTCGAAGCAACACTCTGGGAAATTTACCTTTTGTTAGGGAATAATAGATTGACTACAACTATGCTACACGGTCATAACACCTGCCGGTCTAAGGAAGAACAAACCCATTAGGGGTGAACTTGTAAATTTGATCCGTTCATCCCAGAGGCGTATATTTTGACGCCTCCCAACTTTTACCACGTTTTCGGGTCCAACCCAAGCTAGAGTTCAGCGTTTCTGTTTGTGATTGTGGGTCTCACGGCAAGCGAACGATCCCGTGACTTCGCGAACCGCCCTCTCTTGCAACGGTCACAACGGCTTCAGATTTGTTTAAGACCTAGGACGTGGAACATTTTTTTTCTGTGTAACTTTTTTTTCTCTCGCGCTTTTAGTATGTAAGGAGTAGTTTAGATTTCGGTTTAGGTAGCATTAAGTTCAGTTTAGATTTCGGTTTAGTTAATTTTAGGTATCGGTTTAGTTAGCGTTAAGTTTGGGTACTTTTAAGATAGCTTTAAGTCATTGAGGTTAAGGGAGATATTTGTTATGTCCCTATCGTACGACAGAAAACTACGTGCCCCCAAAGTATAAACGGGTCATTTTTCTTTTGCTTCATTGTTTATCTCGCGTGTCATTTTTGTAATCCCGAGTTTTTTTTTGTTTTGAATTTTTAGTCATGTCATTTTGTAATCTCGAATTTTTTTTGAATTTTCAGTCAACCATTTCAGAAATTATTGTTTATGGATTTAGAGGGTACGCTTAGCGAGCCATTGGCCTAATCACCCAATCAATCGCTCAGTTGAATCAAGTAGAGACTAGGATTACATTGAATTGATTACCCAATGTTATCATTAGTCATGCGTTAATTTCATAGTTACGTTTTGACCTTTTGGAGAAAAATTATTTCTCACATTCGTCAGTTTTATACAGTAGAGTCACTTCATATATTTTTGAGCAAACATTTAGGTGCAACCCGGACGGTTGTCACCATTTCGAATTTCAGTCAGTTTTCGTATATCTTTTTTTGTTGTTAAATTTTTTTTCGTGTATAACGATCACTTTAGTCCCGTTTAAATTAATCAACCCCCCCGCCTACCGAATTAGATAGGACCGGCTTTGTAAATTTGATCCAGCCGTCGTTCAACTTCTAAACCCCCCCCCTTATGTTACGTGTTATGATCTTCTGTGGCCTTGTACCCTAATGGATACGTTCCACTGGTACAACGTCCCCGTCTTGCACTAACACTACCTGTGTAAGACAACATTTAGAGTGAAGTTTTCTCCGGTGCCGATCACCGCAGGACTTCTCAATAAATGACGATGTTTTTTTGCACATCAAAACTCACCACTAGCGTTGGTAGAGTCAACCTTAGTTGTGCTAGCTTCATTTTTTTTGTGAGGCGATAGATTGTGTAGGTCCACGGTTAGGCCCCACGATTTTTTTTTGTATTCAATGAAAGTTCCCGTTTACGTCAGTGTGGTTCAAGGACGTTCCCTTCGACTACACTGATGGAAGCGAACCATCCCGACCCGTACCGTCAACTATGCCCCACGAATATTTTTTTTATTCAGTGGAAACCCGATTCATGGCTAGGCCCCATGTTTCTTTTCTTTTTTTGTATACATCAATGTCCAACACGGACGGATCGAGGACAAGTTCCCTCGACTGCCCTTGTAGTTTATTACCCCATCCCGATCTGGATTGTCGATTATGCCCCACATTTTTTTTTCGTGTACATCCGTGATCAAGCCGGACGAATCGAGGATTTGTTCCCTCGACTGTCCCTCATAGGTTGTCACCCCATCTCAAATTTTTTTTTCTCGCCCCCCCATCATTACCTCTTCTCTCTCTTCCGATCATCTCGTCCGGATCGAAGTCATGAGGAAGGTTAGTGATCTCTCAAACGGCTTTGTAAATTTGATCAAGCTAAGCGCAAGTTTTTTTCTCTGTTTCACCAACGATAACTGATAAAACAGACAGTCCCCATCTACTGAAGTGCATCAAACGGCTTTTGTAAATATGATCCGGCCAAGCACACGTCTTTTTTTACTCTGCTTTTTCAACGTATTGAAAAAGGCAGACAGTCCCCATCGACTGAACCATTTTAGAGAAGGCTTTGTAAATATGAGTACGCCAAGGAAGTGTTACCTTAGCTCAGGTCTACCTTGATCTAGAGTCCGGTGTCTTCACAGACATTTGTGGGTCCCACGGCCAGCGAATGATCGCGTGATTTCGCGAACCGCCCTCTCATGTAGGAGTCACTACGACTCACGGGTTGATTAAGCCTAGGGTTAGGTGAACCTTCTCTCTCTTTCCCGGCATATACGTATAGTCTAGTCACTAGTTGAGTAGATGTTGCAGCACTATAAGTGTTGATGGTTTATCGTAGGACAGTTTTTGTTTCGGTTGAGGTTGCGCGCGTCCCAGTTGAAGAGTAGTTAGGGATAACAACTCTTGACGTAAGGGGAGTGTCACCTTATTCCGCGCATCGGGCGCACCCTTAGATTTTGCGTTTATGATCTATTAAACTTATATTTTAAATTTCGAATCGATCCGTTGAAAATTACTCTTTGAGAAAACATTTTTAGGTCGGGTTGTAAAAATAAAAGATTGAAACATTCGCTCAACTAATAAATTTACGTTTTGCAAATGCACAATAATCTTAAGAATTGTATAGTTAGGAAAGTATCATCAAATATTTTAATACACGTACAATAAACCATACGGTAGATGAGGAAGTGTTAATAATGTTGACGTAGCATTAATCCATAATTCACCTCATCAGCAATAAATTCTCTATTCATTAACGTTGCAAACTAAACGTCAACTCATACCTATACTTTACTATAATCTTTCAAACGACTGAGAGAAACTTTTATGCGATGGTAAGACCATGGGAACGAATGCATTCGACATCGTTATCTTAGACAGGCATCGACTTGCAAACTCATGTGTTAATTTTTAACATGGAAAGCATAGCGATTTCGCAATTTTAAAACTTCGATAAAAACCAACAAAAAGTGCAAAAGTTAGACCCTTTTCGTCCGACTAGACGAGCAAAAAATTGTTTTGCTCGCACGTGTCCTGCAAAACTTCTCGATACACTTTGCATGGAGAAAGAAGAAAGTGTGCTCTCACACTCTAGGTATTGTCCAATTAAATCACGTCGCCCTTCTTTCTAAATTTATAGGACCCAATTACAAGGATCCAAATCAATCAGTAAGTGGGAAAAATCCTAAATCAGAGTAGGGAGAATGCATAAATTGAGCTGCAAATTGCATATTCGGAGAGATTCACTTGGAATCTGATACTACCTTTTTCGTATCTTAGCGCTTCCAAAAGCGGAATTAACTATCGAGGTCTCACATTTATTAGAGGTCTTTAAATAAATACAAGTCATTTGTGCTAAAAATTAGTGTGTGTCAACTGCAGGTACTATCGAACAATTAATATCGTCAATTGTTGTTAAACAATTAATATTTTATCAAACCAGAATATCGTCAATTGTTATTAAACCTTCAATATTTTATCGAACCAGAATATCGTCAATTGTTGCTAAACCTTCAATATTTTATCGAACCAGAATATCGTCAATTGTTGCTAAACCTTCAATATTTTATCGAACATTAATATCGTCAATTGTTGCTAATATTTAATAAGTGATCGAACAATTAATATCGTCTATTGTTACTAAACATTGAATTAATTATCGGACTTTTTTATACCATCTGTTTATCACGTTAATCACGTCGAGTTATTGCTTGCCGCTCATAAGGCAAGTACGTAGCATTGCTTTTATCGAATGGTACAAAACAGGTGTTGCACTTCCAACCCATGTGTGCATTCCAATCGTTCTTTTTTATCGGACACCACATTAACATTTCTTACTTAGACAGTGCCGGCTTGAATTATTTGTCACTTCGCGAATAACTAACATAGTGAATTATTTCGTACGGAGACCCCTATTTTATCGTGAAATACAGTGCGTGAACCACCCTATCATTTCACCACCTTCCGATTTGAAGAGTTTTTGGGAAGCTGGTTATTACGCTGCCCTTCTGATATGGTTTGAGACATCACATTCAGCTTCATTCTACGTTCTGAAGACGAAATCTCACTCCTGAAGGACCCGTCATCGACTTTACCTAGAGGTCGAACATCAACCACCCAAATTAAGTAAGAAACCTTTTTATATTTTTAAGATTGTGATGTTAATTGGTCCTATTGACCATTAGTTGTGTTTATGAACGTTCAGTTCAACCCTGGAAGACGATATCGCAACCATTTTGTATACCTTTTATTTAACTTAATATTATTATCTATTATTAACGTAACTTTTACCACGCCATTCGAGCGTTCAGAATGTAACCGAACAATTTAACGTAACGTTTCAAGTTTAGTATTGTAGCTAAAGTTTGTTTGTCCCGTTGTTGGGAATTTTGATGATCAATTGCATTGATTAAGTTCCATGATCAATTTTATGAATCATAGTTTTGAATATTATCAAGTTACGCTTAAGTAACTATTTATTTTGGTGGAGTGCTGTATTCAATACGCCCCCCTTTCATGCAAATTAACCTTGTGTATTTTTGTAAGAGTAATTGTTTTACGAGTATTAGTTTCGCAACGGAAACCACACGGAAAGGTTCCGTCAACTGTACATATTTATTTTTATACAAGACATGTAAATTTGATAGTATCTTGTGTAAACTTTGTCAACTCCCCCCTGATATTATTTTATTTAATACATTTTTATTATTTCCCAACTTTGTGTGTTATTACTATTGTTGTGTTAATGTTTATTTAGCTATTTTCACCAACGGAAAGTTCGCCTCCTGTAAAGGTAAGGTCATTGAGCGAGGTTTTTCCGGAGTGAGAGTTCGCTGTAAGATCATCAAGTTGTCGCGTACCAGCTTGGAAGGTGTGATAACCAGTCCCCTTCAAAGAGATTCATTTCTTCGTATGCGTGGCGCCCATTTAAACTCCCGCGTGTATATTAACCCCACCGATTTTGACTTACCTCCCCCCCCGTGTAAATTATTCACACCGATTTTGACAATTTTTAGAATCGCGATCGAGGATTGCCCGGTCGTCGATAGGAAACACACGCTTTGCGACGTGCCGTCACACGACCCTTTCATTCCTTCCACCAACCCACCCCTTCGCGACTTTGAGCTAGCCAACCTTTTATTACCTGTTGGAAAGGTGTCGTGGATGCAGAACGTGGTGTAACAAATTATCTACCAGTTCAAAGTGCCTCAAAGTTCAAAATAACGGCATTTTCAGTTTCCGATGAGAACAACTCGAAAACCTTTAATAAAAGTTAATTTTTTTCAATCTCATATGTAGACAATTTTATTACAATTTTAGATCATTTTTCAGAATGAGTTTATCTAAAGTCAAATAAATCTAGAAAAAATAAATAAATCTGGCTAGAACCGCGCCCCCTGAAGTTAGCACAAGGAATTGTCAAAACTGGTAAAAGGGACCAGTCAAAGCTTTTACTTATCCCAATTTATCAGTCCTTAGAATAAAATATAAAAAAACAAAAATCATCAATCAAGTGTAATTTCTACAATGTGTCCTTGTTCATTTATTTATTTTTCTTTTGTATTCTGAAAGAGCTATCATTACACTATTAAGCGGAATAATGATTTAAAAATCATTGGTGAGAATTAACGGCGTTATAAAAAATATTGTACAACACATCCGGAAAGTGTCCTTATCCGGGCCTCGCCTGCATTGTCCTGGAACCAGTGAACTCGCCACTAAAGTACCACTTTCCAGTTTTATTACATAAATAACTATTTTAGATACATTTCACACACATTTTAAGTTCTTATACTTATATATTATTATACTTCCATAAGCGTGTAACTAACTACCTACTTGAATTTACTGACCTCATTTAATTTCATATTACGAAAATTAAGATCTTTTATATCCGTTCGAAAAAGTATTCTAAACGTGATCAAGTGGATTAGATTAACTAGTTTATAAATTTGAATTGTTGGTTTATAAGTTTGTAGTACGTAACACCCGCATGATAAAATGTAATTATAAAATAAAACAGATAACAGGTAATCATAATTTGTCCGGATGTATATCGCTTGTTTGATATCATCATTATCACCTAAAACCGGAAATATGTAATCAAACAAATTAATTTTATTGAGAAAAAATTATGGGTTCAAATCTCGGCTTTCGTGCTTTGCGAGCTCGCACTTCTGTGGTCAAAAAATTGTTTCTATCTTTACGCAAGTTTGACTAAATTGACTAGAAGTCAAAGGTTTAGATTTTATATATAAAAATATTATTTTTAATATCGAATCCAATTTTGGATGGAATAGGGTGCAAGTTAAACGGGTCCAACCTTATCGTTTCTATCGGCCCTTATATTCACATGATATTTAAAATTTTTATTTTCCACTTTTTTCATTTATGTTCATTTGTACATCATTTTTAGTACATTTTCGTACTATTATTTTTTTTATTAAGTTTGTCCATGATTCAACAAAACACTTGTTACAAATAATAATACAATGATTATTACTGTACTACTATTTTAAAAATTTATTTTATTTTAAACGCAATTTATTCTTATGGTCTACTACTAACCAAGTTTAATCTTTAGGAATCCATGCTGATTGGTGTCAATAAGTTTTACCTTGAAATATTATTTATCCTTTTCAATGCGTACAATTACTTTACTAGTGATAATAATAATCACATGCCTATTTAATTCATAAAAATAAATAACCACTCACTACTCAGGTATTACGAGTAACTCCTAAGTAATCATTTAATTTCTACAATTTTTTTGTGCTAAATAATGGCAATTTTTATTCCCCAATCGCTTCAATTTCACAACAAATTTTTTCTATTATAAAAAATACATTTGACCTTTATTATCTGACAAAAACAGAAATCTTGGGCTTGAACAGGATTCCCCAAACCAAAAACAATTTGGGATTTCATGACCAAAAAATTCTGCTTGACTTTGATAATATAAACAAAAATATTTTGATTTGTTACAAACATTATGTGGATATGAATAGCATACAGGATTTTCCTATCGCATGGGTTTATAATTTTCAATAAAATTTTTTGTTATTGTGTGCAAATAAGTTAATTAAAACATTTTACTTAATTTGAGAACGTACTTGACCCCGCTGGGAATTCTTTTCTTAAAATTTACTCGGCTTTTCAACACTTCAAGACTAACTTGTAAAAGTAACTTTTGACATAATTTTAAAGTAGGTGGTACATTTGTGGGTTACTGGAATTACATACAACTTCATTAAACTTTAACATTTAACCTCACGTCTTTAATTTTAAATTCATTTTTGTCAAGATCTTTTTGTTTAAAAACTTAATTGGGGAGATAAGATGTCGTTTAAGGATAAAATTATGAAAGAAGCGCATTAAAATGTTTGGAAAAAATGTATAAAAAAATTTTGTTTTTAAATAATAATAATATAATAGTTATTTACTTATAAGTACAAAATATTTTAAATTATTAACAGATTTTGCATAGTAATTTACTATAATTGCATTTTGCAACAAATATACAAGTTTTTAAGTTGAAGTCTCATATTTAGTCAAACGAGCATGTGCAGAAGTTTGAACTGCTGACTATAATAGTGGGATTTAAAAATTCAGCTGGCGCCTTTCAAAAGCTTGTCAGATAGATCGAGTTTCTTGTGCCGGTTAGGAAGTAATATTGGAATATCAGTATCAATACAAACATTCGATATTTAGTTAATTTATAAAAGTGTTCAACTAGTGATGTCTATGGATGCATCGACGATGAAGTACCGACAAGAAAGCAGGGATAGCTTAGCGTCAAATATAAGTCAAGAAGAGTATTCCTCTGGGGATGATAAAGATGAAGAGGGTTTCACAATCGAAGATTTTCAAATTATCAAAACTGTTGGTGAGTGACAAAATTTTATGAAAATAAATAAATAATTTAAATTGTAATAAATAATTCAAATTCATTTTTTTATATCAACATGCCAAAATTTTACTTTATTAAAGATTATCTAACTTGAATATTTATAGAACTTGTGCATCGTGCTCTATTTTTTGGGAAAATTTGTCAAGATTAATTAGGGCATACGCACTATTTTCGAGTTATACCACTTCCTTGTCTGTCATGTAAAAGTTATTTTTATACGCACGTTGTGCACGATGTTGTTTTTTTACATCATGTAAAGAATGATAAATTTAAAATAAGGCACAAGCCATTAAATTACGAAATAGTTTGCCAAATGACTGATAAAATTTATTATTTTGCACATTTACTATAAAGCGCGTTATCGTAAGTAATTGACAGTAAATAATTTAAGTCACTTGTCTGCAATAAATAGCAATTCGACTTAAAAATGTTATATTTGGATTTTCGATTGTTTATTCTTAATAATCATTATAATATTTGAGAACGTTTTCCAATAATAATTAATTTTAATACCAATTAAACTCCAATTGCAATATCTCATTTTTGACCTCCAGATAATATTCGAATGCTTTTACCGAAAGTAATAAATTATTTGTACTATGCAAATGCTACTTGCACTTATTTTTATTAGTTACCTAGTTGATTGATTCATTTAGGTAGGTTTTGATATTGAAACCAATTTCTCACGTCAAGAAATATTTCTTAGCATTAAAAGTATTTTTAAATCGAAAATGAATGGAACATTTGATAACAGAATAATACCAAGGTTCTAAGTCAACTGATTGGCGCTATTTTTTTCGTACTATTCCAATTGCTTTAATAGAGCAAATGGTTTCAAATTCATTTTATGTAATAACCATCCTTTTTGGCTAAACTAATTCCCTAAAAATTTTCAATCAACTCTGTTCTATTTTATTTTTTGTTTACCAGGTTACTTTACACAGGTGTGGTGCTTGATAGAAGATAATTGTTTTATTTAGAATAAGAAATTTGAAGTCTGGCAGGCAGCCTGTTTAAAATAAACAAACTGATTGTTTGGGTGTATATATCACAATCATTTTTCATCATTAGCTGAAGTCTGTCGCTCGTAGAGTCATTAGTAGTCGATTCGAATTCTGTTATTTATTTTTTAAATTTTTTTTTATTAATACCTTCGGGACGACCTGTATACAAGTAATGTCATTAGTGATGAATTAAAGTTATTAATTGATAATGCAATAACGATGCAAGAATATTGACCAATTTTTTTTTCATTTCGGAAAATTCCTCGATCGTTAAAAGATATTTATAATTTTTAGCTTAAAAAGGTTAAAGGAAGATACAGATAATACTAAAATTATATATATTTATAAGTTTATCTTGTTTGAAATTTTGTAATATAGTAGTTAGTAGTAATCTAATAAAAACATTCAACTGATTAAAGCAAAAATTTTCAGATTGAATAAACTTTTCGCACTTTTAAACAAGTAAAAAATTTAAAAAGCAGTAATTACTAATTGTTTCTTTATTTGTTAGTAATAGGAAAATGCTGTCCCTTACGAATTGTTTATTGGGTAATCATTGTAATTTATAATCAGTAACCTACAAACTTTGAACTGGGTTAAATAGTTCAACCAATTAATGTAAATACAATCAAAAATTTAAAATTAATGAACTGCAACGAGTTATCATGTTACCAGGTTTGTTGAAGCGATATAAAATTATTATAATAATATTTAATGACATTTTTGGTGCTAAAATGTTCAGGTGTTTGTTTATTAAACTAAATTTAAAGTTAGATAATAATATTTTACTGAAAAACAATTTTTTTAAGAACTAAATAATAAGTGCCTACAGAATTATAAATCATCGAATTTTTAGTGCATTATTACAATAGCGTTTAGGGTGGACATTCATTTCCATTTTTATTTGTTATAATATCTAGGTGGCTATGGATTTATACACTTAATATACATAATATGATTTTATGTTAAAACACGCTATTGTGCCGTAAATATTTCAAGAAATTATGTATTTTATTGTAATATATCAACTTCTAAGTTTTAAACTCAATTTAAATAATATTAGATAAAATTTATAATATTGCTAGAATAATTTATTATCACTAAAGGTTTTGTGCCATAGCTCTGAAATGATTTAATTTTTATAATAATATAAAATTAAATTTAATTCAGTGGTCCTTAAACTTAGATAATAGTCGTAGACGTGGTCTTTTGTAAGAAAAAATTTCTTGAAGAAAATATTGATCCAAAATTACGTAACCATAATTAAAGTAAATTATACCCCCCCCCCTCGGACAATAGCTTTTCGGACCCCAGTTTAAGTATCGCTGATCTAATCTATCTATTAATATCAGGCATGACCAAACTACTGCTTGTGGGTCGCAGTTTTACGCAAATTAAACATTTTAGCTGTGATTTTAGTTTCTGGTTATCTTTTACATTCAACTTTTGTCTATTGTAAAATTATTCAAAATAGTCAAACAGAGTAAAAGTTTATTTTACCAATGTAAAAAGATTAGGTTTGGAATATTTTTATTTGTATTTTGAAAATAGGAATTGAACTACGTATAAAATCATGTGTTAGGTAATTGAAAGTCCTATTATGCGTATGTGTAGCCCAGTGCTCGAAATGGACATATCCACGAAACGGAACGCAGCAAAGTCATATGAAGTGCTCCTCAGAATGTTTTGCTATGAGCTTGTGCTGTAGCCTGCCGCAGGCACCGCCGGAGGCAAAAAAATTTTTGGTGCCACGCCTTATATTAGTATTTTTTCCACTGCCCACAATATTATGTTATCTCTCCGTGAAACCGGTAATAATTGAAAGAATTTAGTTTCAAATCAAAGTAAATGTATTCCCAGAAAGAAATAAATATTACATTCTATTATTTTTAAGGAGAACACAAAAATGATTAAACGCCTCAGTTGCAGGGAAAAACCCAAGTGATCTCATCTGCCCCTCGATAGTCCCTTATTGTCATCTTTTTGGCCTGGGCTTGGGTGAGTACATATTTATTCAAATTTCTAGAGCAATTTCCACAAACAATCGTAACGTTTTTCTTCTTTATGTATTCTCTTTCGGCTGGCAGTATCTTCCGCTGAGTGTCGGCCTGAAAAAAAACATAAAATGGGGGGGAAATAATATAATACTTCACGTTTCCTTTACCTTTAGCAAGCCATGAACGCACATATTTTTCGGGGTTGAATTTGGTTAGCGGAGGACCAACGCAGTTTATAAATAAAAGGGCAGCGATTGTTTCAACGTTTAAGGAGGATCTCAACGGTGTCACAATTTCATTCATGCTACTGAAATTTCTTTCGCATTCACTTGTCGATATTGGAATGGTAGCTACGACTTTAAGTAGTGGTTTTAAATCATCAGGTATTTCACCTTTTTGTTCACACATCTTGAACGTTCTAAATCCACGTATTATTTGATGCTCATAGTCTTTCAAATGGAATAATTGGCACATATTTCTCACTTCATTATCCCCATGTTGGATATCAATAACTGTCCCATCATTAGATTTCGGCCAGTTCCTTGGCTCCAAAACTTTGAGACTTTCCAATAAATCCATGTACGTCATGACATTCAGATCATGGTCATCACCTGTTGTACTATTATTTGATGCTGATACCGAAATCATACGGTTTCTCAAATTATTCGCTAGACTCGTGAAAAACTGAGCATGATTAATGGGAACAACTTTTCCTTCGTGAAGCGCAACGTTTTTATACGACTGAGTTTCTTGAATGGAGTGCAACGCAGCAGCAAACTTTGACCCTGGAGTGGTGGCCATTGACTCTAAAACTCGTATCGTAACGCGCACAGCTCTATCCGCTTCTGTGAGATTTATATTTTGTCTTTGAAGCTGTTCTGATAACATATGCGTCACCTGGATAGTCTTCGAAGTATGTTCTTATTACTACAACTAACGTAGTTTTTCTGCTAAGAGTTGTAGATTCATCAATTAAAACCGAAATCTTCTGTTTAGCGTCAACGATATTCACACAAATAATTTTTTTCATTTCTTGTGCAATATGAATAACAATATCGTGGCAGGATTTATCAGAATGTAAAATTTTACCCATTGGCAAGCCATTCAAAATTTGTAAATCGATATCAACTGGAAGATCCACAAGCGGCCTTTGCATTTTTGCTATCTTATATACTGTTCTAAAGACTCGTTCAGTGGTGGTGAAATGAACACGATTTACCTCTTCTAAAGATGATTCGATACGTGCTTTTTTCGATTTTTCAAGTACCTCCACAGCTTTTTGATATGAGCGTCGGATTTCTTATGTTCAAATATTTTTTTGCGTAAACTTGCTTGCTGTGACTCCTTATTTTTTCCGTTCTCCCGCACTGAACATTGCTGCCATGGTGATGAAATCCTTAAATTTTTTCCTCTTTCGGTGCATAAAGAGTGTACCTTACTACAAACTGAACAACCCAATGCTTTGGTTTTGACGATCAACCAGTTATTATTGGTCTTAAATGTTTCGCATTGCACCAAAGTCCAGCAAGGGGGTAGATCATCAATATCCACTTTTTCACTTTGTTGACTGCTCGTGCTTGGAAAAGTGTCTGGTTCTGCAGCATGTAGTGCAGGTGTTAAATTTTCAGGCGAGTGTGGCCTTTTTTTCAGCCAATCAGATAACATACTCATTTTCACGACTACACTACAACTTCGCGGTCGTATGTGCAGTCTACAGCAGACTACAGCTATAAAGCAAAACACGCGACGAATAAAGCCTAGTAAAATTAACAATTAACCAACCTTCTTCTGTGGGCGCTGCGGCAGAACTGAACGGTGATACTGATACAGTGAACACTGGCTGAACTGCGAACCGCGATACACGAACACGATACTGCGAATACTGCGGTGGCGGTGAGTGCGGTGGTGCGGTGCGATGAGGCGGAGCGGCCTGCGGCGTTGTGGCTATGCAAACTCGATATCACGTAGTAGAGCTTCCATGTTGTCAATGTTGAAGTATTTCACTTATTTCAGGGAAAATGGATAATGTTTGAAATATTATTCTGATTAATTTTGGTATTTTAAATCTGAAAATAAATATTGTTCACGATAAGCAACGGAACAAGATATTTTTTGACGAACCGGAACAAATGAATAATTTTTTTCACGAGACGGAACGGCGTTCCGGTGCGTTCCGGTCCATTTCGAGCACTGGTGTAGCCTAAGAATCGTGTATGTTTATCCCTAAATATTGTAAAATGGTTTATCCGAAATTACTTCATATTTTTCGGTTTACATAATCAAGGGATTTACAGGTTTTACAAGTGACATCAAAGTTGATCAAAGTTTTTTAAAACATAAATTAGGTATTATACAAATAAGCAATCGCAATTACGCAGTGACCTTATGGGGTAGTTCCCAGACTAAATCAAAATAGAATTACTTATTAATTAATTAATTTCTATACTTATTTGGCAATATAATAATAATTATAATATGTGATATATAAATAAACAATTATATTATTTTATTATAACAATTATATTATTATACAAGAACTTACAAGAAGAAGACATGGTGGATATAAATCGCAGGCAAGTTTTTTTCCATTCCTGACCTTGCCCTGGTCTATTGAAATTCTAAATTTATTGGCTTAACAAGTTTATGCATCAGAAGTACTTAATTTCCTTATTTTTTTTTCATCATGTTGTCTGTGTTAATGTAGTGAAACTTGATCCATAACTACTATACCTATAAAGAATTCCCCAAAATAATTAATATACCTACTTAAGTGTATTTTATATTTGAAATTTGCATTTTAATTCTGAAAAGTGTTTTGTGAATTTAATAATATAAAAAAATTGTTTGGTTGCACTCGGAATAATACTTAATTGCTTGAAGTCACAAATAGATACCACTTTGCTGGAACAACCATGAACTATCGAACATTTAATTAAAATTAATTCATTACAAAAGAATTGATTGAAATAATTAATCGTAACTATTAAAGCAAAATAACCTGAAATAAAGTTTTTACTGTTCAATTAATTTATTAACAGGTTAATAGTTAAACAATTAATTCGAATTAAATAAACGAGAAATATATTTTTTATACTAAGTTTATTTCAGCTACATGGCCAAATTCCGAATTTGAATTATTCGAATCCGGAATTTTCGCCATGTAACTCAACCAGCGATCACACTGAGATATTGCAGTGGACGTTTATGTTTTTATATTGTAGTACCTATTTATGTTCATAAACATACATATTATGCAATTATGTATAGTAATACTATAATGAAATTATAGGCCCCAGTGGTCACCAGACACCAGTTCAATAATCGCTGTACTAGATAATTGAGATTGCATTGGTGAAGTCCTTTTAATTTAATTATGATGAATTTACTTCGCCCAATACAGAATACGTTCATTATTACCAATTAAGTATAGTTTCTATTCAATAATCTCTGTTACTTTTGCGAATTTCCTCAGCAGGTCTTATTATACTTACCATAATAAGAAAAATACCAATAATTATGAAAATAATTATTATGATTGTAAAGTAAATAATTCTACAAATGTAAAAGCAATTAACCTGAAACATAAATTTTAAAATATAGGAAAGTAAGTTTACTCACAGATGGAGAGTTAGAACTAAATGCAACATTCGTGTCAGATTGTAATTGGAAAACTAATCTGCAAAGATGGAGGTTTGTTAAAACCATCATAATAAAGTGGAAGCATATTTTTAAATAATATAGAAGTTGTCTGGTCACTGGTGGTTAACTAAATTATAATAATTAAAAGCTAAATATAACAGTTGGAAAATCCATATCTATTAAGTAACTAGCGCCTGCGGCGCTAGACATACGTATAGTAAACAGAACCAACACATTATGAACAATTTTTTTATTATTTCAACTTTAAAATGACTGTGGGCATGTAACCGACGTTGGAGAATATGTTTGTTGCTCCGAATGAAGTCATTTGAAAGCATGAGTTGTACTTGCGAATGTTTAGCAGGAAGTGTTTTGAAATTGCAGTGGTGCCAGTAAGATAACTTAGAAGCGGCTCAGGTGGATCAATCAGCGGTGGCAAAACAACTTTGCCGTTCGAACAACACATTCCTGGTGATTCCTTAGCGAACTTCGAAACACGACAATGCAAGCAAAGTTTGTTCATAACACCTATTGCTACATCCTCGTGATTCATGTAATCGTAGTTTTTGTCGTAATTAAATGCTTCCAATGTTAAATTCAATTTTTGTCTTGATGGAACTAATCCCAAAAACGGTTTGCCCGTCCATTTCTGGCGTAAATAAGAGCGCTACATACGTCCAAAGTTTTTACACAATTTTCACTTTTCAATTAATCTTCAGGTAAAGTTAAATCTTCCGCAAAGAGGTGGATCTTCCACGAAGAGGTGGGTCTGCGTCTTCTTGCACAATTCCGGCGAGTTTTTCTTTAGAAAACCAATTAAAAACAAATTAATCTTCAGGTAAAGTTAAATCTTCCGCAAAGAGGTGGATCTTCCACGAAGAGGTGGATTTGCGTCTTCTTGCACAATTCCGGCGAGTTCTGCGACCTATATAAAGTCTTCCTCACAGGGGGAAGACCATAATAGATCGGTGAAGGCCATAGTTGTTCGGCCTTCGGCCTCACAGGGTGAAACCATAATAGATCCGTGAAGGCCATAGTTGTTCGGCCTTCGGCCTCACAGACCGGACCATAATAGATCCGTGAAGGCCACAGTTGTTCGGCCTTCGGCCACACAGACCGGACCATAATAGATCCGTGAAGGCCATAGTTGTTCGGCCTTCGGCCTCACAGACCGGACCATAATAGATCCGTGAAGGCCAAAGTTGTTCGGCCTTCATCTGTCATCTGTCATCCGTCATCTGTCATCTCATCTGTCATCTCATCGGTCATCTGTCATCTCATCTGTCATCCGTCATCTCATCTGTCATCTGTCATCCGTCATCTCATCTGTCATCTGTCAGCTGTCATCCGTCATCTGTCATCCGTCATCCGTCATCTGTCAGCTGTCATCTGTCATCCGTCATCTGTCATCCGTCATCTGTCATCCGTCATCTGTCATCTGTCATCTGTCATCCGTCATCGGTCATCTGTCATCTGTCATCTGTCATCTGTCATCCGTCATCTGTCATCTGTCATCCGTCATCTGTCATCTGTCATACATACATACATACATACATACATACACACATACATACATAATCTTCACGTAAAGTTACATCTTCATGTAAAGTTAAATCTGTATGTGCAAAATGATTTTTAGGTTATGTAGTTAATGCCGTCACTTTGACACTATCGGGGGGCCCATGGGGGCTATTCAACACTATCAGGGTCACTCTGTAGGTTATGAAAAGGGTCTTGCTAAAACGCGCACTATTTATGTTTTACCCTGTATATATGCAAAATGATTTTTGATAATTTTAAAAATATTGTGCAACGCTACTGACTATAATATGTCAATGTCATTTTTAAGGTTAGTCAAAGTTGTGCCCCCTATTTGTCGAGCCGCTACTGACTATAATATGTCAATGTCATTGAATTAATCTTTTAGCGTCAAAATCGCATCGTAACTATGACAACTACTGTGACCTGAAGTGTTTAACTGCTGATGACCGTCTTATGGTGACGAATTACTAAATTCAAAGACGACGAAAAACTTACTCTTGAATGTCGCCAGATCTCGTGAAAGTTTCAACGCCCACAGTTACGGGGTTTAGGCGTCTATGCGGAACATACATACATACCCACACACATATATACCCACACACATACAAGCATTTTTATATATAAGATTATTTTTTAAAAGGTACGTTTAAAAATATACAATTAACATGAAAAAAAGTTGAACTGAAAACTTATAGTAAAATTTAACGAGGGATATACAAAATTTCTTGCTGTTGGGTTATTTTGAGGCGTTCCTTCAAGAAAGACGACTGAAAGAATGGTTCTTCTTGGATTATTTCCGTAATTATTAAATAATAAATAAAATATATCATACAATATGCACTTTTATGCCATGATTCATTGCATATCTGACACATTTGGTCTTCATGACGCAAATAAATGTGATAGCTCATGAGGATGGTACGTTTTGGTTCTCCTTATTTTATGAAAATGATATTTTTAGATTGTCGAACAAGTCGTTTAATTTAAATGTGTTTTTCGTCAATAGCAATTTGGTCTGTTTTTTGCAACAGTTGTTCTGCATGGTCTTTCATCTTATATATAAAAATGTTTGTATGTGTGTGTGTGGGTATGTATGTATGTTCCGCATAGACGCCTAAATCCCGTAACTGTGGGCGTTGAAACTTTCACGAGATCTGGCGACATTCAAGAGTAAACTTTTCGTCGTCTTTGAATTTAGTAATTCGTCTCCATAAGACGGTCATCAGCAGTTAAACACTTCAGGTCACAGTCGTTGTCATAGTTACGATGCGATTTTGACGCTAAAAGATTAATTAAATGACTTTGACATATTATAGTCAGTAGCGGCTCGAAAAATAGGGGGCACAACTTTGACTAACCTTAAAAATGACATTGACATATTATAGTCAGTAGCGTTGCACAATATTTTTAAAATTATCAAAAATCATTTTGCATATACAGGGTAAAACATAAATAGTGCGCGTTTTAGCAAGACCCTTTTCGTAACCTAGAGAGTGACCCTGATAGTGTTGAATAGCCCCCATGGGCCCCCCGATAGTGTCAAAGTGACGGCATTAACTACATAACCTAAAAATCATTTTGCACATACAGATTTAACTTTACATGAAGATGTAACTTTACGTGAAGATTATGTATGTATGTGTGTATGTATGTATGTATGTATGTATGTATGACAGATGACGGATGACAGATGACGGATGACAGATGACAGATGACGGATGACAGATGACGGATGACAGATGACAGATGACAGCTGACAGATGACGGATGACAGATGACAGCTGACAGATGACGGATGACGGATGACAGCTGACGGATGACAGCTGACAGATGACAGATGAGATGACGGATGACAGATGAGATGACAGATGACGGATGACAGATGAAGGCCGAACAACTATGGCCTTCACCAATCTATTATGGTCTTCCCCCTGTGAGGCCGAAGGCCGAACAACTATGGCCTTCGCGGATCTATCATGGTCCTCTCTCTGTGAGGCCGAAGGCCGAACAACTATGGCCTTCTCGGATCTATTATGGTCCTCCCCATAAACATTTGCTTTGCAACGAAAATACACATTTTGCATATTTTAAATTTTGCCCAAAATCGCCTCAGATTTTGATTTTCAATTTTGACGTCGACACTAATTTGCAAATGCTGCCGTTATTTGTCGTTTTTCGTCAACCGTCGTCATGTGCTAAATTAAAGACCGTTAATAACCGTATCCGAAGCTCCGATTGCTTTTTCTAAATTATCCGTCGTTTCTTCGTGAGAGACCCTTTTAAGTGAAAATTGTGTAAAAACTTTGGACGTATGTAGCGCTCTTATTTACCGGCCGATCTTTAATTTTTAAGACGCAACGGAAGCGTATCGCGACGCTCTATAATAGTTCGTCCATAACATTCCTTCGAATTTTCAACGCCGAAGGTGTTAAGCCGAATTTAAATTTCTAAATTATTTTTTCAATGGGATAGCCTTGCAAATTTTTCGAAAAAAAATTACGCTCCGATAATTATATATTAACGCCGGAAATGGACGGGCAAACCGTTTTTGGGAATTATAACACAAAAACGTACTCTAAACTTCTTCTTCGATATCTAAAACATTGGCAAAATTGTGATTAACTTTTTGGAAAAGTGCAAAAATTTGTAATATTTGTACCGGGACACTTTTTAAATTGGAGGCGAGGTGGTTGTGGTAATGAGAACCACCGACCAGCACCATCGGCGCACCCCCACTACCAAAATTGTTCATTTTTGAATTATTATACTTTTAAATAAAAAATATTTCAATTACACGTCGAGGAGACAAATATAAATCGAAAATGTCGAATGAAATTTTCTCGATTTGGTCTTGCTTTGCAACGAAAATACACATTTTGCATATTTTAAATTTTGCCCGAAATCGCCTCCGATTTTGATTTTCAATTTTGACGTCGACACTAATTTGCAAATGCTGCCGTTATTTGTCGTTTTTCGTCAACCGTCGTAATGTGCTAAATTACAGACCGTTAATAACCGAATCCGAAGCTCCGATTGCTTTTTCTAAATTATCCGTCGTTTCTTTGTGAGAGACCCATTTAAGTGAAAATTGTGTAAAAACTTTGGACATATGTAGCGCTCTTATTTACCGGCCGATCTTTAATTTTTAAGACGCAACGGAAGCGTATCGCGACGCTCTATAATAGTTCGTCCATAACATTCCTTCGTATTTTCAACGCCGAAGGTGTTAAACCGAATTTAAATTTCAAAATTATTTTTTCAATGGGATAGCCTTGCAAATTTTTCGAAAAAAAATTACGCTCCGATAATTATATATTAACGCCGGAAATGGACGGGCAAACCGTTTTTGGGAATTATAACACAAAAGCGTAATCTAAACTTCTTCTTCGGTTGTCTAAAACATTGGCAAAATTGTGAATAACTTTTTGGAAAAGTGCAAAAATTTGTAATATTTGTACCGGGGGACCTGCGACACTTTTATTTAAATTGGAGGCGAGGTGGTCCGCTCTGTGAGGCCGAAAAATCATTTTGCACATACAGATTTAACTTTACATGAAGATGTAACTTTACGTGAAGATTATGTATGTATGTATGTATGTATGTATGTATGTATGACAGATGACGGATGACAGATGACAGATGACGGATGACAGATGACAGATGACAGATGACAGATGACGGATGACAGATGACAGCTGACAGATGACGGATGACAGCTGACAGATGACGGATGACAGATGAGATGACGGATGATAGATGAGATGACAGATGACGGATGACAGATGAAGGCCGAACAACTTTGGCCTTCACGGATCTATTATTGTCCGCCCTGTGAGGCCGAAGGCCGAACAACTTTGGCCTTCACGGATGTATTATGGTCCGGTCTGTGAGGCCGAAGGCCGAACAACTATGGCCTTCACGGATCTATTATGGTCCGGTCTGTGTGGCCGAAGGCCGAACAACTGTGGCCTTCACGGATCTATTATGGTCCGGTCTGTGAGGCCGAAGGCCGAACAACTATGGCCTTCACGGATCTATTATGGAGATGACGGATGACAGATGACAGATGACGGATGACAGATGACGGATGACAGATGACAGCTGACAGATGACGGATGACGGATGACAGATGACGGATGACAGCTGACAGATGACAGATGAGATGACGGATGACAGATGACAGATGAGATGACGGATGACAGATGACAGATGAGATGACAGATGACCGATGAGATGACAGATGACAGATGAGATGACAGATGACGGATGACAGATGACAGATGAAGGCCGAACAACTTTGGCCTTCACGGATCTATTATGGTCCGGTCTGTGAGGCCGAAGGCCGAACAACTATGGCCTTCACGGATCTATTATGGTCCGGTCTGTGTGGCCGAAGGCCGAACAACTGTGGCCTTCACGGATCTATTATGGTCCGGTCTGTGAGGCCGAAGGCCGAACAACTATGGCCTTCACGGATCTATTATGGTTTCACCCTGTGAGGCCGAAGGCCGAACAACTATGGCCTTCACCGATCTATTATGGTCTTCCCCCTGTGAGGAAGACTTTATATAGGTCGCAGAACTCGCCGGAATTGTGCAAGAAGACGCAAATCCACCTCTTCGTGGAAGATCCACCTCTTTGCGGAAGATTTAACTTTACCTGAAGATTAATTTGTTTTTAATTGGTTTTCTAAAGAAAAACTCGCCGGAATTGTGCAAGAAGACGCAGACCCACCTCTTCGTGGAAGATCCACCTCTTTGCGGAAGATTTAACTTTACCTGAAGATTAATTGAAAAGTGAAAATTGTGTAAAAACTTTGGACGTATGTAGCGCTCTTATTTACGCCAGAAATGGACGGGCAAACCGTTTTTGGGATTAGTTCCATCAAGACAAAAATTGAATTTAACATTGGAAGCATTTAATTACGACAAAAACTACGATTACATGAATCACGAGGATGTAGCAATAGGTGTTATGAACAAACTTTGCTTGCATTGTCGTGTTTCGAAGTTCGCTAAGGAATCACCAGGAATGTGTTGTTCGAACGGCAAAGTTGTTTTGCCACCGCTGATTGATCCACCTGAGCCGCTTCTAAGTTATCTTACTGGCACCACTGCAATTTCAAAACACTTCCTGCTAAACATTCGCAATACAACTCATGCTTTCAAATGACTTCATTCGGAGCAACAAACATTTTCTCCAACGTCGGTTACATGCCCACAGTCATTTTAAAGTTGAAATAATAAAAAAATTGTTCATAATGTGTTGGTTCTGTTTACTATACGTATGTCTAGCGCCGCAGGCGCTAGTTTTTAAATAAATACACACATATTCATTCGATATCCGGGAGGCAACAATAACATTTTGTAGGCTTGGTTATTTACCATTTCATATACATAGTCTTTATTTTAATTCAGTCTGACAAATTTAGTATAACTTTTTGATTTTTATTGGTGTTTGAAAGTAGATGTGTTTTGAAGTATTTTTGAGTAGGTGGTTGGTTTATTGGTTTGGTTCACAATAAACCAATTTTTTTGGATATAATAAATTACTATGTATTTGCTTCGTTCAACTTTTACAAAATACATAGGCACATCTTCACTAAATACGCATCGTTTCTATCAAATAATTTCTGTTACGTTTGCAAATTTTCTCTGATTATTTTATAGTAAAATATGTAATTTTTAGCATAATTATTATAATAATGTTAAAAATTAAAAGATTACTTACGTGCTTCTGGGGTACAGCCATTTTCGGGTTATCAAAAAAAAAAATTATTGCAATTAATGCAGTGATTACCCATTTAAGGAAATAATATTTGCAAATGTTGTGATGGAGTGATTAACCCTGAAACATAAAAATTAATACGTGTATAAGAAAGTACGTTTACTCAGAGATCGATTGTTGGAGCTCAATAATGCATCCGTGTCAGGTTGTTGTAATTCGAAAACTGATATGCAACTTTGTTCTGGTTTAGCACCGCTAGCAATATTTAATGGCCCATGAGACGAAGGATGAAGGTTTGTAAAATTATCATAATGGAGTGGCAGCATATTGTCTAATATTTTCGAGTTATTGCTATTATTTATAATTAAACTGCCATACATCGATTCATAGGAAATGCGAATAAGAACATCACCATCAATACTTGGGTGACTAATTTTATAATAATTAATTACATGAGGGAAATTGCAAATATATTCATGCTTGACTTATCAAATTTAAAAATGTGGTTAAATTTTATTACTCGTGACATGCCGATTTAAACTTTATCATCAGTTTCAATAAATTGATTTTGCCTAGTTCAACTTCCCATATGCCTTGCATTAAAGAATTCAAGCAAAATCTGAAGTCTCTCAGAGATATCTGCAATGAAATACTTGGGGAAAATTGGGGACTACATTGCAACTTCTTATTCAATTTAAAATACAAGAAGTAAATCATATAACAAAAATTAAATTTTTGGAACCGCAGGTTTTATTCTAATCAATTTGTGAGGAATACATTTACCACTGCCATCTATTGGGCTAAGAATTAATCGGAATTAAGTAGTTAGTAGTTACTAATATAATTAGTATTAGTAGTAAACTATACGGTTTACAAAGTTTTGGGAGTCTTTTGTTTGGTCGTGGCCAGACAATGTTAAACATTTATTATGTTTGTTCTCAAATTTCGAATACATTTTCGAACCACTTTTAATAAATTTTATAAATAGGGTTTAGTAGGGGTTGACAACCCACAAGCAATCTAACACATAAGGGTAGTGTATTCGGTGGTCACGACGGACTGCGGTTTAACCTTTAATATTTGATGACATAAGCTACTTACTATTTCATCTACAATTCATTTTATGTACTTACGTACCCATATATTTAAATTTAACAAATAATTAACTAACATCTATTATATCAATTCCATATTCTTTCTCCTACTAATTATCGGGTAAAATAAAGAAAGAAGGAACAACGGGAAAGAATTCAATTCAATTCATACGATTAAACCATTTTGCAAGCGGGATAAATTCTCAAGACCACATTACAAGTCAGTAGTTATTATACTGACGAAACGTTCACGAGCCGACAGATTAACCTCAATTCCAAACCACGGCACAAATAATCTGGCAGCCACTGCAGATTGGTTGTCTTGCCTTGCCTTGTTAGTCGTGGAAAGAGCCAATCAAATTATAGGATGAAAGAGAACATAGATATTTGAATTTTATTGATCTTGCAACGATTAACAAGGCAAGACAAGACAAACTACCTATTAATAATATAATTAAGCTAAATAGAAAATAATTTAGTTTGTTTTAATTGCCCATTCTATTTGCTGTAAATACATAATAATTATAACATTTTTAACTTTGGTAGGCTTCTTAACTTGCAAGTTGGAATTTCTTGATCCTTACTGATTTTATTCCAACGCAGAAAAAGGATGCCATTAAATAATGGCAATTCTTGGTACTTCTTCAAAGGCTAAAAATAAATAAATGTAGGTAATAAAAAAATGTTACTTCTTTGAAATAAAAACGTACTCTCTCGTTCATTATACCACCCATAACCACCACGAAAACTAGATTTACCGCTATTAGTACTATTGGTACTATTATCAGTGCTAACTAAATAAATTATGCCAGCAAAAACTACTAATACACAAAGTATACCCAGGCATGCAGATATAATCTGCAATATAAAATAGACATATTAATCTTAATAATAATAAAAATTCGACTTTAATTAGTGAGGATTTATGTATCACTATATCTATTACATTAAGTTGTAACCGCGGAACTAATATGGGTTACCTTCATGTGTTGAATTCTTGCACCATTACTACCATTATTGGGTGGAAGTAACGTATTTCTTGATGATGACAATGGTTCAGCTGTATCAAATATCTCAACACGGACATCGTTATTTGTACTTGTATCTACAGAAGCCGATTCGTAACAAATCTGCATAATGGAAACATCACCATTAATGTTAAGATGGCTAATTTGATCGTAATGAATTATTTGAGGAAAATCAAAATAATGTTCACCATTTACGGTTATCTATAAGATTTTAGAATATGAAATTTTAAATCACTACTCCAATAAATTTTATTACTTTATATTCATTATCTCCACACAATATACCGATTTCAAATTTTTCCGCGGTTTCAATAGGTAGAGTTGATTTGTGAATTTCTTTTCCCCATATTCCATTACATAAAGAATTTAGACAAATATATCCTTTTAAAAGTCGTACAGATATCTGTAACGCAATATCGTCATTTGGAGGAGCATTAGAACCACATTGCAAACTAATATCAAATCTATTTATATAATTAATATAATATTAAATTACTATCAATAGGTCTACTTACCCATAGGCAAATTTTGGAATATTACCTTCAATTTTAATCAAATTTTGAGGTGTAATTTTACCGCTTCCATCGCCACCTATAAACCCCACATAGGGAATAATCTACAAATATTAATTCATAAAAAAATTGTTTATCAAAGCAACAATTCAACTAGTACAAAAAATTATATAGTTTGATCCTTACTGGGTTTAAAATAACTTTATCCATCACTACTTTCCATTATTATAGTAAAATCACAAAGATAAAGTTTTAATCTGTGCGTTAAGTTGGAAAATTAAGGTTAAGGAAGTTGAGATGTGCTTGTAGCTTGTATACACAAGAACTGCTTCTAAAAAGCAACTAATAATATATTTTTATATTTATAATGAATTTTATCTGCTGTTTATGTTGTGTCACGTGTGGTAAAACTGGAAAATCCATTGATTCGATATATCAAAGGGTTAAACGATCCAAATATTTTCAACTCTTGCCTCTTGACCTCTTAGATTATTTTAAAAAATTGTTTATTTGCTAGTTAAGATAATTATTGAAACCCAATTAAAATAATTTATATATGTATTATTATATGCAATTATGTACTTTATACGGAAGAAGCCCTCTTAACCGACTTGATCGGGAACCGAATTTCGGGCGGATAATCGCAAAGCTGGCTAAAGAGGATTTTTTCAAAAATGACTCAATTGTCAATATATGTATATATAATTAGATAACCTATAAAAAATATTAATGCATGATAATGTCAATATTATTTTATTCTCGACGAATAATTGGGCAGCATACCGATTAGGCGACCGTCGCGTCGGTTAAGAGGGCTTCTATTGTATATTCGTACGTAAGTGTCAGCAATAGTGCTGTCGTTGTACAACGAAGAGTCGGAAGTACGAATTTATTGAACTCGATTTCCATTTTTTTTGAGGTGTAAATTTGCCGCCACCGGAATAATTAATAAATATTAATTAAAAAAACTTTACCAATATTATACTTTGTTTAATTTTCATATAAAATATTACAATTTTATCCATCACTTATTTAACAATTTTATTTGGTAATTGTGACTATTTTGTTTTAGTACATAATAATAATATTTATTACATTTAGCTTAGGTTGGCTCCTTAACTTGCAAGTTGTAAATTCTTAATCCTTAATGATTTTATTCCAACGCAATAAAAGGATGCCATTAAATGGCAATTCTTGGCACTTCTTCAAAGTCTAAAAATAAGTAAATGTAGGTGATAAATATTACATCTTCTAAATAAAACATACTTTCTCGTTCATTATACCATCCATAGCCACCACGAAAACTATTTGTACCTTTATAAGTACTATCATTAGTAATAACCAAATAAAATAATCCAGCAAAAACTGCTAATATACAAAGTAAACCCAGGCATATACACGTAATCTGGAATATAAAATAGACATATTAATCTTAACAATAATAAAAATTCAACTTTAACTGATGAATTATATATCACTATTCCATTTACATTAGGTTCTAACCGCGGAACCGATATGGGTTACCTCCGTATGTGAAGTTTTTGCATTATTACTACCATTATTGAGTGGAACCAATGTATTTCTGGACGATGACAATAGTTGAGCTGTATCTCTGTCTGTATCAAATATCTCAACACGGACATCGTTATTTGTATTTGTATCTACAGAAGTTGATTCGTAACAAATCTGCATAATAGAAACATCGCCATTAATGTTAAGGTGGCTGATTTTATCGTAATGAATTAGTTGAGGAAAATCTAAATAATGTTTACCATTGATGGTTATCTAAAATTTTTTAAATAAACTCAGCAATTCAAATTTTAAATCACTACTAAATTTTATTACTTTATAGTCATTCTCTCCACATAATATACCGATTTCAAACTTTTTATCGGTTTCAATTGGTACAGTTGATTTACGAATTTCTGTACCCCATATTCCATGCCGTAAAGAATTGAAACAAATATATCCTTTTAAAAGTCGTACTGATATTTGCAACGCAATGTCGTCATCCGAAAAAGTATTAGGACCACATTGTAAACTAATATCAAATCTATTTATACATATAAATAATATTAAATAATAATTGTAAAATATAATTTATAAAAATGTCTACTTACCCATAGGTAATGTTTGGAATCGTCCCTTGAATTTTAATTAATTTTTCAGGCGTAAATTTACCGCCATCCCTTATAGGACCCACATAGGGAATAATCTACAAATATTAATTTAAGAAAACTTTAGCAATAATAACACATAATACGTTGTTAAATTTTCAAATGTAATATTATAATTTCATCCTTACTGGATTTAAAATGACTTTATTCATCACTGCTTTGATGTTACATCAAATAATGAAAATTCAGGTTATATAAATTGAAATGTGTAAAACACAGTATACACAAGCATAATTTATGTAGTTTTAAAATAACTAACAAGCTCTTATGTGCATAATAATCTCTTCATCTGCTTGTGGTGACTGGAAAATCCAGTGATTTCATAATCAGGGCCAGTATCACAATTAAAAGTTCAGCGTAGTTCAGCTGAATTTAACTTTTGCCTCTTAGATTATTTAAAAAAAATATTTATTTGCTATAAGTACGAAGGGTACCTCCGAAGTAAAATAATTGAAACCTTACAAAACTCAAAATGTTCAAAAATATATTAGCCGAAATTATAAAATAATTAAATTTTAACTATATTAAGTTCAAATTTATACAAATTTTTAACCAAAACAAAAATAAAAAATGTCCTAAAAATTGAAAATTTAGATTATTTTTTCGTGAAAATGAATCATAACACTACCCGGGTTTTTCTTAAAATATGTAGTGTATCTTAAAAACGGGGATGATTCCGTCAATCTCTATTTAAGTACTTATACCTTTTTATCACAAAATCAAAATTAAAAAAAATTTGGCTACTAAATTAATAATAAACAAATATTCTTAGGCTTTTGTAGGCACACTAAAAATAAACTAATATATTTATTAGTATTAATAATGATTTATTATTGATGATTTAAAACACAAATTTTATAAAATTAATATTTTTTGGCCTTCCCTTCGATTTTAACACTGCCTAAATTTTGCAGGGCATTAATTTAACCAAATTATGTAAATACTCCGTTGTTAAATCTTCTGACCAAACTTTATGTAGACTTTCTATCAATATTTTCGACTTTTTTTCTGAAAATATTTTTGAAATCATGAACCAACAGTTTTTTTATTCAATTTAAATCTGGGCTATTGCCAGGCGATGTTAAGCGGATAACCTCTCTTGATTCAAAAATTTGCTTTATCTAAAAATGTAAACAGTTTTAAATGTTTGTTAACTAGTATGTAAAGAAGACGCAAATAACAAAATATTTTAAGTCCATAGAATATTTTTACGATCGCAGGGTGTACAATCGTCTTTAAAAAATAATTAACCACATCTTAAAATTGCTCTTTAATTGTCCGCATAAATTTATCTTCAAAAATTTGAATATAGTACCCCGCGTTTACAGTGCCTTCTATAATGCGCGAAGTACTCACAACCTGGTCTGAAAACAATCCACAAAAACTCGCCAGAAACTGCAGGCTTTTATTAATACACTCGTCCTTTAATTTTTCACCTTGCTTTCTTCGGAAGTAATTTAATCCATCATTGATTTTGAACTCATCCGAAAATATGACTTTAATCCAATCGTCTTCTGTCCAGATTTGGCATTTCCAGTTGATTATTTCCTCTTTTAACATATTTGTGTCGATTTTCCTGCTCGATTTTTTCAATGCGGACGTTCTAAAAGACAGTCCCAGGTCTGTTGTTTTCTTTTGCCTATCACCACGTTTCTAATTTTTTATTGAGCCAGTCTCAACATTTTTTTTAATCGACTAATTATCGAAGGAATACTCTTAAATCAACGTCTTCTAGCCTTACCAGATAAATTTAAATTGCTTAAAGCGGCCATACTGGCGTTGTTAGTTTGTCAGCAACTTGTATTTCACAGCAAAAACACCAAACTAAACAAATCTTCAGAATTTTAATCTTGTGCCGAAAGGGTCATAAACCATTGCAAGTATGAATGCTTAAACAGGGATTATTGGTGATACCACGTACTTTATACTTACCATGCTTATATTGTTCCATCACCATTCAAGATTAGGCCACAGATGGATTTACTTTATCATCCTTGTTGTAGGCTATGCTTTTTTTTTGTTTCTGACTTATTACTGTAATAATAGTGAGGATCTTCAGAAACCACAAACGTTGCGTTAAGTCTTAACTTACATCAAGTCGACGTTAGGTCAATCTTTTTCGTCGCGTTTGAACGTGGGATCGTGTCAGTTGACGTAGTTACGAACGTCGACTTCTATGACCGTTGCGCATGCGGAAAGTATATTATTTAAACACGAACATAACCTGTAAACAAGTATACATGCCAAATATCATTGAACTGTTCTGTGATATTTTTTAATTTAAAAATTCATAACAATTAAAGATAATGATAATCTAATGGTAAATTTTTAAATTAATACTACTAAATAATATCAAAACAAATTTATAAAAGTGCACTAGTGCGCTTCCACGTTCGAAATTTTAAAATGTGCTTTCTGAACCGTAGAAAATTGACGTACATACAAACGTGGAGAAAAAACCGAAGTTGACGTTCACGTTGACGTCGGCGTTGGTTTGTTTATGAATCTCTTTTATTTAACTTACTTCGAAATATTTTCATACTTCTCTGTGCGTATGGAACAGGAGTTTTCTTCCGCAACTGTTTTTATCTATGTATTTTGTGGAAGAATAATGATAATGCTAAATGGAAGCTCATGTATTTTATTTAGTATTATTAAATTTATTATATATTATTTGTTGACTATATAATAGTTAGACTTTTATACTGGCTAATAATTACTACCCAAAATGTATTTTTCCTTTTTTACATTTACATTTTAATTGATATACTATCATGAAAAGCTATCATCGGCAGAACCATAGTTAAGATTATTACCATTACTAGTAGCGAACAAAAAACGAACATAAACTAACAAACCCAATATACAAAGTGTACAAGTTAATAATTCGTATTTGCCTATACAGTTGGTCTGGAATATAAAAAGAAGGTATTAATTTTATTAATAATAAAAATAAATCTTTTATTAACTGATTGAAATCAGGTACCTATTACTACATCATTTATACGCGGTTTCCCATAATATACGCAATCTTGAATTTTTATTAAACTAAATTACACGTAATTCGGGATTTGCTACAAAATTCTAGAAATTTTTTCAACATGACTTTAACTTTTAAAGATTACGTCTTGATGACCGCCACCAATCTGTATGATGCAAGTTTCAATTTTTGACGAAAATATTGTACATTATATTGAGAAACATATCTTCATTTATGCAAATTTAGGTTTTAGATCTTCACTACTTGCAGAACTTGCACTACTATAGGAAGAAATTGGATACTGTTAAAGTGCATAATTTATTATCTTCTATTTGAATATGGAAATGCGTTGTCCATTATAGGAAACCTCGAGTTAAGTTGTAACTACGATACCGATATGTGAATTACCTTTCTGTGTTGAATTTTGCCATCATTACTACCATTATCGATTGGAAACAATGCCTTTCTGGATGATGGCAATGGTTCAGCTATATCAAATATTTTGATCCTCCCATTGTTCGTTATGCCGGTATTTATACAAACCGATTCGTAACAAATCTGAATAATGGAAACATCACCATCAATGCTAAGGTGGCTAATTTTACCATAATGAATTATTTGAGGAAAATCATAACAATGTTCATTATTGATGGTTACCTAAAATATTTCAGTAAAATGTTTGCATCAATATTTAATTTATTACTTTATATTGATCCACTTCACACAATATAACGATTTCAAATTTTTTATGGGTTTCAATCGGTACAGTTGATTTGAGAATTTCTTTTCCCCATATTCCATGACGGAGAGAATTTAAACAAATATATCCATTTAAAAACCGTACAGATATCTGCAACGCAATATCGTCATTCGGAAAAATATTAGGACCGCATTGCAAATTAATATCAAATCTATTTGTATAAATAATATAATATCAAATTAACGTAAAATATTATAATGAATAAAAATGTATAATTACCCATAGGTTACTTTTGGAACCATACCTAGAATTTTAACCAATTTTTGAGGTGTAAATTCACCCCCACCGCCTATCTTCCCTATATAGGGAATAATCTACAAACCATAATAATTTAAAAAAACTTTATTTCTCGAATCAACGAGTCAACCAAATAATAGTATAACTTAATCCTTACCGGATTTAAAATGGCGTTGTCCATCACTACTTTATTGGTACGGCAAAATGAAAATGTAAGTTACTTAAATTGAAATGTGGTTTTATATACAAGTGCCTAGTCTTAAAAGTAACTAACATTCTTTATATTCATAATGTACTATATTAGGTGGCCTTTATTTCATCTACTAATTGGATTGGGTCATTTGTACTGACTGGAAATTCCATTGATTTGATAAAATTATTCGGTGGTTAAGTGGGTAATAACTTTAAACTTGTGGCTCTTGACCTCTTAGATTATTTTAAGAGATCTTTTTGTTTTTCGGTAACCGAAAAAAGAATTGAAACCTTGCGGAAATATAAAATTTTCAAAAATATTTTAACTGAAATGTTCAAATAATTTAATTTTAACTAAGTTAAACGTATACAAATTTATATTACAAAAGAAAGTTAGAAACATCCTAGAAATTAAAAATGTTTTTCCACTACTAGTCATATAGGCTACCATTATAACTTATCCAAGTCACATGTGAAGTGACGCATTTTAGACATGCGGTAAATAATATTTTCATTATACAAATGAACCAATGAAATGATTTGACAGATTCATTATACACTTAAGTTAAAAAAATGAACCAATGAAATGATTTGACATACGTGATTTAAAATTTGTCAACAACTGTCAAATCAACAAAACAAAACTGTCATTTGAAATAAATATTTTAAATTTGAAAATTTTTTTATTAAAAAGAATTTAAAAAATGGTAATAAATCTAGTAGTGGAAAAAATAGTATATAAACCACGGTTGTGAAGACCATTATTGCCTCCGCGCGTTATATTCCTCGGTGCAAAGCACCTCGGAATATAATCTTGGCGCTGGGGCAATAATGACGGCCTTCACAACCTTGATATATAATGTACTATTATATTGTCTGTGTTGTAACGGCAACAACCGGCTGGGCCGACCCTGATATGTATATATTTCAATACTTGACATTTGATGAATAAAGTAGTCATTTGTTAATATATCTTGCAACCAATAAGTTGTTTCATTATATTAATATAACTTATATTGGAGTTATAACAGTGGCGACGAGGTAATTATTTTGTTGTAGTTCCAATCCAAATTGGTTCACAAAACAAACAGCAAAATGACGTTGGACTCACTCATAAAGGAGAGCCAAACATTGCAAAGTATCAAACAAGACACAGCCCTAATTATCAAAAGTGAACCCCAAACAAAAGAATATGTAAATTCTATTGAAACTGATTCAAACGTATCAGTTGCGGTAGTTCGATCCACACCACGAACACCTTGCTGGCAGTGCGGGCAAATGCATTTCTCAAAGGATTGCTCGTACACACATCACAAGTGCAAGGACTGCAACAAGGTTGGTCACAAGGAAGGTTATTGTGGCTGTTTCCAAAGAAATGTTTACACACGGAAATCATCCTACAAGAAGCAAGGAAGGAACGATCATCGCTCAAATTATGTACGTGTTAACTGTGTAAATATTGACCAAAAGCGAAGGTACATAACAATAGGCGTAAACAACACCCAAATAATTTTTCAAATCGATACCGGCTCTGATTTAACCATTATATCTGAAGAAACTTGGAAAGAATTAGGAAAACCTCAAGGGCATTCACCTACAATAACACCTAAATCTGCTTCAGGAGATTCATTAAAATTTACATCAGAAGTCGAATGTCAATTTTCATTTCGGGATCAAATCATACCGGGGAAATGTTTTGTGTCAACAACAACTTCAAATTTATTGGGAACGGACCTGATAGATGAATTTAATTTATGGAACGTACCACTCAACACAGTATGTAACCAAATTTCACAAGTCCCAACTACGGCCGAAGACGTAAAAACTAAATTTCTTCAGCTGTTTCAAGAAAAATTGGGAGTGTGTACCAAGGTTCAAGTTCGGCTTCATTCTCGTCCAAACATTCAACCTATATTTCGCAAGAAAAGGCCAGTTCCCTTTGCAGTTATGGCAACAGTCGAAAAAGAGTTAAAGCGTTTAGAAGCTGAAGGCGCTATCACACCAGTCCAATTCTCCGAATAGGCCGCTCCAATAGTGGTAGTAAAAAAGGCAAATAGAAAAATCAGAATCTGTGCTGATTATTCAACGGGATTAAACGATGCACTTGAACCTCACTGTTATCCACTCCCATTACCCCAAGAAATTTTTTCCAAAATATCAACAGGGAAGTATTTCAGCCACATAGACCTGTCGGACGCGTTCTTACAAGTTGAAGTGGATGAAGATTCAAGAAACCTCCTTACGATAAACACTCATCTGGGTTTATTTAAAGTAAATAGGCTTTCGCAAGGTGTCAAACCCGCTCCAAACGCTTTCCAACAAATTATGGACAGTATGCTTTCGGGTGTTAATGGGACAGCGGCTTACATAGATGACATCATCATTTCGGGTGAGACAATTCATGCACATAATTATAACCTTGACCAAGTCCTAAAGAGGATTCAGCAATATGGATTCCATTTAAAATTAGCCAAATGCAAATTCTTTATGAGTACGATTACATACCTGGGCTATATCATTAGTGAACAAGGAATACAACCAGATCCTGAAAGATTGAAAGCTATTCGTGAAATGCCAGAACCAAGCGACAAAACAACACTTAGATCGTTCCTTGGTGCCATAAATTATTATGGGAAATTTGTCGACAACATGAGGAAACTTCGTGGACCATTAGATGAATTGCTAAAGAAGGATAAAGATTGGAAATGGTCACAAAACTGTCAGAAGTCCTTTACAGACCTTAAGAAAGTCCTATCATCCGATTTACTTCTTACGCACTATAACCCGGAATTAGAAATAGTCGTGGCAGCCGACGCATCAAATTATGGTCTAGGAGCATGCATTATGCATTTATATCCAGATGGTTCGAGGAAAGCAATATGTCACGCTTCGCGTTCATTAACACCGGCCGAAAGGGGTTACAGCCAAATTGAAAAAGAAGCTTTAGCCTTGGTGTTTGCAGTTACTAAATTTCATCGAATGATTTTTGGGAGGAAGTTCATCCTTGAAACTGATCACAAGCCATTGCTGGCAATATTTGGCTCGAAGACCGGAATACCGGTTTATACCGCCAACCGTATTCAAAGGTGGGCTTTAGTATTGTTAACATACAACTTCACCATCAAATACATTGCAACCGGCGATTTTGGTCATGCAGATGTATTATCCAGATTAATAAGCACCCATTCTCGTCCAGACGATGAGTACGTTATCGCTGCAGTGCAGAAATTTGAAAAGGACATTCGACAAGTAGCAGTGGACTCGCTTCAAGGCCTACCATTAACATTTCCAATGATCAACAACGAATCGAAGAAGGACACATTGTTGCAATCGGTAAATAAGCAAATAAAATTAAATTGGCCGCAACCGCACAAAATAGAAGAAGTTGAATTAAAACAATTCCACTTGCGGAAAGACTCATTATCCGTCATAGATGACAGCATCTTGTATGGCAGCAGAGTAGTGATTCCGTTCACCTTCAGGCAAAGAATTTTAATTCAACTTCATAAAGGACACCCAGGTATGGAACGCATGAAGGCAATTATTAGAAATTATGTATATTGGCCAAATGTAGACAAAGACGTTGAAGATTTCGTTCGGGGATGTAATAAATGTTCCTCGGCAGCAAAAAACCCTACCAAACATACATTAAGCCCATGGCCAACGACAAAAGAACCTTGGGAACGATTACATATCGACTTTGCAGGACCATTCCAAGGAATTTACTTTTTGGTCATAGTGGATTCACACTCGAAGTGGCCTGAAATATTTAAAATGGCCCAAATCACGACCGCAGCCACTATATCAAGGCTAGATGAAACTTTTTCTCGATTTGGAACGCCAAAAACGATAGTGTCTGACAATGGGACTCAATTTACAAGTTATCAATTTCAACAATTTGTTTGAGGAATGGAATTCAACATGTAACTAGTGCGCCATATTATCCACAGTCAAACGGACAAGCGGAAAGATTTGTCGACACTTTGAAAAGATCTTTGAAGAAATTGGAAGGGGAGGGAGATTTAACGGAGATACTCCAAACGTTCCTGCTCGTTTACCGTACCACTCCGAATAAAAACACACCTAATGGGACCTCGCCTTCGGAATCATTAATTGGAAGAAAAATTCGAACACCTTTTGATTTAATGCTACCAAGAGTGAAAAG
Source organism: Podabrus alpinus (assembly GCA_932274525.1). NCBI lineage: Eukaryota > Metazoa > Arthropoda > Insecta > Coleoptera > Cantharidae > Podabrus > Podabrus alpinus. The sequence continues at coordinate 29,221,291 of OW026451.1, forward strand.
TGAGGACGCACCAAGGAATACAAAAATGGAAAATCAGTTCAACCGGAAACATGGTGCAACCTCAAGATCCTTCAGTGCCAAGGATCAGGTATATGCGAAGAGGTATAAGACAAATTCTTCTCATTGGGAAAAAGGCACCGTTATTGAAAAAGTTGGAAAAGTGCTGTACAACGTCTTACTAGAAGATGGCCTTATACGGTCACACATAAATCAACTTCGACCGCGCTTCGAAGACAATGGATCTGAAATAATTTCACCGCTTAATGAAATATTAGACAGTTTCGAAATCCAATCAAACCCGAATTCGGGGACAGAAGTGCATTCGACGAGTCCAGACAAATCGTCGATGATAATGGAGGAAGTGGAAACCAATCATGAACCAGTTGCAGTACCGAACCAGATTGTTGAAGAACAAGTGACAAGAAATACTGAAGAAGGAACTACTCCACAGCCTACGGGTACTAAATTGGGAACAAGGCTTCCTAGACCAATAAGATCATCACGACCACCGGCCAGATACCGAGATTTCATCTCATCTTAAAAAGGGGAGATGTTGTAACGGCAACAACCGGCTGGGCCGACCCTGATATGTATATATTTCAATACTTGACATTTGATGAATAAAGTAGTCATTCGTTAATATATCTTGCAACCAATAAGTTGTTTCATTATATTAATATAACTTATATTGGAGTTATAACAGTCTGATATTATATAGACATCAAATGGACTCCACCTACAAATCTACATGGACTTTATCATCCCTGTTGGAGGCCCTGTCTCTCTTTGCCTATGATTTGCCATAATAATTTAATTCAAAATGTTGAAATATTTGTTAATTCTTTAGGTGTGTAGCAGGAGTCTTACTCCTCCACTTTTTTACTATTTAGCGTATTTATGTTGAGGAAGAATATAACAATAGTACACAATGGAAATTATTTTATTTTGTATTTATTAGTTTATATTTTCATTTTTATTTATTCGAATGAAATCGCCACATCATCAGAGGGTTAGATTCAAATCATCCGGCCAATCTACCGAATTGGATGTCAAAGAGTGCAAAGAATCTAGCAGGACTATCATTAATTATGTAATTGGGAGTTTGTATTGAATCTTCGTCGAGTTCCATTTATTCTGCATGGTATTTGTGCATGCATGATTCCTTCTTATACTGTTTAGTTTTGCCCAACATTTCTGGAAGGTCATAAATAGAATATATTTTAATTTGTTATTGTTTATTAACCGGTTCACTTTTAAAGTTTATTTTAACATTAATTTCAACACATAAAAATTATAAAAGGTATAAAAAAATATTTTACATAATAATTATATCGGTGAGGATTACCTATCACCTGTCACTCCGAATGAGTTGAAACTTTGCAATCGCAAAGAGGAAGGTTTATATAGGCCCCTACAACAACAAAATTCTGAGAAAGTATTATCAAAATTTTGAGAAAAATCGATTTGAAAAGTACGGAAAAGTAGCATAAATCATGCAGTAGACCCCGGTGATGCCACATTCATCGGCCGGCCGGCGCATTTTGTTGACGGTACGTGCACTGGGATATACTCTTACACTTAGAAAATTTCGCACCGGCAGATGCAGCTCGACGCTCCTACATGTAACATCGCTTATTTTTTGTTTTTACGCGATTTTTTGGGGGTGAAACGTAATAGTATACTGCCCCATACCGCAACTATACTTTTTAATGCTATTTCGAGGGTCTCTCACATCCCGGTTGCATAGATCCCGGTTTTCTTGATCGGTGGCGCTTCTCGTATGTTTAGCCTAGTAACCAGAGTCAAATCCGCCCTGGAGGGGTGCAGAGCGGAGCGGAGCGGAGCGGAGCGGAGCGGAGCGGAGCGGAGCGGCGCCCCGTAAGGGTAGGATTTGACGATGGATTACCCTCCTTTTCGAATGCACACCCCTAAAATTGGAAGGCAAAAAAAATTTAATTTTTTCACTTTTTAGGCAATACACGAGTTATTTTCCATTTTTTTGATTATATTTATTACTAATATCTACTAATCACACCCCCATCTATCCGAATTTCAAAGAAAAATTCAAATCGGAGCGAAAAAATTTCACTCCATTTCAAGGGACCGTAACCCGATCTATGTGGCAGACCCCGAGGTCGACCGCATACATGAATTTACTTTTCCCTTCTTTTCAAATCGATTTTTCTCAAAATTTTGACTATACTTTCTCGGGCAAAATTTTTACAGGACACTCTAATAAGGTTCCTTTTGCTAAAAAAAACATTTTGGGAAAATTTGGGGTGACAGGTGATAGGTAATTATTCCCATTATATCATATTTAGCTTAGGTTGCCTTCCAAACTTGCATGTTGCAATCTTCATTGATTTTATTCGAGCCCAATAAGAGAACGCCATTAAATGGGAATTCTTGGCATTTCTTCAAAGCCTGGATATTATAAACAAATAGAGGTGTCAAATGTTACTACTTCTAAATAAAAACATACCTTCATTGTAATTATACCACCTAAAACGACCAAAATATCCGTAGTTAATATTATTACCACCAACATTAGTACCATTATTAGTACCACTATTATCATCATTCAAAACCATAAGACTAACAATACCAAAAATTACAAATATACAAATAGCACAAAGTACACAATAAACTTCGCGTTTATTTTCACATGTAGTCTGAAACATAAGAGGAAGATATTAATCTTATTGTTAATTAAATTAAATCTTAAATTAACAAACATTTATTCAACTTGACTGTAGCTGTTAAAAATTACGTCGTTCAAATGCCTGCCACCAACTTTAATACAAGTTTGAATTATGGTACAAAATTATAGATGACAAATATCCACCTATTCCTGCAATTTCTTCGAGAATTAGGCTTTTAAGCTATTAAATTATTGCAGGCACTTACTTTCAAATAATCCAATACAAATTACTTGAATTCTGTTAAATAGGGGACGTCGAGAGCCAAAACAAATGACTAAATCCAAAGATTTTTGGTACTTAATGAAATTGAAGAATATAATTTTCAAATTTTCAGTTTTTCTCAAAAATTTTAAAGAATTTAAACATAAAAATGCGAAATTTATTATGGGGAACTTTGTATGTTGTAACTGTCGAATTTATGTGCGTTACCGTTATGCCTTGAAATTTTGCATCATTATTACTATTATTGGGTGGAAGCAATGCATTTCTGGATGTTGAGCCTAGTTCAACTGAATCAAATATCTCAGCATTTCTATCGTTATTTTCCACTATACTTGTATCTGTACTGGAAGCCGATTCGTAGCAAATCTGAATAATGGAAACATCACCATTAATGCTAAGGTGGCTAATTTTATCATAACGAATTATTTGAGGAAAATCAAAATAATGTTCACCATTGATAGTTACCTAAAAGATTTTAGTTAACTTAACCATTTAAAATTTTAGAATCAGTATTAAAATTTTTTACTTCATATAGATCCACTCCAAACAACACAGCGATATCAAAATTTTCAGCGATCTCAAATGGAACAGTTGATTTGCGAATTTCTTTTCCCCATATTCCATGACGTAAGGAATTAACACAAATATATCCTTTTAAAAATCTTACAGATATCTGTAACGCAATATCATCATTCGGAATAGTATTAGAACCACATTGTAAACTAATGTCAAATCTATTTAGATACATAATGTAATATCAAATTAATGAAAGGAAGGAATGTAGGTATATTTACCCATAAGAAATTTTTGAGATCATACCTTGAATTTTAATCAATTTTTGAGGTGACAGCTTACCATCACCACCTATATACCCTACATAGGGAATTCTCTGAAAAAATATTAATTAGATAAAACTTTACCTACTTGAATTGCATTTTAGATCAACCAGTCAACCACATAATAGTATAATGTAATCCTTACTGGGTTAAAAATGGCTTTATCCATCACTTTATTGTTACAGCAAGTTGAAAATGCAAATTTTATAAGTAGATTTATAGAAATGTACATGTATACAGTACACAAGCGCGAAGTCTTAAAAGTAACTATCATAAAATATTTTAAATTCATAATATTATGTGCATTTTATCTGCAAACGGATTGCGTCACTTGTAGTGACTGGAAAATCTAGTGATTTGATATATTCATTGGTTTAACAGCTTCAATCATTTTCAACTTTCGCCCCCCGACCTCTCAGATTATTTTAAGAAACTGTTTATTTGCTATAATAAATAATATGATAATTGTTATTATTGTAACCTAAAATAAATAACTTATTATAACAAAGAGAATTACACCAATACGTAGTAATTTTAATTTTGAAAAAAAAATTTATATTTTACATAACAGAAATTCATCACACATTTAGCTCTTTCTTATCTGTTTTAGATTGTTCAAATTATATTTATTAAAAAAAGCGACGGAAACGTCGAGAACTTACAAGGAATAGTAACATTTTTGTTTTAAATAAATTTCAATAAGAGTCGGAAATGGGAATTTATTGAGATTGATTTTCATTTTCTTAAAATATACTACATTATCATGTTAGTGATAGGGTAGCAGTATATGATGAGATAATTGCTAAATCACATTGAACGTTTTTAATACATTATAATTTTCTCAAACATACCACACTTGAAAATCTGGAAAATTTTATACTGAATAAAAGTTTCCGCTTTACTGTGATTTATTTCTTATTGAAAAGATTTAGTTTTCTACTGTCGAATTTTTAAGCCTTGAAAAGCTGTAAATGTAAGTTAGTAGAAGTTTGAATGTTGCATTCTTTTTTTCGTTGGATTCGTTTTATACTTGAGTTATAAATTGAAGTGTAATTTAAACTTGACTTGCTTAGCTAAATTAAAAACTTAAATTCTCATCCTTTTTTAATTGGCACTCTTGAAATACAAAGAATCTGTGTAGGTCACCTATTAACCAAATTTTAATTTGTAAAAAGGTGCTTCATAATGTAGGACGTAGAATTAACTTGTTAGTGTTTTGTTACAATAGCACTACGTAGGTAAGTACTACTTACTTATTTTATAACACGAAAGTGTGTTACGAGAATGGTAAAGTATTTTACTATAATTTGGAGTAGATCAATTAGAGATCCAGATGCTGCAAAAAAGTAATGCTAAAATTATTAAATATTTATTAATTGTGGTGGAATAGCAATTATCCATTAGAAAGCGACAGTCCATGTTTTACATCGGTTTAATCGTAATAATTCCTATTCATTTATCACAACGCTGTTAAGATTTATAACTGGAAATGGTTTAATATGGGTAACGAAGTAATTTAAATTGTGACATTTAAAGTTTTAATTACTTTACAATATTGTCAAAGTACGAATCCAATTTGAACATAATTTGAAATCTTAAATTAATTATTATTATGTCATAAACATGGATTCTTTAGTTTCATTCTTCGTATGATGTTTGCACCCTTTTCTATTTACTACGTTATGTTATCACATAAATTTGGAATCTAGAGTTTAACATGGGCTCCGACCCACGGGTAATATTTATACATTTAATTTTTGATAAGGGTTACTACTAGGTAAATTGCACTTCGGTGATGTGACTTGCCTTCCGAAGGGGAAAGGGTTAAAATAATATTCTTACATCACCCAGAACCGAACCGGGCACCTCCACGTATTAGCAGCCAAACCCACTAACTGCAAAGCCATGACCGTTCCAATATCTAATTAATATTCTGCATATTACCAAAAAGTAGTGAAAGAAAATGTTGTACCGACTTGTTTTCTGTGTAGTATTTTTTCAATTTTCTATTTACAGACCAGTAACTAAGAAAGTTATGAAATTGATATGAAGCTTTCTGTAGCTTTCATAAAATAATAAACGTTAATTTTATAACATTTTAGTTTCAAGTTCTATTATAATTTTCGCTTTTAATTTGCTGTTTTGTATTCTAATAATAAGTTGCCAACGAATGAATTCTATTGTGCATTATTCTATAACAATTTATTACAATTAACTTTTTGTAATAGAAATAAATCTAAAAAATATATAACTCTAATTGGTAATTTAATGTTTTGAATTGTTTAATCCATTTTTAAGCTAACAACAAATAACAAATAATATTATTATATTACTTATCAATTAAAAAATTTGCAATTTATTATATTTTTCAGATAATTATATAAAATATTATTACACTTTAAAATTTATTATATCTACACTAAATTTTAAAAGATATTAAGATTTAAAAGTAACATTTTCTATTAGGATATCCGTGTAGTGCAAATTATCAAACAGGAGCAAATATTTGCATGAATTAATTTAGTGGCCACAGGGTTTGTTACAGTGTAAACTCGGTAATCCATTAAGACATATAGATTGTTTCAACAACTTTCTATATTTCTTGCCATTTTTGATTTTATTACTTCAAATATAAGTTATTAAAGGTTAAAAAAATGTTAAATTTGTAATATAATGTTTATTAAAGAGCTATAATCTAATACTTAATAGAACGTATAAAAATTTCAGGAACAGATTTTCATTAATTAATTTAAATTATTAAATTACCTTAATATAATAATTATATTAGTTCTAAACAAGATTTCAAGATATTTAATTGAAAAATTTGATTCAATCAACATGATTAACAATTATTCAATAATTTTAGAATCACTATGATGTGGAAAAATAATCTGAAAACTTCTCTTTAAAAAGAAAATACTAAAACTTCAAATAATACAGCGTAGTATTTAACAGTCAGTAGTACAAATATAAATAGCACAACACTTAAATATAACATCAAAGACACAATCGCAATGTTTAGAAATATAAAATGTTTGTGTTTCTTATAATAATAATATATCGTTGTATAATATTTAAATGTAATAAATAAAAATAACTAATTTATTTATTTAAGTTTTAAAATCGTATAACTTAAGGTCGTTTGACACTTTACAAAACCTTGTCAAATGACCACTCAAACATTGTAATATACACGATCTTATAGAAAAATGAAATTATGTGCGAAATGTTGTATTATTTATAAAACAAATTTTACTTTAAACTACGAAGCAGAAATTAGTGTTTTAAGGCTGCAATTTCAGAAGTCTTTAGTTTTAACGTGAAACATATAAAAGTCTTATATTTGGTTAAAAACGACATTTTTTTGTTTTTCTATTGGAAAAACAATCCCCCCCCCCCCGCCATAAAATAGCATTTGCGTTCGATGCTCTGCAGGTATTTAAAGCTGCTTTAGATCAACTTGCTGGTGGCTCAGTTTGACCTATGTACTATCACGGAACGGCCAACTTTTGTTTCCAGTAATTTTGTTGAAAAAACCGTTAATAATTTATACAATATATTTTTTAATTTTAATTATGAAGTTTAGGACGAGAGGGGTATATTTTTATCTTCTTTTTGTGAAATTTATATTGGGGGTTGTACATATTTATTTTAATTACATTATTTATCAATTTGTTTACCCAATTAGCCCATTCAAAGAAAATTTACTTTTGTCATGCCATTTTATACAAGGCCATCATCATTACATACTAAATCCTATCTGTTTAAACTTGTGCAAGTTGTATTTTAAACAATTGCAATAATTTTCTAATTTAAGAATGGTTACTTGTTATACTTGGTGATAAAGTCAAAATAATTGTAGTTAATGATCGCTCAAATTGCACAGTTAAAAATTGAATTTTTTGTGCAATTTGCAATAAATTCATAATACATAGGTATAGTAGTTTGTTCTTGAAATTTTAGGTTAATTTAAGCAATTTATATTTTGGATTTAGCTTTCTGAATAACTTAAAGAAGAAGGATTTTCTCATATTATGACTTCGAAAAACATGGGTGCGTTTTTATTTTTCAAAGTTATAGCACAAGAAACTTCGTAAGATATTACTTTTAAATTTAGCGGTAATACTTTTGACCCACGGTGGTCTTATTGACCCCTAAATCAACTATATATTTACTATAAAGAAAATACAAAATAGAAAGTTTCTAGGTTGGTTTCCAGTTGTAGCATATTCACTGTTGCAGTTCTTATTTGTAAACTAGTTTTTTTAAACGAATGAGCTTTGAAAAGTTTTCAAATTACTATTACATTTAATCTTTGTTTTCACTCAGTTCATGAGAAAATTGTAACGACCTCGACCTCGACCTCATAAAACGCAAAAAAACAAGCAGAAGAAAAAGGAGAACTGATACAGCGGTCACTTTTGTCTTTTTATATTTGTTTTCCTGAAAAAAAAAAACTTTGAAATTTGGCCGACAGAAAGTGCAACTTTTACTCACAGGTTGAGGATCAGAGCTTACTTCATCAATCGCGTTATTATTGTCAAGAACTTGCACTTCTTGAAAACGTGACAAATTTTGTTGGACCGGATAGGGATTTGCGTTTTCACCATCTAATGAAACTACTGTTTCATAAGATGGCGGAGGTAAACAAGTACTATCAGCATTATTTGGCGAAGTCAATGATTTGACTGGGGTTGGAAATAATCTAGCATAAGGTGGTGGGTTAAGTTCGTCTCCTGAAATTTCATTATTATTAGTATTCAATATTTCAAAATTCTTTAGTTTATATAGTTAGATTACCACACATCGCCGGCGCCGATTCAAACGAAATTTGGGTAATAGAAACAACACCATGAATGTTTAGGTGACTAATTTTATCGTAATGAATTCTTTGAGGATAATTAAATGTAGCTTGTCTGTTGATAGTTACCTAAAAAAATTGAAAAATCAACACTTGAGATTTTTTAAATAAAATTTAAATTTTATTACTTTGTAATGGTCAAATTTACACAGCACGATGATTTCAAACCTTTCGCCAGGTTTTATCATTGTTTCTGCTGGTTTACGTATCTCTTTATGCCATTCTTTGTCATCTGAAGAATTTAAACTAATGTAACGGCTCAAAACTTGCACATATATTTGCAAAGCAACATCTTGAGCAAATGGTATAGCACCACAATGCAAACTAATATTGAACCTAAAATGGTACATTCATTATATATAATATAATAAGTTAAATAAAAATGCACATACCCAACCATTGGTACGATACCAGAAATTCTAATTAATTTTTCAGGATAAAATTTTCCGTCACCACCTATTGGTCCAATATATGGAATACACTAAAAATTAATGAATTTTAAGATTCCATCTAGGTACAAAAGTTCATAACTTGTGTATGTGTCTTACTGGATCTATAATAGGCTGCTCCATTAATTTTTGTAATTTTTGTTTGAAAATTTTATAGCGCACACGCGGTCTTAGTAAGAATATCGTTTAACACAAACCCAATTTTAAACCAAATCCATAAAATATCTCATGTTAATTGATAAGAAGAAGGAAATTTTTTTTAAATCCACAAAAAAATTGATAAGATACATTATATAAATATCTTTGGAAGCACCAACTGGGAAGGTTGGTTAACGATTTAAATCTTATGCTACTGCAATATTATCAGCGAAGGTAAATAATAAATTTACCTTGTACCTACCAATATTTTCAAGGATCAATAAACGATTGGGAATTATTTTTTAGATTTGGGATCATTTAAAATTTGGAACGTGGTAGACCAGTTTTAAAATCATTTACCTACACTTTCTACACGATGATTTTTTAAAAATCTGTAAACTTAAATAGTTAACGCAAAATACGTAATATTTGGTGGTTGTAAGAGTGCCAAGTTGCGTTATGTGGAGGCGTTTATATTAATAACTTAAAATGAAAAATAAAATTAAAATAAATGTGCACGTAAAATGATTTAAATACGTTTGAAAAAACGGTCAATCATCAACTCTTTTAGTAGTGCCTAAATATTTTTCCGAATTGTATATACCCACGTCTATGGTTTTATATATTAATTTTCATACTTTCTACTATTTTTTTTTAGTTCTTTTAACTCACTTCCGTATCTAGGTGTTTGACTCGAATGGTATACAAAAACTTAAAGGAATTGGTAATATTAAAAAGGTTGATAAAGTTAAGTTTACTTTATTGCGGTTAATTACTTAACTTAAAAAGTGACGTCTGGCGAAACTATTATTAGATAGTAAATAATAATAGCATAAATATTATAATAGTTGAGTGAATATAATAATCAGACAATGTGCGCTATATGAGAACTAACAATTACCAAGATACAATAAAGATCGTTTAAACTATATTATAACTTTAATGACATACTACTTGTTATGAGTTATATCAATGTATGTACATATACATATATACGAGTCTGATACAATTATTAAGTTATAACTTGCAAAGGCACTTTCAAGTAGTTCTATTTTTGGACTGAATGCTATAATTTTATTGTGTTACTAATTAATATAGTGAAAGCATTAGGCGACAAAATATTTTAAGAAGCTTCCATTTAATAGATGCTTGTCAAAAATGAAAGTCTGAATGATACATATTTTTCTGCAGACGTAACTTTCTATTAGACCTCAAAATACATTAAACTGCAACAGCAAGTTCGTTGCATTGAAGATCGCTCACTTCATTTGAAATTTAAATTTTATTAGCGGTGTTTATTTAAAGGCCTGCCTTATTTAAATAATCTAATCTGATAGGCACATTACAAGTTTTTCAATATTTACAGTGTAATATCGCACTACGAAAATATTTTCTTCGTTAAAATTTCTATTTATTTTGTTTGCTTTAATATTTTGATTGGGCGTCATGAGATGACTGGTATTGATGTATCTGTGGTATACATTTAAATTTTTAATTAATATTTTATTATGTATACCGTAATTTAAAACACGTATTTTATTCATATCAGATATCTTCAGCAATGATTTATAATAGTAGTAAGAAATTATTATTTGTTACTTGTTAGGATATTGTTATTGAAATTTATTTTTTAATCCAAAATATTTTTAGACTTTTGCTGTAAAAAGGAAGTTATCAAAATAAATTTCATAATTATTATGTATTATAATTTTTTTATGAATAAATCACGGAAAAATATTATAAATAATTATGTTGATTCAATACTTCATATTAATAATAATTTACTATATACAAAGCTAATCTTTTTAATTTTTTGCAGGCACCGGTACATTTGGTAGAGTGGCGTTATGTAAATATATAAATGGATATGGAGCTATGAAAATTCTGAATTTAGCCGACGTAATTAAACTTAAACAAGTAGAACATGTCAAGAATGAAAAACAAATTTTACAAGAAATTCATCATCCATTTGTCGTAAACTTGTAAGTAATTACCTATTTTAATTAAAATTTTCAAAAAAATAAAAGCGTTACCAGCAAAAAGTTTTATTGTCAATTAACCTTTTCCACTTTATTTTTCATTAATATTTAAGTATGTAATAAGATATAAGAGGGGAGATTTTTAAGTTCGAGGAACGGGGCAGAAAGAAACGCATATATTTTTTTTATAATTTTATTTTTCAATAATATAATTTCCTCGAACATCAATACATTTATTATTATTTACAATTATTTATTCATCGCTATCGAAATGCCTTCCGCGGAACTCTTTTTACCAATTTAGAAATAGGTGTTAATCACTAGAAGCCAAAACTTCTTTGAAACCGTGTGACGTCATGGCACTTTTCGCAATTATTGCCTTGTGAACACGTGCATTATCTTGTAGTAAAAGTACAATTTTGGTCAATTTCCTTCTTTTTTATTTAATTTTTTTTTAATCGATGTAAAATAAAAGAGTAGTATGCGCCTTTTACGAGTATGATAGTACCTTTATTTTTATAATCTATTAAAAGAATGAAAGCATTTTTTTGGGGGATTATTTTGTTTCCCATTCTATCTAGGTGTGCCCTCCAATTTTCTTTGTATTCCAAGATTTTTCTTTGACCGAAAAGAATTGTAATTCGGCGCGAATGTCCTCGTTTCGTATTGGGTCCATTCTTGTGCATCCTTTAGTTCTTTTTAAGAATTACATCTCCGCCGCTTGCAGTTTTGATTCGCCTCTTTTGGGGGGACCTACGTTTTGCAACCATATGTTAGGACAGGTATCGCCATTATTTTATAGAAATTTATTTTTGTTTCCTTACGAGTTAGATTTTTCAGGTTTCTATGTATCGTTCCGCATATGTGATGAAACCTATTTATTTTGTTGGTTATTTCATTGTCTTGGTCGAAGCTTACGTCGCATCCCAAAAAGTTAAAATGGGATATTTGTTCTGCAGATTGGTTTTCTATAACAGTTTTACTCCTGAATATCTCTTTTCCTTTGAACTCCATAACCTTCGCCTTCTCTTTCAAAACAAAGTTTATGCAGGGTAAAAATTGCTCTATGGAGGTCGGCTTATTCTGTCTCTTGTATTATTTCAAGGTTATCCGCGAATAATAGGCAATTTATGAATGTATCCCGATGTATTTGTATTCCTAAATTAATTTGTTCTTTCCACTCTCTTATCATGGCATCAAGATATATATTAAACAATGTTATACAAATATTAGTGCATGCTTGAAAATGAAAAAGGACATTGAAAAAAATGGCCGCTTCCTTCTGTCTCATTCTGCGAACTTAAAAATCTCCTCTCGTACGTATGGGCCTATGCCCAATGCTTATATTTATAAACATAATTTCATTATTTTTCATAGCTTTTACATGAAGTTTAATTGACTAACAGCTTAAAAAATTGTTGTTTGATTCTAACACAATTTTTCTAAAAATTTGTAAAGGTTTTATAAAAATCCGTGACATAACGGAAATTTGTTAATTTAGAAATTGTAGAATGTAATACATTTATAAAAAAAATATTTCAACCACCCCCTTAATGTTATAAAGAAGTGTGACTTGAAAGGAGAGATCTACTTAGCATTGCAAATAAGTTTTATTTAATTTCCTCGATATATTCAGATTCTATAGCATGATGAAGATATAAATCTAACTTATTAAGACAGTTATACACTTGACAATAGTTCGAATAATTAATACTGAGAGTAATAATTATTTATGAGTGCATTCATCTCAACTGGAAAAACAAGCATTTATATATTATTAAATCGCAAAACTATAAAATAGCCGTTTCTATCGTAAAATTAAATGGAGAACTTTTCTTCTCATAATATTAACGATTTTACAAAACTTTGTGCAAGGAGAAATTTTAAAATAATTAAATTTAAGTTTTTTCATTAAATTTACACAAAAAACTGATAAAACTGGCAATAAAAAAGTATGTCATAATATTTAATCGCTAAATAGTTAATAATTAAGTCGCTTTTACAATAAATTATTTAATGATTAATAAAAAACTGGCTGATTATGTTAAACAGCATTCATTATCTAAGAAACTTCCCTAGTAACTATGATTTCTTATGACACATTCAGCATTTAAAATTAGAAAATTATCAATTTTATTAAAAATAAAAAACTTTGAAGTTCAATACCACTTAATTACGTTTATCATAAAATCAAAAAAAATCTTTTAATAAAACTTAACTGTTATAATTGTATCTTCATATTATAATATACCAATTGCTTTCATAATTCTGTATCTATGAGAAAATTACATTAGTAAGACAATTAACTATATAACAATTCTAAAATTCACAAATAACACCTTCTAAAAATCCATTACGTTCCAGAAGTTATATTTTATCAAATGTAATAATATAATGATTTATGATTCGTATTAAAACTATAACATGTTTTTATCAAAATAGTCGATGTAAAGCAACGCTGTCTGAATTTAAACTTTCTTGGCAACATTCGGAAATAAATACACGTCAATAATATCTTTTCGAAGATACCTGTTGGAATTGCATAAGAAAAAAACCAAAATAAACACTTAATAAATTTATTTACTTTTCGATCGAATCCTAAGTAATTTAAAAATATATTTATTTGAGTGATTGTGGTGGTCTGCTTTCTGTGTAGACGTAGTAGCCATGGACTTACATCTTCTTGTGTGAAAATCCTTGTCTTAAAAATAGCCAATGCACATGTTAAAAACACTTTAAACATTATTTACTAAACTTGTTTTGAAAATTTAGCAGTGTAGTGTCGTCAATTTTTTTTTTTATTATCTATTACTTACTACTTACAAGCAAGTACCACTTGGCAAATTTCTGTCTGCTATTTCATATAGGTAATATTACATACCTGCCACCACCATTGATCAGAACTACAACTTTTTAGCCCGATATAGTCTATTCGTATAAACACAATATTCCAGCAGGTATATACGATTTGGCACTAATATATCAAATTATGAAAATTTCTGTTTAGCATAGTGTAAGACGTCACAATCTAATTTTGTACTAAGTAAAACTAAATTGATTTGGAAACGTCAAATAGAAATAATTACTTTTTAAATAAGTCAAATACATGGATCAGATACAGATGGTAATAGAACTTAATATATTAGTCTTCCAATCCGTCACAGCATGATCATCATATTATATTTTAATAATTCTTAATAAATATCTAAAATAGCCCAATACATAATTCAGCTTTCGAGAATTGATGACAATTATTTTCATCATAATTATTGATTAAAAAAGTCATCGAAGAAAAGTAGGTACCATAAGAACATTAAGCACGTCCTGGAAATAAGAGAAGCGCTTTCAATTGACATCAAATGGAGAAAATCTTTTCTACTATTTTCTAAAGTAGATATACTAATATTAGTTAAGCAGTTAATATTCCATATCAAACAAGATTTTACTATTGAAGTAATAAAATGTTCAAGCTATTTTAAGTTGTATTTCATGATTGTTATTATTTAATTATTTATAAATGTTTATAAATAATAAGTATTAACTGAATATTAAAATATTTTTGGCACCAGAAATATCAACATTTTTACGTTTTTACCTATAAATATTAAAACGTAGTTTGTACTTTTAATTTTTATTTACGTCTGTTAAATAAAGGCGCGCTAACTACGCTATAGGGTTCATGACGTGAAAGTCGCTCATGAGAGTAAAAGACAACTGGTTTTATTTAAGCCGGAGAAAATATGACCCACTATTTATAATTTGGTATATTCGTTATATTGACTGCAATTATATTACACAACACAAAATTATAAGTTAGAGCACACATGAATTCCAATTTATCAATATTAAATGAAATTTTTTTTGCAGATTATGGTATTCCAAAGATAATTCAAATATTTACATGTTACTAGAATACGTATGCGGTGGCGAGTTGTTCACTTACCTTCGAAACCAAGGAAGATTTAGTTCGTCTACAGCAAATTTTTACAGTGCCGAAATTGTTTTAGCCCTAGAGTACTTACATTCAAAAAATATTGTATATCGAGATTTAAAACCCGAAAATTTATTGTTGGATAAAAGTGGACACTTAAAAATTACAGACTTTGGTTTCGCAAAAAAATTAACAGACAGAACGTGGACACTTTGTGGCACACCGGAATATTTAGCCCCAGAAATCATTCAAAGCAAAGGACATAACAAAGCAGTCGATTGGTGGGCATTAGGTATATTTTGGTCATCGTTGCTAGAGAAGTTTTTTTAACAAATATTTTTTAGGCATCCTAATATACGAAATGTTAGCTGGGTATCCACCGTTTTTTGATGATAATCCATTTGGTATTTACGAAAAAATTTTAGGAGGTAAAATAGACTGGGTTAAACACATGGATCCTGTCGCTAAAGATTTAGTGAAGAAGCTATTGATTCCAGACCGAACCAAACGATTAGGAAACATGAAAGTAAGATTATAATTTTACTAATTTGTCCAACTCTTTCGTTATTTCGGATTTATTTCGTTTGTATTACATATGGCTTTTTTTTAGAATGGAGCGGAAGACGTTAAAAGGCATCGATGGTTTAAAGGAACTGATTGGCAGGAGGTATTTAACAAGAAACTAAAGGTAAACATTTTAATAATTATTCACCATGCAGTTGAAAAAATGTTTTATTTTATTGCAGTCTCCAATAATTCCGGAAGTAATGTACGAAGGAGACACAAGCAATTTTGATGATTACTCAGAAGCAGACATTAAGTCAACAAGAACGTTAAGTGAAGAAGAATTGAAAGTGTTTGAAGATTTTTAGTGTTTTACAATTTTTTAATTGTTATGAGTTGATATTTTTATAGAATAGTTAGATTAGTACAAATCACTATGATGGTTTTGTAAAATTGTGATATAAGAATTTCTAAGTCGATATAAATTAATTATTATATTTGAAGTTTATTTGTTTTTATTTATACAAATTTCTAAAGCTTTTGTAGATGTTTATTGTATGCCCAAGACAATTTAAAATAAATTGTGTAAATGTTTATTTTTTATTCAAAAAATAATAATAATGTAATATGATCGGATTTATATATAGTATGTTTGAATTAGACTCAATAAATGAATTTACTCTACAAATTTAAGGATATATTTTTGTTCAATTACTTATTTTAGTTTGAAGTTTAATTAAATATCTGTTAACATGATCCACAACCATCGACACTCTAATAGAGCTGCGGGACACCCCCAAAAAAGCGCTCGGAAAACGACCAACGGACCAGTCGCGTACTAATGCCTATTTTTTTTTAAACTTAATTGAATAATGTTCAGAGATAGAAAATATGTATTTTTGACTGAATTATAGGGGGCGCAACCTATGCAAAAGGCGCCAAATCGCTAAAAATTTGATTTTTTCGTATCTTTTTTTTTTAATTTTTAACAACAAAAACTGCACACTTGATTTAAGCGCACCTTCTCACCGCGAGAGCAGCGAAAAACTAATTTCTGAGCTTGTTTGAACACGCTTACTCGCACGACAAGTTCGATCAAGTTTTCCGCGAGTCCGCGTGCGCTTGTCCTCACTTCTTCGTGGATAAAAATCATAGGTAAATACCTCTATGAAAATTCACGATTTTCGGCAATAGCAGTCTCTCCAAGAGCTGTTATGATAATTTACCAGCGAAATTTATTGTTTATAACTATGTATTCGTTAATTTATTAGTAAAATTTAGTGAAATTTATTGACGCATTAACAGCCATTTTGAAGGGTTGCCCACCCTTAAATTTGATAAAAAATGTATATTTCATATCCTTTGATAACATTTTATCGATAAAAAACAAAATTTTGCATTAGTACGCCAGTGGTCGCTACATGGTCGAAAACTGGGGGTGTCCCGCAGCTCTATAAGAGAATTATCTGAATTGAGTGTTTCCCTAACATAACAATTAATAGGCGTCTCAATACATTTATTTATTTATTCATTCAAGGTACTTTGATTAGCACTGTAAGGATTTTTAAGACAAGATGAAAAATAAATGTGTCTACCATTACTTAAAATAAGTAAACTGATAACAATAATAACTATAATTATAAAAAATATTATACAAATAATTTTCAAAGATTGTCTGCTATTCTGAACCTGAAAGTTAAAAAACGTCATTCTTGTTATTTCAAAAATACAATTTTTACTTACTGGAAGAGAATCAGAATTCACTACATCATTAGTAACCGGGTTTGGTTGTAAATCTGACAAAGAAATTAATTGCATAGATTGCATAGGAAAAGAAGAGTTTTCACAGGATGATTGATCATTGAACTCAAGATTATGGAATGATAGCGTCGGGTATATATGTGTACATCCATTTCCAAAGTCGGAGGAAACTGATTCATAAGATATTTTAGCAATGGATACATCGCCATCAATACTCAAGTGACTTATTTTGTCATAATAAATTCTTTGAGGAAAATCAAAATAATGTTGACCATTAATGGTTACCTTAAAAATTCATAATACATTTAAACATTGTTTTACTGTATGAAATTACTCTTATATTTTATTTTATTTACTTTGTATTGGTCAAATGTGCATAATACGATGATCTCAAATTTTTCGCCACGTTTAATTGGTACACTGTACTTCCGTAGTTCTTCTTCCCACATCCCATCACGAAAAGAATTTATAGAAACGTATTCATTTAGAAGTCTAACTGATAATTGCAAAGCAATATTGTTTTTCGGAACAATATTACTAGGACCACATTGCAAATTAATATCAAATCTAAAGTATAAAACTGGATGAAGATTAGTAAATTGATTAAAAAACTTATACCGACCTATATGTAACTTCTGGAACTGCTCCGTTAATTCTAATCATTTTTTGAGGAGCAAATTTATCAACATCTATATGACCAATATATGGAATACTCTAAAAATCATTATTATTTTTTTTATAAAAGTTTTATGAATTGGAAAAAATAAATCATTACTGGATTTACAATAAGGTTTTCCATTTCGAACATTTTGAAGCTAAAAAAAGGTCGTATAGTAAAATCACAAAAATATTAATTACACAATAATTTACTGTTTTCTGCTGACATGCCTGTGCTTGAAATAAACGAGAACTACTACTAATATATTTTTTGAATTATTATCTACAAATTTTAATTAAGTGATTAAGAGGAAGTAAAATACCCACGACCGACAGTTATGGTAGATATAAAATAACTGCAGAAAATTTATACCAACTGGTAATTTAACATTGTTTAAAAATAGTAGATTATATTAAGGATAGTATTATCTTGCGGTAAGGAATAGAGTTTTTGTACAGGGTGGTCTATTTTTGACTGTTAATTTTGGCAGCACTTCTTATTAATCAATTTAGGAAAAATATGTTTATGCAATACACATTTTGTTACTTGCTTACGATAATTAAAATGAAGAAGAAATAAGGTGAAAATGATAATACAACATGCTATTAATCTCATACTTGTTTGGGAGCTGATTTTAAATATTTGGAAATAAAAATAACTAATATAAATTACTACATTTTAGAGAATTCAATTTTGTACCTTTTATCAATCGGTATCGATGCCGCAGCCTTGAGCAAATCCCGTTTTAAGAGCTCAATATTTTCGTGAGGTACTTTTCAAGGTTGTTCCTCAAGCACCGACCATAATTTGAAATTCCAAAGGGTTCAACTTGGGACTTCCTAAGGGTCAGTCTTCCACGGTAATAAACTCAGGTAGATTTCTTTGCGGCCATCGTTGGGTTATTTAAGCTTTATGCGCTGGTGCAGAATCTTGCTGAAACACCCAACAGTTTTAACGAAATAAGTTATCACCTAGAGGCTTAACTACGAGTTCTAACATTTCTTGGTATGCAGAAGCTGAGACGTTTTTACTCCTTTTTCACAAAAATACAGCGTTACTCTTTCATACGACCCACCTGACCAAACTACATGATCATTTTGATTGTTGAATTTTACTTCAACTGTGAAAACTTTTTCGTCAGTAAACAAAATATTTCTGCGATCTTCATTCGGGTGCCAGTCCAGTAGTCGTTTAACTCTTTCTTGTCTAATAATTATTAGAGCGATTGTAAGACGCTGTGCTGTAGTTCTTTGATAAGCCCCAAGTTTGAAGTCATTTTTTAACATGCGAGGCAAGGTTCTTTTCGAAATTTGAATTTTCTTTGTCATAATTTTTTATATCATTAAGGGATTTCTTTTAATTCGTTCGCCCAGTGCTTTAATAACCTTAGGAGTCCTTACGTTTCTTTCCACTTTTTTTCCAGTTATCTACCCCAAACATTTCATTATACCATTGAATAGTGCAATAAAAAATATTTTTATTCCGGTCTCCTTCCGGGACATATGGAGGAAGAGCTATATAACTTCCATTTTTAAAAAGGAAAATCGTTATATCCCATTTCACATGCTCTGGAGTCATTTGAGAAGCATATATGCAGGTATTTCTCATGGAGCTCTTCTTTCAAAACTCGAGTCAATTGGATTTTGTTCGCTTGCGGTTAAATGGCTTTGTCATTATTTAAAAGGTAAAACTCAGCAGGTACGAATTACAAACTTCGCACAAATAAAAACGTCTAAATGGTAAGAAATTGAAACGAGTCATGGAGGTTGATGATTTGGGAGTTCGTTTGGATACTGGTTTGACTTTTATTTAATAGTCACATCACAAATTAATATTTCCAAAAATGATTTTCGGACTTAGGGTTTTATTAAGCGTCAAACGAGATATTTTAATACTTTTTTTTTATTTTAGCTATTACACTCTAAAAAGAATATTGCTATCTCTTTACGAGATTTGCAAATCCTTTTTATAGGGGTGGATTAATCCCCGTATTACAGGTTGTTTCGTTACATTTTTGTGTTTCTTCCTCTTTGTCACTTATTCCGCAGCCTTTCCCCAGTTCGCTCCTTCCCACACACTTTCACAGTCTCGGGTGACTTGCGGTCCTATCCACGATATACCTCCAACCCCGTCTATCATAGACTCTCTCCGCCCAGCCGTCGATCCCCATCTCTCTCAAGTCATGCCTCACCTGGTCTAACCATCTAATTCTCGGTCTTCCCCGAGGTCAACTCTCTCCAGGTTTCCAAAGTGTTATCACTTTTATCGCAGTTGCGTTCTCTGATATCATGACGTGTCCCAACCATCTCAGGCGTTGCGACTTTATGTATCTCACTATGTCTTGACCATCGATCGATCTTGCAATTTTGTGGTTCATAAAGGCTCTTTGTTCTCCGTCGACCCCCTTCTTTGGTCCCAATATAATTCTCATAATCCGTCGTTCGAAAACTCTGAGCCTTGCTTCCTCGTCTACCGACATACACATTGTCTCTGACGCGTAGGTGACCACAGGTCTTATCAAAGTTTTGTATACCTTTATCTTTGTTCTTTTTGTCAACTGTTTACTTGTCAGCATGATCCTGTTCGCATAGTAAGCTCTGTTGCCGACGTTTATTATTCTTCTGATTTCCTCTTGCCTTTCGCCCTTTCTGTCTATTAGTACTCCCAGATAGTTGATACTTTCTACTTCCTCGAATCTGTACTTGTCGATCTTATAACTTCGTCCCATGTGATATTCACTTCTATCGCACTTCATATATTTGGTCTTCTGCTCACTCACCACCAATCCCATCTTGTATGCTTCTCTTTCTATTGCTTCAAACAGTTCTCTAATCTTTCTTTGTGATCTCGCCACCAACACCACATCGTCTGCGTATATCAGTATTTGGCTTTCCTTGGTTGTTATCGGACCTTTGGAGTTAACATTTTAAATTATTTTGCTGATTACTACGTTAAAGAGCGTAGCCGAGAGTGCATCGCCTTGCCTCACTCCTCCGTTGAATTCAAATTTTTCTGTCGTTCCTGTGTCTGTTCTAATACAGGCAATTGTTTTGTCTAACGTCATCCCAATCAGAAGTATTAGTTTCGGTGGCGCACCACCTTCTCTTAGGGCTTTGAACAGTTCACGTCTATCCACCTTGTCGAAAGCCTGCTGGAAGTCGACAAACAGCAGATGCAGGGCCATATCATGTTCATAAAATTTCTCTATTGTTTGCTTTACAATATGTATTGCGTCAAATCCATATTGACATTCTTCCAGCAGACCCCCTGTGTGTTCGATTAGTTTGTGATGTATCAATGTTGTTAATATGTTATATGCTGCGTTAAGCAACGTAATGACTCTGTAGTTTCTACATTCTTCAGAGTTACCCTTCTTCTTCAATACTATTATTTCGCCCTCACACTATTCCTTCGGCATAACCTCCTTGTCCCATATCTGTTTCATAAGTGTACTAATTCTTTCGCGTAATATATCTCCTCCGTACTTGATTAGTTCCGCACAGATACCGTCTGCTCCCGGAGCTTTTCCGTTTTTAACTGCATCTATTGCCTTCATGATTTCGCTGTGCGTTAGGCTTGTTATTTCTTGTTCATCTTCTGTCTCTTGCACTACATCGACATTATCCGCTTCGTATTCTCTATTTAGTAGCCCTTGGAAATGTCTCACCCATATTTGTCCAATTTTCTCTTTGTCGTGTTCTACCACTCCGTTTTCGTTTTTCATGCCTCTTGTGCGTATCTTGTGTGTTCTTTTCTGTAGGCTCACAAGTTGGTAGAACATTCTTGATTTATTTTTATTGTTACTAGTTTCTATATCTTTCATTGCCTCTTCTATCCAGTTATTTTTCTTCATCTTATACAATTTACTCGCTTCTTTTGTGTTTCTCTTGTATATTTCAAGGTCTTCATTTTTTCCAGTTCTTAACCATTTTTGTCGCGAGGTTAATTTCTTTTCACTAGCTTCTATACACTCATCATCGAACCATTCTTTGTTTTTCTTTATTTTCTGTCTATACCCGATTTCGCCTTCTGCACTAGGGGTGCGCATATAATCGATTAATCGATCACCGTAATTCGAATAATCGATTATTTCATAATCGATTATGATAATTTATAATAATCGATTAATCGATTATAGAAATAATCGATTGTCAAAATAATCGATTGTGGAAATAATCGATTAAGAAAATAATCGATTTTGAAAATAATCGATTGTGGAAAATAATCGATTATAGAATACTTTATTTTTTATTGGCAACAGGTTTATTCTATATAAGCATAATATCTTGTTTTAATAAATACAACTTTTTAAACTTAAACGTAATCCCAACCCCAACAGCAATTAGAACGACCGAATTAATCGATTATTCGAATTACGGTGATCGATTAATCGATTATATGCGCATGCGCACCCTACTCATAATCGAGTTATGAGTTCATAATCGATTATGAACTCATAACTCGATTATGAATAATCGATTATTTCAATAATCGATTAATCGAAAAAAATCAATTATTTTTTATAATCGATAATCGATTATGAAATTTCATAATCGCGCACCCCTATTCTGCACACTCTCTCAAGCTCGATACTATGTTGTTCCATTCTTGTTGTATGTTATTGCTAATGTCTTTCTTTTTCATTTCTTTGTCCATCTTATCTTTATATTTTTCTCTTCGTTCAGTTTTGTTGAGTTCGTCTATTGCTATTCTTTTGTTCTGCTTTCCATGGTTGTAAAATTTTGGTATTTTTTGTCTTATCTTGGTGATCAGCAAATAGTGATCCGAATCCGCATTGGCGCCTCTGTATGATCATATGATCTCACATCACTTATCATCGCTGTTGCCTTCCTTGATACCATTACGTGGTCGATCTGATTTCCGTCGTTAGTTTTTCCGCCTGGCCACACCCACGTTATCTTGTGTCGTCTCTTGTGTGGAAACATTGTGCTGCATATAACCATTTTCATTACTTCTGCAAGATTGCAGAGTCTGTCTCCGTTGTCGTTCGTTTTTACATGAATTGTGTGTTTTCCTGCGACTGATCTTACATAATTTTCTTTTCCAATTTGGGCGTTAAAATCTCCTATAACAATAAGTGTGTCTTTTTTAGGTACGTCTTCACATATTGCTTCCAGTTGTTCGTAATATTCATCTTTTTCGGTCTTGTTACTGTCTTCGGTAGGTGCATATCCGTTTACAATATACAGGTTTACTTTTGCCTTGATTCTCAGGTATGATAGTCTTCCATTTATTGGTTTAAAGCTTATTACATTCTTACACAACCCTTTTTTTACTATGAATCCAGTACCATTCCTGCCTTGTACATCATCTCCGGAGTAAAACAAAGAGTAGTTTTCCTTTTTAATTTCTCCTTCTCCTGCCCATCTTATCTTTTGCAGTGCTACAACATCAATTCTCTTGCAACCTCCTCCATTTTGCCGGGCTTCAGAAGTGTTCTCACATTCCATGTTCCGACTCTGACCTCGTCCTTATTGAATCTTCTCTTTTTTCTTTCTTTTTTCTGTGTTTCGTACCCACAGCTGATGTTTATCCCCTCATCGTTTAACTTAATACTAACACGGTAAAATTATTATATTTCTCGTAGGTGAGATCTCATTTAGAGTACTCTTCGTATATGTAGTGTCCATATTATTGTAAGTATATTGCGCAAATAGAAAAAGTTCAACAGTAATTTTTCAATTATTTTTATTACTTCGGATTGCATTGAATACATTGTTAAGTGATTATTCACAATTTTACGTGGTCTTCCTCGTTTTTTTTTTCTGCCAGGGTTTCATTTAAATATTTTTTTTAGCCAGCGACCATCGTCCATTCTTAAAAGATGCCCAAACCACTTCAGACCTATAATAACAATAAAAACAACACTTTCCCCAATATTAATTTATTTAAATGCAAACCGGTTTCGACTGTACAGTCTTCTTCAGTCCAATCTTCTTATTCCTACAACAAAACAAGTTATAAAATGTCCTTTTTGCCGCTACAAACCTTAAATACCGTCAAATTTTTCTACAAGAAACGCGTACTCTTTAATAAAATTAAATACAAACAATTACACATTAACTTTACAAATTTTATATCAGATAAATATGTTGTTATCGCATGCACCAACTAGCACCAACCTTCCCAATTCTTTTATAATAGAATTTAAAAAATGGGCACGTAACTGAGGTTTTCATGGTCATTTAAACTTCCAATATTTGTCATTTTCCTTATTCTTCTTACTTCTAGAAATTCCATTAAATCAAGCTTCTTGCCCTTTCTTTCTCTTCAGATCTTTCCGTTCGATTCTTTCTCTGGCGGGATCTGGTACTTCCATTTTCCTTCTAGTTTTCTCGTTAGGGATTCTTTGCAATTTTGATATTCTAGCACTGCGGCAGAGATAGTCCATTTCTACCGCTCTGAGTTTCTTTTTCATTGCTTCTTTTACCACCCACACCTCACAACCGTAGCACATAACTGACTCCACCAGTATCCTTCCGATCCGCTTTTTATTTTTCTTTGAAACACTTCCATCCTACCATATACCATTCATACATCCCACAATCTTTCTTCCTTTCTGGACTCTATGTTTTATTTCGTATTATATCCCCCAAGTATTTGAAGCTGTTCACCTCTTTGATCATGATATCATCGTCTACTGTTATTTCAAAATTAGGATCAGAGTTAACTACAAGGTATTCGGTCTTTGCCATACTCATTTATAGTTCCCACTCTTTATATTGTGTATACAATCTTCTTGCCATAAAGTTCAGGTCGTATGAATCCTGTAACAGTAATTTTTCAATTACTATCAGTATCAATTAGGACTACCCTCAGATGAGTTTTCAGACAATATGTATCTTCAATTATGTAACACAAGATCACTGCAATATCGTAAAGTTGTTGCGGACCTGTACTTCATGCACGGTTGACTATATAATAAAATCGATTGCAAGTTCTGAAAGAGTATTCTTGTAAATGTGTACCACCACGTAACACAAGACAAAATAAAACATTCTGTACAACGTTTCGTGCCACTAATTATGGTTTTCATAGTCCCGTGGTTGGAATGACACGCCTTGATAGGCGAGGTGAATGCGGTAGTATTGAACTACTTCTCAAATCTCTTGTTCATTTAAATGGTCTTGTATGTATTGTTGTGACCCGCTTTGAGCTATAAGAGATGTAAGAAAGCCAGTTACTAAAGGAAGCACAATCGGGGATGTTCTTGTTAATTAAATTGTTATTTAACTGTTTTATTTATTTTAACTGTTAAATTTAATTGTTTAAATGTTAATTTTAAGATATTTAATTTTAAGTTGGTGTTACATCCAAATGCAAAAAAATGATGCGTAGGCTTGAAGACGCGCACGTAACAACGGGAAAAAATAGGGATACCCTAAAACAAATCAAGGATAAAAACAAAAGTGAAAAAGTGATAATTAAGGATAATAAACAAGGAACAGTTAGTTATTAATCTGAGAGCGAACCGGACCGACGTGTAGTCGGTTATTGAATTGAAAGCGTACCGGACGGACGTATTGAAAGTTCCGTTCCGAAAGTTTAAAGATTGTGAGTTGAATTAAGCAACTGGAGTTCGGGGTGTGATGCATCATCGAGTATAAAGAGAAATATTGATCTTCCGATCAACTTTTGGTTTGCAGACCCAAGATTAAAGGGTTCGTGTTTTCCTACGGGGAAAGATAATACGGGAACAGCAATTGGACTGGAATTGTCTCAGGTCAGGGATCTAGCCATTGCAGGATACAATTTGGACCAGGCGATAAGTGATCAAGAAGAAAGTGAATGTGCGCATATTGTTGTGCGATACGGCTAGACGAGTCACCATCAAAACGATAAAGGTTTGGATTAATTTTAATATAATTTTAAGTTTGTTTATGTTTGTATTGAGTTTGTTTTTCCTATTTTCACTTATGTGTTTACTGTTCAAAATAAATCTGTTAGCTGAACCGATTGTTGTTTCTTTTGAGCTGCTGCTAGTAAGAATTTGTACAGTGAGGCAACAATCATAAAGATACCCTGAGATTAAGAGCCGCCGAAGGTAAGTGCTTAAGGTTTGTTGTTCCTCGTCACCAGAGCTATTAAGGGTGGACCAGGACGCAACAGTATATTGATAGAAATTTCTAGGTATGAAATAGTGTTGTAGGTCTGGGAGGTTATCGTGTATGTTGTGATATTATATTTTATTTTGATTTTGTGATGTTTATTATGAACTATATTGTATTTGTACATGTATATTATATTTTTTATTATTGCAAAGTGGTTTATCTGTCAATATACCTTATTATTATTATTATTAAAATACATTTTAGGTAGAAATCAATGCGGTCGTCAAATTAGTTCTCTTTTGGCATTTATAGATATTACTATGAGGAGGTCGGATCTTACCCCGTCGATAGCAATTCTTATTATTGTTGATGTAAAACGGAACCTCCGTTGTTTAAAAATTGAAATATTAAATAAATTAAATCTTGCCTCGGCTAAACCCTCTTTCACTTGCATGAGACTTCTTTCCTGCAGTGTAGATTCTGGGGAAATTTCCTCTTTTACTTAACTTGTGAACTCAATAAATCGAGAATACAAAAACTTTCAAATAATGATCCGAAATTCAAAGATGTAATATTTTTAATCAAGAAATTCATTAATAAACACATAAACTAAATTTAGCAATGTTTTATTATTTCTACCCCAACTTAATATTAAAATAAATATTCTCATAATCGTTGCACTTTTTAAATATTACCGCGCGTTGCATATGCAATTTAATAGTTTTAGTAATGTTAAGTTTACTCACAGTTGTTATCGTTTGGTAGTACAAATAGTTTCGTCGGCTCAAACTAATAACCTCCGTTATCCACTCGTGACTTTGGTTTATTTGATTCCAAGTGCCTTTTGCTCCAATTTTGCTGGATGCAATAATCTTCCTCAACAATTTTCACTTTTTACACTAATATTTTCTGGTAAGTAAATTTTTCTTTTACTTTTTATAACCTGCACGTGTACAACGTGACTATTAGACACTATTTACTTTTTCGATTCCTCAAATTTTTGCAATTTATGCAAAATTTAAATTATTCTAGCGGGAGTCCAAATTAGTACGACTGCCCGCTTCTCACACTCTGGAGGAACCCTAAATAATTACTTAAAGTCGGGAGCCCAAAATAAGCACGACTACCCGCTTTTCACCTTGGAAGGAACTCTTTTGTTTTTGTTATTTTTCCTTGGTTACGAAAAATTCCAACGTACTGAAGTTCTACATTAGAAGTGTGTCACTTCTAATGTTTTTATGTCTTTTTTAGGTTAACACATTTGGCCCGATTGTTCAACTTTAACGGAGTCCACTACCTTTACCGAGATGTAGATTTCATTTCGTGCAACGTTATTCCGTATTATTAACTAACACTTTAAAATTAAACAAATTAACAATTTTAAATTTCTTACAACTAAAATTTGATTTAACAATTTAATAGGATCAAATTTGGTTTCGTTTACATTTTTGGTTATTCAAACTTTTTATTCTTTGTAACTTGTTTTTATATCAGTATTTTACCTCACCGATTTGAATTAAATTTGATTTATTTACTCTTTCGGATTCGAAATCTTATGCAAGTTTGTGTTTCTTATGAGTTAACAATTCAATGAATTTCCATTGACGTCCCAATCTCAGTGAATCACCGCAATATGTCTTAACATTAAGTTCGTTAAACGAATACTATAGCTTAGAAAAAATTTCAAGAAACGTGAGAAAATGAAATTTAACTTTGTAACTTCCAAATTAATACTGAAAAAACATTTGACTGCAGTACCGAATTAAATCTTGAAATGAAAATGGTATTGTATTCAAGATGGAATAGAATAGAAAATTCCTTCGATGGAGAAGTTTGTGATGTATCCGTCAAAAAGGATAGGAAAAGTATCGTCAGAATTTATTGAATATCATGGTAACCAAAAGTTTTGCAAACAAACGATACAAATTTGATGTTTTTGTTCAAGCTGCTGGGAGGTAATGTTGATGATAGAAAACTACTTCACGCAATGCCCTAAACAAGGCAATTTCAAATACAGGTAACCCTCGCACAACACGGTTAATTCGTTCCGCGCAATATCGAAACGTGTTAAGCAAAACCAAGAAGTAATGCAAATCAGAGGTTCCGTTCCGTGTTTTATCAAAACCGTGTTCTGCAAGTCCGCGTGTTCTATCGAAACTGCATTAAGTTTAACGTAGAAGTAATGGGAAATGCATTCAGTGTAATATCGAAACTGTCTTTTAATGACTAACATAATAAACAAGACCAAGTTTGCACAATTCTTGCCGATTTTCTTGAAAACCACTGCTCCGATTTTAATGGAACTTTGACTGTTATTTTAGTTATGATTTCAGGAGTAAAATGGGCTCACAATTAAATAAAACGATTACATTTTTTCGTTCTTTTGCTGACGTCGTAACTTTTTTTAGATGCGTTACAGGTAAGATGATACATGATAACATGTGATAACGCTGTTATAAGATGTCCACTATAATAAGTAAAGTACCAAGATACTGGAGATTTATACTAGTGCTGGTTTCTTAGAAGTGCAATATCGAAACCGTGTAAGAAATTGTCGCAAAATTTACTGCGTGTACTATCGAAACCGTGTACTCATAGTCCCGTGCTATACGAGGGTTACCTGTATTATGTACATATAAGAAGAATCGGTTGTTTTCACCTAACCAAGTCAGAAATATCCTTTATAAAGATAGTTCACCATGCAAACTATTTTTTCTGAACGGAAATAGGAAGTGAATAACACAAAGGCTTACAAAATATGCTCAGAGAGCTATCCTAAATCCAGACTTCTTACAGGCGAATTCAGACTACTCTGTCGTTTTCATTAACCCTAGTCGAACGGTATAAATTTACAACGTTAAGAGAGGGTATAGGTACAATTGTACCTTCATATATTTTATATGAAAAACTTCATTTTAGGTATAATTTTTTACGATAAATGGATAATATTATTTAGTAGCTAGAAATTGTTTAGTCATGTTTTGTGATATTTTACTTATATTCAGTACTATCTGCAAAAAATTAATTTGATTTAATAACGAGTACGTGATAAAAATGGTAAAAAATCTGATGTGGCCATCGCATAACTTTCCGAACAGACGCAAATTTTTATATTATATTTTTAAACAAAATGGTTACATAATTTCAACAGTAAATCGATGAAAAATTTCATATTTTGCCAAAATAGGAAGAAAAAAACTTTTGAATGCCTATATCTTGCAAACGAAGCATTTTTGGACCCATGTTATTAGAAACTTTTCATCTTATTTTCGTTAGTAGAATGCGGTTTACTATTTTATTTACAAATACAAAATTTTTTGAAACGCCCTGTATATTTTAGAGAAAAACTTGCAGGACAAAAAATGTAGGAAATTCCATAGCGCTAATTTTTTGTTATTAATATTTTTACATATTTAATTTTGTTTCGAAGTTATGACGCATAATGTCATAATAGCTCCAGGTAAACCCCCCTTTCCCGTTACACGATTTAATTGATTTTCATCTGGCTTCGTCCTACGATAGGAAAAAGCTTATATGCAAAATTTGGAATGATTTGCTTGCTTCGTTTAGACGCTATCGTGTTCACAGACGTACATACACACACACACATACACCCACCTATACGTGTCTAGGGGGTCTTGTGAAGACATTTGATAAACAATACATTCTGCGAGGACCTCATGAAAGAAGGGTTGTATAAGTAATATTAAGAGTGCATTCTATGTAATGTTTTGTATGTATTTTAAAAGTTATAAGCTTATTGCGATACACTCTAATTAAATTGTAGCCAGTTTTACATTGAGTGCTTTGTGAGGACTTTACTTTTGTAATGATTTGCGGGGTCCTTCTTATGAGGACTTACCGGTGTTGCCAATTCTCGCTTGATGTGTTTATTATATCCAATTAAATGGTGTATACGAGGTCACTTATATTTATTACATACCTATTGAATTTTACAATTTCTATAGGAAAAAATTTTTACATTATATTTTTAAATAAAATGGTTACATAATTTCAACAGTAAATCGATGAAAAATTTCATATTTTGCCAAAATATTAGGAAGAAAAAAACTTTTGAATGCCTATATCTTGCAAACGAAGCATTTTTGGACCCATGTTATTAGAAACTTTTCATCTTATTTTCGTTAGTAGAATGCGGTTTACTATTTTATTTACAAATACAACAAATTTTTACAAATACAAAAATTTTTGAAACGCCCTGTATATTTTAGAGAAAAACTTGTAGGACAAAAAATGTAGGAAATTCCATAGCGCTAATTTTTTGTTATTAATATTTTTACATATTTAATTTCGTTTCGAAGTTATGACGCATAATGTCATAATAGCTCCAGGTAAACCCCCCTTTCCCGTTACACGATTTAAATTATTTTCATCTGGCTTCGTCCTACGACAGGAAAAAGCTTATATGCAAAATTTGGAATGATTTGCTTGCTTCGTTTAGACGCTATCGTGTTCACAGACGTACATACACACACACATACACCTATACACACATACACACATACATACAGACATCCTTCCAAAAATGATAAAAATGGATTCAGGG
Source organism: Podabrus alpinus (assembly GCA_932274525.1). NCBI lineage: Eukaryota > Metazoa > Arthropoda > Insecta > Coleoptera > Cantharidae > Podabrus > Podabrus alpinus. The sequence continues at coordinate 29,251,971 of OW026451.1, forward strand.
GACCTCAAAACGTGAACATCTGTCAAAAAATTGGGGGGTCAAATTTTGACTGATAACAATACTTTCCATACCTAGGGGTTCGGAAAGTAAAAATGAATGAAGTTGCTGATTTGCGGTGGGTGGGTATAGGTCTTTGAAATCGGTTTGAACCAAATTAATTACAGTAATCCCCCGAAATGCGTAATTAATGCGGACCGTAGACTTTTGCGTAACTCGAATTTTTCGTAAGTCGAATTTGAAAATTGCTTAAGTGTTCCTATGTACTTATTTATTATTATAATATCGTCCCCCTTATGCCAAAACCACCAATGTGCAAAAATTGCCATTTTGACACTTGACAGAAAGTGCACTTTCTTTCTAAGAAAGAAAATTCTTTTTTTAAATTATCGTTAGATTTCGGCTACAAGACATTCCAATAACAATAAAAAAATTAACTGAATTCAAATTGATTAATTTCATTTACTTGATAATTTAATTCAAAAATACTTTTAGAATATTTTATGAGTTTGTAATGTTGGAACTGATTTTAAATTGATTATTGAATGTATTTCGTCTTGTATTTTTCATTTGAAATAATTACAATTCGCTATTTTATTATATTTTTTATTAACTTAATAAAAGTTATGAACATATCTTATGTATGTATGGGTTTTATATTTATAAAATAAATAGGTACATTATATTATTTTTCCTGGTTTCTCAAAACCTTTAAAATTTTTTTTATTTCTGGGCGTAGTACTGATAAACCAAACACAAGTCGTCAGCCTCATGTGAAAATTGCATAAGTCCATGGACTTAGATTGGTTGGACATGGACATGAGACCGACGAAGTGGACCCTCAAGAATATTCGCTGACAAGGGTCATCTTATCGCAGTCAAAATTGTACTTCATCTTTAATAGTGAACGGGGATTGAGCTATAATCTATAACATAGTAAAAGAAATGTGAAAATTGCGTAGTCCATGGACAAGTTGGCACGGTCCAATATGCTTTTGTTCCTGTTACGGATACCTCATCAACATTTCGAACAGCATTTTCAACTGCAAATAGAGTCGCACCAATATGACTGCAACATTCTCCGAGTCCTGCAATACAGTCACAGTGACCTGCCAGTATTTGTCCTGTTTTTTTTGTCACGCACCAAGTTTTTGTATATGGCAAATTCAACCTTTGGCTGTGCATTACCTATAAAAGAAAAAATACTTATTATAACAATACTAACTTAATTTTTAACAACACTTACCTGAGATAAAATTAGCACGTTTTCTGACTTTGGTATTGGTTTCACCGACAAATCTTTCACCCAATTGCACAAATAATAGTTGTAGGCCTCCAAACTTTTATGTGCTCTAAATTGTTCCTGGGTATATGCACTTTTCTCAAATACAAAATAGTTCACGATATCAAAATATTCAACTTTTGGGAAATCACGAACATTCTTAAAACATGAAGTTTTATCGATTAAATACGGGTCCAAGTTATTAGTGTCCATTTCAGTTGGTAATTTAACATTTACCAACATTTTCATAAATAATAACACAATTTTACAATCGTTTGTACCGGTCATAATATCAAAAATATTAAATTGACTATATTTTATCCTTCACACCAGTGCATTCACAAACCACTGCTATACAAAAATTAGGCATATTTATTAATTTACACTGATTTAAACCAAAAAAAAACGATACACTATTTACGTCGAATTTAAATTTGTCATACAGGCTTGTTTGACAGCTGAGTTTGGTCACGTGATGCACGCGATCTATTCTATGAAAATTGTTAGACCCTGTTAATGATGAATGCAGTATATTCTGGAATAGTATTTAATTATGCAATAATAATAGTACAAAGTACAAAACGTGATAACTTGGTTCTCATTAAACAATACAATAAAACATTACCCATCATAACGATGGTTACTAAACAACTCTACTTTATGGACAAGATAACGTAGGCGGCGCGGGTTGAACTAAGTAAAGATAATTACGGTGGCGTACATTTCTAACACTTCCCCTCAAACCGCGACGACGAACGCGAGCACACAACACTTTCTTCGTTTCTTCGTCAGTTGAAACTTTGGTTGGCTTTTCCACCTTCAGTCCATTTTCCATGGGGGTACTGATGGGGTTGCAGTCTTGCATTCCAAATCGATCCAACAACTCTGCTATGTAACCTTCTGGATTTAAAATAATTCTGTCTCTATCGCGAGAAAATTGAATTCCCAAACAGTATCCGACATCTCCTTTGTCGGTCAGTTCAAAGCTTTCAGCGAGTTCTCTCTTCAAGTCGTCGATCGCTTTTTTATTCTGTGAAACGATCAAAATGTCGTCGACATACACAATAACGAATACCGAATCTTCCCCTTGATTCTTGCGGTACAAGCATGGATCACATTTCGTAGGCTTCGCACCGAGCTTCTGAAGTGTACTGTTCAATTTTTCGTACCAACTTCTTCCAGCCTGTTTCAATCCATACAATGACTTCTTGAGTAGACATACCTTGTCACCCATTTGCAAGTCTTCCATCATTTTCTTCGCTTTCATACCTATGGCGGATTTGTCCTCTTCGGAAATGATGTTCAAAATTTCTGTTAACTGCCTAGGTGGTTCCATGTATATTGTTTCATGGAGATCACCGTTTAGATATGCGGTTGCCACGTCGATTTGATCCATTTTCATCTTGTATTTGGCAGCTAGCGCTGTGATCAGCCTAATCGTGCTTAGTCGAGCTACAGGAGCAAAACTTTGGTTAAAATGAATACCTGGTTTCTGGCTAAATGCTTGTGCGACAAGCCTGGCTTTTCTTCGTTCCAAACTACCTTTTGCAGTGAGTTTGTTTCGCAGCACCATTCGACTACCAATTACTTCTCGTTGTGTCGGACGATCGACTAGTGTCCATGTTTCGTTTTTGATAATAGATCTGATTTCATCTACCATAGCGTCATACCATTCTGAAGCATCCGGGCCGCTGATGGCTTTGTTCATTGGTACTTCTACCGTGAAGGTCTCTTCGGGTCCTTCTGCGGTACTGGCTACCATATTGTATACCTTCCTTGGCCTTCCTCTGGAGCCGGTCCTTATTGATTGGGGTCTGCCAGGGCCTCGAACCATTGCGTTTTCTGGTACGATGTCTTCAGTTTCTGGCACTTCGACTTCTTCACCTGGGTCTTGGCTTCCTTCTTCTAAAGTAACGTCTCGATCGACATTTTCATTGGTTTCAGTAATTATTTCTCGAAATTTTCCAAAATCGACTTGAGTAGGTTCGTCGTTGGGAAATTTGTCTGAAAATTGTCTTACCCTTTCTTGGTTATTTAGAAATTTGACGTCTCGATTTACTTCAAACTTCTTCTCATTCGTTAACCATATTCGGTAGCCCTTCGCCTCAGTTGAATATCCAAGGAAAACTCCGTTTCTGCCTCTGGTGTCAAATTTTCCCCGTCGAGGTTCTCGGTACATGGAAATTACATTGCACCCAAATTCTTGAAAATTGTTTACATTTGGTGGTTTTCCGTACCACAATTCAAAAGGGGTCTTACCGTTCAAACTTTTGGTAGGACAGCGGTTTCGGGTATAATTCGCCGTCAGTACGGCTTCCGACCAAAATGCTGTAGGCAGCCCACTTTGAATTAGTAGACATCGGGCCATACTAACCAGTGTGCGGTTTTTTCTTTCGGCGATGCCATTTTGTTCAGGATTATAAGGCGATGTCAAGCGTCTCAAGATTCCTTTCTCTTTTAGAAAGTTGTCGAATTCATTATTTATGTACTCGGTACCATTGTCCGATTGTATGAATTTGACATTCTTGCCAGTTTGATTTTCAACCATTGTGACATAGTCTCGGGTGATTTTCAGTACTTCACTTTTTGATTTGAAAAAGCGTACTTCGCACCAGCGTGAATGATCGTCGATGAATTCTATAAAGTATCTCGACTTTCCATGCGATTCCACCCTCATTGGTCCGCAGACGTCGGTGTGAATGATTTCCAAGATGTTTGACTTTCGTTCAGACTTCTTCGGAAATGAATTTCTAGTCATTTTACCTTTAATGCAAACTTCACATTCCAGATTTTCGTTTTTGGTACTCAAACCTTCGTCAAAACCTGTGACTGTACCTTTTCGAGCACTTTCGTAAAGGTCTCTGAAGTTGAGGTGTCCCATTTTTCGATGCCACGTCATGGCCACTTCACTCGAGGATTTGGGTTCAGACAAGATGTCTGTCTTTTGACTTTCCGCGACGTTCTGCACTACGTTTGATGATTGTTTCTCGCCATTATTTACCCGCACGCAATATAAGTCTCCTACGCGATCAGCTACCAACTTAATTTCACCGTTTGTTCCGATAACTGATGCTTTGTCCTTTTCAAATAACACTTTATTACAGTTATTAGTTATTTTGCTTACTGACATTGGATTCGTGCGTAAATCGGGTACATGCAAAGTATTACACAGTTTAAAGTTCCGCGATTCACCAATAACATTTGCATTTATTCGAACTGTTCCCTTTGCAACAATTTTTGTACATGAATTGTTAGCAAGGTTCAAATTTTCGCGTTTCGAGTCACTAAGTTCCACAAAATTGTTCGAGTCTTTACATATATGAGACGTAGCTCCACTATCCAAACACCAAATTGATGTTTGTTTATCAATTCCAATTCGATATGCTTCCGATGTGAGGAACATCTCTTCGGAGTGGTTTGCATAAGATTGTTTCGACTTTCCGACATGACAGTCGACAGCCTTGTGTCCAAATAATCTACACTTGTGACACTTAAAGTTAAATTTTCCACCGTTTGAGGTTTTTGCAGTTGCATTTTCCCGAGGTTTATTGTAATTGCTTCGCCATCGTTCCGTTTTCTTTGCTAGCATAACGTTTTGCGCACCTGTATGAGCGTTGTTATTTCTGGCGTCACTTTCCTCCGTAATTTTAATACGCAATGCTTCCGGTGTTGGTAGTTCATCTCTCGATTCTATTGCACATCGAAAATTTTCGTAGCTTGGTGGTAAACTGTAAAGCAACATTATGGATAATAAATCCTTGTTGATTTCTACCTGCATGTCCTGTAGTTTATCGACAACATCAAAAAAATTGTCCATATGCGCCTTTACATCACCGCCACTTTCCATTCGTTGCAAGGTAAGTTGTTTCAATAATTGTGCTTTTCGAGCTGGACCTTGAGATTGATAAATATTTTCAAGTTTCTTCCATACTTCACGAGATGTGCTACAACCTTTAACTTGCTTCAATTCGGATGGTGTTATAGACAGGATGATCTCGGATTTCGCTTTATTATCGTTTATAACCCATTTATTAATTTCAATCGTGGTGTCAGTGTCACCGACCATTTCCGGTTTCTTGTTAATGCCGTTCACGTAATTCCACAAATCGATTCTCACTAATATTGCTTCCATTTGTATTTTCCACGTATCATAATTGTTTTTATTTAAGTTTTCGATGCGTACAGCGTTTGATGCCATTTCTGGTTTCCAAAGCACGCGTCGTAAAATTCACACTTATTCGCAATTATCGTTTTAACACAAATGTATTTTTAAAATACTCACTGGTAACCCATAACCTGTTAACCCCTGTTAATGATGAATGCAGTATATTCTGGAATAGTATTTAATTATGCAATAATAATAGTACAAAGTACAAAACGTGATAACTTGGTTCTCATTAAACAATACAATAAAACATTACCCATCATAACGATGGTTACTAAACAACTCTACTTTATGGACAAGATAACGTAGGCGGCGCGGGTTGAACTAAGTAAAGATAATTACGGTGGCGTACATTTCTAACAAAAATAATCCTGTATCGGTAATGATAGGGAATTGACTACAAATGCAGCAAATAAATTAATTAATAAATGTATACCTTACTATAAATAATCAAGAATTTTTCTGGGGCGCATTGTAACCAGTACCTATATATTTAATGACCCGTCTACGGAAATAACAGCCCCTACCTTCAATTTTTTATTTTAATTTGAAAGTCATTTTACTTATTTATCAAAAAGTGCAAACAAAGAGCGTAACAGCTAGATTTATCATAAAATAACCAAACGGAACTAACGCTAATGCCATGAAAGTTACATCCAAGAAATTTTCCTCCAAAATAACTTTTAAATCTTGAATAGATTCGATTACCTCTGTCAGTCGTCTTGGGTTGCTAACTTAGCTCAACATACAGGTAATTATCGATTTTCTGTTTATTTTTTTCTAAGAAAGGATTGAACCTAGTTTTTTGCTAAAACTAAATACCTGTTGATCTTAAAGTAAAAAACTAAATTAAATAGATATTGTATAGGCAGCCAATAAAACATTGTAGTATTATTGTATTTTATAGAAATTAAACGATTTAAGCAAAACCAGTTTTGTCTGTTAATAATTGACAGTTTTAATTATTAACTATCTGAGTAAAAGTACTACAAAATTTATTTATTATTTATTCTAATATTTGGAAGTGCATAGAGCGCCTTTACGTTTCCAGAAATAATGATTATTACACCAGAATATTTTACATTGAAATCTGCCATAAACTTATACCTCCCCATGGAATCAACTACCCGGTGTAACCCCCGTGAAATTTTACCACGGGGTAAACTTTCACTAGGGATATTTTACCCCTGCAGAATTTTTACCTGGGGTAAAATTTCACTAGGCATATTTTTACCCCGGGGTAAAATTTCACTAGGGATATTTAACCCCGAGGTAAAATTTCACTAGGAATATTTTACCCCAAGGGGGGGGTAAATTTTTCACTAGGGTATATTTATCGAGGAGGTAAAATTTCACCGACGCGACGTTAAAAATTATTCCGAATCAAAAATCAAGGCAAAAACCTAAATTAAGTGGACTATTAAGAATAATATATTTTATTAAATTTAAAAAAAATTGTTCAAATAAAATTGTTCTTATCAATTGAAGATCAATTCTCTTTTTGTGTCTTTTCATGTGGTCCTTTATCTTTGGCTAGCTTTTTACCTTAACTATACGACCTCAAAGTGATTTCCATTTTTATGGTTTAAATACAAAACTGGCTTCTGGTAATCGGGTTCGTTTAATAATTGCAATGTACTGGGAAAACGTATCCAACCAAAAGATCCAATTCTCCACATACATCCACTAAGGTGCTTTCCGAAATGTTTGTTTCCATCTTCTAAGCGCTATTTCTAAGCACACATTAAATAAATAGCAATGGAGAAATACTGTAACCCTGTCATAGACCCTTGGTTACATAAATATATTGGTTCTGATAGATATTGCAATGACCCGTGCCTTAATCGCCTCTACGTTGGGCACCAAATAATTATGCAATGTCTCCTCACCTTAATTATATAATTAATTGTCCCTTACCTGGATGCTTATCCCACAATGATAACTTACGTGGAGAAATTTATGTATTCTACCTCAGCTAGCTCAAAAGATATAAAAAAATTCTTTTATTATTGTTAAATTTACTTTACTGCATTCGCTCATCTTCAGAATGAACAAGATTCATATTTTCACACTGTTTATTAATTTTTTTTTTTTTCTGCAGGGAAGGGGGAAACCTTCATAGGCACCACCCCATCAGGGATGGTAGTGTCAGATTCTAACTGACTAAAACCCCCTCCCCGACGACAGCGGGCTTTACCTTCTCGGCATTACTTCCGCTGTCGTCTGCGATCTTCCATGCTGCATCGATGATGCAGGCTCCCGATGGCCTCCCGGTTTAGCACGAAAGTTTGTGTCCGGGAGGTCAGGCACTATCACTTGATTCTACTTTTCCAATTGAACCGGACACACCGCTCGCCGCGATCCAACACGTCTCACCGGGTCACCTAGTGGTCCGCAATCGTCAGTATAGGTGAAAGTCCACTCGTCATTAACTTAATAGGCGGAAATTCCGGCGACAAAGTCAAGGCCGAGCCGACCGTCATCCATACCAGAGACTCCGAGCCCCCAAGCGACCCTGCAAATCATATTAAATCACAGAGCGCGATGCGACCGGGTCATCTTGAAAAACTTGTGGTCGCTGGCAAAGTGCCAGTCCACTCGTCTTTATATTTGACGGCACTATTTTCGCTATCGTCCCCCTCTGGATTAGCACGAGAGTTTGTGTCCACAGAGGGTCTACGCGCTATCGTCGTACCGACACTAACCTACCCCGTCGAACGACCGTCACTACTCGACCCGACCCGACCCGCCGATCAATGACGATATTCTTCGGGAATTCTCTTGGGAACTTCTCGCGCATCTTCTCGCGGGAACTTCTCAAGGGAACTTAAAAAGGCTGTCATTGACTTAACTGTAGGGCGAGAACTCGAGCTGCGGCTTGCTCAGCTCGTCCGTCCCCCTCCTTGGTCTTCATCACTTGACTGATGAAGACCGCTACAGCCAGCCATTCGTCTTCGCCGGACAGCATGAAAGCAATCATGTTGTCCGGGCTTAGTGTGTCGCCCATCCGGAGCGAAATCATCACTCTCTCCCTCTCCCATCTTAGGCATCCGAAAAGAGTGTGTTCCGCCGTATCTTCGTCCCCGCAGTAACGACAGGCAGGTGACTCGGTCAGCCTGAACCTGTGGAGATATGCCTGGAAGCATCCGTGGGCGGTGAGAGCTTGTGTTATATGAAAGTTCACCTCTCCGTGCTTTCTCGCTACCCAAGGACGAAGATCCGGAATTAGCTTTCTGGTCCAAGCGGCATTCGTGCCGGAGGACCAGCTCCTTTGCCAATCGTCGAGCGTCCGCTGCTTAATGGTGGGGTCCGGTCCCGCTCGTACGTCTGCTCTCTCTCTAGCTAAAAGCTCTATGGGAGGCATGGAGGCCAAGACTCGCACGGCTTCGCCGGACACGGTCCTGTAAGCGCAAGTTACTCGAAGTGCCATCTTGCGCTGGACCGCTTGCAGCCTCTTACGGTTACGCTGGACGTTGACGGCCTCTTGCCAAACGGGAGCGGCGTACAACATCACGGACTGTGCGACGGTGCCCAACATCCTTCGCTTCGTCGGTTTTGGGCCACCGATGTTGGGCATTAGTCTAGCGAACGAAGTAACTATCGCCGTCGCCTTGTTGCACGCCGTACGGATGTGATCGGCAAAATTCAGGTTCTTGTCTATCTTTACCCCCAGTATGGTGACGAAGTCTTTGACTGCAATTGGGGAACCACCCAAAAGCAGCCTCATAGTGGGGGCTATTCTTCTGCCGCGGATTACGACTGCCTCGGATTTCTCCGGCACCAAAGTAAGTCCGCGGCTGCCCGCCCAGGTGTTTATGGTGGCTATCGCTGCGTTTGCTTTGGCTTCCAAAGCCGACGACTCTCTGTCTACAACGATGAGGGTGAGGTCGTCGGCAAAGCCGTACAGCGTAGTGCCGTCTGGGTATTCCAGCCCGAGAACTTCGTCATACATTACGTTCCACAACTTCCCTAGTGGCACCGTTGATGATAAGACTTCTATCTTCAAGGTAACTGGCCACCAGGTTGAAGATCTCGGGACTGATATTTCGGGCTCTCAACGAGTTCAGTATGTGCCTCCACCCTGCGCAATTAAATGCGTTTCTTACGTCCAGGGTGACGACAAGGCAAAAGCATCTAGTTCTCCGTGTACCTTGCACTGCTTCTCCCGCGACTCCGACTATTGCTTCCAGAGCATCCACAGTCGATCGGCCGCATCGGAAGCCAAACTGCCTTTCGTTGAGGTCGCCCGATCTCTCTATGTCCTGGATGAGCCTGTCCAGGATCATTCGTTCAAAAACCTTGCCGACGTGATCGAGGAGGCATATAGGTCTATAGCTGCTCGCTACGTCGACAGGTTTGACACCTTTGCGGGCCAACACCAGTCTCGCCTTTTTCCACCTCGCCGGGAAATCTCCCTTAACGAGGCAGTCGTTGAAGGCGGACAGGAAGGTTAACCCGCACTCGTCGAAAGCTATCTTCACGACCCGACCAGGAATGTTATCGGGACCCGGGGCCTTGTCCGAAGCCATTCTTTTAACTGCGGCTTGGATTTCAACGGTTGTAAAGAGGTTAATCTGCTGGGGTGGGAGCATTCTTGGCTCCCGGAAGATCGGATGCTCAGGGAAGAGCACCGTCGCTATCTCCCGGACCTTGGGTGGGCTCGGTCCGGTCATGTTTCTTCCCCCTCTTAGCTTACCCCTCACTACCTTATAGGCCAAGCCCCACGGGTCGTCGTCCAATGACTTTAGAAGCTCCAGCCAACATTTTCTTTTACTATCAGCAATTGCATGGCGGAGCTTTTTCTTTACAGCTTTGTATTCTGCGATAGAGTGCAGAGTTTTAACTCTCTGAGCCACTCTGCTGAGCTTCTTCGCGGTCTTACGAGCTTCGTAGATGGCCTCGGTCCACCAGTAGACCGGGCGTCTCGACTGTCCCCCCCCTTCTCGGCATAGCCTCGTTGCAAGCTCCCACAAGTGCATCCGTGAGAGCGTCGGCGTCTGTTATCTGCCCAGTTGAGGCTATACGAGCAAATTCAGCTCTGAGCGCCACCACATTCATCTTGAATGAGCACCATCCCTCTGCCTGTAGAGTATCGACACTCTCTACTCTTTCCAGACAAAAGGAGATGTACCTGTGGTCGCTCAGGGTTTCTTCATCAAGTACCCTCCAGTCGACCAACTCCTGGAGGACACCACTGGTCGCCAGCGTTAAATCCAGGATGGAGGTTGAGTTGCCCCTTACGAACGTGGGGGTGTTACCAACGTTACCCACCTCCAATCCCGCTCTCGTTCTCATCTGGCGATCCCCACTCAGGGGAGTGGGCGTTAAAGTCGCCCCCGACTAACACTTGTTCACCGTGCGCTCGGGCCGCTCTGACCTCTGCGGCCAGCAGGTCGAGTTGGGTTCTAAAATCTGCGATCGGGTCGTTGGGTGAGTAATAACAACTAATTACCTTCACCCCTCCGATCTTGACCCAAGCGTAGCCTTCGCCGCTTCCTATCCCCTCTGTAGAAGTTGTTGGAGGCAGGTATATGGCTGCTCTGCCAGTCCGGTCTCTAACAAAGTTAACTGTTTATTAATTTGATTTAAATTAAAATAAAAAATAATCATGGCAATTTGATTTTTAATGAAATTTATAAATTTTGCATAAATTGTCGTCATAGAGACGAAAAAAAATTTTACCCACGTGCCTTAAAACTAAATGTAACAAAATTTCTTAATATTAAAATGATTAATCTAAATCAGTGGTTCCCAAAGTGGTCCAGGTGGCGGAATGGGACGCTTCGCCGTCGCCGTTTCGCCGTCGCCGTTTCGCCGTCGCCGTTTCGCCGTCGCTGTTTCGCCGTCGCCGTTTCGCCGTCGCCCGTTTCGCCGTCGCCGTTTCGCCGTCGCCCATTTCGCCGTCGTTAATTAAAAAATATAAATCAAAAGTTACAATTGAAGTTTTATTAAATTATTTTGATTATTTATAAAAGATTATTTTTTGTTTTTACGCGATTTTTGGGGGGTGAAACGTAATAGTTTACTGCCCCATACCGCAACTATACTTTTTAATGCTATTTCGAGGTTCTCTCACATCCCGGTTGCATTTATCCCGGTTTTCTTGATCTGTCGCGCTTCAAGTATGTTTAGCCTAGGAACCAGAGTCAAATCCGCCCTGGAGGGGTGCAGAGCGGAGCGGAGCGCAGCGGCGCCCCGTAAGGGTAGGATTTGACGATGGATTACCCTCCTTTTCGAATGCACACCCCTAAAATTGGAAACGTAATAGTTTACTGCCTCATACCGAAACTACACTTTTTAATGCTATTTCGAGGTTCTCTCACATCCCGGTTGCATTTATCCCGGTTTTCTTGATCTGTCGCGCTTCAAGTATGTTTAGCCTAGTAACCAGAGTCAAATCCGCCCTGGAGGGGTGCAGAGCGGAGCGGAGCGCAGCGGCGCCCCGTAAGGGTAGGATTTGACGATGGATTACCCTCCTTTTCGAATGCACACCCCTAAAATTGGAAACGTAATAGTTTACTGCCCCATACCGCAACTACACTTTTTAATGCTATTTCGAGGTTCTCTCACATCCCGGTTGCATTTATCCCGGTTTTCTTGATCTGTCGCGCTTCAAGTATGTTTAGCCTAGTAACCAGAGTCAAATCCGCCCTGGAGGGGTGCAGAGCGGAGCGGAGCGCAGCGGCGCCCCGTAAGGGTAGGATTTGACGATGGATTACCCTCCTTTTCGAATGCACACCCCTAAAATTGGAAGGCAAAAAAAAATTTAATTTTTTCACTTTTTTGGCAATACACGAGTTATTTTCCATTTTTTGATTATATTTATTACTAATATCTACTAATCACACCCCCATCTATCCGAATTTCAAAGAAAAATTCAAATCGGAGAGAAAAATTTTCACTCCATTTGAAATTTTATGGATTATCGCAACATTTTAAGTTGGTAATAAATTTTTACTATATAAATGAAACAGCCTCATATTGTGAGTGGGTTTGAAATCCCAAAAAAATTTCCCATAGGTTAGGTTACATTTTGTTCTTCTTCTAAAAGTATTAATTTTATTATAAAATTTTATAATAAAATTTTAATTGTAACTTTTGATTTATATTTTTTAATTAACGACGGCGAAATGGGCGACGGCGAAACGGCGACGGCGAAACGTCCTAGACCGCCAGGTGGACCCCCAGGGGTCCATAGGAGACCACACGGGGGCCACGTAGACGTGAAAAGAAAACAGGGGTTCACAAGTTGTAAGTGGGGGTCCACGAAAAAGCAGCAGGGTGTCTACCGAAAATAGTAAAACTTTGAAAGTGGTCCACGAGAAAAAAAAGTTTGGGAACCATTGATCTAAATAAATGTTTGTAAATAAAAAAAAAATTTCTGATTTTTATTATGTTTAAAATTTCCCGCACTGCATAGTTAAATATTTCTTACCCACTTCCCGATTGCATCATTCTTTCCTTTAGCGTGGTTTGTGTTGGCCGTTCACCTACAAATTTGCTCCAATTCACCGTTGTGTGGTGAACCATTTAATTTTCATAAAATCCAACTATCTCCTCAGCCGTGAATACCAAATTTTGATTTATTGGTGAGTGTATTTATAAAATTTTATATTTTCCATATAGTTTAACCTTTTTCTAGTGCAATCAACATTCACTTAACCCTACTTAGGGTTTTTAACACATTTTTTTACCATATTTTCTGGAACAACCAATTTTACGTCCGTTTACTTCGGTTAATTTTATCGTTGTTCAGGTAAATAAACTCATCACCAAGGATCTAATTTTCATTGTAATTTTCAACGCCTGTTTGTTTTTTTTATGTTGCAAGTTTTTCATTGGCAGGTAAATTCAATTAATTTTACCACACTTGATTTTTATTTAAATAATGTTTTTTTAGGAACGAAACGCAAATTGAATACATGATGCACTTTAAATGTTTACATTGAAGCAAATAATTATCCATTTAGTTTTATCGCACCAAGCTGTTGTAACATGTCATCATGAAACCTTTTTTTAGTGCGATAACACAACTAATGGGGAACATGCATGAATAAAAAAATTTAGTTAAAACAGTATTTTCCGATTAATCCTATATATTAAATATCAAATCAGCAAAAATAACTTCTATTTATTGTATTTTGTTATAAATAATCCATTTTAAAATTCAATGATAATTTAAAATAAATCATGCGACCTTAAACGCAACGCGTTTGGTTTACGTCACACGACTCAATAAAAATAACCTCGCTTTCTTGTTTACTCTACTCGTGTAGAGTACTTTTTTAACTTTTTGTTTTTAATTGATTTAATTATGATAAATAACAGCTTTTAACACTAACAAACTTCAACTTTCAAAGCACAAAACCACAGAACAATAATATAAATGAAAGTAAAATAGAACGTGTGACGTCACAAGCAAATGGCGACTAGCGCGGTCGTTTTCTCCAATTCAAATTGACGGATTTTTAAATATTTTTTAAATTATTATCAAAACGAAAATAAATAAATTAAGGGAGTGTGAATACCCTATATATAAGCAATAAATGTACGTAAGTGTAATTAAAAAAATCTGATGTAGCCATCGCATAACTTTCCGAACAGACGCAAATTTTTATATTATATTTTTAAATAAAATGGTTACATAATTTTAACAGTAAATCGATGAAAAATTTCATATTTTGCCAAAATATTAGGAAGAAAAAAACTTTTGAATGCCTATATCTTGCAAACGAAGCATTTTTGGAGCCATGTTATTAGAAACTTTTCATCTTATTTTCGTTAGTAGAATGCGGTTTACTATTTTATTTACAAATACAAAAATTTTTTACAAATACAAAATTTTTTGAAACGCCCTGTATATTTTAGAGAAAAACTTGTAGGGCAAAAAATGTAGAAAATTCCATAGCGCTAATTTTTTGTTATTAATATTTTTCACATATTTAATTTCGTTTCGAAGTTATGACGCATAATGTCATAATAGCTCCAGGTAAACCCCCCTTTCCCGTTACACGATTTAATTTATTTTCATCTGGCTTCGTCCTACGACAGGAAAAAGCTTATATGCAAAATTTGGAATGATTTGCTTGCTTCGTTTAGACGCTATCGTGTTCACAGACGTACATACACACATACATACACACACATATATACAGACATCCTTCCAAAAATGATAAAAATGGATTCAGGGGACCTCAAAACGTGAACATCTGTCAAAAAATTGGGGGGTCAAATTTTGCCTGATAACAATACTTTCCTTACCTAGGGGTTCGGAAAGTAAAAATATACATCGATTATGGATACTTTACATATAATTTATCACAACGAGAACTAGAACACACGAATGGAAGTAAGAAACGACCAAATAAACTCCTGCAACACGAGGATGCTTTATAATCCAGGCAACGAAACCGAAAAATTGGCTCAAGCTTGTAAAATATCCGGGCAAGCTGAATTTTGGCAGAGATGTATATTGAACTGTTTTAATATACCCCCAAAATGTCTCATAAAAATCCCAAGCCGGCGTTTCCCCAAATGACCATTTTAGCCCCCTAAGTGCGGTGTTTCGCCTATAGCTCACGTATTTTTACTTTTACGGAAAAGTACCATTAAGCAAAGTTGAAGAACATAAAATTCTCTATAACTTGTGGCGCTGCAGTAGGTAGTACTACAATACATACTGTAATAGGCAAATTAAACTTTGTTTAATGGTAATTTTTCGTAAAAGTAAAAATACGTGAACTATAGGTGAAAACCGCACCTAGGGGGCTAAAATCCTCATTTGGGCGAACGCCAGCTTGGGATTTTTATGAGACATTTTGGGGGTTTATTAGAACACTTCAATATACATCTTTGCCAAATTTCAGCTTGCCCGGACCTGCTGTAAGCTCAAACCAAAATTTCGGTCTCGTTACTTGGAAGATACTATAACCTTGGGCAAATTTTGAAAAAATCTATTTTTCTCTTCATTTTCCAACTTTTGCCACAATTTCAATTAATTTATTATTAAAAGCATTTCCCGTGCCCGAAAACATTTCTCTCCCTGCAACGAATCAATATTGTGCCATTTTAAGGATGGGTCGTGTTTTTGGTCAATAATTTAAGTATTAGTGTGCCATGGCAAGATATGAAAAAAAATTATTTTATAGAGAATTTTATGCTCTTCAATTATGGTCTGATCATAATTTTTCATACAAGCATAAATAAGCGAGTTATTGACAAAAAACGCGTTGGGGGAGCTAAAACCCCCGATTGTGGGGGACGCCGGCGTGGGATTTTATGGGACTTTTAGGGGGTTCATTAGAACACCACAATGTACATCTCTGCCAAAATTCAGCTTTCCCGGATTTTTTGCTAACTAAACACCTTCCTTGCCTGGACTATTAGCAAAACGATTACGTAACAGTGGAGAAACGTGTACAGGACGAAATGAAACTATTCGTTTAGCAAAATTGGCACCAGCAGGGGAGAAAATGTATAGTCCTCACTGCAGGTTGTCGGGATGTATTTTGGAACAGCACGAGAAGGTACGCCTTTTCAACAAAATCTATGAAACTTTTGACTGGATCTTGCAATCTACATTTCTAACGGCGCCGGCGCACGTAGACATAACCGAAAGAGAAGAACGTGATATTATAAAATATGTATTATGTTCCCGTTAACGGAATTAGGTCTGCCTTACATCTATGTACGATATTTTTAAAATTACCTACTAGACATAAATTGAAATCATGCGTGGATAAAAACAGAAGAAAACAACTTTGCATTTCACAAGCAAACTGTCAACCTGTCAACAACTTCATAACCTCACTATTATTCTGTATTAACTCTGTATATATTATAATATATACAGGGTGTATATATATCTAAGCTGGTTTTTCGGCGCAGCCACTCAATTAGTATATTTAGTTATTTTTGATCCAACTACGCTATAAAAAAAATTTATGCATCTTCCCTATTCTAATTTAATCTAGTTTTAATAACAAATTTTTAACTAACAAATTATAACTAACAACTAACAATTATTTTAACATGATATAAATTTTAATTTCTTTCACGAGTCAATCGTTGTATTACATCATCTTGCCATGATTTCTTAATAACTTAACGTTCATTTAAATTTTGATCTTAAAACTTGTTCATCCCTTTGATTTGTCAATACAGCAGAGCAAAGAACATCGCAATATCTTTCCATTTTTACATTTTACAAAATTACTAATTAGAAACTACTAATTACTTAGTAAAATTTCACTAGGGAATTTTTACCCCTAAAGAATTTTTACGTGGGGTAAAATTTCGCTAGGGATATTTTACCGGGAGTAAAATTTCACTAGGGATATTTTACCCCCATAAGAAGTTTTACCGTGGATAAAATTTCGCTAGGGATATTTTACCGGGGGTAAAATTTCACTAGTGATATTTTACTGGGGGTAAAATATCCCTAGTGATATTTTACTGGGGGTAAAATTTCTAGGGGTAAAAATTCACGTTGACACCGGTTTTTAAAGCTATCTCCTTGTTCTAAGGAACATCCTCAAGTCGAATAAACATTTATTTTCATTCATACAACCATTGCTACCATAATAGGCGTATTCTTTTTACAAGTTTTATTTCCCGGAATGGGACGCTTCGCCGTCGCCGTTTCGCCGTCGCCGTTTCGCCGTCGCCGTTTCGCCGTCGCCGTTTCGCCGTCGCTGTTTCGCCGTCGCCGTTTCGCCGTCGCCCGTTTCGCCGTCGCCGTTTCGCCGTCGCCCATTTCGCCGTCGTTAATTAAAAAATATAAATCAAAAGTTACAATTGAAGTTTTATTAAATTATTTTGATTATTTATAAAAGATTATTTTTTGTTTTTACGCGATTTTTGGGGGGTGAAACGTAATAGTTTACTGCCCCATACCGCAACTATACTTTTTAATGCTATTTCGAGGTTCTCTCACATCCCGGTTGCATTTATCCCGGTTTTCTTGATCTGTCGCGCTTCAAGTATGTTTAGCCTAGGAACCAGAGTCAAATCCGCCCTGGAGGGGTGCAGAGCGGAGCGGAGCGCAGCGGCGCCCCGTAAGGGTAGGATTTGACGATGGATTACCCTCCTTTTCGAATGCACACCCCTAAAATTGGAAACGTAATAGTTTACTGCCTCATACCGCAACTACACTTTTTAATGCTATTTCGAGGTTCTCTCACATCCCGGTTGCATTTATCCCGGTTTTCTTGATCTGTCGCGCTTCAAGTATGTTTAGCCTAGTAACCAGAGTCAAATCCGCCCTGGAGGGGTGCAGAGCGGAGCGGAGCGCAGCGGCGCCCCGTAAGGGTAGGATTTGACGATGGATTACCCTCCTTTTCGAATGCACACCCCTAAAATTGGAAACGTAATAGTTTACTGCCTCATACCGCAACTACACTTTTTAATGCTATTTCGAGGTTCTCTCACATCCCGGTTGCATTTATCCCGGTTTTCTTGATCTGTCGCGCTTCAAGTATGTTTAGCCTAGTAACCAGAGTCAAATCCGCCCTGGAGGGGTGCAGAGCGGAGCGGAGCGCAGCGGCGCCCCGTAAGGGTAGGATTTGACGATGGATTACCCTCCTTTTCGAATGCACACCCCTAAAATTGGAAGGCAAAAAAAAATTTAATTTTTTCACTTTTTTGGCAATACACGAGTTATTTTCCATTTTTTGATTATATTTATTACTAATATCTACTAATCACACCCCCATCTATCCGAATTTCAAAGAAAAATTCAAATCGGAGAGAAAAATTTTCACTCCATTTGAAATTTTATGGATTATCGCAACATTTTAAGTTGGTAATAAATTTTTACTATATAAATGAAACAGCCTCATATTGTGAGTGGGTTTGAAATCCCAAAAAAATTTCCCATAGGTTAGGTTACATTTTGTTCTTCTTCTAAAAGTATTAATTTTATTATAAAATTTTATAATAAAATTTTAATTGTAACTTTTGATTTATATTTTTTAATTAACGACGGCGAAATGGGCGACGGCGAAACGGCGACGGCGAAACGGGCGACGGCGAAACGGCGACGGCGAAACGGCGACGGCGAAACGTCCTAGACCATTATTTCCATCTCAGTTACGCAACTGAGACGAAGTGAGCTGAGCCGAACTGAGATTAACTGAGTCAAAGTGAGAAAAACATAAGGTGAAAAGAACAACAAAAATATGTACAATACCAACCCATGATATAATAATTTATCTACCAACCAAATTATTTTACAAATTACATAATTTCCAAAAAGATGAAATAGAAACTTATTGAAACCGGCAATTAACATTAAATAACATAAAATAAATAAGTAAAATAAAATAATCCGAGCTATTTCCTACTTTGTCTCAGTTGTAACACTTCGAAATAGCAAGATCACTTGGGTTAGGGTAGCAGGTAATTTTCTCAGTTAAAACTCAATTCGGCACGGCACGGTACATTCGTCAAAACGGACAAAAGAACACCCTTTTAATTGAGTCAACTGAGTATCTCAGTACAATCTCACTTAAAATAGGTAAAAAGAATACAGCTTATATTACTTAATATTTCTCTCGCTTTGTCTACAACTGGATTGGGAAATGTGATGTTGCTCCCAATAACAGTTGGAGGATAAGACAAATTACTAATTTTTTTAATTCTTTTTGCTTGTTGTTCAATTATTCCACAGCTTGTTTTCAGACAGTTGCAATTGCAGCCCGAGTGTTATTTTAAAAATGCTCCATGTTTAACATAACCAGAGCATCTATACTTGATAATGGTTCGGAATCCAAACTTCGGAGTAACATTTTCATCTGAGGTTTTATTGCTCAAGTAATTGGGAAATGACGTTTTCTGACACTCGGTTTGTATTTAGCTAGGAATTGAAGTTATCTTCGAACCAAGTCTAGAGGTTCTGTACCAAACATTTGTCTGTAATGCGATTTGTCATTAGTCTTGAAATTTGCTGTAGTTTTAATGTCACAATGAAAGGCTTTGTTTCATGAACTGGATGAAATGAAAACCCTCTGCTCGTTGTTCTTTCAATGGTTAATTAATAACGTATATCATTATTTCCTGATTTCTCAATCAATTTTTGAACATCATCAATTTCAATAACGTTAAATCGGTTTATTCACGTATTTGTAGTTCAGTCTTTACTTTTGCTGGTTTTTCGTTCAAAATCTCTTCTAGCAAGCTATCGTACATTTTATTTGTCGACTCTTTGAAATGTTGTTGTGAAAACTTTTGTTTTTTTCATAATGACATCGATAAACTTAAAAGAAGCGTTAAAAACAATAACAAACGTAGAAACAAAACGTGAAATGTAAACAAAATAATGTGAATAATGAAAAAACCTGAATATTTATACATGTATATGTATTAATTACAATTAATTTTCATCTATTTCTAGATTCGAGGCCAAAATCAATGTTGTCACAATTTTATTAACACTATCTACTGACGAAATAATAAATTATATTATATCTGAAGTGCATTTTATTAGGCCATTAATTTTATAAATTCCTCCAGCTAAATTTATCTATATAGCGGGGATAGAACCATGAAACGATAACCCACATAGTATGTAAATGTAAAACAGAACAAAAATTAGTTTTACAATAATAGCTATCAGCTAAAACTAGTTATGTCTAGGGTCTAGGGGTTGGCTAGGCAAAACTAGTTTTACTTAATTTAAATCAGGCTGAACTAGTTTTCCTGATCGTTGTTTTCCAAAATTTTTTCTGAAATCTGGTTTTGCCTGTAACACAATATACATTTTGTTTTCATAATTTACTTATATTTAGAATTTCTTTGTAGCCTTGAAATTAGGTCAATAATAAACGGCCCGAAACGTTGGACAATCTAAAAACATTGTTTACATGATCTAAACCCCAAAAATAATTTCATGTTATTTATCTAAAGGTTAACAATTATTATAACAATAATTATATTAATTTATTTTAAACTGGACATGCACAACCTAAAATTATTTTTCACTTTAAGGTACAATACCGAGTGGTTTGTTTCTGAAAAGCCCAATGCAATTTTCTTTTTTTAAATGAAATATCTAATATTATTTATTTTACTTTACGATTTAGGTAGTAAAAGAAAATCCTTTTTTATTAATAATGCAAGAGGTACTCGGGTTGAGTTTGAGTGAGGCAAGAAAATTTTTATTATTTTTTTTTCTAGAAAATGCCACTTGTACTACTGTTTTCAAGCCGCTCAATTATTATTCTCTTGTTCAAAGAATACAAAATATTATGGTGGTATTTTATTTTAACAGATTACCTTTCGCTTTTTGTTAGATAATATGATGTACTTTTATTATGCAGGGTAAATTTTTTTTAAATGCTGGCAGAACATCCTTGGTAGTATATTGTCCATTTGGAAAAGTCTCTAAATACAGACGGTTACTTAAACTAGAGTTTTCATCCAGGTGTCCTGTGTAAAGTGAATAGGATAAAATGATCGAGTTCGATTCATTTTAAAACTAAAAAATTAACAAGCCAACGAAAATTATTAGCTCCTAATAATTAATTATACTATTATTTGTTATTTATTACATTAATTTAATTGTAATAATATTTATGATAGTACCATAAAATTGGAATATTATAATAAAAATGCGGAATTGATAAATTAAAAGTTTTTAATGATACCCAACATGACCTATACTACATATCAGATGCTATCTGTTAAAAAGCATTAGAGATTCCCTTCTCTTGACTGTTGTAATGCTGTAAACTTAACATTTTATACTCAAGAAGTGTTCCGTGAAATTTAAGGGAATGTTCATTTACATATCCAGGATATGCAATAATACTGTTGAAGAAAATATTGAAGGATGTCTAGTTTCGGTAGTCTTATATTTCTGTAAACATGATAATATAAAAAGTTCTAATAAATGCGTAAATTTTCGTAATAAAAATAATAATAAAGCATATCAATACAATTAAAATAAAGTGAGGTCATTATTATTTAGGTGAAATGATAAAGAGTTGGTTGACTGGTTCATATTTACATAATCTTCATTAATGACGTAGTACTCAAAAATTTACTTTTTACTTTTGATATTATTTAGCTTTGAACGACATTCTATTTGTGTGTTTTGGCCCAAGTATTGTTGCTTTGTTGAGCGGATACGGCACTTTAGAAAAACACACCAATTAATTAATTGAAAAATTTGATTCGTTGTGTTTTGTCTCATAATATTCAAATTATGACAAAATTAATCGTAAAGAAAAATGCGTTATCATTTTGAAATTTAAATATTATTACTATACTATTGTCAGTTGACTAAAGTTCAAAGCAATATGTATATTATCTGATAATATAATAAACTATTCTATAATTTTGTACTTGTTTGACATGTAATTAATGCAAATACGAACTAATACATTATTGCAAAACTTGTTTGTGATCCGACAATAATCTCAAGCAAGGAAGAATTCAAATCGAGTTGGTGCTTCTCAGTAGAGGTCTACGTTTTTTAATATAGAGGTTAGTAATTTTTATAATCAAACATTTCAATTTTACATCCAAAATTTTAATATCTCTCGAATATAAATTATTGTGTACAAAGCATAATGTGAGTTCACCCAATTTGCGTCAGCTGAAAATGAAAATTCTTGAAAACTAAAAAAGAAGTTTAAACTTAAAATTCAAAACAATGAAAATTATTTAAAAGTAATACCTACATCAATATTATTGGTTTGTAAGTTTACATAAATATTGATTGAGACATTGAGAGTCTAATTCACTTATATAACTAGATAAAACTAGTGTAATTTGCATTTAAAAAAATTATACCTTCAGGTACACCGCAAGTTAGAGTTTGCCTATAAAAAATTTCGCGTATTTATAATAATTTAAATCTATTTTAAAATTAGGGATTTAGGAAGCGTTTGTATTTTATATTTTATCAATCTAAAATTTTGCAAATATTAAATAAATCTGGATAAATTGAAAATAAAATTCGTTTTTTTCTCCAAAGTCCTATTAATTAAATTCGAGACGCGTTTCGAGAATTTACAATATTCTCATCATGGGTTGATAAAAGAATACAAACGTAAGAGTTGTCAAATTGTCAAACATTAAATTAATTAGTCGGTCAGTTTTTTTTGATAAATTTGTGATACGTGTACCTACTGCATTTTTGATGTAGTTAAGGTATACACGAATAGTTTTACATTTTCATGGTGGTCTTTATTGTTTCAAATATCTCAAAAAGGTACACAATAAAAATCCATCCAAAACGCAATGTTACGGAGCGCTAACAGGTTAATTTTCATTTTAGGTTATTAAAGACCTTGGCCTTGTAGCGAAGATCCATGTGTTTTGATGATTTATAAATTGTTGATCATTTTACTTTAAATTACACTTCAGATTTTAATTTATGCAATAAAACAACAAAAGGCAAAATACAAAAATATAGCATAAAACCGTAATGGTATTGTTTGTACTTAATATTTAATATAACTACCCGTGGTATTGGTTTTTTATGTTTTAGTTTTATTTAAAAAACCAGTCTCTCAGATTTATGCTATACCATGTATCTGAATATTAGTGAACCACTATAAATATCTCGAGAACCGTTTCACATTTATTTACACGGGGTTTTACCAAGCTGCAAGGCAGCAAGGGGGGATAAATAGCGAAATTCGACTTAAGAAATTTCCCGGCTTCGAAATTTTGCATAAAAAATATTGTTTGCTTGTTTGCTTATTAGAAGCAAACATATTCATGACATATAGGGTTTTATACAAAATTAGATCATTTAATTCTGATTTACTCATTTACCTATGTATATACATTTTTGTATAGTAAGTATACCTAGTCTTCCATTTACAATAGACTCGTTATCTTTACCGAATTAATTAATCTAATCGCTTTTTCAAGAATTATCGATATAAGCACCTATAAGTAAACTGTGAACAATTAATTTAAATATTTAATAATTAGGTTGTAGGATTCCACAAATTATTTAATTATAATTTTTTGTAACTCAGTTTACAAGATTATTCAGTACTGTTTGGGTTATAAGGTCAGTGCTTCTTTTGCATTCGAAAATTTAGTCGACTTATATAATGTACGTTTAGTTGCCGTTCTACGTGCTACTCAACTTAAAAATTATAATATTGTGCGACATATTAAATTGAATAGGTAATTTAACTTGAGAATTGGAATTTAAAAAGTATATAATTAAA
Organism: Podabrus alpinus; assembly: GCA_932274525.1. Classification (NCBI taxonomy): domain Eukaryota; kingdom Metazoa; phylum Arthropoda; class Insecta; order Coleoptera; family Cantharidae; genus Podabrus; species Podabrus alpinus. Next base: position 29,275,606 of record OW026451.1, read on the forward strand.
AAAAGTAAGTAAATTTTATAAAACTTTTTTACATTTCTAACAAAATGCAACACTTCTTATTTTTTCTACATTCTAAATTAATTTTCATATATTTAATATTATAATAAAGTATTAATTGCAAAAGTTAACAATGTGCGAGTATATTAAATATGGATATGAAATTTAAAAATTAACTAGCGAATTAACAATAAAAATCAAAATTATTTTCAAAAAAATACGGTCGATCACTTTTCTTTCCAAGGCTTCAAAATAATCACGCTTGGATTTTCTGAAGCCTAAATGCGGCAATTTTGCTTATTAACGTAACCATTGACCATTGAGCGTAAAAATGAGCTTCATCTGACAAGATGAGTTTTTCCGAAAAATCATCATTTTGTTCAGGGATGAAATTAGCGAATTGTCGACGAACAGAATGGTCGACTTTAATTCTTGCATTAACTGAACCTGATAAGGTTTTAGACCAAAATCGTGATGTAAAATTCGCCATGTTGTGCACGTGGATAGGCTCAATTGCTAAGAACGCTATGTAATTGATAAATTTGGATCTTCCTCAACACTTTCACTTACAGCAGTAATATTTTCAGCCCAACGGCCGGGATAAACATATATTATTGGTACCAAATCTGCAGACTCAAATTTAACCACAAAATTTGTAATAGCGGTAAAAATATCCGAAATTTTGTGATTTTAATTATTTTCAGGTAATTTTCAATTGAAATTGAAGACATTATAATAAATTATGACAAAACTGTCATCACATCCAAAATTGTCCATATTAAAAAACAAAGCTCGTATAATAAATTAAATACATATGACTTGACCTCGATAAATGGAACATTGGATAATATTGTTGCTATTCCTTTATGTATGCTAATGTATTGTCGTGTTCCATTGATAAGAGATTAGGGGTATGACGTAATTGGGTTAATTTAGTCAAAACACTTATGATTTGAATAATTTAATAAGACCATAACAGGTAAACAACTAAATTGTGTCTGGATTTTCTTTAATTGGAAAAATTTGTTGACTGCCTCTGCCTCATTTATTTGAAGATGCAAGTGTTGTTGGAATCTGGAAGATGTAAAATTTATAAAGGATAAAATATTGGTGGTTGTCTAATTAAATTTAATATGAGTAAACAAATTAAATTCAATTAAGTTATTTGTTAAATTAGGGTTTTCGTTATTTAAATAAGTGATAATTTAGAAAGTTTGCGAGTGCGCGCGAGTGGATTATTGGTGGGGTGTGAAAAATGGAGATGAACAAAAAGATTCCGAATCAAGCGGTCGGATAGTAAGGACGCGCTTATTATTGAGTTATTTGGAATTTAATTTTGCTAAAAAAAGTTTCTAAGTCGACCATCCAAGTGTGAAGACTGGTCAATAGTATTTGGATTCTGAAATTATAATATTTTTTTATGAATAAATCGTCGTCAAGTGAAGATGAAATTTGATTACTAGTAGAAATTTATTTGGAATTGGTTAATTTGTTTTTGGATGGAATTTGGAAATCGTATGAATAATTAATTTAAGTTTAATTAAAGTGAATAATACGTTAGATCAAAATATTCTGGAAAGTTTTGGAACCGCTGACTTGTAATTTGGTGGTTATGTTCATGGTTTGGATGAATATTAAAATATTGGAAAAGATTGGTTCAAGATTACTTACGTGTACTCGATTATCTGGTTCGGAAGAAGAAATTTTTCGCTGGTCACTCCTACCTGTCCTTGGTTCAAGATTTGAAGCTGCCTTTGATGATAATCTGCACGTTTTAAGAATCTCACATCACATCGGCCGATCGGTAAACTTCGGAAGACTTTTTTTACTTCGGTAAGAATTTTTGTGTTGCGTAAATTAATTGAACAATAAACACACCGTTTAAATTCGAGCGCGCGTAATATTTTGGGGGAATATTGAAATTACTTGATTTTTGTAAATTTAATTTGTTTAGGTTAAGAAAACGAATAATTTGTCCTTAATAATTTTATTGTATAAAATAAATTGCATTAATATTTGGTTTTAATAACGTTTGCGTTTGATTTAGTTTATTAACACTAGTCGTAAATTGAAGAATAAGCAGACACAAGTTGCGATTCATTTGTGCTATCTTCATAAGAAAGATCACTGGTTAAGGTGACGTATTTTAAGTGTTTTGGCTAATCTGGATGGACCCAATTTTCGACCCAAAATCATCGAGTCTCATGCATAGCTGGTCAGGGATATTAATTAATTAAGTGCCATCATCTCCCGCTATATAAGTCAAATTTTTTTATTGAACAGTAGCATTACATGGCAGTATGTATAATTTATATCATGTTGATATTTACATTAATTTATATGTTCTCTATGATAATATAATGTAAGTATTCCAGTAGTCCTTAACTTGCTCACATCTAAATTTTAATGTTTCCTCAGCCTAAAATGTCCAAATAATGATTCGTATGGACTCGTAGATCATGTGGAAAAATGCCAACTGAAATTTGTTTAACTCGATCATAATACTTTACTACGTAAATGGGAAAGAGGAATACGGTGAAAAATACAAGTTCCTATCTCAATTCAAACTATTTGCCATAGTCTTAAAATTTTTATATTTGAATAAATATCGAATAATTTTTGGCACTTAAATTATTATTCCAAAAATTCTGGCCAAAACTTAATATTTATTTAAAAAAATTTGTTGGCACTGAAAATTCCATTAGGACAAAAAATTGCTTGCGGTTATAGCAAAATCGTATCATTTACAATTTTAAAAATTTACCAAATGAACTTTTTATGAAGTTAGTCCGCAACATTTCAACTTCATTTTGTATTATGTTACTAAAAGTTTGATTGTATTCTATAAATTGAATTTCACTACCTAATTATAGAAGAAGTACTATTATAAATAGTAATTAAATGCTGTTGCTAGCTTCTTGGCCTTACTTAAAACACGTTTTGGATCGCTTAACAATTTTATTTACAAACACAACATTAAATGAATAACAACTGATTTACAAAATGCTCCTTGAATTGGTGAGTATAATAAGGAGTTCAAAAACTGTTTGCTACTTACACAACGTGTACCTTGCAGTTTCGGCTCACAAAATTAACTGATTTAATATTCCCTGGATGCTTCGCAGGTTAACTATTTTAAGAAGATATTAAGAGTAAACGAAAGAGAGGGTTTCCTAGAATTGCCGAATAAAGGCACAAGTGTTACTATTTGAATGGGAACATTCTAGGAACCCCTAACTAATTAAATAATAAATTGCGTGCTTTAGCATAATACAGACAGGCTTATTGCATCAGGCACTAAAGTACAGGTATAATGGGGCCCTGTACTTAAGAAGATAAAGGAAGATGCAGGACCCCATTAAGGTATTAGAAAGCAATTAACAAAGGTATTAGAAAAAGCAATTAACAAAGGTATTAGAAAAAGCAATTAACATAGGTATTAGAAAAAGCAATTAACAAATGCTTATGTACCGCAATATATTTTGATAAAATTAATTTATAGTAAAACAAGTATCTAATAAAATAATATATTTATAAAAATGTCCTATAAACTTTACGAATATTACATAATAAACAAAGTATATATTATATAGTATGTACGCACTACTCAGCGTTACGTTTCTTGATATTCAGTGGGACCGCACATTACAATAATTTAAGTTTTATTTTAGTTAATAAAAACAAATTAAAATGTTAATCGAGCAACTCTCTGAGGAACTCCAGCAAAAGGCTAAAATTGAACTCAACGAAATACCCAATGAAATAGACGGCAATTTGCAACATATTCGGGAATGGTTAAAAAAACAATCATATTCCGATATTGCTAGAACAGGTAAAGTACTTAATTTGATTTAATTTTAATCAAACTTGAATGAAATTTAATAATTTTCAGATGATTTATGGCTTTTAAATTTTTTAAGAGGGTGTAAATTTAGTTTACAAAAAACTAAAGAAAAATTGGACAATTTCCACAGAGTAAGGTATACAATTCCAAGCTTATATATCAACAGAGATCCATTATCAGATGATATTCAAGATTTGTTAACTTCTGGGTATGCAAACTAGTGTTTACATAATAATTTGGATTCAAAATGAAACCGTATATTTTTAGAATATTAATACCTCTGGATGGTAAAAACAATGTAAGCATACTTGTTGATTGGAAAAATGGAGATCCAAAAAAGTTTCCGCTGGAATTCATTCTTAGAACAGGGCTTATGTTTCTTGAAATTTTTATAAATGAAAATAACTTTTGTATGGTTACCGGATTTCACGTTATAATTGACTATACCAATTTTAGTTTTGGATATATACCACAACTTAGTTTTGATTTTATTAAAACAATTATTTTTACTCTTCAAAACGCTTATCCATTACGATTAAGAGGAATTCATCTTATAAATGTTCCACATTATTTAGAAGCAATGATGAATTTTGCAAAGCCTTTATTACAAAAACACCTTGCGAAGGTGCGTTTTAACAAACTTGATTTGTTTAAGAAATATTAACAATTATTTTTAGTTAACCTTTTACAGAGAAAATAACAGTGAACTTATTTTTGACTTCATACCTAGAGAAATGGTTCCCGTTGAATTTGGAGGAGTGGGCCCTGATATAAATACCATTACAGGTAAGCTTACAAAAACAAATACATTTTAATATAAGTACAATTATTATTCTTTAGAAAAATATAAAATAAAAATGAACAGTTACCGTGACTGGTTTATTGAAGATGAACAACGTTTTGCCAATAATCCCCATAAAATGACATCTACCAAAGATAAAAGTACCCAGAATGTCAGCGATAGTTTTAGAAAATTAAATTTTGATTAATTAAATTATTTAATATAAAATAGATTATACTGATATTTTTTATTTAAAAGTAATTACTGTTAAACAATTTAATATTTTAATATAAAACTCAATTTATTTATTATTGTGATTAAACGCTGTAGTATTTATTTCCAGATTGACGAAGTTTTGAATTTTCTAATTTTAGACAGCGACTAATTCTGACGTGGTTTTAAAAAAAAAGTGCAACCTTTTTCGGAATTAAAGCGGGTCATGTCGGCCACAACAAATGTAGTTTTTTTAAAACCTTGATTAGTTATAAAATTTATAAGCGTGATTTTATTATCAAAAGTCATGCTCACAGTATTAATTTGGCAGATTTTTACGTTCTATTAGTTAATTACTAGCCATTTCTAATTTTTGTTTTCTATAATCACAATTATCCATTTTAAAATTTGTCAAAACGTTATATGGCATTTGAAGTTAGAACCCAACCTAAGCAACTTTTGGGATGTTAAGTGAGGAAATCAAAAGTTCAACAACAAAATAAAATTTACAATAATTTAAAATTCGTATGTCGAAAGTCGCTTTACTACTAACATGATATAAAGAGTGATTTAATAAGAGGTGTCATTTTGATTTTTTTTTTAAATACATTAATAATTGGAAAATTTCGAAAATTTTTAAATTAACATAAAGAGGAAACATTACGATTATACATAGAACACAACATCATTCAAATGTCCTCCACGGCTCTGTTGGCATTGATGGCATGGAAGCACGGGACAAAATTTTCCATTACGTTTTCGTATAAATGAGACTTAATGTTTGCAATTTCATGTCTACTATTGTTCTTGAGGTCTGGAATCGTTTGAAGTTTGTCGACATAGACTTTTCCCTTCTAGTAGCCCTAAAGAAAAATATCTAGTGGCATCAAATTGAAAGATCTAGACCTCCAATTTAAAGTTTTTCAGCTCCCCAGATTTGGAAATTTTGTTTATTGGCGTATCCATTCAGTTAAAAATCAGCTTTATCATTTAAGATGGTTTTTTCAAATTCAAATAAATAAAATCATTCATATTAGCGCAAAATCCAATCTTTTTAGAAAAATCACGACGTTACCCCCCCCCCCAGATTTGTGCATGTCAAATCTTCAAGATTTATCTGCTAAAATCGGCAAATTCGTGATTTTTTTACCCAATCCTTAAATTTATAAAAGAAATCCTCAAAAGTTGAAAAAAAAAGTTTACAAAACTGCTTTTTTGTTTTGCTTGAAGCACATTTCGTAAATGCATAAAGTTTATTTTCGAAATTTTGTCATTAACAGGCTAATTTTGATTCATTGAATTAATTAGCAATAAACTATTTGCTTTAAGTATAACATCCTAACATTAATTTTTAATAATTACAAATTTCATCTTTTATTCTTTTGAAAATTTATCATTTCTTTATTAATTTTGAATATTTATCATTTGCAAAATTGCATCGAACTTTTAGCTTATTAATTTAAATCATCAAGATTTTCTTTTATTATATTTACAAAATCTAAGACTATTTTAAATCAAATTGCTTTAAAATTTTTTTTTAATATTTCGATATTAAAAACCAAATCTCTCATTCCTTTATTACTTTTATTGTTTATCAAATCATCCTGTCAAATATGCATTGGAAATTATTAAATTTTTAATCAAACCAAAATTCAATAGTTGACGGCTTCTATGGTTGATGCCATCTATGGTTTATTTCCCACTCATTTGTAAATTTTCAATTTACCCGCTTCGATGAAAAATAAGACATCGTACCATTAATTCGACTCCACGTGGAAAACAATTCGTCCATTCCACATTTAAATTTTTCCTGTAAATAAATATTTTTAATTCGCACCTTTTCTTATTGCTTCTCCGGTTTTCAATTTTCATTTTATTGTCTGCATTTTTCAAATATTCGTTTTTAAGTTTCTTGTGGATGTCAATTTTTTCATTTTTCAAATACTCTCGCTTCAATTTCTTCTTCTTTATCTGATAACTTTCCAATTTTAATATCTTCCATCCATTTCCAGTTATTTTAATATGATTTTTATCTTTAATTTTTCTTTGATCTTTGTATTGGTGGTGAATTTTCCTTTTACGTCTATTAATTGTATTGTCCATTTTAATGAGTTCTTTCAGTTATGCTTTATTCTTTATGCTTTAACCTTTATGATTTATTCTTTATGGTTTAGCTTTATTCTATATCCTTTCTCCCTTATCTCTTGATCATTTAATACGATTCCATAGATTTTTTTAAACAATTTCTGGTGTAACCACATATTTTGACCGTCCTACTTCATCGCTTACGCTTGTATCCAAAATGTTTAAATTCATTACACTAATTAAAAATGGCTGCAGTCTATAGTGCAGTCACCCAAAACTCCATTTATGTCTGCAATGATTTCTGAAGTTGTTAAGCCTTTCAAATACAAGTATTTGGTCACCATTTCATTTCTTCTTCGTCTTCTTTAAAGGGATTCCCATATTTTTACATTTTCTTTACCATGTTTTCAAGGCATGTACTAAATATATTTTAAATAATGTAAGTGAGAGACATCAGCCTTGTTTCAATCCTTTGGCGATCCTAAATGCATTTAAGGTTATTTTGCCAATTTTTATCATTACTTGAGTATTTGCATAATATAGATTTCTTACTGCTTTAATGAGATTGATATTAATATTCGCTTTTTCAAATGCGCCCTAGAGTTTATTATTTAATGGTACACTATGGTATATTTTTGAGGTCCACATGTAGCATATGCACTTCAAGATTTACGGCTACTTTCTTTTCGATTAGTTGAATCACTCGAAAAACCCAGCTTTCCCAGCTTTCAACCCCGCCTAATCTTCTACTTCCATATTTTATCTCTTCTTCTTCTTGTAGTCCCGTGTAGTCAATCTACTTATAAAACTTGTTACAGATATGCCTCTATAATTTTCGTTTTCTTCCCTTTTTATGTAAGGGCGATATAAACGAAATTCCATCTTTCTTTTAGATGTTCGTTTAGATGTTCCTGACATAGTCTGGTTAAGTGTTTACATAAGTTTTCTGTTCCATATTTTATTAGCTCGGACAGTACACCACTCCTTTTTTTTATTAATAATAATGTAATATCAACAATCAGAACATACTTATATTAAATACAAAGTTCTATAAGTTGATTTGTTGTCCGTGTCATGCAGGAATACGCCCATCAGCGATATCCGCTTTCGAAATTTTCGCTTATGTAAGAAGGTCACATGGCCATTTTCTTCTTAGTCGTCTATATATATTTTCCTGAAGGAGATGGTTGGTGCAAGGATTGGGGGTGGTCTTGCAGTCTCAGGTTGTGCTTCTCTGCACGTTTTCTAATTTCTTCAAATATATGGTTGATCTTTAGGTCATTATGCAGGGTTTGGTTGGTTACGTACCATGGCGCATCTACCATTATTCGGAGAGCCTTGGATTGGAATGTTTGTATTATTTTTATATTTGACATACTAGCGCACCCCCATAACTCTATTCCGTAGGTCCAAATAGGCTTAATGGTGGCCTTGTATATGAGTACTTTGTTTTCCATAGAAAGGATTGATTTTCTTCCAAGTAGCCAATATATTTTTTTAATTTTCAAATCCATTTGCTTCCTCTTTTTATTAATGTGCGTCTTCCACGTTAACCTTCTATCTAGGTGTAGTCCGAGATATTTTACTTCCTCTCTCTGCGGTATTTGTATGCCATTAATATAGATAGGTGGGCACTGTAGACGATTCAGGGTAAATGTTACGTGAGTGGATTTTACTTCATTTATTCTTATTCTCCACCTGGACATCCAAATCTCAAGGAGGGACAAATGTGTTTGCAACACTTCAGACGCTTGTTGAGCATTATCATGTTTTGCCAGAATAGCAGTGTCATCTGCAAATGTGGCAATCTCTGTGTTTGTAGTGACAGGTAGGTCGGAGATGAATAGCAGGTACAGTACTGGACCAAGCACACTACCTTGTGGTACTCCTGATGCTATGGGATATATATCAGACACTTCATCATCTTGCTGGACTTGGAAATGACGATTTTGCAAGTAAGACTTTAAGACGAGGTAGTAATGTTGTGGCAAGGTTTTTTTATCTTGAATAAAAGTCCCATGTGCCAAACTTTGTCGAAAGCCTATTTTATATCCAAGAAGGCTGCTGAGCAGAATTGTTTACCTTCTAAAGTACTATAGATGATATCCACTATTCGGTGACATTGTTGTATAGTTGAATGCTGCTGCCGAAATCCGGACTGATGCGTTGGTATTAAATCTTCCAAGAGGTTGGTTTCATTTAAACGTTGAAGAATAACTTTTTCAAGTAGTTTGGAAATGACTGGCAACAAGCTTATTGGGCGGTATGAAGAGGTATCCGTAGGGAGTTTGCCTGGTTTCAAGATCAGAATAATTCTAGCAAATTTTAGTAGCATTGGCCAGTATGACAATCTTAGAATAGAATTAAATAATATTGTCAAAAATTTAATTCCCAAATTAGGCAATTCCGATAGCACTTTACCCGTTATTAAATCGTATCCTGGAGCCTTGGTCTTCTTTAACCTACTTATTTGTTGTTTAAGCTCGTTTTTCCTGATTTTCCTTATCGGTAGCGACATCTGTAGAGGAGCTTCCAGATATTGCTCAACTTCTTCATTTGGCTCATCAGAATAAGGTTTAAAAACTTCTGCCAGGTGTTGTGCAAACAGTTCAGCCTTCTCAGTATTTGACCTCGCCCATGAGTTGCTAGGATTACGTAGAGGAGGGATGGTCGATTGTGGTCTTTTGAAACCTTTTGTAGCCCTCCAGATGGAGTAGTCTTTATTAGAGAGATTTTTTAAAAAGTAACTAAAAGTTTCATTTTTCGTTTCCTTTAGTTTTCTTTTTAACTTATTTGTTAAGCGGTTGTAATCAGTTTTGTCTAAGGGATTTGCACTTCGTTGCCATTTTGCTCTGGCTCTTCTTTTTTCTTTTACAAGTTCTCTTATTTCCATTGAAATGTTAAATGTAGATGTTTTATTAACGTTTGTAGGAGTAGAATTCCAGCTAGCATTTTGTACAGTTGTTATGAAATGATTTGTCGCATATTCTACTTCATCTGGTGTCTTAAACACCACTTCTGCACGTTACTTTCTTACATACCTTCATGTTCCAAATATCTTCATGGAATATTTGTTTTTTGTTTGATTATAATATAATCGATTATTGATTTCTGTTGTAATGTAATTAGGTTGTGTTCTTGTGTACTTTTGTATTCAACGATGTTGTTGATTTATGATTTTCATATGATTCTGTTCAAAAGTGCTATCAGCCGGATTCCATTTTCGTTTACTTCTTCCTCGCTATCAAAATTTGTTCTTGTCGCCCAATTCTGCTATTCATATCCTCAAGAAGTATCATGCAAATTCTCGTTTATTCGAGAATTATTTTCGTGATAAAATTCCAAATTGAAATGGTTAGATAATATACTACTTCAACGTATCCTACGCCACAAAATAACAGAGACCTTTCTCAGCATGAGGTCTAAATGATAGATATTATATAGCAGCCAAACCGTAACTTCAAGATATTATTAATGATCGACACGTTCCGATGTTATCCACATTTTGTGGAATCAATCTTTTCAGGCCCATATTATTACTGTAAGAAAAACATAAATTAGACACCATTAGTATAAGGGTTGGCATGGTTAAATTTCAAAGTTAGCGGATATCTTTGAGATGGTAAGTTAATTTATGTATTTTTGGTACCAATATGAGTCTGAGGAAAAAACTTTGTAAATCACATGACTAATAAGTAAACAGAAATTTATATTTAATATTATCTTAACACGAAACTTACTGCATAGTTTTAAAACCGTAACATTTTAATTTAATTCCAGGGTTTTATGAATTGAAAAAGTAGTTTACTTTTGAACTTGACTTCCTTTAAAGATTTACAAATTTTTACCATTTCTGTGCTACAAACACTTAAAATATATACATAATATACTATACCAAAGTAGTAGCAGCAAGTTTTCTAGTTAAATAAACCGTGTAAGGCCGACTTGATATCTTGAATAGAATAAATACACAACTCAATGATAAACCCGTTTCTAGTGGTTATTTTCAAGGTTTGCAACTAAACTCAGTGCTGTTTTTATTATTTATAACTTTAATTATAAATTTAAACATTTTTACGCCAAACCACAAAATCAAAGGTAATCAACTTAAGTTCCAATATTTTATCAATACTACTGGTGCAAAATTTAGTGTCGTTTAAGTATTCATCGCCTATTTAGTAAGGTTATTTCGTTACCATGAATTTTCGGTCTTTATCTAACGAACTCCAAAAGAAAGCGCAATATGAACTAAACGAAGTGCCATTGATAATTTCGCAAAACATAAAACGTTTACGGAAGTGGATTAAACGTCAGCCACATTTGAATTATAAAAAAGGTAAATACATTTTTTATATATGTATGTCCTTCCATATAAACTGTTGTTTTTTTAGTTGATGATCAATGGCTATTAAATTTTTTACGTTGTTGTAAATTTAATCTTGAAAAGAGTAAAGAAAAATATGAGAAATTTTATAATACGCGGTACCTTTTACCGCACCTGTTTACCGACAGAAATCCTTTGCAAGATGGAATTCAAAAAGTTTTAAGACTTGGGTATGAAGTGCAAAGGTTAACAAATTTATTGGTTTAATAATAATTGCTAAATTATAGATTGTGTTTGCCATTGCTACATACTGTAGAAAAGGATGCTCCTAGAATTATTTTGTATAGATGTCAAGGTATGGATATCAATATTCGTTTTCATGACGTATTGAAAACATGTTTAATGATAATGGACATTCTCTTAAATGAAGACGACAATTTTATAATTGCTGGCCATTTTAGTGTAATAGATGTGCAAAATGTTTCCACGAATTATTTATTTCAACTCACGCAAGACAACCTTAAAGATTCCCTAATTTGTCTTGAACATGCGTACCCAACAAAAGGTCAAGGATTTTACATTATAAATACTAGTACTAATAGCGAAGCACTGTTTAATTTATTTAGACCAATGTTACCTAAAAAAATTCAGAACACGGTATGTTATACTTTTTTTTCTCAATTACCCACCTATATTAGTAATACAAAATAATTTCATTCAAATTTAAACGCTTGTTTGGTTGCAGTATTACCTGCTATGAAGTTGTTCTTTTTAATTTCTTATTATTTTATTTTAGGTAAACGTTTTAGGATCTGTTGCATCCGAGTCAATTTATAAATCTATTCCTAACCATATTTTACCTTTAGAGTATGGTGGAACAGGAGATTCATTAACATATCTAACTGGTAAGTTTCTTTTGGAATTAAGAATAATAAATAAGAATTTTTTATAATTCATTTTGCAGAATATTGGAAGGATAAAGTTGAAAAATATAGCGACTGGTTTACTAACGAATCCAAGTATTGTAATATAGATCCAAAACGTAGCAAATTATTCAGCACTTTAGAAAATATGTTTTGTATGGTTGGATCATTTAGAGAAGGAAATGAAGAGGATTAATGGAACTTTTACGATTAAATCATTTAAACTTTTGGAAGTTTTGTTTCTATAATAGGAATTAATATAGACAGTTTAAATTATAATTTAAAATGTTTTAACAACTGTGTTGTATAGCCTTTATATTTTTACGTACCGTACAAATTTTATTCATTCACAAAATTAATAAATGACGCACAAAGTTGCTGAAAAGTATAATAAAAGATTCAGCGCATCAAGTAAATATCCAATAGCCTTAAATTGATGTCAACTGACATGGTACTCTATAACGTCTGAAGAATCGCAAAGAAATTCAAATCAAATCTCGCATTTTGTAAAAAATAGTATTCACAAAAAGTTTACACATCTTGGAACTGTTGAAATTTGCTTTTAACCTGCCAAGTCCTAATATTAGATATATTGATCGAGCACGAATCATTCAGCAAGGATGCAATTTTAAATCTGATGTTTGTGTATACTTACCAAAAATGCAGTTTTTGAAAATAAAACAATTTTTGATTATACAAATCCAGGTTTCTCTGTAACGCACCAATAAGTTTTTGTTATGTATAATTAATAATACATATTGAGAAAATAAATTAAAATTTTCTATGCTCTGAAATAATTAAACTTTACAGTATACCTCAACTTAGTTTATCGTCTCCTAGCATTTCAATTAGCCTGCAATTTAGTCAAATTAAAATTTGGTTGGAATTAAATTTTCATTTTAAAGTAATTTTCAATGGAATTTAAAACATCGTTTGATCTGAAATATAAATGGTGAATCTTCAAATTTTGAACTATAGTATTTATTATAAAATATGAGTACCTATATGATCATAATATACCGGGTGTTGAATTGATTTGTAGTAACAAAGGAATTAACATGTTGTAAAATCATGTATTTGCATTTTGCACTTGCCTGCTTCCCGGATTATTTTACAGTAAAAGTAAATTAATACAGGTTAAAATGATCAGGTATAAATAATCTGCAGAATAAGCTGTTTACTATTTGCAAACAATTATTTGTTTGCTTATAAAATATAGAAGAAATTAGTAGAAATAAATTTCAAATTTCAGAAAATATCATTTGTCATGATTTCTTTTTACTCATTAGTATAAATGTAGCTTCAAATTTAAGTTTTCTCTTATTAGTAGTGTACTTAATATTAATAGGTTTTGTAATATGTACCTGGTTAATTATTTTAATTTATTTTCGAATTTTCAACCCTTTAAACTGTAGCTGTGAAAATGCTACTTGTAACAAAGCAAATATCAAACTTAATGGAATGGAAAAAGGCAAAATTTAAACTTTATTTTTTCCAATTTATTTCTGCTATAAATCCTTTGTCTAAAAAATAATTTATTAAAAAATTAGTTTTCGCTTTATGATAACATGAAAATTTGTCAATTACTCCGCTTACGTAAAGTCATCAAGTCACATAGGGTGTGATAGGGGATACTTTATGTTCAACTATATTATAATAATTGTTCCCACATCTAAATAATTGACTAACAATGTTAACTTACCGCTGTAGTTAACTAGCTCAGGTCTTCCCAGTATAGAGAATCATAAAACTACATAATTATAAAAATTGTGTGTCATTTATCACCATCAACCATCTAAGCTTTATATTCTTAGATGACAAATTTGATGGCCATTCTAAAATGTTATCCTACAGGCACAAGTAGCCCCAATTGATAATCAACAAATTCATTATTCTAACATCAACAATTCAATGATTTACTTTCATTCGAGTCGTGGTGTAATGCTAACTTTATCCAATTAAATATTGCTAAATGCAAGTCTATTCGCTTTACGCGAAAGATAATCCGTATGCATCACACGTACACCTTGTTAGGCAACGAGCTTGAAACCGTTTGTAGCTTCAAAGATCTAGGCGTAACTATGGATTCCAACTTTGGTTTTACATCTCACGTAAATGTAATCGTAAATAAGGCGAATAAAATGCTAGGTCTTATATTAAGACATGCTCATGAGTTCACCAGCTTAAGAGTCTTAAACCTGTTGTTTGTCGCTTACGTCAGGTCGCACCTCGAATATTGTTCAACGGTCTGGCATCCGTACCATTTGACGCACATTACCCGTATTGAAAGACTTCAAAGAAGATTTGTGAAATTCCTCTGCTTTAAATTTCACATCTCCTTGGACTCCAACTACGACTTGTTGCTAGGCTACTTGGGATTGTCTCGTTTGGTTAAAAGGAGAGAGTACCTAGATTTGAGCTTTCTTTTCAAATTATTGAACAATTTAATTGATTGCCCTGATCTGCTGCTCATCTTTGGGCTCACCCGTGCGTAACCCGTAATCCGGACCAATTCCTGGTTGATTTCCATAGGACAAGTTATGGAATGCACTCGCCTATGACAAGATCGCAAAAACTTGCCAACACAATAGGGGTCGACAATTTCGCTTATTCTTTAGCGAAATTTAAACTTCAGCTGAGGCCAGCTTTGAATTTGTGATTGTTATTATTTATTTATTTTGTTTAATTTATTTTTTATTGAATTTGTGATTGTAAATTTATTATTTATTTATTTTATTTTTTATTGTGTGTATTTTATAGTTAAAAGGAAATTGTTCCGTAAATAAAGAATTATTATTATTATTATTAAAACTATAACAAAAACTGGAGCAAATGATAATGAAACGGCTTGACCCAACATAGTCAAAAAATTAAAAATTTTATACAAATGTATCGAAAAAGCACCAAGCCTGAACAAAACTTGAATGAAAATTATTCCAAACTTATAGTCAGTGAGCGATATCGTATACAAACAAAAACCTCCACATGTTGTGGATGGTCCAACGATATCAATTCTACGATGTTGAAGATCGTTTTTAGAGGAGCGGATACTAGCATAAAAGACGCTTAGTTTAGGAGTAACCAAATCTTGGCGTACAACTAATTGAGTGATACCTTAAAATGTCCGCATTGAAGTACTGGATATAAATCCAAAGTTACGACATCGGCCGTTTGGACTGACAAAAGTTATAGGCCAAAAACTAAAAAAAAATAAAAATTTCAAATAAGTTGAAGCTATTTTTTATCGCGCTCGCGATTGAAAACCACTATAGTTACTGAGATGATTTTAACACTATTATTTAGTATAAAATCTCTACTTTCCAACCATATATAAAAATATATATTAATTCAATTCTAATCAATCCCAATTTAACATTATATAGGCAGCGGGTAATTCGCGTCAAATTTATTCGGTTAAAATGAAAAGTTTTTCTTTAATAATATTCTTTTGAGATCGAAATCTAAAAATTCCTACACGTGACAAACAGCGGAATTTTATAGGGAATATTTCGTACGCTTACATTATATACTTATTTTCATAAATAAGGACAGGGGAGGTCAAAAACTAAATCACTACAACCTATTCTGCCTACCTTCGTTTCACCGCACTACCCGTGGAGATCCCTATAAATAGACGGGCGGATGAACACCAAAAATGTTCAATAACCCAATGTTGGCGTAGAACTAATTAAGTGATACCTTAAAATGTCCGCATTGAAGTACTGGATATAAATCTAAAATTACGACATCGGCCGTTTTAGAGGAGCGGATACTAGCATAAAAGACGCTTAGTTTAGGAGTAACCAAATCTTGGCGTACAACTAATTGAGTGATACCTTAAAATGTCCGCATTGAAGTACTGGATATAAATCCAAAGTTACGACATCGGCCGTTTGGACTGACAAAAGTTATAGGCCAAAAACTAAAAAAAAATAAAAATTTCAAATAAGTTGAAGCTATTTTTTATCGCGCTCGCGATTGAAAACCACTATAGTTACTGAGATGATTTTAACACTATTATTTAGTATAAAATCTCTACTTTCCAACCATATATAAAAATATATATTAATTCAATTCTAATCAATCCCAATTTAACATTATATAGGCAGCGGGTAATTCGCGTCAAATTTATTCGGTTAAAATGAAAAGTTTTTCTTTAATAATATTCTTTTGAGATCGAAATCTAAAAATTCCTACACGTGACAAACAGCGGAATTTTATAGGGAATATTTCGTACGCTTACATTATATACTTATTTTCATAAATAAGGACAGGGGAGGTCAAAAACTAAATCACTACAACCTATTCTGCCTACCTTCGTTTCACCGCACTACCCGTGGAGATCCCTATAAATAGACGGGCGGATGAACACCAAAAATGTTCAATAACCCAATGTTGGCGTAGAACTAATTAAGTGATACCTTAAAATGTCCGCATTGAAGTACTGGATATAAATCTAAAATTACGACATCGGCCGTTTTAGAGGAGCGGATACTAGCATAAAAGACGCTTAGTTTAGGAGTAACCAAATCTTGGCGTACAACTAATTGAGTGATACCTTAAAATGTCCGCATTGAAGTACTGGATATAAATCCAAAGTTACGACATCGGCCGTTTGGACTGACAAAAGTTATAGGCCAAAAACTAAAAAAAAATAAAAATTTCAAATAAGTTGAAGCTATTTTTTATCGCGCTCGCGATTGAAAACCACTATAGTTACTGAGATGATTTTAACACTATTATTTAGTATAAAATCTCTACTTTCCAACCATATATAAAAATATATATTAATTCAATTCTAATCAATCCCAATTTAACATTATATAGGCAGCGGGTAATTCGCGTCAAATTTATTCGGTTAAAATGAAAAGTTTTTCTTTAATAATATTCTTTTGAGATCGAAATCTAAAAATTCCTACACGTGACAAACAGCGGAATTTTATAGGGAATATTTCGTACGCTTACATTATATACTTATTTTCATAAATAAGGACAGGGGAGGTCAAAAACTAAATCACTACAACCTATTCTGCCTACCTTCGTTTCACCGCACTACCCGTGGAGATCCCTATAAATAGACGGGCGGATGAACACCAAAAATGTTCAATAACCCAATGTTGGCGTAGAACTAATTAAGTGATACCTTAAAATGTCCGCATTGAAGTACTGGATATAAATCTAAAATTACGACATCGGCCGTTTTAGAGGAGCGGATACTAGCATAAAAGACGCTTAGTTTAGGAGTAACCAAATCTTGGCGTACAACTAATTGAGTGATACCTTAAAATGTCCGCATTGAAGTACTGGATATAAATCCAAAGTTACGACATCGGCCGTTTGGACTGACAAAAGTTATAGGCCAAAAACTAAAAAAAAATAAAAATTTCAAATAAGTTGAAGCTATTTTTTATCGCGCTCGCGATTGAAAACCACTATAGTTACTGAGATGATTTTAACACTATTATTTAGTATAAAATCTCTACTTTCCAACCATATATAAAAATATATATTAATTCAATTCTAATCAATCCCAATTTAACATTATATAGGCAGCGGGTAATTCGCGTCAAATTTATTCGGTTAAAATGAAAAGTTTTTCTTTAATAATATTCTTTTGAGATCGAAATCTAAAAATTCCTACACGTGACAAACAGCGGAATTTTATAGGGAATATTTCGTACGCTTACATTATATACTTATTTTCATAAATAAGGACAGGGGAGGTCAAAAACTAAATCACTACAACCTATTCTGCCTACCTTCGTTTCACCGCACTACCCGTGGAGATCCCTATAAATAGACGGGCGGATGAACACCAAAAATGTTCAATAACCCAATGTTGGCGTAGAACTAATTAAGTGATACCTTAAAATGTCCGCATTGAAGTACTGGATATAAATCTAAAATTACGACATCGGCCGTTTTAGAGGAGCGGATACTAGCATAAAAGACGCTTAGTTTAGGAGTAACCAAATCTTGGCGTACAACTAATTGAGTGATACCTTAAAATGTCCGCATTGAAGTACTGGATATAAATCCAAAGTTACGACATCGGCCGTTTGGACTGACAAAAGTTATAGGCCAAAAACTAAAAAAAAATAAAAATTTCAAATAAGTTGAAGCTATTTTTTATCGCGCTCGCGATTGAAAACCACTATAGTTACTGAGATGATTTTAACACTATTATTTAGTATAAAATCTCTACTTTCCAACCATATATAAAAATATATATTAATTCAATTCTAATCAATCCCAATTTAACATTATATAGGCAGCGGGTAATTCGCGTCAAATTTATTCGGTTAAAATGAAAAGTTTTTCTTTAATAATATTCTTTTGAGATCGAAATCTAAAAATTCCTACACGTGACAAACAGCGGAATTTTATAGGGAATATTTCATACGCTTACATTATATACTTATTTTCATAAATAAGGACAGGGGAGGTCAAAAACTAAATCACTACAACCTATTCTGCCTACCTTCGTTTCACCGCACTACCCGTGGAGATCCCTATAAATAGACGGGCGGATGAACACCAAAAATGTTCAATAACCCAATGTTGGCGTAGAACTAATTAAGTGATACCTTAAAATGTCCGCATTGAAGTACTGGATATAAATCTAAAATTACGACATCGGCCGTTTGGACTGAAAAAAGTTATAGGCCAAAAACTAACAAATTTCAAATAACTTGAAGCTATTTTTTATCGCGCTCGCGATTTAAAACCACTATAGTTACTGAGATGATTTTAACACTATTATTTAGTATAAAATGTCTACTTTCCAACCATATATAAAAATATATATCAATTCAATTCTAATCAACCCCAATTTAACATTATCTAGGCAACGGGTAATTCGCGTGAAATTTATTCGGTTAAAATGAAAAGTTTTTCTTTAATAATATTCTTTTGAGATCGAAATCTAAAAATTCCTACACGTGACAAACAGCGGAATTTTATAAGGAATATTTCATACGCTTACATTATATACTTATTTTGATAAATAAGAACAGGGGACCCAAAAAACCAAAGTCAAAGCAATATATTCCGTTTCATTCCTCTTTCCCCACAACCCGCAAAGATATCGGCAAGGTGCGTATCCATATATCGTCTTCATTAATAATTTTTGCTTACAAATACATTTTATTTTTATAGTAACATTCCATGAAACTTTTAATATTAAAATTAACTTTAAAAATTAACCACTTCAACTAACAACAAATAAAATTACTTTTCATGGAATGTTTATGAAAAATAATTTTATTTGTTGTTAGTTGAAGTGGTTAATTTTTAAAGTTAATTTTAATATTACAAGTTTCATGGAATGTTACTATAAAAATAAAATGTATTTGTAAGCAAAAATTATTAATGAAGACGATATGGATACGCACCTTGCCGATATCTTTGCGGGTTGTGGGGAAAGAGGAATGAAGCGGAATATATTGCTTTGACTTTGGTTTTTTGGGTCCCCTGTTCTTATTTATCAAAATAAGTATATAATGTAAGCGTATGAAATATTCCTTATAAAATTCCGCTGTTTGTCACGTGTAGGAATTTTTAGATTTCGATCTCAAAAGAATATTATTAAAGAAAAACTTTTCATTTTAACCGAATAAATTTCACGCGAATTACCCGTTGCCTAGATAATGTTAAATTGGGGTTGATTAGAATTGAATTGATATATATTTTTATATATGGTTGGAAAGTAGACATTTTATACTAAATAATAGTGTTAAAATCATCTCAGTAACTATAGTGGTTTTAAATCGCGAGCGCGATAAAAAATAGCTTCAAGTTATTTGAAATTTGTTAGTTTTTGGCCTATAACTTTTTTCAGTCCAAACGGCCGATGTCGTAATTTTAGATTTATATCCAGTACTTCAATGCGGACATTTTAAGGTATCACTTAATTAGTTCTACGCCAACATTGGGTTATTGAACATTTTTGGTGTTCATCCGCCCGTCTATTTATAGGGATCTCCACGGGTAGTGCGGTGAAACGAAGGTAGGCAGAATAGGTTGTAGTGATTTAGTTTTTGACCTCCCCTGTCCTTATTTATGAAAATAAGTATATAATGTAAGCGTATGAAATATTCCCTATAAAATTCCGCTGTTTGTCACGTGTAGGAATTTTT
The DNA here is from genome assembly GCA_932274525.1 of Podabrus alpinus. Taxonomy (NCBI): domain Eukaryota; kingdom Metazoa; phylum Arthropoda; class Insecta; order Coleoptera; family Cantharidae; genus Podabrus; species Podabrus alpinus. Next base: position 29,295,911 of record OW026451.1, read on the forward strand.
AGATTTCGATCTCAAAAGAATATTATTAAAGAAAAACTTTTCATTTTAACCGAATAAATTTGACGCGAATTACCCGCTGCCTATATAATGTTAAATTGGGATTGATTAGAATTGAATTAATATATATTTTTATATATGGTTGGAAAGTAGAGATTTTATACTAAATAATAGTGTTAAAATCATCTCAGTAACTATAGTGGTTTTCAATCGCGAGCGCGATAAAAAATAGCTTCAACTTATTTGAAATTTTTATTTTTTTTTAGTTTTTGGCCTATAACTTTTGTCAGTCCAAACGGCCGATGTCGTAACTTTGGATTTATATCCAGTACTTCAATGCGGACATTTTAAGGTATCACTCAATTAGTTGTACGCCAAGATTGGGTTAGTGAACGTTTTTGGTGTTCATCCGCCCGTCTATTTACCTTATTGTTTGGACATACTTACTCACGTGATCAACTTCTGCTTGGAAAATTCAATAATACCTGAGATATGGAAGAAAGCTATTATAACACCATTACCTAAAGTAAATATAGTCGTGCCATAAGTTCTGTCCCATATTAAAAACGCTGTATTCAAGTTGAAAAATAAAAAATTCCAAATTTTTTTAACGCATTTTATTAAGTATTTTTTATTATTTCAACTTTAAAATGACTGTGGGCATGTAACCGAAGTTGGAGAAAATGTTTGTTGCTCCGAAGGAAGTCATTTGAAAGCATGAGTTGTACTTGCGAATGTTTAGCAGGAAGTGTTTTGAAATTGCAGTGGTGCCAGTAAGGTAACTTAGAAGCGGCTCAGGTGGATCAATCAGCGGTGGCAAAACAACTTTGCCGTTCGAACAACACATTCCTGGTATATGTCACTGAGTATATGTCATCTGTCATTTTTAAGGTTAACATTCTTATGTCAAAGTTGTGCCCCCTATTTGTCGAGCCGCTACTGACTATAATATGTCAAAGTAATTTTAATTTTAAAAATATTTTGCAACGCCACTGAGTATATGTCATCTGTCATTTTTAAGGTTAACATTCTTATGTCAAAGTTGTGCCCCCTATTTGTCGAGCCGCTACTGACTATAATATGTCAAAGTCATTTAATTTTAAAAATATTTTGCAACGCCACTGAGTATATGTCATCTGTCATTTTTAAGGTTAACATTCTTATGTCAAAGTTGTGCCCCCTATTTGTCGAGCCGCTACTGACTATAATATGTCAAAGTCATTTAATTTTAAAAATATTTTGCAACGCCACTGAGTATATGTCATCTGTCATTTTTAAGGTTAACATTCTTATGTCAAAGTTGGGCCCCCTATTTGTCGAGCCGCTACTGACTATAATATGTCAAAGTCATTTTAATTTTAAAAATAGTTTGCAACGCCACTGAGTATATGTCATCTGTCATTTTTAAGGTTAACATTCTTATGTCAAAGTTGTGCCCCCTATTTGTCGAGCCGCTACTGACTATAATATGTCAAAGTCATTTAATTAATCTTTTAGCGTCAAAATCGCATCATAACTATGACAACGACTGTGACCTGAAGCGTTTAACTGCTGATGACCGTCTTATGGTCTTAAGACGACGAAAAACTTACTCTTGAATGTCGCCAGATCTCGTGAAAGTTTCAACGCCCACAGTTACGGGGTTTAGGCGTCTATGCGGAACATACACACACACACATACATACAAGCATTTTTATATATAAGATATTATAGACAACAAATAAAATTAAATTTACTCAAAATGCCCTCCCTTTGACTTCACACATTCCTTCAAACGGGGTGGCCAATCATCTATTGCGGCACGTACGACTTCAATAGGTATCGATGCTGCTGCCTTCACTAAATCGCGTTTTAGTAGCTCGATATTTTTGTGGGGTTTACTACAAGCCATGTCTTCAAGCACAGACCACAACTTGTAATCCAGGGGATTTAAATCGGGGCTCCCTGAGGGTCAATCTTCAGCTCGAATGAAACCAGGTAGATTTTCTTCTAGCCACCGTTGGGTGGTTTTAGCTTTGTGCGCTGGTGCCTAGTCTTGTTGAAAAATCCAACGCTTACCATCAAACAAGGTGTCATTGAGTGGTTTTACCACATCATCTAACATTTTTTGGTACACAACTGCGGACGTTTTAACGCCCTTTTCACAAAAATGTAATTGAGTTACCCCATCGTAAGATACTCCCCACCAAACCATTACAGAAGCTGGAAAATGACCTCGTTGAACCCTTGCAATTTTTTCTGACGCCTCTTTGGAACTGTGAGCATACACCCTATCATTTTGTTTATTATATTTTTCTTCTACCGTAAAAATTTTTTCGTCTGTAAACAAAATATTTCTGTGTTAATTGCTAGCGTGCCTCTGCAACAGAATTTTTGATCTTACGTGTCTAATTTCTTTTAAAGCCACTGTAAGCCGTTGTCCTGTGATTAGACGGTAAGCCCCAAGTTTAAGGTCTTCTTTTATAGCACGAGACATACTTCTTTTCGAAATTTTCAATTCTCTAGCCATTACTTTTTGTTTTCCTAATGGATTTCTGCGAATTCGTTCCCGTACTGCCTTTATTACCTTTGTCGAAATAAAGAAAAGTATTACCGTTCTTATTTTCTTCATAACTAAAATACGTACTATTGAATATATCGTATTTCTTTTTACACAGTTATTGCTAAAAATATTGATAATCATTTCTAATATTTCAAACTGTGATTGGCTTTATTATTAATGTTACTTTTTAGCGTTTATTTGAGATCGGCCTGGAACTTATTTTGGCTATAAAATACAAACGGTGCATAATCGAGATGTGCCTTTTCGTCACATCACGGAGATCATTATCCAGCAAGTAATGGCATATATAACTCATTTTTGACAAAAATGAGATACGCTTTTACGTTTTGATAGCGACGACATGTATGCCGATGACACGCAACTTTATGTGTCTGGCAATCCGACATCTGTAAACGATATCATACAAAATCTTAACGCTAGTTTAAAAACAATATTCAATTGGTCATCCGAGAATGATTTACTGCTTAACCCAAATAAAACTGTGAGTGTATGCATGGGTAGCTCCCACAATTGCAATATCGCCAAACAGCACATGCTTACCGAGGTCTCATTAAATGACTGTGCCATCGGCTTCAGCAATAAAGCCAAAAACCTTGGCCTCATATGGGACTGCAACCTGGGTTTTGATGAACATGTTAGTAGAATTTGTAACATCGGCTATTTTAAGCTTAAGTCATTATATAAATACAAGCATCTTCTACCGTCGCCTGTTAAATGGAATCTAGTTCAAATCCTGATTTTTTGCCACCTTGACTACTGCTCAGTAGTTTACAATGGGTATCTCACCAATTATCTGCGAAATAAACTGCAGGTTTTGCAAAATGCTTGCCTCAGATTTGCATATGGGATTGAATTTGGTGAACATGTAACTCCCATATATAACCAACTAAAAATCCTAAAGATTGAATCTCGGTTCGAACTACAGTTTGCTACACTACTATATGTAGTTTACACATCTGGACTGCCACGGTACCTATCCGTTTTGTTGAAACAACGATCCGACTGTCACAATCTAAGGCTACGAAATATGAAAAACCTAACGGTTTCAAGTCACAAGTCGAAAAAATTTGAAGGGTCCTTTGAATATAAAGCATGTGTACTTTTCAATAAACATATTGATTTGTACACGTCTGCCAAATCAAAGATGACATTTAAGGCAAAACTCCTGGATCGGTTATTGACAACCCAAAGCCAGGACTGAGTTGATACAATATGGGTATCGGTTGAAAATCAGCTTAGCTGAATTGATACCTGTTCCACAACTTTTCGTTATTTGTGTTAATATTTTCGTTTTACTGTGTACATTACGGTAAATGGGTTGCATACTATTGCACATGCATTTCAATTAATTTATATTATTTTGCTCCTGCGCACCGAATGCAATTGCATTCGACAAGTTGCACCGACGCCATTAAGAATTGTTAAGAAGCTTTGAAAAAGTGTTAGTTTTTAACCGCCATTGTTTGTAAATCATTTTTATTTATATTTCGAAAATATATGTTATGTTACCAACATTTTAGAAGTGTCTTTATGTTTGAAGTGGAATTATTTGTATTACACGTAATTAGATTTGATATTATACTAACAATAAATAATATCAATAACATTCAAAAATGGCATTATTGATAAACCCAAAGGGAAACAACGAACAATACCCTTTCTCAATGTTGCTTGTATTTATTATTATTATTATTGTAACTTACTTGTAACTTTGATTAATAAACTATTATTATTATTATTATAAAAGCAGTTTGTGAAGTAATTAACACACGAAAATTTGCACTTTACCAATTGAAAGTAAAAATCCTCCAAAAGAAGATAAGATACGGATATGCTACAATAAAAAATTCAAGCCCCATTTAAATTTTAAGTAATTTTAGTGAATATTTGGGGTATAATCCAAGAGAAATATATAAGTTAGGTATAGTAGGATCTAATTTTAAAATAATTATCTGCTGTAATGTAAATGAAATTCTTGGGATCCCATGGAATTTACTAGACGATATATTGAACTTTCTAGCAGTGTTTCGTATGCTTAGAGATTTCATATTGACAGTTTTTTAAAAATTTCCATAATATTTCTTACCGCGAGGTTCATTCAGGCTAAGAAATTCGTATTATTGTAAAATCAACTTTTTTTGGTATCCCTTCTAAACGCTACTATTTTAGAATATTCTTGATTATTCTAAATCTATGCACAGATCCTTCAAAACAATGCAAATGAAGAATCTGCGCATAACAGAATTTAGAATATTCTAGAATAGTTGTTCATTTTTGAGAATGCCTTCCTCGCCGTTCCTGTTCCGGCATTGACTTCTCCGCCACAATCCCATTTGTCATTTCAGTTGCATCCCAGATATTTGAAAGTTGTAACCCTCTGTATCTGTTCGTTATCCACTAGTGTGGAGACGTCAACAAAACTCTGCCTGCTTATTATCGTGTAATTTAGTCTTCTTGGTGCTGTGATGAGGTCGTATTGTTTACCAATTTGGTTTATTCCTTCCACAAATTGTTGCGGGTCTTCTTTGCTATCTGCTATAATTGCCGTATCTGTTTATCTTTATGACTGGTTCACTGTTCCCTAGGGCTTGCTGAAATATCTGTCCGCATACATTTTAAATAACATGGCAGACAAAATGCAAAATGTTGATGGGTACTTTGGCTATTTGGTTCCAGTATAACCTTTGTATAATTCTAATATCGTTTCCATCTATGCCGATGTCCTTTAGCACTTGCAATAAAGGTTCGTGTTGGATGGTATCGAACGAGTTTTGATAATCTACGTATAATTATAGTGGTTATCGACGTTTTTTCGTTGATAGTAGAATTTTTGTATAGGGATCTTAATACAGAACAGTGCCTCCTTCGTGCCGAAGCCATTTCTAAAGCTATAAATTGGGTCTCTCCCCTTACTTTTTCGCATTCTTGAAAGATTTGGCTCTGTATTATTCGTAGAAAAATCCTTAATGTACCTACATATGACTCATTAAGATTAATCAATCTGAAGTCTTCACACTTACTAGCTTTTATCCACAAAACTAATATTTGACTTGCCCAGATCTCACTTTTGATTTCAAATTGTATCGTACAGAGTGCTGCAAAATTGAAGTATAATTTTGAACAAAAATTTAAAGCGTAGAAGAAATTTAAAAGGTAGCTAAATATCAATTAGCTTTTCTGAATTTTAATTCATATAATAAGAAATACTATTATAAATTAAACATGTTAAGGTACTATAAAGGCAAAAAAATGAAATACAATGAATAATTATTTAAAAAAAGTCATAACCAGCGAATTCTAACAAGGGTATACATCTTCATCTTATACAATAAGTATATTACAAAACATGTATATTTTAATGTTATTGTCGGAATTCCCTAGCTGTGTTTTTTAAATTCTTAAATTTATTTTAACTCTTGTATGAGGCATCGAAAAATTTATAGGAATCGTATTTATTTTCTTCAAAAACCAAATAAATATTTATTTACAAAGTGCAACTGTCAAGTTGAATGACCTAATACAATCGTAGATAGTTATAACCTGCGATTGACTTTTTATTAAAACTTTATTAATAACGTTACTATACTTAGGCCCAGTTGTTCAGTATTAGGTTATCTTTTAACCTAAATTATTTTCCATGGAAACAATTCTTGAAACAATCATTTCTATATGGAAAATAACCCAGGTTAAAAGATAACCCGAAACTGAACAACTGGGCCTAAATCAGTGAATATAAACAATAATTAATACCAACCCCAAGTACAGAATAAAGGTTAGGATCAGTTGGCATAAGAGCTAAAAATCGAAATGCAAACGGAGCGTACATTAATTTAATTTAAATACATTGCAAGGTTACCTCGAAGTATTTTTTATTTTCTGTCTCTTTCCTAACTGTTCCTTTTTGTTAGTATGGCAAAGATCACCAAATTTAATGTTATGAATTAATTCGCATTACATCCAAATATTAGTCATACGCGACTTAAAGTGGTTTTCATTATAAGAAAATAGGATTACATGAGTGAGGTTCAAGCCTCAACATACAGCTAAGGCTTTCTACTTGAAGTTTTATTAGAATATGGGGCTTCCATTATACAACACTTATGTACTTCTGATTGAAATGGAAAAAAATAAAAGATACTATAACCAAAAAAAAATTAAAGTTACTATACTTAATTCTAATTAAGAAAAGATAATTAAAAATGATAGTACTTGAGTACTTAAGAGCACCGGTGTCAACGTGAATTTTGTAAAACGTAAAAATGGAAAGATATCTATCAGAACCAATATATTTATGTAACCAAGGGTCTATGACAGGGTTACAGTATTTCTCTATTGCTATTTATTTAATGTGTATTTAGAAATAGCGCTTAGAAGATGGAAACAAACATTTCGGAAAGCACCTTAATGGATGTATGTGGAGAATTAAACGATCAAACGAACTTACCTGTGAAGTTCGATCGTAATTATATGAGATGTCTCGTTCGAAGTAATTTTGATTTATACTTGTAGTACCCGCTTCTGGTACTAGAGTGCACTTTGTTTATAGCATGATTGAAAAGGGTTCTACTATACCACCATGCGATCCACTTTTCATTTAGTTTAAAGCTGTCTGATAAAATTGTGATTCCTGGGTTTCGGGATCTGGGAGGGATCTAATTACTTCGAACGAGACATCTCATATAATTACGATCGAACTTCACAGGTAAAGTCATTGCCATGAAAGAAGACGTCTCGTCATAGATTGACTGAATATAGCAACGACGTATTGCTTATGAGCATTACCAGTCATTTTGTATTGATATGACAAAGCACGAAAATATATTGCACGTGTTTCCAGTAACGACATACGCTGTTGCGTTTGTTAGACGATAGTAAAAGACAGATATACTCATAGCATGTCGTAACTAGTACCGGAAAAAGAATTTGATTCGCGTAGTAATTTATATAAAATTTCTGTCACTTTTAGTATTTTTGAAGTTTGGAGTTTTCGTGGTTTAAGTTTTCGGTTTGTGGATTTAAGCTTGTCAAAATTAGTCAAAATACAAAATTAGTTCTTTTCAGAACTCTCGAAATGTCTAGTTCTGTACGTGGAAGAACATTAAAATCTCAATCGCAACAGTTGATTTTAAATTTATTAAATTATTTTGAACTTGAAAAACAGCACGGGGGCAGTTTAATTCCATTACAGTGTGTTCAAGAGGTGAATATAAAAAGATTACTTTACATTAATTTTATATTTATAAAATATTTTATAAATTGCAGCGTGTTGCCAATGCTTTAGGAATCAGTGTATCTTCTGTTGCCCGGATTAGAAACCGTAGTTCACTAAATCCAGAATTATCAAGTCCCGGTAAAAACCGAAAACGTAGGAAAGTTAAAACTAGCGATTTACCAGAATCATCGAAAATGAACATTAGAAACACAATTTATAACATGTACAGTCAAAGTAAGTTTCGTTGTCATTTATAATTAACACAAAATGTAATTTGTGTATTTTTTGCAGAAAGACATTTAACCGTTGCTTTGTTAAACAAGGAGATTGAACAGCTGCATATTTTACTAAGCAACAGGAGCTTAAATCGTGTTTTGCACGAAATTGGTTTTAAATTTGCTAAAGAAAATAATCGAAGAGCATTGGTCGAAAAAAGCAGTATTGCAATAGATCGAATTCATTTTTTTCAGAATTATAGAAATAATTTAAATTCTCAGTTTCAACGTGATGTCGTGTTTTTAGATGAAACATGGATTTTTTCTAAAGGTAATCCTGGAATGTCGTGGCAAGATGGCTCTACAAAAAGCGTTAGGAAACCAGAAGGTTATGATGGAAAACGTTTCATTGTACTTCACGCTGGGTCAAAATCTGGATTTATTAATAATACCTCATTAGTGTTTGCTTCAAAATCGCAAAAAGAGGATTACCACGGTGAAATGAATGGTGAACTGTTTAAAAAATGGGTTGCTGAAAAATTAATATGCAATTTAGAAGAACCATCTCTCATAATTATGGACAACGCATCGTATCATTCTACTGTAGTAGAAAAAATGCCTACTTCGGCATGGACAAAACCAAATATTGCAGCATGGTTAACTGCAAACAATATTGAATTTGAACCGTCCTGCTTTAAACCAGAATTGCTAGCTCTAGCTAAACTACATAAAAAAGAAAAACGCTACGAAGTGGACGAATTATTAAGAAGCCACGGACATGAAGTTTTACGGTTACCACCATACCATTGTGAATTCAATGCAATTGAATTAGTATGGGCTCATTGTAAAACTTACTACAACAAGCACATTGGAAGAGATGGTTATGGTAATGAAAACGTAATTGATATGTGGAATGAAGCATTAGAAAATTGTTCTCCTGAAGTATGGAAAAACTGTGTTTGTCACACCGAAAAGGTAATACAAGATTGGTATGAGCGAGAAAAGGCTTTAGATATAACGGTCGATGAACTTATCATCCATGCTAATGGCTCCAGTGATTCTGAAGAAAGTGATTACGACTGATTGTTTCCGGAATTTTGGATTTTTGTTTTTATTTTTGTTTTGTAATTTGCAGGAGTATTTTGCATTTCTCGCTAAAAATGGTGAGAACCAAATTTGTAGAGAATTAAATTCTCCACCTTTTTTATACGAGAAATTTTGTTGTAAAATTATTATTTATTGCTAATTAATGCTAATTAATATGTACAATTTTTATGTCCAAAACATTAATTATTTTTGTTTGATAATTAATAAATAATTAAATTAGAGCGATTCTTTTTTTTTATTGTTGAAATAATTAAGACGTTGTTTAATCTTAATCATCCTACGACTTCCGAAATTCGATCATGGTCAGCGCTACGTATTCCCAAATTGAGTGTTCATCGTAAAGCTCAGGTTTCAGGTAAAGTAACCAAAAATTTTCCATGTGGTGGCAGTTAATCCGAAAAATTTCAATTAATTCAACTCTTTAACGCCGTGGGGTGTTACACAATTTTGTTTTTCTTCAGGTCTGTGTGAAAAGGCAAAACAATGTAATTGCCAAAAGTTAGTTTTGAGTAAAGCTCTGAACAGATTGACAAAGAAATTATCAACGCAACGGTACAAAAATCTCAAAATCGCAATTTTTGCCATTCATTGTTTTGCTTTTGCATTGCACAGGTGCTGTATACCTATACTTATGCTGTGTCTTATTTTGAATTTGTTCATAACTATTGCTTAATAAATAAATAAATTTGGTAAGCGACAATAAAAACATAAAAGTTTCCTTTCAGCATAACCTATATTTGGTTTGACAGGTGACAAGTTCAAATTTGTTAAACTAAAAGGAAAGTGAGAAAGAAAATTAAAAAAAAAAGATAACCAATATATTCTTATTTTAAAATACACTTCATTTGACTAGGGAGTATTGGCTTAGTTCAGACGATTATGCTTTTATTTCTGACAGTGACATTATAAGCTTATATCGTCATAGTTACGATATCTATAATGAGGGTCATAACTCCCTTGGGATATTAAAGTTCAAAAACTCCCTCTTACCTTTTACAGGTGAAAATGATACAAGAAATGCTTATAAACGTTTATATGTAATGAAAACTAAGACATATTTTCCTTATTCACGTCATTACAAATAATAAATGTAAAATTTTCAAATGTTCCCTGAAAATTACTTCCGCCGCTGGAAACAATTTCTTCTTTTTTATGGGTGGTGCTGTTGCTGTTCACTACAGTCGAGGTGCCTGCCTCTTCTGATGGCAAAGTAGACAGCATACGCGCCGTTTTATTTCTCAATTCAATACTGTCCTCCAGATACCCCTCTGCCACCGTGGAACTTCTCCAACCTCCGTGTCTTTTTAAGTTTGTCATAGTTGCTCCTGCATTGGCTAGGGCAGTAGCAGAAGTGCGACGAAGGCAATGTCCCGTATAGGTTAGTGGGTTTGGCAATCCTAAATACATTGCGATTTTGCTGGGAATTTTGCCAAACATATTCTTTCCAATTGGCTGAGTTGTACATTTATTTTGTCGGAAGCTCAAAAAAAATCGTTTTGTACCTTCAGGACGCAAGGACATATAAAGTCTCAATAAAGGCAAAGCAGAGAACTCTTTTTCATCCACAACTGTAAATTTCTTCGATACACCAGTTTTACTTTCCGGTACGTTCACTACCATAACAGTATCCCGGTCCTCTATATCTGCTATACTCATATTTAGAAGTTCCTGAGTTCTGCATCCTCCAAAATAACCCATAATTAGAACAACCTATAACAAATAAAACGACATAAACAAACGAAAAAGAAAATTGAGAAAAAAATTACCTTATGCAATAAATGAATTTCATTAGGGGCGTCCTTTAGAAATTTGATGACATCTTTAGGAGATAAGACAGCAGACTTTTTCGGCTTATACCCCTTACTTTTCCGTTTCAAAAAAGCCTCTAGTTCGTTGAACTTGGTGGTATCTCTTTTCTCATATATGGTCACCATCGATTTGAGCATTGACCATTTAGTCCATAACGAATTTGGGCTAAACGTTTCTGACTGCAACGAATAAATACAATTATTACCAAATCTACCAGAAAATACTGAAAATACTTTACCAGTTCTTGAAAATATGCCAGAAAGACAGTTTCGTTGGCATCTTTTGACATAACATTTCTCTGTGTCAGCCACTTCAGATATAAGTTGTATTCTTTTTGATATAGGGCTTCACTTTTCGATGGAAGTAATGATTGTCTTGCTTTTTCCGCTTTTTTTATAATATCCTCCATTATATCAGAAAAAGATCGTCGATTTGTGGTAAAAAATAAACACGTTTTTAACGGAAAAACATTGATTGATAAATAAAGTTTGCTTATAAACATGTAACATAGCGACAACCTAGCAACAACCAACAATGCTACAATCAACGCTACCTAATTCAAATATACCAGAAAAATTATGAATTTAAACATTTATTGCGTTCTAAATATGGACATATTGTTATGAAAATCGGTCAAAAATAAAATTATTTATGTACCACGGGAATTATAGAGCCTTAATAACCTCTGGCAATTGCTGTCCCTCGGGCCAGAGGCCCTCGGGACGCAAACTTTGCCATCGGTAATTAAGGCCCTCATAATTCCCTTAATACATAAATAACTATTATGACGAGATGTCAACTTTCGTGGCAATGACTATAAGTTCGTTTGATCGTTTAATTATATTTCGATGTCTCGTTCGAAGTAATTTTGATTTATACTTGTAGATGTTTAACGCTAACGCAATTTTATTTCTTCGTATAATTTGTAATAGTAATTTTTAACTACATTAGCAACCTATTAATAAAATAACAGGAACTTAATAACTTAACATAACTGCTCTTGCAAAAGCAGATTGATCCTGTAGAACAGGTCTGTTATAAAATCTCTGGAAAACCTGAGAGGTTTTGGTCCAGTCAGCTGTATTCCTGATGGTCTCTTTGTGATTATTAAATATTGTCTCAGAGTACCAGCCACGCAGAGCTCTGGCTTCTCTGGAAAAAAAAACGGAATAACCAGTATCGGTAGTTGGTTTCGGAGACTCGATGTTTTTATTATGTCGGTTGAGGCTCCTGTGTTTATCATTGCCTGCCTGAGACTTTCCCTGCCACCAACGAAAGTTGAGATGTCAGGGGGTGAATTTGTGTTCTGCAAGGAGAAAACAATAAGTTCAAGTCTGGCGAAAAACTTAAAGGGTCCTCTATCAATAGTGATTTTGTGAGAATAGCGAAAACCGTTACATTTCCGCTCTTTCGCCGCTTTTCTTGTCTGTGGATGTAATTAACATGACGGCCTAGCTCATAAGGATTAGCCATTGTAGGAGAACTGGGTTGTTTTGCAACTATCGTGGATTCTTTTAAATAAATAGAGGCAGCCTTACTTTTGATAACGGTATTGGTGGGCGCCAGATATGAAGCGAAAACGTCGGAGTAAATCTTAACATTCTTACTTCGTATCGTAATTAAAACATAAACAAAAATAAAACTTCGAGTACACGCTTAAGACCAATAAATACTACTATTTGACAAAATTCTCTTTTATTGCGAACAGTTCTTAAAATTTTATCGGTGACAATTGGGATTTTACACTACCGATGGTGGCGCTAGTGTCGACTTCAATATGTCTACGTTAACGGGTATACCTCAGTAGAATGTTGATTTGTTTATACGGGTTTATATAGAAATTTTTAGTTGTTCGTTTATCTGTGTTCAAATAAATTAAAAAAAGGTTGTTTTTCAAAACTGTTTAACATAAGTTTTCTATTGGTAAGTAAAAAAATAATGTATTTATCTGCGTAATAAACAAAAATTAGGTTATAAATAATGCATGTGTGTTTTTAGATGGTGGCATAGATGTAAAATTTGTAATTATCGATCTGCACGTTGAGGACAATTAAAGCTACATGTAATTACTCATAATCAAGAGAAATCGTTTGAGTGTAACATTTGTGATCCTAAACTCACACAAAAGACGTTCACAAGGACATTTAAAAGCACGTACCGGCGAAAAACCATTTGTTTGTTCTAGTTGTGTCTTTTCATTAAAATGAACAATCGCAAGATTAATAATAAGAATTGTTGCGTTTACGGTTGTCATACTAAGAAAGGACGAGATAATGAGCTAAGTTTTCATTATTTTCCTAAGGACAGGAGTGGCAACGTGTTCATTGTGAATAAATTCGGGATTCGTGAAAAAATTGATCGAAAGAAAGCTTGGGAACTAAAGTTGTTGATGGGAAAACGAATAACACCTTCTATGACAGTCTGTTCTTTACATTTTGAAAACGACGATTATATACTACCGGGTAAGCGTATATTTTTAAGAATATCATTGCACCAGTAATAGATCAGTGTGTTAATTTAAAGTTTTTTTTAGGTTATTCCAGTAAACGACGCAAATTAAAAAGCAACGCTGTTCCTTCTCTGAACTTGCCTAGAAAACATTTTGCAGATGTTCAACCAAAGTGTAGATCGAATCGCTGTGCTAGGCAATCAAAAAATATAGTACAAAATGAACAATCTCCACCAATACCATCATCGAGTACGATTGATGATTTATCAGAAAAATCTTTGCCAACGCCATCAGCAAGAACTAGCAACGATCAGAATATTGATCGTAATATAACAGCGGAAAAAATTGCCATAGACAGTTTACTGCACCTTAATTTACTTGGTATCAAAGTAGCGGTGGATAAAGGTATTCAAGTGAAAAGTGGAGATATATTTACTCCATTTGTTGCTGCCATTGACACTGATTCCAAATTATCGTCGTTAACGGGATTGTCTTCTTTGGTTATGTTGGAAACATTAACTAAATTGGTTGCCAAATACTTTCCTGATGAAAGAACTCATAAGTTGAGCATCAGAGAAAGAATTATTTTGACATTTATCAAAATGAAAACTGGGCTACGCTATGTGGTGATTGCATCATTGTTCATGTCAATTACAAGTAAAACTTGTAAGTGTATCTTCGAGGATATGATTTCAAAACTGGCCTTTATTTTAAAAGAAGCAGCAATACCATGGCCTTCATCAGAGGAATGCAGGCGAAATTTACCGCATTGCTTTAAAAATTTTGCCAATGTAAGGATTATTTTGGACTGTACAGAAATCAGCGTTCAAAAATCGAAACGTTTGTGCTGTCGTATATTGACATACTCGCATTACAAAGGTAATCAGACAATAAAATTTATGACAGGTAACGTAACATTATCATCGGATTTTTATAAACTAATTTATTATTATTAATTAGGTGTTAGTCCTGCTGGCCTAATAACATTTGTTAGTAATGCATATGGGGGCAGATCATCGGATAAGGCAATTTTCGAACAGAGTGGCCTTATCGATAAGTTGGACTACGGACGAGATGCTATGATGGTGGATAAAGGTTTTCTAATAGAAGATATAACTAAGACACACAGGATTGAGCTTGTTAGACCACCTTATCTTAGAAACAAAAGTCAGATGTCCGAAGAAGAAGCAAAGGCGACTGTCGAAATTGCAAAAGCTAGAGTGCATATAGAAAGGACCAATCAGAGAATTAAAGTTTTCGAGATTTTCACTAAGCCCTTACCAATATCACTTGTGAACAAAGTAGAAGATATGTTCAATGTAGTATGTGCAATTGTTAATTTGTCGAAACCAATTTTAGGTGATGATAAATTCAATTAACAAATTAATTAAACTGAACAAGATAAACTAACAATAATATTTTATATTTTTATATCAATTAAGCTTTCAGCGAAGCTTATAACTTATACCAATAATTATTATAAGTTATTAATAACTATAACTAATCACTTATTAAGATAATAAATTCAATAAATAAAAAATTACTACTTAAAATTGATTTATTTATTATTCATACACAAAACGTGTAACATGTGTGCAAAATAATTATTTCTTAATTTGCAAATTAAATCTTGTATAAAAGATTCGTCTCTTTGTACACAAATATTTACGAAATCGTTAGCAAATGATGAATAGATAACAAAATCGCATTCCTTTAAATTTAAAATAGCCATGCCTAACTGCACTTGTGCATAATACATATGCTTCTTTTTTAAAATTGGAACATTGTTTTGAAACTGTAAAAATTTGCAGGACTCCACTATCTGTACTGCTGGGTTTTCTTTGCCTGTAAATATACATAAATTAAAGAGGAAACTAATAAAAATTATATAGTTAGTAGTTACCTTCATAAGGACATTTTATTTCCAGAAGTTTTATTGGCCTTTTATCTTTAAATATAATTCCATCGGGAGTATATGCAAGCCATGGATGTTTTTTGCAGATTACAAGTCCCATTTCAAAAACTTCACAGTTATTCATTATTTTGTAAGCATTTCTTGCAGCACTTTCATATTGTAAACCATGGTCTACATACTTATTATGAAAACTTTTAGGCCAGAAATATTTCTTAGCTTTCATTTCCCAGTTATTCAATTTATATGTATATATGGGATAACATCGGGATCCTGTTATTCGATACTGTCGTTGCTTATGCCAATCTTTGATATTGCTCTTAGTAGTTGCAGCAACTTGGAATATATCAACAGTAGAAATTTCCTCATATTTTCTTTTACAGCATTCATTTGCAAATGCAATGGAAGACCCATATTCCAAATTATTTTCTTCAGCATTACTTAATATAATGTCTAATAATTCGGGATCGACATCTTGCAAATTTGATTCTTGTTCTTTGTCATTGTGAACAACTGCTTCTGTACGACACGCTCTGTAAGAACACAAATATATTAAATTATTTACTAAAATCTATTGAAAAAAATACTGTGAAAAAAGACAATATTAGTAAACATTACAAGTGATAATGAATTTCCATTCCCCTAGGTCAGCTAAACTAACATCGACTTCATAAAAGCATTACTGTTGTTAATAAATTATTGTACTTACATATGTTTTGCAAGACTAGAATCAAATAAGTCATTGGTTAGGACAGATGAAACGTAATCGTTGTCACGTTCAATTGCTGGTTTCAACGGTTTTGTAATTTGCTTAGGCTCCAAGCACTTGTGGTCGTACAAACGTTGCGGAGCATATTTTTCCACTGCCGTACCTTTATTCCAATAACATTTCATATCGGTCGATGACAACATTGGAAAATCGAATATATTTTTTCTAAAAATCAGATGTTTTGCCTGTTAACAAGTAACAAGTGCACAAAAAGTTTTTACCTTGAACACACAATTAGGACAGCAGCTATATGTTTACAACGTCCTGATTTACCAGCTTTACACGAGCACAAAAATTTTGATGCCTCGGCGCCTGGTAAGTGAATGTTGAGAACTCCTCGAATTTCGTGCGGTTTCTGCGTTAAAGCAGTTGTTTGCAAACAAAGTGCAAATATATTTAACATATTCGTAGTTTTCTCCAAAATCCCACAGGTTATCACGTGATTGGCATTAGCAACAGATTCACCTTCCGTAATACATCTGGATGTTGGTGTTGCCTCTAGGTAATTAAATAGGTCCTTAAATGAAAGCGAACATTTATCTGGACGATTCATTTCGACACGAAGTAAAAATTTCTAAAATATTAATAATTACATTAGGTTGCACTTTATTCATAATAGGTTATGTAGTACTTACCACTGCAAATAACTACTATTATTATTATTATAATATTG
This sequence comes from Podabrus alpinus, assembly GCA_932274525.1. NCBI lineage: Eukaryota > Metazoa > Arthropoda > Insecta > Coleoptera > Cantharidae > Podabrus > Podabrus alpinus. The sequence continues at coordinate 29,312,617 of OW026451.1, forward strand.
TTTTTTAGATTAAACACTGAACTAACAATAAGTACTATTATTATTATAATAGTTTTTTAGATTAAACACTGCACTGAATTAAAAATCTCACAAAATCAAACTCAAACACTATTAACACACGTTAAAAGAAACTGAGGTGTACTCGTTAGGGTAGTTACAATTGCTGTCGTATGGTGGCGTTTGGTTAATGTAAAATCCCAATAATTGGAATAATAGATCAATTGAAATATTTGAACAATTACAAAAATTCACTGATTGTGGTGTTGAAGCTCCACGAGTCTCGATGTCGGTAAACAAGATTTCTTTTTTTTTTTTAAATTTTATTACTAAACGGTTAGTTATGGACTTAAAAATTGCTAAATTTTGACTTGAAAATAGTTAAATTTTGTTTTGAAAATAGTTGGTTGTAACCTCATGTTGTGAGTAAATTTCAATCACTTACGATTTTGTGTATTCGTAACGTAGGCTCCTGACTGTTCGATCGAACTGGTACTAACCAAAATGGGTCGGAATTCATCTACATTCCTCGAAAATAATTGCTGAAAATATAATTGAAAGAAACACACTTTATGGGTTAAAACCAAAATAAATATTTTTAATAGATTGACGTTTATAATAAAAAAAATAAAAAATCTGTTGTCACCAATTAATTTTGTTCGCTTGATCAACTGTAATCATGATTGTTTTTCTCTACTGACAAATTTCGCACTATGTGGTGGATGGATAATTTCAAAATTGCTGTGACGTCAAATTTTCGTCTAGGTTTACTTCGGATAATTGTGTTGGAACTACGGCGGCCCATTCCTCTAAATCCCACAGATCCTCGTGACACAAATGGAAACTTAGCTGCCTCGGGGAAAATATCACCAAATGGCGGACCTGCCCTGCGTTCCGTTTCGACCCGATTTTTTGATTATCCATCTTATAATTTTGCGCCCAAAACACCTTCACGACCGGTACAATTACTTATTGCACTTCTACTAAATTTTGATCGTAAAAAACATTGAAATTTTTAATGAAAGTAATTATTTTTCTGGAGCACAAAAAATTACCGACTGTTGTTAAGCGGTTGTTGTTGCCGACCTCTCGTTTCTAGGCAGAAACTCGGTTCCTTGATTATTAATAAGTAAACTGTTTTGTTTCACGGAACCAAATAAAATATGATTAAAAACGAATCTCAAAACGTAAAACAAAACACCTTAATTAACGACTGTTAATTAAAAAACAATGGAGGTTCAGCTCTTCACGGCTCACCTCGGAGGACAGTAACAAACGACTGTTACAATTTGAGCAATGGAAACCAAGGTTGAGATGGCCAGAACGGCACTATCACGATTCCCGTTGCTTGGTCGTCTGCTATCTTTCTTAGCATTCTTAGAATTAACGAGAACGGTGGGAATCCGTAAAAAACAGCCTTTCCAGAAAATGGTAAAGGCATCTATTGCTAAAGCCTCGGGGTCTGGGTGCCACGAGAGATATTTTTTACATTTTTTATTCAGTCGTGATGCAAATAGGTCTAGGTCTGGTGTCCCAAACCTACTGGTAATTTTTAAGAAAGTTGCTTGTAAATTATCTGGCATACTCATTACTTTGTTATAATCCCCATCGTTTAAGATTAGGGCTGTACACTTCTCTCTTTCAAAATCTTTACAATAAAGCCATCCACAATATACCGCTGGACATGCTGCAGTTAGATTTCCTATAAAGTGGGAAAATCTCTAATTTTACATTTCTGCAGCATTGAGAAGTTTTTAATTAATTCGTTTAGTATTAATCTCTTTTTTCCTGGTAACTCTAAACAGAATCTTTCCGAGTCAATGACAAATCCCAAGTATTTCCGTCTGGTATTAGGTACTAGCCTACTTTTCCTAAAGTTTATTATGAACCCCAGTGATTCAAGTAAACCTAACGTGAACTATAAAGTAAAATCCTCAAAATTTGAAGCTCAATCGACACGACACCTCATTACAGGAAGAAAGTAAGGTAAGAGATTGACCAACTATGGGATTTAGGGTTCTTAATACACATACCACAAATATTTAAAACACAATGGATCTAAAAACACTAATAAAACAACTAAGGGAAAACTGTGCAATTATTACCAGCGAAATGGCCGACAGTGGCAAAATTAAAAAATCTATTAAAACTAACATAGGGACTTGTACCGTAAATTTACTAAATATCGCGTCTGAACTTGGAGAAATTTCGGCCGGTACTCCAAGATTTAACTTCAATGATATAGCACAAATAATAAAAAATCTGATGTGGCCAGCACATGACTTCCCTATAAGGAATCATTCCTTCATCGTTCATCTAAAGATTCGCAGAAATATTATTTAAATTTTATTTTATTATTTAATTAAATTATTAAACAAAAAGTGCTACTTCCGGTTTAGGGATTTCCTCCAAAATCAAATGGTTCTTTCGTATATTGATTAAAGTGTTAAATATGAAATTTGGTTACTATATAACAATTTGTTCCTGAGATATTGAAGAAAAACCATTTCGTCCTTCAAGTAAAGTGCTACTTCCGGTTTAGGGATTTCCTCCAAAATCACATGGTGCTTTAGTATACTGATTAAAGTGTTAAATATGAAATTTGGTTACTAGATAACAATTCGTTCCTGAGATATTTAAGAAAAACCATTTCGTCTTCAAGTGAAGTGCTACTTCCGATTTAAGGATTTCCTCCAAAATCAAATGGTGCCTTTGTATACCGATTAAAGTGTTAAATATGAAATTTGGTTACTATATAACAATTTGTTCCTGAGATATTGAAGAAAAACCATTTCGTCCTTCAAGTAAAGTGCTACTTCCGGTTTAGAGATTTCCTCCAAAATCACATGGTGCTTTAGTATACTGATTAAAGTGTTAAATATGAAATTTGGTTACTAGATAGCAATTCGTTCCTGAGATATTTAAGAAAAACCATTTCGTCCTTCAAGTGAAGTACTACTTCTGGTTTAAGGATTTCCTCCAAAATCAAATGGTGCCTTTGTATACCGATTAAAGTGTTAAATATGAAATTTTGTTACTATATAACAATTCGTTCCAGAGATACAGAACTTACAGACATTTTGCGTTACATACATCCATACAGACATCATTGCGAAAGTAGTCAAAACGGATTCAGAAATGCTCAAAACGGATATTTCCGTTAAAATATCGACATCGAATTTTTTCATGATTACAATACTTCCTTATAGGGAAGTAAAAACGAAATAAACGCACTAAAACAAGAAATTAAAAATGAAATGTCAGAAAATCATAAACAAATTAAGGAAGAAATATGGAACATTTCGGCTGGGGAACCAACAGTATCATTGGGAGATATTTCGGGCAGCATAAAGAAAGAAATTTTAGTTCTGAGGGAAGATTTGAAAAACGAAGCCGCGACCAATACAATAAAAAACATTAACTACTCCAATGCTTTAAAGCCAGGGAAGAAGGCATGTCCGGCTATCATCATCTCCAGCATAACCTCCTCTGTAAAATCTCACGAGGAGGTTATTAAACAATTTAAAAATTCGATTTCGTTCAGGGGGCGGAACTATGCCCCTAACATCACAAAACTTTCGAACCACAAAATAAAAATTTCTGTAGATAACGAGGGGCAAAAAGAGGACATTAAAAACACCCTAAGTACTCAAACGAACCTAAAAGTTGAAGAGCCAAGGAAACTGTACCCATGTGTCATCCTCAAGGGCGTTCCTCGGGACGTCAAGGAGGATGAACTGATAGAAGTGATCCTTGGCCAGAATGAGAGGATTAAATCCAACTACCAAAGCAAAAGTGACTTAAAAATAAAATTTATTAAAAGCAATCGGAACTGTAATTTATACAACGTCGTCCTGGACACCAGCCCAGCGATATACAGCGTGGTGACCTCTCTGGGTAGGGTCAATGTGGACCACGATCGTGTACACGCGGAGGAGTTTCTGAATATAAGACAGTGCTTCGGGTGCATGCGATATGGACACACAAAAAGATTCTGCACAGAGAAGTCACCATGCTGCTCTCAATGTGCTGGTAGTCACATTTACCAGGAATGCACCCACAACAACGACCGGGAACTTAGAAAATGTGTTAACTGTGTCAATTCTAACACTAACAACAAAACAAAATATGATATAATACACTCTGCTACGTCTACGAGTTGTAATATTTACAAAATTATGGAGGGCAAGCTCAGGGAAAAGATTGAATATGGGTGGTAAGGCTATAAATGTTGTACAGTGTAATCTAATGCGCTCTTGCGCCTCTTTTCGTGAATTCATGACTTACTTCATGCAGAGCGACAGAAATGTCGCTCTGCTTACGGAACCGTACGTAGGACGAATCAACCAAGTAAAAGATGTGGACGGCGTATACGTCTTCCAGAGTAACAGGAATAAAACAACAAACCTAGAGTCAAAAGCTGCATCCTGGTCAAGCAGAGTTTGGGAGCGGCGTTGGGCATGTCCCAATACTGCGACACAAACCTCTGCGTGATCAGGATTAACTTCAAACAGCGATTCTTGTACTTTGGAAGCGTGTATGTCGAGCCAGATCATGACGACAACGATACTCTGGTAAACTTGAACAACTTCCTTGCTAACACCAAAGGATCGCACGTTGTTGTCGGCGGGGACCTTAACGGTTCGAACCCCGCTTGGGGCTCGATCAATAGCGATAAACGCGGAGATGATGTTCTGAGCATTGCATGTTCTCACGAATTGGATATATGCAATGTTGGAGGCACATCGACATTTGAGGTTGTCAGGAATGGCAAACTCCTATCGTCGGTCATAGATGTCACATTGGCCTCCGAGAGCATCACCGCCCGTTTGTCGCTGTGGACTATCGACAAATCAGTCTGTCAGTCATCTGATCACAATGCCATTACATACAAAATTTTAGTAGATGACTGTATAAACACAGTCATCGAAACTTCAACGTACCTATTTCGAAACAAAATCGCCAATTGGCAAAAATTCAAACAAGAATTAAAAATTAACGTTTTGGCATCTAAATTATTATCTACAAATTTCGAAAATATTTCTTCAAATGACTTAGACCTGACAGTGGAACAACTCACTGAGGACATACGCAAATCATGTTTCTCCTCAATGAAACTACGTGGAAACTCTAAACCGTATAACCCGTGGTGGTCTAAGGAATTGGAAGAGTTGAAAAAACAGTGTATCAGGATTCATCACCGTATTCACTCCGGTCTTCGACAAGGCCTTGATATTTCATGGCTTTTAGAAGACCAAACGGGGCTAAAACGAGAATACCGTGACCTGATACGCTCAACTTCTACAAAACATTTTAGAGACTTTTGTAATAGGCAACACCAAGAAAGTGTGTGGTCTCTGACTAACAGACTCATTAAAGATGCTCCCGCTAAACGCCCTCCGCTGACACTAACGTGCGAAAACAAATTTACTAGCGACAGTGACGATACGGCAGACAAACTGCTTCGGCACTTTTACCCCGACGACACTGACGATATCCTATTGAGACATCACGAACTCAGAGTAATGTTTGATTCGACCTACGTATGTGACACGACCGACGAAGAAGAATTCGCCGTAGAAGAGGTGTTGGAGGCATTGATTACAATGAGCGCAAACAGAGCGCCCGGCATCGACAATCTCACGTCGGATATCTGCATCTCGTTTGCGGAGGAGTACCCTGAATTCATTACTAGACTAATGAATTCCTGCCTGACAACCGGCCACTTTCCGAAACCGTGGAAGAGGGCTTTTGTAAAAATCTTGCTGAAGCCGAATAGGTCGGATTCAAATGATCTATCGGCGTTCCGGCCGATCGGCCTTCTCCCGGTATTCGGGAAGCTGCTGGAAAAGTTGTTTACAAAACGCTTGACCTACTTTGGTCAACAGCGCCAGGCATGGAATCCTAGACAGTATGGATTCAGGGAACAAACCTCCACAACGGATGCACTACGTGATGCCATCAGCATCATCCGACGTGAGAAAAGTCGTAAATGTTTAGTATTGGGTGTATCCCTGGACATCAAAGCGGCGTTCGACAACGCTTGGTGGCCAGCATTATTCAACAGATTGCGTAACATTGCTTTGCCGTGTAACATGTATAATCTCTTAAAGAGTTATATAGCAGATCGATCTGTTGAGCTGGTCTACGCTGACGGAAAGTCGCACAAGGGGATGACGAAGGGATGCATTCAAGGCTCTGTTTGCGGGCCTACTTTTTGGAACATCATACTGGACGAACTTTTAGATGTAGGCTTACCAGGAGGATGTCATTTGCAAAGTTTTGCAGATGATGTCTTCCTAATCGTAAGTTCGACCAGTGTGATGCAGATGGAGGAACGGGCCAACGCTGCGCTACGTTCTATAAGCGATTGGGGCGCTGGTGTTAAATTAACATTCAGCGCTCCAAAGACGCAAGCTTTAGCTTTCACACCAAAAACCAAGCTATGCAAAATTCATTTCGGCAACTCCCAGTTAAACTTTGAAAAATCTATAAAACTTTTGGGCATTATTTTGGACGATAATTTGAAATTTAACATCCACGTAAAACACGTAATTGCGAAAGCTAGCAAGATTTTTAACAACCTCTGTAGGTATGGTGCGACCGACGTGGGGTATCAACCCAATAAACGTGGAAACGATATACCACGCGGTCGTAGAACCTACCATAACCTACGGAGCGTATATTTGGTGTGATGTGCTAAAGTATAACTACGCGCGGCGCTGGCTCCGCTCATTCCAAAGGACATTCGCCATTAGGGCCACTCGCGCATTCCGTACGGTCTCGGCGATATCTGCGTTAGCCTTAGCTGGATTTACTCCGATAGAGCTAAGGATCAGAGAGGTGGCGGAGATAGAGAGGGTAAAGGTGGATGGTACCTTTAATCGCCTTCCGGAAGACGTCGTCCTACAACTTCGTACACCGCCTGTAGGGATGTTGCATCCCCGCTATTGGCAAACGATAGTTTTCGACAGGGTAGGCGACTCCAAGGAAGTCGATCGAATTTGTGACGGGGTGGATGTGGCTATTTTTACTGATGGCAGCAAGCTGGAAGGCGGGGAAGTCGGCGCTGCAATCGTTATATACCACGAGTCTCGGCTTGAAACACACAAGTATCGCTTACACGATACTTGTAGTGTTTATCAGGCCGAGCTATATGCGATTGACGCTGCCCTGAATTGGATCTCCCCCAGGAGAGTGCACTCAGCGTGTATCCTCTCCGACAGCCTATCTTCGCTTGTTTCCATCAGCGACAGAAGCTGTACTTCACCCCTGGTCACTTCCATCCATCGTTCTCTTCTCCGTCTGAGGAACGAGTTGACCATCAAGTTCGTGTGGGTAAAGGCTCATTGTGGTATAGGAGGGAACGAGGTTGCAGATTTATGTGCCAAAGATGCGGCCGTGTCGCACAGTCGCCTGGCATACACCCAGTTCCCTCTGAGTTACGCAAGAAGGGTGATTCGCCTTGAACTGGCAAGTACTTGGAATTCTGAGTACATTAATGCCGTTCAAGGTTCAACCACCCGGCAGTACTTACCTACACTGCAAGATGTTCGACTGTTCCGAGGTGCCTTCGACACCTTTTTTGAATTGACGCAGATATTGACGGGACATTCGTATTCGCGCGAGTATCTATTTAGATTTAAGATCTGCCCTACTGATGTGTGTCCTTGCGATTCAAGGAGTAGACAAACTCTACAACATTTGTTGTCCGATTGCCCACGCTATGTATCTTCCCGTTTTAACCATCTTACTCTCTGTAATTTCTACTTAGTTTCCCCACTCGACCTCCTTCAAATTCTTAAACATCCTTCCTTAGTTATCTCTTTCACCACCTTCATAAAGCATATAATTTCAACACTTAAAGATTTTAATACTCCACCCTGAGCTTGAGCTCATACCAACATCGAATATTGAAGGGCCATTGTATGCTCAAACCCGGTTTTGTTTTTCTTATATTTCATTCTCTCGTTCTGGCCATGGCTCACACCTTGACGAATCTCTACAAATCTCTACAAAAACACCAACACTAAACATATTGCGGTATCGAGATACCACGTCAATGGAAGTACGTTATTTAAGTTTCAGTAAAACTTTGTTATGAATAAAAGCATGTAACTTATCAAAGTAATCAGAAAAACTTCGTCCGATACCAAGAAATTTAGCTTAAAGTCAAATGATTCGTTAAAACGGGACATAAAACAGGTTTGAATAAAATAAATTTGAAATATATCATTTAATAATTGTCTTTGTTAAAAATGTTAATTAATAGTAAATGAAAGATTGTCAGTAATAAGAAAGGTATTTTAAAAGTTAGAAATTTGTTAATTAATTGATAAATGTAAAAATCCATGTTAGCGTTAAATTTAAAATAAGTTTGTTAAATTATTACGTGAGTTCGACATGTCACAACTTAATGAACTGCGTATGGAAATTTCATGTCCAGCATCTTTATTTATCCAATCACGAAGCACTTGAGAAGAAGGCAATTCAATCTAAAAAATTTAAAAAAAAAATTTGTACTTATAAAATTTCAACGAACCACAATGGGCTTAGTCCATACCTGTCCCTAGTAACACAAACCAAAAATAGACGCAAAAAAACCTAATATTCTGCCATAAATAGACGATTTATACCAAATATAACCGATAAATAAACTATAGTGTGTTACTTGGGGTACTGTGAAACTTCAGATAATATTGATTTTTCGATCAACCAATAAAATACGTCTATGCAGACATCAAGATTGCGATGAACTTCGAAAAAAGAATTAATAAAACAATCGAAAAAAAGGTTGTTGTTGGATATTCACACGTGTATGGTGGCGAATTTAGATCGTCCTAAAAAATTTGATATTATAGTAAAAATAATTAGTGAACGTACAAAATACAAGTGTATAATTCAACAAAATTGTTACTTACCTACGTAAAACCATAAATAAAGTGAAAACCGTAAAGGATTGAAAATATTTTTGAAGAAAATAAAAATTCACCACAAAACGAGGTCAACAAACTACATCTGGAAGTTTTTCATGGTAAATGAACCCATCGAGTGTATTTTGATGCGCAATTGTGCCATCCCCAGTTCAAATAAAAGAAAACATTCCTGAATTTAATAAGGTATCGTGCACATTGCAATATAATTTTTATAAAACTAAGTGGAATTTTCGGACTTCATACGACACGTGTTTTGCGTTATTTTATGTTCAGAATTCTTTATAATAGATTTAATAATAGAACTTTTCAATATAACCAAATATTTATTTACATTTGTGTGCTAAATAAAAACATTAATAATTTTGTAACGAAGGATATTTATTTAGACCTGTTCCGCACCATAATTTATTTACAGCATTGGTAACGGAACGAATCCACCCTGTACAAGGTAAGATACATGCACTACGAAAGAGCTAAGCTGAGGCACCTTATTTCATTAAATTGTATTTACAAATTTTCACATACTTTTCCATTGACGGGGTACAATTACGTACACCCATATAAAACATTAACGACGAGAACCTTTAACCCTATTAGCAAGGGGGAACATAGCACTTTTTGGCTAGCCCAACGTGAGGCTACGTCAACACATAGCAATATACAGGGCAGGGACAGTCAATCTCTTGCCTTAATATGTGTTTGTGTAATTATTTGTTCTCATTACCATGTTTTATCAATTTTTAGTTTTAATAGTTCTACCAAATAAGTGTTACCATTTTTCCCTAGTTATAAGTTTGCGTTTGTATTACATTGATTACATGTTAATTAATTAGTTTTAAGTTTAGGTCTGTATCCAATAGCAGAGTATACTCCCCCGTTGGGTGGTTTAACCCAATGGGGAAACAGGAAAAAAAACGTGAACTGCACGTTTAGATTGCACTGCTCTGTATTAAGTCCCACGCACAGTAAATCGTCTAGATAAATAACTGACGTAAAACCCCTACTTCTCAGGACGTTTATTACTGGTTTCATAACTTTTGTAAATATATATGGGCTTGAACATAACCCAAACGGTAAGCATCTAAATTCATATAATTTCTTTTTAAATTGAAATCTCAAATACTATTTCCTACTGTTTTTTGCAACAGGCACTAGGAAATAAGCATCTTTAAGATCTAGGGAGGTCATACAACAATTTTGAGTAACTAACTTAGTAACTGTTCTGATGTCCTCCATCTTGAAATGTTCTGTTTTAATAAACTTATATAAGTTCTTTAAATTAATAATAAATCTTTTTGACCCATCTGTTTTTGATACTAAAAAATAGGATGAAATAAACTGATCCACTAGGACAGAGCATTGTCTTACAGCACCTATATCTACCAACCTATTTATAGCTTCATTCATATGTAATAATTCCCTATCTGACCAATTTGGTTCTCTAGGGATCTGAAACTGAGTGACTTTCTTAACGAATTTTAGTTCATAACCTGAGATGTACTTTAAAATGGTGGGGTCATTTGTAATAGATTTCCAGACATGCAGAAATTTAACTAATCTTCCTGCGTAACGTACCTCTATAGTCTTCTTCGTAATTGCCGTTGGTTGACCCTTGTGGTTTGCTCCCTCGTCCAGTTGTTCGTCTTCATTTTTCTCTTGTTGGTTATCCCCACCTGTCTCGCAGAAGGTTGTCGAGAGGGTGGGGCCTTCCAGTTTAAATGACCCCTATTTGATGATGTTGTTGGGAAACTCCTGGATGTACTTGGTATTTTTAAATCTTGATTCGTCTTCTCTAAAAGTTTGGCGTCCTTAATGCGTTCGCTTAGGTTCTCTCCGAAAAGCTACGAGTCTATTCCTGACTCCTCTAAAGTCGCTTTTATATTCTTGTTTATACCCGGTGAAATGTATGCTCTTCTGGTCTTGGAATTTTTGTGGTGGAGTTCCGCTAAGAGTTTTCCTGTGTCGGCCAGTTTTTCCAAATGGTCTAACCTATCTATTCCCCCTTCGTTATTTGACAGAATGTTTGTAATTGCCGTGCCTAATGAAGACATGGCCGTACCCAATATTTTTAGGCTTTCAAAAAAAAATTGTCACGTTTGATGACACTTTCGTTCAGGGTTGTTGTTAACTCTGGATTCAGTGTTGGGGCTGAGAGCATACAGTTTCCTGTTAAACCATATTTTTCGCGGAGGTTCTTCTTTACGTCTTCGTCTAGTCCTTTAGACATCCAGGTTTTCCATCGTCGTGCCAAGTCGGGGTGAAGAGATACGTCCTTATTAATCGTTTTTGTAGTGTCTTCACCAAGGATCTCAATAACTTCGGCATCTAGTGCAATGTTATCTAGAGGATCGTCGGAATGATCCGTTGATGAGGGAGTCTCGGGTCTTTGGCTTGGGTCTTGTGATACTAGAATTAGTGAAGAAAGAACTTTATATTACTTATTTGGGTTATAATATAGTTTCTCTTAATATAATCCGGTAATCTCACCTCTCGTGTGAGCTTTTTACCGACTGTAACGTAATTAACAAATTGTCGTGCAATTCTTTCGGCTATCTCACCTCTTGTGCGAGTTTTAGCTTTGTTACGAGCCGTTGTTAATTCGTTATCTAGTCAAATCACTCCTTATGTGATATATTATAGACATAGAGTCTATAATTTTTTAATAATCTGGTAGTCTCATCTCTCGTGTGAGCTTTTACCGACTGTATTAATCAATTCACTTCTTGTGTGAATGGATAACATGGCAATCTTACCTCTCGTGTAAGCTTTGAGCCAATAAAAATGAATAGACATACAGTCTATAATTTTTTAATAATCTGGTAGTCTCACCTCTCGTGTGAGCTTTTACCGACTGTATTAATCAATTCACTTCTTGTGTGAATGGATAACATGGCAATCTTACCTGTCGTGTAAGCTTTGAGCCAATAAAAATGAATAGACATACAGTCTATAATTTTTTAATAATCTGGTAGTCTCACCTCTCGTGTGAGCTTTTACCGACTGTATTAATCAATTCACTTCTTGTGTGAATGGATAACATTGCAATCTTACCTGTCGTGTAAGCTTTGAGCCAATAAAAATGAATAGACATACAGTCTATAATTTTTTAATAATCTGGTAGTCTCACCTCTCGTGTGAGCTTTTACCGACTGTAACTATTAATCAATTCACTTCTTGTGTGAATGGATAACATGGCAGTCTTACCTCTCGTGTAAGCTTTGAGCCAATAAAAATGAATAGACATACAGTCTATAATTTTTTAGTAATCTGGTAGTCTCACCTCTCGTGTGAGCTTTTACCGACTGTAACTATTAATCAATTCACTTCTTGTGTGAATGGATAACATGGCAATCTTACCTCTCGTGTAAGCTTTGAGCCAATAAAAATGAATAGACGTACAGTCTATAATTTTTTAATAATCTGGTAGTCTCACCTCTCGTGTGAGCTTTTACCGACTGTATTAATCAATTCACTTTTTGTGTGAATGGATAACATGGCAATCTTACCTCTCGTGTAAGCTTAAGCCAGTCGCAAAGGAAAGTAAAAAACAAACATAAAAAATTTTGTAAAAATTTCGTAAAATTTTGTAAGGAAAACAAAAATTTTTTATATCTAGTCATCTCACATCTCGTGTGAACTTAGCCTTCTTTTAATTTTAAATTTTTTAAAATTGGTCATAATTAGCATGACAGTTCTACCTTTGCTAATATGCCTTGGTCGCTTCATCACTCGTGTGAAGTTATTTTGCATAATATGCATTTATTATTTTTACTTTTTCATGTCAAGATTACATACCTGCACCTGACGTTCTAATGTCATTACTAATTTTCGAAACCGATTCCTCGGACGAACTACTTAGTAGTCGAACTCGCCTGCTTCTTGTTTTTCCCTTAAATCGGTTTTCCAACTTCATAATCTTCCGCAGGAGATCACTTGTAGTGATCTCATTCTTCTTTACTTTACCCATTGTATGGATAACCTAAAATTCGCACTTGATTTTTTAAACACGTGTGATCGTTCTAGCACTAAAAACGGTAATGAAAAGTGGATCGCATGGTGGTATAGTAGAACCCTTTTCAACCATGCTATAAACAAAGTGCACTCTAGTACCAGAAGCGGGTACTACAAGTATAAATAAAAATTACTTCGAACGAGGCATCAAAATATAATTGGATATTTTGGTTGGATACGCTTTCCCAGTACACTGCAATTATTAAACGAACCCGATTACCAGAAGCCAGTTTTGTATTTAAACCATAAAAATGGAAATCATTTTGAAGTCGTAGTTAAGGTAAAAAAACTAGCCAAAGATAAAAGAACACATGAAAAGACACCAAAAAAAGAGAGTTGATCTTCAATTGATATGAACAATTTTATTTGAATAATTTTTTTTAAATTTAATAAAAAATATTATTCTTAGTAGTTCACTTAATTTAGGTTTTTGCCTTGGTTTTTGATTCGGAATAATTTTTAACGTCGGTGAAATTTTATTTCCTCGATAAATATACCCTAGTGAAAATTTACCCCCCTGGGGTAAAATATTCCTAGTGAAATTTTACCCCGGGGTAAAATATCCATAGTAAAATTTTAATCCGGGGTAAAATTTCACGGGGGTAAAAATTCACGGTTACACCGGTTTCAGCTAACGTAAATTTAACTTCTTACCGTTTTTATACAATAATGTGATTTACACCTTGGGTGCACACAGAGTTCCATGAAATCGGAGTTGGAGATCTTGGAAGTTTTAATATGTTGTTGAGAAATGTAAACCCGTGGCGGCATTTGGGCCAAATTTCAGATTTAATCTATCTTTGATGATAGGTATAAACAACTTAAGGCAAAAATTGCCGTTTCTGGGTTACTGTTGTAAAACAATTATATTTTTCCCCTCTTTCTAATGGTATAAAGAACTTATATCAAATCATTAAAACTAGAGTGTGAGAGTGAAAACTTTTTTCGAAATTTATCTTTTTTAAACGGTAAAAACAACTTAATTTGCTTCTACTGTAAACTTGCGTTATTTGACTTAAGGTCTTTATACCAAACATCAAAGATATTATTTCTGAGGTTTTATAAAATTTGATCTCATAGTAGGTATTTTTCATGTTACGAATTATACCCATTTGAATGGAGTTAAATTGATAGTCTATATGGAATCCACAAATATTCTTGTCTATATCCAGTGGGTTATCACGGTTACCCAAATTCAGTGCAATTTTGATAACCTGCATTTTATGTTGTTTTGGCGCGTAAACATGAAAAGAATTTTGGGCAGTTACATAGCTGCTAATCGACATTACTAAATGTTAATGTATTTTTTATAAATATCAACAGTAATTATTATTAATAAATAAAAAATTCAAGGAAGCTTGATAAAAACTGTAAAATAATAAGTACTGTAAAATATACAATTATACAATTTGATGAGCAATATCCATTAATAAGATGCAATATAACATTTTTATTCTTCAAATTAGTGTTTTAAATAGATAAATAAATTGCAGCAGTTGGACAAGTAGGTTTGTATTTTTTTCCACTACTAGTCATATAGGCTACCATTATAACTTATCCAAGTCACATGTGAAGTGACGCATTTTAGACATGCGGTAAATAATATTTTCATTATACAAATGAACCAATGAAATGATTTGACAGATTCATTATACACTTAAGTTAAAAAAATGAACCAATGAAATGATTTGACATACGTGATTTAAAATTTGTCAACAACTGTCAAATCAACAAAACAAAACTGTCATTTGAAATAAATATTTTAAATTTGAAAATTTTTTTATTAAAAAGAATTTAAAAATGGTAATAAATCTAGTAGTGGAAAAAATAGTATATAAACCACGGTTGTGAAGACCATTATTGCCTCCACGCGTTATATTCCTCGGTGCAAAGCACCTCGGAATATAATCTTGGCGCTAGGGCAATAATGACGGCCTTCACAACCTTGATATATAATGTACTATTAATTGGATCGAATAAAAAACAAAAGTTAGTAATTAAATATAATTACCTATATCAAAAAAAATTATGTAACAATTGCATACCTAATCACTAATAATCATACGATTCCTAATATAACAAACAAAAAGAAGAACCGCCTGTTTCAAAAATTTGAATGAGAATATCTGACATTAATAATAAATTAATAAATTACTCGTGCTGTCTTTGTTAAAGCTTCACAATTCTGTCTTTGGCTTAATTTTTTATTGAATTATTTGGTGTTCCTGCTTACTGTAGGTACTATATAAAAAAATTATCTCTATATATATTATGTTAAAGAACCCACTGTATAAAATGTTATAATTTACTCTACAATGAAAATCCTATTTCTTAATTGTATAAATAATTTTATTTTTAAAATTATGTTTAATGTCATTCAAGTTAATCAAAATCTAATTTTCTGAAAGAACCTTCTATGCCGTATAATTCATCAGTCGTCTTGGGCTTTCCTGGCCGTTTCGATTCATCGGAGCAATATTTTGCATCTTCCAGAAACCAATCCCTATAACTTTCCACCTTTTTCTTCCACGATTCTGAAAACGAATCATTAAATTTTTATAAATACAATAAAATCTATATTACTTGTTAATTCGTCTATAGTACCACTATCTCCACCATATTCCTTTGGAAGAATCGATAACGGTACAGCTTTGTATAGTTGATCATATTCATCTTCTTTTTTGTAGAAGTGCACCTAAAATAATTTTCAGTTAATGTTTTGCTGGAGCGGCTTGTTATTGCGATTTAATTGATATTTCAAAATTTACATTTTATATTAAATTTTACTGAATTTCATATATTACAAATTATGATTTTCTCGCTCGTTTTTCAATAGCTAATTATTATAGTAATTACAATAATAAAATGTAGTAATTACCAAGTACACTTTTTACAATTTGATCTTAGTACTTGTAATTTGACCAATTAAAATAATTCATCAATTTTGTTTGCACCTATAGTAAATTTTAAATTAAATGAATATTACTTTTCTAATTTAGGTATGGTTTAATATGAAAATTGCCTTAAAATAGATTTTCACAACGCCGCAAGAAAATAAAAATTACTTACGATTTCGACGATTTTACTATCCAAAATTGATTTAAACATGTTGTACGTTGCTTCGGCATAGCTAGGCACATTTATTGCATGAAAACCTTTTAATCTTAAAGAGTAAGCTTCCACAATTAAAGTTTGGACTTTTTTTAAAATGGTTGGAGTTAATTGAATAAAGTGAGCGGCTGTTATTGCTTTATTGTCTATAAAGGCATGATTACCGGCAATAACAAAATTATCGTCTTCCATTAATAGTACATCCAACATCATCATCATCATCTTGGCGGCATTTTCTATTTTTATTTTTGTTGGATGAACACGATCCAGTCGGAATATTAGTATTCGTGGAGCCGTTGGATCCAAAAGTTTTGGCAGTGGCAACATCGCTCTGAAATATACTTAATGTATTATTTTCTTTTAAATATCGTATAATAAGTAGTAGTAGACAAGTTACTCCAACCAACTGATTAAATGCAAAGTGAATTGTATAGGTCCAAAAGAAAGAACTCAATATAATTACTTTTTCAACAAAATTATATTATGTTACATAATTATAACTTTGTAACTTAACAACTTTTTTATTTTATGTTTATGTATTTCTGCACCTTTGAATTTTCCATGCAAAAATATGTTATGTGAACTAATTGCTAATAAAAATTTGAAACTATATTTATTTAATTAAATAAAATTTATTAAATAAAAAAAAATAAATTAAATTAAATAATTAAATAAAATAAAATAAATAAAATCAGCTGTAACCGGAAAACAGCTATTAGAAGCATCAAAATTTGAGTTGATACTACCTTTTGAACTTCAAAGGTAGTTATAAATTAGAAACAATTGATACTAAAAATATTAGAAGCATTCAAGTATATTTAATGGTAGTTACGTTAAAATGAATCTTTCATTTAAGATTACCCAAGAATTATTGTTTTCCACTACATAAAACAATTTACATATGAAAACCTTAAAATTACCAATGACACAGTTAATTGAATTAATAGCATTGTTTTAAAAATAACAACAATCATATTGCAACAAAATATTTTCAAAAGATTACTAATAAGATAATTAAATTTTACATTTTAGTCCAAATGCATACATTCTCGAGTGAAAGCCAAAATTTTTATTAAAATTCAGAATGAATGAAATATCGAGAATAAAGACGGAAAATGGAAGATTAGAAAAAACGATAGCATACGAATCGATGTTTTGGTATCATTGTGCCATCATCAGGCATGCTTAATCAAAAAATAAACGATAATTGAAAATAAGATTAGAAAACAGTTTCTTAGAGAATGAAAAATTAATTGAAATCAATAGAAAATTTGAAGTTAAAATCTTAAATCGCGAATGAAATAAAGGAGAAATAGAATAAAATGATTACAAATAATAGAAAATTTAAGGAAGGTAAAAACAACAAATCAAACAAAAATTGAAAAATTTACATAATACGAGTATAATAACAATAACATAACAAAGAAATGGAACCTTGCCTGTTTATTTTTATTTGTTTTTTATTACTCAATTTTCTGTTATTTTATTATTTGTAACTATTTTATTCTATTTATGATTATGGTATATATTTATGTACATGCATTTGTACTAATATTTAAAATAGAATTATTTTAACAATAATTAGTCTTTTTGAATAATAAGTCTTTTTGAAAATATTTAATTTACAAAAATGCGTACTAAAAATACTACGTGTATTCAAACAGTTTCTTCTTGAATTCAAATTTTCGAATTATATTACAATTTAATAATTTTCTTATGCATTCTTATAATAAAAGAATAATATTTAAAATTTCTTATATAATAATACAATTCAACAAGAAAGTTACATTTTTTTTAAATAATCAGGTTAATAAATTTATATGTAATTGATTGGCTTGATGGTCATTAAAAAAATTGACTTTATTATATTTTCGAAACGAAAAAAATTCAATTCATAATAAAATTACTTTTAACTTTTCTCATTTAATTACATAATAATATTTATTTAATGATCATAATATATATTTGGTGAATAATATAATATTATTACCATCTTCTTTAACAGGCATAATAATTTCAAAGGTTGGTAGATTTTATTGCCATCAAAATAGGTAAGTTTGTTTCCAATTGCCTACTTATTGTCAAAAGTTATCAGAATTTTCATTTTTATGAATATACAACAGCATGGTTAAAGAAATTTACATATTTTAAATCCTAATATGTTTTAAATAATTAGTGCTATTTTGTTAAACTAATTTTTAATAACATTTAAAAATTCTATCTGCATCTGTGAATAGTTAACTTCTAAAAAATTTTACACGTATTTCATAGATGACTCAAGGGCCATGTCGTCCGGTTAAATTACAAAAATAATATCAATCATTTTGTCCCACATTTCAGAGTAAATCAAAATAAATAATCAAAGAAGTTCTTTATCTCTAAATTATATGCACAGTGAGCTCGTAAAGTTTGGAACAAATTCGATAAAACTTTATAGAGGTATTGTCTCAGAAAATTTATTATTATTTTTTATTTCCTAACTGTGATTTTTTTTGCATTAACATATTTTTATCGTGTTTTTGAGCTGTGACGTCACCGTAAATTTTTTAAATGGTAATCCTTATTTTTCTTTACGAATTTGGAAAGACCTTGAAGAGAAAAGTTTTCGAGGTAATCAATCTCAAAGTTACAAAAAAACCCCCTTCTTGTTAAATAATTGGTAAATTATAATAATATTATCATGCTTTTTTAAAGTTTACGACTGATTATCTCGAAAACTTTTCTTTTCAAGGTTCTAGTTATTTTACATGTTCATACGCAGGAAATTGTATTCTATCCAAATCCGGACAACAAAATAAGGGTTACAATTTAAAAAAATTTACGATGCCGCCACAGGTACCTGAAATGAAAACACGATAGAAAATGACAGAAAAAGGGGCACTTAAAAGTTTAAGGTTGACGTACCCGAGGATTTTCTGAAAAAATCCCCCTAAAATATTTTACCGAATTTGTTCCAAACTTAGCGAGTCACTGTATATATCGACACCCCCAACGAAGAAGGACGTAACTCCTTCGTTTTAACTCTTTCGTAACAGTTTTACCTATTTTTCAGGAGAGTGATTTGTGAGTTTGAAAACTTCTAGAAGTATTATTTTAAGCCCGAAAAAATTATTATAATTGGGAACAATTTAAAAGCTGTTTCCATTTATAATAATTTTTATTTCATTTTGCTATCATAACCTTGTTTTTTAGCACGGAAATGGGGGCATAATATGGCTTTTATAGCCCGAGGGCCTATAAAGTTGCTAAGCAATGACAACAATATCAAAACAAAAGAGTTAGTCCAGACTCTGTTTTTTTTGCGCGATCGATCTGAAATTTTGCATATGCCTTCCTACCGACAATTCACGTAAGGGGAGTACCTTGTGAGGGGGGGAGAATTTTTTGCTCAGTTTTTCTATATCTAGTGCCGTTTTCGAGTTATTGCTAAATAAAATAATTAATTCTCGCCCCTCCAAGTTTCTTGCCATAGGAACCATGGCACACCAAAAATTCATACTACAAACAAAATGACATGATATTTTTTCTCAAAATACTTAATTCTTCAATTTTGACAATTCAAGTACCAAGTACCAAAATGAAATAAAACGTTGTATGTACCACGGGCACAATCAGATTATAGCCCTCGGGCAAATTAAAGCCCTACGCTAACGCGTCGGGCTTTAAATTACCCTCGGTGCTATAATCTATTGATTGTGCCCTTGATACATAAATAACTATTTCGGGTTTAAAATAATACTTCTAGAAGTTTTCAAACATTCAAATCACTCTCCTGAAAAATAGGTAAAAGTGAGTTACGCCCTTCTTCGTTGGGAGTGTCGATATAATATTGCAATATAGTTTATGATGGTTTCTATCATATTTCATCAGTTTTAATTATTTCACTAATCTTGGGTATTTCTGGCAACTGAGGATGGAGTTAATATAGAAAACACCGAAACCGTCATTGCAAAAATTTAACATTTTTGGAGAAAAACGACATATTTCTTTATTTATTTTTATAAAAATAATGTGCGGATCAGAATTTCGCATTAAACGTGATAATATATAATTTTATTGGAAACAATGATAAAAAAATGTACTAGTTTTACGGCTCCCCCTTAAAAAACTGCAATGTTTTAAGTTTCGTTCTGATGAAATAAATTGGAAATTAAAAATTTAGACATGTTGAGTTGCATACTATTAGGTATATTTACTACTGTTAGTAATAAACGTTAAAATTAAATTATTTAAAAAAATGTTGTTAGTTTATTTACAATGTTGGAAGTTAAGTACAGAATGCAAAAAATATTAAGAGGTACTATATGCATGAATGTGATAAGGCAAATTAATGATGTAAATTATTGCACTAACACCTATTAAATGACTTCGTCCTTTCATAAATTTAAAAGGATTTTTATATATCTTATTAAGTATTCATTATTTCATTTACAATGTTATACTTGATTAAAAAAATTATTTTTGATTGAGTAAAAATACTTTTATTTTTTAATAATAAGACTAAAATTATTCAAGTAGTATATAAATTTCCGAATTTTTACCTTGAGTTGTTTAATAATGGAGTACTTTTCAGACTAATACATAACTGATAATTTAAATTTAAATTTCATATTGTTATTCCCACAGTGCAATTGTGAGATTGTTTCAAAAAATTTTAAGTCACTTATTATGAGGAAATAAATTAAACGAACAAAAGCTGGATTTAGTAAAAATTATTTCAAAACTAGGACACTACTTAAGAAAATATTTACCCCAAATCCAATATTTCTTGCATTTCCGGTAAAAATGGGTCACGATTTCCAAAAAAGTCAGGAGTGAGTGATTTCATAGCATACAGTAAATCCAATTTTTGTTTAGTTAGTTCTAAACTAAATTTACATCCACGTAAAAAAGCCAAAATCCATTGATCGTCTAAAATTCAAAATCAAAATTAAAATTAAAATTTAAAAAAAAAATCATGTATACCATTTCTTATATTTAAATGTGGTTGTTTTGCTCCCCATTCTTTAATTCGTCTGATATCTTCTGCGATTCTATCTGGATCTTCATTTAATTCAAGTCTGGCTTTACTTTGAAGATCTTTATGTAACGACCGTACAGGCATGGTACAAGTTCAATGTGTAGTAGTGGAGTCAGAAATCACAACGAGCTATTCACTTCGAATGATTAACATTAACTAACTTAAACATCAACAAATAAACTCACTTACCTAGTCAAGGTTGTTATTGAAATTTTGAGTGAAAATTATTGCAATTAACAATCACAAGTAGTTAGGGTTACTTTTTTTATTAAACGTCTTGCATTGGTAGGTTTTTTCAGTTACGCCCAAATCGCTGACGTCTATAGCAATTCTTAGATAGTAAAAATAATTTCATTCGATTCTGAAGAAGTTATATTTGACAACTTATTATTATAAAACTATTATCAACTAAAAGAAATGTCCTTAAACATGAATAAATTTTAAAAGGCATATATTATAATTGCTTTCTAATAGGAATGTCATCTTTTAAAGCTATAAATCTAATTTTCCAGCATTTTAAAATATTTGCTAATTTTAATAATTAGTTATAGTTAATTAACGTTTTTGTGCAGTTAAAAGAATATAATTTTTTTTGTAAACAATGCCATAAATTATACGACAGAGTATCATATTTTTCTGTATAATATTTATTAATACTGCATATATTAATATATTTCATTGATAAAATCAAACCAGAACAGAAGTTAAGTAATTTTCTTTAATATCTTTAACAAATAGCATTTTAATTTTATAATTTAAATTTTTTTAATAGGTACAGGTGAATAAAAAAAGAATGTTATGCATGTAATAAAATAATTATATAGTATCGATATTCTTTTGGTATTAGTATATTATATTATTATGTAAGATGTACATAAGTGCAAAACATTTATCATAATAGTAATACATATTATAGTAGTTATATTTACATAATTTTTAGTAAAAACAAGGTAAAACGTTTAAGTAATCTTGACTTTGAAATTGAACGACTTATTTGGAGAGAAATTTTATACCACTTAAAAATTTTTTACACGTTTCAATAATCTTACCATTATTTAAGTAAGTAAACAATAATTTAAAGAAATTCGAGGTGAAATTCTCTCAAGGTATATAAATGACTATTAATTATAACAGTGCTACATAATTTTTTTTCTTTAAGTCAACAATTATTTAATAAAAGTCGAGGTGAAATTAAGCTTCAGTCTCCAGTTAAATGACTATTAATAATTATAACAGTACTATGTAAATTTTTTTCAATTACCCCATTAATTGTGTACCCCTAAAAATCGATTTCAAATTTTATTTGATAGGAAATACTATTTTTAAAACAGATCACCTAAGACGAAATTTTTTTCACAAACACAAAGTAAAATTTTTTTTGTGTTTTTAGGCGAATTTAGGAAACATTCAATAAAATGTATTTTCAAGATTCGATAATTATTTACCCTCATAATCGGCCATGAGCTTGTACAATATGTAAGGCCTACTACATTATATTTGTTGAGACTTCCATGTGAGGGCCATAATTATTTTTCTATCCTCGACGTCACATCAAGCTTGAATTTGCTGTAGCTCTTCCCGATGAATTTTTCTAAATAGTCATTTTTCCTTGGCACTTTGTTTAAAATTTCTTTCTTCTGTCAAACTAGCGAACTATGTCGTCTTTCTCTATTTAATCGATATCTTTTCTTCATAGGACATTCTTTCTCTGAGCACTTCATTAATTTGTAGTCTGTAAATACCTTATTTTAACCTAATTTCCGAATCTATCGTCCACATCTCATATATCACCATAATGATATCTCACCATAATGCGTTCATACTATTTAAAACTTTTCTGCGTTCTTGAGGCTTCTATGTTCTATTTCTTCTTTTCTTATGGCAGGCGTCTTTATTAACAATGGATTCCAAGTATTTAAAACAGGTATACACTGAATATTTTTTGACCACTTTTGACATAGTTTTTGTTACCTGCATATGGTTCCTTCATTATATTAATTAATTGCGGACGAATGCCCATTTCCTTGAAAGCATTCTATACTTTGTCTCTAGGTGCCAAGTCATATACGCTAAGAAGCCCTGCCTGCCAAAAATCTCTTCTCCAAAACCTGCAGAGCAATCAAATTGTTCATATTCTGATGTTTTCCTACCAAATTGCCAATGTTCTATCTCAACTTCAGCAAAATCTTTCCAAAAAAAGTCTACTCAATGATTCTATTATGGTTAAACCTCTATACATTTCATTCACTTTGTATATAGAGCTCCATATCTCTCTACATTCGGTTCCCCTGATCAAACTTTCTAGCTCTGCAGACTTTCGTTCCCAATCTTTTTTTTCTTTGGTATATATATTGCAAAGTTTTCTATTGTTGACCATGTACTTTCCCCTACATTTACGCTCTCTTCCGTCACCTACTCCCATATACGGCTTTGAACAGGTGGCCGTTCAGCCTTATTTAACCATCTAGTATAATATTATGAATAATTTTAGGAACTACTGGAAGACATCCTCTTAGAATTAATCAAATCATATCTAACAGCGAAATTAACAATAATGGCAAACTTCCATATCAACTTTAACGGCCAACTAATAATTCATGAAATTGATCAATCTTAAAAAAACAATAAACAAAGCAACAGGCACTAAATCCCAAAGTTGTATCGGCACCATATTCATAAACCTTAACTACAAAGCGGCAGATTTAATTGAAGCAAATATATCCAGGCACAAAGCAATATACTTAAAATGGCAAGTCAAAAAATGGAAAAATTTAAGAAAAAAATGAAAGCATAAATTGGAACTCAATCTACAACGAATCAAATTCAGTTATAAATTTCAAGTCATTCAACGAAATCGTTCAGGACCAAGCCAAAATAATTTTTCCAGACAAAACTTATGAGGTAAACACAACGTTTCTACTGCCAACAACCGAAATCGTAATAGAAAGTATCATTGTAGAAATCAAGAACATATCCATGTATGATTACCTATATTATACAATTATTTAAATGCTAAGATGGTAAAATTAACACAAAAAGAAATATCGACTGTACATGCTCACATCATCAATTCATCTATAAGCGATGGAATTTTTACAGACTTACTGAGGAGATCTAAAGTCATTTCCATTTACAAAAAAGGAGATAGAGATGAAAGAAACAATGTAGGAGCGTAAGACTTTGTTAATTTTAACATTATTATTTTGTTGATTTAAATTAGAAGGCAAGTTTTAAATATTGATTTTTTAATGCTGGCTCTATGTTTGCGCTAAGTCTGCGAGCTGAACGACAGCAGTTTTGAGACAGTTTTTCTTGTAAAGCACCATGTAAAGCACTGTCAAACAAGATTTCAGTACACGACAAAACAAGATTAAGACCGAAAGATATAGATTGAAATGTTCTGAAGACATGAACTTACGCATAAAATTATTCGACGGATTACCTGAAAATGTGAAGAACCTATAACCGACCAAATTTAAGTGGAAAATGAAAGACTTGATCTAAAAGCCACATTTAGTGTCGAAGAATTTTTATTTAAATAAAAATAGGTAAATAACGATGTAACACAAGCTAGGGGTGGCTATTTAAAATTTCTAAGTAATGGTAGCTGGTGGCGAGGGGGTAAAACCTAAAATTCAATCAATATTATTTTTAAACAAAGGCAAATTTTGAAAATTTAAGGTCTTACAAAGTGGTTTATTTTCTCTGCAAATTTGAATAGTTTTAAATAAAAAGCAATGTAACCTAAACTAGGGGAGGAAGTTGCCTCATTTTGTAAGTAACCTGGGAATTAAGTTTCATGAATGCGCACTTCATAACGTCATTAGAGCGTAAAATGTTAATTTTTCTTAACAATTACTAACATACTACAATCAGACACTCGTGACGTCACAAGTGTTCATGAAACGTGTGATTCAAGAAAATTCAAAAAAATTCAAGAAAAAGTGTTTTAATTTGTTTATTATTCTACATGAAGTTGATCTTTATCGTCCTGTGTTTGAACAATCAAAACTACCGGCACAATGCGAAATTTTGCATATTTATCACATGGGTCATTCCATCTCAAATCGAATCATGAATTTACTTGACCCATACCTAATTTGACAAAATTTGGTACATACCATCTTAGTAAGAAATAAAAAATACAAATTAAAGGATTTTCCCAAAAAGGCACTCGTTTCCTTGTTTTGGTCTTTCAAAAAGTCAAAAAGTTGGTGTGTAGACTTGTAGGAAAACGACTGTAACTTCATCCACGGTAGTCTAAATTTAAAAATAAAAAATGTTCGGTAAAGGTAAACGAACATTCTGTTCAAATATTTAACCACATTTTATATTTTCAACCCCTAACTGGATTAATTTTTTTAATATTAACCCTATTTCAACCCCTATTTCTAAAGGGGTCTTTTTTTTGGTTAAGTTTCTCACAGTGTTTTTGTACAAATGTACTGAGCATGTGTACCAAATTTTATCATGGGATGAGCATGGGTTCGGTTACTAAAAATTAATTAAGTATAGGCAGAAACGGACAAAAATCAGTTTTTCGCCGATTTCTCAAGTTTCTTTGAACTTTATGACAAAATAGTTTAATATAAAATTTAAACTAATTAAATTCTCTACAAAAAAATATCTATAGAAATTTTTCATTAAATTCCTATTCACATAGCAATAACAGCTCAAAGTATAGCTAAGTTGCGCGACCACCGTTATATTTATTTAAAAAGGTCGGAATCGATTTTCAATTAATTGTATAGATTTTCATCATAAATATTTATTATCTGAATATAAGTTGACCACACCATCCCTAATTTTGATAAAAAGTTTATCATAATATGACAATGCAGTTGAACCAAAAATACATTATTTGATTTTTTTTGTAAATTTAATTCGTTTCCATGTTAAGGCCAGCTAAATGTGATACTTTTCAGTTTACATCTTCCAACATCAGGGTGTGTAACTTTGGAACTAATGAACACTGTTTTTTTTTCAATAAACTTGTAAGTTTAGGTTGCTGGAACAATTTTTTTTTTGATTGTGAGTTCTACATCCCCTCCCAAAGGGATCCCTTTAACCCCCTAAAAATTAATATATATTTTTGTGTCCTCTTCTAGCTCTCAAGGTCGCTTATTTGTGAAGATCCTTCAGACGTGATACACAATCAAATAAGAAACAGGATACATCAAACACAATTTATTAATAAACATTCTCCTTTCACAACAAACAACAATACAATTAAATTTCTAAATAAATCAACAGATAACTAACTACTTAAAATCCCTACTTATATTCTTTATGATATTGTAAAGCTTTACCTTGTTGTGTTCTTTTTGTCGACCGACCTTAATTTCGTCGCACGTTATCTACCGCACTGACGAACTGAATACACTTTCTTCTTTCTTCTATCTTGCTTCACGTACTAGCTTCTCGCGTTCCGATATTCAACTCTGAACCCAATTTGCTCCACGTACTAGCTCTACACGTTCCGTTATCCAATTCTCTCACTTCAAATTGGTCCAATTCTCCAACACTCCTTTACTCTCAAACTGCAATCCACTTAACTCTTCTTTTATCTCACAACAATTAACTTCTTCGAATATAACCGGTCTGCGTATCATTTATCGATTACGTTATCCAAATATAAATGGTCTTCATATCCTTTATCGATTCACTTCTATACACGACTGTTCTGCATGTCGTTTTCTTTCTAACTAGCGACTCTTCTAAACACGACCGTACACGTATTATTTATTTACTGACTGCCTCTAAACACGACTGTACAAGTATTATTTAATTAGGAACTCTCTAAACTCAACCGGTCTACGGGTCATCTAATTTTCGACTGACTTTACCGCTTTTTATTATCTATTGGCCTGGTTACCACTCGCACTTGACTGCTTATGTTTTATGTTTGTTCTTCTAACGATGCCGCTTTGTCCTACGTGTTTTTTTTTATTATCATTACAAACAAAACTTAAATCTAGCAACATTTTATTTTTTATTCACATTCATACTGAACAAAATTTTATAAATAAAATAGACATATCCTCCCTCTTATTTTGATTGTGTATCCCGTACACATTTATGAGGGGGCTAGCTTGTAGTGGGCACAACAATATATTATTAAGATTAACATAGTCAACCTGTGCACCAAATTTCATTTTGGGCCGAGAATTGCAGATTGAGCAAACAAGTATAATATAATATATCTTATCAAATGATGAGTAAATGATTATATTATGTAACTTATCAAATGGCAAGTTATATATATTTTTTCTCAATCTGCAATAGTCCGCCCAAAATGAAATTTGGTGCACAGGTTAACTATGTTAGTCTTAATAATATATATTAATTTTTAGGGAAAAAAGACACCCCTTTGAGGGGGGGGGGTGCAAAACTCTCAATTAAAGAAGTTTGTTCCGGAAATCTAAACTAATAAGTTTGTTGAAGAAAAATCCGCCCTCTATGTTCACTAGTTCCAAAGTTATACACAGAGGGGTAAACTGAAAAGTGTCGCTTTAGCTGGCCTTATCATGGAAACGAATTAAGTTTACAAAAATAAATCAAATAATGTATTTTTGGTTTAACTGCATTGTCATATTATGTTAAACTTTTTATCTCAATTAGGGATGGTGTGGTCAACTTATATTCAGATAATAAATATTTATGATGAAAATCTATACAATTAGTTGAAAATCGATTCCGACCTTTTCAAATAAATATAATGGTGGTCGCGCAACTTAGCTATACTTTGAGCTGTTATTGCTATGCGAATACGAATCTGACGAAAAATATGTGTAAACATTTTTTTGTAGAGAATTTAATTAGCTTTAATTTTATAGTAAACTATTTTGTCATCAAGTTGAAAGAAACTTGAGAAATCGACGAAAAACTGATTTTTGTCCGTTTCTGCCTATATTTAATTAATTTTTAGTAACCGAACCCATGCTCATCCCATGATAAAATTTGGTACGAATGCTCTGCACATTTGTACCAAAAAACTGTAAAAAAATTAACCAAAAAAAAGACCCCTTTAGAAATAGGGGTTGAAATAGGGTTGAAATTAAAAAATTAATCCAGTTAAGGGTTGAAAATATAAAATGTGGTTAAATATTTGAATAGAATGTTCCTTTACCTTTACAAAACATTTTGTATTTTTAAATTTAGACCACTGTGGATGAAGTTACAGTCGTTTTTCTACAAGTCTACACACCAACTTTTTGACTTTTTGAAAGACCAAAACAAGGAAACGAATGCCTTTTTGATGGAAAAATCCAAAAATTTGTGTTTTTTATTTCTTACTACGATAGTGTGTACCAAGTTTCGTTAAGTTTGGTTGGGGTCGAGTCAATTTTACCTATTTTTTTTGTCGATTTGAGATGGAATGACCCACATGGCAAATTTGGATTTATATTGTCGAACACGAAAACTTGTTATTGGTTGTAACCTCATTGGCCCAACGGTTCTTTATTTCTGTGCACAACGTAATGCAAATGTTTCCTTCTATGATCTTCTATCGATTGATTTTTCATACCTTGCGACTGTATGGAAACATGTCAAGGTATTACAATTTTCTATTAGACGATACTTGCTTAGCAATTGAAGACCCTGGTGCAAGAAGGGGATATGTACAAAAATTTGAAAAGTAAGATTTTTGCAGATTTGGGTTCTAAAACGAACATTCTTCGCTTGGTAAAATTATGGAATTTTTTTTTAAATAAATTCGGAGCTACAAGTGAAAATAACATATCCCCTCGTACAAAAAGGTGCAAGAATGTGATATGTACACTTAACATATCCCATTCTTGCACTTCATATTTATTGTTTATCCTACACATGTTATCATGTCCCCTTCTTGCAATGTGCAGGTGCAATTAGAAGTCTGGAATAAACCATTGAATTTCATGGTAGTTTTACGATGTTTTCTAGTTAAATTTAAGATTAAAATTATGAGTGGTACCGACGAAAGTGTAGTTGATGTGGAAGACCCTTATCAAGATTCTAGTAGTAGTTTTAATAAAAAAAATTCGGTTTATTTCAGTCTTTATGTTTGTGTTACATATCCCGTTCTTGCAGTCAACATGATTTGATCCAAAATTATGTGTGTAACGATCCCGTTCTTGTACCGTACATCATTTTTATGCCATATTATCGAAAGTTATAGTAATATTAAATTAAAATTAAAAATATACGTTACTCTCTTTCATTGGGACACAATACCACTATAAAAAACGAATTAAAAAAAAATTTATTTTGCTTCTGAAAAGTTTGGAAAACGTTACTTATCCCCTTCTTGCATCAGGGTCTTCAATTATAAGTGCGTCGAGGTAACCGGAATTTTTTAATTATGGTAAAAGTTTGATCAGTGATCACTAACAAATATTAATTTGATCACTTTGAATATTATCATAATACACCGTGATCCGAAAATTTTCTTCGAGAATTGATGCAGAAGCAGGAAAAGTTTTTATAAACATTTAGAACAAATTTTGTTAGCTTATCTCATTGTGATAACTTTTTAACCAATTTATCTAATCGGATGTTTGATAATATAAGCAGATACGATTTCAAAGTCCTGATTCTTATTTTATTTAGTTCAATACATTGCTTTGTGCAGTTTAGAATATGGAGGATAATCCACCAGTGAAAGATTTAATTGAAATGTTTGATAAACCAAATATAAAAATCATGTCTTCGTATGTAGTAGTATTTCTTAAAAAGTAATAATTTAGTAAATTAATTTTGCTTTATTCCTTATTAGTCGTCCAAATTCGTTTAAAATTGATCTAGATCGTGAAGATACCGAGAAAAAAGTAGACTTAGCGCATAATAAGTAAGATATTTAAAAAATAATAATATGTGTAAAAAATAATAGTTTAGTAAGTTAATTCTGCTTTTTTTTCTTAGTCGTCCAAATTCGTTTGAAATGTTTCACGATTGTGAAGAGACGCAGAAAAATGTAGACTTTGCACTTGATGAGTAAGATATTTAAAAAATGATATGTGTTCATTAATCAAAATGTTTTCAATGAAGAATTTTAGACATAGAAATTTTCATTCGAGAGGAAGTTACCTACACTAACATTTTAGAAGATGTGATTGAGGTACTGACCTAAAGCATTATCTTTTTATCAACAAACAATAAAATAAAATTTTAGAATTTCATCAAAACAATTATAACCTCCAAGTTTGATGTTTTGGAAACCTTTGGCCGTCTCGATCTTCTTTATTCCTACCAAAAAAATACCTTCCTACCGGACATCAAAAATTGTTATAGCGAAATAGACATCGTTTCTTGTTTTATTAAACACGTAAGTAAACCTCCAAATTTGAACTCTTCTTGACAAATTTATTCATTTTTAGAGAAAATTATTTCAATATCACTATACAAATTATTTTACGAATCTTCCAAACATGATTTATATTATGACAGGAAATAAAGAACTTTTTTGGGTAGAAAATTTATTATAATTAATAATTATTTTTATTCAACAGAAATATTTTTCAGGGAATGCAATCGGAAAATTCGTTTAAGACAAGAGAAAATATTTTATTATACTCCCTGCGTACAAGGGTGGAATATTATCAGTTATTTCTAAACAAAGTTTTAGACGAATTAATTAATTCCTCCGATACTTCTCACATATCGAATGCGGAAAGAGCTATAACGATAATGGACAATCTGATCAAGTTAATATCAATAAATGGAAATGTTTCGTATGTATGCAATACTTATTTTTTTATTACACTCAATTATATTAAATTAATAGGTTTGCAATATCCGAACTTGTCGATACGGAGAGATTGTATTTGAACAGATTGCAAAGTATGGTAGAGGTGAAAAACCGAAAAAAACAACGAATATAATTACTAAAATGATATACTTGTAGGTAACATTTCCTAAAATAAAGCGCAATTTCAAGCAGAAAAGCAAACAGAGAGTTTTAATCGGTCTAATTCCACAAATTTACAAAACGCAATTGAAGTTTTATGAAGATTTGAAGAAATGTTTGTTTGATTTTAATCCAAACGAAGTTGGCGATTGTTTTTTGCAGTACGTAAGTTGTGTTTATTTAATAATTTTCATATAATTATTACCTCCAAAATTTTATAGCGTGACCACTTCTTATTGTACGTGAAAGACAATTTATTGAAAAATAACTATGATATTCTAGAAAAGTGTCAAGGTTTTTTGGAAGTACTGCAACGAAATTTTTAATTGCAACTTTTTATAAAAATTGTATTTTAGAAAGAAGAATTTAAAATGTTTGATCTGAATGCTCCTTTAAATCGATTATATAAATATCGGCTACTTTTTCAAGCTTTACAAGAGTATTGTGACAAGAATTCTGTCCAATGTGAGGGAGTAAAACCAGCATTAAATCTAATTACGGAAACAATTAGTAAAATTAATCACAATGTTCCTATGACTTTGATAAAAGATGAAAACGTAAGTTTAACTACTTTTTGAAATATCGAAATTATTATTTAGCTTATAGATATACCTAGAAGACCAAGGTGATCTTATATATAGAGAACTTTTTACGGTTCAGGAAGAAACTTCGATTTATAAAGGAATGGTTTTTCTTTTCCAAAAATGTGTGATTTTCACAGAAACCAAAGTTGATGTAATCGCTTAATTTTAATTTATTTAATCCGTATTACAAGATCTTACTCTTTCAGGACACGGTCAAAAAATTTAAAGTAAACTCTTACGTATACAGAAACCATATCATAGCAAAATATATGTCAATAAATGTAGTTGAAGCATCCGATACCAAGTTTCAATTAGATTTTTTTGGTACATTTTGTAAACGTTCATTTATTTTGGAAGCTAAAGATAAAGCCATGAAAGAATTATGGATTAAAAAAATTTCGGATATACTTATGGAACAGTTATTAAACGAAAGGGACAACGACGACTAATTAGGAAGAAGTGAAAGCAAAACAAAGAATTTGATAAATTTTGGAGTTTTTAAAAATCTAATCTTAGTTGGTTGTTCTAATAATTATGATTTAAATAAAATGTTTAAATATTCTATTATAATATAGGCGAACTTTAACACCATGCGTAAAAGATTTATGCGAGTGAACGATAATTTATTAAACCAATTATATTTTTTGTGTTACTTATTGTCGTCATAATATTTTTTATTTGGATTTTATATTTCTAGTTATGCAGCATCACTATACGTTATTAATTTAATTTATTTTTAGTGTGCATTAATAAAGCAGGAAAACTTGATCTTTCGTGTTAAATAGAAATTAGCGATAAGTTCTAAAATTTCGTTTGTAAAAATAATAAAAGGGACTTTTTTTATATTCACAATAATTAATTATTATTCTACCAACATTTTTTTAAATATAATTGATTGTTTTTCAGATTTTCAAGGCAGATTTGTAGCCTTAATATACTCATACAATTATTGTAAACTGTCTACAGCTGCTGTCGTTTATCGCTTTTGTTACGCCATAGTTTGTGATAATCTTTAAGATCATGGTTTTTAAAATCTGGTATGTAATCACTTGTCGATTTATTTACAATATTAGTTTACCTACTTAAAAATTTTTAATTTTCAAGATTTTCTCCAGATTTTAAGCATTATTTTTTGTTAACAGTTATACTTTTATTTTGCACGATTCTGCACGTTTAAGGCGGTGTGACGCTTGTGTAAATTTGCGTGTAGATTTACGTGTAAATTTACGTGTAAATTTCTACACCGTGTCAAACACGTAAATTTGCTTGTAAATTTTGTTGCAAATCTGCTAGCAATTTTTTTTGCGAGTGTGTTTGCCACTTGTGTAAAAATTTACACGTAAATTTACAATTTGCACATGCGCGTTCTGGTCAATTGACTAAAAGAAACGTGATAATGGATTCAAATTGGCAATTAATGCCAATTCAAACTTTTACCAACTAACAAAAACACAATACAAGAAAAAGTAGCCCACACCTTCGAATATTCTTCTGCGCAATTTTACACGCACAACTTGCGAGAAAATATAGAAATATTCCTACAAAATATTTACACGTAAATCTACACGCAAATTTACACAAGTGTCACACCGCCTTTAAATTCAAATCAAAAGTTGATCCCTTGACTGCTAGGACGTTGTGGTAGGTCACTCTCAGGGCTAAAGAGGATCTTAATTATATGAATTTGAAATAATTATTTTATACATTTTTATTTAAAATACAAATTTATAATATATTTTGACTTTGTCTTGAATTTTTCTATTTTATACTCTGCTGTATGCGAAGCAAAAATGTCCATTGATAATTTTGATTCCGAGATGCAGTGGGAACAAGGAAGGCTGTGTTTTGTATCCAGTGTTGGTTCAAAGATGCAGAGATATGAACCGCGATGTGTACGCTTGCTTTGTGGACTATCAGAAGACGTTTGGTAGAGTTCGGCATGGGAAAATGATGGGGATTTTGAAGAACATTGGTCAAGATAGAAAGGACTTCAAAATAATAACAAACATGTACTGAAACCAAGAAATAGTGGCACGTGTGGACGGAGAACAGACGAAAATAGAGCAGAGTATGAGAGGACTGAGACAGGGCTGTATCTTGTTGCCTCTGTTGTTCAACCTCTACCAGGTAGCAAATCTCTTTACTTCCTTTGGTTTAATTCAGAAGAATTCCTAAAATACCAGAAATGATTCTTGTCTTGACAACGTTTTCTAAAATCTTACAGATCCTACTAGTAAGCTATGGTTTATCGGACCATTTTGACTTTGACCATTTTGAATTAAATTTTCTTCGTGTAGGTGTATATTAAATACTGTTAAATTACTGTTAAATTTAGTGTTTTAAACGTTCGCTTAAGTTTTTATTAAATATTCGAATTTTACCATCAATAGGAAAATTACCAACTATTTAATTGAAAATTTCTTTCTTTGTAGTTTTTATTGAAATTAGGGTCAACTACAAAGTAATTATTTTGAAAGTTAAAATTTGGGTTCGAAGTGAGAAGTCTTTTAATCTGTTCAATGCAAAAGTTGAGATTAATAGAATATCGGCGACTGCTGTATATCAGCTCTCATGCAGGTGTTGCAAATGTTTTTATGTGGCGAGAATGACAAGATCATTCCAGGTTCGACTGCAGAAACACCTGACTTGTTAGTAGAAACAACAGTAAATGAATTTTTGCTAACCATTTCCTCCAGTGTTTGAATGTCCAAACTAACTTTAATTAGCGTTTTGTATTGCCAATTGTGTTGGGTGGTGGTGATAAGACTGTTACCAAGTAGTTGATACCGTGTCTTTAATTTTATTTTTATTTTGATGTACAAACCGATTCTTATTCATTTATGACAATGGAGTACCGACAAAAAAATGTAGTAGTGTTTTTTTCGCGTAAATACGATCCTTAGGATATTCTTTGCCAAGTAATGTGATTACATTTTTCAAAATGCGACTTATTTCGATGAAATTAAATAATGAAATTCAAATAAACTTGAATTATTTATTCGATACTGAATAAAGCGCCATTCATGCCAAGTCGTGCGTATGCCAATTAGGTTTTTCATGA
Source organism: Podabrus alpinus (assembly GCA_932274525.1). Taxonomy (NCBI): domain Eukaryota; kingdom Metazoa; phylum Arthropoda; class Insecta; order Coleoptera; family Cantharidae; genus Podabrus; species Podabrus alpinus. The sequence continues at coordinate 29,347,223 of OW026451.1, forward strand.
AAAATTTACTAATTTGTGAGATACCGTCATAAATTGAATAAATAATTCAAATTGATTTGAATTTCATTATTTAATTACTTCGAAATGAGTCGCTTCTCGAAAAATCAAATCCCATTACATGGCGTCCGTAAGGTTTACTATTTTGATTGGTTACTATCCCCTCTAAGTCCATGGTTACTATTCATGTTGGTAAACATGAATTTTGACAGTTCAGATTTGGCAGTCGTGAACTATAGAAATGGCAAATTTATTATAGAAAAAATATCCGATAAACCAACGTGTTTCAGTCGTAAATATATTTTATTAAAATCAATCAGTTATTGTGACGACTAGAAAATTACATAAAATTTGGGACCGAAAAAATTTGCCGTCAAAATCCACTGTTTATCGTTTATTGAATGATTTTGAAAGAAAGAGACTCCGTAGCAGATAAGCACAAGCCTGGGCCACAACATACGAGAAGATCAGCTGAAAACATTGATGCTGTCTTAGAAAGTGTTCAAAACAATTCATCAACCTCATTTCAATACCGTGCTCAAGAAATTGGACTTAAGCCAACAACTCTGTGGGAAATTATGCAAAATAATTGCATTTGAATCCATTTAAAATTCAATTGACGTAAGAGTTCCTACCACAAGACCATTTACAACGCCATACATAATATGCCAATAAGATGTTACAGCATGCTCATGTTAACCTTAGTTTTCATAAAAAAATCATAATGAGTGATGAGATCTGTTTCCATTTAAATGGATACGTTAATAAACAAAATGGTCAGTGCTGGGCAATAGAAAATCCTCAAATTATTCATCCATCACCTTTACATCCATTAAAAGTGACAATATGGTGCGCGATGTGGTCTAGAGTCTAGAGGAATCATTGGCCGTTAATTTTTTGAAGATCAACTGATGAATTGTAACCGTATAACATTATCGTAACATGATTGATAACTTTTTGGCATCAGAATTGGATGTTTTGGGCTTGATTAATATGTGGTTCCATCAAGACGGTGCAACTTCGCATACATTACTGAGAGATCTGTTCAGATCAGTCGCCGGATTTAAAAGCCACGCTCTTCCTTTTGTAGGAATATCAAAAGACCAAGGTTTATGCCAACCAGAAACACTTGAGCAACTTAAACAAAATATTCCTGACGAAATTAATGAAGTACCGGTTGAAATGTGTGAAAATGTGATGAAAATTGTTATAAAAGAGGGCGCATTTGTAAGGCTAACAGAAGCGGACATTTAACTGACAGCTGACATTGAATTCCATCTGTAATTCCCAACATTCAATAAAACCTTTATCAGTTTAAACCATTTTCTTTTCATTTTCCATATATTTATACAAAAATAAAGTAGTAAACCTTCCCAGCGAACATCCTGTATATAGACTTAGATTCTATATAGAATCTATTTAAAAAAATACTAGTGAAAATATAAATATGTATGCATATAAGAAAATATTCCCCCCGCCAAATATTGATCATAATTTTTTTTAAGTTTAATGTTTTACATACAAAACTGGTTTCAATTAACGTATTGCTATGTCTCAAAATGAATAATAAAGGCTCCCGATGCTAAAATGAATTATATATTCAAAACAAGCACAAAATTCTAAGTCGGAAGACACTTTAAAAATTTGCTCTACGAGAAATTTTTATTTTTCAAAATTTCAATTTTCTAATTTTATTTGAGTCTCTCAGGATGAACGAAACATGACAAACATTGCTAAGTCTAAACAAATTGATGATTGTAACATCAGAAATGAAACAAAAAACTTAATTAGCTCAAAATTTGTAAAAATGTATTAATCATAATAACCTAGAAAAATGTAAGAATTTGTAAACCGATTTACTCTATAGATAACATTCTTTGTAAAAATGTAAGCATATCAAAAATTATGTAATTGTTTCATGCATATAATGTGTATAGTTTCAAAGGATAAATTAACAAATTAGTGAATAAGGGTCAAATTTGTGTAACGCCTAAGTAAACAACCAAGATGGAGAAAATGAGTCAATAAAGAATCCAAAAACTGATGAAAACGTAATGTACCAGTCAAACTACTCGTGGAGACATCTCAAAGGAAATCGAGATTGATAGAGAGCATGAATCTACAACAAAAATAATTTATTAGAAAGAAATAAATTCGTAAATACATGGATTTGACTTACAAAATTCGAACAGGCGTGCCAATAATATCGAATTTCGATGAAAAATCAGTTGACCTCGGGCTTCTCAACAAAGTGCACGCAATTTCAATGCTCTCCGAAAAATATTATTTACCAAAATTTGGAGGTTAACCAAATTCAAGTCGACTTCGTAGAGGTTAGAAATTTCTGTTGGACTGGACCCAATTCTAAAAATAGATGTCAAGGACATAATGAATGCTGATAATGGAAAACATGTAATAATTTACAAAAAATCGACTCACATAAACTTTCTGGATAATAAGAAAATTATTGTAAATTAATGAAAATAACTTACCTCAACGTTTTTGGAAATTTTCAATAGGAAATATGCAGCAACAAACACAATCTCTAGCACCAGTCAATGTAAAAGACGACCTCAAGTGACATCAAGCAAGGTGATAATGACAACAGGGAAGTTGAGTCATTGCAAATGCAATCTAAAGTAGGGCACACACACAACAACAAAACCATATCCTTTTAAAAATAAAAACTTCGATTTTGTCAAGGAGACAGGTACAGTGAATTTATGATTTTATAATTTGTTACACTTTGGCCTTCAGCGTATTAAAAATAGGATTTGAGGAAAAGACTTCTAACAGAGTGCATTCTTCATTACCCTCAGTGATAAGTTTAAAAATAAAAGTTTTCTAATTTAGTTAAAATTACTTCAAGCTTTGAATAAGCAAAAATATTAATTTAAAAACATTTAACCCCGCTAATGTAAAGCGAGAGACTTGATTGGTCAAACGATCAAGCACCTTGGGACGAAGAGTGGAAGCCTCTTTGTTTCGAATCATTATTTGTATTTAGTATTAAAAATTTTAAAGGTTCATTTACATTGGATTTTAATCCAAGATATTTTGTACAACTATTTCTTTCATGAAAGATATTTTGATAGGTTTTCTTTTTAATTATAATAAAATTTGTATGGGAGCTGATGAAAGTTTTTTATTTCTTTATTTTTATAAAGAAAGGAAAGCAATAAGATATCCTGAGAGAGCCAATAATTATTTCGAACCATAAGGGACCCACCCCTGAACGACTCATCACCGAGAGCTTAGTAAGAAGGGGCAATAATGTGTGTACCTTCCTGTACCTAACATTTAAAAGGGGGGAGGACATAGCAGTATATTTAAAAACAACTTATTTAAGGACCACCATTGAACCTCTCCTTTCCCGCATAACCAACCTAAATAACCAGCCCCCCAAAGCATTAAAAATTCAAATTACTACATGTCTGGTATAGAAATTTTAATCAGTAATACAGGAAGATACACGGAAAAAAAGCAGTCTCCAGTACATCGCCAAAGCTACTAAGCTTACTTTTAAAAATTCCTGAAGAAATGTTTAGTAACTTGAAAACATTTTATAGATATTAATATAAAATTTGCGTCAATTACAGCTACTATATTGAAAAAAGTGATAACGTCACAAGAATGTAATACCACACAAAAAACCTGAAATAACATTGGTTTTCAATTAACTAAATTCATTGCAAAGGTAGTTTTTGTATTGTATAATAGTTAATGTGTAAAAATTGTGTGATTTTGGTGGGCCCATAATGCATAATCTTTTTGAGGTCGATGCAACAATAATTGAAGCTTGGTGAGTAATAAGTCTTAAAACAACATTTTCTCGAAAACAATAGCTTCACACAGGATTCTAAATTGACGTCATTAAACATGTAAATATATTTTAATAAGATCAGATAACACAAGAGTATAAAAAATGATTTTAATAAAATCATCATTCATGCAATAAATTGAAGAACTACAATGCACGATAATGGCTTGAAGTGATCGCTGGTTGCGATACAGTACGGAACATCGGAGATCTGTAATCTGGTACATCAGTAATAGTAAGAGAGTTGGTTTAAATCTTGTCTACCATATATAAATATTAAACGTGAAATTTATCCAACGAAAAAATAAAGTTAATTACTTCTTCGAAAATGAAATGTAAAATATAATTATATTATGGGATACTCACATAATATTGAAACAAACAATAGGCTTGGTCATTGTACTAATTAATATATTCAAGATTTCAGACACAATAAAGAATTAATAAAATGCTTTTACGTACTAGGTACATTCCTGTGATGCAATCAAAATTAGTCATTTGCTTTTATTAACAATTTACAAAAAGTGCTGAAAAAAGTCTACGTCTTAACCGATTGAACCTTGGAGGATAGTAACAGCGGAAGTAATATTCAGACGACCCTAACCAACATTTTTTTGCTAATAACTCTTAACGTGTGAATTGCGTACATAAAAAGTTCTTCCGGATTATGTATGATTAATTTATTGTATAAAGGATTAATAAATTTTTTTCGCACACTTCCTTAATAAAAAAACTAATTTAAATAGTAGTACATTTATACCTTAAACAGTTTTTAATAAATTACATTAAACTTTACTACGAGTTGTAAACTTTCATAGTTAAAAGGTTAATATAATATTAAGTTAATTATGTTGCAACCAAAATTTACAACTAATTTGCAGATGATGAGAAAAATATTGCCCAGTAATTTTGTTATAAATTATTGTTATGGCACGTAATAAATATTGTTTACCATATTAACCACAACACTGCAATAAAAATTATAAGAACCACCATAAAGCGATTAATATTAAATTTCTTAAACTTTCGGGCTAGATTTGTTAAAAAAGGCATTAAAAATTGAAAAAATTTTATTTTACCGTAAAGAAACATTGCGATTATAATTGGACCACATCATTCAAAAAATGTCCTCCATGGCTCTGATGGAATGACATCATTCTTTTGGAAACATGTCCATTATGTTTTCGCAAAAATGAGACTCAGTGTTTGTAATTTCATGTCGAATATAGTTCTGGAGGACTGTAATCGTTTGAGGTTTGCTCAAACTTCCCCTTCAAGTAGCCCCAAAAAAAAAATTTGAAGGCGTCAAATTGCAAGATCTAGGTGGACAATTGATGTCACGATCTTCGAATTTTGAATGCAATCAAGTTATTGTTTTGGTTTGATATATGGCATGTTGCCCCGTTTTGCTGAAACCACATAAATATGTATCATCGAGATCCATATTAACTCATTTTGGCCACAAAAACATTGTTAACACGATGTCACAATAACCTTGAAAACTATTAACCGTAAGCGCTTGGACTGCATCATTTTCGAAGACATATGGTCCAATCACAAACAGTGATTTTTCGCGGATGCATGAGGTGTTCCAAAATAGCTTGTGGGTATTCAGTCCCTCACACATTCGGAGATTTTGTTTATTGACGTACCTATCCTTTTATGAAAATGGATACAAAAATCAACATTGATAGCTTTGTTCTCCTACACCAAATTGACAATTGTATGACAACTGCGCACGGTTTTCAGGCTCATTGAATCTTGTAAGGATGTAAACGAAGACCTTTTTTTAAATTCTTTGCAGTCCTTGAAACCGGTCCAATTGCTGTAAACTGTAAACGATCACGACACATTGTGGTTGTCGGCATTTCTCTGACATTTTTCTTCACTGTAGCGATATTTATAGCTGAACGACCACAACGACGATGGGCAACTATTTTTAAGGTAGTTACTGAACCAGTTTTCTCAAATTTTTTATTAGATTTACGATTCCACTACGAGAAGGTGCACTTCTTTTTACCAAATTTTCACGAATTTTGCGAATTGTAGCTAAAATTTTCACTATTTTGGTAATGTGTTTTTGCAATAACTATACGTTCGTCCATCTTGTAACGTTCCATCATCAAATCGCATTATTTGTAGATGACGTATTGCTATGTCCTTCCTGTAGTAATTCATACACGTCTCAGTTTTGTTGGGCGCCACATCCAGATTGGATGAAATAAATTCAAAAATTGTAATTGTTAAGTAAATTACGTGCATAAATTTAGAGAAAAGTAAACACTTTAGTCCCTTCTTGCTAGTCAGCCTGAGATTCTCTCAAGGTATGGCAGGTAGTATGAAAAAAATAAGGGTGGTTGCAAATGATTCTAGAATTTGTTATGGAGATGAACATTAAGCTTCCTGTAATTAATTAATCGTCAAAATTTGAGAAATAACTTGCTGTAGTTGACAAAATAAAAGATGTTATTAATTTAGAATTAGTTTCTATTCAATCAAAATAATCGCAATGCGCCAAATAAATGTAAATAAAAGTTAACAAATAATTCAGATCGAGATCTGCACCAAATTGGCTTACAATTGAAATAACCAGAAATAAATCGAAGTTTCTTCTTTCTTCTTTGTTCTTAATGCTTAATAGTCCACTACCATTAAGTCTTATCGTTGTACGATAACGAGTTAAATTGTTTATTATTTAAAATGTTTTTAATCGAAGCGCTGAAATTAAAATAAAAATGTTTTGTTGATGAAATTTAGCAAAAGGGTAGCATTGAATTTATACGTGGATAATTTCTCCACGCCCTGTGTTTAAATGTTGAAGACCTAGTTTAAATTTTTGAAATAATAGTTTACGATACCTTGATAATAAAGTTAAATATCCGACTACGTAATTAGTCTGGTGTGAACGGAGTTTTATGTTGACATTCCAGTCAGCTGTTGGTGGTTGTTAGTTGTTGATAAGGTGTTGTGTTGCACGTTACACACAATTTCATAAAGAACACTTGGTTTCACTATATTTAAAATAATTTTCACTAAATATTATTTTCCTTGAAGACATTTAGCAGGTAAGTGTACGATTGAACTACTTAATTATCAGATATCGCTAATTGAGTTGTATTTTTACCATCTTGTGTTTACAGATTCTTCAACTAACGTCGCCGTCCTATATTTTTGTTGAATTGATTATATTGATAAAAATTTTGGATCACGCTGAAAAATCGACTGTACTCTTCAAAGGCAAAAGTTCAACTAACTTGTATGCGCAAATGGTCAAATTTGGTGACCTTTTCGAATCGCTAGTCAAATTTGAATAATTTTGGAAAAATTTTGTTTAGGCTAAAATAATTTTATGTGTAGGTTAGTTACTTTATTTTATAAGGTTGTGTGTGCACTGATTGTTTCTTTATATTTTCACGGTAGCTGAATTCATAACACATTCCAGGATATATATTGACTGTTTACCTTTTACGATATCTCCGAAAACATCTATAATTTCGTACGATATTGACCTTTATGTTATAAAACAATTTTCACACATAATTTTATGATGACCTTTTAGAATTAGACATGATCGAATTTTTGGTATAACTCATTTTTCACAGAACATGTTTTTAACAAAGATATTTTCATTACAAAATTGATAAATCGATAGGTTATGTTTTACATGTAAACAAATTTATAAATTGATTCTTTCTAAAGTAGTTACTCTTTTTTGGAGATTTTTGACTTGACAAATCTCAAGATGAATTTTTATTGCAAGTTTTAACATTATCTCTCAATCTTGGACGATTTTATTTAGCTCATGGTTTATGAAAATAGAGGTGGATATTTATCTCTGAAATCTAAATGTTCTACGATTCCCTGTAATTCTAAGTTTTAAGTGTTAAATGATCATTTATGTTATAAGACTGACTATCGTAAGATGGTCTCATTTTAAAACATAGCAGTATGTCAGATTTATAAAGTGGCTATGCCGCGCGATTCAAAATTCAAAACCTCTTGAATCACCCATTATATAAAAAAACACAAATGATTATCTAAATGAAATGAGGTTATAATTAATAATAATAATAATTTATTTATTTGCGGATATACCAATTGAAATAATACAACACAAAAGCACACACAACAAATCAAAATTCCACACTAACTCAATTCTCATATAACAGTCCTCTTGAACCCGATGTAAGACGGGTGAAATAGATCAAACTGGTCACTCCCGTTTGAAACGTTGACCATCCGACACATTTTCGATACTGGGCCATTTAATCCATAGTTCGAACCATAAAACTTCGGGTTCCTAATGGGATGGACTGGAACATAAAACTGAATCAGTGACAACAAAAATTCGCAATCAATCCTGCCATTCACCAAGCGATGGACAAAACACAGATCGGCAACCATTCTTCTATGCTCCAACGATCTGCAGTTGGCTTGAAGAAGACTGGAAGCATAAGAAAAGTCCTCAGACTTATGTCCAAGCTTAAAACTATAAAAGAATCGTAAAAACTTGCGTTCCATCGATTCCAGTCTAGCAACATGGACCCGGTAGAAAGGCAACCACACAGGCGAAGCGTACTCAAGCTTAGATCTAACAAGCGAAAAATATAAAAACTTTACAGTGTTAGCCGAAAAAAGACCACCTTGTCGACGGATAAAGCCAATAGCACGAAGTGCACCGTTGGATATTTTTTCAATGTGATTCTTGAAGGTTAGACATTTATCAAGTCGCACACCCAAGTCATCAATCACGTCAACTCGCGCCAACTTGACACCACCCATGTAATAGCTGACCGGCACCACCGCGTGTTTAGCGTAAGAAATTACTGAGCACTTCTCGAAATTCAAAGCCAAATCATTAACAATACACCAGTTGTGGAAACCGTCAAGATCACACTGAAGTAATCTACAGTCCTCCTCAGAACCAATCGATTTAAAAATCTTTAAATCATCAGCAAACAACAGAAATGAGCAATGCTCTATGTATTGACCAATATCATTTATAAACAACATGAAGAGGTTAGGACCACAATGAGACCCCTGGGGAACTCCTGAAGAAAGCATAATATCCCTCGATTTATTATTATGAATGCGAACCTTCTGTGTCCTATTTGTTAGATAACTGGCTAGCCAGTTAACCACAATTGATCCAAACCCCAACGTAGTGATTTTGGACAGCAGAGCAGAGTGTGAAACGCGGTCAAAAGCCTTGGAGAAGTCCGTATAAACGGCATCAACATGCTTGTGATCTTCAAATGACTCTATAATATGAGTAACAAATGACAGAAGATTAGTGTTAGTCGATCGGCCAGGAAGAAAGCCGTGCTGATTGCTGACTGTACAATTCCTACTAGCATGCATAAGTTGAGTTGCAACTAATTTATCCAACATTTTAGCTAAAGTTGACTGGATCGAGACCCCTCTATAATTAGCAATGTCATGACGATCGCCTTTTTTAAAAATTGGTGTACTAAAACTCATCTTCCAAATGTTGGGAAATTTACCACTCGATAGTGAGAGCTTAAAAATATACCAAATAGGAAGCGACAGAGAAAACTGGCACCTTTTTATGAAGTAGGGAGGAATGCCATCCGGACCACAACATAAACTGTCCGAAAGTCCCTTAATGGAATCAAAGACATCACCACTGGATATCGAAAACGAACTACAATCGATGATTTCAGATGCTTCATAGTCATATTTAGCACCACCATCACTACAATAGCTCTCAGAGAATTGCTCAGCAAAAAGATCAACGCACTCCTGCCCTGAACCACCAATTACATCGCCCAAAAACATACGTGTAGGGTTCCCTCTAACTTTTTTGCGGTCGTCGATAAATTTCCAGAATACCCTTGGATCGGCAAGGATGAGCTTATGACTCAGTTGCTTGGCCTGCTCTCTATAGTCACAGAATCTACCATAGTCCAGTGAACAACGAGTCACCTTAAAGGATTTGTGCGACGCTTTCTTTTTTCTTATCAATTTAATCAGCTCACCCGAAAACCAAACAGGATACTTGGAGGCAAAAACCTTCTTGCGGGGAACCAGCATACGGATAAACGACCACAGCACACAGTAAAACCCATCAACAACAGCATCAACGTCTGCAGAAGTCAAGAGAGCCAACCAATCAACATTCAACAAATGATCGTTGATAACAGAAAAATCTACCGATTTAAAATCAAAGACAACATCGTCATAACTCACCGTCGATTGAAAGAAGCTACCACTAGGTACACTTATTGTGTATGCCTCATGGTGTGCTGATACCTTCGTCAAAAGTCATCTGATACATCATCAGATGACTGAACGACAACATCATCAATATTGGTAAGAACCAAATCCAACAGCACACCCCTATGTACCATTAGGTATGCTGGTCCGCTGCACAAGATCATGCAACGCCATGAAGTCGGTGACCAACTGTGCCTTACCGCCAGTATTTCTTCCACCCGACCAATCAGTATGTGGCAGATTGAAATCCCCACATATAATCAATTTAGAAGAAGGAGAGTGATTCATGATTATATCGACAACATCACAAAACTCCTCATAACCCTGAATAACAGAGTCGGGCGGAAGATATGTGGCCCCAACAATGGTATCATTAATTTGAACAAAAATGTTCTCAATAATATTGGTAGTCCCAATATGCATGCATTTCAAACACTTACGCACAGCAATAAACACCCCACCGCCCCTAACCTTTTGGCTAGAGTTAGTAGATCGATCGCAACGAAAGACATTAAAGTCAAAGAGATTGAGCTCGCTAGACATTATATCGTCACCCAAAAACGTCTCTATCAAAACAACAACGTCATAGGAACTACAGTTGACGTTGATGCTAATATCATTTAATTTAGTCCTGATGCCACCACAATTTTGGAAATAAACTTTCAACTTTCGACGGTTGTCAATACTATTCGAAACACTATTTGTATGACCAGTAGAAAGTGGGACATCAATAGCCACGCGCTTTAAGATACCATTAGCGTTGGGCAAAGCCACCTTTCGGACCCCGAAAAAAATTAAACCGACGCACCATCACACCTTTAGGCCAAGAATCAGGTTTAATTAGGGATTCATAAAGTGCGAAGTCGGCACTTACTTTAAAAGTTGATACATTGTTGTACGCATTAAGTTTAACACATGTAAAGTTACCCTGTTTGAATTTGTGGCTCAAATATGATACAATAGAATCCTCCGAGGTACTAACCGATACCCTACTAACATGTAACCAACACTTTTGTTGAACTCCACTAAAGTTCGCTGCGTCTTCATTAGATCCGACAACGATCGCTTGATTGTATTTTTTGTTATTAGCTACAGCAAAACCTACGTTATCGTTGCTATCATTTTGCGTTATGCGATTCTGTTTACATTCACTTGATCTACCGTTTAGATCATTTGTTCATCAAATCGTTGTTCTATATTACTTACCAGTTCATTAGATTTAATATTATTAAATTCGATATAATATTTTCAATTAAGTTAATGGTTATACTTAAACCAACAATGTATTAAAGAATTACTTATAGGTATGTTATTATTATTTACGACGGGATGTAAATATTTATTATTGTTTAGTTATCAATGCACAGCCAAAGGTTCATATTATTATTTTTTAATGCAATGTAGTACCTAATTACTTACCTAATAGGTACATAAAAAATACTATACGAAAACATTTGTAAACTTCCGTACATTTAACATTACGTAAAAAATAACTGTGGAATTTTTATGAATATAAATTAAAATTACAGATTTTTATATTTAAAAAATATATACAACATGAATGTGGTAAACGCTATTCAATTTCAACATTACAACATTCATAAACATCAAGTGCAATGTTTCGGTAATAAGAATTTTATTTGTGTTTTTTATTGTAAATTGTACAAAATTTATTTTTATTCTTTTTTCATTTTAATCTGTTTGCTTCCTATTAAAGTATGTAATGCAATTTCAAAATACAACTTTTATGCAAATTATTAATATTCTCAACATCAAATTAGTTCACTACTATAGCTTATTCAAATTTTATCAAAAATTATTTTAATTGAAGTTAAATGTCACAGCGAACAATCGTGTATGAATTTTTTTGTTTTATAATAATTAATAATATTTAGAGGCGGCCCGTTATAAGGTGCCAAGGATTCATAGCACTACCATAAAATAATAGCTTTAAGATTTTATTTAAAATTTTTAAAACATTTAATTTTGCTTAATATATTGTTGTGTCCATCAATATTTGGTTGTTGCGGTATTAAATTGTTTGTCGTGCAGTCAGAGAAAATATAGCATGCAGAAAGTCATCAAAAACAATTTATAAAAAATGTTATTATGTTAGTATAATTATTATGTTATATTTAAAAAAGAAATGTTAGTAGGCAAAATGTTAGGAATGATAAAAAACGGGTAACCATAGCAATAAAAAGAGAATAAACAACGGTGAAAAAAGGCAGTTCGTTATCAGACGCAGAACCGATCACACGTATAGAAATAGATGTCCAATTGAGAAACAAGGATTTTAGTCGCGGGCAAGTGAAGGAGAAATTGCGTGTTTGTAATTAAAAAAGTCGTTTACCAAACGGCAAACCGATCACACGCGTCGAGATAAAGATAACCAAGAGTATATTGGCCTGTATTGAGTTGAAGCCGAGTGGAGTGGAGATTAAGAGTATATTGGCCTGTATTGAGTTGAAGCCGAGTGGAGTGGAGATTAGAATAGGAGAGGAAGATAAGCGCTGTTTATTGGTAAACAGAAAGAAGGTGAAAGGCGAGGGTGACTATAACCCTGCATCAAGGCGAACCAAAGAAAATTAAGATTGTGTGGTGCGACCGCAAATACAGTGCGCGCGTACAAGAAGAAAGAAGGTAACATTAAATCTTTGATTATTGTTGATTGTTATTGAGTTGCTAAATTGTTTATGTTAATTGTTTATGTTATTTGGTTATGTTATTTGTTCATTATATGTTCTTGAAAATTAGATTTGCGTATTTTCTTTGACTGTGTGATCAGACTAATTCCACCGTAAAAGTCCAAAGAACCTGCAGCCTGAGATTAAGAGCAAGTCGTGTCAGTACCGAAATCTGTGAGAAGCTATCACAGATCTTGAAGTTCAAGGTGGACATAGCAATATAGAGTAATTTTTATTTTACAATTTTCAATTTTACAATAAATTATAAAAGACTTTCAACTGTTGATTATAAACAGGTAGGGTTGAGGAAGACTCAATAAATATAAAATATGGCTTATATTCCAGAGCAATCTTGGAATTGACCGGCCTATTTAATAAATAATATTAAAGAAAATGTCAAAAACTTAAATTGGGTACAAACCGTGAAGTCTGGGAGTGGGTATGGATATGGTATAACCCGACAGGTTATGGGTTTCAAGAGAAGTAATGAAAGATATTAAGAACAAAAATAAATAAATTTTATACCAATTTGAAGACTTCCGAATTTTCATTGCTTGGACCTGGGGGATATTCCATACCCCCAATACCCCCCCCCCCCAGGTTAGATTATAATTTACTTATTCAGGATTCAACCGTTTTATTATTGCCTTACTATTTTTTGTCCAATCGCATTCTAGGTTGACCTCTTCTTTAGAAAATAAGCATTTTATCTCCGAACAACATCCGTCATAATTATGAAGATATCTGAAAAGTTCATTCCTCTAATACTAATGCACAATCGAGCAAGTATGACTTGATTCCGACTTTTCGATAAAATATAGATTGCAGCGATATGCAGACGGATGAGGCCTGAGGAATCAGACTATGCACACTGCATTTATTAACTGCCAAGTATCGTAGTTTACAATAGTTTTCAAGTGATTATCTTTCTTCTTCTTCGTGGTTCTCCCTCCACCGGAGATTAACTAATCAATTTGACTGAGACCAAGATGACCAGTAATTGAAGGGCCTAGTGGAAAAAGTAGTTAAATCACTTTTTTTCAATTTGTAGTTGAGCACATTTTCACATTGCGGCATTTATTCTCTACAAATTAGTATAAAAATCAACAAATTGAAAAAAAAGTGACTTAACTACTTTTTCCACTAGGCCCTTCAATTGGTAAAAGTTATTAATAGAATCATTTTTCGTTGCTTTCCTTGTAACCCATAGTTAGATATTGGACTCGACATCACGGCAGTGTAGCCAGACACGATTTAAGCATAGAAACTCGGTTTCCCACTCCTTAGCCTGTCGATTTACACTTTACACCATATTTTTTGTCAAATGAATGTTAGCTCAACATTTTAATTATTATTAATTTATTCATTATGGGTTAGCAATTACCTATTAAGTTTTTATGCTTATTATTAAATAATTTTTATGTACTATCTTATGACGTTTAAGTTTTTCCCATCATTTAGTTTACTTATGAAGTGCTAGTATAGTTATATTATAATTGATTATGAAATACGTGTTTTAGAAAAAGAAACTATGTAGAGTTTGCATGAAATGAATTTAAATGTGATTTTTCAATAGTAATTCAATAAGTAATGTAGGTATAATATTATAGATACTCGTATACAGAAAGTATACACATATAATAGAAGGTTGCTAAGCCAGCAAATATTTAAATTAGTTTAATACATCAAGTGTTAAAAATCAACATTTTCTTACTTCTTCGTTCATAGCTATTCCATCCACTTTTCGATATAAGCCTCTTCAAGTTCTTCTTACACCGTTGTCTATTAGGTGCTACCTGCACCCAATCTCGATCTTTTATTTGCATAGGGTCTCCAGTTCAGTAGTGGTCGGTCCGTATCCCCCTCTGGGGTTACAGAATTGACTCAGATTTTATCGGCTCCTGATTTAGTGCCATTTCAATGCCAAAATCAGTCTAATTTGACTGGCCTAAAATAATACGTGATCTGTGGCAGGCGTAACAAAATAGTCCACCGCGCGCAGCATACGAAATTAAAACCACTGCGAATGCTTCAAACTGCAATAATTACGATATATCAGGAACTATTGAATATATCAGGAAAGCGAAAGGAAGATAAAACTTAAGGTTCTGTAACTATTTTGCTTATAGTCCACTGCGTATAGTCAAAAAATCAAGCAAACTACGGAATAATTCATACAAAACGTTTTAGTGTGTTTTTGGCTTTAATAGGGTGTTCTAAATAGTTTCTCAAAAGTCCCCAAAGTTTGGGTGTCCGCTAAAGTTTTCAGGGCCTGAAAACGGCTGAAATTTCAGTTCCAAAATTAATTTTTGTGAATATCTCAATTTCTATAGGATTTAAGTAAAAAATACATCAGATAGAAAAGTAAGCTGAAGAAATTTTCGAGAAATTACTAAAATAGACATTTTTTCATATAAGCAACCGTGTCCATGATACACGCGAGTGAAATGTCATCTGAAAGCAGGTAAGTATATAGTAACATAATATAATTTTGAAGGCAAGGCAAGGGTTTTCGAAAAAAATTTTATTCTACATTTCGCTTTAGATTTGTTCACTTTATCGATTGAAAGAAAAAAAAATTTGAAATTGGAAAATTTCTTCAAAAACTGTAACATATTTTTCGATTTGAGCTCTTCGAAAGGACCGTTATGTTGTGGATGGATTTTTAACAATCACGCGCGTCGATTGCCGACGAATACACGTTGGACATATTAAATTTTCCTTTCGTTGTGAACCTTTTTTCTCGCCAAAATATTACCATGAATAATAAAAATAATAAAACAATAAACATGCATGAATTTGTAATGTTTTGGCGAGAAAAAAGGTTCACAACGAAAGGAAAATTTAATATGATCCAACGTGTATTCGTCGGCAATTGACGACCGTGATTGTTAAAAATCCATCCACAACGTAACGGTCCTTTCGAAGAGCTCAAATCGAAAAATATGTTATATTTTTTGAAGAAATTTTCCAATTTCAAATTTTTTTTTCTTTCAATCGATAAAGTGATCAAATCTAAAGCGAAATGTAGAATAACATTTTTTTCTAAAACCCTTCCCTTGCCTTCAAAATTATATTATGGTACTATTATATTATGTTATATTATGTATCATGGACACGGTTGCTTATATGAAAAAATGTCTATCTTAGTAATTTCTCGAAAATTTCTTCAGCTTACTTTTTTATCTGATGTATTTTTTACCTAAATCCTATAGAAATTGAGATATTTACAAAAATTAATTTTGGAACTGAAATTTCAGCCGTTTTCAGCCTCTGAAAACTTTAGCGGACACCCAAATTTTGGGGACATTTGAGAAACTATTTAGAACACCCTATTAAAGCCAAAAACACACTAAAACGTTTTGTATATATTATTCCGTATCAAAATCCTATATGCAGTGGACTATTACTCATAACCTTAATCTTAGTTGTTTAAAACTACAATTTCTTTTCTTAAAACTACAATAATTGAAGAGTTTCCATGCTAAACTTAACAAGTACATTTTTAAAAAAATCGAGTTTTATATAAAAATCGGCTAGATAGATAAACATCCAGTCTATCAAAAGTAAATGTGTACCTTTTTTCTTAATAATATAAAACTGAATTAATTTATTTAAATAGCTCGCAATAAAAACGTCAGTCAGAAAATCGCTGATTGGGGAAAACATTTTTAATTGACTACGTTGAGTTTTGCGTGAAAGCTCGTCAATTATAAAATAAATAATATCAAAAATTTACTTTACAAAGATCATGCAATATTTTTACTGGCCAACTTTTGTTTGAAACTTTAAAAATATTTAATTACTAAGCCGAAAAACGTAGGGCGCAAAATTCAAAACGTTGCCTTTGGGGTATGATTTTCTCGGATTTTCTAATTAATTAAATGGATAAGATTATTTACGTTATTTTAGCTTATGAAAATACCTAAACCTTTGGTAATAAAAATATTGCAGAATCCTTAATATGAATGTGCAGCATATAAATCATAACTAATCTGAATCGATATTAACTTCTACCAATTTTTTTTCGAAGAAAAGTAAATTTTGCTAAACTAACAAACCTTGATATTGATATGTACCATCTCTATTTATAGAGCACATAAATGAGAATATTTGATTAGTAAATTATTTATCATCGGTAAAATAAAAGTGTAAATGGTTTCGTATTTTTTTATCTTTTACAAGTACGCTACAGATAAGATAAGGTTTATTCAATAGAATAACTAACAATGTTTTGAAAACGTAAATCTATAAATGAATGCACTAATTTTAATGAAAATCCAATGTAATTAATTATAAATTGCGAATAAAAAGTTAACATGGTGTTGAGAAATAGTGATAACCGCTACAGTTTAGTGAAAAACTTAATTTTCGAGTTTCAACACAGCATAGACAGAAAACTGTCAGATAGCGAAAAAGTTTTAGTTAACCAGTTGGAAGTAGGTAAGTTAGAACAAGAAACAGTAAAATCTTCTGCACATTTTGTAAAAGATAGAATTAAACAATTTGAACATGGTGGAAAATTCAAGAAACTGGGAAATATAAAACACTTTGAAACAACGTGGAAACAAACAGGATACAATATTAACGACGCTAAACTTTCCTACCTAAATAAATTACAACATTTAAACAGAAGTACGTCTGTATGGAATTTAAGTAAAACGGATTCTGCCGTAAGTAAAAATATTCAAGTTAACAGAAGTATTAGTAGTGATGAAATGATAGAATTAAAAAAATTTAGTACGAATGTAAAATTAAATGATAACAAATTATCAAACAAGATAAAAAACGTAGAACAACTTTGTGACAATCGATACAAACATAATGAAGTATTATATGTGAGTATTGATGACATTACTTTACACTGTTTAAATCACAACGATGAAATAAAAAATATGGTAAGTACAAAAAATATGGACAGTGAACAACCAAGTAATAGTGAAACAGATGTGGCCGAAACTCAAAATACGAATTCTAATGATGACTTTGTTAATGTTGGTAAGAATGTATCCGAATTGGAGTGCATCGAAATACACTACGATCAGGAGTTTAGTGAATTATCGAAAGATGAATTTGGGCAGAGGTCTTTTGAAAATCTTCAAGATATCGATTATGTGGAAGCTTATAACGGAGTAGGTGGTGAGCTTATGATAACACGCGTTGCTGTACTAGAACATAAGCTAATTCGCTCAAATTCTGAAAATTCTGATAACGATAATAAGAGTACCACAGAAAGCTACGACGATCTAAATTATAACAATTTGAAAAGTTCCGATGACGTGTTCAAAAATGATATTTGTGATGGTTTAGTTGCATCTAATAATTACGCCCTTAATAACAGGGTATATTTTCCTGAATCTGAAAGTCAAGAAAAACCCAGTTATGGCAGAAGTACGAAAGAGGCAAGTTCTAATCATGAAGATGCACGCAATACTTTTGAAAATAACATTGAAATTCGAAATACTTCTTCAAATGATTTCGATAGAACAATTAAAACTGAAACTGTGTATGATGTTTATCAAAATCCCCGAATCGCAAAAGTTAGAAACGTTAGTGTATTGGAGAAGATGGTTCAACAGAAATCAATAGGATCTAATGATGTAGAACCTACAGATTTGTCAAGAAGCACGCAAGAACGAAAACATAGGTAAGTTCTATTATGTAGATTGCTTCCAGTTTTGCTGTAGCAAATCCAAAATAAATCTTGCATAACCTTGATTTATAAAATTGACTTATTGGAAAAGCAGTCAAGTATTTAAAATTTTATCATAATATAGTGACATGTGGATTTTGAGATAAGAGATTTTATCTATATTTCTCATTTGTCTGATAGATGTTTCAATTAATTTTAAAATATTTTTAATTTGCTTTCCAGGAAGGATTACATTATTGAGGAACTTGTAACAACGGAAAAACAATATATTAAACATTTAAAAAAAATAGTTTCTGTAAGTTAATTCGTTATAATGTATATTAAAATTAGTTTTTGATAAAAAAATCTTGAACAGAGTTACATGCCAATTATTGCGGAGAATTCTTCACCTTCTTTGATGGAAAAATATCAATACATTTTTGGAAACATCAAGAGAATATATAATTATACAAAAAAGTTTTATAACTATTTGCGCTTATGTGCATATAACCATGAAGAAATTGCGATAACATTTTTGACCTTCGTTAGTACTTTAATATTACATTATTGCTCACTATTAACAGTTTTCCTTTCAGGACAAATTATTTTCCTTATATCCCCTGTATTACAAAAATAAACCTTTAGCCGATTATTATTTACTAGGAGACTTTAAAGATTTAGTGAAGGTAAACTTTCAGATTCGCTTTGGTAAAATTTAAAAAACTAAAAAATTTCAGGAAAGTGAGAACAAAATTCAAGATAGGCTAGGACTAGCCAGTTACTTGTTAACTCCAATCCAGAGGATGGGAAAATACAAACTATTTTTGGAACAAATCAGGAAGGAGTTAATAAAAACAAACGATAACTCTTACGAAAATATTGATAGAGCAATAGAATTAATACACAAACAAATGACAAAAGGAAACGATTATATTGCAATAGATTCAATTAAAAATTGTCCAGTTAATTTACTGGAACAAGGATCGTTTCTACTCAGAGAAAAGTTTAATATTATCAAACCCAGAAAATATGAAGCAATGCTTTTTCTTTTTGAAAATATAATTCTATTTACAACGATAGATTCAGTAGGTACCAAAATGTTAATATTTTCTATTTTTAACTGTCTTTATTTTAGAGAAATTCAGAATTATTTAGTTATCGCAATCATATAAAATTGAATGAAATGGGCATTGTGACATTTGATGATCAGTCGCTAGTTTTCCATTTGAAGCGATTTGCGTCATACCAAAAAGGTCCCAAGGAGTTTAACGATTATGTGGTGGAAGCAAAAAATATCAAAGCCAAAAAAATTTGGACCGAGGAAATAGAAAAGAGATTATGGCAACAACTTGTCAAATGCAAAGGTAGAACTTATGAATTCGGTTCTTTTTAGATAAAAATTTATATGATTTTGTAGAAGAACAAACCGAGTTGCAAAAAACGAATGGAAGAAGTGCGTCAGCTTCTGATGACTCCATGAGCCCAAGAAGAAAAAAAAGCGAGTGTAAGTCAATTAAATTTTAATAATTAAGGGTGAAAATAAAATTTTTATAGATCGATCGCTTCCAAGTGATACGTGCAAAAGATTATCTAATTCAAAGTTTTATTTTCAACTTGAAAATGAAGTATGACGAAAGAGTTACCATTTCATTTATCAAATTATAATAATTATTTATGTATGTACCTTGTTGTAATAGCAGTAAGTTTTTATAATTTAATAATATTTATTATATTTTGTTATACTTTATTTATTTTCAATTTTAAAAAATTTGAAGTTCTTTGTAAGTAGTACTTCTAAATATTATAACCTGCCTAGTCAATAAAATTATTCAATAATAAAAATATGTAATAATGTCAAAGTTTAATGATAAATATGCTTACGTTAGATATTTCCAAAACAGAGTACAATTAACCAAAAAAAACTGTGAAACGAAATTTTTTTTGTGCCTCTCTCTAATTGCAATATAAACAACATATTTAAATTTTATGACCTAAGGTTAGAAGTTTCAGTGTTTTTAGATTTCTATGCCACATACCTAATAAGGCAAGAGGTATAATAGGTAATGTCCTAATTTTTTTATCGCAAATTTGGTTAGATCTGCCATTTAAATTTGTGTAACTGCTCTTTCTCGCGAAGATACTATTAGATTAAGTAATAAAACTACATGTATAGCATGTTTACTTAAAAGTTATTTGGCAATGTCTATGTTACGTAACTATTTACCTTAAATTAAACCACATTAACAATGAGCACCTATTTTAGACCCTTACCTTGCGTGGAATATTTATTACCTATATAAAAAAATAAATGTGTGATTTTTATTTATTTAATGGAGGTTATTAAGTGAAAGCAAATTGTTAACTATTGCATATAAAATTTTTATTTATATTATTGAAATTGTGATAGTCTGTTTTACTAGACAGTTCATTCTCGGGTGAACATAATAATTACTGTTGCAAAGCACTTAATGATTGTAATTATTCGTTTTACTTTTTCCATTTTTTATTATTGACGTTGAATGCGTAATTTTTAATACGCTATTAGCTAATGATACCTTTGGCATACGCAAATAAGATTAATTTCTCTAAATCCATAAGATGTAAATATTATCCAATACTACAATAAAAATGCTTACTTAGTTCTAAGTAATTATTTTAAATTGTAAATTAAAAAATATAAAGAAACAGGTGTAAATCATCTTCTATAGTACCTTTATAATTTATGAATATAATTACAAAATAAAAGGTTATTGGCTATTTCAAATAACCAATAACTTAGCTATTTATTCACACTCAATTATTATTGTGCGTAAGACATGGCATTCAAAATGTATGCAAGGACGTCATCGTTTTTGGGCTCCTGCGCTCCCGGCGTTGTAAAATTACAAACAACTTTTATAAGAAACATTGAACACCAATAGATCTGCACGTACATGATTTTGCCATAAAGGAAGTACTCGTATATTAGGTACATTTTTAATTTAAAATAATATTAAAGTGATAGCAATTAAAATCAATGTTTTTTGTTAGGCGGACTAAGGACATAATTAGAACCTTTAAATATACCGTCTAAAATTTTTTATCGTAAACCTTTCTTGAACTAAAAAAGATATTAATACCCGAATGTTCGGAAGTGACCGTGTCCTGTTCAGAAGTCAACAATCGCTCTGAATTTCCTACTGAGCTTACGTAGCTGTATGGAACGATTTATTATTAATGACGCCTTAATAAAGAGTTTAGCATGTGCATCCGCTTGGTCTCGCATGAGATATCCAAATAACGGTTGATATTTGTCAATCTCAAGCTGGACTTACATTTTGAAAATGCTGAATACCAACTCCGGACCAAACAGGGGCTGCTAAAATTCTCCCTTAGCCAGCGCATCTCCGGCGTACAAGCGATTGTGTTTGCGAAGAAACATAAATCCATTTATCTAACCAAATCTGTACATCGCCAGTCGATAGTCTAACACCAATCTTGAGGTGATTTTAGTATATGCGAGGGCCTCAAGAGGTGTTCGGTTAACCCAGGTTATGTAGCTTTTCGTCTCACCACAATTGGGCAGTTGGTGGAAGGCCAAATTATTGAGTTTCTATTAATAATGAAGCTTCAAACATGATCTCAACGAAAAATTTTCAGAAGTTTTACTGATGGACTATATTGCTCTTCAGGAAATTCTCTATGTGGCAGTCGTAGCAATTTTCAAGTTCATTATAACCTTCATCTAAGTTCACACGTAATATGTTACCTGCAATGTAATTCACGACATGTTTAGTGTGTAGCATTGTTTAATTTTTTATAACTTTGTATTTGAATTCATTAAAATGCCAAATTTTTTATCTCTTATCTTCCAATCCTATTAAGTGTTGTAAAAAGTACTATAAGAGTAGTGAATTTTTTATATCTGCCGTCCATTCTAACATAAAAGAATGACATATTTTTCAACATTGTTCTTAAAAACACTGTAATATTTTT
The DNA here is from genome assembly GCA_932274525.1 of Podabrus alpinus. Taxonomy (NCBI): domain Eukaryota; kingdom Metazoa; phylum Arthropoda; class Insecta; order Coleoptera; family Cantharidae; genus Podabrus; species Podabrus alpinus. The sequence continues at coordinate 29,369,571 of OW026451.1, forward strand.
TAAAATTTGGTTTTATAATAGGAAAGTTAAGTTGGTAAATTGAAATTGCGCCGATCTACAGATTTTGTTACTAATTTTGATTCCCTTTTGAGACCTGGAGTAAATCTAACGTATAGGTAATTATTAACCCTGATGAAGGGTTGGAGTTAAAGATTATCAACAGATGGCGCTGTCAATTGGAAGGCAGAATAAATGGCTTAAGCAACAATCACGGGCCTTTTAAAGATCTGTGACATCAATGACCTTTTAGCTTAAAAAACTCTTTATTGAAAATAAATAATTACAAAGGTTTTTTTTTATCTTGTTTGCATCTACCGCATTAGCAGTTTTCCAAGCATAGCATGATAGATGATCATTTTCATAGGTAGTAGGTATATTCTTTTGGTCTTGATTGTTTAATTATTTCCTGTGCCAAACGAGTACAAAAACCAGATCAGTAGAAATGAAGAATTGCAATAATAAGCAATTTATTTGCAACTTTAAATTAAATAGTACTATCTGCGGATTCCGGATGGTTCCAAAACTCTCCCATGGTTTGCCAATCTGATGTATTTCATCTTCATGACCCACAATTATACTGTGTTCGCCACAGTTAGGGTGCATTTGCAACCCCCATCAAAGTTGTCACATCTCTTTTGTCGTTTATTGACGTCCTTCATAAATAAATCTGGACAGCCTCCTTTGTATTTCTTCTTTCTTCTCTTATCTATCATGTGTCTGCATATATTTGTGCCCCCCACGCCTCTCTATATGATCCTGCAGTAGACTAATTTCCATTTCCGAAGATACTGCGCGAAAGATGGAACCTAGTATAAAAAGCTAATTCATAGTTGCTATTGAATGACCAGTGCATGACACTACGCAGGTTTTACATCCATATGGTGTTCTTTTATATTATGGACACATAGTTTCCTGCCTGCCTCACCGACAACAATTTCCCGGAATATATTTAAAAATAGCTATTAGTTGCTCCGTGAGGTCTCACATGTACTGTTGCGTCCCGGTCCACCTTTTTTAGCTCTGGGTGACGCGAAGACCAACAAACTTTCAGCACCTACCTTTAGCAAGCTCTTAATCTCAGGTTTTTCTTCTGCTTATCGCCCACTGTACAACTTTTAACTAGCAACAGCTCAAAAGAAACACAATCGGTTCAGCTAAGAGATTTATTTTCATCAAAGAACACATAAATTGCCATGTATCGCTACTGTTTAGATAAAAATTTTTGACTTATATAGCGGGAGAATGAACTGGCACTTAATTCAATTATGCCTCGACTAGCCTGCATGAAACTCTTATATTATTGGGTCGAAAATTGGGTCCATCAATCTGTCGAATGCTCATGCAAGCTACCTTAATTTAATAACCTCGAAGAAATAAACAAGATAATAAACTTATTGTATCTTACACCTAATTATTCTTTTCTTCACTGCTGTAAATTTAAGTGAAATCAAACGTAATTACTTGTAAACCAAATACTGTAATTTATTAACAAATATAATCATTTTAAAAACAAAAGATGGATTTTTAATAATTAGGAATAAATTAAATTTACAAAAACAATTATAAAAAGTTTATAAATCCCCCAAACTTTAAATCACGCGCGAACTTGATTATTATAATAAATGTTACTAAAAAGTGTCGACACAATTGTGCTTACCGAAGTTTATCGTGGTGCACCATCGATGCGTAGAACACGTAGCGGAACAAATGAAGTGGAGATGACTCTGCGATTGGATCCAATTTCCATACCATGAAGATTCCAAACAGAATTAATGATGAATTGAATTTCTTCTTTTCTCAGGATAAACGCTCAGGTAAGTCCAAATTTTGATAATCTTCTATAATTTCCAATAATTCATAACATAACCATAAAGAAAATTAACCATATGAAATTTGTCAGTGGTCACCAAAATTTTCCAAATATTTTCCAAATATCAATAAATTGAAACTTGTCTCAATCTTCTTATTAATTCATACAATTTATAACTCATCAATCAATAATTAATTATTCTCAACCTCATAAGAGAATAATTCCAAGACAAACTTTAAAACTCAACTTTCTTAAATATCACGTCTATTTCTCTCCACGGACGTACAGAGAGTCCAAAATTACCAAATTAATACAAAATTTCGTCTTGACGTCTCCACGGACGCTACGAGACTTTCGCTTCATTCTCCTTGTTGATCCCACCAAAATTGTTTATCTGTCCGCGCACTAATTCTTTAACGCACACTTTATCATTAATAATTTTGAATGCCTACACTTTTACAAATAAAAATGTATTCAATTTAATCCCAAAAACTTTTACAAAATTAAAACAATTACACCCTCTTTTGCTTTTCATAACATATTAGGCGATGTAAGCAGTTCATTCCGAAGTATTCAGAAAATTCAGGTGTAAATCTCTAATTTTCATGATGGTCTCTAAATTGAATATTTCGTCATGAGCACTCCACCAGAAAGTAACCCAATTACGACAGACCACCCCCTATGATAAACAGAACACGACAAAATATAAACAACAAAATCAAAACGCAAACACAAATTCAACAAACTTAAAATTATAACAAAATTTATCCTAATCTTTGTTTTATGGTGACTCGTGGCCTATCGCACAACATTATTTTCACAGTCACTTTCTGCTCGTTTCGTATCTCCTGGTCCAAATTGTCGCCTACAATGACTAGACCTGCACCAATCCCAGTCCAATTGTTGTATGATTCTGTACAATCTTCCCCTTAGGACAAACACGACGGAATCCTCTCTCTTGGTTCTTCAACTTAACCGTTGATCTGAAGATCTATAATTCTCGTTGCATTTTATAATGCAGCACATCTGCGTTCCATTTGATTAATTTATTGAATTAGTGGATTAATTCCCCTCACGAATCACTAACCGACTACACGTGCGTCCGGTACGCTTTCAGCTTCGTAACGCACTACGACCGTTCGGTTCGCTCTCGAATTCGTAGCTCCACACGTCCTATCTGGACGCTATCTAAATGGTAACTAAACACACGTCCTATTTGGACGCTCTCTAAATCGTTACTAACTCTGTTCCCTTTTTGTTATCCACGGATATGGGTCCTTGTTTTGTTTTTTCTTGGAATTGTTTCCGGTATCTTTATTTTTCCCGTTGTTTTGTGCGCGTCTTCAAGCCTACGTATCTTTTAAATTGTTTGGGTGTAACACCAACTTAAATTACATGCCTTAAAATTAACATTGGAAAATAAAATTGAACAATTAAAATAAACAAACAGTTAAATAACAATTAATGATTAACAAGACATCCCCGATTGTGTTTCCTTTAACCACTGGCTTTCTTAACTTTTCTGATGGCTTAAAGCGGGTCACAACAGTACATAATATGAGGCGCCCAGTGCTAGAGTGGCCTAACCCTCCCAAGACCATACTGGAGATAAACCAGTATGGTCTTGGGAGGGTTAGGCCACTCTAGCACTGGGCGCCTCATATGTGAGGCTGTAAAATTTAGTCTCAAACTTTCCAATATACCGTCCGTTCTTTACTATTCGTAGTAACTTTGTTTTGAAACAGGGCCATCTTAAGGATGGCCAATAGAACAGTACGCGGATAATAATTGCATGAAAGAATGTTGATGATTTTGTTAAGATTTTTGGTTAGAAAGAAGGGGTGAGATACAGTAAGGATTTTTTGAATAAAATTATGCCCGATATTAAGGAAGTAGTTTTTAACTTTCAATTTAGAAAAAATATCACGAATGTTGGTGAGGACCATTCACATAGAAAAACGACGTTTTATGATAGAATATTTTTAGGAAGAAGTTATCTTCGGCATTTTGAAAGAAATTAAAAATGATTAGTATGCGCAGGTGTACGTTGATCTTTGTCTGAAATTAAAATTATTTTGTAAGTATACTGGGTAATTGGAGACAGTATTGGAGACAAACTAAAGGAAAATAAAAGCAAATGGTCGCAACATCTAGACAGAATGAAGGAGGAAAAATACCAGCACAAATAAAACTCTGTAATCCAAAAGGGAGAAGAAGTGTCGGACGACCGAGGAAGAGATGGGCACCGTAACGGGCCATAAGGCCTAATGCGAGAAGTGAAGAAGAAGAAGAAGAAGAAGACTGGGTACATAATATGAAAAAAAGTGATAAAGAAATGTACGGAAAGAAACGTAGGATATACAGGGAAGAAAACGGCTAAGAAATGGTTTGATGGTGGATGCAAGAAGAACCAAAAGCAGAAACAAAAAAGCTAGAGGGTTGACAACAAATAGACATGGAAGAGTACACAAGAGCAAGAAAAGAAGCGGATAAGATGTAGAGTGAATAGATAAGAAGCCTGACAGAGTGGAGTCCTTCTGAGGAGAGATTCAGGGCAACACCCAAGTCAAGACGGTTGAATGATGTGAAGAAATAGAGATGTATACAAAAGAGTAGTCATAAAGGCTAAATTATACGAGAAATTGTAAAAAGGAAAGTGAAAATAGAGAAGATTAATCCAGCTTGTAAAGGGATCAAAAAGATTTCCCGAAAGGAAGTCTATAGTAACCATTTAAAATTTCACTTTTTTGCTTAACTGGGTATCCGACATAGTGATAAGTAAGTAGACGTTACGACTCCAAATGTTTATTAATATAAAAATTATATAGAAATATATTATAATTCTTATAATAGTCCTTATGTTATAGCAAAAAAATTTTTTTATTTCACTAAATATAATAACTTGTAAATTTTCTTTACATTTAATTTTAACTATTTAAATCACTTCAATTGCCAATAGTTTCCAGTTTCTTTTTAAAATTTTTTTAAAACTTTTTCAAGATAATTGCGATTTTTTCCTTTAATTTTTCCAAAAATGTAGACGTTTGTGGAATTTTGCTCTTTAAGTCAAATGAAAGGAGTAAAGAGTGCATTTTATACGTTACGGTATGTTACGGTCACTGGAACTAAAAATTTGTTCACATGTTTTCAACTACGATACGTCAGTTTTTACTCGTATTATTGGAAAACATAAATTTATTGAATTTTTGGATTATATTGTGAAGTCGTAGGAAATTTCTTTCTTGCTAAAGGTCAGATCCAAATCTGATAGTTGCAGCTTGTAACTTTAAAGTCGAAAAAGTTAGCTGAAAATATCTTTCATGATTTTACAAATCCAAGGTTTTTATTTTTAGTTTGAAGGATACAATCTTGCTCAACTATTTATAAATTTTCGTCAATCAAATATTTCCATTGAAAAATCTAGCAATTATATTAAACTAGGTTACATTGGCATAAAATGGTTTTATTAACAAAATTTATGTTTTAGAAATGAGTAACGGAGAAACAGCTCTATTAGATTTAAGAAACCAATTCGAGACAATTTACAGAAGTTACAAAAATTGACTTGGAAGCTAATGAAGCTGCAACTTCAACTTCGGATATTATAGAGGTCCTTATAATTTTATTTTATGGTAATGACAGTTTTTTTAAGTCATAAATTTGATGTTCCGTTTATAGATCCCTTTAAGATATCTAGGTTCCCACCCCGAAAAAGGTAAACCCGTCACTCTCATTGCCATAATATTCAAAAAGGACTAAATCAGTTAGTTCAACGAAAACATTAGTGGTTCTAAACATATACGGACAAAGAATTGTGTAAGTGAACAACACAGAAGTACAAAAAAAAATTGGCTATGTGAACATTGCATAACTTTCCCCATTCTGTTCTAGCGTCACAAATTATTTTTCGGTAAAACACATGAATAATAATAAAAACACAATATTGTGCGATTAATACTATTTTTTCACACCCTAAAAAATTATAATAATATCCTGGTTAATTATATAAAAAAGTGGAAAAGTGGATATTTCTTGTTTTAAATGTACTTCAAAGTGGATATTTCTTGAAAAACTCTTAAATACCTACCCACCTCTTTGTCATGATGTCAATGTTGAAAATGGACCGATGATTTATAATCTCATTATAAAATTCTCGGTGAACTATACGAAGTCGGTATCGAAAGTAATTAGCTCATAATTGCATAAAAGTCAAAGTTTTTCTTCGATTATTTCGACAATTGAATTTTTATTTTCAAAGTATGAACCCACAATCGACTTTGAAAATAAAATTAAAAGTAGTATTAGTTATCGGTTTGGAAGAGCTCGATTAATGTAAAACCTCGTTGGCATCTTTCTTAATAATTTTGCAAAAAGTTTTGCATTTGTCCTCGAGAACAACACATATTTCGTGTGCTGATCCTAGTTTGGTGTTGGCATTCACAATAAAATCCATATCGGTAACTCCATAAAACCTTTGTTTGCTACTGCGGTAGAAATTTTGACCGTAACTCTTGTATGTAAAATAAAGAGAAGATTAAAACTCATGTTTACACCGCAATTTACAACTAACCTTGCGTGTTGGACGTTGAAAAATGTAAAAAACTCTACCGAAGCAAGTTTCATCGATTTACATATCGTCGGGTTGTTGGTAAAAGTGACCAACCAACATAAACATAATTTTACAGTAGAGCCATTACAACATTAAATAATATCGAGCATTATTACAAAATCATCTTGATTGAAAATTATTCAATAAAAAATTTGAAGTATTTTAATGAATAATTTTCAATCAAGATGATTTTGTAATAATGCTCGATATTATTTAATGTTGTAATGGCTCTACTGTAAAATTATGTTTATGTTAGTTGGTCACTTTTACCAACAACCCGACGATATAATTGGTCCAAATTCATAATGTCCAATTAACCAAAAGGTATAAAATTTGGCGAAAATGTGAACATTAACTGCAGGCAACTATTCATAAACGTAAAAATCGTAAAAATAATCGTAAAAATATAATCGCAAAACACTTTTAAAGTAATCCACCACCACCAAAAACATGTAACCGAACAAAATTGGTCCGACTCACTTATACCGGGTGAAGTTGCAAGAAAAAAGATTTTCCAATGGTGAAATTTATTCGAAAAATAAACACAAAGCGATTCGTCGGCTAAAAAGACCCAAAAACTCGTAATTTTTATATTTCAATTTCACACGGACACCTCCAAAAAGTTTGGTTAATTTACTAATTTGCTCAGTCTAAATGACTTGTATTCACAATTTGCGTAAGTGGCAGCCTACAATACTGCACCTATTAGGTCCCTATTGAACGTAGAATGCGATTCGTCAAGTGGAAAGGTTCAATAATTTCGTTTAATATGCTGCTTTTTCAAATTTCCCTGCACCCTGCACCGCCACATCGTAAATTTCAATCATTTCTTAAATTTCATTTGCTTTGGTAGAGATAAGTTGGGGGCGTAGCGAGTCGGCGCGGGTACGTACGCACTCGCAAAAGCCCAACTCGACTGACCAGGCCCATCAACGGTACCAAAAAGCTCGCTGCGCTCGCTTCCGAGTAGATTTATACAAAAAAGTGCTAAAATCAAAATCCATCAAACGACCCGTCAAAATTTATTAATTTTTAAAATTATCCGATATTAACTTTGACGTGCTTTCTTTTCTCTCTCTGTCGTTTAATGTGTGTGCAAGTGCAAAGGGAGAGGGTACGATTAAAAAAAAAGCATCCGGTTTAGTATGGTAAATGGTGGTTCAAAAGTAATAAACACCGTACTTTTTTCCATTTCGTTCACCGTTTCCCTAATTTTGAACGGATTTTTACCATTTTTATCTGGCCTCTAAGTTTAGCCGTGATATACGTGCATACCAAATTTCATGACATTGTGTTTAGCGGTTTAAGCTGTGCGATTGATACTAATTTTTTCGCACAGAGTTACACACACACATACATTTTCGATTTTTGACCCGATGACAATACTTTCCCTATACATACGTTAATACGTATGGGGAATGTAAAAATTAGAACAAGAAGTAATACTTAATCAAATTTCAAAACATGAACTTCTATGTGTCATCTTTATAATCCGTATTTTTACTTTCTGAAGTTAGTCGAAGTACAACAAAGTTGTTCTGTTCTTGTTTTTTACAGTTTTTATTTTTTTTAATTAATTCTTTTTTAGTTTTTGTATATATTAAATGCTTCTGATAAATTTTAACTAAAGTCGAATTAAAGTAAGAAAGTTATGGACCTAAATAATTTTATACTGAAATTTTATGAACATTTTGAAATTAAATTATACAATAAAACCCTGAATATCGCTATTGCCAAAAGGAAGCGTGAATAACAATTTTGTTCAACTTGTATTAAGTATAGTGGATATTTCGATTAATAATTAAAAATTTTCAAAATATCTCTCTATGTTCAAACAGTCTTTTACTTCGTAAGTTTGCGTACACAACCTAAACTTAACAATAAATTAATGTAATAAAACGAGCAAAGCATAATTTGTAATTGTTATTTCCAAATTATTTGGAAATTGTTCGATTCACAATTCACAGTAGTTTGTGTTCTACATCCCAAACTTCCAAAGTAAATGTATATTTGCTATATTCGATATTTGTGACATTAATTTTAGTTGAATTTCAATTATGTGCAATGAAGCTGAAAAGAAATGCAATAAGTTAAAAAAAATGCACCTTTTTATATTTATTTTACAGTTATTAGGTAAATTACTCATATTCAATGTAAAATTCAGTACATAACATGCCCTCTATAAAATTCTGCTTGAAGCTGTTAGTTCAAGTAAATTTTATTAGATGTCGGAAGGTCGAAATCTATATGGTTGTTGTCAACTTCAAAATTAATATAAATTTCAAATGGATAGATTGGAATAATTCGAAAATGTTTACACGTTATAACGTTTTAGCATTTTATGTAAACTTTTACCAACAAAATTACCCAAGTTAAAAAAGCGAGGATTAAAACAACCCAGAAGTAATTGGTATTTTAACGATTTCCAAATATTTGATTTCGCTTATAAAAAAGTTCAGGATGAGGAAAGATACTTTTTCTAATTAGACTGGAAATTTTATTGGAGTATATTTTTAAGGTAAGGAAATAAAATGACGTCGGGTTTTAGTGGATAGGTATGTAGTAAATAACTCATCCACTTTTATTGCAACATAGGTCGACATGTCAAATAAAAGTAATGCAATGACCATGTCTGACGATAGACTTACTTTCGTCCTATTAGGTAAGTGAACGTGCTTTTTTTCTTTTTATTTTATGATTGATAAATTGTTATCAAAATCAATTTCGAAACTATGAAGAGCTTTAGTGACAAGCAATCTTTCCTATTTGAGTTTTTTATGCTTTCATCAATTTATCAATAACATTCACAGTGCATTATTAAAAGCTTTCACTGCAGTAACTCAATAGATTATAGAACAAAACGTTTCGAGTCACGTACCCAGCTCTAATGTGATAAACTCGTGCGAGGGCAAATCGCACGAAGACTGGCAATGAAGACAAAATCATTAGTTTCAATCAACATATTAATCGAATTTGGTCGAGTAATGTTCTACATTTCACCCTCTATTACTTCAGACTGCTCTCGTGTTTTCATTAAAGATAAGCAAACTTTGTTAATATTAAATTTGTAATTTGCCATTTTATTATTCTTCATGTGTACTTTTAAATTATAACGAAAATATTCGAGACTTTCATCATCCTACTTTATAATATCAAATTAATTTCAGAAAAACACTCCACTATAATGTTAGAACCACTTTATAAATTCTTAACTGTTAAAATTATCAAAAGACTTCGTGTTTTGTAAGCTTTCGTTTTCAGGAAGCGGTTTTTTTCATAAAAAAATTGTTTAGTAGTTAGGTAAGTGCGTTGACACTTAACTTGTAGTTTGGGGTCCATATTACACTGTAGGTCCCCTATTGTGGCGAGCGACAGCGATGTTAACATATGCCAGTTGAAATAAACAAAGCAAAAGATCAAGAAAGAAGTTCCTCTATTACCCAACAAAAACAAAAAATTCTGAAATTGTCAATGGTAAAATGTAATCGCAGGAATGTCTTTCGAAAGTTAACATCATATGCAAGCAGAGTCGTAAAGCAGCTCATTTTACTGGACGTCCACCCAAGCAGCTTCGAAGCACCGCTATAATTCACAGGAGATCTCTCTGCTACATGTGCTCTTCTTGTAACGAAAGAAGCTAAAACTGCCATTGTAAATAAAAATGCAATAACTCAAAGAAACCTGTAAGTTACATAATGCACCCTTTAAATAATGAATAATAGGTCAGTCATAATTATTAGAGGTTGCAAATAACACGAAAGAGTTATTGACGATCTTAAAAACAAAGAATTTTTCTCAAATATCTCGAAAACTAAGCAAGACGGGATAAAAATTATGTTATCAATATCATTTCTCATTTCTACAGCTGACGTCGTTTCTCCGTCCCCAGTTTCTACTCTCCTCTGTTCAAACAAAATCCCTCTTCGAGATTTATTGCCGATATTGTCTCATCGATTCCTTGTCTGTAACTTAATCTTGATCAACCTCATTTTACTTTTTCGGCAGATATCTATCTCAACATCTTCCTTGGTCATCTTTCTTCGAGCATTCTGTTAAGGTGCCCAAACCACAGGCTCGACATTATTTGATCTTCCGAAACCCTTGATTTTCCAGAGCTTCCGCGCCAGAAGTTCACTTCCATTGCTTCGAGCTCATTTATGTTTTTTACGTTATTGCCCCAAACTTCTGCTCCATAGATGACCATACTTTCTATGATAGATTTATGTATTCTTTGCTTCGTACCCTTCCTTATATTCTTATCCTATAATATAATGTTCAAAGTCCTTATAACATTCCTTCCATTATTTATTCATTTTCCAATTTCTCTACTGTTGTTAGCTGCCTTATATACAATATAACTCCAAAGTGTGTAGATGCGTTTATGCCCTTCATGTATTCACCGTCCATATCCAAATTGTGCACCTCTCTGCAGTTCTTTCTTCTTCTTTAAGTGCCGTTCCTGATTTCAGACGTAGACGACCTCTCTCCTATGCATGTGTTGTGCGTTTGAAGTATTATCACACACATAGGGGACCTACTGCTTAACGCGGGCTCCGAACCGCGGGAAGTGTATACACTTCATCTCCAGAGAGGCTGTACCAGGCAGATTACACATCGGTGGTTTGCCATTGCCTTCCGAGGGGAGACGGTCAGAATAAAGTTTTACTGAACCCGGAGTTGAACCAGGTATTTAGCATTAACAGCAACGCACTTAAGCGCTAAGCTGGCGACCGTCTCCTTCAGTTCCTACCATGGTTCCTACGTTCCTGTATTGTGACTTTTTCATGTTAATATTTAGGTCGCGTTCTTCATACTAATCTTTGAGTGTTCACACGATGTAGCTGATGTCTGTTCGATCTTCCGCGACCACCACTTAATCATCCGCAAAATAATTGACGAATAGCGTTTCGTCTATGATTTGCATCTCCATATTTTTGCATTCTTCCATATTTTGCCACTTTTCAAGCGATTGATGTAAATTTATTTTAAACAGAGTTAGGGAGAGGCAAAAACCCTATCTCAGGCCTTTGTCAGTTTTAAATTCTTTTGATATCATATATTATATTACCGGGGTGTTACCAGGAGTATTGCCGCAATACTCTCACAAGAGGCTTCGCCAACTTCCACTTTCACTTCGATATATTCCACTGGTTGGGTAACAACGTTCTTCATTAATGTTCTGCCATTTCTGTAATCTGGCCCCCTAAAATACTTTCCCCAGTTATTCAAAGAGATACTCATTCCAATAGACGATCCTTTACTGCGATTCGCATATTTTTAATTAATTTTCAGGCTTCGGAGCTTCTTGATGATCCCACTTGCTGATTTATGTACATATTGACATTTTTTGATCCTGGATGTGTTTTTCTTACATTCTTTCTTGTTGACCGCACTAAAATTTAGTGCGGTTATGATTGTTTCTTTTCTTTTTTATTTCTTTCTAATACTATTTCCCACCAATATGTTTTTTTTCTGGATTATATTCTGTAATCGCTTCTCTCGCTGCCCTCTTTATTGCTCCTGAGATATGTTCGTAGTTATTCTTCTTCTACTGTTCTTTCATCTCCGTATAATTTTTCGTCGAAGCTTCTCCGATACAGATCCTTTCGTACTTTCATCATCAAGTAGTGACCTCAGGTTGTAACTCATTTGTCTGTGCTTATAACGTCGGCATCTTGCAGGATGTTATTTTTGTTCTTTAATTTATCACAAGGTATGTATTTTTTTGCTATAACCAGGTAGTGGTCAGATCCACATGTAGAGGCTCTTTTGGCTCTTATATCTTTCATCACGAATTATCTGCCTTACAGCGGTGTAGTCTGTTATTGTTTTTAAGTTCCCAGTTTCGCGATGACGTCTGTAAATGACATCGTCATTTACAGACTACACGTTTATTATATGAATTATTTTTCCGCAAATATGGAGGAACATTTTTATAAGCCTCCCACTAATTTGCTAAAGTTTAAATACTTATCTATTCCGTGACTTCCACTGATAAATTTAGCAATATAAGTTATTTATCCGGGTAGGGTGGAGCTAGCTCGACGAACCAACTCCCAATTTGGAACCTCAAGATTCTGTTAGGGTTTTCTCCATTAACCAATATTCTTCGGTTTTAAAACCACGAAAGTTTGCCTTTCAGCCTCTTATGTTAGCTACAGTGTACTACGACTACATTCAGAGGACACGGCGCAACGTAAACGTAGAAATAGGATGTACTGGTATCTGCTAAGTCTCAGAGGCGTTTCTTGAGATTTAATAGGAATACCTAATTGGCATCAGCAGTCTTCTTGAGACCATACCAACCTTCACTCCCTATTATTGATTATAATAACATTTATCGCCACGTCAGCCGATTAGCTTGCACGCGCCGTCAAATTCCGAAAATCATCGACTTTCTCGTTTTTTTTAATGTTGCGCGGGTAAGTTTTTTTTGGCCATTTAGAATGTACTTAAAAATCCAAATAAAACTCATACATTATCTGAGAACTTCAAAATAATCTTCAAACAATTTTTAAACCTTTCTTTGTTTATTTTGTAACTATGTCTTCGTTTTGTGCTGTTTTTAGGTCTCCATTTGAGGAATTTTAGTCTATGCTACTTATTCGAGATAGCATTTTCATCAGAATAAAACCCTTGCGGTTTTTTTTCGTACGATCCATCTAAAATGTCTTGACTCAATAAAAGTCACGTCGTGTTATTTGTTTCTAAAATTAATTAATTTTTCGAAGAAAGATGAATCCGATTTATATAAACTTAAGCCAAAGCGATCATGGTGTTGCAACCAAGGAAGACTAATAAATAATTGGAGAGTTCGATATATAATATGACTGGTCTATAAATCAGGAAACACCAAAGTAGCGAAAAATGTTCTTCTAACAAATACGGACGTGCAAAATAATAATATTTAGCTTTTAACAAAGGTTAAAGTGTAACTGTGTTGACATTTAGCCCTTTACACCATGTGTGTGGTAGATTAATGAAGTACCAAGTTTTAAATTATAAAGAAAAAAAAAAGCTTGTAAATATTTTTTAAAAGATGAAAGGAAAACGTGAGAAACAAGCAACAGATTTTCTTTTTGACTTTTTTCTAATAATATATCGTCCTCTTAATCATTGAAATTAATTGTAGTGTAATAGTTTTGGTTATACTTAAATAAGCAAGAAAATTTAAATTTGATATTTTCTCTTATGTATAAAGTTTTATCATTTTCACGTTGAGAATAAATATGAATATATTTATATATTGCAATAAATTTTAGTTTTTTTCATCATTGAATTGAAAAATATATTTTCTGTATATTGCATCACCTATCTATATGCAGATTCAATAGGACGAATCTAGATATTTCAAAGCAGTTGCAAGATTTATTAATTTGCATATCCGTCTATTGAGCTCAAAGTTGCGGTTGCTTGTTTGAAGTATGAAGCGTTCCTTAAATTATTCATAACATTCTCACATCCTAACTCGAGCAGTCTTTGCTTTATCTCAATCTTATTTTTACTTTAATTTTATAATACTTACCTTATTTTAAGTAAAATGATGGGTTTTATAAGAATATGTATTCTTTGAGATAAACTTATATTTTCATAACTGTTGATTTAAATTGCAATAAAATTTATCTCTTTTTTTTTGGTTACATCTAAATTTAAGATGAGATATTTACATTTGCATTTTTTTTTGGTGCAATTTTTGATATTCGTATTAGGAACGTGCGTATTCGGTCTTCATAGGTTAAGACTAGAGATCAAAACCAATCTTAATTTTATAGTTAATCCGTTCCAGTAATTTGGAATTTGACAATTTTTAATAGCATTTAATTTACCCTAAAGCCAGAACATTTTTATAAAATTAGTTTTGTACTTCCTGTAATAACTTGGCTGACTTAATAAATTACTATGGTTGTTTAGTAAACCTCAATTAATCATTTATTCAGGCCAGTTGGGTTAGTTGGTTAAACAACACTTGTTATTAAATTAAAAAATTAATTTGGGTAAATTAATTTGCAGGTTTGGAAAGTCTTGGTTTTCTAATCACGTAAATACCTGTGCTCTAATTTGTAGTTTTAAACATCTTAACGGAGCAGAAAAATATTTTTTCTATTTCTTAAAAGTATCGTATCCTGCTGCAGCAGTTACGGTTTATACTAGCCAATGATGTTTGCTTTGTCCTGCTGAAATTTTAAACAGACCCTGCTCTAAGCTATAAAGCGAGCACGTGTTCGAGCATAAACTGTTTTTATTTTTTCAGACTGCTTTATTACTCCAGAAGGGTTTTCTTGTTATAAAAAATATTATTTTTCTGTAATAGCAACAAAACGACGAACTTTAACTAGAAGGGTGATTTATTTGTTTATCCCTTGCATACAATATTTTCAAAATGTTTGCATAAAATTATTAATTTTACTGTCAACGAAATGTTTCAAACTTCTGCAACTCAGATGATTTTTACTTTGGGTTAGCTGGAAACATTAAGAGAAATGAAGTCGGTTGGTTGGTATACTAATTGGATTATAATTTATTTTTAAAAATTCTGGAGTGTACTTGATCTTGCTGCATTTTCTAGGCGCTACATAGGCGGAGCAAAATTAAAAATGCTCAAAATGTCTTGAATAAATTTTCTTATTGAAGGCAAAGTAAGATAGAAATCAGCATTCATGAATGCATTCGTACCACTTTACACGAAAATGCTCGTCAAAAGCGGACGAGCTATTACTGAATGCTAATTTCAAATCGATTACCGAATAGACCCTCTTTTATATTATACAGTCCTTGAGGATAATATAGTGCCTGATTGATAAGTAAATTTATAATAAAATAAGTAAGAAATTGGCAAAATAATTATTATTATTATTATCAATGTCCTCGACGACATTCATCTTTTGAATTGAGAATCCTTTGTAATGTATCTGCAAATCATTATTTGGTTTTGGCACACGTAATCTATTATTTGTTATACAATTTAAAAACATACTTTATTTTTAAATGACTAATACTTATTAAATAAAATATAAAACCTATTTTTTCTTATAAGTATTAAAATCGAATTTCATTTGTAAGAAAATATTTTACAATCAGTAACATAAGAAAATTTTAAGTATACGACTTCTTATACAAAGATCAAAGCATTTTTAACTATTTTTTTATATTTAATTAAGGATTAATACTTCCATTTTTATTCCAAAATAACTTTTGTATATTTTCTTTAACAAAAATATTTGATTAAGCTGTTTTTTTTAATTATCGTGTTTTGATCAATTCTATTTCATGTTTAGTAATAACAAACTAATTCAGGTGCATGTCAGTGGCCCCCCCAGTTTCGAATTTTTTTATAAAAATGGTGTCACACGTTAGAGCATCGTTAGAGCCTGAATGAGCTTCCATTATTTTCGTTTGAGCCTCAAAGGTCGCGGAGTTATTCGCAAAAAACAACTGGGGGGGCCGTAGACATGATGGCCCCCCAGTTTCGAATATTTGGGTGAATTTTGTGTCAAACGTTAGAGCATCGTTAGAGCCTGAATGAGCTTCCGTTATTTTCGTTTGAGCTACAAAGGTCACGGAGTTATTCGCGATAAACTGCTGGGGGGGCCGTAGACATGTTTTTCCATTTTCCTTCCTATTTGGAATTTTTGTATGAAACTGATGCCAATCGATAGAGCATCGTTAGAGCCTCAATGAGCTTCTATGGTCATGGTTTTAAGTTAATATATTTACAAAGTTATGGATGTTTGAAATTTTCGACCAAACTCCGAGCATCATGCGTTAACTTCAATTTTGCCAGATTGAAGGTTCCCACCATCATTGCTATTTTAAATTCCCTTACTTTCCATGACGAAAATTATAAATAAAACATCAACTTAAAGGAATATAAAGCTTTAGTTGATATAAATAATCATTATTACCTTCATCGATTTCATATAATATCAACTGCAAAATTATTGTTTGAAGAAAAATTTTTATTAATAAAACTAAACTCACAGTGCATTTGTAGTCGGTAAATTACTGGATTGCGAATCGCCATAGTCCATAAGTTTTCGTATCTCGTCATTAAGGATAAAAGAAGGTGTCATTTTCTCATTGTTTAAATTAGTTTCTAATTCTTCCCGTTTGGCTTTCGATATATTTCTTTTAACGTCTTGATTGCAGTTGTTAATATAACCAGTGTATATGCACTCCATCACGACATCATATTCCGCTTTTGGAATATTTTCCACGACACATTTTAAAATGCCATGACAAGATTTGCATCGACCACTTATTTGAAGGTAACAAAATCCACTTGGGTAGATTTTACAACGTTTGTATATTATACAACATGGAATTTTCGTCTCTCTAAAAATTTTGGTATGAATTAAATCTGTCCAGTAGTGTGCTTTCAAAGTTTCGTAATTTCTAATATTATCGCTGTTGTTCCCATCTGATCGTTTGTAAGAGCGATTGGACGGAGAAATACTATTCCACTCTTCCGCTGTTAAGTTAATATATTAACTTAAAACCATGACCATAGAAGCTCATTGAGGCTCTAACGATGCTCTATCGATTGGCATCAGTTCATACAAAAATTCCAAATAGGAAGGAAAATGGAAAAACACGTCTACGCCCCCCCCCCAGAAGTTTATCGCGAATAACTCCGCGACCTTTGTGGCTCAAACGAAAATAACGGAAGCTCATTGAGGCTCTAACGATGCTCTAACGTTTGACACCAAATTCACCCAAATATTCGAAACTGGGGGGGGGGGGCTATCATGTCATGGCCCCCCACTTTCGAATTTTTTTATAAAAATGGTGTCACACGTTACAGCATCGTTAGAGCCTGAATGAGCTTCCATTATTTTCCTTTGAGCCTCAAAGGTCGCGGAGTTATTCGGAAAAGACAACTGGGGGGCCGTAGACATGATAGCCCCCCCCCCCCCAGTTTCGAATATTTGCGTGAATTTGTTGTCAAACGTTAGAGCATCGTTAGAGCCTGAATGAGCTTCCATTATTTTGCTTTGAGCCACAAAGGTCGCGGAGTTATTCGCGATAAACTTCTGGGGGGGGGGGGCCGTAGACATGTTTTTCCATTTTCCTTCCTATTTGGAATTTTTGTATGAAACTGATGCCAATCGATAGAGCATCGTTAGAGCCTCAATGAGCTTCTATGGTCATGGTTTTAAGTTAATATATTTACAAAGTTAAGGATGTTTTAAATTTTCGACCAAACTCCGAACAACATGCATGCCAGATTAAAAGATAAAAAATTTTAAGTTGGTTATAAAAAACCCTATATAAGCGAGAAATTGTATTTGAAATTATAAAAAGTTTATCGAAGGAATATAGCGAAATAGAGTATCATGCCGAGAAAATCTAATATTGATCTGAAGTACCTTAACCTGGTTATTGTTGCTAATACTAAAGAGAAAATTTATGATCCAATGGGTAAAAAGTTTTGGGGCCCATCAAATGTTTGTTGGTCGGAAATAGTAAAACAATTTGGTAATACCACCGTTTTGCACAAAATACGTCTATAACCACGTGATCTTGAACAGGCATAACATTATGGAAGAATTAAATTCACAGGTTTCATCAAAATACACTGCAGAAATTAACTCGGATATATCGGATGAGGATCAAGAAGAAAACGAAGGAGGCGGTAAACTTTAGAATTTCGAATAACTTCGACAGCGGAAGAGTGGAATAGTATTTCTCCGTCCAATCGCTCTTACAAACGATCAGATGGGAACAACAGCGATAATATTAGAAATTACGAAACTTTGAAAGCACACTACTGGACAGATTTAATTCATACCAAAATTTTTAGAGAGACGAAAATTCCATGTTGTATAATATACAAACGTTGTAAAATCTACCCAAGTGGATTTTGTTACCTTCAAATAAGTGGTCGATGCAAATCTTGTCATGACATTTTAAAATGTGTCGTGGAAAATATTCCAAAAGCGGAATATGATGTCGTGATGAGTGCATATACACTGGTTATATTAACAACTGCAATCAAGACGTTAAAAGAAATATATCGAAAGCCAAACGGGAAGAATTAGAAACTAATTTAAACAATGAGAAAATGACACCTTCTTTTATCCTTAATGACGAGATACGAAAACTTATGGACTATGGCGATTCGCAATCCACTAATTTACCGACTACAAATGCACTGCGAGTTTTAGTTTTATTAATAAAAATTTTTCTTCAAACAATAATTTTGCAGTTGATATTATATGAAATCGATGAAGGTAATAATGATTATTTATATCAACTAAAGCTTTATATTCCTTTAAGTTGATGTTTTATTTATAATTTTCGTCATGGAAAGTCAGGGAATTTAAAATAGCAATGATGGTGGGAACCTTCAATCTGGCAAAATTCAAGTTAACGCATGTTGCTCGGAGTTTGGTCGAAAATTTCAAACATCCATAACTTTGTAAATATATTAACTTAAAACCATGACCATAGAAGCTCATTGAGGCTCTAACGATGCTCTATCGATTGGCATCAGTTTCATACAAAAATTCCAAATAGGAAGGAAAATGGAAAAACATGTCTACGGCCCCCCCAGAAGTTTATCGCGAATAACTCCGCGACCTTTGTGGCTCAAACGAAAATAACGGAAGCTCATTCAGGCTCTAACGATGCTCTAACGTTTGACACCAAATTCACCCAAATATTCGAAACTGGGGGGGCTATCATGTCTACGGCCCCCCCCCCCAGTTATTATTTGCGAATAACTCCGCGACCTTTGAGGCTCAAACGAAAATAATGGAAGCTCATTCAGGCTCTAACGATGCTCTAACGTTTGACACAAAATTCACGCAAATATTCGAAACTGGGGGGGGGGCCATCATATCTACGGCCCCCCCAGTTGTTTTTTGCGAATAACTCCGCGACCTTTGAGGCTCAAACGAAAATAATGGAAGCTCATTCAGGCTCTAACGATGCTCTAACGTGTGACACCATTTTTATAAAAAAATTCGAAACTGGGGGGGCCACTGACATGCACCTAACAAATTCTAACTGTCTGGGTCAAAATTTTATGATTAGTTTCGTGCCCTTCAATTTGACAATTGATCTTGAAAAAATGAAATTAATAATTTAACTAAATAATTTAATATCCAAATTTTTAATCACACGGTACGAAATTCTCTAAACAGCAGGAAATAAACTTGAGAACTTATCTTCGTAATTACTTGTTAAATACTAATTTCATAGTGAACACGTTTTGTTACCAAGATGTAGAAGATATGTGGTTTTTATTATAACTCTATAAGAATTACAGCAATGTGCACAATTAATGTAATCTTTTAACATAATATTATGTTAAAATTATAACATAATTAGATTTTGTTTGAATTCTGAATTGCAGAATTACTGCAAAGAGAGTAATTCTGAATGACTGGTGGGGGTGTGGTTGTTGGCGGTAGGAAAAATTTGCAACCTGAGGTAGGTATGCAGATGAGATTCTGATACTAGCAGCTAGTGAAGATGAGCTCAGAGATATAATGAAAAAGTAATTGAACAGTAGTGGCTAGTATCATAATATTTAGTATGGACTCACAGTAAACGTAAGAAAACAAACAAAAATTACCCTAGATTGAGTTAATAACAATCCTCTCTGTATACAAAATATCAAAATAGTTATATTTGACTTTGATGTGGCGAATTAGTTTGAACATCTGAGATTAGTATCACCAATTAGGGAGGAGATAGAGACGGATAGTTATTATGGTATCTATGAGCAAACTAACTCGAATATGGAAATATCAAGCATTCAGTAAGCATGCTAACCTGACACTCATCAATGCCTTGATGTTCGCGATTGTTACCTGCGATGCAGAGACATGACTATAACGAAAGTAAATAGCAGCAAGATATATCATAGAACAACTGAAAAGCGTATAATATTATTCTATTTCTGAAAATTTGAAGTTTGTATTTCTTAAAAGTGTTTTGTGCATTTATTACCTCCTTATACTAAAATACAAATTAATGTGGTTAAAATCAAGTTTCAATACATTATAACCAAGTATAATAATCTATCGGTTATGAAAATGTGCCTTGCCTCGAAATGTGGTGCTATAGGAGGATATTGAATTGTTGATGGTGCACGTAGAACAAAAATATATCTAGTCTTCTTTTTCTTCGTTCAGTCATTTAGCCCACCGCTGAGTAATAAATACCTCCTTCTTTACTACTATTTACATACTTCTACCTCATTGTTAAAATTGAGTATGGGGAACGTATCAATTTAGAACGACTAATTTTTAGAGAACGGCATTTAGCCATCTTCACAACATTGTCCAAGTGTTAGTTAAAAGGGAAGCAGCGACAAGTGGTGTTCTCTTAAAGGGTCATTTCTTGATTATCGAGGAACTACTCACCAGGATATGGCAACAATATTTTGTATATTTCAGTCATGTTGCCCGAAAACAGGGAAATTGGAAAACCTCATGGTGCAGATAAAACTAGAAGATCAACGGTCGAGAAGAGATAAAATAACAAGATAAACGAGCCGAATGATGAGAACTTTCCGGGGCATCTTACAACCGTTAACATCGAACTGTACGCGATCGACACCGTTTTGATTTGCCCCCCTTCCCGGAGATTTGCCATTCTTGGTATTTTCTCCGATAGCCTATCCACACTTGCTGCTATTCGAAATAAAAGTTTTATGATGCCTATTTGTGGTTCAATCCACTGGTCCTTGCTGAATTTGCGGGGTACTACGAAGATCACAACTCACTGTGGTATAGAAGGAAATTAAGTTGCAGATTTGTGTGCCAAAGAAGCTATGTGAAAAGAGCTGTCAGTTTTGAGACAGAGCAGAGATGGGACAAAGAGTATCCAAACTCTGTCCGAAGCTTGAAAACCCGTAGACATTTGCCCACGATCCGTGACGTCCGTAAGTACCGAGAATACCGAGAACATTCCAGAAGCGAAACAGACCCTTCAAAATTTGTTGACTTGCTGCCCGAAGTTTATTCTTCCCCGCCATGTACACTTGACCATGTGTGCACAGTACAACGTGGACCCTTTTAATGTCCTTTCTCTCATAAAATATAAATATTCGGCTTCTTCTCTATCAAAATTTATAAACATGATCTCGTCTCCTAAATATTAATATTTAAATTTTCTATCACTCTTCTATTCTTTCATCTTCTATTCTTTCTTAACATTTATTTAATCCAAATTGTTAATAAATCGTCTTGCTCGTGGAAGTTCTGACGTGGTTTTGCGACTGGCTTTTCTAAGGTGGAAATAAATCCTCGATAAAAGCTTTTAAATTAAGTTATTTTATTTTGATCATGTTATATTTATATTGATATTACCCTTAGTGTAATTCGTTCTCATTTTAATTTTTGCCATTTAGTTATACGTTCCTGGTGTTAAAAAGTTATATTACCAATTTGTTATTGTTACCTTTGTTATTTTAATTCTTAGTTTATATGAATGTATCCGTTTGCATCAATATACTCCCCTGCTGAGTGGTTTTAACTTAGCAGAGAAACTGGAAAAAAAATCTATCAATCCATAACTGTTGTTCACAACTCATTTTTCCTCTTTGCATTTAATGAGCGGTTCTCTCGCATCGGAAGTTTTCCCCTAAATCTTCTTTCTAGTCTGAGTCACCACTATATTAATATTTTAGTCCATATTATGTTGTTCTGAACTCAGGATGTACAATGTCCGACTAATCTCCACTACTATTTTGGGACGATTTCTACTATATCCTGCTCATATCTACTCATTAGTCCCGTTATCCTTTCGCCATATTATCAACATGGACCTATTCGTGAGTACTCGGACCATATTTTGATTGAAGATCTTTGTATTTAACTTTTGGCTAGTGTTCTCGTTAGAACATCCTTCTAACATCCAACATCAGACGAGGCCGTCTCGCGATTTCTTCGCAGTAAAATTGTCGCTACAAAAATTATACACAAACCAACACTCAAAGCTTTTCTGTGAAACAAAATAATAGCGCACAGAGCAGAGCTGACAGAAAAGATCTCGACGTTATAAAAATTGAACCAAGTTGAACCAATAAAATAAATTAACAACTTGGAATCCAAACGGTTGTTTTCTCACTGTCACAATTATTATTTTCATTAATGATAATAAAATTGAATAAAATCATAATGTTGTGTAGGGCGTAGAATTGACGTTGCTCAATTGGCAAAATTTTGAGGTTAGCAGAACTAAAGCAAACTGCAGTAGACGCGCGATAAGGTGAACAATATTTTTTCGAAAATGGAAATCCTGCTTGCTATATCCTCTATCGTATAAATCCGAAACACATTTCGCTATTCAAGTTTGTGAATTTTTCGGAAATGTGTGGAAACTGTGTCATTAAGTTGTTGACGTTATCGCGCATCTGTTCGGAGGTTTTCAACAAAAAAGTGGTGACTCAAAACTGTATTACAATACGTAATCTTATTTCCACGAATAACTTACTTATGTTTCTATGAAAATCTGGATGAATTGATATTTTCCAGACCACAGATTTTCAGAGGTTAGATTGTTGTGGCCTTTATAACTTCCTTGTGGCTCTTCAGAAAGAGCAATCCGACGCTTTCGAAGCACTGAGACCTTTTAAGTAAATTTGTATTCATTGGAAGACAAGATTATTTTGCGGTTTTGACTGACAAATGTTTCGGATTTTCTTTAGAAATTTGACGCTTAATGAGTAATTATCACGTACCTGCCAATTATCCTTTTAAGCATCAAATTTAATTTACTTTTAAAATTATAAATTTATTTCGCACGAAAGGATAACGAGATGCTAATAATTTATTGTAAGTATACTTAATTTTCTACATTTTGCAATCCTAATATAATAAATGTAGTTTTCTAGTACAAAATTTCCTTTATTGTTGAAATGACATTTCTATTGTAGATTATCAACTAATGTATTTAATAATAATGTCTAGTGAAGGTAAAATTATAAGCAGGTAAATAAAACTTTCTAGAAACAGTGTAAAGCTTCGCTGAGCTCCGAGCAAAAAATATCGGGAAATTTCCTATAATGAAGGTTCTTTGTGAATATTATTTTCAGGTGCATTTTCTTGTATGAAAATGTCATAATTTTTACTTAAATTTAAAATTAACTTTAAAAATTTGCAAATAGTACCGAAAAGGTATATAGCAAGTTAAAAGAATTATGTAAAATGTTTTGTTGCTATGGCGCTTATGTCAAAATTCAACTGAATGTCAAATATTTGTTTACACTTTATTTTTATGGAAATGGTCATCTTATGCTAATCTTTGTCAATTTTCGTAACAACCTAAATAGAAAGTAATTGTAAAAATAACAGCCAACATGCCTGGGTCAACAAAATCTTTGGTTAAAACGACGGGTAATATTAAGCCTATGAGCGTATTTTATATTTGGTATGTAGAACTGTGTCGAAGATCTAACGCAACTCCTATATCAGCAATAAGATCTACCAAACCAAAAAACGAACATGTCTTGGATTTTACAGCCGATCGTGTTAAATCCGAAGAATGGACACCCATTACAAATGCTCTACGTCTTGATACAAGTCTTCACGTTATAGCTATAAGAAGTCGCGCTGTTGGATGTAAATTTTTAAATGAAGTTAATACGGAAGAGAAAGTGCGTCGTTTGGCAAGAGTAAATGGAGCTCTTTGGACTGATTACATATTAAAATCGTTAATAAGATCTTTGGGATGTTGTTTAGGCAACACTAGCGTACTTTCTGCATTAGAACTAGAAGGTCTTCCGTTATTTAAAGAATATTTCGATGTGCTGCTAGAAAATTTGAAGGGCAACAAAACAATAAAAAATTTATCTTTAAAACGATGTCCAATTGGGGACGTTGGATGTTTTCAACTCTGTTTATTGTTAAATTCTATGATCAACATAGAGTGTTTAAATCTTAGTAGTTGTCAGTTAACTTCGATAAGTGGGCAGCATATTGCGAAAGTTATTAAGTATCAACAAATAAATAGATACTGCGAAAGTTGGCAAAAATCGCTAAGATATGAAGAACCAGATTCCGGACTAATGGCGGGTTTAAAAAGAATCACCCTAAACAATAATCCTGAGTTAGGGGATGAAGGCCTTTGTTATATTTTGAATGAACTCGATGACGATCTATGGATTAAAGCTCTTGACATGCAAAAGTGTAACATTACTGAAAATATGGCTAGGCGTATAACAGATGTTGTGGAATATAGTAGATCTTTAGAAGTTGCAGATTTCAGAAACAATAATTTATGTTTAGTGACCATGCAACAAATTTTGGATTCATTACATAGAAAGCAACCTTTAGGATTAGAATCGATGTATCAATGGTGTACAACAACTTCCACCTTGTATGACTTTTCATCTTCCACTCCTCGTTCCAGCGTAACCGACAAATTGCCATTAGTTCAGAAGTCAAAATCTGCACCTATAAGAGAATTAGAGCTTATTCCAAAGTATAATCAAAACCATGCTTTGCGTAGAACTAGAACATTAACATTAGTTCAAGGGAGTAATAAATTGGGTTATAATCCTCTTGAAATCAAAAACATGGGCGATGCTAAAAAGAAGCTAATTGATATTAATAGTAAGTTACAACATGAAACATTTAGAAGAAAAGAAACGGAAAAATTGAACGTCAAGCTTCAGAAACAATTAGATAACCTTAATAAAATTGGCCAAGAAAGTGTTAAAAATAAATATTCGAATGCCTCTCAAATTATAAGATGTATACATTCAGAGCCTAAAGATCACATCTCTACGACATCTAAAGAAAAAACTTTTAAAAAAGAAGTTAAACTAAAAAAGCCTGTAAAAAAGATTAAACCCAAATCCGCAAAACAAAAGGTTATGCCTAAGAATGGCGACAAGGTAATGTTAAAACAAGAAAAAGAGAAGCAGTTGGATAACCGGTCTATTGCTCAAAATATATTTGAACAATTTTTAAAAGCTGATTCTAGAAATGATGACGTTTACGAAGACAAGGACGATCTTTCAAATTTATTGACGTACGTGTGCAACGGTGATTCTAATCCCACGGTACCTGATGCCAAACTATCTAGTAGTTGCAGTTCTTTAGAAAAGCTTCTTCACGAAATTACTTGTTCAGAAGACGATCCAAATATATCAATGGAAAATCATGCATCTCTTACTAAGACTACTAAAGAAATTATTTTACCAAAAGCTTCGCGAGATTCAAATGTTAAAAATCAAAACAAGAAACATATCGGTAAGGTTAGATAACGAAATGTATGAAATAAAAAAGTACAATTGAATAAAACAAAATCAACAAAACGCTGTATTTAATTATATTTTTTATACCTATATTTTATATTATATTTATATAGTATATATATTCTTTATATAAAACCCTATTGTAATCTTATTTTGATTTGTAGTAAGCGAATAAATTGTATCATTATGTCTCGAAGTAATATTGTATAACAAATAATAAATAATATTCCTTAGAATTTAGAAGTCGGTGCATACTAAATTGAAAAAAATTTGCTATGTGAACATTGCATAACTTTCTCCATTCCATTCTAGGATCACAAATTATTTTTCGGTAAAAGCAATGAAGAGGTTTGATGAAGTTTTATGTTTACACCTTATACCCGATTTTGTAACATTATGACGATATATTTGACGAATAATTATATTTCACGATTTCTGACTGAGTTTAAAGGCAACTAAATTAGAAACCATTTAAAACTGTATCAGAAACAGTACTTATTTTTTTAAATTTTCTTTTAGTTCCTTCGTGGGCATGTATTTAGGCAAAAACTTACAAAAATTTATTTTAATTATTTATTTATTGTTAGGTTCATAATAATTATGAATGCGTCGTGCAACAATTATTGGTTTATATCATGGTTTATATTAAAGGAATGCGGTGCTATCATATAGTTTTTTGTTGGTCAAAATTTTTTTGACATAATTCTTAACAGTGCCGTTCCAACGTAATAATTATGCCACAAATCGTGAAGTTTTTGAGCAAAATCCAAATATGAATTTCTAACGCAAGCGAACCTCTTTTTGAAAAATATGTTATTTCGCTTTCCATTCGACTATCAAATAAATTAAAAGAATAAATAATTTCAAACTTGAAAATTTATTAAAATTATTTTACATATTTTTGAATTTGGCATTTGAACGCCTTTGACGTTGAAAATACGAAGCAAAGTTACATAACAGCTACTTTAGAGCTTCGTGATACACTTTTGTTGAATCTTAAAAATTAAAGTAAATAATGGCGCTACAGACGTCCAAAGTTTTTCCACAATTTTCGTTTTAATCTGTCCTCATCACGGGAAAACAATCGATAATTTTGAAGAACCCATCGGAGTTTCGGATACAGTTTTTAATGGTCTTTAATTTAGTATGTGACGATAGTTGACGAAATCCGACAAATAACGCCAATATGAATTTGAAAAATAACATCGTCATCAAAATTTTAAATCGTAAGATTTCGAGAAAAATTGTAAATATGCGAAAATGTGGATTTTCGTCGCACACGAAATTTTTTTCGCGAAAATTTCATTAGACATTTTCGATTTATATTTTTTTTATCCCCTAGACGTATGAAGCGAAGAAAAAATTTTATTTTCCAAATTTTGTAAATTCTTGAAAATGTTTCTCGATTTTTCACCGTCAAATATTGAACTAATTAAATTAATGGCTTATTTATTTTATATTATTTATTCTTACAATTTGATGCTTTACGTATTTAGATGGTAAAATTTCGAAAAAACACAATTTTACAATTTTTCGTTTTTGGAAAGCCGGTGCGGCGTCCCAGGGTATTTATTGAGGTCTCACCGTGTGTAATCCACGTCTTCAAAAATCGACACGTTGAAGTGAAAATTATAGGACGAAGTGAGATATTTTTTACATTATTACATTATACGTCTGGTGAAACACCTCTAAGACCACTTACTGATGTCCTGGGAAGATGGAATTACCAGTGCGATACAACACATCTAAAATGACAAATGATAACTTTTGTATGCCTGATTTTTTGTTATACATTTCATGTATACGTACATAAATTTCAAAAGCTGTTTTATCGCAGGCCGCAAGTAGGCGATTAATGAGCATAGTTGCTTGATCTCCGTTCTCACCATTGAGGAAATGCGATTGCTACCACATGGGTAACCCATGGTTGATTAGCATTCGGCCTTACTAAAGAGGATTGCGATCATATGCCAACGCCATAGTTTTTGGGCTTTCGACTTCACTTGGGAGTTTCGGTCGTTCCGGATTAATAGCAATATTTTTTTACATATGGAATTTTTGTTGATTGGTTGGCGACTCTACCACTAACTCAGCCACTCGAAGGATGCCATCTGCAAGCATTCGCAGATGACGTCCTTCTAATCGTGAGTTCGCCCAGTATTACACTGGAAAGTCGTGCCAACGCAGCTCTGCTTGCGATCGGTGAGTGGGGCGCAGGTGTTAAATTAACATTTAGCGCCCCAAAAACTCAAGCAATAGCTTTCACTCCAAAAACCAAATTTTGTAAAATTTCTTTCGGGAACACCGTTTTCACTTATGAGCCTTACATCAAAATTCTAGGTATCATTTTAGACCAACACTAGAAATTCAATGAACACGTTCGACACGTCATAGTCAAAGCAAACAAAATCTTTAAATCCTTATGTCGGTTCGTACGGCCCACGTGGGGTATTAATCCATGAAATGTGGAGACAATATACCACGCGCTCATCGAACCGACCATTACCTACGGTTCTTTTATTTGGAGTGGAGTGCTACGATACAAGTATGTACTGGGTTGGTTGCGATCTTTTCAGCGGGCATTCGCCATCAGGGCTACTCGCACATTCCATACGGTCTCGGCAATATCTGCGTTAGCCTTGGCTGGATTTACTCCAATCGAGCTAAGGATAGAGGAGGTAGCAAGGGTAGAGCAGGTGAAAATGGATGGTACTTTCGATCGTCTTCCGGACGATATCGTCTTGCAAAATCGTACGTCGCCAGCGGGGATGCTACATCCCCGCTACAGACAAACGATCAGTTTCGTTAAAGCTTGCAACTCGCCGGAAGTCGATAGAATATGCGACCAGGTCGATGTTGCTATATTTACCGATGGCAGCAAGCAGGAAGGTGGGGGAGGTCGGCGCGGCAATTGTCATATACCGTGAGGCTCGGCAAGAAACCCACAAGTACCGGTTAAACGGTGCTTGTAGCGTGTTTCAAGCCGAGCTATATGCGATTGACGCCGCCCTGACTTGGATCTCCCCCAGGAGACTGCACTCTGTGTGCATTTTCTCCGACAGCCTTTCTTCGTTTGTTACCATCGCTAATAGCAGTAGCACCGTACCTTTGGTCACATCCATCCATCGTTCACTACTCAAACTGAAGGACCAAACGATCATCAGATTTGCGTGGGTAAAGGCTCATTGCGGCATTGAAGGGAACGAGGTTGCAGATCAATGTGCCAAAAACGCGGCTCTTTCACACAGTCGCATGGTATACAACCAGATCCCTCTTAGCTATGCAAGAAGGGTGATTCGTCTTGAGGCGGCATGTACTTGGGATACCGAGTACAGAAATGCCGTCCAAGGTTCGACCACCCGGCAGCATTTACCTACGGCTAAATGATGTTCGCTTGTTCCGAAGTGCCGTTGATACCTCCTTTGAAATGACGCAAATATTGACGGGTCACTCGTTTGCGCGCGAGGCATCTGGCGTTGGGAAGTTGTGGAGGCCTGTGAGCCTCTCGAAATAGCGCTGAGCTAAAGTGGCTGGAACCGGTGCGAAATATTCTAAG
Organism: Podabrus alpinus; assembly: GCA_932274525.1. Classification (NCBI taxonomy): domain Eukaryota; kingdom Metazoa; phylum Arthropoda; class Insecta; order Coleoptera; family Cantharidae; genus Podabrus; species Podabrus alpinus. Next base: position 29,398,759 of record OW026451.1, read on the forward strand.
TGTTAGGGTCATTCACATTGCACGGACCGACCACAGAATGAGCGACGCGCCCCGAATCTCGTTAATCCTACCACTGATTACATGAAAATTAGCTAAGTTCAAATTCGATTTTTTAAAAAGTTTGGACCATATTCACATTTTTTATTATTACAATTTGCTAAAATAAGTGTGTTCTTTAGTGTGTAGCAGAAGAAATTTAGTTTCGAGTGGCTGAGTTAGTGGTAGAGTAACCTTTATTCTTATTTGTTGGATAATGGTAACTAATATTTTACAAGTTCTTTCAGAGACAGGATTATGGAACAAGACGTCTTCTTCATGGAGCCAACTATTTGATCAGAACCCAGTGGTGGTTATTAAAGATAACAGTGTACACACATGAACCAATTAACAAATTATGAAAATATTATCTCACAAGATTTTATGAGTAGGTATATAGTAGGTACCAGACCCTACTACACTACATTCTGTGTTGGAATCCAATCAGGGTTATCTTAATATTCCAACGTTGCTGCTATACCTTTATTAAACACACATTCAATTTAAAACTGTATCAAAATTTAATGTAATTGTTAAACTTACCTTGTACAAAATGTTGAACACAGTTCATTTAATATTTTAAGTGTTGTCAAGTCTCTACATTTTAATAGTCATTCAAATTTACCTTTTTATTTATTTTAATCGAAAAAATTATTATTCAGGATTCCCATTTCGCTAGCAATTATCATCACACTTCATATGGACATGGCTGATGACGTAATTTTTTTTAAATTATTACAACTGCATATAATTGATTTAATTCGAAAAAGTTACAAAACCTTATAGTAAATGTTGTTCCATAATTTATTCGCAAATGCCACACCTTTTTACCAAACTTGAAAGCTATGTTTAGATGCAATTTAACTACGTCTGACTGCACAAACTTTTTCGGAGTGATTTCTAAATTTACAATCAATTCTGATAAACATGTTATTCAATACCCATAAAGGTGTCCAACTTTATAACCACCAGCATTAATTATGGAAGATATCAACACAGATAAATCAATTTTGAGATGTTAAGTTTAACTGTGAAATTTGAACTTTGAAACATCAAGTTATCAACCTATTTGTAGATTTCAGTTCTACCTTACAGAAATTAATATTGGTTTTTGTTAATTGTATGCACTCATTATTTGTACTACTAATATAATTAAAATTAATAAAAGATTTAAAATTCATAATGTAAACTCACGTTTTTCTAAATTTATCATTAAATCGTTCATGTAGAATTCAAATAATCTATTTAAATACTTCTGCGGTCAATGTAACATCATATTGGGTGAGTCCTTTCACTTCGGGGTGATGAGATTTATTACTAATGTGTTAGTCGATGCCCGTAATTTAAAATAGATTTGTTTTACCAAAAAAGAAAGGACGAGAGTTACTTAATTTGGGAAAAACCACAACGTATTCACAATCTTGCCAATAGCACTTTGATTGTAATAGCAATTGTAATTATATTAATCAACTGAATCACGCCGCCGATATTTAATAAAAACTTATTTCTAACAAATTTTGGGTAGATCGCATTTACATTTAGTACTCTTCAGTATAATGTTTGTGGATAATATTCGGAATAATTGGGTGGCGGTCATTTTCTGATAGTTAGCGCGATCGTAATGTAGGGTTTTCCGGTTCGACTCCGGGTTTGAGCGTAAAAATTTCTTGGCCGCCTTCCATAATCCGGAGGGCACATAAAGCCGTTGATGGTCCCCTTGTGTTAATGATTTGCCATCATAACAATAAAAAAAATGGGGTATAGGTACATCGAAGGCAAACCAATGCTCTTAGAACTAATTTGAAAAAATTGGTAAACACAGGTCCTAATAGACCTAATTAAGGTCTAGGACCTGAAAATGAAAATCTTTTCTAAAAATTAAGTTCTATTAATTGAGCTAAAAGTTGGTGATGAACTGTAATAACATATAGAGCAAAACGAACGATCAAATGTTCTATCCCTGTAGTTCTCTGAGCAGTCCATTATTAATCCAGAACCGGATCTTGGCATTTCCATGACGTACACCATACTTGATGGGATCAACAAATTCCCAATTGGTGCACGAAACAGATATAACTTTTTGGAGTAGTTTTGTGCCATTTGAGTTCAGAACTGACACGAATACCAGTATGACTGAATTAAAAGAATAAATCAACTACAACATCGCAAGATTAAATAATAAATACGCGCAAAAAATCGGAATAGAACAAGTGCGATGTACGTTTAATAAAGATTTAGAGGCGATTGAATCGATAAGGCAACAAAAAGAAAATATAATTTAAAAATAAGAGAAAACAGTAAAGGAAGTATTCAACAATAGCCTGGTTGAAAAATCAAAACAACGAAAATTTGTAGTGCAAATTAAAAAGAATTATTGTTTTCAGAAATTGGTTCCACTAAGGATGAAAAGAAATAAGGGAATGAACCTGCTACCCTCCAAGTTCTAGAGGCCTGTGATTAGGATCTTCTCCTGGAAGCACATAAGATTGCAATGGAAAAGTGAGAGGAGTCCCATAATGAAAAATGGATCATGGACACCATTTTCAATTAGGAATTCCTTTCTTTGGTTTTTAATATAAGGTGAAACGGCCGTAGAATTTCTATTATATTTAAAAAACCTATTTCATGTAAGTTAGTTTCCATAACTTAATTTGGGCTTTTTAGTCCTTATTGATTTTCATTTTAGATGAACCTTAAAGAATTTTATTGTGCTACATCAATTTAAATTATTAATCTTCTATTTTCATTCACGTTACGTTAATATTTGTAATTTTACATTAAATAACCAACATTTTTCATGTAAATTAAATTCAATGACTTCGTCAATTAGACCTATACTCAACTAAACTTTTAATTATCAATTAGAAACCTGAATTAATATGATGAATATTTGGAATTGAACACTGATTATTGGAAAGCTTGAAATATTTTGAAATGATTAAAGTGTGATCCGATTTATAATAATTTTTGTTTTCTAAATACTACGTTGTAAATTATTTAAAATGCGATATTAGGGTTAATTTAAAATTATTGTGATATGGATGCGATTTGTTATGAATATTTTGAATTGTTCCAGTCTGATTTCAAAGTGATTTGATATTTGATGATTTCTAAAGTTTGATTTTGTTTCGAAGGTTCAAATATGTACCTATGATTTTAATTTTATCATGAAATAATATTTAATTACAATTTGAAATTTGATTTACAATGGGATGATGCTGCTACCAATGGAAGTAAGTCAAACCATTGGAGAACAGGAAAGAACACCAAGAACACTAACTCCAAGTCCATGGAAGTTGATGGACGTAGTGCAGAGTGATTATTTGTATAGAACAGTTTAAAATTTTGAAAAATAAAAAAATTAAATAGTTAAGTAAAAGGAGTGTTTAATTTGTAAATTTTTGGTGATGAAAGTCGTATTGGAAAATTATTTTATTAAATGTTAATTGATGGATGAATGGAAAATTATTAGTTATTAGAACTGCAATAGCAATATATATATATAATGTGTATGCATCCCCCCCCCCGGTATGGACCTATAAAACAGTTGCTAAAAATTAGAACACCTACATAGTATGTTCAACATTGTATTAAAATTGGGGCAAATTTGCATGTGTATGAAATTGTTAAGAAGAATAAAAGGCAAATGATTATTGACAAAGAAAAAATTGAACTGCATTGTTATCGTGAAATTTTCGTAAGATTTATATTAACTTCATGTGACATCACAAAATGTTTACTGTTTTCTGGTGTAAAGACAGTAACTTCTGGTTCTCTGGAAGAGTTTATAAATTGTTCGTTTTCAGAAAAACATAAGTATGTACTATATCAACAATTAATTACCAACATTTAGTGGAATTGCTGAAATTCTACATTAATTTGAATTAGCCAATAACAGTTGATGAGAAGACAGCTTAAGCTAGAAAATTTGAAATAACTGATATTAAAAGATTAGTAACTAAAAGCCTGCAATGTTAAAAGCGCAAACCATATTACAGGACTCGCTATCATAATCTGAAACTTTTGTATTCGTTTGATGCCATCGTGGTTCATCTGCATATTTTTTAGTTAATCATATTATTGTGGTTAGATTCTTGATTTTTTGAGAATTCAATTTTCAATACTTGAAAAAGTAGTTTTACCTAAAAAAATACTTGACTCGATTCATTATAATATTGAATTTTCGCGAGAGGTAATATGTACACAAAAGGAAGAAGTTCCTTTTTATTGGTTCAAGATATTTGAGAAAATGAACTGTGAATAGGTAATTAGAATCCCATTGATCCTAGCCATGACGATACATAGTATGTCTAATTAAACTGAAGATTCCTTTTAGAGGTTTTTATTGAAATTGATAAAAATAAAATTCATTCATTTATCAGGACTTTATAATCTGTTTTATCGTTTTTATATTATTTGTTGTAGCGCAGAGGCTTCGGGTTTGAGTGTTAGAGCTTCAGAATCTTTTGTGCCGTGGTTGGAATTCCACGTTAAGCTGTAGAAGTTATCTATGTTTACGTTATCCACTAAAGTAACCAAGTAACAACTATATCAATTATACATAGATCGGTCTTGTGGGTTTAATCTATTGTAAAATCGGTTATCCACAAATTAAATTAAAGTTTTGTGTATTAAAGGGGAGAGTTTGGTTATGAATCATCTATTTTAAATATATTTGTATGCTGCTTTTGAAACTGATCTTAAATTCTCTGCCTAGAAAACGAATATTTTTTTCAATTTTCAATATATTGTTTGTTATTATCAAGTGTTTGTGTGTTGATTATTTTACCATCATCATAAAAAGAACTACAAGCGTCTCGTCGTTCACCGCTCTAAAATCGAGTTCGCTTTATGGCATTGGTCTCGTAGCTTACAATAAACAAAGTTAATGTTAAAAATAAATTGTTCTCTTTCCTCGAGCTTTTTTTTTTTAATTCGTAATTCCTTTTTAGATAAGCAGCAACCTAAACTTGATAGTTGCAACATTTCAACATTTGATGTTTCAGGTTTTAACATCAAAAATTTTCCTGATTACTCTGTAAGTACTACCGTTCCTCCTTCCTTCCATTAATATTTCAACGTTCATCAAGGAGATACAGGATGCGGTAAGCTTATTCAGGGTGAAAATACGTGGACTGAATCATTGGCGTGGTTATTTATGTACTTATTACAATTTTGGAAATCAATTTCTGAAATGGCTATTTCAAAAGAAAAATTGTTTAATTCTATATATAGAAAAAAAGTAAACTTGACGGATTTAATTAAAAAAACTGTCAACTTGTTATTTTGTACTTAAATTTATTATCTATTTGTAAATGTTTACAGCCTAGATAAAGTCGAATAACCTGTGGGTCAGTAAAATTTTATTTCTTTCTTAAGCCCAATATGTGAATAGGTTTGCTTTTATATGCTTATCCGTGGTGAATTTTTATATAAGAAACATTTAACGTTTAACATCGAAAATTTGACATTCTTATCATATTACAACAATTTTGGATGGACAAATTTGGAATTAATTACTTAACCGTATATTTGATTTCATTAAGTGGTCATTTAAATTTTTAATAATTTAATAATAGAAAGTCTTTCACATAATGAACATTAAATACGAACGAGTACTATCCTAAGTGGGTTTTATACGAAATAAAAAAGTTGTATAGTAGTTTATAGGTGTCCGAAATAACTGAAGAAGAAATGAGCCACGAAAGCGCTCATAAAGCAGATAATAAGGCATGTTTACGACACCTGAACACCATAAATGTGAAGCAGTCATCCACACAGAATCAGTTTTATTGAGTTTGCTAGGGGCATACGAACTGCTTATTTTCTTAAAACTAATTTTTTTTGTTAGACGACAATTCTAAATTGTTTTAGGCGGCCATTTTCCATCCTTGTATAACTATGTTTGATAGTTATAAAACAAAATTGAACTTAAACTTGATCCAATAATAACAAAATAAAGTTTTCGCAATAGACCTTTAATACCTTAACGATTGAAGTTGGCACGGTTTAGTATTGTTAAGAGGGCTAAGACTTCTAAATGGTTCGGAGGGCGTTGAGCCAGGTCAGCTCGACGGGATCACGTTCGAATCTTGTGCTCCATGAGGGAATTAATACAATGACCAATTAGGTAGAAGTGGTCACAAATATATAATTGGCTTTAATTGTAAAAGTCTCATACCCGAACAAATTTGATAGTTTTTCGCGCTAAACCAATAGATATTTGGTTCTATAACCTGGCGTGAATTGCAATAACTAAAAAATTTTCTTTACATTTTCAAATTTATTCAAACTCATTAGGGATATTATTTATCCTTTAATAATCATCTTATTTGTGCTTGGTTAATTTTAGTATATGTATGTAACTAATTTGAGACACGTTACGGCAAGCCATTTCAGCATTGCTATTTTGTATGCGCTCTGCGGACGAACCAACTTCAATCATCAGTATACATAACGCAAATGTCTCCTACATTCGCGCTTCTTTCCCATTAAGCGGTTCTACTCAAGTTAAAAAGCTGAAATAAGTCTTCCTTACTCTCTGCTCGCTGACTTGGATAATTTATGAGTATTTATAACTCTATGACGTGCTGTTTTATATATTTATTTTTTTATTGCATCTAATACTTTTGTCCAAATTTAAAAAATGTATAAATATTATTATTAAACATACGAGTATACTTCCTATTATCCTATTCCTAGTACATTATATTCCTAATGCTGTCTTCTATAATACATACTAAGTGCCTTTGATTTCAATTTAGTTAGAATCATTACAAGTTTTGATCAAAAAAATTTCATAATAATACCACATTATCGTAGTAACAATGCGCTGTAGTACAATGGAAGATACTACATACAATAAGATATTATGGTATCGTGTACAGGGTGGAATGTTTTCTAAGCGCATTCTGCCATTAATTTAAAGATAATTTACTATTATGTATTGTCGTGATTTTTCTATAAAGATTTGATTTTCTGCGAATATGAATGATATTTCAATTTGATAATTATTGTTGGGGAAATTCATTTTAGGTTGGCACTATGTTTTCACGGTAAAAAATAATAGTGTAGAGCGAAATTGTAAGCCAGTTTATTGTTGGCCGTTGCCGGTGTAGACACGCCAATAATTTATTAAAAAAAAGTGTGTGAATGACCCTGGACGGGGCGATCACACTAAAAGTTTGTGAAAAAGTTGCTTTTGAAGCTTCATTGTATGAGGCATGTGTGCGAAATTTTGTAAAGAAGTTATTTATTTTTTTAAAGCATTACATGTTTAAAAATTTGTAAAACGTGTGCAAAAATAACAGTTTAATTCCTTATTAGGAAATTCTAAACCTAGTCCAAAATTCAAAATTTTAAATATTCTTTAAATTCGTCAGTTGAAGCAATAATATAAAATTGTATCCATGTACATATAAGCTGGTTTGGAAATAGTTGTCACAATAGTTTTAACGTTGTTTTTTCTGAAAAATATATCGACCCTCTCAATTCTCCCTTACTATTTATTTTTTGCCCGTTTTGTTTAATTTTTGTGTCGTAGTCATAGACCTGAGCGCTTTACTTGCTCTTAAAAAATTGGCGATAATTTTAAAAATTTCTATAGATCCACCAATTATCTGCTTTTTTAACTTTCAGTCATGAAAGTTACTTAAAAATCACATTTAAAAACGTAATTGTCGCTTTCGAAACAAGTGAAAGTGCAAATAAATAAATTAAATAAATAAATAAACAAGGAAAACAACCGAATCAGATATAAACTTCCCAACATCAACTCCATCTTTAACGCTAAAGCAATACCGATCAAATTAGCTACAGATGAAACTCATACTGCAACCTAGAAAAATACGAACAAAAATGTATAATAATCAGTGACTCCTTAAGTGTACTTAGGGCAATTGATAATCCCTATACTGAAAGGGCCATTACACAACAAATCCGCCAAAATGTTTACTCGCTGCAGGAATCCAACATCTTCGTGGAATTTTTCTGGATTCTGCTGAAGGAGCACTGATAGTACTCACAACCAATCGAGACATACAGCTATTAATAAAATCTAAATTAAAGAATGAAGTACAAAATACCTGGAACAACAAATTTATAAAATAAGGAACTACAAAACACTAAAAAAACAACATACGGAGTGGCAAACATCTAACAGAAAAACCGAATTGATAAAGTAAGTACAAGAAGCACACGAATAAGAAGCGACCACTCCAAAGCTACTCATTCCAGTCATGAACAAAAGTACGTCTCTACAATACAGTGACGAGAATATGAGGCGGTCCGCAGATAAGCTGCGATTTGGGACTCGATGGCCGATATTTTAACTGATACCGAGGAGGCAGTCCAACGAGTTTTGGGGTTCATCCTAGCCAACGGGTTGTGTCGAGAAATTTAAAACAAGAAAATCGTCAACTGATAGTTGTCAAAAAGTCAAATATATGGTTGACCTTAAACTGATAATTGTGAAATTATAGTTGAGGATTTCGTGATTGTAATGCAATACATAGTAAAATCCAAAGTGCAGGCCAAATTCTCAACTATGATTTACAATTATGAATGATATCAATCTATATATAGGGTGTCCCCGTGACCGTGGAGAACCTTTGAGGTGGTGATAAAGGACACTTTTCTAAGACAAATTTTCAAATAAAATTTTTGCCCAAGTCCAAACCCTTGGGGGGTACCTCCCTTTAAAGCAATTTTTTGAATTTCTGATTTCAAACGGCCATAGCTCCGATATTATTAATTTTTTAAGGTTAATGGATTATAACTTTTTTAAAGACCATTCGCTTGTCTACAAATTAGGTTATAACCCCTTATCGTCTAGAATCAACGGATTTTGAGTTATAAAATAAATTAAGGGAAAAAATGTTTAAAAAATTCAGTTTTTTTTTAAGTTTCTTGCGAACCCCGTATCTCTTAAACGAAACGTCGAAGAGAAAAAAACTAACGGCCCAAACCGGATAGGGAATTTAACGGGCTATAACTTTCGTCAAATAAATCTTTTTGGGAAACCAACCGTTTTCACAAAAACTCTGAAAATAATGAACAAGGTGTAGGTAAAAAATATAAATTCACATAATTACAAAAAATCTCAATTTGATTTATAGCATTTGTTTTAATGTTAAAACATTGTTAAAACGTACGTCAAACGCTACAATACGTTTTAACAATGTTTTAACATTAAAACAAATTAATGCTATAAATCAAATTGAGATTTTTAGTAATTATGTGAATTTATATTTTTTACCTACACCTTGTTCATTATTTTCAGAGTTTCTGTGAAAACGGTTGGTTGAAAACTCAATCTTTTGGAGTTACAAACTGCTGTAACTCCGTTCAAATTCGTTCGTAACGAATTTGATGAAACATTTGGTGGACTACATTATGTTGAAATAAATATGTGGAGTGAACGTGATTTGTAATGTATCCTATTTAAAACGAGTGTTAAATTTCCAGTGCTCTGTCAATCTCAAATTGGTTCTAATTTTGTAAAGGAAAGTTTAAAGCCCATTGGAACCAATTGAGTTCATTTGATCTGGAGATTTTTAATCATTGCTGCCTGCCACTTTTACAATAAACGCGTATCAGGTTATTTTTTACATTAAAAATAAACATACCGAGACAGATACAAAAGGAGATGATCCAAAACATTATAGCTTGAAGATCAAAACGTTTTAATGATAGCGTGGATGTAACTGACAAAAGGTTTTTCATACCTTAATCCTTTAAATCTCTCAAAACGCTAGGAGATTTATAGACTAACAATAAATATTATATTTTATTGAAAAACAAAACGGAGTTTATAGATTACAGTGCGATCAGTATAGAATCACTTACATTGGTCAAACGCAAAACACCTAAAGAACACATAAGTAGACCACAAAATTAGCAATATGTACAGCACTTGAAATTTTGATAACCACACGATTAACATTCACAACATAAATATTCTCCAGACAAAAATGGTACATTTACCGGATCACCTGAAAATTGCGAAGGTTCTGAAGATATCGATTTATCTTTTCGTATCATTTTCATTGCGAAATTTTGTTATAACTTATAACTATAACTCTGTTTTCACGAGTTTTATTTATTGTATTTGTTATTCAAGGAACCTTGATATAATTTATTGTTATACACCAAGGTTGAGAGGCCTAATATTATAATATAGACTATATGAGTAATCCGATTAAAAAAAATGAAGGAAAAACACCTCTCACTATTATTATAGCCAAGCACCGAAATTGAATCCCGAGGTGCTTAGAGCCGTGAGGTACGGTGTGCATGATGGCTATAATATTTATTAGTCTCAATCGTGTTGTATAGGCTTTTTTCTTCGCTACTGAATTTCAAACTAATCTTTTTGTTTTATAATTGACATTTTTACAAAGTGAATAATTTGATCCGGTATTTTGTTTTTTATATGCGATTCTACTACTAATTACTACTTTAAATAATTATTAATTACCTACCTACTATTGTTGATGGTCTTAATGGTTTGTATTTCAATTGTGTAGTTAAAACAAGTACTACTTTTCTTGCGTTTACTAATTATGCCCGTACTAATAGTCGAGAATTGATTTCGATTCCGGAATTAATTCTAGTTTCTACCAATCAGATCACTGAAATTTAACTATTGTTGATGGTCTTAATGGTTTGTATTTCAATTGTGTAGTTAAAACAAGTACTACTTTTCTTGCGTTTACTAATTATGCCCGTACTAATAGTCGAGAATTGATTTCGATTCCGGAATTAATTCTAGTTTCTACCAATCAGATCACTGAAATTTAACTATTGTTGATGGTCTTAATGGTTTGTATTTCAATTGTGTAGTTAAAACAAGTACTACTTTTCTTGCGTTTACTAATTATGCCCGTACTAATAGTCGAGAATTGATTTCGATTCCGGAATTAATTCTAGTTTCTACCAATCAGATCACTGAAATTTATGCCGTATCATATATTAAAGTGAAATTTCGAATCGTTATGAGTTACTTCAAAAAAGTGACAGATCGAGTGACAGTTTTCATTGTTGACCTTATATAGGTCAGTCAAATTAGGATTCTAAATACAACTAAAATGAAAAGTCGACCAAACCTAAGCCAATCGATAGATAAAACATTATTCAAATCATATAAACAAAAGTTACATGAAAATCGAGTTTGGATAATATGCAGAAACTGGATTTCTGCTAGGAAATTTCTTCTTCTTCTTACAAAATTGTTTACACATTTACAAATTGTAAGTATTTCTTACACAGCGTCTTCAGTGGAAGGTGGCGATCTACTTTTTTCTATCAGCTTTCTTTCATATTACCGATTTTCGATTTTCATGAAACTTTTGTTTATTTCATTGGAAACTGTGTTTTCTACCGACTGGCTGAGGTCTGATCGACTCCTGATTTAGATCCATTTCAATGCTAAACTCATTCTAATTTGACTGATCTATGTAATTACTAATAATAGGCACTTGATCATAATTAAAGAAAATTTTAGAAGATTTGTTTTTTCGAAGCAGGGGAAGTGTAAATGCAAATTCATTTATTATTGAATTATTTGTAAAATTAATTAGCAAACAGTAGTTTATCCATAGTTTGCTCAGAGCCGCGGAGCTATTTAGTAATATTGTTCACTTCGGTTGCACTAAAACTATTGTAGAGTACCTACAGTATATTTATGGATAAACCATTTTGCTTAAGGATAAACCCACACTAAGGAATTGCAAGACAACGGTTTCCACTTTCTGGCTGTACATATTTACATTCATGTGCTACATAATCATAATGGAAGTTACATCTCAATGTGGAATCCAAAACACAGAAAAAGTAATTAAGAAGTAAGCACCTGAGATTCGAACCCGTGATCATTAGGTCCTCATTTTAATTCAACTGCATCGCGTCGCGTCGCCCCTACACCAAAGTTGCGTTTACATGGATTTGTTTTCACTTTACCGTATTAGTACTTCAACAAATATGGGTTTAAAAGTTTCCAGTTGGTCGACATAGCTTTTAAGCATTCTATAATGAAATGTGTTTTAAATATGGGCTTTCCACGATTCTAACCAACTGTGAACTACTTTTTATGATAATTAGTTTTATGGTAGCTAAAAACTAACCAAGCCGATACTGTAGTAACTAGAACATTGTTACAAAGTACTTTGTTCAACGTAAGTTGCCGTGAATGAAAATGTAAATTAATGTAATAATTAAGTAATAATAATTAAATATGGTTTAGTATCGATCATGCAATGTAATGCTTTCCTGTTCAGAAATTTGCACTTTGTACGAGTGCAATAATTATTACTAACAATACTGCTGTATACGAACAAAAACGAAGATAATTAATTAACCGGGTAAATTGATATTTTGAGATAGTCTACAAAATTGAGAATGAACTCAATCAATTATAAATAAATAAAAACTTTTCGCACAAGGGTATCACAAGGGTTAAGATGCTATTTAAGGGGGGATGAATTTTGGTAATAATTCTCCCCTTTCCTAAGACGTTTGACCTGTAATTTTTATATTAATATCTATTTTGGTTTTTGAAAATCTGCTAAGGGGTTAAGTACATTTTTAACTTTTTCAGGAGCGATATTTCTAATTGCCAAAATTCAGTCCAATGGGAACAAAATTTATTACTTTCAGATTTTAAGAGGTATCACATTTGTTTATTGCTTTCTGTCCGATCAACTGTAATTACGCGAACTTGAAACTGCTTTCCTGAAAAATTCCAGTGTGTCCTTAACCCTTTTTCAGTGGACCCACGAAATGGTTGAGGGTTTAATTGTGTTATTTCTTATTTTCAACTTTATTAAATGTATCAATATTAGAACCAATCCATTTTATTTTTGAGTCAAGAAGCTAATAAAAGGGATACTCCGTAGCCGCAATAATTTGTATGTATATATACGAAAGTCTGGCCAATTGGCAAGAAATCAGGACCAAAGAGGAAGAAGAAACTTGATAATAAACGATGTTACAATTAACCAACTCTGTCGCGTTTATTATTATTTATTGTTTGAATTTTTTTAATATTGGAAATAAATGATATGAATGTTCGCTGCTAGAAAATGTATTTGAACTATGGAAAAATTTTTAAATAAAATAAGTAACCCACTTGAAAAATCCAAAGAAGTTGTTTGCAGTGTAAAAGAACATATTACTTTAGTTAAGAAAATTTTTGAAATGCAACACGTGTAACTAGGATCTATTTACATATAAATTATTGTCACAAATGAGATTTGCAATATAACGTCTCGCATTCGTTCCTAGTCGGAGCACGTCTCTTAGAATATCTTGCGAAGGATCCGCGTCGGGTGATGCTGGAGCACGCCGATACGCCTTTGTGACACGTGTTCTGTCCCGCGAACTTGCTCCAAAGTCAACTTTTTACACAGAGTGACAAGTTCTACTTCCATCGAGTTAGCTTTGCATGAACAGGATGATGGAAAATGCCTTGTGAATACACACGCACTCTATTCGTTCGAAAATAAAATATGATACAGTTTAAGACCGAATAATTTATATACGTTTCGCTTTTTAGATTAGATTTTTACGACTAAAAATTTTAACAAAATCTCTGGCACTATTTTAAATAAATTATTTCATTAAGCAACGACTCAAATTAGAATTTAAGAAGATTATAAATTGCTATACAGATAACGCAGTGATAATTTCAAATGTCACAATATTCAAAAGGGTAAATAACTTTCTCAACTTTAATGCTTTGGGAAAATTTGTCTGTGTGAAATCACTAGCATGAAATGATCCTTCGGTTAGCGACTTTCCATTACTACCCAGCCCTATCTTGTGACTCTTAGCATGACCCATCAAAACACCTGAACTTATGTCAACTTTTCACAGGTTAAACTTTTACGTGAGCACTGTGGTGGGGTTAAAACCGTTATAACATTTTCTTTGTCAAATTTCGTAAATTTAAATCAGCGCATTACTTTTTAAATTTGAAATTAAATGAAAATCGATATTTTTGTACAAGTTGTTCACCCGAAGGACCTAAGAATAGTGCCCAATAGCGTGTGCAAGATAATTATTAAGTACTTACTAAAAGATAATAATTATAATGGCATCTCAAATGAGGCACATAATAAATTAAATAAATTGAGTATACCTAAATATTCCGTATTTTCCCTTTAATTTGTGAAACTTATTTTATAATTTTTGAGAAAGGCTTGAGCATATTGCTTTACTTTCTGCTTCATATTACATTTTTAGTTTAAAATTGTTTTGGAATTAAGCATTTTAAAGTTCTATGCAGGCGCATTATCTTATAGATAAGATTCATTTATAGCTACTAATAAACGAGCAAGGAGCTGGAAAACTTTTATCATATCCTAGCAGTCTAATAAACCTCTTTTGGTGAGTAACTTTTTTCATTTCGTGAAAACCAAGTAAACATTTACGTTATTTCTTTTTTTCTCTACGGTTTACGCACGTAACAGCAAACAAAGATATGTTGCCACTAACTCGCTAGAACATGGAAAACCATTTAGCTTGCGACTCCGAAGAGCATGTGGCCAAAAGATAAACTGCACTTAGGTACATAAAACACATACCAGTGCAATTTCAACTTAGTAATCGTAAAATGAAGTTTTGCAAAATGTTAATAAAAATTTTCCGAGTGCCTTACCTACGCACATCCTCGGCTATTTTAAATTCTACTTCTGTTCGTGCCTCATAAAAATTATAATATTAAAAGTTTTTTCCTTAAATATAGATTATTCCTCCAATAAGATTATTTTGAATAATAATATTATCTGATCAGAGCTGCAAGATCCCTATGCAATTATTTTGTATCCCAAGTCAATATCGTCTTTGAAATTCATTTGATTCCATTTACTCTCTCGAGTTCTTACAGGATAATAAAATGTTTAAAAACTTTTTTATATTCATAAGAATAAAATTAGTTTGATAAAAAAAATTATAAATTATAATATTTAACGTTAACAAGAAAATCTTTCAATGAAAGAAAAATGGTGAAGGAATTATTAGATTATATGGAACGCTGCACATTTTAACAATTTTAAAATATAATTAATGCATAAAATAAATAATTGCCATCATAATTTTGATATATTAGCGGAGAAATGCAAATTCTTCCGACACCAGACAAATTTTAGTTGTTTACGTCATTTTATGATATCGTCAGGTAATCTTAAGTCGATTTATTTTGTTTTACACTATTTTATAAAAGTTAACGACGTGCAAGCCATTACTTTATTTAAACTGCATTTTTAGAAACCGTTTGTAGTAATAAATAATTAATTTACCTTAAAACTATTTTATTAGCGTGCCTTATATTAAAATTAGGTAGTTATTAGTTCTAATTTTGGTAGCTTCGTGTATAAGGAAATAAATAGTGGATAACCCAAAGCTTAATTGAAGGAAAGGTTAAGCTTTGACCTAGGTGACGCCCGACTAGAAGGCGCCACGACGGAGCCGACGGTGAACGTTGCGTGCTGTAATATCACTCATTTTCAGTTTTATTGCATGCTTATTGCAGATATTTTGGTTTTACTGTAGTTTTATTGAGAAAAGATATTACTGGTACATGTATTCCTGTTAATAAAAATGCCAATTTCCTTTTATATTTGCAATACAATATTTTCTGAATGAAGTAAAATATTTAGTATAATATATTATGTTAATATAATGTAATTGTGCAAAGAAAAAGAAAAATTTACTACTTTTATAGTGGTACTGTTGAGTTCCTTAAAAATAAAATCATCGGAAAATGTTAAATTTCCGCATCACAGTAAGTGTTTAACAGTAAGTAATTACTTACCTTTTCTTTAAACATGCATACCCGTATTGTGGACTAAAATAAAAAGTAAATGGAGGGTTCTTTTGTTGCAAAGTGCAAATTATATCCACCACAAACATTGTACGTACGTACTGTTAAATAGCACGTTTACTATCACAAAACCAAAGGTTCTACAAAGATTTTTTATACGAAAACAACAAACTACATTCATCTAAGCACGACATTAAAATTGTGGTAATTTACAAGAATCTAAATTAGTCTGACGTGAGAAATAAATTACTAGGTTTTGCTTACTTGTAGTACCGACTTATTTGCCGTGGTCGAATAAGTTAAGAATAGATAAATTGTTGGTTTACGGCTAAATAGTGCAACTTACTGCATACTATTTACTGTTGATGAAATGGTAAAACATCCGTGTTGTAAACCATCTTGGCAATTGCCGCACTGCAGAACTTTTCTTGAATAATTTCCTTCGGTACGCGCTTCCTGTAAAAATAAGATTTTTGTGCTGTAAATATCCGTAGCAAATGAGACTATGCATTTCGGTTACCTAACTCTGAGCTAAGAGACGTGAATCCGAAGTTAAATTACGGTTAAAAAATAAATATGGAGTACTTGCTTACTAATGGCAACGTATTTTTCACAAAATTGTGCTTCTATTTGACATAAATACGAATTACTTTGTATAACAGTGTCTGTCTTGGAATGTAGTGGTGAACCGAGCGTAAAGTGAAGTAAGTTGCATTTACAATTATATTGTTAAACAAAATATTATACATACATTGAAGTAATTTTCTTCCCATCTTGTTTATTTACACCTAGCGCTCAGAAACATCTCGTTTTATCTTCATAGATAGCTGAAAACTACCTCAGTTAAAAAAATCCACGAATTCCCCCCTTTTGAGCGCTAAAAATGACCTTGAGTTACCAATTGTCGTTAGGTCGTTACATCAATTTTGTTTTATTATTTCCTAAGTTTAAAACATACCTACATAAATATATAATATGGTGATAAAATTATAAAAACATTTGTAGCAAATTTGCAGACTTCTGTTTCCTGGAACTATAATAATAATTATAGGAACATAATGTCGCAATTGTTGACGACTCGTGCTTGTGCCATAATGTTGAATAAATTTCGATAAATTTTTCATAAAACTAAACTTATCGTAACAGCACTTGGGAATACTATGGCCCGGTTCCACAATAAAAGCAAATCTGCAAGTTAGAAATTACTTATTCATTGTAATTCAGTAACAGGTGTAACTTATTCATTATAATTACGGAACCATAATATTATGTGCTTTTGCAATAAATTATTGTAATATACATTTGCACTTATAAAATAATGCCTTGACCTTCGTCTTATACATTTATTGTCGTCTACTAGAAACAATGGATTCAAAAAAAGTGTGGACTGAAGCTCTGATTTAATATGACCTATTTTTTCAGAAAGTTTAGCTGAACTAGTTGGACTTTTCATCCGTGAAACGAGCACCTCGCGACGATACATCGGCTCCATTTATTCATGAATCATAATATTATATACAACATTAAAAAAAGAAAATGCTCCTTCGAAATACGAAATACTTTCAAGATGCAATTTTCGATGTTGAATTGTGGCTGGATTTGATCCTGTCTGGTTAGAGAAAATTAAACTACATGGTCGTAACCGAATAGGATACTTTTGATGCGGGGACGATTCGATATTTTGATAGAGCTGGTTACTAAAATAATCTTAGTTCGTAGAGCAGGTTTCTAAAATACGGGAACTAAAGTAATACCAAGGTAGAAATTCTTTCCAATGATATATTGCAAACTTTCCAATTACTGGAGATATTACATCGAGACGCCCGGTATTGTTTTCGTTTGATTGTGATTCGTCATTTTGAGTCTATGCAACATCGAGTTGAAAGGATAATTTGCTTGAATAGAATCAGAATTTTCAATTGGATTATTAGTCAAAATTATTAAGAAGCTATTTTATTTTTATAGTAACATCGATCAAAATAATGTTATTCATTAGTTTGATAGGTTTGCCTATGACCTCATCGGATTCTGCAACATTGTTACATTCAATTTTGGCTCAGAAGTGGACATCATTTAGGTAGCTGATAAATAAATAAATTGGAAATATATGTATAAACAAAATAAATTATTTAAATTGGAATTTAAATGTTTATTATTTAAACTAGGTAACTAATTATTATATAAATAATAAATAAATTAGTTTACATTTATTTTATATCAATTATATTAAATAAATATTATTGTACATTACACGAATATAAATTTAAAATTTGGATTACCTGCTCGAACATCTCAATTAGTATTAAAAATATACATATATCATCATTACAATCATTGTTATTTTGGAGAATGCAAAAGCAGTAAAGGTAAATGTAAGAATTATAGGTTACTAATAATTAATTTGTTGAGTATTCCAGATAAAGTTTTTGGGAAAAATTAATTGGCACGGCGCTAGAAAAACTGCTTACAAAATTTGGAGTGAGCAATGTGATTTCATACCAGGTAGGGGGTGCATGAACCAGATGGATGGAGAGGATCTGAAAGAATCTGGATGGTTTAGCATTGAACAGAATATTGGGAGAGACAATCATCAGCTTGAGTTATTAAGTGCGTTATTGTTAATGCTGAATACCTGGTTCGACTCCGAGCTCAGTAAAACTTTATTCTAACCGTCTTACCTCGGAAGGCAATGACAAACCACCCAGGTGTAATCTGCCTAGGACGGCCTCTATGGAGCCCGCTTTAAGCAGCAGGTGCCCTATGTGTGTGAAGCCAAAGGTGAAGAAGAAGGATGTCGGAGAAATGTATGAGACAACGAGGATGTTCTTTAAATGTGCACTGAGAATGTGTGAGTGTTTTGTTTTACTATGTAGATGTTGCAGTATTAATGTTCAAAAGTAAAAGTGAACTGAAAAGTCATGTTTAAACCTTGTTGAATGATTAGATTGGGTTCATTATAGTAGATACTTTAGGAGTTAGTAATATTGTCTTCTAATTTCGTAACCTCTTATTTATAACAAACTATGGAACTCTGAAACTAAAACCCATATTTTAGGTGCTGTGAAATTGTAGCATATGGGATCTAGCAACGTATTATGGTTATATTATACCAGGGGTGGCCAACCTGCGGCTCGCGAGCCACATGCGGTCCTTGAAGGATTATTTGTGGCTCTCGATAAATGTACCCGAGTTCTCTTTTCATTTTTGGGTTATTATATTTTAAAAAATTATTTATCGTTCCGTATGTGTTTCAAATTTTTCGCGGCTCGCGAAAAATTTCAAATTTTGAAAAATGGCTCGACTATCAAGGAGCTTGCCACCCCTGTATTATACAATTATAGATCTCAGATGTTTGTTCAATTGAAGGTTCTTGAAATTGTTTCTAAAACAAACTGAAATCAGATTTCGTAAACAACAGTAGAATAAATCGAATTCTAATAATAAACTTTGTGAAAAATCCAATCAGGGATTTACCATTAAAAAATTAAGTGAAGTAGATTTTGTAATAGAACCACTATAATTTTTTGTGTTGCAATATTTTAATTGGATTTTTGTAAGTAATATTTATCCGTTGTACTAAAATTAATTAGTTTAGAAATATTTTTTTACGAATCAGTTACTTTTCTGTTTGTAAACTGACCGCTATGTCATTCATTAATGTTTATTTGTTTAAGGGGATTAAATTGAATAGCCGGAATAGCTACTTTTAACCTTATGTTAGATTTGTTTAAAATATTTAAAATTCTGGAGTTTCAACATTAATTCCTTCAAGACGGTGAAATAACGTAGTCTTCTACTCACAGCTCTGCATTTTACGTGCCAAGGTTTTGGCCCTTTAACATTATGCAATTTTTATGAAGTTTTTCAAAACGAAGTGAAGAATAAGATGTACATTTACAGGTTTGCAAAAACAATTAAATCGACCATATAATTTTTAAGAAGTTGATATTTTATAACTTTCCTGCTTTCTATCTGCAATTATCTGATTTTGATAAAAATTTGTATAAAATAAAAAATAACAATGAAGAATGATAAACTTACAATATTTATTTCAGGCGAAGATCTAAAGGGGTGTTTACATTATAAGATTTTCCTTATGTCAGAGCTTAGGTGAAACGCGTAAGATTTTGCTTAAGATTGCTAATAATAACAAAAAACGTAAGGTTACCTAATTTTGTGTTTACATTGTATGACAAGTGTTAAGAGTCGCCAACAGTTTATTTGACAGGTTGTATTGTTTGAACATAACCTAGTAAAAAAATTACGATTTGTTAAAGAACAATTATTAAAATGCTTTACTTTAACAACTTTATTATTGTTAAATCTTGATAAAAAAAAATTAATTAATAAAAAAAGGAAGTTGAGAAGAAATTTTTAAAATTTATTGTAACTATGTACTACATAATAATATGTAAATCAATAAAAATTTGTTATAAAAACTATAAATCTTAACTATAATCCATACGTGCCTCGTCATATCTTCATTCCACACAACCTGCAGTAATTAAATAAACACAATATTATAATATTACATATTATTACAAACTTAATTTCATTATTTTTACATTACCTCTTTCACACTTGGTTCACTATTCATTTTAAAGTTCAGTGTTAAATAAATGCTTTAAAGAAAATTCGCCAATATACTGAATATTAATTTAAAACAATAATCATTGACATAACCTTATCTGATATAACGGATATAACCAACAAAAAGTCAATATAGATCATTTCGAGGTGACGTCACGACAGGTATGCCCTCCAGACAAAATGGCCGCGCCCTGTCAAATTTCGTAATTGATTTTTATTTTAAGGTTATGATTATGAAGTTTACACCTCATAATCATAACCTTAAACAAATACTATAGACTTATAATACGTACAACTCCACAAGTTTTCATACAATTTTTTGGATACCGATTTTAAACGCCATCTAGCATCACGATGTGTAAATTTGGCGTCAATTCGCATTTAAACTAAAATTTAAAACAACTAAAAAAACGTTTATTCACCATTTTATATAAATTAACTTCAATTCACATAAAAGTACATGGGTTAGATAAAACACGAAAAGATGTAAACTTATCTATGATGTAAACATTTATAATGAAAACGACTGACAAGAAGCAATGCGCATTTAACCTAACAACAAATATTTCTAATAGCCTTTAGATCAAATGCAAAAAACTTGTTTGTTTACATTTCAGTTACACGTCAAGCCGCCAGAGGTCGGATTCCTATTTTTTCATGAAGTTGAACGAATTATAAGTCTATAGTATTTGCCTTAAATCACAATTTATCATTTCGAGGTGACGTCCCGACAGGTATGCCCTCCAGACAAAATGGCCGCGCCCTGTCAAAGTCACGTGACTCAAAATGATCTATTAACACAACACTAACCTTAAAACGTCAAAAAATCTTACGAAAAATCTTAAGAAAATAGGTACGTCGCTATTCCTTATGTTTGCTAAAATTCCTTATGATAACCTCTATGTTTTTCCTTAAGAGTCGGCTCTTAAGGAAAATCATAAAGTGTAAACAGCGAAATACCGTCTTAACCGTGTCTTACGTAAAATCTTAAGCTCTGACATAAGGAAAATCTTATAATGTAAACACCCCTTAATTGTTTGCAACACAATTGCAACAATTTCAAAAGGTGCAGAAGGTTTTTATAGCTCTGACGAACTCTTAATTTATAAGAGAGCGCCTATTCTGCCCTACTAATAAAGAAAAGGCGTATCTGCGGTTCTGAGTTAATTGTATTGTGATGTTTTTGTATAAGTAAAAAAATTTAATTTTTAAGGAAAATTATCATCAAACCAAAATCAAAGAGCAGAAATTTCTCCACAAGTAAAATTTTTCGGTATTCACTTCAGATGATGAAGATGACATTCGAAAATTTGGCTAGGGTTATATAACCTTATCCACCCAAATCAAAATTTTCTATTGACTATTGGATAGTTTAAGGTTTATATAGCATACTGTAAAAATATATTCGGTGAAGCGGGGTCAAACTTCTGAATAAATCGAATTTGAACTTAGCAAATTTTACACATTCAGTGACGCGCATGAGGGCGATTTGCGTAATCTCGCCCATTCTGTCGTCGGTCCGTGCAGAAAGATATACCCTAACACTTAGAAATTTTCGCTCCGGCAGATGGACGACACCTCTCGTAAGCGTAACATGTATTAAAGATTATTGTTTTCCCTTTATTTTTTGTTTTATTCCATATTTTGGGGGTGATAAGTAAAAGTATACTTTTAAAAGCTATATCCCGGTTTTATATGATCCCGATTTAATGGATCTCGGTTGGGGTGGATTAATATTCCTCAAGTATGTTTAGCCCAAGTGGTAGCGTTTAAAAAAACCGCCCGAAGGGCGGTTTTTAAAACGACCCAACCGTCTGCATCGAATCCCACACATATAACGGGTTAAACATTTTCACTCATTCCGAACGGACACGGCAAAGCCAGTAGCCGAGCCTGCTGCTATGTGACTTGTATCCCCTGGAATGAATGTTGCCGATTTTCGCACTTTTTTTGGATTTTATCGAATCTTCGATCATTTTAAACGTCCGCAACGGCGTCAGAGTCACATTCGGACCGAAAAATACCCAAAAAGTCCGAAAATTACCCCAATTTTTGTTAAATTTCATGGGGGGTGTGGCCTATGTAACGGTTTAAAATTTGCCGCCAAATTCTTTGGGTTTTGGAACCAGTGACCGTTGGTACGAGTGAGGGAAATGCGCAGGAGTCGGTACGGGACTTGAGGTGATACGTGGAATCTGGTGCGAGGTAGTTGTGTGTGTGCTGTGCGAAATTTTGTTGAAGCCGGATTTTCGAGAAGAATTGGTTAGTTGTTACCATCCAGTGGCAAACTGGGATTATCTTCTCGAATCCGTAGGTCGAGAAACTCAATTGTTTTGGGATTATTTTACGAGTTTTTTTGGATATGTTATAAAATTTTTTTTATTGGCATTCAAAAATTTTCTACTGCGCTGGTAAAATATTAATAAGGTAAAATTTTAATACCTATTAATTTGGTTCTCGAGTCGTAGAAAAAAAATATTTTTGTTGAAAACTGCTAATTACTTTCTTAAGTAGTTTTCTGTTTTTGGTTTTTCTACCCTGTACCATTTTTTTTTGGAGGGGGAAGGGAAATTTCAAGTTGAAATTTTTTTGAAAATTTTCTTATTGTGTTTTTTTCGAATCTCATCCATCATGAAAGTGGATAGATTATTAGGAGATGAACTCTCCTATGAATTAGAAGTGAGAGGGATTGAGGCGGAAAGCCTCACAGTGAGCAAAAAGCGTTCTTTGTTAAGAGATGCCATTCGAAAGAATGCGCAAATTATTCGTTTTGTGGGTGATGTAAACACCGAATTAGGTATTTCGTCTACCAAATTATCTGAATTGGCTAAGGAAATTCAAGCGCTCGATCGAGCAAACATCAAAAATGACGAAGAACGAATAAGAGCACGTCTCTTGCACGTCCAGCGTCGCTTGGTGAATATTTTCTCCCCAGATTTTCAGTCCGAGGTAAATCGTCTTTCTACAATAGTAGGCGAATTATTAACGAACCTCACTCTCGCATGTAGTGCTGAAAATATTTCGGACGATCAGGAAGTCGATTTAATATCACTCTCTGATTCGATCCTGGATGAACTTATTCCCTCCGAGATGGACGTCATGAGTCCACCTCTTGATTTTTCGGTCCCCAGAGCACATTTCACACCACCTTTGCCCAGGGTGACAAATTCTCGGCTGATTGATCTTGAATTAAACACGAATTTACCTAACGGTTCCCGTGCTGCCTCAGTTATTCAAACCCAACCTGTTCCAGACGAACAATTACATCAAAATGTAGAATCGATTATAAGGCGTTTGAGCTCAGTTGATATGAGTACCGTACATAATTCTACCGCACGGCGAGTCTCTTTCAATGACCGTCAGGAAAATCGTGATACTAGTTTTAGTTCTCCTAAAGAGGCTAAACAATTTACCGACCCAACACCACAAAATTTTGGGAAAATTCCACCTATTTGTCTTTGGAACGTCCAGTTCGACGGAACTAGTAGTGTGACTACATTTTTAGAAAATATTGAAGAGCTTCGTGAGTCACGGGGTGTTTCAAAAGCCCAGCTCTTTCAATCTGCTATCGAACTATTTAAAGGGGATGCTCGAACTTGGTTTCGACCCCGCAAACATTTATTTAAAGATTGGGATGACCTAGTTTTTCAACTAAGGAAATCATTTTTACCGCCTGGCTACGAGTCGCGTCTCGAGTCACAGATTAAAAAAAGAACACAAGGCTCCGACGAGAAATTAGTGTTGTTCATTTCTGTCATGGAGAACTTGTATAGTAAACTGTCTAATATTCCATCTGAAAATATCAGAGTCGACACGATTAGGGGAAATTTGCTTCCGCACATCCAGCGAGGTATGGCATGTCTAACCATCAACACGATTGAACAACTGATCGATTGTGGTCGAATGGTAGAGGAAAGCGAATACCGCGCACGATTCTATTGCCCACCTTCAGGGGTAAAAGGTTTCACAGTGGAACCTGAGTCTGTCTATAAAAGGTGTTCCAGTAACCAATCTGGCCGAGTAAACGTTATTTCAGACCAGGCCACCCACGGTACTTCGACTACTAACACTCCTTCCTCGATAGATAGTAAGTGTTGGAATTGCGGGCGACCAGGCCATCAACGGTCGTCCTGCAGACAACAAAAGCGAGTTTTGTGTTTCCGCTGTGGTAGAGTAGGATTTACCGTTGCTTCATGTCCTACGTGTTCGGAAAACCGAAACGCGAGCCACTAACTGGTCGGTTAGTGTCTCGTTCCTTTAATCCGACCAAACAAAAGATCCTGTTAGATTATATCCTCTCACATGGCGACAACGATGACAGAAGACCACACTTAAAGGTCACAGTTTTTGGTCGAGTTATGTTAGGACTCCTGGATTCGGGTAGTTCACTTACTGTGGTCGGTCAGCCTGGCCTAGCTACATTTTTAGGTTTAGGTTTAAAGTTGGATACTTCCAAAAATTTATCGTGTGTAGTAGCTAATGGTCAGGACTGTCGGACCATTGGGATGTTGAAGGTCCCTATGTGTTTAATGGGACGAGTCAGGGTCATTGATGTTTATGTGTTGGAGAATCTGTCATCGAAGCTCATATTAGGTATGGACTTCTGGAGAGAGATGGATGTAGTCCCGGATTTACATCGAGATGTTTGGCATTTTGGCGATTCTATTGCTCTATCTTCCGTTTCGGCTTTAGGAGAATTATCAACTCTCTCTTCTGAGCAAACTTCTCTGCTAAATAAGTTACTCGAGGAGAAATTTTCTGAAATGGGTACCGGTCTCGGTTGCACTACTGTCGCCGAGCATAAAATTAACATCAAACCCGATGTCAAACCAATTAAGAGACGTTACTATCCAGTCCCGCCTTTTAAGCAAAAGATCCTTGACGACGAGGTTCAGAAAATGCTGGAAATGGACGTCATAGAACCGTCAAAAAGTTCTTGGTCATTTCCAGTTATCTTGGTGCCAAAGTCAGGTGGCAAAGAGTACCGCTTTTGTGTTGATTATCGAGCACTGAATGCCGTAACGGAGAAAGACGCATACCCACTTCCCTATATCTCTGCCATCCTAGATAGGTTAAGAGGAGCCAAATACATAAGCAGCCTCGATATTAAGAGCGCCTACTGGCAAATCTCTGTGAGCCCATCTTCACGAGAGTACACTGCTTTCACCGTGCCAGGTAGAGGTTTGTACCAGTTTAAAAAGATGCCATTTGGTCTAACGAACGTACCTGCCAGTTGGCAGAGGCTAATTGACACGGTACTGGGTGTCGACCTCGAACCCTTCGTCCATGTTTACTTGGACGATATTATCGTTATTTCCCCCGACTTTGCCTCCCACCTAGATATTTTGCGAAAAGTTTTTGATAGGCTTACTGCCGCTGGCTTAACTTTAAGTCAGGAAAAATGTAAATTTTGTCGTCCGTCGTTAAAATATCTAGGGTATGTAGTCGATTCGAACGGTCTACGGACCGATGTGGAAAAAGTCGAGGCGATTATGAATGTCCCGTCTCCCGCTAACCCTACCGAGATTAGGAGGTTCCTGGGCATGGCCAGTTGGTATCGGCGGTTCGTGCCGAATTTTTCAACCATCATTGCGCCCATGACCCGGTTGATTCAAAAGAGAGTGCCCTTCAAGTGGGATAATTGTTGTGAGCAGGCCTTTAACCATCTTAAGAGCTGCCTCGTTACGGCCCCAATATTGACCTGTCCCGATTTCGCTCAGCCTTTCACCCTGCAGTGCGACGCCTCAGCCTACGGCCTCGGCGCAGTACTCACACAGAGCTTCGACGGTGTAGAGAAGGTGCTTTGCTTCCTCTCTAGATCGCTAACTAAACCAGAGCAGAAATATTCCACCACAGAGCGAGAATGCTTGAGCGTTATCTGGGCAATTGAAAAGTTGCGCCATTATCTTGAGGGTACCCACTTTACGGTCATCACCGACCATGCCTCCCTAATCTGGCTGAATAATTTGAAGGACCCAACTGGTAAGTTGGCTAGGTGGGCGTTGCGTCTCCAACCTTTCGATTATACCATCGTCCATCGAAAGGGGAAAGACCACGTCGTGCCTGATTTTTTGTCGCGTTCCGTGCCGGTGGCACCTATTCAAGTGGCCCCTCCGGTCGACGATTTTAGTGGCACAGAGGATGCCTGGTATTTGAGAATGCGACAACGGGTTGAGGAACACCCGAATAGGTACCCCCAGTGGAGATTGGAGGACAATTGCCTTTTCAAATATGTCAAGGTCCGTATCCCTGAGTTGAGTCAGGAGGCGGAGAACTGGAAAGTGGTTGTCCCCAAGGAAGGTCGTCGGGTTTTTCTACGTCAGTGCCATGATGAGCCTACCGCAGGTCATGCGGGTATATACAAAACCTACTGGAGGTTGCATCATAGGTACTACTGGCCAAAGATGAAGAACGATGTGGCCAGGTACGTCAGGTCTTGTCGAGTTTGTGCGGAGCAGAAGCCCGAACAGAAAGCCCCTGCCGGGTTAATGGGTTCTAGCCCCGAGGTCACACGCCCTTGGCAATCCATCTCGTTGGATTTCGTTGGTCCCTTACCTCGTTCCTCGTCTGGTTACACCCACATCTTGGTAGTGACCGACTATTTTAGCAAATATGTGCTACTATTTGCAGTTCGTACCGCTACCGCACGGTCACTAGCCAAGAATGTGGAAGAGGGTGTCTTTTTAGTGTACGGCGTACCGGAGACTATCATCTGCGATAACGGCGTGCAAATGCGCAGTAACGAGTTTAGTCAGCTTTGCGAGCGGTATCGTGCTAAGATACAGTACACAGCTTTGTACTACCCTAGAGCCGACCCCACGGAAAGGGTGAACAAGGTGGTGAAAACCATGCTGTCCTCTTACGTGAAGGACAACCACCGCCGTTGGGATACGTACTTAGCTGCGATAGCGTGCGCCATCCGTACGTCGAGACACGAAACCATCGATTTTAGCCCCTATTTTGTAAACTTCGGACGAGAGTATGTCAGTTCGGGTGACCACCATCTACACCCCGAACAACAACATCATGAGGATGAAGTTCATAAGCGTTCTGCCGGTTTTCGGAAAATGTTCGAAAAGATCCGAGATAGGTTGCGCGTGGCACACGACCGAAACAAACGCGTCTACGACCTACGCCGTAGACCTGCGCAGTTTGTTGTTGGTCAATTGGTTTGGCGGAGGAATAAAGTTCACTCCGATGCCTCTAAGTTCTTTTCGGCCAAACTAGCACCTACTTTTGTTGGGCCTTACAGGGTCAAAAAGAAAACCGGTAGTGTCACTTATGAACTCGAGGACGACCACGGCAATTCAACCGGCATCTGGCACGTGCAAGATTTGAAACCCCAGATAGACGACGAGTATATATAGTTTTTTTGTTTTATCGCTTGTATATATCTTTCTTTGTACATATTTTTCTCTTTTGTCGTTATTATCGTATTGTTATCTTTTGTTTTGTTTACCTATCGTATCGAAGGTCCGAACATCTGGACAGCTTTACGTCTTCACCATCGGTAAAGTTCCTAGTATATTTCCCGTATCGTTGGTTTTCTCGTTTTGTAGAAACTTTACCTCTTTCCAAGTAAAGGGGGAGTGTAACGGTTTAAAATTTGCCGCCAAATTCTTTGGGTTTTGGAACCAGTGACCGTTGGTACGAGTGAGGGAAATGCGCAGGAGTCGGTACGGGACTTGAGGTGATACGTGGAATCTGGTGCGAGGTAGTTGTGTGTGTGCTGTGCGAAATTTTGTTGAAGCCGGATTTTCGAGAAGAATTGGTTAGTTGTTACCATCCAGTGGCAAACTGGGATTATCTTCTCGAATCCGTAGGTCGAGAAACTCAATTTTTTTGGAGTTACTTTATCGGAGTTCTCTTCCGCCTTTATGGGATTAGAAGCTGGACAGATTTTGCATATGCCGCAGATCAACGAAATTTGAGGTATCATTTTTTTTTGGATGGTAATTTATTGTAATAACTATTAATTATTTGATTGATTTGATTCTCAAAATTTGTACATTTTGTATAAATATTCCGTGATTTCGGTTGATAATCAACATATGGTTGATAACATTTTTGTGTGGTCCGCCATTATTTTGTTAATTCTTTGCGGGACTGCGCGTAAGATATTTGCGCTTTATATTTGAGTAATTATTATTTTCGTTTACAAAAAAAATTCTTCGTTGTTCAAAATTTTCCGTATGCCCTGGACTCATTGCTGGTTTTTTTGTTTAATTAATTATCTTCCAAGCTAGCCGGCAAGATTTACAAAGATAGCTCGTGATTTCTCGATTTCCCCTTTAATCGAGTTGTCTAATCTTTCATAACGACGTCTTCCTTTTTAACCGAAATCGAGTGGCGCCTATTCCATCTTTTTTTTTCGTCGTTTTAATTAACACCCCTTTGGTTAGAAATTAATTTTAACATCAATTATTAACGTCACATTTGGGAAAAATTCTTGAGGAATTTTAACCGTTTCACCTATTCGCCCGGTTTTTTAAATATTCGAAATAATGGCCACAATATACGCTACGAGAAATCGTTACGATCAGACTGTACAGTTCGAACGGTACCGATAAATCGCTACATGTATGTTATAAAACTGTACAGTTTCGTCCGATTTTTTAAGACTGTGCAGTCGAACGGAACAATACGAAAATTTCAATTGATTAATCGGAATCGGATGAACTGTGCCGACTGATGGTAACGTGTATGCGCTCGTTCAGTTTTCGTGTTCAGTTTCGTCGTCAGTCGCAGTTCGGGTGGACGTGCTAAAACGTCGTCCGTCGAAGCCATCGCTGACACGTGTGCGTCGGCACCGTTTTTATTGTACCGTCTGATCGTAACGATTTCTCGTAGCGTATATTAGACTCTATTAACCATTATCTTTACAATAGTGAATAGGAAAATTTTGATTTGGGAGGTTAAGGTTACATAACCCGACCCCAAATCCCAATGAAGCAATTTTAGACTTATGCCGGTATTCACAAACGTTCGTAACTGAATTTAACGGTCTGTTAAATTAATGAATAATTCTTATTGGTCTACTAATATCAACAAACGTTTTCTATTGGTTGTTAAATTTAACAGAACGTTTAATTCAGTTACGAACGTTTGTGAATACGGGCATGAATGGAAAACACTATCACATGCATTCGACAAATCAGTATACACAGTATCAACATGTTTGTGATCTTCAAAAGAATCAAGAACATGCGTAACAAACGTTAAAAATTTAGTAGTCGTACGTACGACCTGTTATTAGTGATATCGCCTCGCTTAAGTTTTTTAAAACTCCGAATTATGTAACTTCTTCGTCAAATACTCCGAAAACGACCACCAGATAACGATAATTCAAACATTTTAGCGATTAGAGTCGATAGAGAGTAATGGCACCTTTTTATAAACTAGGCTGCAAATCCATAAGGACCACAATTTAAACTTTCAGGAAATTCGGCAACTGTATCAAACATTTCACTTGTTGACCTTAAACAAATTGTAGTTTATTATAATTAAATAAAATAACAGAAAAATCAACAATAGGAAAAATAAAACATTTAATTTCATTTTATAAATTCTTAAACATTAAAAGGAAATAGGAATAACTTTTGCTAGTAATAAAAAATTTGCCTGAGGTAAAGCTACTTCAAATAGTGGGCCACAGTTATTTTAAAACAAAAAGTAGCTGTTATTCTAAATTAAAACAAAGTAATTATAATTGTATGCTTCTAGCCTCTTTCTATAATAATGGAACAATTTGAATTTCCACTTACCGAAATTTTAAACATCGTCGAGTTTTCTTATAAATAAATGTTTGCGGTTTACAATAAAACAACATTTTTATGTGCTCACTTGTGGAACAGCTGTAACGGTGATGGAGAAAGCATGAACTATCAATATCTCGACTAAGAAGTGAAGTTAGTGATGCTTCTTCCTACAATTTCATGGCAGAATTGTACAATTTGCATAGTTAGTTAGTTAGATAATTAAAGCATAAACAATTTTTTCCAGATGGTGATCCAAAGTTACCATTAAAAGGCCAATGTTACCTTATGGTGCGGTTACTCAAAAATATTATACAAAAATGTCTACCAAATTCCAGTTCACCCGAATTTTTGCAAGGTTTCTCCATTTTTTGGCTTCATTTCCTGGATAAATTTAATTAAAGATAATATACTTTCTTCTACATCGATTATTTGCCAACTTATTAACCTTAGCTTTTAGCTCAATAGATTTATGTCGATAAAATGCCTAAATTAATCAGTTTGCACAACCCAATGAAAAATAATAATAATATAAAAATATTTTTAGGATTCCTTTACAGTTAGTACTGCTATTCAACTTGCAATTAATAAAATTTCACAGTAATTAATCGTAGGTAAATATTAAGAAATTGCGAAGTTTGGCGCCGGCGCCTTAGGGCTCTAGCCCTATTAACCCACAGGTTAGGGTGCCAGTTTAAGACTTACCGCCCTTAACAACATTAAAAGCCTTGGAGGCATAGTGTAGGGTAGAGTAAAATAGGGTAGACTCAATCAATTTGAGTCCAGCTGATAACCGAACGTGGATTTATACTAAACTGAAAATTTACAAAGTGTAGCACAAATTAAACAATCAAATTTGAAACGAATCATAAAAATTCGTTACAATACACAACACGAAAAGCACCAAATTGCATTTTATCCAATCGATAAATGCCTTCACTTTAGAGACTATCCATTTAACCATCTCAATTTAGTTTTAAATACCACAATCAAGAGCTAGTATATTTGGTAACTGCGCCAAATTAAAACAAAGCAATTAGTCTTAAAATTACTTCTCTTCCTTTTAGTCCGGATCATTTTCGTAACGTAAATGAGAAAGCTATGTTAAAATGCTGTAACGTTATAACTATTTCGGGTTTTTGAGTTAAAAGATAAATAATTTTGGCGATGTACTCTAGTAACAGTCATTGCGTCATTACTAATTAGAATTTTAAAAAATTTTCAAATTTCTAATACAATTTTTCAAGCCTTACACAAACTTTTAAATTTATAACGTAATTTGTTGAATAACTTTTTTTAACATTTTCAAGTTGAAGAATATATTTCAAATAGCAGGAATTCCAAAGTCATGGCACATAATCGAACTGACATTTGGCTAATGAAAAACATAAAAGTATTAAACTTTTTGAAATATTTGAATTCGTATCGAATTATGAATATGAATGATTTGTTAAATATAAAATTACCTATACTAACGCTTCATAAATTTGATTTTCTGACGTATGCAAAAAAACTACGATGTATGATTTTTTGCTAATAAGTTATACAAAATAATAAATAAAAAATTTATGAAGTATTATTTATTTGTTTATAACAATTTTCGGTTATTTTAAAGTACACGTCTTTCAATAATTATTATTATAATAGTCCATGTCATCTTGTTGTTGCTCTGCTTTGCATTTTAGACATATTAAACTCCAGAGTTTTTCTTTTAGTGAAGGCCTGCGGGAAAAGTTTAATGGTCTTCTTAAAATTGGTGCATTACAACAACCACTAGACATGGGTTGATTTCTTACGCCTCCATATGAACAGCATTGTGGAAACGCTGATACCTAAAAATATACAAAAAATAGTTAACGTACAAATTTATACTTATTAAGTCGTTTATTGTGAGGTTATAAGGATATAAATTTTTATGCTTCCGTTTATCACCAATTAATAGCTAACGTAAAATTTATCGAAACCTAAAATTGCCTTTTAAATGAACTAGAGATAGAAACTTTAAAATAGAACGTGCCGTTGAATGGTTGGTTATATATGTAGAATTGTGAAATTGCTAAAATATCCTCTAGTTTATAATATACATGATTAATGAATTTTTAGCAACATATGCTATTTAAATCCGACCTACTAAACCAAAATAGATTTTATGATTTTACAACACAACTGGAAATTTGTAAATTACACGATCATTCATTCTGATAAAATTTCTAGTCCAAATACAATATTTTGGAATCTTATGAAGTAATAAAATTTTGTTTAAGTAATAGTAATTATGATAGTGTCTTACCAATCCCAAAGTTAGTACAATTAAAATGAAAATAGTGGAAGTTTTCATTTTTTTTTACTTTTGAGCGAACCCTGAAAATGTACGGATCGAAGATGTGAGTATGAAGCTGATATTAATATCCTACCTTATATATTATAATTTTTTGTTATAATTAAATATTTGTTATCATTTTTCTGAAATACGCATGCAATTTAATTTAAATAAAAACAATTTTACGTGTTTTTTTTTATTACCATTGAACCAAGGCATATGAGTTAACCTTTAAAATTGTTTGTACGTTACGTGAATACGTGATAAAACATAAGAAAAACCTATGAAAATATACAAATGTACTACTGCCATTTACATTCCAATAACACTGTATTAGACTATGAAGTATCTCAAGAGAATTCAATCGAATCAAGAAGCGTCCCTATGGAGGGCATAGCCATGTTACGTTCGGGGTCCATGAATATCTAAGCTGTCCTTGCTACTATCCAGTCAGGAGACCTCGAGAGACTTTAGCTTGCAGTTTGTGTGGTTTTTATGTCACACAAACAGCACAATTTGCAAAAAGAGAAAATACATTGATAAAAGAATTTTTTCGAAATTACAGTTTTTGGGATCGAAATAACCACGTTAGGATAACATCACGCATCTTCATATTATAGTACGTATATTACACTTATTGCTATTTAAGATAATTGGAAATTAATGAAGTTAATCTTCACCTTTTGTTTTTTTCATTAGATATTATATTTTTTCAATTGCGATGAACTCATTGTTAATATGGTATAGGAATGTCTTGTGGTACTTATGCAGTTGATAACTTATACCTACAGTTTCATAATAATATAGGTTTACTACATTGGAATCATAGTAGTACTACTTATGTGGGTAGATCCCGATTCAATTCAAAGCATTCCAAATTATTGCTAGATTAATTTCTGTATTATTTTATTGATACGAATTAAATTCACCCACATGTTTAAACGTATGTAGGTTTACCTTTGATGTTATATTCGATTCAAATTACGATTCAAATTATTATTTCCTTATTAACAGAAGCTTTAACATCACTTCTTGATTGAAATTAGTTTCAACAATTTTAAACTAACAACTCTCAAAGTATGTGCAGATAATCGTCCTGTTCAGGACACAATTTCCTTAAAAATAATCTGCAGCCTTCAACATGCAATTTGTAATTTTTACAAGATGTAGTGTTTTACAAACCTACCGAAATCTAAATAATAACAATATTTTACAACAGAATTCATTAAAGCAACAAATAAGACATTTAAAATTTCTTTGCAGACACATTAATCTATTAAGCTGGAAAGACTTGAACTCGACCTCACCAGTCTGCTACAACAAATTTACCGATCCGTTCTCGCTTCACATTGTAAAAGTGAATTATTAAATTTAGTACTTGAAAAATGTACACAGTTACAGGATTTTACTTTTATTTTTTGTGCGCGTCGATATTATTTATTGCACAATTCTTGGGCTGTGTCTTGATCTTAAATTAATTCTTGTACAATTCATAAGTAATTTGTTGGCTTCGCTCTCCAGCTTGAGAAAGTTTTGTAAGTAAGCTACATTTTATCGCTCACATGATCCTAATTTATTGTTATATTATATAATATTATAACTATATAATTAAATTCGTTAATCATCATCAAAATCATTGTTAGAATTAAAGTTTGTTAATAAAAAATTCTGATTCTTTCAAGTGCCTTATCAGGTCTCCCTGACGTTGGCGACCTTCTCTCCTATGTCTGTGTTATGTGTGTGTAGAGACGGTCATTGGTCTAGTAGTTACAGTAATGTACTACTAATGCTATAGACCCCGGTTCAAATCCGGAGAGAGTCAAAAATTTATTTCTGACTTTATCTTCATCTATGGCCGTCTCCGACCACAGCAGTGGCCTACTGTGATTGCTGGTTGAGTTACGGGCGGAGAAATTTCTGGTTCAGGAGCGGACTAGTGAAAGTTTCTTGGCTCTCTGCTCTCCAGTGAAAACATAAAGGCTATGTGGTCAAACAGCCTGGCATCTTCTTCGACATTGCAGACTCTGTGGATCGGAAGTTAAATCAAGCCGAACACATTCTGTAGCTGCGATGCCTTAGCCCGATCCACGCTAAAAACATCTGGACAAACCCAAAGGGTATAACAAAAAGACTCTCAGGAATATTCTGTGATATGCTAGATAGATGATATCCAATTTGAATCTTCCTGAATACCTAATAGTAGGGGAACAAAAGATCAAATACTGGTCGCAGTTCAAGAAAGGCCCTTGCGGCCAATCGACCCCTGAGTACATTACCATTATGTGTGTGTGTTATATCACAAATGTGGGACCTACTGTTTGACATGAAGCTCGAACCTCTCAAACCTAATCTCAAACCATATTTTTTAAATTCAAATTTTAGAAGCTGTAAACCAAAAATTGAGATATAAATAAGATGGTCAGCTCTGGCTTAATACTCGTACTCAAAAAAGTTGAATATACTTACATAAGTACATTAAAATATAATTTGATCGATTTATGATTAAAAACTGCCCGCAGGATTAAAAATTTAAATTCATGTTATTTTTAGAAATAAATGCATAGGTAAATTTCAATTGTTTTGTATCAATATAATTCCCATGTTAAAATATATTATTTTGTTAAACATTCAGTTAAGTCCTCATCAGAATATCGAGTAGCCAATACAACAACGGTACCAGTTGCTAATAGTCTCTAATGTGTCGTGTGTTAATTTAGTACCTACCGTCAAAATCCGATGTAGGAGTTTTAATAAAAATCTATTACACATAGAAATGATATCGAACACTTTCATTAAATTTTCAAAGTACTTTACAATTTTTGCGTTTATTAATCTAAAAATTTATTATACTTTACTTTTACTGGAAAATCTTACGGAAGTAAGAATACCGCCGTCCGCATATACAGAATTTTCCACTTTCTCACAATAATGCGAAACTACAATTTATTTATGCGCCAAAGCTTTGCCTTACAGCGATCCGCTCATACAAAGATTATCAATATGCATATAATGGTTAAATAAAGCAGCAGTTAATCAACGCACTACTGAAACTTTAGCGAATTTTTTTATTAATTAAATATTTTTAAGAGGTCGACGCTTTCTTTTATTCACGTCAGTTACGCACAAAGGGACCAATTCTGTAAAACCTAGACTGTTAAAACATTATACTTTTGTTATAAAATGTATAATCTTAAGCATAGCAGTTTCGCGGCTTACGAGCAAAGCGAGTAATGCACAGTTAGCCAAAGAGCAAACCTAAAATCCGTACAAATTAGTGGAAATTATTGGAAAGTTAGTAATATCGCGAAGAGGTATGTACATTTTTTTTGCTCAAGAATGTTGTGCTCTTAAATTTTTGTATAATTGTAATTTTCTGTAAAAATTAAATCAGAGAGAGGGAGAAGCCGGCTGGGGTTTCAAATGAACTTTATGGAAGGGGGGGAGTCATTCGAGCACTACTCAAATACACATGAATTTCCTGCTTAAACTATTAATTTGTACAACTCACCACGAAAATAATATTCAATTCGTATTTTTGTACATGAACTCAGTGATGCAGTCAAGTCAACTCCTCCCTTCCGACACACATTTTACTTTTTATTTCCCCCTTGATAATGAATTGGAGAATATTCAATCTTGAAACCAAGGGGTGCCCAGCTTTCGATCTCCACTATGGAAATCTTGGTTATCTTATGAAATACGAAGTCCATTAAAATTGGGAAAAGTTGCGTAGTGTCTCACCGGGAAAATAATTTGAGAGAGAATTTTATCTGAAAGCATTTTTAATATATCTCTAGGAAATAGGTACTCAAAAATTTTGTTTTAATAATTATTAATAGTCCAAAAATTTTAGATGAAAAAATAGTGTGTTTTCAGAACAATTAAAAGAATTGTGAAGGTTTTTCACGATTATCTCGTTTACTATTGATTTAGATAGATAGCTAAATCAACATCGACGGAAATATGGAGGAGTATAAAAAGAGCGAAAGCCAACAATGTGAATGGGAAAATCATTACGGAGAACTTTTGGTAGAGAACAAATTTGAATTTTTGAGTGATTAAAGCCTTCTAGAGAGGAAATTGATCACGCCACAGAAGAAACCACCGATAAATTCACCACAAGTGAGGTCAAGCTATAGAATAGCATTGAAAAGCGACACATCTGCAGGGCCAGGTGGAATACCTATAGAATTAATTAAACATGGAGGAAAAGTACTATGGGAAAGAATAGCACAATATATGGAGAACTGCTGAAATAATTGAAAGGTACCCAGTGAATGGAAAAAATATTATACCTTATAGTTTCAATCTTTAAAAAGGAAGAGAAGGTAGAATTCATAGAATTGAGAAGCGGAATTTGCGTTGATTTGGACATATGCTAAGGATGAAGAACAACGGATTGTCAAAGATGTTACTTAAGTGAGTACCCCCGGGAGGAAGAAAGCATGGAAGACCTCGAAGATCTTGGAAGGTTGGTATAAAGACAGCAATGGCAGTGAGGAACTTAAAGGAAGAAGATGCGGCCAATAAAGAGAGGTGGAGATTGGGTATCGGGTAAACAATTTCTAATTGTATGGTGAATTATTCACGTTATAAGCCATGGCACACTCGAATTAATGAACTTGTTGAAAAAAATTTTGGTTGTGCTACGGATGAATTCTTCAATTAATGATATTCCTAGCTCATCATGAAGTTGCTTTACGGATAAACCAATGTGCTTTATTTGATAATCGCAGTATTTTATTTTGAACTATTTGGAGTTTTTTTTAATTTGTTTGTGATTTATTCATCCATGCTGGGCAAGCGTATGTCAGAATTAGTTTGCCCTAGGATTCTACCCTGGGGAACCCCGACGTGAATTTTCAGCTTTCCTAGTCCGGTGCTTCAGAAGCGATATTATTATCACTCGCAGGTAGTATATTTATGGTGTCCAATCCTTCCAAAAGTTCTAAAATGACGTTGATCCTGAATTGGAAACAAATTTGCTTTAATATTGGAATTTTCTGAAAAACATTTAATGGAAAATTGCGAACCAGAATTTAACTACAACATCCAATATGCCAGCAAAAAGCCCAAAAGAATCCTACTACAAAAGAAAAGTTTAGTTACATTTCATATCTTGATCTGTATTTCATTTTATTTAATAAGTACCTAACTACTTAAAATATAGTACAACTTTACTGATTCGACTAACGCAATCTTATCTGCCCGTATAAACGTAGTGCTGTGTTTTAAGCTACCAGGTCGATGCAAAACATTGAATTTCTTACTCGTACTCATATAGTACATAGAATTTGACCTCATTAAAATACAAAAGATAAGAAAGATAAACAAATTTAGCAATTTCTCTAAATAATGAACAAATAAAGATCTTTAAGCATTGGTAAATGACATTAAAAGCTGTAAAATAATTTCACAGAGGTTTTTGTCACCTCAAAATTTGGTAATAAAGGATTGTTTAGGTAAAATATGACAAAATTGCTGTGAATGTTATCACAAATGAACATAACCAAAATTGTACTGTACAAAAATGGAATTTATTCCATGAATAACAATTATTGTATGAAACCAATTATATGAAAACTTGTTAAATAATCTACTCTTTCTGATGGTCATAATTTGCAACTATAAATCTCCAAAAGTGTATATAAAGGTCATTTTCGCTTCAATTTGATAACGAGCTTCGTGATAAGAAAAAGGTGGAAAACTCAGCTAAATCTTGCCTACAAAAGTGCTACTGTATTCACGAGACGTCGGGGAACCACACAGTTGATCGACTCATCATGGATGAAAGCGCTCCTGTAAATTTAAAGACAATTAGTGAACATAAAATGAAGGTGAGAAACTCGACTCACTGATAAGGAAATTTGACCAAATTTCACGAACGGCGCAAGTAGAAAGTCAGTCTTACTTGAACTCTTCAAAACGACGGATGTGCGGCTCAAAATAATGAAAGTTTTCCAAAAGTGATCGAAATGGATGGACAGGTGTCTCCATAAAAACAAACAGTCTATTTTTAGCTCTTGAATAAGCAAGACGTGTACCTCCAGGGTGAAAATTCAATCCAAAAACACCCAGATGTTCGACCAATTTGATGTTTGTCTAAATTAGATAACAATTTTACAACAATGGCTACCTTTTGTTGAGCATAACAATCAACGAGTTAGAAGTATGACTCACCTTTTAAATAACTGGTAAACGAATTCCAACTATAATTCACTGGTACTCCACGAACACGATTCTAACAATCAACAAGTGTCAACTGGCAATTCAACGTCGTCAGAGATCACAAAACGGGAGCTCGAAATTTTATCAACGCCATCACCACTAGAAGCAAAGTTGAGTGAACGCAGAAAAGTGTCCGCGCAGTTAAATTGTGTTAGTGCGCATGTCTTTTGATAAGACATGATTATTCGAATTTTAAAAAAGGTAATTCAAACTTTTAATTATATTTTATAAATTATTATTATTGTAACATTTCGACGACCTAAGAGGATATTTTTGGACACATTTGATTTATTTAATATTAAACATTGTCGTTCTTCACAGATAATAATCTTATCTGAATTTGTTTAAAATTT
The DNA here is from genome assembly GCA_932274525.1 of Podabrus alpinus. Taxonomy (NCBI): domain Eukaryota; kingdom Metazoa; phylum Arthropoda; class Insecta; order Coleoptera; family Cantharidae; genus Podabrus; species Podabrus alpinus. Next base: position 29,437,861 of record OW026451.1, read on the forward strand.
GTGTTCGCTAGCGATTTGATTAATTTATTTTCATAAATATAAAACTAATTTTTGATTCAAACAATCTTTTATTCTTCGTCTCTAGTAAGTAACAGTAAGCATTACAATATTTAAAGATCATCATCGAAAGCAAATTTGTTCTTCTCAATTATCATAACATCAACGATTCAAATCTACAAAACTTTATTCAACCTTAATCAGCATCCCTTAATTGAGTTCAATGAATCCACCACACCTTGAGTGAATCTCAACGATTGAGCTATAAGAGGGACAAGGATCGTGAATTTCTTGAGAAATTGCACCCCTGGAAATTTCATTTTTTAATTTTTATAAATTTACTTTCATTCAGAAAGTTGGCGCCCAACACTAACCCGGGGTGTGCAAATTTGAGAGGAATTACACAGCAGTAGGTATACCAAGAATTTTGTGAAATGGTGAAAGATTTACTTTATTTCTTGCAACACAAAATTGTTATTAAACATAATACAAAATTATTATTTTGTAAAAATAAAAATTTGTTTAGATAATGCTATGTATATAAAACTAATTTTTATGAAATTTTATCAAATCTCAAGTCTTCCTAAAACATATCCAATTAAAAAAGAACAAGCCCACCTTGTATTCACCAAATCTTAAAGAAAATTTCTTTATATCGCAACGTGTATTTTAAATTAATTAATCACAATCGAGGTCAGTGCAAATTAATGGAAGTTGGTAGAATTCCTATAAAAGTTAATGGAAGGAAGTTAAAATCAAAATGGAAGTTTGGTGTACAAAATTTTCGACCGGTTTGCTCTTCGCAGATCTACGTGTATCTTTAATTGCTCCAAGTTACTGCTGTACTGGTAGGGTTAGAGGTTCTATCCAAGGTTAGCACGATTATTAGTATTTAGTACCTATACGTATTCTGTTATCCTTAGTTAAAACGTCTTAACTAACCAAATGGGTGTCATAAAACAATAGTTTATAATATGGATGTTATAGGTAATGCCATTTTCATTCCATTTAACAGAAATGTAATATAACCATATATTCCAGAAGGTATTAAATGCTATTTTATAATGAAGGCGGCGTTATAGACCATATCTCCATAAAGTAATTTTCTTCCGGAAAAACAATTTGTTTTTATTATTTTTAACTATGGACGGCAGCATTTCAGTTAATAGTCGTAATCAGAATTTAAATAAATCAATTGGTTAAAGAGCAATAAAATAGGCTGCTCATCGGTTTTGTTGAAAAAGCATAAATCGTAGTTTTTAATGTGGAATAAAAGAACCACATAAAATTTTACAAACATCTAATTTCCTGTTAAAATTAAAAGATTGAAATTAGGTACGTGATTAATTAATTAATTTTAAAACAGATACTCTGTCCAACATAACATTTACCACAAAATGTATAAACAGCGTCAACTACGTCTTCAGAATCAAAATTAAATGAAACACCGTAGTCAAATAATTTTATAACTTCAAAATAACTAACAATAACAATTATTTTAATTAAAATTTTAAGTGCTAATTTTAAATTAATGAATTCAAAAATCAAACATTGTTATTTAATTATTTGCTTAGGCAGGCTTATTACATACAGGAATATCACGGTGTAATTTTGTATGCTGTGATTTTGGTGCCTTTTAATAGAAGATGCCTACAAAACTTCAACGACCGTCGTAACGGAAGCACTTTGTGAGTGAAGTTAAATTTTCAAAGGGTTGGATTTTTTGAAGATGGTTAGTTCACCTATATTTTTCTGGCACTCCCATGAGTCTGAGGAGATGAGTTCCATAATACACGTGTAATACTCACGTATTACTCTTTAAGAATATCTCGTATTCATGATTTGGTTGCCCTTTGCCATTTTTCGTACCTGATGGTCAAAACGACTATTTATCATTTGATGTTGCTTTTATATGGCTTATGATACATTGAAGTAGTATCGTCTAATCATACGACCGAAAGCCTATTATTTTCCAACTTAGTACCGCTGTGCCATATTATCAGGACGACACGACAACACGGCAGACAACATAAAGATTTTAATTTTTTAACAATTAATTTAGAATAATACTAATAGTATAATAATAATAGATTACGTCAGACTGTCTTGTACCGAACCACCTCGCCGTGAAATGACTCCTGCACCGAAACAATGTTTGCAATCAAGATAACACCAAACTGACTATACCGAATAACCGCGTCGTACTGCGATATTCCAGCACACAATTATTTTTCTATGGTTTTAATATCCCATTTCAATTAATTAGTTAATAGCACAGCGTATAACAAGCAGTCTCCTAAAGTTGCTAAAACAAGGCTGTATTCATTAAATGAAAATTTCAGCAATTGTTTCAAACCAATTAAAGTTTGTATATTGTTTTTGCGTAGTGTATTTCTACTTACAGCAGAAATTGTAATTTAAGGAAACTGCGTTCGCAAGCTGTAACCCGTGTTTATGATATCAATATAATTTGACAATAAGAAGTTAAAACGAGTCATAAACATTGAAGTGAATATTTCAAACAATTAAAAACAAGTAAATCTTACATTTAATTCTAAAAAGTTGTGTCTAAGCAAATTGAAATTCTAAATAAAAATAAATAATTTATTATTAATATTTGTTACACATACCTAATTATATTAATTTATAACATACAAGAATATTTTTTTCTGTTTTATTTATAAAAAATTTACGTCCAGACTAATATTTTTAAAAATTAATAGATTTTTTTAGATCGATAATGCAGTATGATATTGAATAAACCAGAAACACATAATATTATCCAATGTTAAATGAAATAATCCAATCTGTATTTTAGGCTTTGAAATGACCGATGATAATTATCTTTACAAATTAATTTGTAAAGGACGTGAACCTGTGATTCATACTACATATTATAATATTTGAAACTTTTGCGGTTACATGATTAATTTGTTCTAATGAGGCTTTAATAAGTATCTTAAATTGGGTTCAAAATTTTAGCTACGATTAAAATTTTTAACTGTTGTAGCTGCGATGATAATAATCTTATTCGTAGGTTAAATTAAAAAAATTTTTAGTTCAGTCTGAGCGTCAGGCGAGGTTAATAATGCAAAACATAGGAAGAAGGTTGCTTTATTACATCTAAATTCTGAATCACAAAAAAAATTTGACCGTTGTGCATAAGTAAAGCAGGGAAATGTTGGGTTTTAGGTTGGTTGGTGACAAGTTGTATGTACTTTATTATCCCGGACACTGTGTATAGGATGGGGAGAGGGGGGGCTACCGTTCAGGCATTTTTAACATGTTAATTTCCACCACAACAGAAACATGTTTGTAGTTTAAATCAACTGTTGTGGCGGTTGAACGCGCCCCCCATTGTTCAATTCTTTAGGTACTAATCTAAAAATGTACAACTATGGCAATCAATGCTATGATCACATGACTTATACCGGGTTGGGTCTAGGACAACTCGCCGGCCAACTCGCCGCCAACCCATCTCGCTGCCGCCAACTCGCCGCGGCCACCTCGCCACCAATCCCCATTTGATACATCCAGCGGCGGCTCGTGACTTTTCCATTTGAGGAGGCTAATTTTACAGCTTAACTACCTTATAAAATATAACTTAAAAAAAATAAATTTAATAAAATATTATTTACGTAATCTGCGGTAGACACATGTTTCGAGCTCGTTGGCTATCTTCAGTACTGTGTACAATGGAAAAAATTGTTCGATGAGTGCAGAGTGTTTTTTGGAAAAAATGCTGTACAATATACAGATTAATATTATTTTAAGTCATTCGAAATGTAAGTGTGGAAAAACTTCTTTCAACCGAAGCCGATGTTACCGGTATGGTGACGACCACACATAAAAGTTTGTAAAATTCAGGCATACAACTGTGTAAATCATTTTTGAAAGTAAAATCTAATATCTCTGATGGAGTCCTACATTGTCCAAACATTTCGGGGTCATTATATGCTACCGATAATTCATTTTTGAGTTGGATTTGATCAAAAAATGGATACTGCTCTAATAGACTATCTAATAAATTTTGAGGAAAGTTTTTCCTATAATCTGAAAATTTAGCAAATGTTAACAGATCAAAACATTGTAATTTATGTAAGTCTGCAAATCTAACTTCAATTTGCACGATAACCGTATCCAACATTTCCGCAAAAATTTGTTTATAATTTTGACGCATATCTGGTAAATCAAATTAATGTCGTTTTTCGTTTTTTTCTGAGCCGGCTAGCAATTTAATTCTAAACTGTTCAATATGTTGTCAAAATACAAATCATCAATACGGTATCTGTGCCGAGTTTCGATTAATTTTGTTAAACGACATTTGGCGAAATTAATATCGGTAAGTTTACTTTGTAAAATTGAAAATACTACGTCTGTCTGTTCAAAAATTAATTTAAAAGTTTCTAATAAAAAGCACAATTTTGATTCATTTAAATATTGTCTTAAACCAGCGCTTCTCTAACAGTTTGAGAGTCGTTTTTAAAATCATCGCTGTCGATTATAAAATTAAATACGTCAATCAATTGTTGTTTTCTTAATTGCACTGTAAATACTGCTCGCGAGGTAAAATTCCAACGTGTAGCAACGTTTGTCGAAATTTACTGCCACAAATTTCATTTCAAACATTGGCCCGTTTGGTCGATTTTGAAAAAAATGTGGAAAATCCGTTCAAATTTGAAAAAAAAATTCGGGAATCCTTATTCGAATTACATGATTATATTTAGAACATATTATGCATAAATAATGCAAAGAATTGCAAGCGTCTCCATAAGAGGCCCACGCATATGAGCCCAGCCTCCAACGTACGATATGTAAAATTACTATGTTCGTACATTTAGTAAGATAACACAGACTAGTATGCGCTTATGTTACAAGCTTACAATTCATTTGTTATTCGCTCATGTTGATTATAAAATTTACTAACGAGTAGCCTCTATGACGTATCTCGGACGTACTACCGTATTCTGGGTTGCCTAACTCTGTGCTAATAAACTAATAAAATAAAGAAAGGCTAGCCGCTGGATATGTTGTACTATTTCGAATTTATTTCAGGCGTAAGTCAAGTTCTTAAGCTAATTTAATTATTAAATTAAATTTTGTTTTAAACAAATTAAAAAAAAAATAAAAAATGGAAAAAATACTAATTTAAAACGAAATATAAATAGCAAGTCCGTCCAACAATTTGAGAGGAGGCTAAGCCTCCCTTGCCTCCATTGACAAACCGCCGCTGGATACATCTTGTCGCGGTCGCAGCAAATTATTACAGTGTGTATAATAATTTATTGTAAAATTTATTGTTGTGAAATCGGTCTATTTAATCTACAAGTAAATATAATTTCTACATGAAGAAGAAAACGACAAGGGTTGTCTTCAATAAAAATCTGGCAAGAAAAATCATGAGCAGGTCGGGCTTGTCTAAAAATGAAATAAAAGTACAGAGGGTAGTAGATTCGGGAAGATTTGTATCTTTTTTATACCGGTCGTTCTCTCCTCTCCGCCGCGCCGCTTTGGCTGGTCGTCTTGTTACGTCATTATTTGTTGTTCTCGACTTTTCTTTGCTTTATTACTGCAATTGGCGCCAAAGCAATAATTTTTTCCAATTTAGTAGCGCCATCTGTTGAAAAATTTTTGTATTGTACCAGCTGTTTCCTATATTATAATATCAAATATTACCAACTTAAAAATTATATAAATATAAATATAGAGAAGCGGACGTAAGAATATTAGCGATAGTTATGGATTACAGCAACAGAGATATTATTAAATATTTAAGAAGAATCGCACACAACTATACATAATATGATGCAATTGGCAAGATATAAATCAGATTTCTCTATTCAGGCAAAAATGATTTCTTCATTGGCTTTTGTACCACTGGAAGATATAGAAGAAGCAATAGATGCACTGGCTGCAGAAACGTCACTTGAACTTCAACCTGTTCTCGATTGGTTTGAAGATTATTATATTGGTCGGATGAATCGACATGGAAATGGCAGACGACCCGCAATGTTTCCCCCGGAAATGTGGTCCGTATATACCCGGGTAATTAATTAGCAACATCGAATAAATAATTATGCTGAAGCCGCCCATCGACGTATTCAAGTTGAACTTGCAATGGATCATCCGACAATTAGGAAACTCATCGATGGTCTGCGTAAAGTGCAAAAAGGTAAGAAACTTTAATTTTTTATCTAAAATAAATGTCAAAATACCTTTCTAATTTAACGATATCACTATTATCAGTATTTTTATACGCAATCACGTTATTTAAAATGTATATTTTTATTGCTGGGAGGGATATTGCTTACGAACAGTTAGTTGCGGGACACGCGCCACCCCAAAAATTAAAAAAATATAGAGAGAAGCGGACGCAAGAATATTAGCGATAGTTGTGGATTACAGCAACAGAGATATTATTGAATATTTAAGAGGAATCGCACACAACTATACTCGTACATAATATGATGCAAAATGCAAGACACTAATTTGTTGCTTATTTTTATTAATTTTTTTATTTAAATAAATATAATAACATATTTCTAGTAAAATCCCAATTTTTAACATTTGCGGTGAGTTTTGGTCGCGGCGAGATGGCTTCGCGGCGAGTCGGCGGCGGCGAGATGGCCGCGGCGAGTCGGCCGCGGCGAGTTGGACCGCGGCGAGATGGTCTCGCGGCGAGTCGGCCGCGGCAAGATGGCCGCGGCGAGTCGGCCGCGGCGAGTTGTCCCATCCCCTACCGGGTTTTCATTTGTGGGAAACCAGCAAGAGATTTCTCGAAAACTAAACATCAGATGAAAAATATGCGTACAAACGTTTGGTTTTTTTAAATGTAATTTTTTTTGGCAAATACCGATTTTCTATGAAAAAGAAAACTTTTATTGGAAAAATGTTTTTCTGGCCTAAGACCTAAAATTTTTCGAGTACTACTAAAAGTACAATGTTTTGTATTGATTGTCCTAATGTCACTATATATTTTAAGCTTTATTTTCATTAAAAAACATTTTTTCTACTAGTGAAGCATTTATTAATTATTTATCAAAGACGAATTTTTGACCCTTTTTCCCCATGTAAAGGAACGTAAGATTTTTGACACCCTCTCTACCTTATAGTATTAGGATTATTTTGAAAATTTTGGACCGCTCCCCCCTTATTAAAATTGAACACTGTTCTTTTAACGGTTTTCATAATTTTTTTAATTTCAAAACAGGTTTTAATTAACATATTGAAAAATACTTACTAGGTAAGAAGGCTTTGCTTTGGAATATACCTTCACGTAAGGATTTAAGATCTCCCCAAACCCACATAATTAATGGACACTCCTATATATTAGGTCTGATAAAAAAAATTTCAAACAAATAAAAATTGATTACTTTTCATGCAAAATCTAAATCTGCTAAAAAATATTAGTTTCCATATAAAATATTTTCCTATTAGTTTATTTTTCATTAATAATTTCCATAAAAATTCAAAATTGACCTTGAAATTATCTTGAAAACGTTTACTAGTTAATTAAAAATTGCTTTACTTATTCTTTCCCTTTCTACCAAATGTCATTTTTTCTTTTACTTTTGTGCACCCTATTGATAAAAGTTCGGAGGAGCTATCGCAAATGAAATTCTAAAATATTGCGATACAACATTTAAAAATGTTATTGTAATACCGCTTTATTTTTCTTTGCGATAATGATATTGATAATATGCTGGGGGTATTCCATACCCCCCAGACCCCCCGGATTCTATTTTTCACTTTCTCTTCTTGACTTGAATACTTAATTTTCCAATGAAGAATATTAATATTTTCAGCAATCGAGTCACTATACAGATGGTGAAATGCCAGACAAATGCGAATGCTTTTTGAAAGTAAAATAAAATTCCAAACCAATATTTCTGAAACCAACAACAAGTATCCTATGCATTCAAAGAAGAAGTTGACAGTGAGCTCGAACGTTTAGAAAAAGATGGCATCATCCAAAAACGAAACCATTTAGAATGGGAAACACCATAAGTCATTGTGCCAAAAGTGAATAGAAGAGTTCGAATTCGAGTTGATTACAGACACACTGTAAACAATCGACTTGAAGAAAATCAACATCCAATACCACAAATAGAAGATATTTTTAACAACATGCGAAATGGTAAATTCTTTTGCAAATTAGATGCTTTCAAATCATATTTGCAGATTTCAAGAAAAACACTAATTATCATGGACATGTTATATCTAAAGAAGGTTTGCAAAATTTTGAAGTGAAAATTATGGCAATTATAAAAGCACCAAGGCCGAAAAATCGGTGGTATTATTCAAAATTCTTCGAGAAAGCTTTAATCCTAACCGGTGTATTATCACGAAATAATTTTCCAGATGGAAGAGAGAGAAAAATTGCATTTGCATCAATTGGATAAAGAAGCCATTGCAGCCTTTTAAAAAATTCAATACATTTCTGGAAGAAAATTTACATTGATTGTTGACAACAAACCTTTAAGTACCATTTTTAATCCGATAAAACAACTTCCAAATTTAACAGGAAGTCGATTTTTTTAGAATACACAAATTACATTTCCGGATTTAATTACACTATTCAACACAGAAAATCAACTGAGCATGCAAATGCAGATTATTTCTCCAGGAATCCATTAAATTTAACTAAAAATGAAGAATAGGTAATTGATAAACTTTTTTTTAAATTAAATCAATAAATTAAAAATTTAAATTAGTCATTTTCTCCAAGGCCTTTTTAATTAATTTCTTTCGAGACGCGTATCGAAAATTTACATTATTCTCATCATCGGTCGGTAAAAGGATAAACGTAAGAGTTGTCAAGTTGTCAAACGAAAAAATCAATAAAAAAATAAAAATTAAAAAAATAGAAGAAATTAAAAAAGAAATCACAAATAGAATAAAATAAATTTCCACTGATACATAACATTTCAAAAACTAGCAGCTGAAATAGAAAGTGATACAGAATTAAAACAATTAAAAAGGGATTTATCGCAAGGATTTATTCGAAATCCAGAATTATCAATAAATGATGGAGATTTATTTCGTAGCCACCGAGTGATAATACCCGAGAGTTTACAATCTGCCCTAACTTAAAGAACTTAATTCTACTCACATTGGTATTGTGAAGATGAAAACCCTTGCCCAAAGATACTGTTATTGGAAAAATATTGACAGCAACATTGAAAATTTATAAAGAAATTTGGAGATGTTTATCCCCTTGCATTAAACAAAATAAATCTTAGTGTTCCATAGTTTCAGATTTTACTACATACTAAATTAAAAATTTATAATAGTTCAAATTTGAATTGAATGTTGTAATATAAAGAAAAATCCAACAAAATCATCGGTACACAAATGGGAAATTCATATGACAAATTGGTGAAGACTTCACATGGATTATGCTGGACCTTTTTCGCAACATTATTTCTTAATCGTCGTAGATGCAAAATGCAAATGGCCGAAAATTTATATGATGAAGTCAGCGCTCCAAAAAAAACTAGTAAAATTCGATATCTACGACAAATTTTCAGCTATCACGGATTGACTGAAATTTTAGTTAGTGACAATCGGTGATAATGCATGATGAGAATTTTTAAATTTACTGAGTTTTCAGAATTTTGCAATAGAAAAGGAATTAGTCAACGATTTGTAGTACCTAGACTATACCACACATTACAATTACAAAATTGCAATCCTTGCAATACTAAAAATTGCAATACGATATCGGGTCACCCTATTAGCTTGTGGAAAATCACCATTGAAAGTCTTATTCGGACGAAATTTACGTACAAAATTGGATTTAATTAAGCCACAAAACAAGTAAAAAACCAATGCCATACAACCAAACTTCGAAAATATTTGACAATGGGCGACAGAGTCAATCCCGAATTTGTACAAGATCTTGAGTGTGGAAGTATGGTACCAACTATTAGAAAGACAGGAAAAATAATACCTTCCTACAGTATGCTGGAAAATCCGGAGCCAATTTTAGAACATAAAAAACAAATCATTCCAAATCGTCAGCCAGAAGCTAAATCACCAACCCGTAGAAAATAAATAGTTGATGAATCCAGTAGTAAAGAAAGACGACAAACATTTTCGCAAAGGGTAACCTTCCTATCCTGCGAAGATCGTCGAGATTCACAAAACCAGTCCAACGTTTAACATATGAATAGGAAATTCAAAATTGTTTACATTATAATTTTCAATAAACCATAAATTATTCTACTGTTATTTTATTACCTTACGTAATATTTAAACATAATAGTGACAATACCTAAAAATTACCACTTAGAGTTCATAGCTAAGTCGAAAGAATCGAGAAACATTCAACTTTAATTCGCAACTTATTTAAACACATAACGCAAACCAAAAATTTGGCTTGTCTCAACAAATCCTCCCATCAAAAGCAATAACGAAATGGTTGAGAAGAATATTCTCCAAGACTAAAGTATGAATAAGATAGGGGTACTAAAAGCAAAACTTAAAACGTCTACCCCTTTCAAGATATGTCATATTTGAATTAGATGCAACCTTTTTTACTGCCATTCACCGAAGCAAAATACTTTCATTAAAATTTCACTTTAGATATATTCTAAAACGCACAAAATTAATGTAAAAATCCGACAAAATAAATGCTTTGCTTTGACTTTTTCCTGAAAATCACGTACCGACTTGTAAAGTGAGTGAGTGTTGACGGAGAAACGCTAATCTTATTGTATTTTGATGCGTCAACTGAACAAATGAATTTAGAAAAAGCAAGATTGAATTGATATAATTTCAAAAATATAAATTCAACTTTAAACCGAGTTTCTAATCTAAATAGATATTTTCTCATTCGACTTGGCCATTGCGCATTGGTCTAGACAGATAGGACATGCAATGCGATTGGTTACTTACTATTTTGTTCAAGTTTATTTCATACCTATGCAAATTGGACGGTGCAAATATTTTTTCTATTACTAACTTTTTAAAATTCCTGCTTCTCTTCATAAAATAAATTTCTTTTAAATGTAATAGAAGTTCTAAACTAGTAACTGAGACATAACTGCTTTTTCCGAACAAGGTATCACGTACTAGCACCATCTTCTTAACAGTTACGTGCACGTACAACTTTATTTAAACAGACAACATGCATCCGAACCCTACAGCACAGATCCTGTGACAAAATAGGTTTAACCTTTTTCAATTTCATTATCTTTTATCTCGACGTAGGTACCTTTTGTTATTGGTTTTATACAATAAATTGGAAATAAAAAAGTTTATCTATACATTTCATACAAGTTTTTTTTCAAATTTGGTGATTGATGTAACATTATCTTCAGAACAATACCATTCAAAAAAATAAATGTCCCAAAAGTTATTTTTACTCGACAATGTTTTCCTATAGAACAATGCAATCAAATCTAACTTAATTGTCTAACTTAAATTAAATTGGTCATCCATAAAACTGATGACCCACTAGAGAAGAATAAAGTATGTAACTTGAAACAACAGGTATAAGGATGTGAGAAGCTCTTCAGTTATACGAACATTTAGATGATGTGACGTATACCTGTTGTTCTCCGGCCTGCGAGCAACAGTGATATACTTACCTAATGGAGTTTTACACGAAGCTGTTTTTAGCGCTGGAAGCTAAGCACATAGCTTAGTATCCCACTATTTTTTACATTCTGCGTGTCTGTTAGTTGGATTATCTACCATCTGTTTTGTACAAAAAATTGATGTAACAAAATTAAATTTTAAATCAAACGGCTGTTTGCAATAAAATCCGAACTCGACTTGAATTAACAGCGGTCTGAGAATTCTCATTAGTCTCCAATCCCTTGAACATGTTTTTATCTGAACACTTTCTACACCTAATCAAATTATGTACAACTAACAAAATCGGTCATTATTATACAAATACAATGTCATTGTCATTTGAAATAGAACAGAGAAACTGGCAGTGATAATGAATGTTCGGGTTTCGCACAATCAGCTAAATAGGTCCACGCTAGAATAACCTCACATTATTCGTTTGCCACAAATGCTTTATTTGAACGTCAAACCGGTAACATAGCGGGTAAATTATGCTATTTATTAAAAACCATTGTTTGTACGGAAGATGCCTAAATGATAGTTTAAAGTAATATAAATTTTAATAATATATATAAAAAACAAGTTTAATAGAAGCTACATTACACACATGATTAGACTACGATTGAAAATTCAACCAAGCTTCAAAGAAAATAGGGTGCTCGTGACATCTCGATCTCTTTGCTGTTTATTACATGCATGCAAATAAAGTAAAACTGAATACGAGCACTTATTTTAAATTTGTTCTTCCCTTCGCAAGTAATTTTCTATATTGTTCAAAATTGTAAGCATGTATTGTGGGAAAAACCTTACAAATTAATGATACATAATATCAATTCTTAATGGTTTTTCATATAACAAAATTTACTTTATGAAGCAGTATATCAAAACCCAATTTATTTTTAAAGTAAAAGTATGGATGGTATCAAAAAGAAGATTCTGAAGGAATACGAAAACAGTAAGGCAAGAAGCCGCGCACGTTCTTCTAGGATTTACTTTTATATAACAACTAACAGGCTTCGCCACGAAGCTCTTTCTGAATACCGAATGTTTTCTTTAATGGAAATGTACATAAGATCATAAGCGGTTATCTAAACTTGAAAATTCTTCCCACTTTAGTGACATATTTTTTTATAAAATAAAGTTTTTTTTCTAATTTATAAGTTGCTTCTGTCTTAGGACTTCAAAACATTATTTTAACTTATACAAACTTGTATTAGCAGGGTTACAGTTATACAGGACGACCGACAAAATATATCACAATTTTAAACTGAAACATGCTAAAACTTAAAGTTTCAGTCCAATTGGAAACTAAACTTCGCTCGACATTAGAAAAGAACGAACTTGAAATAAAGGGCACCATACATTATCAAATCTGCTGTTCGATCCATTTGAGCAGACGTATTTGATGCGATAATCAATAAATCTGATTAAAAGTCTTACCGTCAGATGGATCTGCAGGTGTGTGGGTCGGTTTCTATATTTATCGTCTGTTGCAGCCTAGCAATGGAATTTTCAAGATCGGAATAAATGAAAAACTGTGCTATTGTGACATCAATCCGATTGGATATTGCGTCCATTCGACAGATTTGATAACGCAACCCTTAAGAGTGCCATTAAAATACGACATTCGGTTCTACTCAAACGAAGCTCATTGTAAACTAAAACCGTACAAACAAAATTATGCACAACTTCTTGCTTTCATTAAATTGTAAAAAGTTTTCAGTTATTCAATTTTACCTTTTTCATATTGCAGTGTGTATAAAACACATTCAAAGCGTTTTAAAATATTCTTTTCTCTAGATTAAACAAGTTAGAATGAATTTAATAATTAAACGATTAAATGAAAATTGACATTTAAAAATGCGTCTTTATTGAATACAAAATCTAATCGGTAGTTTAACCACGTTTGCAACGACGTCGCCACCTCTGAGTTAGCATCTTTATTGGGAACTTCAACATTTTTTGTCATCCTAAACATTTTTCACATTTCCCTGCTGTTGTACATTTTACATATTCAGCAGAAAATATACAACAAAATTGCTTCAAATTGCACTACATGTTCTTATAATGTAAGGTACCTTAAAGCTTTCATATATTTTTTATGTTTTCTTTTATAAGAACAATAAAATGCGCTATTTCTCGGCTCCTTGCTTTTAGTAACAGCTAAATTGAAAGATAACTTAAGAACGAAAAAGGTCGTAACTCATAATATTATTTTTTACCTAATTAATCAAAAACATTATATCAGTAAATACGGATTTTAATAAATATACAATTTTGTACAAATATATTCTGATAATAATCACAATCAGTCACAATATTTTAAAACATTGTTTAAATTAGTTTCCTTCGGGATTCTTTAACCAAGGGTACACATTAGGGCAAGGCACACACGATCTCATATACCTAATTTCTCCTTCTTCAAATTCTAGGGGACATGTCATAGGTATACACAATGCTTGTGGTTGATTTACCACTGGCTTATATTTTCCTAATGGTTGTGGATTCTTTGCCCAGTTTAGTAATTGTGCATGAGAAACTACGAACGTATCTTTTTGTTTTCCCAAATAATCTAACAACCTAAAACTCATAATTCTTAAAAACCATATTTAAACATATATTTTTGACTTAACTGTGCAATTCCTTCAAGACTAGGTTCTTCCAACTGAAACCAAGCAGTATTTATCAACAAGTTTATAGGAGCTTTAGGATTTTTTCCTTTGCCGATTTTAATTTCGTTGTATTTTTTGATTAACCAGTCGCTAATCTCCGCAGAAGTCCCACTATAATAACGAATCTATTAATGTAATTTCCACTTATATTACCTCATTAACCATACTTAAGTCCACAAGAAGTTAACACGTTACAATCTTTTCCGTTTTTCCCAACAAAATTGTTGACTGGAAGCACCCACTGGTTTGGAAAAGATTCATTTGGACACTCGCCTATACTACATGGCTGACTACTTTTATAATGTAAGGAATATGGGAAAAAGTTTTGTTGAGAGAGTGCGACCCACGAATTGTCATATACCAATTCTGCTGTTTTATAAGCTTCAAAAGTTAAATTGCCCCTTAGTTGAAAATGAGGAGTTCGGGCTCCAATAATATACTTGATCGGAATATTTGGATATATCGATAAAATTTTCCTTTGACCATCAAATTCGTCTATTAGCTGCTCTAGGGTAGCCTTTGCGAAATACTCAGCGGTTCCTTTACTATAATGTCGTACGTTGATTACATTCAAAATAAAATTAACATCAATATTACCTGATAGAATTAACTGCAATCTCAAATCCTGCATTAAATAAACTGTTAACAGCTTCGTAATCGGTATACGCGTGAGGAACATAAAAGGTTGCTGAAATTGGACTTCCATCAGCATTTTTTCGTCCCAATAATAATTTACTGAAGTATCGGGCATAAGAATCGGCACTAATACTATCGTCAACAGTAATGGTTACAAACTAAAAAAATGATAAAGAAAATACAGAAATTTAAAAAAAATTAAAGTAAACCTGTGGAGTTTCTGCAGGTGGTAATGGAGACGATGAACTACTACAGACACAGCCGTCAGCAAGTTTGCACTTGGCTGGAACACATCGTTCGGCTTCAACGCCAACGTCAGCAAATGCTAAGGTTGAAGCAATCAGCACACAAAACGCTATTATTTGAACAAATTTCATTTTAGTGAATGATGTAGGTACCTACCAAAACTTGCTTTATAAGGTTCCGATAATTTTTATCTTTCTAAAAAGTCATATCCTAAGTGGCGAAATCATAGGTTGTTTGCAATAATAATTAATTAATTTTAAATTGTTTTTAAAATTAGTTCAAGTATTTGCAATTTTCAAGTGTGTACTTTTGATTATGCATTTATATCTGATCCATTTGAGATAGGTATGTGTGGAAGGAATGGTCAGTGACGGCCTAATGAAAAATTATTGCCGGCCCTACATAGTGACATGAAAAAAAATTTATATAAAAAAATTACGGGCCAAAGTCCACTTTTGCATAAATAATTCTTTGAATTATTTCGTGATGTTGCTAAATTTCAGAAAAAACTTTGTAATAACAGAAAGTTTACTTTTCCTTCTTCTGTTTATACGTTAAATGAAAGTTTTTACCCCAATTGTTTTGAGAAATTTGTTCCTGAAGTGACAGATACAAGACACTTTCTGAAATATCTTGAATTTACATACGATAAAATAAAATATAAAAAAAATTTAAATGTTTTAAAAATTATAATTTGGGTGAATATAATTTATTTAAAATTGAAGTAGGCTGTTTCATTTTGATATGATAATTTAGTTGGAAGAAACAAGGAAAGAGCAAAACTTGCAGCAGCGACATAAGTTATCAGAAGGCCGCAGGATACGGGAAGCATACTGCATGAATTGGGGGACATTTCAATGCAAATGAGCGTGTCACGGCACGTCACCGGCCGCTTTCTGCCATCAAAGCCGCTATAAAGCCACAAATATGCCGGGAGTTGTCTCTATGTCTCCTACAGCAGCTACGTTTCTCCAAGTTGGAACTTAATGAGCTGTTTTCTGAATAATAGTATGCATTATCTGGTTACGCAAACTGGCCGAAAAGTTTCACTCCCGTTTTGTACAGTGATTACATAAAAGTATCTATCGATATCGTTCCATTATCCAGGTAAACCGATTTAGCTTACATTGACTTTCAATTTTTCGCATCTATCTCATTCAAATATGGGAAACGATAAATTAACGTGTAAGCTTCTATTTTGTGTATATTAAAGTTACCAGATGTGTTCGACAGCGCGGTTCTAAAATTTCCTGATATCCATTTATTGATGAACACGATGAGTTAGTTGGTTTATTAACATAATTTATTAGCAACTTTATTAAAGTACCTTATCATAATCTTATCATAATCATTTATTATATTATATGTAATTGATTATAAATTATTATCTATGCAAATAAACAAGTAAATTGATAAAAATAAAATTTTTGTTTAAGTAAGTAGGTATTAATGGTAATCATTGAAGATTAACTAATTCAAAAATTACACCATCATCATTATTTTTATAAAAACAAGTGGAATATAAAATATTAATCAAGTTAAATAAGGAAAGCGAGTCGTCTGGCTTAAAACTAGAAATAGAGTAAACGCGTAGTGCAATGCTCAAGGAGAGACGGTAGGACAACCAATAGGTGAACAAATATATTGAAGGAGAAGACATAAGCGATAAATTGCAGTTACATTTTAAAAGTAGCAATGAACGCATTAAATAATTTTATACTCGTGGAACGAAACACATTTCTGTGGTTGCTGTTATTGGAGAAAAGAGGTGTTTATGAAATAAACATCGACGAGGGAACAAATACTGAAGACGTGACAAATCGCCACCGTCTACGCGATAAATTAAAAGCAACCTTAAAATAGCGTCCATTTTCTACAGAATTGCAACCTTTATCGCATCGCGACAAGCAAGTCCTCTGCGCAGTTCCACACACACGTTTTAATATATCGCAACTCGCTTAACATCGCTTCTCTCGTCTATTTTCCATCTTCAGCTTAAAGCCCGCATTTCATTGAGGCTTCTGCAGCCGAGCTGGTGAAGCCCGGCTTGTGAAGTCGAGTTTGTAATGCATTGCGGTATATGAGACTGCACTCACTAGGGCTGGTTCAGGAAGCTGATTACCGATTTCGAGTTTCACAAGCCTGGCTGGTAAAATCCCGGGATTTTACCCAGCTTATTTATTCTTCAATCGGAAAATAAAATTTACCCTAAAATTATTCCAAATGGCTAATAATTATTTGTTTCCTCCCGGGATATACAAAAAATTAAAAAATTGGTACAGAATGGCATCGAAAGAATTTCGACACCGTTATTCCATTTTTTTCATATTGCTTATTAATTAGATAAATAAATTATTATTAACGTAATAACTATACTACAAAAATTATTATTATCTCATATTATAAAAGGCCAAGTCTTTCTTTCTTTCTTTGTGTCTGTCCCACGGAAATACCCGAAGCAAACCGAACCGAACGCACAACGTATCATCGGATCAACGTATCAAGGGATCAACGTATTTAAATTTCCTATATAGGTGAAAAATTATGTAAATAAAATATAACTTATATTTGGTCTGCATTGAAAAAACCAGATCAACGTATCAACGTATTTAAATTTCCTATATCGGTGAAAAATTATGACAGCTATTTCCAAAAAAGCATTATGTGAACTTCCAAAGCTGACGCTCGGTCTCATGCGATACGTCGACAACGTGAAACTTTGGAACAAACTCAAGCGCGGCAAGCTGCTGACGCTCGGTCCCATGCGATACGTCAACAACGTGAAACTTTAGAAGAAACTCAAGCGCGGCAAGCTGCTGACGCTCGGTCCCATGCGATACGTCAAAAACGTGAAACATTAGAAGAAACTCCAGCGCGGCAAGCTGCTAACGCTCTATCCCATGCGACACGTCAACAACGTGAAACATTAGAAGAAACTCAAGCGCGGCAAGCTGCTAACGCTCAATCCCATGCGATACATCGACAGAAAGAAAATCGATACCAAAGTCAAGCAATTCAACTCCAAATAAGAGCATTGAGATTTGATGAATCTCACGTTACTCGACACGATTGTGGAGAAATGAATTCCATCTGTCAGTTCTGCGGCTCCAAGAATTTCGCCAAGGAGCGTCCAGTTGATAAACAATTTAACAACTGCTGTCATAAAGGAAAAGTGAAGATTCCGCAACCGCTCGATCAACATGGGAATCTATTGTTATACTAGATGATACCCCGTCCGAGGACGGGCAGCTAGAAGGACGGGCAGGCAGCCAAGGTCATATGGCTTTTGGATTGCACTGAGAGCTTTCCTTAATCTTCATTCAACTTAAGTTACCTTGGGTAGCTGCCCGTCCTTCTAGCTGCCCGTCCTCGGACGGGGTATCATCTAGTTATTTAATAAGTAGACGGGTCCACGTGGACTCGCATAAAAGATGAATTTCTATTGATTTAGGATTTACCAGCCCCGCTTCTGAAGCTAGAGTTGTAAAAATTTACAACTCGAGCTTCAGAAGGTTCAGAATATTTACAATGTGCTTCTTTCTTGTCGTCTATAATTTGCGCTATTTCATTATTCCAAATTCTTAGACCTTTGCCATTGTATCTTTTCTTTCTTGTACCTAGAGCCTCTGATGCTGCTGGTGTAAGTGCTGTTTTTATTTCTTCTCATTCATAGTTCATATTTCTATTGTAAGGTTTTTCCGACAGATACTGATCTAATATTGTTTGGTTCAGGTTTCTTACATTTTCATCTTGCAGAAAACGAGTCACGAATACGTGTGTGTCTTGGACTAATTTAGAGCACTTCTTGTTTGCAATGCTGTAGTCAATAATTGATCTAAATCCTCTCGCGCTCCATGTAAATTTATGGACATCTCTATATAATATGTCTAAAGGTTTGTAGTTTTAAGACTGTTGTAGGAAGCAAAATCAATCAGTATAGTTTTCCATTTGTGTACAAAGTTCTTTCGCCATTCGTACCCACTACGCTGTCTATTGGTGAATTACCGACCCTGGTATTTAAATCACCAGCAACTTGACTTGGTTGATATACTTAAAGAAAATCAATGACAAAATATATCACAGTTGATAAGACTTGGCTTTATATGTCCAGCAATGTCGTGGTCAATATATTTTCAATAAAAAAACGACCAAAATTGCGAACGGTTTCGAAAAACAATTTCATCGAATTAGTGTAATAATTTTCATCAGAATATCGGACAATCTTGCAACTGAACCCATTTTTGTCGATTGATGGGTCAAAATTAATTCGAATTTTTATCTAAAAACCATTTAAAACCATTAATTCAAAATTTCAAGCTTTGCATATCGATAATAATGGAAGAATACTTTGAAATTTTTGGGAAATGAAAGTATTGTTTTCTTTAGACCCGAGATATGGACACCAATTAACCTGTTCTTTCACCTTGTAACTAGTTTCTATGGGATACTATAAGAAACAATTATTCTTTAAAAATTATAATTAAAAAAAAATTTCTCAGCTGAAAGAAGTATAATTGCAGAAGTCCAAATCTTCGTCCAGAAATATTACATCACGCTCTTAAATCTTAGCTCAAGCCATGTCTACAAGTTAATAAAACTAACAGCTACCATTTCAATCAGATTTGTTCATTTCCATTAATAAATAAAAAAAGGTACTCAATTTCAAATTTTATTTCCACTTATTTTTTCCTGTTTTTTTCCTGTTTCTGTTTTGTCGCATAGAGGGATAATAGTATCCTTAAACTTCTAGTTTATCTAAAGCAAATAATAGTCAAGTTGGGTAACTGGAACCTAGCGGTAACTGGGCCCTATATTTTTAATTTCATAACGCATTATTTTAAACTTCCCGCACTTTGTAGCATAACAGCTGAGCACCTAAACCTTCTGTTGCATTGGCCGAATATTTTAATGGCGCGCATCGTGGCAGAAAATTTACGTTTATAATTGTGGTTAGTGAAAGTTTCAAAACAACGTTGTGCAGCAGGTTACTTAAAAAATCGCAGTAAGTACGTTTTTGGCAATGGGTGTTCAAAACAGGGTATGAATATGAAACAAAGGCTTGTTAAATCGACTCATATTAACATTTTGACGTTAACCTTGAAAACACCGGTTTCATGAACTATGTTCCAGTTGCCTCGGTAAAAAGTCACGTACGGGGTAACTGGAACATAGTTTTTCGGGGAACTGGGCCTCTAGTTCCCAGTTACCCGCATTTATTTGAAATATCTAATATGATAATTTCTCAGGGCATTATGGTACGAAATTACCAACGTCGTACCCAGAAAGGAGCAGATGGTGATTTGTATACCCAAGAATCACTGGTACGTGCCATGCAGGATGTTATGAATGGAAATAAATCCACTTATGCTGCAGCCGCTTTTTATAATATTCCAAAATCAACCTTGAGGCATTACGTTAAAGGAACCAGAGGGAAGGGTATTGTGGCTAAGGATGGAAAAGGAGGTGGCGGAAAAAATATTTTGGACGTGGAGACGGAAAAACAACTAGCAACTACGTTAAATACCATGCAAAAATGGGGATATGGACTGTCGAGAGAAGAAACGTTAGATTTAGTACAGATGTATGTAACGACCAGGAATCTAAAAACGAAATTTCAAAATAATCGTCCTGGAGAACAGTGGTTCCTCAATTTTTGTAAGCGAAATAAATTGTCTCTTAAAAAGCCTCAAGGAGTCGAAGCAGCTAGAAAGAAGCAAGAAAATCCGTGGACGATATATGGCTTCTTTGATATTCTGGAGCAAACTATTTTGGAGCTAAATTTACAGAATCGTCCGGAATTGATATTTAACTGCGACGAAACGTCGTTCTCGAATGATCCTTCAAAGACGAAAGTTGTTGGACCGGTGGGTTCAAAAGTTACTAGAACTATATCTACATGTGGGAGAGAAAACACAACCGTTTTGACATGTTGCTCAGCGTCAGGCCAAAAACTGCCTTTGTTAACGATTTTCAAGGGCAAAAATGTGATAGAGTCTATGATTCCAGAAAAGGCAGAACCGTTAGATAGAAGTGCTGTCGCGGCTTCGCAAAAAGGATGGATGACAACACTGATATTCTCCAACTGGTTCAAGAAATGTTTTTTACCTTCAGTACCAAATGAACACCCTATTCTGCTAATCGTAGATGGACATGTCTCCCATATTTCCTGTGAGCTGATTCAGAAAACTCTTGATAATCAGATCTGCATTTTAAAATTACCCCCACATACGACTCATCTCCTTCAGCCTCTAGATGTGGGGGTTTTTAAAAGCATGAAATCTGCTTGGGATAAAACCCTTTGCAAATGGCAAATACTTAATCCGCGGAAAAAAATTCCTAAAAGTGATTTTACACGACTGCTTGATAAAGAATATTCACAGATGCCCACAGAAAATATTATAAATGCTTTTGCAGCAACGGGAATTTACATTCCACAAACAGGTCAACCAGACCGAACCAAAATTAGCCAGACAATTTTTTCGCCGCAAGATTTAAGAAATATAATGACAAGAATACTGATGTTTCTGATACACACCCTATGTCCGAACAATTTGATGCAGACAATGAAAATGAAGCAATTAATGAAGTAGAGAAGTCAGTTAACATTAAAGACCACATAACTAACGAAGTAGCGAGCAATAATCAAGGTGAAAAGAAGTTAACGGATGATAACGTGCAGAAGGGAAGTCAACTTATTACAGCCTTAGAGGATGAACCTGGACCCTCATGTGCTCAAGGCTCTGCTACGGGAAGCCAACTTAATACAGCCTTAGAGGATGAACCTGGACCCTCTGAAACAAAATCTGTCCTCACTATCTCTAATGAGAAGATAGCTCGGAACAGATAATGTCCACGCAGAAGGTAAAACCCTCCACTTTAATTTGCGTGGGGCCCTGATCTTAGGTTTAAACCAGCTCATTATGATGTTAACGTCGGTCTGCGAAGGCCGTGGGTCGTGTCAAAAGAACGCCCCGGAGAAACTCAAGGAAGCAGCTATGCTAACACACACAAAAATAAAATCAACAACAAGATAAAATAAACAATAAGATATTCATTGTCGGAAGGCAATGACATTAGCGATGTCGGATGGCATGTGTATAAGCCGAGCAGAACCGGTACAGTAGCAACTACATTGTCACCAAGAATCACTACCCAAACAATCAACCAACGGAACGTTCGAGTGGTCATATAAAAATCCCACAAAGATGGAACCACATCGAACTTCCGACGATAAAACCAAACGGCAGCGACCCCGATGAAATGCAGCACCCTGTACATAGGTCGCGCACCGCAGCCTTCATAAAAAATAACTTAAAATCAAAAATAAACACAAAAAAAATGTCGAACATAAAATTTCAAATACGAGATTTGAACGTACGACGACCACTCTGGAATCCCCTTGCCAATGCATTATGCCAGCGCCGTTCGATGTTATGCTAGTGGAAATAATACTTAGTTCAAACTTATTTAATAAAACATTATTATATCATAAAATAATTATTAAGTCGTCAACATAAAATTTAAACATCAATCTATTTCCACGTATGCGAACGCAAAAAGAGATTAGATTGCCTTAATCACCACGATGCAGAAATACACAACCTGCAACGCAATCACAATCTCGGCAACCACTCTGCAAATAAAAACCGCAAGACAAAAGAAAACCAGAATGTAAAACATAATTAAAATAAAAAACACGTATAAGCCAAGGGCGAATCTGATCGTCATCGAGCTCCTGGTGTTCGAAGCAAAAAATTGGCCAATTGATCAACGAATATCTGTGAAGCAATTAACAAAAGAATTAGGTGACTTACCAATTGAACGGATAAAAATCCTTCCCAGAAAGTATGGGCAAGGGTGGTCCGACAAGAAAATACGGTACGGGAAAAATCCATCATCCAACAACCACGAATTAAAATCCCCTACTGGGTTGGAAAACAAACAATATTCCAATAAAATATTCGGATTGCTGGACTGTAACCCTCACCAAATCGTAACCATATCTTAAAAATTCGAAACAACCCCATAATCACTTCACAGAACATCAAACGTGACCTTCTCGTTCGAGAGCTCACCCCGGACCTTTTCGATGCCTCGCGCAGCTCGGATGCGCTCAGGAAAAAAGATAAAAATGGAAGTGTCTCCACTACCATCCCAATAAATTTGAAATGAAATGGCAGTGGCCAAACAAATTGATTGTAAAAGGTTGATAATGACGGATTTAGAATCCAAAATCCGTTATACCTCATGTGCTCAAGACTCTGCTACGGGAAGCCAACTTAATACAACCTTAGAGGATGAACCTGGACCCTCATGTGCTCAAGACTCTGCTACTCTAACTCCATTTGAAGATCTGCTCATCAAACTACTAACAAAGGAGCGAAAGAATTCAGAATCCCCGATACCCCCAAAAAGGCGAAGAATCTGCACTGGGGCAGAAATTATTACGACTTTGGAATACTTAGAGAAAAAAAAATTGGAAGAAGAGAATAAGAAAGCCGAAGAAGCGAAAAAGAAAGCGAAAGCAGAAATTAAATCTCAGAAGACAGCTGCAAAGAAATCAAGGCAACATAAAGTTACAAATCGTAGTTTTGATTCAGAAGCTGTAACACAGAAAAAACCCAGGAAAAATATTCGAAAGAATGAGAAATCAAGAAACAGTGACACTGAAAGTTGTACCTCTGCTTCAGAAGATGACATGGAGTTGTTGTCGGAGGACGATACAGAAAATGTTGTGAGTGTCGTGGATGGTGACTTTGTACTTGTTAGGTATAATGATGAGTTATATCCTGGCAAAGTTTTAGAACTACAGGGTTCTGAAATTACGTTAACTCATATGGAAAAAAAATGGAATGTTTGCCTGGCGTTGGCCCCAAAAGGCCGATATTATAAAATACGATGAATCAGCAGTGATTCAAGTTATTCATGAACCGCAACCTATTAATAAAAGGGGGTCATATACGGTACCGGAAATGAATAAATTTAATCAATTTAAGAATCGTTAAGTTCATAGTTTCTTACTCGTTTAAGTAATATTACTTTTATGTTAAGTACTTAATTAAGTTGTGCTTAAACTTATTTGTAATTACCTTTAGAATTACTATTTTTTTAATTTAATAAATGTTTTGAAGTTGCTTACCATTTTATTTATTTGTGTTATATACTTAAGTACATCTGTGCTTATAGATTTATTATTTTTCGAACAAAGCATTTTTCATTCTTTAAGTACCTATTCATTGCATCTTTGATAAACAAAATTTGGTACGATTATTCCTGATACTCCATGGTAAGTTCCAGTTAACTCAAAGTTTATTATATGAGTTGGAATACAAAAATACCGACAAAAAAAATAAAAAATACTGTAAATCTCAGAAAAACTAATTTTTCCACAAGTAGTTCTTATGGTTCATTGGTAAGACCCTAATACACATATACCACTATAATTTTAGTTCGTTATTCAAACAAATGCCCCAGATACAGATGTTTAAAAAAAAGTGTTGTAAAAATAGGTCCCAGTTACCCAACTTGACTTACCTGAAACTTTTCAATTAAAGTAATGTTTGTTTTTGTTAATTTTCAGAAAACAGAGTACCATGTTTCAAGTATTCTAGAATGATAAGACCATAATCAGGCCCACATTCCTAAATGCAATAATAATTATTAATTAGTATGTATAGATAATATAAACAGGCATGATCAAATCTAACATTTTTACCTCTAAAATCAAACTAATTTCGGATTCAATCAAACCTAAACCATTTGATAGAAAATAATATTCAACCGAAATAAGAAAATACATGGAGTTCAAAAAAATTATATATAAAGAAATTTTCTCACAAACTTTATGTTATAGACATTTTATTATTTAAATAACATTTAATTTGAAATATTATTTCGGTAGGTTTTCATCAAGAAAAGTTTTGATTTTTTTTAATTTACAAACTTTTCTTTTGCTTAATTTATTTAAAAAATAGTTGTATTAGTTAAAAAAAAACACTTACAACATTTAAAACTGGTATCTCTTAGATAGTTTTTAATTATAATACGTCTAGACTATTAAAAAACATCTATCATAATATATCATATTTGCTAAAAACATCAAAAACAAGACTATCTAAAAACATCTGAAGTTAGCAGTAAACAAATTTTAAATATTTCGGCTTGATGAGGATCTACGACAGTAGATTCCAATCCAACTTCTTACACCCAGGTGTACCTTAAGGATTGGGCCAACAAGGTTTTATCCTTATTGTGCCAGGCACGGGAGGGCATCCGTAATGTGCATTCGTAACACTCTTCTGATTGGTTTTTCATTGGTACAAATGGAGAAGATCATGGTAGAACATATTTCTTATTAATTTTTTATTCAAATTTTTTTTCGTTATACCCCGAAAGAATAATATTCATCATATCAATGAACCAATTCACAGATTTTGCAAATTTGCATATGTCAAGCTATGGTATTAAAATTATGGATTTATAAAAATATCATAAAATTCTACATAAATTACCCAAAATCATACGAACAGTTTTATAATAGCGATCGTGATAAAGTGTTATCAAATTTTACATTTTCTACATTGATTTCCTTAGTCAAAGTTTATTTTAACCTTCGAACGACAAGTCTGTGTCATAGGTGACACCTACGTTATTATTTTACCCGTCGGAATAAAAATAGCTATCGCAGCCCCCTGGCATGTAGTATACCTTCCTAGCTAACATTGAGGTAGATGTATAGCTAGTGCGGTGTTTCCCCGACTTATCATGTTTTCGTTAGCTAATTTTTAGTCGAGTGCCCGCGAACATAGGTGTCATATTTGACACTGCCTTGTTTATGTTCTAACTTTACTTAAGCTGTGACAATGAATTCGCGATTTATAACTGATTAAGAGATAAGAAATGAACTTCAAAGATTACACGAAGGAAGTGGTGGTGATATAAGTAGTTCAAGTGACTCGGGTAGTGAAACAGAAGATTGTATTTTATTAGATAATGAATTTGACGAGGATCTTCCTGGCGATGTACTAACTACTGTAGATTATGATGTTGGTTCTGAAAATGCTAGTCCTTACGTTGACGATGATATAAGTTTTATTTTGGGTAGAGATTTAGAAACTGTTTGGGCGGACAGAACACTAATTAGCAAAAATTCAAGAACTCCAAGCAGGAATATTGTGATCCACTTACCTGGGCCGAAAGGAAAAGCAAGAGGGGGCTTAAGAAATGTGATGATGTATTTTATTTATTCATATCTGACGATATTATTAATCTCATTATGATTTATACGAATGAAGAAATAGAGCGGTTAGCTACAAGTTATAAAGTAAAGCAATGGTATATTTCTAAAACGGATCCTGTAGAAATAAAATCATTTTTTGGTATGCTGCAGATGTCAGGAGTTTTGAAAGACACACAAGTACAAAAGACTAAACTTTTTGGTACGAAATTTTATTGTTGCAGGTATTTACACTATGTTCGAGGAACTAATAGTAGTATGTTACACACCAAGTTGCTAAAGCAGGCCATTTAATCTCACGTGCGAATTGCGAACCTGCGGTGGTGGGGGTAACGATAGCTACCCCCTCCACCAAGGGGTCGCAAGTACAAGAGATTTAATGGCGCTTTAGCCACGAGTTGTGTATACTATTTTATGCAATCCTAATAACAAGAAATCGAAGAATTTTGCGAAAAAGTGTTAAATTTGGATTGACATTGACAGCGGCACATTTAAAAATTTTAATAATTCAATTTGGTAAAATTAAGGGAAAATCATCATTTGATAAATTAAATCTCTCTGGCTCTCCAGGTTGGGGAATGTCGCTGTTTCTTTCACGGAAAGAAGCATAATGCAAAAAATTCCTATTGTAAAAAGGAAAAAGTTTATTATTGTAAAAAGGTTTAGCCGTAGATAAATAAATAAATAAACTACCGACAAAAAATAGCCGAAAAGAAAAATTGAAATAAACAGGTACAAATTAAATTATAAAAATTAAAGTGGCAGTTAAAAAGCGCATTGCAAAAGATAACGGTGTATGCAAAATTACTGCTATGTATCGAGCCCCACGTTGGGCGCCAAATAAATATATGCTATGTAACTGGCCTCACTGGCCGTCAAATTATAT
The DNA here is from genome assembly GCA_932274525.1 of Podabrus alpinus. Classification (NCBI taxonomy): domain Eukaryota; kingdom Metazoa; phylum Arthropoda; class Insecta; order Coleoptera; family Cantharidae; genus Podabrus; species Podabrus alpinus. Next base: position 29,465,114 of record OW026451.1, read on the forward strand.
AAATTTATATATGCTATGTTACTGCCCTCTAATTTCCCCACGTTGTTACAATGGGGAACATGCATGAATAAAAAATTTTTGTTAAAACAGTATTTTCCGATTAATCCTATATATTAAATATCAAATCAGCAAAAAATAACTTCTATTTATTGTATTTTGTTATAAGTAATCCATTTTAAAATTCAATGATAATTTAAAATAAATCATGTGACCTTTAAACGCGTTGCGTTTGCTTGCTTGCTTGCAATAACCTCACTTTCTTGTTTACTCTACTCGTGTAGAGTACTTTTTTTAACTTTTTTGTTTTTAATTGATTTAATTATGATAAATAACAGCTTTTAACACTAACAAACTTCAACTTCCAAAGCACAAAACCACAGAAAAATAATATAAATGAATGTAAAATTAGGACTTGTGACGTCACAAGTACATGGCAAATTGCGCGGTCGTTTCCTTCAATTCAAATTGACGGATTTTTAAATATTTTTTAAATTATTATCAAAACGAAAATAAATAAATTAAATAGCATTAATTAGTATAAATTAGTTATTTTTGATCCAACTACGCTATAAAAAAAATTTATGCATCTTCCCTATTAAATAAATGTGTGATGTTCCCTCTTACCTTGTTAAATAAATTATGCTTTTTGATAAATTTTCTTTGCTGCATTTATTAATTTTCAAAAATGAACAAGATTCATAATTTAATAATATTTAATCAATTGAATAAAATTGAAAATAAATTTTCCATGGCAATTTGATTTTTTTTATGAAATTTTTTATAAAATTTTGTAAAGAGTTGTCATGGAAACAATTAAAATTACGCAAACGCCTTATAACTAATAATAACAAAATTTCTTATTATAAAATAAATTATGCAATGAAATGTTTATAATTATTATTAACTTTCTGACCTTTTATTTTGTGTTTTAAAGTACGGCACTGTATAATTAAAATTTCTAACCTCACTTTCCAATTGCATTACTTTTTTCTGTGTAAATTTTATTATTGGTCGTTCACCCAACAATTTTGCTCCACATTCATAGCTGTGTTGATCCAGTTCAATTTTCATCAACTCCCACAATATTCATCACCATAAATTCCATATTTTTATTACGAATTTGTGAATAACCAAATAAATTTTATACAATTCACTTAATATCACCTCTTTTTAGGTTAATTCACATTACTTAACCCCGTTTCGGGTTCTTTTCATACATTTTATTATCAAAAACTCTGGATTACTCAATTTACGTGGACATCATCGTCAAATTATTGCCGTAACTAAGGTTAACAAACACGTTACCAAGGAAAATTATTTTGTTGCCAATTCCAAGGCCTGACTGTTTTTTGTTTTAATGTTTTTTTATTGGTAGGTAAAATAATCAATATTTTCGCCACTTGATTTTTAATTCAAAATTGTTTTTATAGGAATGACCCGCTAATTTGAATACGATGCACTGTGATTGTTTATTTGGAAGCGAATATTGTTCGTTCAATTTACTGTACCAATCCATTACATAAATGTCATCGATAAACCTTTTTTTAAGTTTGCATAACACACTAATCACTAATTAACCTAGTTTATAACAAAATTTTAACTAACATAATTTTTTTAACGAACAACTTATAACTAATAAATTTTACATGATCTAATATTTAATTTCATATATGAATTCATCATTTTGTCATTTTGCCATGATTTTTCTATTACTCAAACGTTTATTTAAATTTCTATTTTATTAACTTGTTCATCTTTTTACTTTGCTAATGCAGTCAAGCAAATAACATACCATTACTTTGTAATTATGCAATTTATAAAATTGTCTATTAATGTATCCCATTACAAATGATAACAGTGGTTGTAAAACGCCTACACGTCGAAAGAATATCTCATTGCAATGTGATAACGCATTCCTTTCAAGGAAGCGATAAATCATTCTAACGTAAGATAATATATAGCATGTAGACTTTTGTTGAGTCAATAATTATGTCATACTATGATCCCAAGGGACTAAATGACATCCCAAGGGACTAAATTTTAACGTGGGACTGAAGAAGGTCATTACGAACCGCAAAAGTAGTCATAAATCCACGATAAACACGCAAGGATTGCATAAAAATGATTATGGCACGAAAAGAAAGCGTTAATGGCTATAAAAAGATAGGTGTCATAATATATGACACCTCCTTGCTAAATACGTCCTGCAAGTTAGACTTGTCAATTGAAGGTCAAGTTATTTAAAAAAATTTTACACTGATTCTTACTTAGATTTTATGCTCACAAACTTTTGATTTCAAAGTTGTTATCTTCTTTAGGAGATTTGATATTATAAACAAAGATAATTTACAAAGAAAACAGATATTAGTTTTGTATTCAGAAAAACCATTTACGTAGAAGCATTTTAATTCATCATTATTATATGCAACAAAAATAAAATAAAATGCAATTTTAATTAACACCATCAACAGGTCTAGGCCGTTTCCTTGGATTAAATACTACATCATTTTTACTTCTTTGGATATTCTATTGGAATGCATACTTCCGTAACGATACATCTAAACGACACACTTCTTCTAAATACAGCAGTTATAGATCAATTTTAAATCTGCCATTGGGAATAAATGGAGGAAGTCTAGTTGCATCGACACAAAATTGCAGAAGTGATATGTAACATCCTGTAAATGAAAAATTTGAGATAATATTTTATTATGAGATATTTAATAATGTAAAGAATCTTTCAAAGAAAAAATTTGTCGATTTACCAAAATATTTTACACTGCCCAAACCTATTATTGTTTTAGATTGAATTGAAAAGGTATCGGAAAGTATTGTGACGATGTGGTCACATGGTCTGGACCTCATAAACAAAAGGGGATATACGCATGTTAGCGACTCATCCAAAAAGGGGACCTAAAATAAGAATGCATTAGCAATATCCCAATATCGAACCCGATAATCTACAATAATATGTAATTGAGGGGTTTATTCGCTTTATGTTTTGCTCATGTGAATGGTTTTGAACGAATAACAGCTATGCATTTGCATAGGAATTTAGCAAAATAATATCTTATTAATATTTTTGAGGCAATATAAGAAAATATCGTTCTTAATAACTAATTGAAGGGTACGTGTAAAAGAGATTGATGAAGATCAGAATTGTCTTCTTCATTTTTCTTTGTTGAATGTTTACACCTTTCTAAGGGACACATCCAATGTGAAGGACTGCGATACTCTGAAAAAAGACAATATTGGGTTTTAACAAATTTTTGTGTATAACTTTAAGAAAAGATATTGTATCAGTATTAAGGGGCACGACAAAGACGATTTTTGTGAGGTAAGTGGAGTGGATGATAAGCAGGTCTTAAATGTTAATTTTAAGTGTTTTTCGGGGATAACTTTCGTGATTTTGATATTTGAACGTCACCGAAGCTATCGGAATGTTCAGAAATACCCCGGGAATAACTTTAAAATATGCATTTAAGGAGATGTTGATGTTGCCAACGCCTGGAATCAGACACGTCACTTGAAGAAGGAGCAAAAAGTGTGGGGTGAAAAGGACGCAAAATGTGAGAGACATAATATATAAGTAATGTCAAAGTATGAGGACATCGAGAGGATACTTCCCTCAAATTTAATATTTGTCATGTGGGATAGCTATAGAAACTGCATATTAAATTTCAGTTAAATCGGTGACGAAATATTATTTCGGAAGAAGTAAAAACAAACATTACAACATGAAAACTGTCATATCCTCTAAAAAAGTGTTCGGAAGGTAAAATACTCGAAGATTTTTGGAGGACAGGTTGAATGTTCGAGTATTTTTGCCTTCCCAAGCGGCTGTTGCATTGATTGTTTATCGAAATTAGATCCATTGCGGCGCATAAAGCCTAAATTTCTTGGAAAAAACTTCTTATTTTTATTCTAACGAGCGTAGCTCTGGGCAGCAGGCGTACGGCCTCGTAACTCATATATGCAAAATGACCCTACACATTTTCCGGTATAAACCCCAAGGAACCTGTCCAATCAAGTATTTTCCTAGGAATATACTCGGAACTACATATTAATCCCGATAGTTTCTCGAGGACATGCTGTGGTCTCATTTGTACAAGCTAAAATAGAGCTCTCTCATTGGTTCAACAGTAGTTACAATATTTTTGATATGAATAATCGTTTATACAGTATCCGAAACGGATATATGGATACTGGACTGAGTAGCACATCAACATTCCTTACCGGCCTAGGCAACCGGCTCTGTATAGCAGCATCCGATTTGCTAAATTTAAATTTCGCAAACGCGCTCTCCATCATTCATCGAAGCTGATAGGAACTGCTGTTGATGTTTGAAGTTTAAGTATTTGGTTCAGTCAAGTTATGAACTTATCAATCAATGAAAACCACAAAAAGACTAACTATTCTATCCAGAACTTTGTACAAACTAATAATACCAAACCATGCATTACGAACAAATCCAAATTAATATTAATGATTACATTCCAACAACTGTGTCAATAGAATACTAACAAAATCAAAACCAATATGACTGTTGTTAAAACATGTGAGAACAGTACCATAAGGCGACAATCCTGGACGGATATAACGAAAATCATCACACCTGTCATTATATGAAGAACTAAAATACCCATAGAGCCGGTCTAAGAATTTTAATCAATGAGTTAAGGGTCATTCACATCCACGTAACGTACGTACTGGACATACAATACGTAACGTAGAAAACGTAGTCATTTGCCATTCACATCCACTTAGTTTACTATGTTTATACTATGTTTCCATAGAAACGAAAAGCACGGGCACCTGTATTTGCATTGGCTATCGGTTGATACAAGTTGAAGTTGAACAAACTTTTTGTTACGTTACGTTACGTCTGCCATGTTTTTTCAAATGTGAATGGTGCCATTTGAAACAATGCATTTCAACTTTCCTTACGTTACGTATTGTATGTCCGGAACGTACGTTACGTGGATGTGAATGACCCTTTAGATACTACGCAGATACTATTTGGATATTTTTACACTTTTTATATTATATTATATGTGCATTTTTCATATGAATGGAGGCCTCGAGACTAAAAAGGCAGCGGACGGATAACTAACACAGATTCGTGCGGCGCGACTGGATTCAGATAGCACGAAATGGAAAGGATTTTCGAATTTTAAGGGACGCTTTTTTTTTGGTGCTATAATTATTAATGATGCGTAAAATGAAACTGCAACTCTGGATGGTATTACTTTTGTCCATTTTTTAAATTCTAAATGATTTAATTTTTATTATTTAATGCGCTATTATTTTATTATTTAATAATAACTTTTAATGATGAAACTTTGCTTTGTTTCAAACTTGTCAGTATATAGTAATGAATTTTTGCATATTGACGTTGCATTCGTATGTCGCGGGTATTTTAAAATCCCCTATTATTATGTAAATAATTATTATCGCTTTTTATTGCGTTTATTAATTTATTCGTTATCCATTATCTATCCATTAAAGATTAAAGTATTACATTTACATTAATAATGATCACGTTATTATAGTATGATAACATTGACACATTATTATATTACATAAAAACAGTGCTATACCATCTTTAATTCGACATTTCACCAATGACGATCTATAGTCCATCCGTTTTAAGAATGCAAACCTAAATTATACTAAAACTGTAACTTTGGAGCGTGATTGGATTAAAAAATTTACACACGTTTACACTGCCGAAATTTACCTGCGATTGTTGGCTCACGAATATCTTTTTGTTTTTCTCGTCCATACACTTAAATTATTTGACGTTTCCCTGTATTAATAGAACTTACCGTTTTAGGGGACCTCTACTGCAGACTAAAAACGGATGGACTATAATTATGGGTAATGGCCGTAGCAGTTGCGTGTATCGTGTAATCTCAGGGAATGCCAATGTGAAGTGGTCACCAAAATCATGCAATATAACTCTATTGGACTTTTTTCTCTGAGGTTATGTGGAATCATTGGTGTCATTGATAAAATAAGTGCCGATTTATGCGGAAAGGGATCAAGAATTGGTGTTCCAGAGATCATATTTTAAAGAAATGCAAAGGCGGTCATTTACATGAAATCTTTAAGGGAAAAAAAAGAAGAGACAAAATATGACTAAAAGGTGATAACTTTGATGGCCATATAACTGCATGAACGGTAGAAGATATTTAAAAAAAATTATAAGAAACAATTTTATTTCTTATTATATTCTTAATAAAAAGGGTCCTATGCAATTTCCTCATGCGGGTACTCTGGAAGGTAACATACTCAATTTTATTTATTTATATCTATTACTGCGATCATCTTGGATTAATGACGTCATGAAAACCATATGACACAATTTTAAGGTAAACACCCGGTACCACACCGCTGTAAATTATATAAGAAATCATATTGGGGTGTACCTACAAAAGTTATTTCTAAGAAAGATGCTATAGTGATTCTCTGGCCACTCTACGAGCTGTTGCATACCCCAATATGCACCGCACAGCCATCCCAAACAAAACAAGTAAATACATATAAATAGATGAACTTAATATTCAATTCAATCGGTCGTAAAAACCATGCAGATACATTATAATACTAAAAAAACATGTTTGTGTTTTCTGGTATCCAACGCCTCCTGAAATTCAAGTTTCGCATGTTATGCAGTTGAAAATTTTTTGAGGAAAATCGAATATTAATTACATAAAATTGCTAAAGGTTGGCAATTTGTTTTTGCAAATACTGTTATCTAAAAGAATAATAAGCAAAATATATCGATAAATAAAGTGAACTTGATACTGCGACCTCGAAAATAAATGAATACAAATGGTTTGTGTTTTGAGTAGGGAAAACCTTTACTTCAATAATATTCCCATATTTATTTCACCTTTATTTTTTACGACACTGTTAAGCGACTTCTAGAAGCTACATCCATGAAAGATACATGAGGACATCCCTATCTAATAAAACTTAAGTAATTTTCCTGTAGTTTAAGACCGTGTCGTAGTTATAACATTGCAAACCTTAGACCTTCGCATAAAATATTTATATTTTTAATTCCTTTTCCTAGTTTTGATGGATACTTGTACTTTAACCCACGATATTAAAAAAGACCAATAACGTAAGATTGAAAAATGTACAAGAAATGTTTTGGGTATCTTTTTACATGTAACTGTTTAATTATTTATATGCTCATTTATTTTATTGCAATCTTTACAGGAAAGGTAAATTATTATTAATAAAAAGGAATTTGTATAAATTGAATAGAAATTTTGGTAAATTTCGGGTGAGTACACATTAAGCGAATTAATGCTCAACAACAAACGACGATCATTTATTGTTCGTTCGTTTACAATTCGCAGTGATGCTGCAGCACCCGAAAGAAGTTTTGTGCTCATTTACTCCCGAATTTTCAGTCAGCACAAATTTTGTGGTAACTAAAAACTGTAGCACTGCAACCAATCGAACATTTCTAAAATCCGGTGTCGGTGTAGAAAGCCGCAGGATCTAAATTCTGAAACCATTCTCAAATATTGGTTGCTCGAAACCGTCGTTAAAAAATGTAAGTCTCTATACTCAACCTTAGCAGTGAGGAGAGTATTCGGTAAAGATGGTGACGTTTTTGCAATGAAGGAATGAAATAAAATATAAACATCACATTGGCAAGTTATGGGTAGTATTTAATTTAACAAGAAAATGGTCAGCATGATAAAATCGCCATCAGTACAATCAGATAAATATAGAAAAGGTAAATGATTCAAATGGATTATCGATTTCATAATACTGATAACAGAGCGGAATAAATAAATTCATTAGGTAATCTGGTAATTATGAATATTACAATAAGTCGATATTAATGATTAGTAACGATAAATGGATATTCCGTACGAGCACCCCTCGGCAGTATTAAACCGAATAATATGACCGCTAATTGCGCTATACAAATACGCTCCCGGGTGAATACAATTATCAACAGGATTGTACTGTATTGTGTAGACATATTAGTAAAACGCAACCAAAGGTTATATTAATAAAGTGCACAATAATTTCAAATTCCCTATTAGTATGTTGACTGATGTAAATAATAGGGTGAAAATCACAAGTTTCTCCCATGGTGATAAAATATATTTTATGTATATGTTATAGTGAACTAAGTATTCCAATTAGATTATTATAGTCGTAATCATGTTCTTTAAATTCTGTACACCAGTTGAGAGAGGGCGCGGAAAGCTTGGATTCAAGTCCTGATGTAACTAAGTACACACATAAAAAGTTATAGCAATTTTAATTGTCTGAATATCATCTAACTATTTAAGTCGGTATAAGGACAACATTTTCAAGGTATGGAATCATTTTCTCACGACATTATGTAATGTCACGTTTTCCATAAATGTTACCTACCAAGATTTATTCCGAAAATAAAAAGTATAAACTTTAGCAAACTTTTACATTTGGTATTTTAATATTACAACTTTGCCAATTAGTTTGTATGCATCACAAACTTAAGGTTGTAGAAAATAATAGGGACGTGGTGATGCACATTTAGATGCTATATAGTTAAGGGATACATTGTATAGCGGTATTCATGTTTAGCAATTTAATTATTTAACAAGTTTATGTTGTAGGTACACAATATTATCGCTTAATGTCACCTTTGGAAAAGCTCGGTTGCACTGATTGTATTTGCACTATCAAAGTACTTTATAAATTAATATAACCAACTTTGATCGGTGTTTCATAATATAATGTATATTACACACAAAATATGAAGCCCTAGAAAAAACTGTATAACTTTTTTTAAGGATTCAAAATGACGTCCATGTTTAAATGTAAGTTTAAATAGCATAATCGATCTGCATTAAATTATGTAAGATAATGTGAAGTTTATCCTGTAATCAAACTCGAAACAACTCCTTTAAATACACATACGAGTAGTTTTTACTTATGCTGACTAAAATATATAATAAGGAAAGGTAGTTTATCCTTAAAACAATAAACAGTACTTAGCGCTCCTGTTGATTGATATACTATTCTTTAACTAGATTTTATATTTATAAAATTGTTCTTTATCGTTAACTTACTATTATCGCACGATACAACACAAGGGTAGGACAATACTCAAAGATTCAGCGAGTACAGGTTTTAGCAAGGAGATTGACACTCGCTCCGCTGCGCTTCGCTCGTGCAATCTCCTTGCTAAAACCTGTACTCGCTGAATCTTTGAGTATTGTCCGAACCCGCGTTGCTGTTGCGGTGATAATTCCGTGAAGAAACGCCACAACTTAAAAGCACAACATCACATACGAAAATCGACATTTCAAACGCCATTTTTAATGTCGAAAATTGTGAAACAAATTGACCATAATCGCATCACAATCATTGCAAAAAAAAATCAAACAAAAAATTTCGTAAGTACCGAAAAAATGGAAGCATAATCGCACTAAATTTGTAATATAAAATTCGTTACTATAAAATTCGTTAGAAGTACATTGCTTTAAGTGAACTCGGGTTGTAAATAATGCGTTGAACCGGTTTCACATCGCATCTGTTGAGTGCGTTAGTCATACACACTATAATAATTATAATATTCGAAGAGATTTTTTATTACGTATGAATTCTTTTGCGCTCTACTACAAATTACCAGAATATTCGATATTCTGGTAAGGTATTTGGAATATTTTTTATTTTCGGATATTATTCGACTGTGCATGCGTTGTACCCATTTAACTACAATGTAAAATAACGCACGCTGATTGGTCGAAACGACAAAATTTGACCCTGAACGGAATTATCATTAATATTTGTCAATCATCATGGAACGCTACACAATCGCTCGACGTATTAAAGCCACTCGAAATTATCATTAAAAATTCTCTTTCTATTCGAACACCTCATCGTGTTTTTTTAAATTTCTGGTCGCAATTCGTCGAAAGTCATCAAGCAATACTTGAATGAATATCATCATTTTTCTAGTTTTGCCGAGAATGTTACTGCTGTACGTAAATGTGTGAATGGCGATTCAAGATGGCAAATTCTTCGTCGTTCTCAACAATTACTAAGCTTTTCAGCGACTTTAACTTAGCTACCTGAAGTCACAGATTCCTTTATTACTAGGCTTTACAACCGCTTGAAGTCGATTCTTTATCATTTCCCTAAATGTTCATGTGAATTCATTATCAAGATCATATAGGCAATCATAGCAGTAGTTTGGTGTGATTTCTCTGGTTGAGCTACAAAGCTGAAAGTGCGACTTCAAATCTATCTTATATTCGGTTATGAACGTCTTGCGACATTTTCCCGATACCTCCCTGTCTCTGCTCGTTGCGTGTTGAAAATGTGTGACGAGCACAGAGGACCTACAGCTTAACGTGGATTCCGAACCACGGGAATAGACGATTTTTACACCGCCTACTCCATCAGGGAAGTTTTTTTTAGCCATAAATAATGATCTTCAAATACTTCAAATACCGGACTTTATTGTGGATTTAAGTATTGGTCTAAATTTACATAGTAAGCCTAATCAATTGAGAGAACATCAAGATTAAATTGGTAAAACACTACAAGTTTCTGACAACAAAGCACAAATAATTCAAAGCTCAAATTTCAGTTCTTCCAATGGAGGTTTTCGTCTATAACTTGCTTAGTTTTATTTTTACAAAAACTCATCTTTGGACCAAAATTGAATAGCAGAAAATTCTCTACAAAATAGCATCAGTTACTTCAGTAATGTAGATAAAATGTAAGACAATTTGATTCAGAATAAGAATTATTCAAAAATTTGGTTACAATTTCAATTTTTTACCATAAAATGCATAGATGAAATCTTACGCAGGAGGTTTTAAATAATAATTATTTGAACCTTTAATATTTCATAAGCTAAACCGTTTAACGAATGTCTCACTCGACCGGTCGTTATCTGTCTCTGCTGACGCACACCATCCCGAGTTTGTTTTAGTATATTTAGTAATAATTTACAAATTTTGATTTATTCATAGGGTGATTATTTTAATACTTGGCCGAAACTCATTTTGGCTGTTTTATAATCGACGATAATTTTTGATTTTGTTGAATCCTTGATCCAAGAGTTCTTGATATTCCAACAGACAGCTGTCCATGATTGTAAGAAGTATTCGTTTGTCTTCCAGAGTATTGTGAACATTTGAATGAATATGACAAATCAGTTAGAATCCTTACAATAATATAACGTTCTCACCTCCAAGTCGTCCATTTAGAATCCATGGCACAATGACATAAGCATATAATGCCTTCACCTTACACAGTTTTGATGGATCCAAATTTCTTAACGGTATAATTGGAGATTCAACTTTTAGCACTAATTTGTGTGGCTGAATTTTGTATGGATTCAAATAGTAACTAGAACATTTTACAGAATATCTTGTCGCTTCGTCTTAATTAATAGGTTTATCTCCGTTCGATGATTAAGTCCGAATCATTTCTTAAATGGATTTGTTGATTTCCTCAATTATGATGTTTAGTGGTGCTAGAATTTCACATATCTTAAGCTAATTGCGATTCAGAATATTTGCTCCGATGCTTGGATACACGCAAATGGTGAGACTTCAGAATAGGTCAAATTTTCTTGTTTTTACAAGAGCTTGATTTTTCAGTTTTACTTATTGGTTCATTTCCGTTGCCACTGTTGAGCAGATACACATAACTATCAGATTGTTGAACTCTCGTATTGGTCGTGAGCTTTGTTGTTGTGATGTCTCTGTGAAGCTGTGATGATTTCAGTTAGATTTTGATTTCATCAACCGTCGCCTCTTGGTATCACTGCAATCACCAGCAAGGACTACTACTATAATCAAACCGCCTATAAGAATTTTGATAATACGAATACCATGTAGTGTTCAGTTGACTGCCTCAAATCCGTGCGTATGCTTCATCGAGATTACACCCAGAATAATCATTTGTAACAAAATTTTATTCATTTCGCTACTAATTTAAATAATATTTAAATTTTATTCATACATCTAGCGCCACCTCTTAACAAGCCTTTCAACTGCATCTCACAGCGAACTTTTGTTTGATAAGTAAGATAATCTCATGCGCATTAAAAATAAATTCTGGTTTGACGAGCAAACTGAAAGGTCGACATTTTGTGTTCGAGTGTATAAAATCGATAATTTTGATTCGATTTTCGATCATCAGTTACCTTAAATATCGTGCGTGTTATATTTTCACCGTAATAACGGATATAAGTGAAATTAAGCGTATTCGTCGATATCAATCTTACCTAATTCAACCGTGTTGGATTATAATTTTTTTATCTCGTTCGACCACACATTTTTCCATCGTACGATAAACGCTCAGTATTACCAACTTGATTTGGTGAAAAGGACTGGTGATTATTTTAACAATCAACTTGCTGTCAATTTGGATGATTGATTATTTTTTGGACAATCATCATCATTATATCATTGGATTATATAAGTGTGGCATTCCATCACATAATACTAAGGGGCGTCAGTCCATCATCGTTCCATCCTGCCAAAACCTGTTATCGGGTCATCACGTCGGTGTCTTCCGTTTTTGGATCTCAGAAGGGAACCGTAATATCAACACTTGCAACCCCATATCCATTCAAGAAACCGTCTGTCACCTTAATTTTGTAAACTTACCGGAGCTCTGGGTAAGGTATCATATTCTCTTGTTTTGTTTATGGTGGTATATTAATTTGTGTTCATTAAGCCAACTTTTGCATTGGCGGGGCGCCCTTCTGGTCTCCCCAGTTTGTGTAACATCTTTGACGTGACGCTTGTCAATTTAATTAACGTGCATTTATTATTGAGCACGTTTCAGCCACGTATGTTTTGATGTTTTTACTGCATTAAATACCGTCACACAATTATTATTGTTTTATTTCAACGGAAGCGTATCCTCATTTTTTTTCAGCATTGCACGGAGTGGGACTCACTGCCCTCGTTCACCGCAACATTCAGGGGTTAGCTTATATCAACATCAGGGTACTCACGAATATAAGTAGAAAGTTTTATTTTCTGCGTGAGTCGTGTTCTTTTCTGAGCTGTTCCCTCATTAGGAACAGGGAGAAAAGAGCGAACGTTTCACATTCTTTAGTTTCCAGCAGTACCTTGGTCTTTGCACTTCTTCTATGATGAATCGATGATGGCGGCTTTGTTGACTATCGGTTCATGTGAAGATAAAGAGGAGAATGGCACTTTTAATAATATACTGATGTCTCAAAAAGCACCTCACTATTATTGGGTGGCAGATGAACCTAAATACAAATTGTGCGAGGAATTGGCTGAAACTAAGTAACACATTTTGTGTATGTATCCGACCTTAACAGCAAAGATGCAATAGTACCTCGGTATTTCTTATACGAAAACCGAAAAAACAGCCGAAAATAATATTGAAAAATATTTAAAAACTTGGATGCTTTACAGTTGGTGAAGAACCTTTTTATTAGGATTTGGCACGATCTTCTCTTAGGATTTTCCAAATCACCTATTCCTTTGGTTTTCGTAATTGTAGGTAATAATAGCTGACTTATATTTACATTTATAATTGAAGTGATACTTTTAGGTCACCATGTAAGTATTATATTGATCTTCTTGTTCTTTGTGTGCCGTCTCCTATCGGAGGTTGGCGATCATAACAGCAATTCTCACCTTCGACACCGCTGCCCTAAAGAGTTCTATAGAAGAGCAACCGTACCAATCCCGCAAGTTCTTCAGCCAGGATATTCTTCGTCTTCCGACGTTTCTTTTTCCTGCTATTTTTCCTTGTATGATTAACTGTAGCAGACAATACCGTTCTCCGCGCATAATATGTCCCAAATACTCTAATTTTCTCTTTTTTATATTGTTTTAATCAGTTCTCGTTCCTTGTTTACCCGATGCAAGACTTCCTCGTTTGTCTTTCTTTCCGTCCACGATATTTTTAGCATACATCGATATATCCATAATTCAAAGGCCTGATCAAAATATTATTATTTATTAATAATTAATATTATTACAAATTATATTGATCAAAATATTATAAATTTTCATATAATTGGAAATTTTATATCAACATAGTCGTACCTACCTATTTATAAAATTAATATTGAGAACTGAAAATATCTGCTTATTGAGATGTTTATTGCATAATGTCGTCAATTACTTGACGATTTTCTTTGTAGTACAGGAATCGTCTGATGAACTCATATTTTATTTCGAAAACTGGATTGGTTTAATGTTCGAATGTTTCTTTACGCTACCAAGCTAAGTGTTTTATTTCACCTACCCATAGTTTCTAACTGCGGTTTTCTCTAGAACCAAAGCTAGAACTTAGTTCATAGAAATTAAACAATTTTGGTATTTAATGGTAAAACTTTATTCATAATCACTTGATTATAATAAGAAAAAAGTTCGTAAAAATATCTCTACAAAATTATCAGCATGATATCAGGAATTGAAACTTTATGCAACTTTGTTGTAATAGATATTGATAAATGGTATAATAGATTAGTTGCAATTGAAATGTTTTATAGAATAAAAATAACATAAAAACTGACAATATTAAAAACGAAAATGTAGTTAAGCATCAAGAATCACTTGGACCAGTTGAGGTCATCTAAAATGAAACGTATCTCTCACACTATTATTTTCAAGATGACGGACGGCACGAAGTGCAGGGAACATTTGCAAAATTATTATTATCCCACCAGAGGAGACCGAAAAATAATCGAAAATCCTTGACATAGAGAAATCAAAATCTAATCAGTTCGGCGATTGATAAAATAATGTGATTACCGAAAGAATTTTTGAAATCAGTTCACACCGGTTCGATCCGCTGACCTTAATATTGTGTATAAAAATTGCAAGAAAATCGATTTACTAAGATTACGTGATCGTAATTTTTGGCGGCATAACTACCTACGTTCGTTGCATATTTTTAAAAATTCCAAATCGTGTAGGTATTTAAATTAATATTATTATTGATATTTTTTTTTAAATCGTAGCAGCACGTTAAAATATATTATATAAAAGCATCTGGTTCTTAATATTTACGAAAAAGCAATTTTATCACTGATACAAGTATTTGAAGTTAAATTGTTTATACAGAATATTGAATGTTTTAGATCAAATAAATGCGTACCATTCGCAGCAACTGCGGCCTACCACAGGGTCCTATTATAATCGATTTCCCCTTAAAGAAAAGATAAACACTGCACATGCTTAAAATAAGTATTTCTTACATTATAAGTTTAATCACGTTTTTTATGTAGGTACATTATTTGTATTGCAAAAACTTGAAAATTACATATTATTTTACTATTAAGGTTCGGTTATTTATGATAATCACCGTTTAGTAATAAAATAATTAAGAACCATTGAAGCGGAATACATTTATAAAATACTTGTCATGATATTGACTTCAAACCACGTTTCTGTATCAATTTTTTATCAATCCAGCCATGAAAGACATATCAAGTGCTTTTACATTAATTTGTCGTTAAAAATTAAATTAGTGATTCATCATTATTCTGTGAATCATTGTAACCCCAAGTATCTGCATAAGTCAATTTAATACTAGGGGCAACTTTTGCAAACTAGATGCATTTCACTCGATTGTAATTTAGTATGCAGCTTTAGTTATTTCGGAAATATATTTATCAATATTTTATATCACTTCCGGTTATATTGGGGGATATATCATTACAATCTAAAAATATAAAAAACTGCGATTTACTAAACTACATAAAACCAGGAAGCGATGCAGCCGTAGTATACATATACATAAATGTAACATGCAATAAACATTCATGTTAGAATATTATGCATTTTGCGTGATTGCAAAATAAAAACAGGGAATCACAAACATGTTAATAGTTTAGTAATAGGTGAACATTTTTTAAATTTTATTTAACGATAAACAAAGTTATGTGACAAAAACTATTAAAAAAGAACTAAATAAAGAAATAATTGTAAAAATGGTAATAAAATGAAGTTTGTTATTAATATTTAATTTTAACCACATTTAATTAGTATATTAATAACGACGTTATTATAGGGTATTGTACATAATATTTAAATGCGCGTGCAAAAATCCACCCTTTTGCGTGAGTAGTTGGTATGTCTGCAAATTGTCATGTACTACATTATTATGGGTTAATGCAGGCTTTCTGATGCGAGGGTGCATTCGTAATTACTATATTGTTTTATGGTCTACAATTGTTGGAAACTGTCTGCATGTAAACTAAAATAACGAAAGGTGTTAATACAATTTTTGAAAATAATTGCCAGAATAATTTTGCCAATACAAACTAAAACAATTTTCTCAGCCAGTATTCTGCTATCTTCTGCGTAAAAAATATTATTTTATCCTTAGACACTTTTAATTAACATAAAAAATTTAAGAAGCTACCTATCAAATTTATTTTGGAGCTTTCGGTAAAATGTAACAAAAAATGTTTCTTACATTTTAAGATGACAGCAAAGTTATTGACTTCCGATATGATGGCTTCTTTCAATTTTGTTTACACTATTTTTAGACAGCGTTTGTTCATAATACATTAGTTGCATTTTAAGTAAAAAATAAATCAAAATAAATTTTCTTAAGCATCGATTGATTATTCTCATGTTTATCGATTCTTTTTTATTCGGTAGGTTAACCTTAATTTCAGAACAATCAATAATAATTTTGCAAGTGTTTAACATGGAATTTGAACCACAATAAACCAATAAAATTTGGATGCAAATTTGAAGGACCAACTTTCGCTTTCGTATTCTTGCAAGCAACCCAGTATACCAAAAGGCTGGAGCACACAAAATGTTCCAATATTAATGGCTATATGAACAGCTTCATTTAGTTAATCTGTTTTTGTTTTTTTTTTATTGCAGTCGTTATTAGTCATTATGACTTAATGATAAAAAGCTCGTTCGCAATTTACAAATCGGCCAAGCTTAAAAAGTTACGATGGACGTGGCTAGTGGCGCTGTAATATCGTTTGTTGTGTCTGCTTTGTGCATATTTTTCTTGATTTACTAAAACTTCAAGATGGTCGCGCTATAATTACGATACAAGATAGCATGTTGGAAATAATTCAAAATAAAAATTCTGTTAATTCAATAATTAATAATATTATAAACAATAAAATCAAAAAGTTGGATAAGTTACCTGTGTATAGTATATATTTAATTTTATAGCTTATAAGTACTTGTAGATACTTATTTACTACAAAATTTATTTTAAAAATTGCTTTCGGTGAGTTGGAATAAAAATTTTGTGCAAAGTGCACTATAATACCAAAAAAATTTAAATATTTATTTAACCTTGCCGAAGAAAATGTATAAAAGATTCAGCAAACTATCGATTTTATTTAACCATTTTCTAGAAAATGCTATAAAGAATTGAGAGAATAAACGGATATTTGCTTTTAAGAAAAAAGAATTTTATTTTGTCGACTTCCAACAAAGAAAAATAAAAATTAAAACAAATGTTTATTAAAAGTTACTGTAAGAGTAATTTAAGTTACAAGGAGAAAAATATTTAGTATCACCTTGGTAATTTCCAATATATTTTGGAATTTAACGCAAAGTTCTTATAAAGTGTCACACATTATATACTACTAAGTTTATTTATTTAATGTATTTAGTAATTAAAGAGTACTTATATCAGCAATTAAGTTGTACTTATGCTGAATATAAATTCCTGATCCTAAATTAGTTCGAGATTAGTTACGCTTTACAAAAGTAAGGATGCTGCAAATATTAGCATGCAATTGCAGCATAATATCTAAGTTTAAATCCACTGCAACGTGCAATTGTAGTTTATGGTTATGATTTGATGTTGTCTGCACTGAATTCTCCTTTCAACTAACTCAACGTATCACAATCAGGCATATATATCAAAGAATGGATTTACATTTAATAATGCTATATCTCTTAAGTGCTGTCCATATGTTTCAAGATTGAGCGAACTAGTTTTCAAAATAAGCAAAAGTTTTTTTGAATAAGAAGTTCTAACCTTTGACTACGCTTGTTTTAGAAATGATTCACGTTAAACCGTAGTCAAGCAACCCAATAACTATTAAATCTTCATTTATTTTTAACTCGCAGACGACGAAGATCAATATTGTCTCCTAGCGGTGTGAAAGATCAGATACCAATACGGCAGTAACAAAATTATATTAAGATTAAGAAAATAAATTGTAGAAACCGAAGTTTAAGTGTTTTAGCTCCAGTTTAAAAAATTTAAATTTAAGTATTTAGAAGTCAAATACAAAAAGCGGCAATCACTTATTGACTTGCGAATTTGCATTTTTTTATTACTCAAAATTAAATGACTGTATAAGCTAAAATATTAATACCCACCATTTTTAATTAATATAACAGATGCTATTATTGAGCCGCTACGTTCCAGTGATTTTCATTGAGGCCAATTAACTAAAGACCGCGGAAGCAGAAAGAAACTAAAGTAATATTTTTGTTTGTTAACTATACACATACTCGTATATGTACTTATTTCAGGTTCTGTACTGTTTACTCAGTTTCGGGTTTTCCCTGTCCGTTTCTGTTGTATCGTGTTATGAACACAGGGGACCTACAGCTTAAAGATAAATGGTGAAATTGACAAAGGGATGAATGCATTTCTGAAAGTAGCTAGGAGTATGTAGTTTGTTGCAAAGAATAAAGCAGTATCGAAAGGGGCAAAGATTAGGGTGTATAAAAGTGTGTTAACGCAAACTTCGTTGTATGGATAGGAACAAACACAGGAGTAATGTGAATGTGCGATAAGAATGAGATATATTTAAAAAAAATTCGTACAATAGTTTGAAATAGCTACCTAATCAACTGATTCAGTTTTAGTTACATTTTCACCTACTTAATTTTTTAAATACATTTTTAAGAAAACTGTATGAAAGAATTTGTCAAACTTATAGTGATGATTCAAACTAATCAAAATTGGTTAGGTAGTTGAACCAAGTGGGTAAATGGAAAAATTATATTATGTTATTTAAAATGTGTATTTTCGGAAGATAAATTGAGCGTTGTATTAGGTACCTACTGTACTGATTACAATTCAGGATATTCCAGGTTTTAATCACTGACTTCACATAATTTATAAAGCTTGACAACGTTCCAATTAAATGAGTCCAACCGGTATCGATACTGGTAGATTATGATATTGACCCATACAAATAATAGACTTTCTAACTAGATTACGCGCTTACTAAATTGGCGACTAAGACTGATTAGATGGCTCTCTATTTACTGACAGAGTATTTACTGATAGAAATTTAGTTACTACGACTACTTACCGGATTTTCTACGATAGAAATTTGCTTTTGACTTGAGTCGGGCTTTTGACACCACAAATGTGCGTTAAGAACTTCAGCTATCATGAACCCATCCATCAATGCCTAAAGGCTTACCCCAGAGAGTGAAAGATTCTAGTCAATATTATTTGCGTTCGGGTGTTCCCCAGTATTATGTATGTAATTTATTTACGATCTAGGTATATACCTTATACTATTGTATTTCAGTTCATGAAATAATACGACAAATTGAATATTTTAGATGCAGAGAATGAAGAATAAATTATATTCAAGTTGACATTGTAACCAATTTTTATATTCCTCATTTTTTCCGTTCTCATTTCCCAATTAATTAAACTTACTTCGGGCCTGAATCAAACCGAACAAATTGTGCAGATTGTGGACACCAACTTAATTCCTATGTTTTGTTACCTAACCTAGCCTAATTTGCTGGTGCAATAAAACAAACCAAGCTCGTTGGAGATTTGTTATAAGGTATATTGTGAGTCTAAACCAAGAGAGCTAAATAAATTGTAATATTACACAATTGATTGAAAAAATAATTTTGGTTTTATCATTATAACCATAGCAGTGGTTTGGTCTGATTAATGGTTGAGTTACAGCGCGGAAATTCTGAGTTGGACGTTAACCGTTAAATGAGTTAACCACGCTATTGCATACACCACGTCAAAATTTGTATTTTGATAAAACGATCAAAACATTTTGTTTCATCTAAAAACATTTTGTCTGGAAACATTTTGTTCTATCATGTTTTCAAATGAAACAAAATGCAATTTAATGCAACAAAATGTTTTGTCTCGTTTGCCAGTGTGCATGGAGCCTAAGAATCAAACCCGTGAATCATATAGCGACAGTTCAGCCATCATTCTCTCATCTTCTTTAACTGTCGTACCTAGTTCATACATTTTTTATAAATCGTAATAATTAAAAATTTATAAATTTAAAAACTATACAAGAATTTAAAATACAAAAGAAACAAAAACGATTTATATGAGCATGATCGTTAGGTTGATAATATAATATTTTATTATAATATCTTTGGGTATACTATAAGTAGAGTCCATATTAAAATAAGTATTATTTCAGAGTTTTATTCTAATATTTATTTTTGACCACAGTAGCAAAAGTTTTCTATCTTTTTTATGGAATTTTTATGTGTTTATAGTTATTTTTATTATGAAACTAATTATAGGCCTAAAAATTCGAATTTTTTAAAAATTAGTCTACACGAGTACTGATATATAAAAAAATATACACCAACCTCCCATAAAATTTTATATATGGGTTATCCTATGCCAATATAATGTTATTTTATTGTAATGTCACGAAATACTGCTTAAAAATATGATTATTGATGTTTTTAAGGTCATTTACATTTTATGTAGGATATTATTTGATCATAATTCTGTATTATATGAATTCAACAAAACTGAATCTAAGCTAATTCTGAACTACTACTAACCATTCGCATCATTTTTAGTTCATATATGGTTCAGATTAACCTGTATTAAGTTCATCGTAAGTGACCTCTGATGGCTCCCGCATTTTTCCACTATATCCAACCGCGTCTTTCACCCCATCAACCACCCATTGGTAGCATTTAACAATCAAGTTCGCCCCAAACTTTTAAGGAATTGTGCCCCAAAAGAATTTAATTTAATATATATTATATATATGATTACAGTGATAAGGAAATAAATTACTGTGTATCTCCTCAAACGCGAAGCTTTTTCCGAAGGTTTGGAATAGATCAAGAGTTTCTGATGACTGAATCATCCGTTTAGAATCAAAATGAAAAAAAACTGTTTTGAAATTATAAAACAATTCAAAGTAAACAACGATGTCGCGAAAAGTAGTATTTGTTTGTTCAGTTTATTCAACTGAAAAACTAACAAAAACCGGTGCTAATAACCTAGATGTTGATGTTCTACCTACTTAAAAACAAATTTAAATAAATTCCCGTTTCGTCGAGTTTGTATAATATCAAATAAGGATGGAATACCCTATATACGGGGGTGGATCAATAATTCACTGAAAAATCTAATAGGTATAAAATGCTAATTTTCAGAAAAATTTGTCAATTAGTTTTTTCAGCTATTTAGGTATAGTGCACAACTTTAGTACTTTTTTTTGTTCTGAACATAATGGAACTGATTTTCATCTGTTTTGATTAAGCTTTTACTTTTGTGCGGAAAAACCATTTAAAAAAAAAAGCTTTTATTATTTATTCGGTTTTGAACATCTTGCAACATTATCCGGTTCTCATGCTGTACTTTTTGAGTGTTGAAAATGTATGACGAATACAGAGGACCTAAAATTAATGTGGATTACGAACCATGGGAATAAAATTTTTTTATATCGTCCACTCCGATGAGGGAAGTTTTTAGCCAATATAATGTTAACTCGGTCCAGCAGGTAGACATTCGGTGAGCGCAAAATCCTTCTACATATTAAAGATAGTACCTCAGAAGCATGAGAAGCTAAAATGCTAACTGCTCAGCTATTCGCTTACCTGAAACTTCGGAAGCTATTTAACCATAACCCAGATGAATTTTTGCGCTGACTCATAATTGAGGATGTAACATGAATTCACCATTACACCCGAGATACAAAATAATAACCAAAATAGTGAATTTCACCTGAGGAATGTGAACCACGCAAAGCAAAAACGCCTCTTTCAGGGTTTTCGATAAATCATACTAAACGGAAGGTTTAAATAAGCCCGAAAAACTTCGAAATAAGTATATGGAGGTTAATTGGGATCATGTTGAAATATTTGAAAATAAAATTCAAAAACATTATTCAATGTGTTCATTGACTTATCAATCCGCCCTCGACAATATAAATAAACCGAAAAACATCGATAAACATTATTTTTAATGATTTTCAGTAACATTCATTAAATTTAAAAAAAGTTAATTACGTTATATTGACATAAAATAACCCAAGCAAAATTGTATGAGTAGGGGTGTGGGCGTAATTTCTTTTGCACCCAGAAGTATTCTAGCGAAATAATTTTTAGATGCATAATGTATTATAAAAGGAAAACTACAGCCTATGTGGACAAGGGTTAAATTATTTTAAAGAATTATTACAATCTGTCTCTTAGAACAATAAGTAATATTGTTAATTATAAACAGATAAGTGATGCAGATGGAGTCTAACCCAGTGGTTAAGCTGCTTTGCGATATTAACATATGGGAACGCGGGAAGTACTGTTCGCCATATGGGTCCTTGTTCAAAAATGTTTGGACCTACAGAAACCAGTCCATATTTGTTTTATAGATTACGAGAAAGCTTTTGATAAAGTAAAGATTGATACCCTCACCCTCATGACACTTCTTAGGCAAAGAGGAATTGATAGTAAAAAGACCTACGAATTATCGAAAACTTGTACTGGAATCAGACGGCGCATTTAAAAATGGGCAGTAAAATTACTGAAAACATCAAAATACAAAAAGGTGTGAGACAAGGTTGGATTCTGTCCCCATTGCTGTTTAACCTTTAGTCCGAATATGTTTTTAAAAATGCATTAGACGATGTGGAGAAAAGTATTAAAATAAGTAAGAAATGGATAAGCAACATACTGCGGTGTCTCAACGAATTAAGGAATTAAATATTATTAATTAATTATCAAAAAGTAAAATAAAGCATGAGGTCTCTTAACGCATTGGGAGATTCGTCGAAGGATCGGATCACATGAAAGCGATAAGTACTCAACGAGGTTATTGAGTAAAAACAAAAGGAGGTCCTAGAATGATAAATGTTAATAATACAAAAAGAATTGTTCACTTAGTAGTTTAAAAGGTTAGTTATAATAAATTTGTTAATAGTTTTAAAAATGTTAGATTAAGAAGTTCGGTATACAATGTTTACGTGGGTTCGATGGAAGAACGAGGAGTAACGGCTCCGAAATACCGCTACAAGCATCACGGTACGGACTACAAGCTTTGCGATCATGTATGCGGCAGGTGCTAAAAACAACAATAAAAGTGAATTAGTGTTATGACATTTCAAAACTAATTAATAAATCAAAAGCGCGTAACACTCGCCTAATAAAAAAAGAATCAAGATTGAATATAACAATAATTAACAGGAAACCCGGACAACGAAAATTGTAAACAGAAGATTCCTATGTGGTCTCGAGGTGAAAAGACGCGATTTTGTTCGGTCTTCGAAAAATCAATAGTTTGAGTTGTTTTTGATCAACACCAAGGTGTGAGGATCCTACAAACAAATAAAGTTAAATCAATCAATGAACACGTGGTTCACAGCAGAAAATAATTTACATAAAAGTTAAAAATACTTACTAAGCTAAGAAGAATAATTTATGGTAATTAAATTTGGATGTTTATTTACCAAATGGAATGGTCGATGCACTATTAAATTTAATCAAACGAAGATTTTTGGTGAAGGAAGATATTTCACGCCAACACGTATAGTGAGGTTAGAAGAACCGGATGGCGAGGCCAGCATGTAAGTTAAGCGGCCTACTCATTTTTCTAGTTAGTGAAACGGTAATACGTAATTCAAAAACATTGAAATACACGTGTGATTCGAATTATTTGGGATTAATAATTAAAACAGTAAACATTGTAAGGGTTAATAATTTATTTGATTTTGAGATAAAAATAAACATTGTCTATTCTAATTAATGTGTGTAAATAAATCTAATTGTTATTGTAAAAAGTATATCATTCTGGGGTTGTTGAAATCCAAACAAAACATTAACTTACAGGGTAAAGTAAACCAAGAACATAAGCCTTCGAGGAATCGACTCCAGAGGTAAGGGGATTTCATGCTCTATTGATATAAAAGTTAGCCGGCATAATTAAAAAGGAAACGAACCGAATTAAAATAAAAAATATTCAATTCAAATTAAATTTAAGAAAATATTGCGTAAGTCATTTAATTACCCGGACATCGCAATAGACAACGAAAGTCGTGACGTCAAAAGGGGCGTATACTTGTGAAAACCTTTCCAAACAAACTGATATTGCCGTGTTAACTGCCATAAGAGAATTTATTTTTTCTGATTTTTATATTGTGTTTAATTAATAAGCATTTTAGTTTTAATAGATATTAGTTGGAGACCTTAAATAGTGTATTTTCATAAAAAAAAATTTATTTTTATTAATTTTTAAAAAAATTTAAAAAAAAATTACACTATACTATAAAAATACACTATTTAAGGTCTTTAACTAATAACTATTAAAACTAAAATCTTTATTAATTAAACTCAATATAAAAAAAAGCAAAAACAAATTGTCTTATGGCAGTTAACACGGCAATATCAGTTTGTTTGGAAAGGTTACCACAAGTATACGCCCCATTTTGACGTCACACTTTCGTTGTCTATACGTTATGCAGACGACACGATCGTTTTGTCCGACAACCCGTCTGAACTTTAATTCCTCCTAAATGAAGTCAATAAGATCAGTAATGAATATGGGCTCAAAATGAACGTAGATAAGACGAAGATTATGGTCATCAGTAAGGCTATAACGCAGAACATTCCAATGTTCATAAACAATATCCAAATAGAGAGAGTTGAAAATTTTCGATACTTAGGGTGCCTACTAAATGAGAATTGGGATCCAGATAAAGAAATCCGAAAAAGAATTGAAATGGTACGAGGCGCTTTCCAGAAAATGAAACAACTAATATGCAGTCGCGACATATCATTACCGACGCGTTAGCGTACAGTGAGCTGCTATATACTACCAATTTTGTTATATGGGGTAGAGGGATGGGCACTGAAAATGTCATCAGTTAACAAATTAGAGGCTTTTGAAATGTAGCTCTACCGCAGGATGTTGAGAATCTCATGGATAGACAGGATTTCGAACGAAGAGGTGCTTCGCAGAATGAATAAAGAACGGGAGCTTTACACGATGATCAAAAGGAGAAAAGCGGCATACTTCGGTCACATATTCAGAGGAGAAAATTATGCTCTATTACAGTTGATAATGGAAGGCAAGATCGAAGTTAAGAGAGGTCTGGGCCTAAAGGGTTTCTAGTGGCTAAGAAACTTGCGACAATGGTTTAACATCCGTGAAGCCGAAAAACTAATACGCATGGCACAGGACAGAGAAGAGTTTGAAGTGATGATCGCCAATCTCTGTTAGGAGATGGCACCATAAGAAGAAGAAGCCAGGTTTTTGTATCATGATAATCTGTGTAATCTACCAAACGATGGGATATGTCTAGTTCTTGTTATTTTGTTGAAGATATAAGTAAGCAGTTCGTATTCTTTCTGCGATAGTTCATTCAGAATTTGACCTGTTATTAGATCAAATTCTGGAGCTTTCTTGGGATTGAGGTTCTTGGATGTAACATCTTTTATCTCGGTTATCTTAAACTTCCTGTTGGGAAGATTCATTTGATATGGGGCAGCGTGTAGTTACAGGATGGGTTTTTCTTCTGCCAATGACACTTCTGTTCTGTTGAGCGAATGGATTTGCCTTTTATTCATCATTTATAGATCAATTACCAATGCTTCTTCTAACGAGTAGGTTGGCTTTTTGCGAACCTTTGCTTATTTAGTTAAATATTAAAATAAAAATCTAAGGTAACTGCAAGGTTTGTTTTTATTTATTTGGAGCCTATTTGAGAGGCAGTAAGATGAAAATTCGTTTAGAGTCAAAATAACAACCATCACAATAACGTGTACAGTACCAAGTATGGATCTGACCGCAGAAATGCAAAGTTCATAGTCACGATGTGTTAATATGCTGGTGTTATAGTTTACAATCAATATAGTAAGTTCTGTATTGGAAATTTCATTAATCTATTTAGATTGACCTACAGTATAATATCTTGTTGTAATATATATTGCCATGTATTGCTACTGTAAAAACTCAAAATTTGATTTATATAGCGGGAGAATATTAATGGCACTTAATTTAATTATGCTCCGACTAGCTTGCATGAAAACTCGTTATTTTGGGTCGAAAATTGGGTCCATCAATTTGGTCAAATACTCATATAAGTTACCTTAAATTAGTAACCTTGAGAAAATGAAAAATAATAAACTTACTGTATCTTACACCTGCTTAATCTTGTCCTCACTGCTGTAGAATTAAATTAAATCAAACGTAATTACGTGTAAACAAAATATTGTAATTTATTAAACAAATATAATCATTAAAAAACAATAGATTGCTTTTCATTAACTAGGAACAAATTAAATTTACAGAAATAATAAAAGAAAAGTTTATAAATCCACCCGTATTTAAATTCACGCGCGAACTTGCTTATTTTACTGTTAAATGTTATTAAAATTTGTCGACACAAATTTTGCTTACCGAAGTTAACAGTCGTGTACCATCGATGTGTAGGCTGTGTAGCGGAACAAATCAGCGTGGAGATGACTATACGATTGGATCCAATTTCCATACCATGAAGATTCCAGACAGGATTAATAATAGATTTATTTTCTTCGTCTCTTAGGATAAATGCTCAGGTAAGTCCATAAAATATTCTTCAATAACTTTCCAATCAAAGGAAGAAAAACATAACCATCAAAAAAACGTAACCATCAGAAATTTTACCAGCGGTCACCAAAATTTTCCAAATATCATTCAAAAATACTACTCGAAACTTTTGTAAATTCTTCTCATAACATACTTCATGAATCATCAATAGATGTTTGATAATTCAAAACTTAACGAGGAAATTATTACAACTCTTTCCCAAAATTCTACTTTATTCACAATCCCGTCCTTACTCGCCCGCGGATCGTTCCATTCTCCCCGCTTCCTTATCCATCCTTCTATCCCACCAAAATTCTCTGTAAGCCCGCGCACTAATTTGTTTTAACGCAAACACTTATCATTATTATTTACCTATACTTTTACAAATAAATTGATTTTATTTAATTTCTTCCCAAAACTTTCTTAAAATAAAACAAATAAACCTTCTTTTGTTTTTTATAATATTCTCTCGACATATTTGTGTATACAAAAATTACGCTTGTTGTATTTCAGATTTAGTTGATGCAAGCAGTTCATCATTCGAAGGTACCAAGAAGATTCAGGTGTAAATATCTAATTGTCATAATGGTCCTTTAATTGAATATCTAGTCATGAGTATTCTACCAGAAATTAACCCAATTACAACAGACCCCCTCCCCCTTTTGATAAACAGAACATCGCAATATATAATAAAAGATTAACAAATGATGTAAAGAAAATTATATAAGTTTCACTAAATCGCATTCCTTAAATCGCAAACAAAAGTTTTTATCCGATTGAAACATATGAAGTAAATAAAATGTATGAAATAAAATTCATGCTTCGAACCTGGTCAAGAAAATTCTATATTGCCAATATTACTTTGTAATAATTGTACATCATTATTAAAGTATCTTGAAATTGTTCAGATTTTGATACCACTTAGGGTATTGACAAGCTTAGGAAAGTAAGTTGCAGGTAGGAGAGCACTTTTGATATTGAACACTAGAAACTACCAGAAAAAGTTTAGAAAACACAGTAAGAAAACTTCAAGTAGAACTTATTTTAAATTTACTACCGGTTACAAATTCTTTACCGGAAAATTCCATTCTTGCACAGTATGAATTGAATATTCCAACTCCACTTGGCACCTTAAACCTCCACTTGATTAGATAAGTTTCTAACTTATTACCATCAGAACTTATGTGCATTATACAGATATGGAAACAAATTGCTTATGATAAATTCATGTTTGAGTTATTTACTTGGCATGCATAAGAACTGGATTTACTTCACTTGTATCGGAAGAAAATTTTGTGTGACCAAGATGATCAAAAACTGTCCCAATTGATAACTCAAAAACTAAATTGAACAAATGTTTAAATTTCATTTTACTTTCAACAAAATTACAAAATAAGGTAATTTATTGCGGTGGTGTGAAATATAAGCGACGTATTGTTAAAACATGTTTTCAATTGTTCAACGAACATATCGTTGCAAAATAAATATGCTCAGAAGGAATAATTTAATTTTCACTAAATTTAACAGTTGTTCCGAGAAGTATACCTACGTTACAATTTTAAGTGCTTTACCTGGGCATATTTTAGTGTATGTAGTAAACAGTGTTAATGTATGAAAAGTTTTAGCTAAACCGAACAATGAACGTACATTATTCAAACATTTAGGAAATAAAGGGTTGCACAAACTGTGTAGAAGCAATGCAGGTAGGGTGTCGCGACGCCAGGCCGACCGGCGCCAATTTCAGCTGATGACAGACGGGTCGATCAATCCGCATCTTGATTATTGTTACTTATTCACTTTTAGACAGTAAGTAGGCTTATTACTTATTTAAAATATACAAAATTCTCAGTATTTTCACTTATATTCATAGAACTAATTATTAAAATCAATAGTACCAGACATATTACTCATAGGATATGTTGTATTATTAAGGGTATAAGATACAAGTTACATGTAAATTTATTTCTTTTAAATTACTCAAATTATATTTTGATTAACGTTTCATACCATCGCACTGGCTGATATATCCGCAACGGTGGAGGTAACTAAATTGTAGAGTAAATAGTTTTGCCGCATTGTTACTAATGGTATATCGGTCAACACTTGATTGAGTTTTCGTAACGTATGTACTGCAGAATTTCCACATGATAAGAGCTTCTGATTTCGCTAAATGCTATAATCTGTTGTGACAGACGGCTGCATTTACAAAGCATTATTCTCCAGGTTTAACCAAATTTCCCAATAGATACACAATGCGGAAATCAACAAACGCTATATCTTATAGTACTAAAAATCACAAAAAACTACAATTACAATTAGTATGTAAATTTATAACCTCAAGTGAAGAACGTAGCTCTTATAATTGCGGATTTAATTGAGTTATGAAAATTTATAATTACCAAATTTGTCAACATCTTGTAGATACTTCATGTTTACATTAACGAGCAAACTATTAAATTATAATAGAAGTTTGATGAACTCGAAATTGTTCATTTGTAATATAATTGCTAAAATACAATAAACTTTAAGTGAAATTGTTAATGCCTCAACGCTATTTAATCTCTTTTATATAATATAACATAATAAAAGTTTTAATAAATCGGTGTTAAGTTTGAACTTTCTCCTCACAGCAGGATTTTATAAATGAAACTAAACTGTGTTGATTTATAATTTTATCTTTATTTGTTTTCCTATACTATATCTGCTCAACAATGTAACAGTTTTCCATTTTTCTTAATGTAGCCACTGCACCCGGTTGAGTAAGGGTGCGGAAATTCCAAATTCATAACTAAGGACTTCAGCAAGTTTCTCAGCTTAATCTTCCCAGCCATGGCACATATTTTTAAATTGATGTCGAAATTGACTCAAATTAATTAATACCAAGAAAAAGAAACTACGAGTATCTAAACTAAAATAAGTGAAAGAAAACCGCTTTTAATCGTAAACCTATTTTGATAATCGTTTACATAATGGTTTAATTAATGCAAAGTTTAGAGATTATGGGTTTAAATCCAATTAACGCGGACCCAAATTAATTATATTTCGTTCTTAATTTTTAATTGCATAACATAAAAAATCAAAAAACTCAATATTAACATTGACATAATATATCTACATCTACAGATATCTCCGCATTAAATTAATTATACAGATATTGTAATATGAAATAATTTTATACTTTTTTTACAAATCGTGATCTCGATTTCGTACTGAAAAATCAATGTTTTCTATTCGTTGTGTTTAACATTTGACGTCGACCTAAATAACGCAAATTCAGTTACTCAGGCACATCGATCTCAAATCTCCTAAT
The DNA here is from genome assembly GCA_932274525.1 of Podabrus alpinus. Lineage (NCBI taxonomy): Eukaryota > Metazoa > Arthropoda > Insecta > Coleoptera > Cantharidae > Podabrus > Podabrus alpinus. The sequence goes on from OW026451.1 coordinate 29,495,217, forward strand.
GATGCAAATTGATTAACGATTAGCACTGTTGATATTGTTGCATTAGTATATTTGGATTTGCAGGTAGTTTAAATATAATCTTGTTGAAATAATAATTTATTTCGATTTTCCCATATTTCTCTGTATTTTGAATTCCAGCTTTTTCTACAAACTTATAATATAATGCGTTCAATTTTTCTCAATATTTTTCTCTTAGCCAATTTTGTTAACCTTTGATATAACTTTACCACTAGATAGTGCTAGGTATTAGTAGCGGAGCTTTATTCTTCTACACCTTTTTGTAAATGTTGTAATTTATTTGCTTCGGTATTAAATATTAAGAAATCTGGCGATCCAAAAGCAATTTTCGCTCTTGAAAGTAATGATCGAGTTAAAAAACTGCAAATTGTTACGAGTTAACTGTTTAAATATTAAAAGGAAGCGTTCGCCAAATTATTCACATAGAGATAAAATTTCATGCTTCCAAATGGCAAATCACAAGAACTGAATGAGAGCTATAAGGATACCAAATACCATTTACGCCTTCGTGATCCATTTTCCCTTCTATTTTTTTTACTATACAATTTATTTATAGCGTGGCGATGTGTATCCGAGGTCTGCGATCAGAAATTCCGTCAAGTTCGCGATTCGAACCCGGAATTTTCGCACTGTAACTCAACCAACGAATGTTAGATAATAAGCATACATTTCTTGCTTAGAATGTCCTTGCGAATAATATCCACCGCTCTTTGAACAATTTGGAACCTTTCATCTAGTAATTGAGATGTTTTCTGCTCTTCATATCACTTTATATATTATGTAGTTATGACTTACAACTCGTCCTGTCTTCTCTTTTTATCCAGCAATGATAAAGAGCCAATATTCAGATTTACAACATTATTTTCTGGAGTTTACCGAAATTTCACCTCATATTCCTGGACTGTAGTGACAAATAATTATTGTTAATAACAGAAAATAAGTATGTATGTACATGAAATGCATTCATTCAAATTTTGATGAATTTTAACTCATTTCCAAACATCAAACTAATTTTAATCAAAATGATTATATTATTTAACCTAATTATCACTCATACTCAAGCTGCAACCAACCGTACACAATTCCCCAACCTGGTGTAAGAAGCTGTCGGATCTAACTTCCGAATCCTTTCTCTAAATTTGACGTTCGAAACCGACGTTAACTGCAAGTGTATGTCAAGCAATGGATATTACTATATAAAGCTAAAGATGGTCATTCAGGCGCATTTAAACAATTTTAACTCTATCGGAGTAAGATTGCCACTCATTTCTCGTCGGAAATGCATATCTGCTTTAGACTTTAGATTCTCCTTCGCATTTGATAATAAGAATTGGAACCCAGTTAGAATAATAAATTCTAATTGTTATTATTATTAGTATGTGTATGATTGAAAAGTACTTAGATGGATAAATATTTAGAATTGATACTGGGAGCCGCTGCTCTTTATTATTTGAACGACTTATCCGTGCTGGTCTCAAAACCCATCATGTTTGAAGAGGACATTATATTAATAACTGCAATTCAATGGACTAATTTGCAAATGAAGACAAAAATCCGTCTTGACGAGGCAGCATGGTGGTTTAGAGCCAATTGATTGAGATTGGATGTAGAAAACATACAACTGCTTATTACCACTGATTTTGACTTTCAATTGCCTTTCTTCTTGACTTTCACTTACGCTGAATATGAGATGTAGTATATCAAGTCTGTGAAAAGCTTTCTTTAGCTATACGTAATATCTAGAGCATCAGAAGGATTTCTTTTACAATATCATGTTACATTTAGTATAATTCTGAGGGAAAATTCAGCGGAAATCTAAAGAGTGTTCCTGTAACAAACATGACCTTTATTCAAGATCTTTGGAGTATTTATCAAGTCAGCCCAGTAATGGATATTAAATGTATCCTTTGACCCTTTGCACAACAAAACAAGCACCTATTTGATAGCGCTAGTCCCGAATACTGAACGAAAAGGGGAAATCCTACTACTCGTCGATGGCGACTTTCGGTTTCACAAATCATCTACAGGTTCTGGAACATCAAGTTTTGTAATTATCTGCCTGTGGGCACTTTAAAAAAAACTTTCAATCAGTTGACAAATAAAGTAAAGGGACCATATCTGGTGGTCGGATGTATTAGTTGAGTGAGTTTTGACTATTAAATTAAACTTTTTTTTATGTGGTATGTGTTTTTAATTGCAAATGTTTGTCATAAGGAATTTAATTTAAATTTTAATCTGCATATTCACTTAGTCCCGTCATTACGTCGCGAAACAGAGATTTCCGTAGAAATAACTGTGAATAAGTTTTCGACATCCGACTCAAATCGGAACAGTGGCGAATTTGCCGAAGAAGGTCCCAAAAATCACGAAGTCGTGACGTAACCATTTCCTATTCATATCATGCCCAAAATAGGAACAGTGAAATTAAACCAAATAAAATTCAAAGCAAACACTAAAAGAGTATTGCTCTAGGTTCTACAGTTTATGAGATAGTTACTACCCTGCAAAGAATCTCATTTCATTTTGATTTTTGCTGAAAATAATGGAGTTTTCAGTGTAGTTTCCAAAACTATTCGGGTTATACTCGTAACATATTATTTTTTATAGTTTTACATAGAATGATATTCTGTAAGCTATAAGTAAAATCCCATTTTCACTTTAAATTATCAGATCTTATGCTCAGAACCTATTTAAGCCATAAGAATTATTTACAGATAATTGGAAATACTTTAACTCATCTGCGGACCACTTTTGAGTTCGATGAACAGAAAGAAAGTCTATCAAAATCTGAAAACTATGTTATTAGTTTAATTTTACTAATGCCCATTTTAAACAAAATATTATGCTATAATAGGATACAGCTAGTTCACCCCTGTTGCGGTTCAAGCCAGATGTCGAAAACTTTAAAGCTTTCTTTCGATGCCAAACTGAAGGATTTATAAAACTTTAATGCTATAGAAATTTAACAAAAGTACATACATATACCGGTTATTGGTAAAACTAAAAAACTATACTTATAGAGGAATACCAGTCCTGAGACATCATTTAAAAGTTTACTACTCTTAGATATTCAAAAAGTTTAAACGCCAAGAAAATGATGAGAAAAATCCATCAGTACAGTGCGTAAACGCAGAACAAGCTCGTAAAACATGGAACGCATTCGCATAAAGGGTTTAAGCAAAATAAGATTGCATTTTTTACTTTTGTGCTGTACTTCTATTTTCTTCTATTGGATTTTATATTATGACAAATACAGTAATTTTTAAGAAGGAATTAAACGTTGCTCTAACCTGTAGATTAACAGTTTCACTGTGGTCAAAATCTCCTAATATAATAGCCTCTAACTTTCATAAAAGTAGTAGTAGAAAGGAGAAAGAAGGATACAAAGCCACCTATAATTATTAAAGAATTCAAGAACTTAATTTTCGAAGAAATTGCAAAAGCTTTTTTATTTATTTATTTAATAGTTACATAATAATCTCAATTTACTTATTTGGATACTTAAGTAATTTGATTGACAATAATTAGACACGTAAGTGATATCCATTAATATGCCCCTTTCAGCTATTTAATCACATGAATGACTGATTGTGACAGAAAACGAATCGTAATTACAAGTACCTATAATGCAAAACTAAAATACCCATATCCAATATCCAATATTATTTCGGTTTAGTCAGTTATACTAACTTCTTCTTAAAGTACCGTATCCGCTCAGCGAACGTTGGTTATCAACTTGACCGAAGTCAAGATGACTTAACTAGGGAAAGAAATTTAATGGGGTGGTTTCCCGTTGCCTTCCCCATAGCCCACAGATTTATATTGGGCTTGAAGATCACAGCAGTATATCCGGCGCGACTAGGTATAGAACCACGGTTTTCCCGCTCGCTAGTCTGCCGGTGTAAGCTTAACGCCACACTATTGGTCATTATACTAGTTATACTAACTAGTGTTTCAAAAGTACAGAACAATTTTAATATTTATGAATTATAAATATTCCTATCTTTTTCAAAGATCTCCCAGCGCTTGTATAGAGTAGCGAGTTTAACGAATGAAATCAAAATGAGTGTGGATAGTCGGAGCTATTTAGAATACAGACCAATTAGTGTTAAGAAGAAGATCCAAATTTATGTTGAAAGTTTATTGTAAGTAAAAATTATGTTTCTGTACAAGAATTTACTAAAATAAAATATAAACATTGTGTTAAAATATAAACAGGAGACACACAAAAGAGATGAAAACCGGCTATTGAGAAATAGTAATATATCTGTTACACTCAATACCCGATTTCAGGCAATGCCCGAAATAAATACGCAAAACTAGTTTTGAGCAACGAAGATTTCCCAAACCCGAAATTTTACTTTTAAACGGCTATTGAGCGTTACAAAATAAGCAGAACTAGTTTTGCGCATTTTGAATTGTACAAAACTAGTTTTGCGCATTTTGAATTGTACAAAACTAGTTTTGTAGGTTTCTTAATGACCAGCACTAGTTCTGCTATAAATAACATAAACATAAAGGGGGTGAAACGTAATAGTTTACTGCCCCATACCGCAACTATACTTTTTAATGCTATTTCAAGGGTCTCTAAGCTCCCGGTTTGTTAGATCCCGGTTTTCTTGATCGTAGGCGCTTCTCGTATGTTTAGCCTAGTAACCAGAGTCAAAACCGCCCTGGAGGGGTGCAACGCGGAGCGGAGCGGAGCGGTGCCCCGTAAGGGTAGGTTTTGACGATGGATTACCCTCCTTATCGAATGTACACCCCAAAAATCGACCCGTGTATTGCCGAAAGAGTGAAAAAATTAAATTTTTTTTTCATCGATTTTTGGGGTGTGCATTCGATAAGGAGGGTAATCCATCGTCAAAACCTACCCTTACGGGGCGCCGCTCCGCTCCGCTCCGCTCCGCTCCGCTCCGCTCCGCTCCGCTCCGCTCCGCTCCGCGTTGCACCCCTCCAGGGCGGTTTTGACTCTGGTTACTAGGCTAAACATACGAGAAGCGCCTACGATCAAGAAAACCGGGATCTAACAAACCGGGAGCTTAGAGACCCTTGAAATAGCATTAAAAAGTATAGTTGCGGTATGGGGCAGTAAACTATTACGTTTCACCCCGTTTATGTTTATGTTATTTATTTTATTCGGATGCTGATTAAATGAAAAAAGCAGGACTAGTGCTGGTCATTCAGAAACCTACAAAACTAGTTTTGTACAATTCAAAATGCGCAAAACTAGTTCTGCTTATTTTGTAACGCTCAATAGCCGTTTAAAAGTAAAATTTCGGGTTTGGGAAATCTTCGTTGCTCAAAACTAGTTTTGCGCATTTTTTTCGGGCATTGCCCGAAATCGGGTATTGAGTGTAACATATCCAACTTCAAATTAGTAGAAAATATATAGGGCATGAAAAATATGGTATTTTTGCTTTTGTCAAAAATGATCTCCAGGATGTTGTTGTCGTCTTGAAATCTCATGTCCAGATTATAGAAATTCTAGTAATCACAGTGAATGGAGTGTGTATAATGAACATCTGTAGATCACTTCTAGTAGATTGGAGGGATCAATTACCTATGTACCTAATTAACTTTGGGGTTATGCGAATAATAACCAAAATGGTGGTCACTAAACAACATTTTCTACCTCATCTTTGATGCTAAAGATAAACAAACCTTTAACTTAAGATCGTAGAATGGAGTTTATAGTCCTGACTTCGTTTGAACTGATGAGTTGGGTAATTCACTGGCATATTCAAGATCAGTTTGCTATCAGTTTCCAAATATTCGGTTACTCTATATGTAGGTATTCAAATCCCAATTGTAAATTCCAAACGAGTACCAAGATGGTATTTTAATAAGGCTAATTAGGCTGGCTTTGTTAAAACAGTAGACAGCAATATGCAAGATTTTAATCGATTTTTAGGTGTAGTGCTTGGTTGCAAAAACATTTATACCAAGAGGTTATTGAAAAAGTTATATCCCTCACTAGTCGGTATAATGTGAAATTATTTGGCATGAATATCGAGTTTCTGGTTCATCTAATTCTTGGGTCTCAAATGTTAATGGCACTTATGGATTTTCCATCCATAAGTGCCGAAATTAGAAGCTGATGTATCTTTACAGGTACCGGTGTCCTCGATTAATCCTAAATTGATTTTAGCGCGTTTGCTTAGCATGTCAAAGGTTTCTGTTCCTCAAGATGTAATTTTAAAAATACAAGATCAACTGAAGAATAAAAGAGGATTCTATAAAACTTCTGACTATGCTTATGATGGTAAAACATGCGGAGTGGATAGCCTATTTCAGGTATTTTTGAAAAATCTATCGATCAATGCGAGAAATTGGCTTGGTAAGTACTGTACCAATTGCTTTCATACTAGTCAAAGTTTTACAAAATGGAGAAAAACCCAAGTTACGGCAGTTTTGAAGCCTTGTAAACCTAAAGATCGTGCTGACAGTTATAGACCCATCTCCCTTCTATGCTTGGATTACAAAAAATTTAGAGAGAATAATTTAAAACAGAATTTATTCAGTCTTGAACACTTGAATCCCTGTGGAGTACTTAGGTATATACCTTACAAGAAACGCAAAATGGATGAATGTAACAATTACAGAGGCATAACGTTGCTGCCAACGGTGTATAAGACTCTTCATTGATACAAGAAAAATTAAAAGAACATGTTGAAAACGCATTTGAAGAGTACCAATATGAATTTAGAGTGGGGAAGTCGACGGTAGATGAAATATATTAAGCACATAATAAAGCGTTTTTATGAACACAATATGGAGATGCATATGGCGTTTATAGACTTCAGACAAGCTTTTGAGGCGATAATTTAAATAAGTTGATTGAGATACATGCTTTTTAACGGAAGACAAAGAAACGAACTACAGAACCTGAAATCAGCCAAGCATGAGTTTAAATAAGTAGAAAATTTTAAATACCTAGGTGTAAACATAAATAACAAAAGTTTGATACTGTCAATACTCATGTATGCTTCTGAAACTTTACGTTGTATAAGGGCTGAAAATGAAAAACTAAGGATTTTCAAACGAAAGGTTGTAAGAAAAATTGTCGAGACAATAAAAATAAATAGAGATGAAATAAGAAAAACCAATGAATACGGAAAGCAAGGCACAGAGAGTAAGGTAGATGGGCCATATATGAGATGCTAAGAATGGTGACAGAGTGGAGACCAGTGAACCAAAGGAGAAGAGGACGTCCGAGGATGGGATGGTGGGATGAAATGACAGAGGATCTGGCATAAATGAAGATTTAAAACTGGAAAGTGAAGTGCAATAACAGAAATGTTTAGAAAAAGATTCTTAATGCCAGTAAAGTCACACATGGTACTGTAGTAATGACGAGAGAATTAATCCATCTCAAAATGCTGATTTGGAAAACTTTAAAAGAAGTGGTTATATTCCGTTAGGAATGGCATCAACTTTTATTCATTCAATTTACAACAGAATTTATCCAATCTTAAATACTTTAATCCCTGTGAAACAGGCTGGTTTCCGGTATGACCGCAATAATTGTTTTGATTAAGTTTTAGCATTGACTTCTCCTATAAATCTAGTTTTCAGGATAAGAAAAACATTGCTGTGGTCTTTGTAGATTTAAGAGCTGTTTATGATGCAGTCGTGTGGAAGAGTGGACTATTATTGAAATTAATCAAAACTCTAAAATGTAGAAAAATGATCAATTTGATATTTACTTTATTAGCAGAACAATTATTCAGAATTCACTTAAATGAAGAATCTGGTAAAATGAAATTAATCCAGATTCCAAAACTGCATTGAAGAAAATAGAAAGGGAAAGATAGAGCGATGTTGTAATAACTTTTAAATCATTTTTCTGTTTATCAAATAGTTATTAGATATTTTGAGTTATCACTCGATGAAGGGAGTAAAGTGAACTACGCTCGCCAAATAATTTTTAATTTCATTTAAAAAAACGCAAAGGATTTTGAGCCATTACAGCCAATACCCAACCGATTTCTCATTCTCGAGGACCAATTTAGTGTTTTCCACCATAATTACGTAAAATTTATAAAGATAATATTAACCGAAAATTTCAATAATGTACGAATTTTACGTTTAGTTTGATTCGATGGATGATGGACATCATGGTTTGAACGGTGCCACGGTGTATGGTTTAATTCTGTTTGCCAGTTGAAGAGTAATGAAGGTCCATACGAACTTTACCAGTGAAATGAAAATGTAGCCTCACTCCCAAAATACAATTTACTCAAAAAGTTGATTGCAGGAGAAAGTTAAAAAAGTAATCGGAAGTTAAAGCTTATTGTTTTAACAAAAATTTGCTAACCGATTTAGTTTACTTCAACAAAGAAAGACACCTGACAATTATTGTAACAAATGCAATCAATTTATGGCTGATCGAGGTTTGACGTGGGGTCATTTTAAGAATAAATATTTAAAAATTTAAATTTTTAACCGCTTTTGGCTATCATTTTCTTGTAATTATCTGGCTTCTTTACTTATTTTATTTGATTTGCCTTTTAAGGTCTGCTCCTTGCAAGGTGTAGGAATGTGTACTAATTGACTAACAATGTTGTATGTTCAGTATACTCACAGTTATTTTAGTTACTGAAAATTAACCTTACAGCATTCTACGATTTAAATATTATTTTAAGTGCACTGAAGAAGTACTAATGCAGAACACTTTTATACGAGAGACATCAACAGGTTATTCGAAAGGTTGTTGAAAGTAATGGATTGGAAACAATAAATTAAAATATTCTAAACTATAACCGGTATCTGATTTTCGATAACTATCGAACTGTCTGTTCTTCTACTACAGTTTTGCATCGTCAGTACTTAAAAAATAAAAATCCAATTTATTGTTATGCAAATTTTCCAACTTTCAGAATTTTTATTTGTAATTCCAGTACTTTTCAGCATATTTCAGTTCCACTTAAAAAAAACTGTGTTTGCATCGTTTGTAAGAATATTTTAATTTAGAAGCAAACGACTTTATGAAAACCGACCTCTGATATTATTTAGATTGCATCTATACTGTCGCGTGTATAAATTAATTTTTTATACTTATTTAAAAACTTAATTATTAGTTGCAGCCCGAGAATTAAGCACCTCTACGTAATCAACCTATTTTTCAATGTTAGCGAAGATATTATTAGAATAAGAAAAAGTGACAAACTAATTTTATTTTAAAATCATAAAAATCTTTTAATATAAGATGAAGAAGTAGGAAGGGTGAATCAATTGCGAACGTATATACCAGGTCGAGCACTCACGCAAACACATAAAGCACACGTCCCGCGTCACATGGGAGGAATTAGAGACCGCAAAGGCCGTAAGAAAGGCCGAATTTACGAGCGGGTTTGCTACCGTGTCTGTTTGAACGCTATGCTAACCGCACTCGCCCTTCTTAACCCACCAACTTGTATATTACAGAGGGTTGTCTACAACCAACTTCCTTGAAAATGCATTAGTTTGAATCCTCATGTGATATATAGTCCAGAATTCCAAATTATATATTTTCAAATAATTTTTTAATTAATTTCAAAAATATTTTTGAATTATTAACATAAAGGACACATAAATTGGGGCAATCCTTCATTTTATTGCCTACGAAGCAATTATGAAGCGTGCACTCTAATTTCTAATTTTGATGTTTGGTTTTCTTTGCTGGCATCAGATAAACTTTGACTGTTAGTCTTATCTTGATTGATTCTCTATTCCTGAAGTAATAAGTTGGTGATGGGTCGAGCTAGAAATATTGCCACAGTTTTCTTGATAGTCCAATCAGTGAGTTATATCCCCTATCCAATAACCATGAGATCGGTTTCTTTGACCAGTTTCATAATGAAATTTTTAGAATTCTGTTGACTCATTTTCGCAAAACAACGTTATTTTAGATACATTTTATGTATACTATACTACCCCAATAAAATACTAATAAAACCTATAACCGAGATTTTTTTTTAATAACAACTGTGACGTAATAATACATTTCTTAACAAAATTCCTTCTATCCTATTAAAAAAGCAAGTTTGAAAATAACCTTATAAATAAATTAAATAAACTAGACAAATGTCTTATCTGAAAGGGGATTTGAAACTAATGAACAGCTAATCAAACTTGCGGTGCAGAGTTGGCTCAAGGGTAAAAGAGTCAATTTTGTAAGCCATTACTTTCGAACAGATAAAATTGCTGAGATATATTTTTCAGATTTTAATTCAATTCTATTCTGAATGGGAATGTTAAAAATAAATTGAATAAATAATTCAGTTTCATAATCGTTCTGTTTATGTTACGACTTGTAAATCTGGAATACACTAAAACACAACTTTTTTAATACGTTTCCGTTATTGCATCTTAAAAATAGATTTTCACAATGTATAACGGGATCCGTCTCTGAATTATCAGAATAGATCAAATTGCTTTGTTTGTGTACTCTATGTCGCGGTATGCCTCACAACATCAGCCCGGGCTGTATCTTTGTCCAATCGATTGTGTGACATCTTGTCTTTATGGACCTAGATACGTACACTTGGCCCCAATCTCTTGTCATATTGCAGATGTTCTTCTGCTTTCTTACATTCGGTCGTTATGTTCGCTCGAATGCTATCAACATGAGGATGTTATAACTTACTTTGTTCCTAACCTTTCCGCCTTTGCTTATCGTGCAACTTTAGCAATAATACAATATAAGAAATTAAGTTTAAAATATTGTTTTTAAAGAACGTTTATTGATTACTTAATTCGGTTATTATTTTCCAGCTGTAATTTTTACAATATTTTCCCAAATCGATACTCAATTATTCATTGAGTTATTTTATAATCCAGTCAGAATGGCGCAAGATTAAATTTGGCCAATATACATCACTACTATTATTTATTCAAAATAAAATATTTTTGGGTGGTTACTTTTTAAAAAAACTACACGTCTCTATTGTCATCTTAGTTATATGCATGAGAGCGATGTTCATATTAAACGAGTAAACCTACTTTTATGATACATGGATTACAATAGCTGTAGAAAAATAAATTGCATGCATTTCCGTAACCCACTTTCATAGAAAATTATAAAAGTATACTACATATTACATATTTATATATTGCAATATTTTCTAATACCGACTATAGGTCGGTATGATACTTTAAGTATCATAGACGTCCATACGATTTTTACACGAAGGAAAATTCAAAACTCAAAATGTATTTTTCATGCAAATACATTTTCTTCAAAATATTGGTATCAAAATACGAGTACAATGAAGAATTCGACCCCTTCTACACAATCAATTCCTGCATACCATAGGGGGAGTTCATTGGGAACGATGCTTTACACACGTATAGGGTGGTTCTTAATTAGATAATTATGGAATTGTAATGATCCCACCCGCTAAAATGGGTTCATATCAATTTAAATAGATGTCCCAATCTCAATTCTAAATACTTCCCCAAGGTCTTCGAATTTTTCCATTCCAATAACATAAAAGGATTTTTCCTTTCCCTTCAAAATATTATGGAATTAAGTCGAAATTTCTTAAAATTTTTAAATCTATCTAAAAATTAAATTAATTAATTTAACAAAAATTCTATAACCATGAGCGACCCCCCCCCCCTGTTGCCACCGAATAAAAAAATATGTTCATAAAATAAAATATTTCATAATATTCTAGTGGTTTTATTTATACTAATGGGTTTGGTATATTAATTTGAAAAATATTATAGACATCATAAGAACCACAACACAAACAATTTAAAAACAAAACTTAAATTAAGTGAAGTCTTGCATTTTTATTGTAATGGTGCTTTAAGAATTCAAAAGCAGAGTAGTTGAATACAATGAACGAGAAGTAGTAAAAAGAACCGCGTTTCTATACAATAGATGTGCCGTAATTAAATATGCAAATTTTATTTTGGCTCTTGCATGTGAATCTAAAGAACAAAGAAGCGTTCAATTGTGGAATTGCGAGGGTTGGATTGGTAAAGTCTGGGGTTTAAAATGAAACGAATATCTCGTTACTTTCCAAAACTATATTAGTTATAGATAAACAGTACTCGAAATTTTATTAAACTTGAAATATTGCTAAAACGAGCTCTTACATTGTAAGAGTTTGATGTAGTTTAGAGAGCATTTATAAAATCTTGGAAAATTTAAATTGAACTTCCGCCACTATAAAAGGGCAAATAAATCATGTAATCAAATAAAGATTTACAATTAAGAATAACTTAGAATTGAGGAGAGCAAGGAACATGGTTACCATAATTAAATCGTCGACAGCGAATAAATCACGCGTTGAAATCTACTAATTTAATTTAATTAATATCTCAGAGATTGCGGTTGTGTGGATTTATAAATAATTTAGCGATGTTAAAACTTGCACTTGGTGGAAATATTTTTAAACAATTTTCTTTGCTGGTATAATAACATAAATCAAATTGTATTAAGTAATTTGTCATTATTCAAATTCAGATGAAAACTGTTTATACGAGAGCAAAATAATTATAAAACTGTAAACATTGTACTGTTATGTCCTATTTTATTCCATTAGTATTGAAGCTTTTATAGTAGCCTAAGTAATTAAGAAAAATTCTCGAGTAAACTATAACCAATTTCCGTATCCCATCAACGCAGAAAGGAAACTACTGAACCTTATACAATTAGGGCCATTACCGGAGACGTGGACTATTTTAATTGTTAATATAATATGACTATAACAACAGTTTTGAAACAATTTCGTTTCCACACTTTATTTTAAATTCTTTTGTTAAGTTTTTTATAATAATTATTTTTCTTGAATTAAATAATAGAAACAGGTTGGTTTATAACCACGGTAATATAAAAGCACCCCGCAAATTGCGTTTATACTCCTGGGATTTTTGGTTCCCGATGAATTTCTCTGAAATTTACGTATGTCATAGTCGAAACCCAACTAAGCAAATACTAAAATTAAAAAGCAAACTCAAAAATATATTATTATATTTTGTTGACTTGTAATATTACAATATTATTACTTGTAATAATAAAAATATAATTGATGACTTGTTCCGAATTATTAAACTTGCTCCATATTGTATAGATAGATTTTTGCCCGTTTTTGTTATTTGAAATTTTATATGGGTATCGCCAATGGTTTCTTGTAAAGACTGGGAAGAAATTAGAAACTAAGGACTTGGCCGTGAAAGCTTGAGTAGGCATGTCGTGTATTTGACTGGGGCAACACGGTCCAGCAAAGTTGTTCTAGAAATTTAAGAATTTTGATGATTGAGAAATAAAAATTTTGAGGTACGATATTTTAACGCAATTGGAAGCATCCCAAGTTTGTTGGGAGATATAATAGCAATATAAGGTATAGAAGAGAGGCCGCATACGCCTGGAATGAATCAGGAATGTTACTCGAAGAAGATTAAAATATTGCAAGTTCATGGGAAAATTCTAAGCGAATAGCACCGTATGCACCGTTTTTTTTTTAGTATTTAAGGGGTACATACATACTGTCGTGTTTTATACGACCCCTAAAATATCACAAAGAAAACTTTAAAACATTACCAAGATGAAAAACCTAGAATTGCTATTGTCTATGAACATTCGCAATTTATTTATACATCTAATTCTAACGAATTTCAATCGGAGGATGGCGGATATGAAACCCCCACGTTAGAACAACAGATACCAAGTCTAAATCACAAGAATCTATAATAATATCATTTGCGAAGACAACAAACGAAGGGAATTTGAGTTATTTGCGAATTATTTGACACTCACAGGGAAAGAAATGAAGAACCATCTTACAAAATTATTAATGAAGCTATGCTAGTTGTGGGCATCCGATATTTAATAAACCCACGCAAAACCTATCCACAAACTTCTATCCAACTACAGTGTGTGGTAAGCCAAGATATTTTCGAAACCATATCCGTGGTTAATTTTAATAATAAAACCTATAAAATATTATAGATAAAATAATATTTTATAGATTTATAGTTATGGTAATATTAACTACCAATTTAGTTTTTATAAATTAGCAGAATTTCTTATGTCAATTTGACAAAATTAAACTGTAGCAAGAAGAAATTTATTACTGTGTAGATATCTATTCAATGCAATGTATGCATTAACCAGAAGCCAAAGCTTTGGTATGTTAAAGCTTGCCAAAAAGGTAACTTAGCTTCTTTGACTCGCACTGACAAATTTAAAAATTTACACTTTCATGTTTTTGTTGCTGTAACTTTGGTATTAAAGAACCTACAACAGTGGCAACTTATGGATATTTATTATGTACTTTCCACAGAATTAAATTTATGAATTCTCTCCTGAACATTTTGAACGTTAACGAAACAAAATTTCAAAAAAACTAAATATAAAAAATTTAATTTATACTTTAATTATAAATAACCAATTATACGTCTACATAATTTTTCAAGTTTTACGAACTCGTGTTTACTTGCTAATTAGATTTAGGATAACGTTGTTGAATTCTTTTGTTGACGTTATTAAAAGTGGTCGTGCCTTATTTTGATATTTGTTTTTCTTTCTTTCTTAGGATATTTACAGTGGTTTACAGTGGTACGGTTTTAATTAAAAATTAGGTGCTACACTGAAAACAGTTGATGTAACCACGCCTTGATTGATTTTTTTAGTTTAACTGTAATTTATTTACTTAGTTCTGGTAAGATTCGAACTTACTTTACATAATTGAAAGCTGTTTTATTAGTGATAAATGTAATATTGTCTTAGCAATACTAAACATGTAAGGACTTCTACCAACACTTTATAAATGCGTATCTTGTAATCTGCACGCAATTTACCCTGTATAGTTTACTATTCACATGCAAAACCTAGATAAAGTTGCTTAATGTGCTTATTATCATGTCATTAACGGATTGACATGAAGTAATATTTTATAGTTTTTTTTATTTTATTGATCTTAATGTAATGAAACTTTCGTGGAAATTTTCAAACGATGCTGATGGTAAAAAAATATTACTATTCAATTCTTTCGAACAGTTAGTATGCTATTAATGGTATGTTTTAATGAAATTCCGTAAGAAAAGCTTACGCTACAGTTGGCAAATTTATTAAAAATGTTGTATAACCTTAATTTTATAACTTTGCAAATTAGTTTTCAAGCGTGTACTGCTCTAAATTTAAATTGTGTTTCTAAACTTTAAAATCTGAAAAAGTTAATTAGACAAATTATTAATGAAATTTTTGTTTTGTTAATAAAACTAAATTGACAAATCAATTTTTTCTAAATATTTGCACAGAGAAGTTGTAATTTAAACAAACTTTTGTGCTTTCACAAAATTATTAAAACTTTAATATAAATCGAAGTTTTTTATTGTTGCCTTTTATTACAATTTAGCATTTTATTAATTTCTTGTATTAAGTATTTATCAAAAGCGGCTAAAAAAATAGAAATCAGCCTACTGACCTTTAAAATTGTGATTCGTATGCATATATCCTAAAATGTGGAAATAACCTTAAAAATCAATATTCCTATTACGTTTTGCCCACATTGTATCATTTTGACAGGAATGATAGAAGTTAATTGAAGAACCGTACAAAGTATAATCACACTTAATTTAATAACGAACTGTTTAAATACAATATAAATAGAGTGAAATAAAATTGCTAACAATATAATAATTTAAATACTGAAATTGTTTTACCACAAATTGTATTGTGACAAAAGTGTACACATTGTGACAGATATATTTCATTTCAGTTGTAGTTAAGCATACTTAAAATTTAATTTCAGCAATATTTAAAATTAAAAATTTAACATGTGGCAGCAAAAGT
Source organism: Podabrus alpinus (assembly GCA_932274525.1). Lineage (NCBI taxonomy): Eukaryota > Metazoa > Arthropoda > Insecta > Coleoptera > Cantharidae > Podabrus > Podabrus alpinus. Next base: position 29,511,022 of record OW026451.1, read on the forward strand.
TTATTTCATTATAACTTGCGCTGCCAGGTTACAGCTTAGTGGTACAGAAATTTGCACAAATTTACTCTAATTTAATTTTCAAGTTGCTTCACCGCAAGACGCAAAATATCCAGCAGTTGTTTATTATTTTGTTATTAATGAATTAAAGAATCGCAAAAATTAACACCACTTTATAAATACTTGATGGTAGGTTAAGCTAAGAAAATGAGTTTTCATATAAAAGAGGAAAAATCAATATTAGATCTAACGTTACAGAATACTGAACGCAAACAAGTAAATTAGTTTGTAGGGCGTGGGTTTACTAATTTATTTAATCGTTTACCTTAACTAGCGTAAGTACACATAGGATAACTTTTCCAGATAAATTGACGTTATATAGCTAGATAATCGTTTATTGTAGGTTACGCCTACATTATTAATAACAGAAAAATTTAGAAATTGTCAAAATTTATTGGTTTTTTTAACAATACAAAAAATGGAAATAGTCGTGCACACTAAATATATCAATTCACATATTTTGATACAAAAATTGTTAAACATAAACTTGACACTGTTAATATTGAAATGCTAATTTATAAATAGATGAAAAGTAGGAAAAGCTTTTTCAAAATCCATACCTCTACTAATGAGAGGTTATTTGTTTTTATTTATTGACAGACAGACCAATAATGTTTATACATTATATATTTAAATTTACATGAAACGTCGATATATACTGGGCGTTGAATTGTCCAGTCGTCCATAGGAAATTAACACTTAAATTAATCAGATCTGATTCCAGTAATTTATTAAGCTGTGTCTGATTTTCAGTATTCTGTTTATATAAATATTTGGTTTTATTGATTGTTGTTTTATGCTTTCCCTCGTCTGTACGTAGTCCTTTCTTTGGTTTCTTTGAGATTACATTGGGTGTTCAGTCCTAATGTAGCAACCCTTCCTAATAGTTCCCTCTAAGCTATGCAGTAGCGTCGCCGTAAAAACTACAAGACAAGATTATGTAGTTTGTGTGCGACATTAAAAATATATACTGCGTTGCAGCTTCAAATTAGCGTTACAGTCTTCAGTTCCATATTAAGCATCTGATAAAAATATTTAGCAGTTTGATATTTCACTTTTGTATTGTGTAGTTAACAAATAGCAAAAGGGGAGTGCTTTTAAATCATTTGTGAAATAATCGTTTCGAATATACCTTGGAGTTTATGATTACGTAAATACGAATAAATTATCATATAATATTCAAACTTTATTGCTTATAGCCTTATTAGGTACCGTCACTTATCAAATTGAATGCCGAAATTACGACCTCCCTAGCCCTATAATGGTGCCCATGATTTTAGTCTCACAATTCGCCCACAAACAATAAACTTTCGTTAAACAAAAAAAAATGTATTCTTCAAACCCACAAAAGTTTTAAATACGTAAGCATATTATTAATAACATTGGTAATTTTAAGATATTTTTATAAATACAATTTATCTCGAAAACCTTTATACTGAAACGAAACCCTAAAACATGAAAAACGAAGAAGGCATGTAACTACTACATTATGAGTTAAACTGAATTTTATTACGTTTACTTGGTTTGTTAATTTTTAATTTTTATGTATAAACTTGAAAGACATTTTGAAGGAATTTTGTATTCCATAAAATCGACCGTTGATGTTTTATAGAAAGTATCAGCGTTTTCAAAATTAATTATACTTTAACAATATTACTGAGTAACTTTTCTATATATAATTTCCGAATTTGGATTACACTTATGTTTTAGGGTTTCACGAAAAATATAGATATAAAAACAAGCCACCAAATAAATTAATATTTTTCGGTAGTAACAATTTATTCTAAAAGAATAAACTTTTGCGTAGAACTTGAACCAAAAATTTTTTGCGAAAATGCGTAAAAGGTTTGCCGAGATTGGAAAAAATTTTCCGCACGCTACTAAAAATATGTAAATAAGTACATTTTTAGTAGTATTTTAATACGTTATTAATATTCGCATAAGATATATTGATTGAACTGTGCTTGAATTATGTTTTTATGATATTTTGTGGGTAAGAAATGCTTTAAAATTACCTTTGAAGTTTCATAATTTATACCTATTCGGTTTTTTAATCTAAAAAATTCCAATATAAATAATTTTCTACCCAAGTAAAAGAAAATATTAACTAGTACTATTAAGTAGTATTTATGCATTATTATAGTAGTTTCGTAGTTTTCTGTTAATAATTTTTCCACCTCATACAGCCTACCTCTTAGTGACATTGAACCAGTGGCAGGCTCATAAGGTAAAATATTGGGTAGGTTAGCAGCTTGTTGAGAATAGATGAAGTTGCAGAAGGGGATATTTAGAAAAGTATATTTTCAGTGAATCCTTTTCAAAGATCCTGAAATTATCTGCAAACTATTTATAGCAGCTTTCAGTTTAAATTAGGTTGGAGATTTCCGTACGTTTTTCTGAACAAATCTTTAGTGTTTGGTTCACAGATTCTTCTTCCATGACTGGTTTTTGTTGTGGGAGTGGAGGAAAGAATTACGTGATAACATCACCGACTCTGAACATATTGGTTAGTTGTTTAAGCTCGTAACATATTTATATTAATTTCGAGAACATAAAGCTTTTTCACGTAAACCGAAAGTGCCAGGAATTTTAAAGTGAACTCTTTACTGTTTTTGGGGAAGTAGCATAAAGCTGTGATTTTCATCTTCAGTCATAACTGTTAATTTCTTTAGAGATTCTTCAGACCCGAATCACTTTATTTGACCACAAAACATTATTAGATTTTAGCTTAGATGCTCATAAATTTTTTTAATTTGGAATACGTCCTTCTCTTTTATTTCTATTTATCTTTTCGTGACTTGATAAATTCAAGTTCCTCTATAATTGTTTTTGTTGGTTTACTTGACGTCTCCATAGGATCCTATTTTTTTCACAGATAAATGTATAGCTATCCCCTGGGTTTCGAAGAACTCACGAGTTACCGTAAAACTGGAAATAAAGGCTAGCTACCCTAAAATCCAGCTAAAACGACAGTGTGTACAAAAGCGAATTGTCGCTACATTGTATGTAATACATCGAGAAACTGTCTTAACTAAACTCGTAGACTTTTAGGTCTTGCCTGCGACTCGTCTTGAAACTTTCCGACTTGTTCGGTAAAGTACCACTTTCCAGCAACCTTATGTAAGTAAATAAATATAATAATCAGATACAAGTTTTTTCTTTAATCTTTAACAATGCCACTGAAATCTAGGGAAAAATTCTTTCAATAAATTAGCGTTTTAGTATCTATTTATTAAACTGTATCATAAAAAAACCCTATTGGTATATATTTATAAGAACGACAGTATGGCGGTATGATGCAAAATCTTACATTGAAATGTGATTCATCATCAATCACCATGATTCAAATGATGAATCATGATCTTATAAATTGTAACAGATTATTTGCTTTAATCTGTTCGAAAAAAAGTGGAGGAAAAGAAAATACCATTCGATTTTTGTAATTCTCTAAAAAGTTTAATGTAATATCGTTGCATAATATTTCGATGATAATTCTTCATAGATAGATCATTAATTATTTTATTAATTTATATCACTCCAAGAATAAGGATAAAACAATCTCTAAAAGTAAATATTTATTGCAAGTAAAAATAACATTAAAAATAAAGGGGATTTAAAATAATATTTATTTAATTATTTTAAATTTAATTTATAATAGGGGAAGATGGATTAAAGTGGTAACTTAAATAATAAACTAATGACATCAAGTTTTCACAATATTATTACTTGACTATCATAAAAAGCAAAAAGTCATTAATATCTGATTTTTTTATGAATTTATTTAATTTGAATGTTCCATATTTTAGATAATAGATTACAGGACAGATTATTATTATATAGATATCACTCAATGTAATGGATTCTCTATATCTCACACGATATATTATATTGTCATTATGTTATACTTAAAAAGGCAATAACCGTATTCAAAGAAATGCACAAAATTAAAATGCATTTGGTAAGTACTACAAATACTACTATTCCAGGATTATTCCTACTGCATATATAATTTTATTTTTGTATCCATTACCATTATGCTACTACCTAAATTATCGATAAATTATGTTAACACATCGCTTTTTAAATCATGAAATAGTTACAGATTTATATTAAACATAAAATAACCTTCTCAGCAGTTTATTGTGGTAAATATTTGCAATAAAAATCAGATTATTATATTAATTAAATTAATATGGAAACAATATTTAATTAACTTTCACAGAATTGTGCTTTTTTATTCCTAGGTTCACATGACCCCACAGGAATTACAAAAAATTGCATATCATTCATTTATTTTTGGAGTTTTTTGAAATATGTGCACAATTTCGTGTCTGTCCTGAATTTCAATGAACGGCGTGATTTACTATCTATTATGTATATATATATGCCTTATTACAAATAGAAAATATTCCTCTAAAATAAATAGTAACTTAAAACAAATCATTTCTAGTTCAGTTCAAATTATAAACTTAAAAATGGCCGTATGGTTTAACGTGAATCCGTCGTCGCAGGATACCCGTTTTCGCTCAGGTCTACCGATCGGATAACGTCCATTTGAAAACATGCAAACAACTTCCAAGGTTTTTCTGAATAATGACAATTCGAAATTTATCATTTCTACACTTTTCGTACACACACACAATTTTCGTTACATATTTTTATTAAATTTTTAAACACGCTACCGATTTTATAGACGTATTCACGTCAAAAGGATTAAACATTGATATAAAGCTAAAACAGTTTGAATCTAAAAAAGATCTGTTGCTTTCCAGTAAGACCATCAAATTCGTTCCAAATAGAAATCTGTAAGACTTTGATATATCTTCGTTAGCGTGTGCCGGACTTCTTAAGGATGTGCAAATGTTCGAAGTTCACGACCCACTACGTTTATCAACGTATAACTGTAATTAATAGGGTTAGAAAAATTTAAACTTAATAAACATAAATTACTATTCAAATCGACACCCTTCCCTCGTACAATATATCAACGTTAAATATTCAAATATATTAATACCCTCTCATCAAAATTATGCATACATAAACATCGAAATTATTACAACAAAAATAAGAAATTTTGCTTCCATCATATTAGCAGGTTTTATTAAAATCGGATAAAAACTATGACCCCTATCAAAGTAACAAATGTAAGCATAAAGACATACACACGCAAACATCCTTAAAAAACCCTTTTGCTATCTCTGACCTCGAAAATGCGTAAAAAAAGAAAAATCTCGAAATCAAGCTTTTCCTGACAATTCAGATATGGATAAACGATCATTTGAGCAGTAGAAAGAGTGAGATATTCTTATGTGTCAAGATTGTATCTCCGTTGTTGGTTTTTTGTATCCCCTTGAAGTGCTAGTTAAAATCAAGAGGATAGATAATATTTATGTTTATGCTGTGTATAGTAAATATAAGAATTATTTTGTAATAATTTGAAATTAAATGAATTTGAATTTGAGAACGAAACTTATCGATCGTTTATAGTCGCCCACCCTCTATATTTTCATTTTTTTAATGTCGTTAAAGTCGGCTATCCCTATCTGGAATATTCACATTTAGGGCGAGGAATTGATGTTACAACCAATAACCATATGCGGAAGTACGATGTGTAAAGTTACATGTTTGATAATGAATATAATAGAGGAGATAACTGGAAGGACTACAAAACCTTTTGAGGAAAGGTGAATAGAAATTTTTTTGATTATACATAATATTATGTAAATCTTTAGAAACTAAAAAATATTTTGAATTGATTTATAACGTTGCTATTTTTGTAAACTCGAAAACTTATATTTCAAAATTTGCTGAAAAATAGTGATAAACTGAAAACTTCGTTAATGTACTAAACTTAAATTATAAGATTATTACAACAAATTTACTGTGTGTAAATGGGGAATTGCAAGCAATATCTTAATATTTTTAAAAAGTTCAGTTAAATTATAATCAGTTGCGTTAATTCTCCAAATTTCAGAATGACGATGACGCGTCGATAGACCTAGATGTCTGCAAGGTATTTTCAATTAATTTTGAAATGCTTTATAAAGTGTTATATAAAGCCTTACAAACAAGCAGACACGCGTAACGATTAAAAGCTTCATAAAATATAAGGAATTATGATGTCTGTAATAGCAGCGTGCAGGACGTCATAGTACGAGGGGAGGAATATTTTGCAATTCTGTTTGTTCCGTTTAGAGATACTCATAAAATGAATAAAATATTACACCTTGATGCACTAACAGTCTGATAGATAAGCATTTGTATTCTACATTATTTTTAACTTGGTAAAGGCCGCACTCAATACGATTATAATATCTTTGCTTGTCTGATATGCATTATTTATGATTTTCAGATTGCCGAATGTAGTATGCAAAACGGAAATAACTAACCTTACTTTATATTCATGAATCGTTTAATATCACATTTTTAATTTGATGAAAAGCCGAATTACTGAAATAACTTCTTCAATCATATCCACAATTTCGTAGGTTCTGTACAAGAAAAATTAAATTAACACGAATCAAATTAAATATTTTATGGAATTTTTTATGCATTTAATTTTCAGTATCATAATCTAATAATTCCTCATAATCTAATAATTCCTCGTCGATATAACCCCGAAAACCACAACTTCTTGAACCAAAATTCTCAAACTTGGAAAACAATGGGTTAATTCAAATTGTGTAATTGATGGATGATCAACAACCAAAATTAAGAAAGCGTGTATTATTTATATAGGTTATATCAGCATTACGCCTTTTAAATCTCTTCCCGTATATTATTATTATCGAGCATAGCTGAATTAACATCGTTGTTTTTGATAACCTCGAAAAGTTTATTAAAATCCCAAAAAAATATCATAAAGTAAACTAGAAAATAGCAAAATATAACGTTTATATAAAAATCAGATGTGTGTAAGTGTAAGGAAAGTAAAATTCCAATATCAAGTTATTTGTATAAGCGTTCTCTACGATCAGTATTGGATATCTTATGAAAACATGCACTGCTGCAAAATGAAAAAGTATTTGGATATTTTTTTATGCTAATCAAAGGAGTTTGTTATTTAGCCAAACTTAAATATATTAAATTAATATACTGCTCCATAAAATTATTTCCGTGCATTGTATGTTTGCATATAGATATTATTTTACATTAGGAGATACAAGGGTAAGTTCAAACAAAGACACATTGATATAACGGGATTGTCTTCAACAAACGTAAGAGTAGGTTGAGGATGTAAACAATTTTACTACCCCTAAATGTGTTTACTCGACAAGTATGTTTTAAAGCCACGAGAAGTATTTTAGAATTTTATCTTAGGAGCATAATATTTAATTTAATTTTCTTTTATGTAGCTGGAGCTCTTTGTATACATGCAAAGTGTTAACATACACATAGAGGACCTACAGTTTAACGTGGGCTTCGAATCACGAAAATTGTAATAAAGGAAGATTACACCTCGGTGGTTTACAACTGCCTTTCGATAATAATTAAACTATGACAGTGAACTTTTTTATATGGTGGGGGATTTTGTAATTAACGGTTAATTAACAAATGTGCAGTGTTTGCTAAAATGTCATACAACTTCCTCATTAGCCAAGATTATGTTCTTTTATTTGGTTTTTGATTTGTAATCTAAATATTACATGTGAATTAGTTGGAAAAAAACTATGTTTTCTCGTTATTAAATATCTCGTTTTTCTATAATAATCAGATACAAGTTATTATGGCGAATGGCGTGAAGATATCACAGAATGACGAAAACGTTAGCTCGAAATCGTTTTGCTTATAAAAATTTGTGTTTTTTAGTTCTGGAAAGTGTTTTGTGCATTTCTTGGTTATGTCAAAACACAGATATGATTTTTTAAATGCGGCAGCAAAATCTTGGAAGATTAGATTATGCAAAATTAATCTTATTAGAAGCCCAAATAAAGATAAAATGTATTTCAGCTTGCTCCCAATTGAGATTTCCGCACAACTAGGGTAATCACGTTCTAGACTAAGGATGAGCAAGTTTTTTGTGCAATGGGCCAGCTACGAATATAAAAATGTGTGCTTATGATCATACAAACACTGAATGATGGACTATGTCACGCATTCTGTTGACGGTGTTTGTATTTACATCAAATTTTAAATTGAATTAAAATTTTCCAAGTTTAACGTAGACTGTTAAAAGTACACAAAAATAATAATCGAAAATTATTCAACTATTTATTACAAAGTCGGGGTAGGGTATGGCTTTTGGAATAGACCTTTTGGAAAGACCTAAGTATAACCAACAAAAATTTTAACATTTATCGAAAAAGGTCAACTAATCTACTGCATTATTATATTTATGTTTTTAATTAAATCTTCTGCCCTCCCATTAAAAGAAGTCACGAGCCGTCACTGGACATGTATTATATTTTATGCAATCCTAGCGTGTTTATCATGGATTTATTACTACTTCTGCAGTTCGTAATGACCTTCTTCAGTCCCACGTGTTGTTTATTAGTAAATTTGCTCACATGGGATCATTTGATCCCAAGGGATCATAGTATGACCTCATAATTATTGACTCAACAAAAGTCTACATGCTATATTTTATCTTACGTTAGAATTATTTATCGCTTCCTTCAAAGGAATGCGTTATCACATTGCAATGAGATATTCTTTCGACGTGTAGGCGTTGTATGCCGCCAAAGATTCATATACGTAAGCGCTCTTTCATTTAATCATACAACCATATGACGATTTCTTGCCCTTGAACTCGCCATGTATCAACCTTCAATAATTATTTTGTTGTTCGACCACTGCCATATAATTTCGAAATAATTAAGATGGGAGAATAGCCACTTCCTCTTTTCGAAGTTCGGAAAAGAGCCGCGAGTCGATGGTTTTTGACATCACTTTTGGTTCGGAGAGCGGTACGAGAGGGTCGATTGTCGCGCGTGCTAGTAAGATAAAGTAAAACTGCCGTGTACGTTAATATTTGGGTAAAAGTTTTTATTCTGAAGAATCACCAGTGCGTTGGAGGTGGGATTGAGCCTTTTTACTGCCGTTTACGGAAGTACTGTGCATATTTTCCGTTATCTATCTTCGCTGGCCGCCACCACATTTTGTTTAATCGCCGTCTGATAGCAGCTTAGTGCGCGCGCAATCGCGAGACGCCCTCTCGGGGATTTTAGTTCAATTTTCGATAGCCGACGCTTCCGGAGTTTTTGACACTGCACGTACTCTCGCCAACCTTTTAGAGTTACCAAATCAAGAGTCATTATTTGTTGTCGAGTCCGTTTCGTTAATCGTCCCTGTTGAGTTTTGCTGTACAACCACGGTGAATTTTCCGCCAACGAATAATCATTGGTGCGAGCCGACCAGAGTATTTTGGAAACACTCTTTGGGGTCATCAGTCTAGCCAAGTCGTTCCCACACCAGATCGGGAGTCGCTGAGGCGCAGTCAGTGGAGAGGTGTGCCGTCGTACTTCTCGAGGAGGCCGAGTGGAGGAAGTCAGGAACTTAATTCGTAGGCAATCCGCCTGGAAGGGGTGTGTACTGTCGCCAACATTTTGTAAGCTCCCAGACGTCTAGGTGAGATAAATCTTTACATTCTTTTTGGGTGGGATTGCCGATTGTTATTATACGAATTTCTTATACTTAACGTAATCGCTGGTGCGAATTTTTGCGCACCTGTTTTTTTAATTCATTCACGAGGTGTCCTTGTGGAGTCGATTGATTACACCTAGTTTCAATTTTGGCTGGCTTCCCTCAGAAGCCGGTAATAGTGGTTCACGACACCGTTTTTTTTTGTCAGCTGTCAGTGTTTTGTTTGTGCCATACATAATTGTGTTATTAAATATTAATACTAAAGTACCGTTTTTTATTTCCCTGAGAGAGGGGACACCATTTTTTTAACCTTACAGGGTAAGTTCGTAACCTGGACTTGCGACCCTCGCAAACCGACGAGTACATCCAGTAGCTGGCTTAAAAGAACATCTAGGGTACCCACGTTGACAAAAGTGAGGAATCATTTCTTCACGTGGAGGAATATTTTGCTTTTCGTTAGGCACCCCCTCATTAGGGGTGCGGATCAGCGGAAAATTCTAACAACCACTGTTATCATTTGTAATGGGATACATTAATAGACAATTTTATAAATTGCATAATTACAAAGTAATTTTGCATACACTGTTATCTTTTGCAATGCGTTTTGTAACACCCACTTCAATTTATATAATTTAATTTGTACCTGTTTATTTCAATTTTTCTTTTCGGCTATTTTTTTGTTGGTAGTTATTAGGATTGCATAAAATAGTATACACAACTCGTGGCTAAAGCGCCATTAATCTCTGGTGCCAATTATGACCCCTTGGTGGAGGGGGTATCGCTACCCCCACCACCGCAGAATCGCAATTCGCACGCGAGATTAAATGGCCTGCTTTAGCAACTCGGTATGTAATATACTACTATATAATGAAATTAAAAATTAAAAAAAGAAAATACCCCATGCTCTGATGGCTATAATTCAGCAACCGGTCAATTAGAGCATTTAGTATACTTTATTTTTAATTAGTTAAAATTTTGCTCTAGAGTAAACCCAAATTGAGATATTCACGAAAATTCGGGGTCTCTCAACCGTGAAACATACAAAGCTAGTTTTTCTTTTTACATGACCAAGTTAAGATAATAAAATTTATTCCTGTTTTCCGCCAATTATTTCCACATTAAAACCCCTGTCGACTGGCCCAGGATGTGACACCACCAATGCTTTTTTTTAATTGGAAAGAAAACTGAATTTGATATGTTGGCAATAAACAAAAGTTGCATTGACAATTTGAGGAATTTTGGAATATTTAAGAGAAGAGTAATCCAAAAATGCGTAAACTAGCTAAGTCATGTTACAATGTGAATGTTATACAATATCCTGCTGAAAATGGATGGAAAAAGGAAACCGATATTTGCAAACCCGTATTCAGTAAGTCTCAAGATCCAATTCCAAAGATCGCACATGTGCTAATAATAAACATGTACATGTTACAGGAAGGCTTCAAATGCCTTCAAATGGAACCTCTTATAATTTAAAATAATTTCTTTATTCCTAATAATAACGGAGTTACTTGTTATAATACCCTAAATTTTATAATGAAACATCTTTAATTTCCCGTTTAAAGGCCATTTTCACTAGCAAAATTTTCTTTTTACCAAATAAAAGCAAAATGAAGAAAATATCTTGTTTAATAAAAAAGTTATATAACATTTAATCAAACACTGCAAATTTGTTGATTAACCATTAATTACAAAATCTCTCGCCATAGAGAAAAGTCATATTTTTCGATTTATTGTTATATTTGATGTAATTTAAAAATAGTGAATCTTTTTATGTACATTTTACTCCACTATTAGGCTACATAAAATAAACGCTTATTTGGGTAGACAATAAAATGTTTTGTAGTGTATTTTCCTTATAATAAATTAATATTTAGCATAAATAAAAATATTTTACGAAACAACATTTTTTTAATATTAAATTGATAAGCGTAAATAAACAATGTATTATTATCTTGAAAAATATTTCACTTAGGACGATCAATACCCAAAATTTTCAAGAAAAACGCATTGATTGTAACCCCTTAACTATGAAACACGATCTTCGTAAATCATTTTCATAAGATGAAAAATTTTGTAGCAGTTTTTAACCCATTCATGTTATATTCTATTGAAGCTTATCAACAAGTTTTTGAAATTAATATTTTAACCAAATAACTCTTTCTGAACATTCAACATGATTTATTAAGAATATTGAATGTGAACATTAAACTGAAAATAAATAGGTTATTTGTAAATTTTATTGATAAATAATGTAAAGTAGAGATTTGAAAAACATTAATTTTTTAAAAACACAACAAAAACTGAAAGTTTTTTGTAACTTTTCTTTATTTTTCAACTTATTGTATTTTTTATGTGATGTAAACGCTTCATCAAGCTTGACAAGTCAAACTTGGAACACATAATTGATAGTTTTCCTATATCGATTATTAATTAATTTTTAAATTAATAGACAAGCATGGAATGCACAAAAAGGGCATGTTTTTGATATAAAAAGTATTTATCACGTACCAACAATATTAACACACCTAAAATAAATTTTTAAATTTAATTACTTAGTTGTTGATTGAATATCTCTTGTATGCCTGAATATTTCAGTCATAACAAGAAATTTAATTTGATATTGAAATTAATGCTAAATAATAATATTAAACATTCGCTAAATGAGAAGCTCCTAAGATTTACAATATTCTTACGCTAGAATAGACATATCTTTAGACAAAACGCTTAAACCTATCGAGTATACCTATTACATTATTATGATGTAGTATATTAAATTATTCATATAAGTTTGAAGCCATAATAAGCAACCGTGTTATGATGGTTGAACAAATTAATTATCTCCATTTTACAGAATACAATTTGCACAAACGCATGATTATTAAATTCTTATTATCGGCTTTCAGCTACAATACTTAACATACAAAATGCCAATATTCGTTTTAAAATAATTTTATTCAATTTTTCGTTATAAGGTATACCTAAATATAATATTTGCGAAATGTAAAAAATAATCGTTGAAAATAGAACTAATTAAATATTGAAAAACTAAAATATGCGCACGAAATGATTTTAACTAAATAAATCCATTATTTTCTAGTTAGGATTATTTGAAAAAGCAATCAAAATCACACAGCTGAAAGCACAAACCTTTTAGTTGAATTAATCTATTCAAATAGGTAAATCGTGCAGGGTACGTACAATTTTGTATTATAGTTAATACTTTTTTTTATTAATAAAAGTATTTAAAGTTGCAGCAACTTTTATGTAGAGTAAAATTAAATTTTTTTTGCAATAATCAACCCTTAACAAAATGCAAGTAGATACAACGTATAAACCATTTAGTTTCAAATATTCATTCATTATTAGGATCCTATAGTACGACCATTGAGTTACAAAGCAGAAATTTCGAGTACAAATCTCAGCTTCACGATGTAATATATCAGCTCAGCCGTCCGGTAGACAGGGGCGCTGTGGTCATACTAATTTGTATTTACTATATTTAACTGATTTATCCCAACGTGACTGGAAGAGTAATAAAATTTGAAAAAGTTTTAATAGTGACTACTGCAGCAGTACAATTTCCTATATTTTACTGACTAACGAAAATAAAATTTGGATAACCATGCCGATTTTCGTAGACAGACTACATAATATTATGAAACACGTTATCCAATAATAAAGCGTCAGTAATATACACCATAATGAAAGGACATTGTAGTATTCGCAACTAAAACCAAAATGTCCTTACACATGCATGTACGTATATCATACGTTTGTTAAGCACGCAGAGAGATTCAATATGCTGGCTGTTTCCATGACTACTAGAGCGGCAATAACATTGTCTAGTAATTATTAATTGACTATTGATGTCACAATTGACTTGTTTAATTTATTATTGGTTCATAGTCAACCAAGGTGGCGCATAAACTCAGAATTCAACTGCTAATACAATGGCTATCTTCCAGTTTTTCCTTGAAACAATACTTACGCAAATTTTATTCACTGCTGGATAAATTAACGCATTATTTTAACTTAAATTAAACTCAAAGAAAAATTAACCTTCAACGATCTCTTCAAAATTATAAAATTTTCGTGTAAGGACGTGTCAAAACTTCTAAGTTGAAAACTTTAACTTTGAGATTTCATAAACAACTGTTTGATATGGTGAAGTTCTTAATTAATTTTCCTTTATTAACGAACACAATTTTTTATTGTTAAAATAGTTAAAAGGAACTCGAAATAATCCGTATATATGACTATTATACGGATATAATATGTTGTGACATCAATGCCATGTCTGTATCACGTTGCCAAGAAACTGAATTAGGCAAGGTATATTATATACAATCAAGCAGTTTGCGAAGTTCTTCATTTTTTTTCAATTTGTGTTATAAATTGATTATGAAAATATAACTTTTTATTAGAATATCTTATCAAATTTTATAGTATTTATACCGCTCTTACAATGTTTTAAGAGATAATATTATTTAATAACTTGTAAAATTTAGAAATATTTAATATTTACTGCTATATGACAGTCATAAAAAAACCACTAAACCCAATAGGGCTGATAGGTACGAGCTTTACGGTATATAATATAGGTAGGTATACAGCATGAGGGTTTATACTCGATAATATATTGATGGCTCAAGTCACTAGTAAATTGATCGTGAAATTGTAGCTTCCAACAATGTAATTGGATTATTTTTAGCTATAATTGTTGAATTTTGTCATAATATTTGCACTGTTTACGTTTATTACATTTACATCTTATAAATAAAACCCGGAAAACATTAACTTACAATTTATTTTATCACATTGTTTATTGCGCCAATTGAACCCACAAATTAGCATATAATAAATTACAATTTTTGTTGCTATTTGTTAGCTCCGTTTGTTGTATTTTTTAGACCAATCTCAGTTGAATAAAATTGTTAATATATGTTTTCTCTTTTTTGCATTTTTCTTCTAAATTGATATTTGTATCTAAGGCTGCTACATAAATTTTGTATACGATGTTCTGCGATAACTTAATACAGTATATTATTTATTATTTTATTGTTTTGATTTATTGGAATATTATTACATTAGACCTGACTTTATCGTATTGTGTTTGCGTAAAATAATATTTACAGGTTTTTTTTCAATATTATATAATTAGTTTAATAAAAAAAATAGGTACTATAGATAAATTACATGCGCGTGTTTCGAACTCATTATGTTCTCATCAGTAGCACAGTATAAAAAATTTAGAAAGTCCTTCCTAGTAATGAAATTGCTAGCTCGAGAACTTTTTCTATTATTAACTAAAGTCTGAATTGTTTGCATTCTCGTTCACCCTATGTATTTCAATGTTAACTCTATATTCTAATTTATTTTATTTATTTCAAGAACTTACCGGTGCAGTGTGAGGGTCGTACATTTCAATCCCATAAATTTTTAGGATTAAATTATCAATTTTAATCCGATATTGAAATGTAAACAGCGTTTTTCTCTTTTATATAATCCTCGATCCGATTAACTATGCTGAGATAAACATAGTCTACGACTGTCTATGAGCAGGAAAAATTGGTTTTTAATAATTTTTAATATTGATACATTATCTACGTACATGAAACCAATTTTAAATTTAGTGATATAAATAGGGACATGTTGATATGCAATAAAATGTGTAAAGAAATTATTTAAATAACTTTGATGAAAACTGTTCCGCAAACTCATCTGTACACCAATGTTATTTCATTGAGTTTCCGCAGTCTTGTTAATAATTGTTCTTAGATAATATGTACATACCATATTTAAATGGAATTTAGGTACATCATCTAATTTTGTATTAAATCCGTAGTGTTACAAAATAATTTTATCCTCAGATCTTACATACTAAAATTACTTAGCATCGTTAAAAGTTATGGCATATTCTCTAAGGATTTCAGTAAAAATAAATGCGTTATACAAATCAATTACGGCACGGATGAAAAAATATCTTAAAGTACCAATTATATCTATTCAGCCGAGCTATACTGAGGATGAAGACATCTAAGAGTATATCATTTCATTTTTATGAAAATTCATTTTTTAAACGTTAGTGCCTACTGGTAACAGAATAATTATTATCCTGACTTAGTAGAAGGGAAACCCACGCACAAATTTAGCCAATTTTAATAAAACTTTGATTGGAATGAGTAGTACGTTTAAAGTGTAAGATGGAAATTTTAGTTTTTATTCTGTAAACAATAAATTGGACCAATTTTAAAAGATATAATATATCATACCATTATTTCATCCTTCGTATCGCCGTGTTCACTTAGCGAACATTGGCTGCTAACTCTCCCGAAGCTAAAATTACTTACTAGGGAAATATTTAATGGCTTGGCTTCCCAAAACGTTCCCAAAAAAACACTTTACAGGGCGGATACAAGGAGGGCGTAAGGAGCGTAACCGCCACACCATGAATTTTCAAACATCTGAATAAACCCAATTAAATTCATTAAAATTAGTAAGAAAATTAAGAAATTTACATTTTTTGGTAAAAATGTTTTCAACTAGTAAAATTTACTTTTTATTTTAATATGTAAGTATTTCTTCACTAGTATTTTTTCGATATTTTATTTATTCTGTTATTTTTTATTTGTAACTACCGAAACATCGGATAAATTTTCTTCACTTTCTTCAACAATTATATCAGTAGTTGTCGTCAGTATTCACTTCTTAGCTGGTAAACTCTTTGTTTGTTGCGCACATTCGATTTTAATCGAGGGTTATTAATATACATTATTAACTTCAATTCGGGGAGGGGTGAACGCTGTAGCAAAACAGGAAAGGACGAAAGGCAAGTTTTCATGGCCCTAAAAGTAGAAATTTTCGGTTAAGGGAGAAAACCATAAAGGAAAATGCTGATCCTCTAGGTTAGTAGTGTAGTCATTGGGTTAGTAACCGAACTTCTAGGAAAAACCTTTTATGCTACAAGTACTCAAAATAAGGCTCGGAAATTAGAACAGAAAATTTTAAGACAACATTTAGCACGAAGAACTATGCATGATCTTGGCAACGTGTAATGTACAAAGTACCTATGGGGAATAAAAGACAGAAATCCTAAGTGAAGTGCAAAGCTTAAAAATCGACATTGCCTTTTAATCCCAAACGAAAAAGGAGGGAACAGGAAATGAAAACCTCGGGTGTGGGGTGTGGCCAATCAAATAGAGCTAAGGTTGGGATAGCCATTCTTATTAAGAAGAAGTTAAACAAGTACATAAAAAATTACAAGTATATTTCTGAAAGAAATATACCATTAATTATTACTTTGTATGAAGAAGTGACTAACAT
Organism: Podabrus alpinus; assembly: GCA_932274525.1. Classification (NCBI taxonomy): domain Eukaryota; kingdom Metazoa; phylum Arthropoda; class Insecta; order Coleoptera; family Cantharidae; genus Podabrus; species Podabrus alpinus. Next base: position 29,527,987 of record OW026451.1, read on the forward strand.
AATCGCAGTATATTGGCCAATCAATGCCTCAAACAGCTGCCGTGGAAATATTCTATCAAAAGCTAAATAATAGCTGGAGATCTCAATGCAAGGGTGGGTTCTAATCAGGGAGATGAAAAACTAGGAAATTTTGGAGAGAGGTTTGTTAATACATCCGGAGAATTTCTCATAGAATATTGCAAACAGAACAAATTGGTGATATTAAACGCATTATTTGAACATAAGAATATAAACACAAATAAAGAATATACCACTCAGCCAAACCTTCATTTTGGATTACTATATAGTATGTAGTTAAACATAATTCACATCTAAATCCTGAAAACTGCGATGTAAAAACAAGTTCCAGATGTGGAACAGATCATCACATGCTAACAATTAACTAATTTGGGCGTGTAAAAGTACATTAAGACAAATTTAAGACGTTGATAGTAAGGAGCTTAAGTACAAAAAGTTTTATTTGATTACAATCAATGCTTAAAAGCAAACCTAAACCTACTACAAATTTCTGGCGTGACCGCCTCGTCGAGTTGATTCAGATACTGGTTTACAATTCGGCTGTACTAACGCATCTCATGCTGTGAAAACATATTGCCAACTTAAAAATGAATTCCCCTAACAATAATTTTTCAAATTCAAATGCATAAAATCATTCATATTAGCACAAGATTAAATCTTTTTAGAAAAATCATGACATTTACCCCCTTCAGATTTGAACATGTAAATCATTCAAGATCTATCTGCTAAAATCGTCAAATTGGTGGTTTTTCTACCCCTTCACAATTTGTGGTTCACCATCTCATCACAATAACAGACCCCATCTTTAAATTTCTAAAAGAAATTGAAATCATCAAAAGTTCATAAAAAAAATTTTTAGAAAAAAAATTAATTTTACATTTAATATCAATAACAGCTTAATTTTGATTAATTAAACGTTGAATTCGGTTGAATTAATCAGCAATAAACTATTTGCTTTACAACATCCTAACTATTAATTTTTAATAATTACAACTTTCATCTTCTATTGATTTCGAGAATTTATCATTTCCTTATCGATTTTGAACTTTTATCATTTATGAAATTATATCCAACTCTTAGTTTATTTATTCAAATCGTCAAAATTTTTTACAAAATGTAAGACTATTTTAAATAAAATTGTTTCAAAAATATTTTTTTCTATTTTGCGTCTAAAATAAAGTCATTTCGATACGCGAATGGGTATCGAAATGGACTCATTACGATACGCAATTTTTTATTTTAAGAGGTTGGCAGCATAAACGTCATTGAAAATAATATTAATTATTGAAACGAATGTCATTTTAAATCACATTAAAAATCTCCAAATTTGTGTTACACATTTTAATTAACTATAAATTAAAGATATATAATAAATAAAGAAAATTATTAAGGGCAGGTATAATTTCGTTACTATGAACAAATCTACAATTTGACACAAACTTCAAAAGTTTTTCAAATTTCAATTGTTTGTAAAAATGTCAAAGTATTACCAACAAACATTAAATAAAACGAAATTTTTAAAATGACAATCATTTAATATTGTCCTTTTTCTTTAATTTTAAACCATAAAAAAAGCAAAATAGAAAAAATTGTATAAAGTACTCGTTTTATAATTGTTTTTATCGCACGAAATCTGTTTAGAAAACTCCCCGCTACGCGGGTCGTTTTCTAAACAGATTTCGTGCGATAAAAACATCAATTATAAAACTCGTTCTTTAATATACTATAAAAAGTTTCATTATTAAAAATCAAATGTCGCATTCGTTTGTTAATTTCATCGCTTATCAAATCATTCAGTCAAATAATATGCATTGCAAACTATTAAACTTGAAATCAAATCAATTTATAATCAAACCAGTTTCCACTAGTTGAGGGCTTCTCTGGTTGAATACTTGTTACATCCCTCTGATTTGTACATCTAGATCTTATCCGCTTCCATGAGAAATAAGCAATCGTACCATTAATTCGATTTCATGTAGAAAGCAAGTTATCCACTCCTCTGGCTCTCATCGTCCAACATGAAACCAATTCAAACTTTCAATTTTATCTGTAAATAAATTTTTTTAAATCGCACGTTTTGTTGATTCTCGGGTTTCTAATTTTAATTTTTTTCTTCATTTAATCAATTTTCATTTTCTGCTTTTTTCAAATATTTGTTTTTAAACCTCTTTTGGATGTCAAATTTTTCATTTTTCAAATATTCACGCTTCAGTTTCTTCTTCCTCTTCTGAGAACTTCCCAATTTTAACATCTTCCATTCTTTTCCAGTTATTTTCTTGTGATTTTTATCTTAAATTTGTACTGGTGGTGAATTTTCCATTTACGTCTACTAATCGCATTGTCCATTTTAACGAGTTCTTTCACTTGGTTATTATTATTTTCTTTCAACTTCTGTTGTACTTGAACATCCATTGTGTAACCATATTTGTGAATTTTTTATTTTGAGTAATGTTACCTTCCTGTTCTTTTTTAATTATTTCGTTTACTTTTTTGTTAATTTCTTCAGCAAAATCCTCATTATGGATACAAGAATCATTAAGCGACCATATTTTATCATTAACAATAGTATTCAGGCATACCTCTATTTTGTTCTTTATCTCAGGTTCGATTGCTTGGTACACTTGTTCAGCTATTCCTCCATCCCCAAGGAAACTTTGATTCATACATTGGTTCAAGCTTTGTTCGAATCTGTAAGAGACTTCGGATAATTTTCTATCAAATTCTTCTTTTAACGATTTTAAGCTTTTGTTTAAAGACTCTCCGGTTACTGCTTGCATCCTTAACTCTTCCATGGTTATACCCAGATTATTTATGCGTAATTGAAATATTTCTTGTGATTTATTCAATCTTATATTAAAATTTTGTTTATTTTCGTCCAATTTTTTGTTTAAATTTTCTATAACCTCCATGAATTGAATAATGCCCATTCCCTCGCCTGTATCTCTGCTAGTAGGTACTTGAAAATGGCGGTGATGGTCCTTGAGTTAACTAAGCAATAAAACTTCCTTATTAGTTCAAACAATCAATATAAAATCAGCGATTTGTGTTGATGGTTCATTTAAAGTTTGATAATACCGGGCGTTCATTTACTAATTCCTCACTCACTAATCAAACTTATTTATTTTCTAAATTATAAACACTTTCTGTTTTTATATTTTATTGCAGCATCAAATTTATACTCTCCAAAATTAACATGCCTGCTCAAACAAGGCTAAAGAGCCAACTAACTCTTAAAACTAGTCTCGTTCGGTGTGCACCAAGCGTAAATATAGAGCTAACACAAAAATATCAAAATTCAAAACTTCCCCAATAATTTCCAAACTATGACCTCGTCGAAGTTACAAAAAAAAACATCACACTATATTGAAAGGGCCTTGCAGAACTCGATAAGGCACTGTGAGGGAGTGGATGTTCCCATTAAAGGAAAAAAATTATTTACACTAAGTTTTACAGAAGATAAAATATTAATCAATAAAAAAGTGCATGTAAATCAAGTAGATAGATTCAAATACTTAGTTACTGTGATCAATAACGAAGGTTTAGGCGCGAAAGAGATAAGAACAATAATACAACAAAACATAGCAGGTTGTGGGAACTCTAAATTCCTTCTGGTGGGTCAAAAATATACCTGAAAATAAGAAAAAAGTGGGAAAAGTAATGGTAGAGTCGGTTCGCTGTTATGGATGTGAGGTGTGGCGAGACTGAATGCAGATGTTCATAGACGAATATGTTGACTGTAGAAATGGATTATCTTCGAAGAAACGCTGGAATCTCCAAACTGCAGCAAATTACCAATGATCATTAAAGAATTAAGACGACAAATGAAAGCAGCCAATAACGTTATTGAACGAATGGAAAAGCGTGGCCTAAAAATGAGAAATGCAATAGCAGTAAGAAACTTAGAGGAAGAACATGGATCGAGATTTGTTGAGTTTGCGGATGTAAGATATAAACTTCAATTAAAATTATATATTATTAACAATTAATTCTTCTTTTTCTTCTTCAGGTGCCTATCCGTTAACGGATGTTGGCGACCTCTCTCCTACAACAATTAATTAATGCTTATTAATTATTTTATAAGTATTCACTTTTTATATTAACTTTTGCAAAAATTAGAAAAAGCTCGACCACAACATCGTTTCTAATAAGAAGCGATACAAAATTAAAGTATTTTTTGAACATCAACATAATAAATACATTAATAACTCAAAAATTTAAATCAAATATTTTCACGAAATCAGGGTAGGTATATTTTACGAGCTCTTAATGAGCACATGGAATGATAAGGATTAAGCGACAGGAAAGCAACCGTCGTCAACATCGCGGTTATTAAAAAATTAATATGCAATCCATAGAAAGCAAAAATTGTTAAATTGAAAATGATCGAGTTTCAGATAAATTAATGAACTACTATTTTAAAATTTTCAATTTATTATGAAATCCGAAACTTGGAATTAAACACTGAAAGAATGGAAATAGTGCTATCGTTTCCCCCACAGAATTAATTTCTTCGTTTTCCATTTTCCACAATTTAAAATATGCAATCAATATTAGAAATATATTAACTTAAGGTATATAGGTTACAAGGAACATGCGTGTATTTTATAACTTTATACGTCCAACTAGCTTAGTAGTTGACTTTTACGAGCCATTTTATCTCTTAAAATTTATACTACACATTATTACAATTTATGATATTTGAAAAATCAAATCGATTGATACTCTCGTATATTACTATATTTAAGACAACTATAGTTTATAAGCTTTGTATGGAAATACTACAATTTTTATCAAATTTATTCACGTATCTAGAACACATGCAGAAGAGTCTTTTCGTGTTTGAAACTAACGCGAAAGTAAATCACGAAACTGCTAAATCCTACCTAAGTTCTTTCCTGACTATGTTTAGCTCATTTTCCAATGGTTGATAATTAGCAAAAAAAATTTACATTGGTTATTAATGTACAGTACTGCGCTGTATACCAATTATTCGGAAGTAAATAATATTATGATGCAACGGATGCAAGCAACGTCAAACAAAGGGGTAAATTAACGCTTTAGAAATCAGTTTACTAAATTTTGAAATAGTGGGTATTCCTTGGTGCATTGGATGCAAATTTCCAAATGGAAATCATTATAAAGTTAAATCCTTATGCGTTGCATTTATTATTACTAAACGATTATAAAATATTTAAGTAGAAGACTCGCCTGCTTCAAGTCACTTTGCTGTCTATTATATAATGCATTTCAATACTGTACAGCATAAACCCTGTTTTAAGTTACAGCTTTCAGACCGAATGATTTATCCAACAGTTTCTGCTTATCTTGGCACAATGTCTTATTTTATTTCTTTTCAACGAAGTATAATCCATGGCATAATCTACAACTCGTTTACATTGGAATTTATTTAAATAGTAATTTTTAAATCCATACATGGAACTACCATGATTTTCAATAAGTAACTTAAAACAATTTTAGTATGTTTTCACTTTTCTTTAGATTCGTAATTCAGAGGAAAATTCAAACTAAGGTGTATCGTACTATTATAATATATAAAGCGTTTATTTGGCCATTGTCGGCTATACAGACTCGAGGACTAGACAAGTAAAATAGAATATTATAGTATACATAGTACATAGTTACACCTTGTACAACTAACAATATACATACATAGCTGAACACCCTTCTCTTTTATGACTTTCTTCAATTTATTCGCTTCAGAATATTGTTATAGCATAAAGTCACTTCCTTACAAAATAACGAGTTTGGTGCATATTTTGTCTAATATCTAGCTGTAGATGTCAGTAAAGATGGTTAAACTTCCATGCAAGTATCTTTATATTAAAGCTATTCTCAATTTATGTAAAAATATTAGTTTCTGGTACCCAATCGAATCCCACGATTCATCCAATCAAGATCTTGTGACATTTGGTTTATCATTGATCATTTTTCAGCCATAAAAATAGTTTACGCAGTTCTGGTTTTCAAAATCATTAGTATGTAGTATCTATAAACATGCACGTCAGCCTTGATTAGAATAATCCAGAACAAACTCCAAATAGTGTACATGCCCTGTTAAACGGTGTAACTTAAAAGCATCAAACTCTAAAATCTCCAAATGGTCGAACTCCTTATGAGGTTCTGATTTTCAATTTGATTTTCCAAAAACCACCAATCGCCATTATCTTCCTAATTTTCCAGCATCAAAATCTTCATCTGGCAAATATTTAATCTCAGGACCTTGACAAAATGAAGTTCAACATAAATATTCCCTTCCCATAATAGAGTTAATTGCTACGAGCAAATTTTCGAAAGAGCTTCAAAACTGTTATGACTTCATTCACACCTGACTAATCAAATAAGGTAAGGAAATTGCAATAGTTTTCTCTAAACCATAATAAAATTTTTACTAAAAGAATATTCCTAGTTAAAAGAAAAAAAAAGTAACTCAGCTTTGGACAGATTTTCATTTTTTCAAATACAAAATGTATTACAATGACATAATAATTAAATTATGATATTTTCGTTTTTCTTTTGATTGTGGTAATATTTCTCTACAATAATTCTACTCTATTTCTATCGATCAATGATTATTCTTCATTAATTGCCATTTTAGATCTACATACTTCAAGAGTAGATCTTCTGATAACCAATTTCTACCCCTTTCTATTTTTCAATAATTCTTCACTTTGAATTAGATAAATAAAACATGAACATTACAATAAATTGAAAAGAACATAATGGAATGAGGAAGAACAGACACCAGAGAAAATTCAGAAGGATTTGATAAATTGGATGAAGAAAAATATAAACAAACTGATGGAAAATAATGTCAAACATTGCGAGAGAAAAACTTAGAAATTAGCAGCAAATAGCCATGGAGAGCTTACTGAAAGCCAAGAAGCTGTAATAGAAGAAAAATAAAACAGAACAAAATTGAAAAATAAGTGGTGAATAAATTAAAAACTCAGGAAAATCTTCATGATAAAACTGAAAAATCAGAGCAAAATGTTAAAACGATAACGTCGCGTGCGTGTTAGAACGAAAGAGAGAAGATAGTTTTATCAACCTACTACAAAATATAGTGTTTGATTAATTTAAGGAAATGCCTCTGTAGTATCTTTATTGAAACCGTCTTCAGATCTTCAGATCTGATCCCATGATTTTATTTCAGATGCGTCTGTATGAACTGTGTACCCATAGCGTCACTTTGTCTGTTTATTATTTTTACTATTGCTCATTATACGTCACCAATTGAAAATTGTTACCTGACAATCCGCAAGCAAGACACCTTTTCGAACAGCTATAATAAGGGTGGTTAGCTCGAGTCGAGAAGGGGGTGGGTGGGCTAGAAGAGCCAAAGGGTCTTGTGACGTGGTGTCGCGAGTTGCCAGTCTCTTACCAACGATTGGGCAATCCTCAATCGTGGTTCGGTAAATAGTCAAAATCGGGGGGAATAATTTACACAAGGGATGAAATGGGCGCCACGCGTTCTTAAACGTTAGTTTATTCGAAGGGGATGGGATATCACACCTTCCAAGCTGGTACGCGACAACTTGTTGAATATTCTTGATGATTCTCACCCTGGACAAGTCTCGTCCAATGACCTTACCTTTACAGTAGGCAGACTCTCCTTGGATGAAAATAACTAAATAAAATATACACACAAGAACAATGAAACACAATAATAAGTAACAAAATAAATATAATAGAAATAATATCAAAAATTGATGGTGACAAAATACGTACAGGACACACTCAAATTTACAAATGTCGTAGTATAATGACAAGTATTTACAACTGACTTGACTCCTTATAAAAGTTATCAGTACGATTGGAAGCTTAGTAGCGTAAAACAATATGAAAGATGGGCTACTAATTTCCGCTTTATCTAGTACGTGAACGTAACACATAAAAATCTTAAAGTAACTTGCTACAAAAACTGATGCAAATTGACTGCGAAATTGAATGCAGCTTGAATGCAAAATTAAATGTACCTTTGAATGCAAAAGTAGGTGCACAATTGAATGCCAACGGACGAATAAACTCTAACATAAACGTTAATTACAAAATATTACGTTAAAATTGGATGAAAGTTAATGCTCTATTGGCGTGAAAAGTTAAGCTACTTTCAAACACAAATCCTAAAAATAAACAAAAGAAATACAGGGGTTTTGCGATCGACTATTGGAGTTGAGCAAAGGGCTCCTTAAATTTACGCAGTGACCAATGGGGTCACTTAACACAATAAACTTATAAATAACAAAGAATCTCTTACGTATCCTTTCCTTATTGGTGCTGACCTTCAGGCAAGATCCTTGGGCAGCTTTCCAGAGTGAGAATTTCGATGAACGTCGAAGCAGGATCCTTCCCATACGGAAGTAAATGATTAACGATACAAACAACCCAAGTAACATTTTACCGTCATAAATGTACATATACCTTACAGAAATTTCCGTAACGGTAAAGCATTGATTTGCCCCTTTTGCAGTTACTGTATTGATGTATCATTTATGCACATATAAGGTACAGGTATTTTCGCAACGGTACGGCATTGATTTGCCCCTTTTGCAGTTACTGTATTGATGTATCATTTATGTACATATACATTACAGGTATTTTTGCAACGGTTCAGCATTGATTTGCCCCTTTTGCAGTTACTGTATTAGTACATCGTTTTTATACCGATTATGTGTTGATTTTTTATGAACGAGATATTTATTTAATAGAAAAAATTATTTTTATAAAAGATAAAATTTTTGATTTTTAAATATTTCTATTTTTTACATACTGCTAAATTGTTTCCCTGTTGTCTGCGCCAGAATCTGAAAATTGACATTATAAATGTGATAATTTTTACTTACTTTTTTTTCCGAAGCCAGGTTTTGAACCCAAGCTGTACTGTACCTATACGTCTGAAAACCAACTGCTTAGCCAACTCGACTACCTGGGTATACGGTATAAACTATGATATTTCTTATTTGATGGTCAATTTTATTTTCAATTCATAGATTAAAAATATTACCTAATATTGAATTAAAATAAATCAAATATTTTGCTTTGGTACTTTAAAATTTATTACATTATGAATTATTTTAAATAAAAGTTGTTATTTTGCACGTGTTTTGAAGAAAAATGCTACGACGCCGACGTCACTTTAATTCGAATCGACAGCGGTGGTGGGATTAAATTTATTTAATTTAAATTTATTAAATTTTAATTTCCTGACTTTTAATTTCCAGAATTTTTATTTCAAATTTGGAGATTTTCGAAGATTTTTGATTGTTATTATTTGCGCCGTAGTTTTTCTTAAAAATCCGTATTGAAGTAACGAAGTTAGAAACTTTTTCAATATTTAGAAAATCAAAAATTTGATACATAGTTGAAATAAAGATTTATGATTACTAGAAAGACATAAAAGACCGATTCCCCAACTATAATATTATTCCTTTCTCATTATAGGAAAAAAAAAATTTGAGAATGTAAGAAATCTCGATGGCGTAATGGTAAATAGGCACGATGGTACCTTTGGCAATCCGTTGTACAGTGGTTCAACTCCCAAGCCGGCAAAGTTATTTTAAAAATAAATTTCCTAATTAATTAAATTTTTAATATTTTTATTAATAAATATTATAAACACAGTTATTTATCGGTCTTAAAACTTTAAAAGGGCCTTTAGTTAATTAGCTATTAGAAAACATAAAATATTTAAAATACACGTTTTACATTAGCTAGTTAACTAAAGGGCTTTTTATATGGGTTGATAATACCGGACGTAAGAGGTTTAAAATTTCCGCCCCCAATTTAGAAATTTGACCGCCCTTCTTACTCCAATAATATCTCATATAATAATTATTGTAATATAAAATGCTTATCATAATTTGTAACCAATCAGAAACAAGAGTTTTTCTAACGGCGAAATTTTTTTTTATACATAATCTTGATACATAAATAACTATAATGTTACATATTTTTTACATTTCAATATTAATAAAAATTATAAAAAGCGCGTCTCGAAATTTAATTTAATAAAAAGGGACTTTGGAGAATAAGACGGATTTTTATTTATAAAATTATTATATTATACGAGTATATATTTCATAATATTTTATTATGTACTTATTAAAATAGTCATGGACAATATCAAAACCGTGAAATAAATATCACAAAGTTTAACTAATAAATCATCTTTACATATTATATACCGGAATTGTAAGCGACTAAAACTTTACTATTTAATCTACACTTTCAGGTATCAAACCGGTGATGAAAATATCGTACCGTCCATCTTATAAAATACCTGTATATGTTAGACATTGCTTTTATTGTAACAAAACAAAACGATTAAAACATTACCTAATCGGTACCGTATGTTCAACTATATTTTAGTTAATAAACTTTCAGTGCCGATCCGATAAAGCAATTGCCTTCAGAATAACGGTGCGAAAATATGTACATTGAAACTATACCTAAACAGTACAGTGTAAATATGAACTAAAATTTATGTGCCGCTTAGGTACCATTTTGGTACTTAATTTTCAGGTAATAATTGTAATATAAAATGCGTATAATAATTTGTAACCAATGAGAAACAAGAGTTTTGCTAACGGTGAAATTTTTCTTCGTTCTGATTGGTTACAACTGTTTTAAAACGTAATTAAAATTCATTGATCTTTAAATTACTTATTTTTATAATAAATATTTTAATGTTACGTATGTTTCACATTTTAATATTAATAAAAATTATTATATTATATAATATATTTCATAATATGTTATTATGTACTTATTAAACCTGTCATGGACAAATATTATTATGTTGAACAATATCAAAACGGTGAGGTAAAAATCATAAAATTTAACCAATAAAGCATCTTTACATATTATATACCGGAATTGTAGCAACTAAAACATTACTATTTAAACTGTACTTTAAGGTATCAAACCGGTGATGGAAATATCGTACATTCCATCTTATAAAATACATGTACATGTTAGATATCGCTTTTATAGTAACAAAACAAAACGATCAAAACATTACCTAAACGGTACCGTATGTTCAAATATATTTTAGTTAATAAAATTTCAATGCCGATCCGATACAACAATTGCCTTCAGAATAACGGTGCGAAAATATGTACATTGAAACTATACCTAAACAGTACAGTGTAAATATGAACTAAAATTTATGTGCCGCTTAGGTACCATTTTGGTACTTAATTTTCAGGTATGAAAATATATGTACATATTCGTTATACTTCAATGGTATACCGGTATAAAACCGACGTTGATGTTACTTGGGAACCATTCCCTCGAGGTTAATGTGATATCCAATCCCAGTTCCTTCCAAAATGAAGTTGTGATGCGAATAGAAAATTCGCCGATAAATAAAGGGTAGTATAATTGCCCTATTGTCCCGACAAATGGATAATCACGCTCGTAAGAATGCACTGGACGATTATTCTCAAAACTAAATTTACTTAAATACGGCACTGTATAAACACGCGTTATTATTTTAAATGCGTTTGACGATAAAAACTATTGAATAAAAATATGGTTCGGTAAAATAAACACATCTGTTAATGAATGAGCGTTATCTCGGAATTTGAGTCGCCAGATGTCCGCTCTAGGCTCGCAGTACATAAAGTCAACTTTGATGCGGTACTACCGTTGATAAAGATTTATGTCGATTTGATTTACTAAGGTTCAACAATTTACCGATACGAGTTCAAACGTAAAATTGTTTAAATAAAGTTTAACGAGATTCATAAATGCACGAAACTAATCAAGTGCGAAATGGTTTAAATATTGTTCGATAAATGTTTAAATATTGCTCGATACGAAACTGGTTTAATTTAAAGTTGTTTAATGTTGCTCGATAAATGTTTAAATAATACTCGATACGAAACTGACTTAAACACAACGTTGTTTAATATAAAGTTCAAATAAAGTCGATACAAAATTGCAAGTATGTTCGATGTCCTTGCGCGGATCGAACATGTGTGGTTTAAATAAAAGTTCGTTATAATTTTAATAAATTTCCATTAAATGTTCAAATATTTAATTTTAATGCGAGATGCTTTATTACCTAGCTGGCGACGACACTTGAAGATTAGCACAATTGAATAAATATGATTTAAAATCCTATTTAGTATAAGATTCGATTCACTTCCGCATATAGCGTTTTCACTGTTCTAACCAGCAGCGGTTTTGGGTGTGAAGACTTGATCACAAATCTTGGCTTTTAGCCGGTGCGTTACGCTATTTATATGATTTCTGACCTAAAATCGCAAGTGTGGGGATCAAAACCCCTCTACGGCAGTAATAATATTAGTCCCTAATTGGTCTTTAATTCTGACCTCGAATTTCAATTGGTTAACAGAATTAGTGAGATGCATCGCTTGCATCTTTCTTCCTACAAAATCCTGTCCGAACTTAGCAAATGCAGCTGGTCGCTATCGCATTTTTTGCTCTGCAAACGTTCGAGTTTCGATAGTTTTTGCTCGACAAAAAGGTATATTTTGAAACATTACATTGTTGCATTTCTCATAAAAGCTAATGCTAAAATATTTACACTTGGGTTTCGCACGTGTACATCTGTACAGATAACAAAATAAAACGTATAAATCAAAGTGTTTTGACAGGTCTGCGTGGGCATATTGCCCAGACTCATAACAAAAATATCTATCCTGAATAAAAGTATCACAACGTACTATGCAATCCTTGATAGAAGCATTGGGATGGATGGACGTGAAGTTTGAACTTCCTTGAAATAAAGGGTTTCAGTTTACTGTGGGAATTATCGCAAATAGTAGATTGAGCTACGTCAACGTCAATCTGCTGTGTTATTTACATGAATCCATAATTCACGTGTCGAAGAATTATTTTACCCAATTCGTAGTTTCAAATACTCAAAATATTACGCGATTGAAAAATGTAATTTCGTCTGCTAATTTCTAAACTTGATCTTTTACTAATATTATTCGACCTACAAATATATGCTTTTTAAAAATATTTTGGTGTTAAAATTTTAAAGGCGAGAAATTTTTGTGGCATAAATGCCATGATATTTTGTCAAAACTTGGGAGGCGCCGAGAGCGTATCCTAAGGTTACAAAATGCTATTAGTTTTATTACCTGCTTTCACACTTAAAAGCTTTATCATCTTATCTTGCGGCATTAATAAGTGTGTGATGTTTTTTTTTTATTTAGAGTGCTATTGATCGGGTAGCTCTCCCAATTACACACCCACCCTAAACTGCTCTCATCAGTTGAGCAGAGCCGTAACTTCGCTTTGGAGGTTAAGAAGTAGAGGTGAATGGAAAAACGCTAATGAGGTAACATTTTGCATGCCAAACAGAAAATTTTGCGTTGCAGGAGAATCAATCGTCAGTCACTTATTAAGATGTGGACGCCCAACACAATGATAATTTCGTGGAAAAGCGTTCGATGGAAGGTTGTCCCATGATGGGCACTCTGATCGGTGGGAGCAGGTATGAGGTAGAAATAACTGAATTTCAATAAATAAATAAAATTGGCAATTAGACGATTGATAAATGACAATGAAAATATGTTCTGAATATGAAATTCAGTTTTTAAATTTATTTTATTGGAGTTCAAGATTTATGAGAGGGATGGTGTAAATTTTTTAAACATTTCATCGTTTGCTTGGAGCCCGACATTTCTTTGTCCATGTGGTTTATAGTTTAGAATTTTCTTGGGAATTCTTCCTCCGTTCATTCTTTCCACAAGTTCTTTCTATTTCATCTAGTATACCTAAAAATGAAGTTATAATTTTAAAATAATAAAAATTTAACAAACCTAAAAAATTAACAAACCTAAAAAATTTTATTTTTTAAAAGCTAGGACCAAAGGTAACTGTCTTGCATTTTGTTTGAGCGTATAAATCTTTATAACAGTTCATGACGATATTCTGATATTAATTCCATAATATTCTACTTACAGATAAAAGATATTAAATTATAATTATAATTTTACGTATGCCACTAAAAATAGGATTGGTTTTATTTGTAAGGACGTAAATTGAATCATCATACAACGCTAACCAAATTTTCGGTCCTATATTTTGAAATTAATAAATTTCCCATATTTTACTAAATTAATCCATTTCAAAAATTGGTTGAAAAAATCACATCAATATATCAATTTTCCTTTTATGATCAATTGCGAGTTTATCGGCAGTGCTGACGGTATAAAGGTATGACTTCCAAGAAGCAAGTGAACTTTTATACCAAATGCCGTCCTATATGGAACGCCGGCAGTAATGTCGTGGTCGCCCCTAAGAAATCACACCTTATGACTCTAATATTCATTTATAAGGCAATATCACTTTTCATGTATAACACAGCACACCCGTTTTCTACTATTGGAATCAGCGCTGGCTTTAAGAACATAATAATTATGAACACTTATTTCAAACTAATCCATAAATTTATGTCCAATTAAACTATCCATATTGCACAGCAAATAATCCAAGTAAATAGAGAAATAAGTTTTTGTTTCTATATAATTCGTCTCTCTTTAGCAGCCGGTTGAATAAGTTCCAAGTTTTCCAATCAATTAATGATGTGAAAAATTCAGGTGTATAAGCAATAATTTTATAGTTCGGCCGAAATAATGAAATATCACATATCATTTTTGACATAAAATCGCTATAGCAAAATTAAGTGAATTTTTTATTTATAAACACTAAAGTGTTATGGATTGTGAACTTACAATCACCACGTAATGTGCATAATAAAAATCAAATAGTACGTACAACTCTATTGTTAAAGCTTTGACTTGTGAAATAAAATTGATATTCTATCACTGTATGGAAATGGAATATTTAAATTTAATATCTCGTCACCATAAATAAATCCGATTTAATATAGATACGAATTTTTTAATGAATGTTAATCCGGTGTGGAAATTATCCGTCTTACAAATTTATATGCACTTAAAAACGTATAAAATTTAATTAATTTTAAAGTGTTTAGTTAGTAGTCGTTTCAAAAGTTGATATTCTTTCACAAATATTACCGGCAGTAATAAAAAGTTATTGTTGCACTCTCAAAACAAACGGTCCATTATTAAGTTATTAAGCAAAAACTTTTTATGAAGTTTTTTTAAAATATTTTTTGAAATAATCTCATATTTTTCAACATGGTAATAATGTTAAGAGAAATTGGTTTTTTTCATTACAGGTACCGTGTGCTCCTAATAGCTACAATTTTAGCTATAAATTAACAGCGTTTTACAAAAGATTAACTCAAGAGCTATTGGCTCAACCAGTGACTGAAATTTAAATATACCAATTACTTTAATTAAATTTTAAACTTTTGTTTGTTTTTAATTTAACGTGATTATATTGAGTTGTATAATAAACATAACTGTTTTGTACTTTATTAATAATAATGTATTAAAAACGAAGTGTTAATAATAGAAATATTCAGATTAGCCTGGAATCCTTACGGAAATTTTAGAAAAGATAAAATAACAATTTTTCAATTTCATTTAAACAACAATGTTAAGTATTTCGACAAACACAATTTCACTAAACTGTACTATAAGAGAAAACAATCGTTATTCTCTCCAAGGTAATTCTAAATTCGGTCCTCTTAACCACAATCGCTATATTCAAAAAGATTGCAAACGAGAAATCCAGAAAATGTAGACTTGAAGACTCACTTTATTCAAATTTTTGTATAAAAAAATATATAATGTTTTAAACTGTTGTTGAACCTATTTGATATTATAAGATTTATAAGCGAATATTGTACTAAAAGCTAAAATATCTTAATAGTGTTAAGCCTATTAAATTATAATATGCATATTCACTAAATTATTCAATTTTCTAAAGCCAATTAGCAATTATTATTAAATACGCTGCTTGGTAATGAATACAGATAATCAGCATATGAAATCAAATTTTATAGAACTTAACAAGATTTATTAGAAATTTTAGTGTATAATCAAAATAGAATTCATACTGTGGTTTTAGTTTGTATTAATTTGCTTCCCACTATGGCAGAACTCCATGGAATGTAAAGCACTATCTTAAAAGAATTCGATAATTACAATACTCTACAAGGAAACTGGAAGTTATAGTTTCTTTGCATTTCCCTAATTAATAAACCTTGAATTTACATACTTACTACATCTAAACTAACTTAAATTTACTGCACACATACAAATTATATGTCTCGTACTTGGGTGGTAAGTACACAATTATCCTAACATTCAAACCGCGACCTGTGCAAGAACTTCCAAACTTATCTAAAGTGTTTGTATCCCTAAACCCAAGGGAAAGCACTGTTCAAAGATAATGCCACTAACTCTTGCCTAACTTTAGATTTTTGTTGTTCTTTTTGATTTAAAAGTATGTTTCTTCTTACACGTTGGAACATAGGATGTGACTTGACTACTGTTCAAAATCCGGTATTTTTTAAGACATTTTCAAATTAATTTAATTTAACTTTATATCCTCCTTCCTTATTTTGGCACAGCATGATGGATAACGTAATTTAAATTTAAAAATTCAATTTTATGATTTTATAAGCTATTCATCATTTTCTATTCGCTCGAAATCTTATATTACATGTCTGTTTTCACATTGTCTTTTTAGAATCAATCGGTTTTCAGTAATCACATTTTGGAAAAGAGAAAAAGCAGCAAAATTATCACAAGACACAATTTTAGCATATTATAGCAGAATATCTTGGTATGGAATTGTTGTGGTAGGTTCCTGCATAGTGTTCTATTGTTATTAACTTATTAGATGCAATAAAATATTCATATTGTAGTTTCTCGGATATCATTTTAAAACACTATGACTACAGCAATGTTATGACTTCCTATTTCAATTTTGTGCCTGATGTTCAATTAATTCTGTTACAATGCTAAACTAAATAATTTTGAACCGCCTGGTACTACACAATGGCATGTTTTACAATAAAGTAATGTGCTGTATACACAATTAGTATATGTTGGGTATAATATAAAATCACTATAGTAAGCAATTATGTAATAAATTGTTAATCAATAAATGCCGAGTGTTAGGTATATTTATTTTCCTTCATAATATACATGCATGATTACTTTATAATATAAATTAAGTTTGATTATTTTCATTAATTTGAAAATTGTACCTACCTACTATTTATACGTATTATTATAATACTCGTATGTGTGTTTGTTAAATGCAAAGATAATGCTCCTACATTACCGTCCGCTTTTAATAATTTCATTTTGTAAAATGAATTTTAAAGTTGAAATTGTCAGTTTTATATTGTATAGGTTGTGGTGTTAACTTTAAATATAATTTTATTAATCTACGCTGTATCATGCAAAATACTAAATCGATATTAACCGTATCTATATGGAAATTAATTAATATTACATAGGTTTAGTTTCATTTTAAATTTAAACAAACATAGTGACATGTCATTTAAATAAATAATTCACATCAACGCAAATATTTTCAGGTAATAAATTCATTGATTTCAATTCTTCAATTGTATTAAAATGTGGTGACGATTGTTTATTAACAAAATTTGCAAATTAAAGCAAGTTAATAAAATAAAGTTCTTTCAAATACAGGAAGATTTGTTAAACTTCGGCGTAGCAGTGAACTCGGCTATTGCTCATCGAAGACAGAGTCTTTGTATTTTTCAGTTCTTAATCGGCTCTCATAGACCAATCTCCGCTTTTCTTCATAGTGACTGCTTTATTTTATTTGGCTGGATCGTCCTCTTATATTTTCCCTTATTATTTAAAATAATTTTCTTCAAAAGTTCTTCTTTACTTAGTATATCCCCCACTAGTTGAACTTTTTCTTTTGAGATTTCACATTTTTCCTTTTTCTCCATCCAATTGAAAAATAATAAACACCGAAAAATGTTTAAAAAATTCGATTAAAGAAATCATACATAAAGTATAAATGTGTATTTAAATAGGCAAAACTCAAAATTAAAGCTTTTCATTGAATGTATTTTTGACAACCAATAAAATGTCCCATGCTTGGAAGTATATTGCATTGTTTAAATGTAGAAAGAAAGAAGACAGACTTTCTATTACGCAAATATTTCATAAATATTAAAGAAAATTTATATTACTTGGACTTCGGATAGTAATCAATAGAAATAATAGGGGGGATCACATTTGCTACAGAAAAATTTCTAAATGGATAATTTGAAGACTTTATTACGTTCACATTGGTTTCCACCAAATTCTCCTTTTAACTCTTATTTAATTTTTCTTCTGCTTCAATTTCCCAATCAATTAAATTTTTATCCACATCAATTTATATAACTTTTAATTCTTCATTCAATACAAATTAAAAACTATAACTATCAAAACTTCGACTCAGGGACGAATACATTTTTATCTCAGTGGCGTATCAAATTAACAATTTTTGAATTATACAAAATAATTATTACAATACAAAAATTTAGCAAATTTATAGGGTGATGATGACTCGATATCATAGTAATACGTTGATTTTTCATTACATTTTGACAGCATTTATTGAGATGGATTAATAACTTTTTCACTGCACGTTTGCAATGTGTTCCCAATAATAACTTTCTATTCCAGTTAATGTTAACTTTATTGTAAATGTTATTGGTTATATTATGTTTATGAAAGACTTGAAACTCTTTATATTTGGTTATTATTCGCAATATTGTTCTGAAGTACTGAAGACTGCAGAGTGACCTAAATTATAGTAATTTAAATGAGAACAAACACTTGGTAAAGTCGTTTTCCAAATCTCGATCACCGATTAGTTGCCGCTTATAATATTAATAATGTTGGTGTGCTCATAGTGTACTTACTATAAGGTGAATCCTCGTGCTCTAAGTTTATTATACATTAGAAAGGAGCCAAGCTGTGAATATGTGTAACATTATTTATTTACTTCTTTCGACATAATCGATTTGTGGTTAATTTACTTAAGTTACCTAAAACAATTTTCTGAACTAGAAAGCACAGATTTTCACAAAAAATGTGAAAAATACCGAGAAATTTTGTATTTTTCAGTTTGGAAAGGTATTTTGTGCATTTTATACGTTACTCTAAATGATTGTTTCAACAGTTTACTGCAATTTCTGTTAAATTTAGTTTAGCCAACTGTAAATGATTTCCTAAAACGTATTATTTGTAGTATTCTAAAAAAGTGGGGGGGGGGGGACTGCGAGCTGTTATTTAATATTTTGAAACGAAAAAAATTACGCCTTAGGAAATTCACGCTGATGTTGTTGAAGACAAAAATGCTGGGGGACCCCAATTTTTGTTTCGCCCAAAAAACTTCAATAAAATACCATGATGTGGTACTAGAGATTCTATGACAGGTGACCACATGACAAGTGAACGTACGACAAGTGAACGCACGACATCCGAACACATGACAACTGAACACACGGACAACTGAACACACGGACAACTGAACACACGGACAACTGAACACACAGACAACTGAACACACGGACAACTGAACACACGGACAACTGAACACAATCTTAATTTTTAAATTTAAATATTTGTTATTTATTTTTATAATCATGAATTTATAATTATTATTTTATAAATACTGGCCAAATCCTAATCAGAAACTACAAAACTGAACCCACGGACAACTGAACACAATCGTAATGGATCTAGCTTTTCGGGGTAATTATTATTATTTTGAGTCCATTCTCACTTTTTCCGTTCAACTTGGAAAAAAGTTCGAGGGAGCGGTAGATCCACCTCTTTGCGGCAGATTTAACTTTACGCGGAGTTTTCTTTTTTTTTAATTACTTTTCTAAAGAAATATCAAAAACTAACACTAACCTAACGACAGATCCACCTCTTCGCGGCAGATCCACCTCTTTGCGGCAGATTTAACTTTACGCGGAGATTTGTTTGTTTTTAATTGGTTTTCTAAAGAAATATCAAAAACTAACACTAACCTAACGGCAGATCCACCTCTTCGCGGAAGATTCACCTCTTTGCGGCAGATTTAACTTTACGCGGAGATTTATTTGTTTTTAATTTGTTTCCTAAAGAAATATCAAAAACTAACACTAACCTAACGACAGATCCACCTCTTCGCGGCAGATCCACCTCTTTGCGGTAGATTTAACTTTACGCGGAGATTTGTTTGTTTTTAATTGGTTTTCTAAACAAATATCAAAAACTAACACTAACCTAACGGCAGATTCACCTCTTCGCGGCAGATCCACCTCTTTGCGGCAGATTTAACTTTACGCGGAGGTTTATTTGTTTTTAATTTGTTTTCTAAAGAAATATCAAAAACTAACACTAACCTAACGGCAGATCCACCTCTTCGCGGCAGATCCACCTCTTCGCGGCAGATCCACCTCTTTGCGGCAGATTTAAATTTTCACGGAGAATTAAATTGTTTTTAATTAGTTTTCTAAAGAAATATCAAAAACTAATACTTACCTAACGGCAGATCCTCCTCTTCGCGGCAGATCCACCTCTTTTCACGTACCGCTTAAATTCGCCAAATAAAACGGAAAGTGTTCAATAAAATTTTTCGAAAAACCAACTCGTTTCGCTTAAAATTGCGCACAAATATTTATATGCAAATATGGTTCCGATTTCAAATCGAAATTTTTCAAAATTTGCGTTTTTGCAATTTGCCACCTTAATTGACGCCGCACGAAAAAAGTGTACATTTCGAAAAATTCGCGCTCGAGAAATGCCACCCAATACCGTTTTTAAAATTAAAAATTGTTTCATAGTCGTCGCGCCACAAGGACTGTAAGGTCGAAATTTAGAAAATTTTTCAAACGGCAATAGCGTCCTTATTTACGAAGGGATTTTTAATTTTCCACCGGCATCGGAAGTAGACCCCGGGCCTAAACAATTTTACTTCTATAGCTTTTTTTCGTATCTCGCACCGCAAAGCTTTAAAATGAAAAACCAAATTTTCACATATTTTTTGAAGGGTACCCCTCTGAAACTAAATTGCAAATTTTTTTTTCGAAAATCGAAATTTTAACGATGAAATCTCATTTGCCGAGTAATTTTAAGAATTTTTGTCGAATAAAATTTAGTAATATTATTCTTCCGCGGCCCAAACAAATGACCTCAAAGCTGAAATTTTTTGAAAAAATCTTAAATTCGCACCTCTTTGTTGTGAAATCGATGGCGAAAATGAACGAAAGTAGTGTAACGAAATAAATATTTTTAGGTTAATCGGCTGTTATAAGTTGTGTACAACTTTCAGACCGATGTAAATATTTTCAAGTTTTGGAGGTTAATAATGACAGGACCCTGTAAATATGATTCGGTCACTTCAATGCCAACCAAAAAGATAAATAACTTCACACAACTTTTACCCATCCTGTTTAGGTGACGCCGGAGAAAGATGCAATTTTATAAGCTTTCCTCGCTATCACAGGAAGGTAGACAATTTCTCTGGTGTCACCATCGTATGTTTTTGGTTTTGCAAGGCGTACGTTCTCCTGAAAGTGTTTTCGGTTCGCAAGGCACTTTCATTTCCTTTGCCCACCTACTATCCTCGAAATGCTTTTGGTTTGACAAGGCAGATCGATCCATTACGTTTTTGTTAACAAGGCGTAAGTTCTCCCCGAGAGTGTTTTCGGCTACCACAAGACACTCCGACAAGACACCCGTCCTGTACTAATTCCTTTCCGAGGTACAAGTGAGGTCACTGCTCCTGCCATTTGTAGGTTAAAGATTCAGGGGGCCCGTGCTGTCATTTTTGTGGGTTGGAAAATCCCAAAGTCAAGTATTCATTTGTTTAGTCTACAAAAAGTCAAATATTAACGTAATTATTATTAGTAATTTTAAAGATTACCTACCGTGTTTAAAGGGGAGCCCAGTTGTCTATTTGATGTTGATAAATAATGTTCAGAAGCCATTGTAGCCTGCAACTGTTCATTAGAGCAATTCCTTGTTTAAGTAAAACGTCAAGTCATTTGACCTACTACAGGACCGTAGTAAGAATCTTTGTGTACATAATTAATTTCCTTATTTTTAAAGTTGTAAATAATTTCTAAAATAATTCATTTTGTATTCTTGCCTTGTAAATTGTAAATATGATATAAAGTTTGATTTAATTTTGAGTTGCCTGAATAAATATTTTTTTAAAGTTTTGATTTTTTTATTATTTTGGTCATCTCATTCTAAGTCGCTTTTATTAGAAAAGAGTGGCTCCCGCAATTGCTTATTAGAAAGTTAAGGAGTGAGAGAGAGATAAGGTACTTTCGGCATATAAGCCCCCCCCCCTGGCCCACGCTCCCGTTAGCTACCCATAGCAGCCGGTTTGGGTTGTTACAGTAGAATGATCTCGTTGCAAAATTGTCGAGGAACAATGCAAAGTCGGTTTCGAACCTAATTAGCTAAAATGGACCATCTTTGTGGGGCGTTGAGTAGACATCAAAGTAAAAGTTTTTCTTCGAATATTTCGAAGACTGAATTTTTTTTTCAAAATATGAATATTTAACTTCGGATTAGGATTTGGCCAGTATTTATAAAATAATAATTCGTCGCCTCAGAACCAGAGTATTCTATATCCATTTTTTTGACAAATTGAGTTATTTATGCCATTTTAATCTATGTTCATTTCTCTACAGTATAATGCAAAAAAAATGCCAAAATGTTTATTATTACCGTTAATTCAAAGAGGCAATTTTATTCTATATCCATTAACCATGCTAATATTTAGAACCAGAGTATTCTATGTACAAGCGACCAATTAGCTTACAGTAAGTTCTTGGATATAGAATAACCTGATCCCAACGTTTACACTGCATAATAATAATTATGCAGAAAAACAAATATATTTATATTACTGGCGCCATTCTCTTTACGTTCAAGAATAGGTTGATGCTTGTGCCCATTTGCAGTGCAATACATTATCATCTGTGATGTGATATTTTTGATTTCGTAGAATTCAAATATATGTCACAATAATATACCTTATATATAACTTGATATAACAAATAAATAGATATAAAAATAAAAATAAAGGGATATAACTTGTAGAGTTAGAGAATTTTATAATAGTCTATAGAGAATTTTATGTTCTTCAACTTTGCTTAATGATAATTTTTCGTAAAAGTAGAAATAAGTGAGCTATAGGCAAAAAAATCGCACTTTAGGGGACTAAAATCATCATTTGGGGGAAACGCCGGCTTGAGATTTTTATAAGACATTTTGAGGGTTTATTAGAACACTTCAATATACATCTTTGCTAAATTTCGGCTTGCCCGGACCTTCTGTAAGCTCAAACCAAAATTTCGGTTTCGTTTCTTGGAAGATACTATAACTTGGGCAAATTTTGAAAAAATCTATTTTTTTCTTCATTTTCCAACCTTGGCCACAATTTCAATTAAGTTATTATTAAAAGCATTTCCCGTGCCTGAAAACATTTCTCTCCCTGCAACGAATCAATATTGTGCCATTTTAAGGGTGGGTCGTGCTTTCGGTCAATAATTTAAGTATTAGTGTGCCATGGAAAAATATGAAAAAAAAACTATTTTATAGAGAATTTTATGCTCTTCAATTATGGTCTGATCATAATTTTCCATACAAGCATAAATAAGCGAGTTATCGGCAAAAAATCGCGTTGGGGGAGCTAAAACCCCCGATTGTGGGGGATGCCGGCGTGGGATTTTATGGGATTTTTGGGAGGTTCATTAGAACACTCCAATGTACATCTCTGCCAAAATTCAGCTTGCCCGGAATTTTTGCAAATTAAAAAAATTCCTTGCCTGGACTATGATGCTAGTTTGGTTTCGTTTTGTTTTGTTAATTTCGTTTAGTTAACCAAATAGGTGTTTTTTGTATTTAAACATGTAGTTAATATACAAATAAAATTAGATAATATCGAAAAATATTTTATTTAAAAACTATACAATAGTTATAAACCAAAATGTTGGATATAGAATAAAATGACTTCAGAAAAATTTGTTATCGCGTGCAAATTTATTCTATCTCCGTTTTTCTTTTTTTTTTAATTTGATTTAATTTAAATTTTATAATTAAAATTTGTAAACTAACCACGAAAAGCGACTTGTGGGGTTATCTGTTATTAACTTTTTCAATTGAAATTATGTCAAAATATCCTAATGAAGAGTGAGGCAATAGAGAAACTTTAAACAGCTGTACTGTAAAATTTATAAAAATGGAGATAGAATACTCTGGTTCTGACGCGACGAATTATAAAATCCTAAACCTCAAAGTTACTATGTCATGATTATAAAAAATAACAAATATTTAAATTTAAAAATTAAGATTGTGTTCAGTTGTCCGTGGTTCAGTTGTCCGTGTGTTCAGTTGTCCGTGTGTTCAGTTGTCCGTGTGTTCAGTTGTCCGTGGGTTCAGTTGTCATATGTTCGGATGTCATGCGTTCACTTGTCGTGCGTTCACTTGTCATGTGGTCACCTGTCCGGTCACCGGTACTAGAAACTTACTTTCTATTTAATCTGGATCAACCTTAGAGCACGAGGAATAGCCCTCGTACCTACTTTTTATGCTTATATAAACTGACCTCTTGTCAAAGAGAAAAAAAATAAACGAATATAATGCAAGTCATTAAAAATACAAAATATATAGAGAGCATATTTTCGTGTATATATTTCCAGGTATTTTCAGCCCTCGTACTCACTTGTTATGGTTATGAACTGAATTCTAGACAACAAGGATGAGATTAAACGAAGAAAAAATAATTAAAGTCATTAAAACTAAAAATATTTCATGTAATTCAAATACAAAAATTACAGAAAGCGTATTTTCGTGTAAATATTTCCAGCTCAGTAAAAAGCTCTTTCAGACTAAAGGGAAGTTCGACGAATGGAATTAATATTCAACTCTTAATAAAGTTACACTTCTTTGCTTCCTACTTGGTTGAATAATGCAAACAGTGTGGTATACCGAGGACCTAATGGTATTGAATTCAAATTTCAGTTAAACCCGAATTATTTGTACCATGGATTCCACGTTAAACTTTAAAGCATATTACAGTTTCTGGTCAAAAAATTAGCCGTACTAGCAGTACTAGAATATTTTCTTTTGGTAATTTCTAACATTACAGTTTATAGGGTCGGCAATATTTAAGCAGTTTAACTACCTGCTTTACTGTTGACAATTTGACAGTCATTATTTCATTATACATTTGTTTTACAGATCCATTTAGTTTCTGTCGTATTATAAGGTTTACAGTCAAACTTTAAGCAACTTTTTGAATATAATTGTTTATAATATAATGTAATTCAGTTATATTATGGCAAAGATATATTTTTCATTTTATGTTACACAATAATTGAAAATTGTAATTTTAATGAATAAGTTATGATTCTATTTTTGTAACTGCTTCATGGGTAAAGATATATTACAACAGCCAAAATAAGTAGTATTATTGCTTTATTACACTACACCAGGGGTGGCCAACCCGCGGCCCGCCTTGAATATTTTTCCGGCCCGCGAGATTCATCACACTTTTACAAAATATATTTATTTTATAATGGCCAAAGTAGTGAAACGCAATGTATTAAAAAATACATTATTTGTGCATCCATATAATATGTATAGTATTATTATTATTATAATATTTATTATCTACAGTAGTGATCAAAAGTAAGTTGGCAAACAGTTTTTTTGCTATAACTTTTTCAAATTTCAATATTTCTCTTTAATTTTTTTAATATTTATTCCTTAAAAACTCTTAAATTACAAAATATAATTATAACTTTCCAGATAATTGTATTAATCTGAAAAACTTCAAGACAAAATAAATTCGAAATATTTGCATTTAGCAAGTGTTGACAAAAAGCTCTTAAAACCAAAAAATAAAGAAATACATACAAAAACTGTAGATTAAGAACATTTAGTACTTCGTTGCAAAGCCTTTTTCAGTGATAACAGCTTTACATCGTGATTGCATAGAGTCAACCAGCTTCTCTAAACGTTCTAATGGTATTTTTAACCATTCTCTCTGTAATACTTCCCATAATTTAGTTATATTACTATAATTTTCACTTCTTATTCGTCGTTCGAGCTCTTCCCACAAATGCTCGATGGGATTCAAATCTGGAGACTGACTAGGCCACTCTAAAAGGCGGATTTTTGCCTTTTCCATGTAGTCCTTAACATGCTTTGAAATATGTTTTGGGTCATTATCATGCTGAAATATCCATCCGCGTGGAAATTTTCTCTTACCATGTTGTAACATAATATGATCCCTTAATATGTCGGCATACATAATACCATCAATTCTGTGTAGGGATCCAATGCCACTACGGGAAAAGCAGCCCCACACTATGATGTTACTTCCACCATGCTTCATGGAGGGAACTTGATATTTAATATCATGTTTTTTTATTTTTTAGGCGTCGAATATACTTAATACCATCCGAAGAAAACAAATTATATTTACTTTCGTCGCTCCAAAGTATTTTAGACCAATCTTTTTTTCCAATGTAAATGACTTCTAGCAAACTTGAGACGGTCTATTCGATTCTTCTTAGATATAAGTGGCTTCTTAGCAGGACGTCTGCCAAATAGTCCAGCTAAATGTAGTCGACGTTTCAATGTCTTTTTTACTGCTTCACGAACGATCATTTTATCATTTCTTTTGGTTGTTTTTCGTGGTCGTCCTATTCTTGGTCGTGCCTCTGCTTATCCATAATTATTATTTTTATGACACCAGAGACTAATAGTTTGATTTGGAATGCTAAATTCACGTTTTGCTGCTTTTCATCATTTTCCACCTTTTAACCTTTTTTAACCATTTTATTTTAACCTTTTAACCATTCCGTTTTTTAATTCTTCGGAATACTCTTGACGTCTGGGCATGTCGATTTTACCTTAATTAACTTAAGTTACACTTCTATGAACGCTTATTAATGTTTAATTTTCACTTTTCACTAATAAAACGATTTATGCCAAATTAATTTTGAACCCTGAATAAAATGTAATTCGCTGATTTACTTTTCGCGTTAATAACAGCTAAAAGTTTTATGTCAAAATCCGTATTAATCTACATACTTCTAAAAAGGATATAATCGTCCACTAAATGACTTCTATTTTTATAAATTTTTTCTAAAAAACTGTTTGCCAACTTACTTTTGATCGCTACTGTATGTTTACATGTAAGAATAATAGTGAACACAATAATAATAACTCATTATATTTCAATTTTTTACTCCCAAAAAATGTCTATAGTGTATCTAAATCTAATATGGGGATTTATAATTTTATATGTGGCCCGCGGAGTTATGATGCATTTCCAAAGTGGCCCGCAAGATCATTTGGGTTGGCCACCCCTGCACTACACCAATAAATTTTAGCAAAAACATGACAGAATTTCGTGTGTAAGTGAGCCTACAATTTGCAAATTTGCCAAATATTTCTATGGAAGTGATAATGAAGTCGAAAACTAAATTGGGGCAAGTTAGCAAGGCAATTTCAGTAAGTACATCTGACGGGGTTTTATGAATTTGGTTTAAACTGCCGTTGACCACGAAAAGGTTATCACTGACTTCATAAATAAAACCTAATTAACTTCCATGGGCTACAGTACATCAAACATTGCCAACGAAATATTGTAAATAAGTGAGCAACACCTTTACACATTTATTCCGGAAAAAATATCAATTAATTTGATTTCCTGAATTTATAGATTTTTTTTACAACGCAGTCGAGCCATTATAAAATCCTGCGAGCTGGCAAACAGCTATATACATACATGATTTGTAAATTTACTAATAAATGTATCAGTATTTAGGAATTCCAATTGTTAAAAGATGGTCCACATTTTTAGTATGCAACGAGCTGTCTGCTAGAGATATCTACGTAGTTATTGCATACTTAATACAGATAGTTGTTCGTACTTAGGATAGCTCTCTGCCAACTAACAATTTTATAATTTTATTAAATTTCAAAAATATTGCTGTAATTCCTTGGAAATTTTCTATGCTATCGTATCTCATACTACGTATAGGCGAATCATATTAGACATCGAACCCGCCAGTAATTAGTCTCCCCAGACTGGAAAGCCATGAATCGCTTTGGTTTAAATTTATACAGATAGGATGCGTTTTGCTTAGAACAATTACTGCAGACTAAAAAGTTATTAACAATTTTATGTTTGTTTTTTCTCCAATAACTGGAGAATTACGCTAGATAGATTATCATCGAACCTTTTTTATAGAGCGTAAAATGATCTATTGTAAAAATCTTGTATTTGATTGTTATGTTATAGCAGCTTAGCTATCGCCTTGCCCTGCTTCCAGACTCAGAAGTGGGTTGTTGTAGTTACTCTTGGGTAGCAAGAGGAAATCACCACAATTTAAACTGCAGGCTTATTAGAGGTACTGCCTCACTTCAGACTCGGAAGTGGCTGTTGTAAAGTACTCGTAGTTAGCAAGCCTTTTTATTTATATATTTACAATAAGTTTAATTTGCAAAATTTTTGTTAATTTGTCAGAACTTCTTTTTGTTGGTGTGAAATTATTTAACGTTTTAATTATGATCGACTTATGTACTTATCGCCAATTACATTTATTTACAATAATTGTAAGGGCATTTTTATGTGAATGTTTCAATTTTATTCAAATTAAACAATAGTAACGATTCCAATAATCCACAGCAGTGGCTTGATGTGATCGCTGATTGAGTTACAATGCATTTTCGCACGGAAAATGCATTGGCATCTTGGTTCCCGACTTCGTGAAGTGTCACGTAATACGCGCAAAAATGCTCTAAATGTGTACGTAGCTTTAGAATATGATTTTATGGTACGTCTTGAGAAATTTGTAAATAAATTTCTTCATATAAATTAATGTCTGTTTGAATTTGATTTTTATAAGAAATTTAAATATATTCTCTTTTGCGATTAACTACGTAACTACATAAGTAAATTTATATTTTTAAAACTTTCTAATAGGGGAACGTTCTACACCACCTATCGAGGTAAACCGATCCCTTTACAACTTATGTTTACATAGACAGAATTTTAAATTATTTTTTAAAAAATTAAAACAAATGACCGGTTAGAAGAAGGAAAGAAAGAAGTTTATCCGATGATGGCAATTTGTTGCCGAATTTGAATTATTTTATCTTCCGGAACAATTTCTTCCTTAGACAGTTCAGTTTTAACCAAAAGGCAGGTAAGAACTGTTGACATAAATAATATATTTTGGTTTACTTACTTTATACTCTGAACTATAAAATTTTCCTCATTTGCTTGTATAAATCGTTTTTTAGTTACGATGGTGACACACAATAATTCTAGAACAATTTCACTTGAAAGCATAAATTGTAGTTTTTAAATAATTTCGGAATCTTTAAAAACCATTTAATGATTAATACTCAAAAATCAACAGCTTTGGTTCTACGACTATATTAAGGTAAAAATAAGAAAAATTGTTTTAAGGAGGCTTCCCTCCTTAATCCTCCCCTGAGGATCGTTTTGAGGGTTTTAGTTGAAATTTTTTCTTAAGAAAGCTGCTATTTTTTAAAAATTTTAATTTTCACGATTCAGTGGATTTTCAATCCACAATATTTGTTGCCGTCCGCTAACGTGTTAACAAACTGTGCTATGCTTGCCACACGAGCCGCCGCTGTCCTTAAGGGAACATCTTACCACACTCTCCCCTATTTACGTGTGTATTTGTACTTGTATGCACATATTATTAGGTAATGTACTTTCACTCTGTATTTCTCGTCTATTATTACTTATTTACAGATAATCCATTTCATATCAAATTACAAATCATTTCACAAGTATAATAAATATTTTACGACATTTTTGAAACGTAAAAAACCAAAAATAATATATAAGTTCGTACAACCAATGGTACATGTGAATTATAGGAAATGTATTTCGTATGAAATTTTGTGCAGTTTAGTTCTGAAAAGTGTCAACTGTCACTACATGTACTAGTAAGCAATCGATTCTTTTATTGAACTCTTTCAAAATTATGTTGAAGTTAATGGACACCAATTAAAAAATTTGATTGAATTTTTGTAATCGGAATAATTAATAGTTGTGCTTCTTCGCTTCCTGGTTTAACTGAAATACAATCAGTTCACCGACCATGTTATAAATTAATATATTTCAAAATATCATAATAATAATGTTGATGATCTCGGATAATGCAGATAGCGGGTTTGTTTAATTTTAATGTGGGTTGTTAATTTTAATATCTAAATATATAAAAGAGCTTGTCTGTTTGCGTGTTTGCGTGTTCGCTATACGTTCCTGTAGGTCCAGGCGCAACTATTCGTGCATAAATGGAGAAAAAATTCGCGCGGGGAACAAAGTTATTCGCGTTTTTCGATACTTTTTCTAAAGATCAAATTAAAAACAGGCTGTCATGCAAATTTCAATTTTTTTTTAATTTGTCAAACACCGAAATACTGACACTGTCAGTAATTCAAAATACTGATACAAAGTAATTATTCAAATAAAACAAAGTGTTAAAATAGAACACAATACATACAAATACAAATTTGGTAAGTATTATTAGCATCGTATAATCTTTCATTTTACCGAATAAAACAACCGCAACTTACAAATATTATTAGTAAATTAAAATGCCACCTAAAAAGCGCCCTTCGTATGGATTTAATGATTCGCTGTTGTTTGTCTATGCAGAAGATGGATACCACTTTCAAATATTCCAAACGGGTGCACGTTCGAACAAAACTGTTTCCTGTATAGACTTCTATGTTTACAGATTTATGGTCCGCAGTAATTCGTTAAGTTATCTTTTGCTTTCTAGAAATCTTTTTCACCAGTTTGTTGTAGATATGTTTTGCAAAAATAGAAGCCGAAAGATTATGTTACGTCAGAACTCACCAGAAGGAATTAAGATGCAACTCATACATACATTTACGAGATGCCGTTAACAATGACAGAACTGGAGGCGATATTGGACAAATTTGCATTCTTCCGTCGTCGTTTACTGGCAGCCCCCGTTACATGCATGAAAGAACCCAGGACGCAATGACCTATGTTCGCACTTATGGTCGTCCTGACCTCTCCATCACCTTTACGTGTAATTCGCAATGGCAAGAACTTAAAGATGAGTTACTACCTGGAGAAAAACATATTCACAGACATGACCTTACAGCTAGAGTGTTTCGATTAAAATTATTAAAGTTGATGGATCTGATAACGAAATCCAACATTTTTGGTCCAGTTCGATGCTACATGTACACTATTGAATGGCAAAAGAGGGGATTGCCTCATGCGCATATTTTGATTTGGTTGGTCGATAAAATTCGGGCAGATCAAATTGATTCCATTATTTCTGCTGAACTTCCCGATCCTAACGTAGACAAGGGCCTCTTCGACATAGTTAAAAAACATATGGTTCATGGTCCATGTGGTCGTCTAAATTTCAATTCGCTATGTATGAAAGAAAATAAATGTTCGAAACGTTACCCGAAATCATTTTTAAAAGAAACTCAAACTGGAGAAGATAGTTATCCTTCCTATCGTCGAAGAAAACGTGATGATGGAGGTTTTACCACCGAAATAGGGCGACATCAAGTTGATAACAGATGGATAGTTCCGTATTGTCCCCTTTTGAGTAAAACTTTTAATGCCCATATTAATGTGGAATTTTGTAATTCGGTTAAATCAATCAAATATGTATGTCTGGAAGTACGTTAACAAGGGTTCCGATGCGGCAATGTTTGGTTTCGAACCACAAAATTCCAATGATGAAGTTACCCAGTATCAACAAGGTCGTTACATAAGCAGCAATGAAGCTTTTTGGAGAATTTTCGGTTTCTCGATACACGAGAGATATCCTACGTACAGCAACTAGCGGTGCATTTAGAAAACGGACAACGAAACGGCTGCTCCCAGAGATACCACTCTTAAGGTAAGCGTTCATTTGTCGGCATCGGACGCATCGGACGTATCGGACGCATCGGAATAAAATATTCTTTACATTGTTTTTAATGAACCATCGTTCATTATATCGCATCGTACGCATCGCATCTCGGTAAATCCGATAAGTATTCTTTGCAAGGCAACTTTTCCGATGATGCGATGCGTTCGGATGATGTCATCGACAAATCCGAGAAATGAACGATAGGAATCGCAACGGCTCGACTGCAGTGTTCGCATTTCTCACAGTATTTGTTGCAAACATGGATTTAATTTCGTTAGTGCAAATTTTGGGAAATTTTGGGAACATATGTAAAACACATTTAGGCACAAAATGGCATATTTTATATTTTATAATTTTTAAAAACAACATATTTTTTGGCGAAATATCTAGTTTTCAATTTATTTTTTTCAAATCAAAATAATGCATTGTTGATAGTGATTACAGTGATAAATGAAAAAAATTTAAAAATTTAAATTTTTAACAAATATCAAACACGGTTGTTAGTTCTAGTACGTGCAGAATACGCCGTTTCATACGATCCGAACAAGTGAACGAACTCGACGAAAAAGATACGATTCGTCCGATGCGTCCGATGCGTACGATGCCGATAAATGAACGCTTACCTTTACTGCTTTTTTTAAATTGTGCCAGGAGGATGAGTTTGCGCAAACTTTGTTGTACCACCAATTTCCCTTTTATTACACTTGGAACAATAAAACATGGTCTAGAAGAAAAAGAGGAAGCGAAGTTGAAGGTCATCCCGGTGTGAAATTTGACAGCAGTGCTATTGGTATGTAATTATTTTTTGTGTGTAAATATCCAATCTAACATATTGTGATTTTAATTTAGGTCGCGTTTACAGTGTTCATCCCACTCAGCAGGAGTGTTTCTTTTTAAGGATGTTGCTATACACGAGGTTAAAGGGCCTACATGTTTTGAAGACCTTAAAGCAATTGATGGTGTTATTTGTGAGACATTTAGAGAAGCATGCCACAAACTTGGATTGTTGGAGGACGATAATCAGTGGGACGCCACTTTGGAAGAAGTAGCCACTTACAAATTTCCAAAGCAACTTAGAAATTTATTTGCAATATTACTAAACAGCTGTAATGTGGGAAATCCCGCTGATTTATGGCATAAATACAAAGATGATTTGGCACAAGATTACAGGCATCGAGAACAACTTCGCCACCCTCATGTTGATGTTGTTTATACTGAAAGAATGTACAATGAAGCCTTAATTGACATTGAAGATAAAATAGCGTCCATGGGTGGACCGAGTTTAGCTTCCTTTGGACTACCGCAAACTGACAGGACGCTAATTAGCAATTTATCTACGGAGGTGATTAGAGAAACTTCGTATGATATTAACGTTTTAACCGAATTCGTAAATGATAACGAAAATAATATGTTGCTACCCTATATGAACTGAATCTTGGCCACCCTGTGAGGCCGAAGGCCGAACAACTATGGCCTTCGCGGATCTATCATGGTCCTCCCCCTGTGAGGCCGAAGGCCGAACAACTATGGCCTTCACGGATCTATTATGGGTCTAGATGGCTAAGGGCGGCGAAGGCCGCCCGTGCCAGCTAGTATTTATATAAATTTACAAAATATGATATTTTTCGATATATTCCAAAAATATGTCCATATTTTATAATGTAACCTTATATAGGGGAGAGTGGGCCACCTTGACACAAAACACACTAAATATTTTATTTTATAAAATGCTTTTAATTTAACTTTTTGAAAAATAATTTGAAAAATAAGGCGTTTGTGTCAAGGTGAACTTGTGTCAAGGTGGCCCACTCTCCCCTAAACTTGTGAAGAATTTTCTAGCATCATCTGTGAACCCCCATCTCCTTGAAATACTAAACTTTTCTGTCCAACATATTTTGATCACTTTTCGTTTTGCCTCACCACTTACCTACTCCTCAACCATATAAAAGCAATAAAATATAATATATTATATTATGATTAGACGGGAATATTTTTCTACAAAAATTTACATAATTTAATTTTTCGTATTTTAAAAAATACCTACAGCACATCAATATGCAAAAAGTTGAAACCGTACATAACAATATTTTGTATACAGTATATAATATATTACAGTTGACCTTTCGATAATTATTAGCTAATTAGCTTGTTTATGCTCAAAATTAGTCAAATTAACTCTTCTCTAACGAACTCATAAACTTTTAAAATATTTAGTCTGACCATATTTTTAACTTGACGCTTAGAAAAGGAATAAGAAACCTAATGTATTATTATTATGGACGAATGTGCGTTATAAAAAACTATATAAAAACTTTTTTTTGACAATAATTCTTCGCTAGATTGTTTCCTACAACTTTTGTTTAAAAATTTTTTTACTAAAATTTACTGTTACCTATATATTTTAGTTTATTTTAGTAAGGTGTATGATAAACAATTCACAGGCTGGCCACCTCCGATATTTTGGTGCAAAGCTGATTTACGTTTTTGTGGGTAAATTAATGATAATGTAATATTGATACGTTATTAATAAAGATGTTTATTAAGTCAATAGAAGTTATTACAAAGCTTCAGACTTATTATTTATAAACTGGGACAGTAGCACAATTAAATGTTTTCGGAAAACTTAATAGATTGAGCTTTGAAGGATGATATTAGCACTTTTACAAATGACTTGAGGGCAATTTGTATTCGGAGCAAATAATTCTCAATCGATTGATCACGGTCAACGATGTCCGTACAAAAAGAAGCGCTAGTTTTAGAGGTGAATTTAGGGAAGCATAAAAGTGGGTAGCTGCAAAAATGCTATATTTCACTGTGAGAGATGATGTTCGACCGGATGACAACTTAGTACAGCATTATTGAATTTTCTAACAAATGGCACAACTTAGAAAACTTAACTAAAAAAATTCCCCATGACATATTTTGCTTTAAGATTTCAAGTCACGTCGTCTAGTATAGGAACGAAATGAAAATTAAGAATCATTATTCTTTTCAGCTTTGTCGGCCGGTTCCTTAATACCTTGCTCCTTCTTAAAACATTCGCAGAGGGAAATAAAAATGCATGACGACAAGGCGCTGGCGTCTCCGTCTTGTTATTGGGCATCGCATCTGCGACTCGCTGAGGGACTTGCTTAGAATGCGAATGAACAACCTGTGCAGCTTTCTTCATGGTTCATTGCGATCGACATTGATCTGATCTACCACGCATTTCCTCTTCATCATTTTAAATTATTGTATCTAACAGTATTCTTCCAAGTGGATTATGGGTTGGTTTAGATTTACAAGTGATTTTTTTTTATAATGTATTGTTCATCTTTTACTAAGTTAGTTTTCAAATTTAATTTACGAATTTTATTAAAACAAATTAATTCGCATAATGAACTATCTGACGTATGTTCTAAATTTCCAGCAATTTTGTATTACCTACATATAAATACATTTAATGCATTTCTGTTTGCCGTTTATATGGTAGCGTCGACATTCAAATTTAGTTTTTGCTGGCGGCATCTAGACGACCCATCCGTTATACGACACGAACTCCAGAACTAATCAAGCTAATCTAGTGTATTTACTGGCCTCGCATGAGTACTAAATCCGATTTTGCCCTGCTGAGATGAAACAGTGGTCATCTCTCTCGCGTGCATTAAATTTGTAATTGCATTTTCTTCACCCTCCATCTTCTAATGGCTATTAGCAGTATTCATCGTATATACTAAAACGAAATATACGTTTATCGTTAGAAATACTGTGATGAATATATCTGATAATTATAATGGCATTTTGAAATAAATCTAAATTTATACCTAAATTTAAATTTACTGATTTTGTATAAAACTTTTTACATTTATACGTTTTTGTTATAATGAATAATTTAAAACAACTGAAACCCACCCTTACGTTATTTTCAATATAATTAATTAATAATTTAGCAACAAATTTAAATAATATGTACTGATATTTAAGTAAAATGCAACAAAATTTAAAATTCGCAATTAAAATGAAATTTTGCTTTAAAGACGCTTCATTAGAAATTTAATTGGAAAAGGACTGTCGATTTATTCTATAAAGAGTAGAATTCAGTCAGTAGCACATACTCGTATTCCGTGTACCAGTGATCTAATAAATATTAAACATCCACAAATTTTAAAATCGGTGGGGGGGAGGGAGAAAATAAAATGTAATACGATTTTGCACATGATGATATCTACAAATTGCATTGTAGTATTTCATAAATAAAAATGTAAATTCTGAAGTATTTTGAGAACAAAACGTGAAAAACGCAGTAATAATCAAAACAAAACTTTTAAAAAACAATTTGTAGGAAATTTTACTTTATTTTAGAAAGTTACGTTGAACTAACAGGATTTTTTCAGATGCTTTACTCCGAAAGTATTTTAAGTTCCATTACGCAGTTAAGTTTGTAAATTATTATTTACGCAGTGTAATTTATTCGTTTTTTATAAATTAATAGATAAAATCTAAGATAAATAGTATATAAGCATTATTGATTTAGGTTTCCCTGAAATTTTAAAATATTTAAAAAAGTTAAAATATTCGAAAATCAGGTCAACACTTTTCACATAAAGCTTAATCTACCGTTTTAACTGCTTTCATAAAAATGTTTGCTATTCACTCCATAAGTTTTTGATTTGGCAATGTCAAGAGTAAAACTTAATATGCATAGCAATTTTTCTTTTCCCTGGCATATCTACACACCTGTAGCTTCTATCTCATTAACAGTTCGAAATCGTCATCTGTCCGCTAGTCTTTCATTGTAAAAAGTCATCTAATTAGTTTTTCTTTTACATTCATTTTCTGTGATTACAAAATCGATTAGTTCTAACATTAATATGAGTAATTTTCATTAAGTTTCCTTCCGTACTCGAAAGTAAATTCAGGCTGATTACGAGTTTTCCTACTAACTGTTTTGGCATCATGTACAACAAAACCATTAACACTTTTCGAATTATAAGTTTTTATATTCGAATCTTTGCGTTATAATAATCTTGTCAATTTGGTAATAAAGAAGCTTTTTGTTCTAATATATACAAAAGTTTTCCTAATCTAAACTGTTTATAACGAACAGTCAACGCACACAGTTTCACTTTACCGTTAATTAATTAACGGTTTGACAATGTTGAACGCAATCTGCATGTATACCCCGGCGCAGTTTGAAAAAAGTTATTCATTAAATTTAGTATCCTTCGCTAGTTAAACAGAATTTGTTCAATTCGGTAAATTGGAGTGACGCGACGCTAAAGAAAAAATTGGTTAAAGCGATTATTTATTTTTGTCCTAATTAAATAAGCTATAAGAATTGGACATGGTAAGAAAAAGAAATGTGTCGTCAATAACTAACCCAGCACAATAATAAAAAACATAAAACCAAACTGAATAATTGATCAAGATGAAATCGACATCCAAGCAGTGGCAGCATTAAATCGAATTCAACTAGATTTGGATTCTCGCTTCTCCCTGTTCCCGTTGCTTCATGAATGTAACAAGCCTTTTCATAATAATTTATCGCGCACAAGAGGATAACATTTTTATTTGTAGAGTCGCTTCATACCGTAAATGGCTGCTATATATTGCCTAACCGCTCCCATGACCGCTGCGAAATTCGCAAATAGTCGAAGAGATAATCTGCAACCGGTTCCGTAATAAAAGACCCGTCCACCTCTTCAACAACGATTACATTTCTGCACAAAGCCCAATCGGTTCATTACGAAAGTCGAAAGACAATGCTTTACGCATTCAAAGTCAAACGTTTGTTCGTTAATCAATTAATTACTAATTATTACATGTTGATCAATTTAATGCAATATTTATAAGATGTAATATAGCGCTGATTATTATTACACTTAATTGTCAATTTGCTTTAGTTACAGGCTATGAATTTTAATATACAAGGACTCTGTTACAAATAAGGTATAATAATATTCAATTTTAAATGATTTGGCCTAGTTTACAACGGCAGTTCTCAACATTTTTACTTCCAATACCGAGAAGTATAAATCAACCACTAGGCTTAAAGGTGGCGTTAGTGAAAGCTTATAAACATTTAACATTTTAAAAAAGTAAAATTTGGTAGTGAAATTCTCACGACTTGAGAATTTTGGGAATCAATACGCAACTACATACTATACTGTAAACTGTAACGTTTCTTTAGTTGGCAGGGTGATATGGCCATTATAGTTTTGACGCAGAAACAGCGATTTTGATAATTTGTACATTTGCCAGACGCTTTTTCATTTACTTTAAATGGAACTTTATAATGTATCATTCGAATTTATTGCTTTATTTTTGAGTAGAAAATTTATTACTACATGTGGAGCAATAATTTGGTAAAAGTAATTTCTTTTTGGTTTAATTAATTTATTTCCTATTATGTTTTCCGAATTTTTTCCAATGTAGTGGATGTATACTTTCAGATACATAAAATATTCTGCCTTGTCTTCATGATACTGTGGAGTATCAGGGTAAGCTTTTTACCTCGTTCTTCAAGCTGGTTTCTAACTTGGAATGCTGACATTACTAAATTTGGTAATCCTTCCATAGCACCATAACTCATAATAATCATTTTCTGCAATGGTAATGGTCAAGAATACTTTTTCGTTTTTCTCCAGCTACGCAATATCCAACCTACGCCCTTGCAAAATTTCAGCCTGTCGCAGTAGTGGGTACTAACCCTTTTATTTACTATTATTAAAAAATTTAATATTCACAATAGAATTTTCAGTGTTAAAACATTAGACAAATCTTGCGTTAGAATGATTTGGCGTATTGATAATTAATAACATTGGTGTATTTTCCAATTTTATTTTCCCAATAAACTTGTCTGTCCATTGAAAAGTCTTTTACCTGACTGCAGTCTATACCTCGCGTTCCTGTCGCCACTGTAACTCCCATCCATCCACTTTTCTCGGCCTATATCTGCCTCTTTCCTATAGTTCTTTCCAGTTGTTTTATTTTCGCTTTTATAAAAAAATCAATCATCATCAATTTCCTACATAAGGACATAGCTTCATGCTTCTAGAGTCTAGACAGACAATTTCAAAGAGTGGAAACAGATTTGAGAATAAAGAAAAAATTTTTTGTTCTGCAGAATATCACAAAAATATTTAAAAATCATGGACGTGTAAAATTTTGTAGTCAAGATTGAAGAAGATCGATTACGTCGAAAACAATATTTTCAAGTCGAAGCTTTCTTTTAAAGCGATTTCCTTAGATTATTATTTATTTGAAAACTAAAGACTTCTTAACTTGTAAGATTTGATCCGCGTATCAAATCTTACGTATCAAATCAGAAAATAAAATAAGCAACTTAGAAATTATTTAAAAAAAACTCTTGAGAATTTAAGAAAATGTATGATATTTATTTATTATATTGTAAGCAAGTGGAAATAACACAAATTCATCTCATGAACTTACGTCTACCAATCACGAAAGTTTAAAAAATACATTGAGAAGCTGTTTTGTGATTTTAACTTTTACAATGTAAAAGGCAATTTATTGGATAATAAATAATAGGAAGCGCTACTGTTAAAGTAGATGCGGATAAATACAAATCTTGTGATGATGATGATGATGAACACAATTATTACTAAATAATGTCTACTGTTTCTTTTTTACTCAAAAAATTAAATTTCATAATAATTTAAAATGTATTACTTACTGTTTTTACTAATAATTTCAAAACTTAAATCAAAGAGAGTATTACGTGATAACAAAATAATGTATTTCCTAACAGAAGTACTGATATGCATAACATGTTTAAAAAAAGGTACTTTTTTCTTTTACTGAATTAACATTTTTTACTATCAGTTTTTAATAAGTTCAATGATATGAATTTAAAAAAATAAAAATATTGAAGAATTTTGAAGTTATTAAACGAAATTACTCAACAGATGCATTCGAGGTTAACAGACTTGGTTTGAAATATAATGGCAATTCTTTAATAATATTATCTGACTCAGGTGTCGGAACATAACTTGTACGTTTAAAATAAAACAAAATGTATTGTTTTTTAATTAAATCGTTAAATCTCAAAAACACGCTCTCCTAAACATTTTTAATTTTATAGTTGTGTTTTTAAAAAACGGTCCTAAATTATTTATTTGTTTCTCCACTTAAATTAAATATTCTATTTCTTTCTAATCAGTGCATATTCCCACACCAATGAGCAAACACCTCATTTAGTAAGGGTAAGAATAGGGGATCTACAGGATTAAAAGTGATTCCGAAGGGTGTCAGCACTATTAATATAACAATAATTCCACCATTCTTAACTTCAATTATTCAAAAAACTGCATTACCCATTAAATTATTCATATGTACTATTGTATTGAATTACTAAAATATTGTAATACTAATTTTCTTTTTAGGCACTGTTCTTTCTGTTTACTATTTCAAACTAAATTTCCACATTGATTTTTCCAGCTTATTCTGTTTCTGTGATTTTAGATAACTTCCCAAAACGATAACACCATTACAAGCAAAAGTAAATGATTCGACTAACTCAAACGCTTTATT
The DNA here is from genome assembly GCA_932274525.1 of Podabrus alpinus. Lineage (NCBI taxonomy): Eukaryota > Metazoa > Arthropoda > Insecta > Coleoptera > Cantharidae > Podabrus > Podabrus alpinus. The sequence continues at coordinate 29,568,422 of OW026451.1, forward strand.
AACTTGTGAAAGTTTAATTTACGAAATTTATTATCAACAATTGATTAATTACTACTTTATTGCCTTGCTGCGCAGAATAATAATTATCAATTTTCCAACTTTTTTATATGTGCTTTTATTATCATCTACTCTGTTTTAATAGCTTTGTAAATACTGTTACTTATTATGTTCTTGTATCTGCAAGTCAAATTCACTTACTCCTATTTTATTACTCTATTTGTTTTTGTCATATCTACCGTATTTATTTATTACTCATTATCATTTATGGTACTTCATTATCATTTATTGCGTTTTTAGTAGATCTCATTACAGAGGTTACATAAAAACTAACGCTTTGTTATTTGAATACATCAAGTCACAGTGAAAAAATTCTACCTTTTGATGAACGTTAAAATAGTTGTTTATCATATTGCTTTCATTCTTACATTAATATTAAATTTTGTTATAGAATACAACAGTAACAGCACTCAGTAGCTTGCATTCGAGGCCCTGAGAATTTCTTGGGTAGCCACAGTGTGGTATCAGAAGTATCAGTTTTACCTTTAACAATTTAGCCAATTAACGAGAAGTCAAGATGCAAAAAGTTGATATATTACCATCTACATAGACAACATAATTATTAAGTAGAACTTAACGAATTTTTATTAATTATTGTCAAGCTTGTAAGAAACAATAAATTTATTATGATATTAAAAACTATTATGCATCTTTTTCTACGTGTTCTTTAAAAACCGATTAACTACGAATTTTTTTTAGCCTACAAGGAATACTAACATTGGAAATACAACTCAACCAATGTATGTATCGGGAGGTTGATAAGACTTTATTAAGGTCAGGCGACCTACCGGCCACCCTGACCTGGGGCTTCAATAATTTGAATTGTGGGATGCAGCGATTGCTTTTTTAAAATTCTGACTCTTTTATACACATCTATATGAAAAGCCAAAAACCTTAGAAAGAAAGCAGGTGCTTACAATTTTTTAATATATCGTAGCGTATTAAATATGTATTCCTATAGATAATTATAAAAATTGTGTGTTTTCTGCCGATTTTCTGCTCTCGTCCCCCAGACATCCTATTTGTTATCGTTAAATGTCACTTTACACTTACTGTTACCTCAAATTAAAACTCTTATTAAAGCTCTTTTTGAGCAAAGGAATTTAAAATTAGATTAAAATAATATTTTGTACTTCTTTTACTTTGCTTTACCTGTAGGTATTTAATTTACATAATATCCAAAATATTTAAAAGAGGGATTCAGAATTCATTAGTATCTTGCCTAATGATATCTTTCCTAATTATTATCGTCCACTCAGGGGCTTGTCGAAAATTTCAATGATGTGATGTGATAGTAAATTAATAATCATTAATGAAGATAAAACTAAATGATAGCTTTTGACATAATTCGTTGTGCAAAAGAAAAGCAAAAGGTAGGTATACGAAAAAGAAATACGAGTGTCAGTTTTTGGAGGTGATCATCCATGAGTTCCTGAGATGGTCGGCAAATGTTGAATATGTGGCTAAAAACTTAAATAAAATAAGCTATGGGATAAGAATAGCCAGCAGATATTTAGATTGTAAAACTCTTAAGATTTTATATCTTGCAAATTTTGAGTGTGTAATCCAGTTTAGCATTATTTTTTGAGGAAATAGCTCACACTCTGATAGATTTTTGGTGCTCAAAAGATATTCTCAATGATCATGTTCAACAAGCTAGTATATAACGATGAATGCATTGTATTTGTACGAATGTCTGTTGTTCTTTTTTAGGAATAATAATCAATAACAATTTAAGAACAAAAACTCAAATTATAACAATAGAACATTGGATATTCCTTATCCTATACACAGGCTGAGCCTCACAGAGAGAAATCTTATGTATGTATATTGAAATAACCCAATCGGTTAATTTTCTTTGAAAATTTATTTTAAAAAATGGCAAATAAACATTAACGAAAATTATGATTACAAAATTTAAAAAAAGGATGTAAGCCAGAACGAGTTGATCGGAGAGCATAAATCAGAGGGCCTGTACACTAATTATTTTTATTTGCCTGTTAACAGAAAATTATAAATTACTAATTATAAAAATATTATAAACTAAACAATTCTTAAGGTCTAAAAAATAATATCTTAAAATTTTTGTTTGAAAATTGTAAAGGAGGCCCTACATAAATTTTATATACAATGTATTCACAAATATGGGGGCATAGCCTTTCGTACCAACCAATACAAAATTGCGGGGTTTATTGTCATATTATCCGGCAAAAGCATCAATCTATGTACTTTTACAGAGCATACCAGTAAAATTATAAGAATTTATTTAGTTCAAAGTACTTATAAAATTTATTTTCCGGGTAAAATTAATCAAGATATCGTTGTAGAGATGAGATTTTTAGGTCGTATAAATGTTATACCAGAGAGCGTTAAAGGGTTAATTGATACACGGCCCCGTTCGAAAGTTATGCTGTATGAAAAAGAAAGAAGAAACGGGGCCGTGTATCAATTAACCCTTTAACGCTCTCTGGTATAACATTTATACGACCTAAAAATCTCATCTCTAGTCATTAACTATCAAAATAGTTAATATCGAAATGACACCATTTTTGAGGTAAATTAACTCTTAGTAATTGGGTAATTGTTTTAATTTTTCACAGGTAAAATTATCCCCATTTATTTGAGTGTAGTTTCATCATTTTCAGTTATAAGCTGCAAACAGGATTAAGATATGGCGAGGATGAAAGTGCCGCTTTTTATTTATTGGCTTCTCATGCGGAACAAAATTACTCAGCAAAGGCTTTGCCAGCTCGAAGCCTTGATATTGTTGTTGGGCTACCTGGGCTACCTATGCGATTAGTTTATATTGCGCGGTACTTCTATATTATAAATCATAACTAATTGAGGACCATATTTTCAAAAGTCAACAAATGCAGCTTTAACGAAATTGAGATATGCACGGCTTCTATATAATTTTTATTGGCATATATTCTCTGATTCTATATTTCTCCTCAATTCTAGGACCGCTACAGTTGATAAGCGTGAAGTGAATTATTTTGTCAGCGAAAAACAATTATACTTTTACTCCATAAATATGTAGGGTAAAACGTATCAGGCACGGGATAAAAAATTCCTAAAATACTATTGCACGCCATTAGTAATATTATGCAAACTAAAGTTTTACTTGCTTAGTTCGTTTCTAAGTTTTTCTTTCGTTGACTTTAGCTATTTCCAACTTCAAACCTTGTTTTTCCGACTAATGTGGCCGAATTATCGTAAAATTTATGGAGAAAAGATGCTTTGGCTATAATTGTAGATATAATGGCGAATTTATAAAAAAAATTCATTCAAACATAAACAAGTAAGATTTGTAATATTTTAGTGCTACTTATGGGAATATTTCCACACAGGGGAAAATATATACTTCCTAACTGAATTAAATAATACTTTCAAACTAGTAAATTTTATCGTAAATTAAACACGGATATGAATGCAATAAATACAATTTACCTTGTTTCGATAACTGCAAAATCTGGCCCGATAGAATTAATTGAATAGACTTCTTTTTTTTTACTGGAAACATCAAAAATTGTATTTTTGTACATCGGACTCCCATTAGACCTTAACTGCCGTACTTAACACTGACAAGTGGGTGCATGTGAACATTACTACCATATTTTATTTTATTTATTTCATATTCCATTTTTTCCTATCTCGAGCGTCTTCTTTCCAATCTTCTAAACCAATTTCTTCTATGTCTTCCTGCATTTTTCCTCTCAAACTGTTAATAGGTACGCCTCTTCTCTTTGTTCCTCCGAATTTCATACTCCACATCTCACTTGGAGTTCTATCACCCTTCATTCTCGCAAGATGTCCCCAACCACCGCAGTCTCTACGCTTTGATACACTTGATTCTACTGGGTTCCCTATATAATACCTTGAATTATTGATTTGTCCTTATAACCCATTGACACTTCAAGTACTTTCCACCGTATATCTTCCTTAAAATCTTCCTCCCACACTTAGGTTATACAGTACAAAAGCTTCAAAACAGATGTAAAAAAGTTATAGTGTGTAGCGTTTAAAATGAAAATGAAGATTGGCACAATTTACCAAGTGGTACGATTTTGCAGATGTTATCCAATTTATTGGCACGATAAACAATTTCCATCGTACCAATAATCAAGCAATTTAAACGCATTCGTGTCAAGAAAAATGCATACAATAATTTTGAAATTTATTAATGAGTTAAGAAAAGTGCATAAAAATTGCGACTTTTTTATAAATATCTTGTGGCTGGAAACCCTCTACCTCCTAAATTAAAGAAGTTGTAGATGTAGTAGATGCAGGAATTTAATATATTTATGCTATCTTCAGGTGTACCTCAAGGCCCTAATCTAAATTCTCTGTTGTTTCTAGCCTTTCTTGATGTTATTGTAAACATATCGTTATATTATCCTACGCTTCCCTGTGCAAACTAGACGACTTAAAACTGGATCAATCTATAGCATCAATTGATGGTTGCCTCAGAATCCAAAAGACAATAAATTTGATAGGCCGTTGATCTATCTTAAGAAAACTAAAATTAAGCCAAACACAATTTAGAATTTATACATAGAATTTAGAGACTTCGGTATTCTATTACATAATCGATTAAGTTTTTACTTCGTACGAGCTGCTCATCATAATAATATTATAAAGAAATTCCCAATCAACATTATTAGTTTCAATATAAGTCTATGTGATGTATACCATAATGCTATTGAAAGACTCGGGACGTCGCGCATCCAAGATCTGTAAGGTCTTCAGCTTAACAAGTTCAACTACATTATTGTAAACAGCTTTACTTTGTATTTGACAGCTGTAATTAGTTTACGTTTTCCTGTAAGTGGGTATACCTGTTTGAAATAAAGTTATTATTACAAAAGTTTTAAATAAGAAATCCAGTATAAGTTAGCACAATAAGTTAGGATACTATTTAAGATTATAAAGTTGTGGTGTTTGGAGCTGAAAACGGATGAAAAATATAAAATTCTGTTATTTAGACATAAATCAAAAAATTACATAGTTGTACCTGTATGTATCCCCTTGCATTCTAAATCGGTTGACGTCATTTTCTGATGTTAATATCCCTTTTGGTTCAGGAAATATTAAAGGTGAATCGTTTTTGTAATAAATGGATAAAACTAAAAAAAAAACCATTTAACAACAGTAATTTAATATAAATGGCATTATAAGTAGATAACATAATTTAAAGTTAATTTTAATGCAAAGCTTTTTTAATAGCTGGTAGGATTTAACGTCTGCAATAAAATTAATATAATGCAGGTGAAATATTTTTAAATGCATTTAAAGCTAAACTAAATGCCACGTAGACGGCTTTGTAGATCATAAAGTTAAACGTAACATTATAACTTTTTAATTGAATAAACTTTAAAGCAAAATATATTATTATTAAAGAATGAGGATAACCGATAAAGAAAATCACACTTGGCAATATAAATAAAATAATTCTTCTCGCCTCTACGTATTTACTTAATACAAAGCTGGTTGTTTATTAAGGCATTCCCTGTAGAGCACTTTGAAAGTAGCAATAGAATGTTTAAATACAAACAATTTAATGTAAAATGTTATTTAGTTACCTCAAGTTTTACAATAAAGTAATTATAATTTTTTTGGTTACTTAATTATTTATTTAAAATTAGTACTTCCACTCCACCTTTTTTAAAGCTTGGAGCTTTATTGTGATAACTAAGAGGTGTTTTACTGAATCTGCGAGAAAAGCTTTATTCCGGTTTTTAATCTAAGTCGCTTAACCAATATTGATGGCAGTACTTTAAACTAAAAGAAAATCTTGATCAATTATACTATTAATTTTACTTCTGTATTTTTTTAGCAATTTACACTCCAATAATAAATTGATTTTAACACTTTTACGTGATTATTATTATTAAAATTAATTACCCTGTTTTATAATCCAACCTATTAGTTTATTTTATAAAGACCAAAATGTAAACTCTATTAAATATAAATTTACCTAATGACAATAAAATATTGCATCATGAGTTAATCCAGGGTTCAGCCAGCAAGCCTGAAACGGCGCCCCTGTATCGGCCAGAGAATGATAAATGTATCCAGCATTTGCATATGCCGAATGATGTATGAGTTCCGTTGAAATCAACAATGGCATATTATGTTCCGATTTGTGATCTATAAATTTTATATCTGTCGCTTTAATTTACAATTTTCTTAGGCATTTGTTATAACAAACAAAAATTAAGTGTAATTTCATTGCTTTGTAAGTCACTTTTTCTATGTTTTATAAGATTTACGAATTTTTCAGTAAGGAACTGAAAATCATTGATTGGTTCATTGCAGTTCATTTATTCTTAAATAGTAATAAAAAATAAGAGAATCGACCTCAAACTATTATAGGCATCAAGAGTTCCGCTATTTAATTATCAGAGAGAAAATCGGTTTTCTACTTTTCTCTACTTCAAAATTAAATTTTTATAAAATTTTAAAACTTTAATAATATAAATTCCACTAAAATTATTTTTAATTTTTGTTTGTTATTTATGAAAATTTGAAAATGCACTTTAGTAATTAATTTATTAAATAGCAAACAAGCATTTTAAGTTTTCGTGTTTAACGCTGCTTATTTTCCGTTTTGTTTATTAATTAGGAAATATTTTGCAAGGATAAATAATAGCTTTACAGAAATGTAATAAAATTTGAGAGCTCCGCAATGCAACGGAAATGTATATTTGGCAAGGTTTCCATAATTTGTTTGAAAATTAGGTTATGCAACTTTCATGTCAGCAGTACAAAATTTTGCATTTATACTCGATGTTTGCTTCTTCTTGATAAATCGTTTGCACAATTTTAACGCTAATGAAAACAATGACGTAAATTATTTAATCGAGAGTTTGTAGGTAAGGGTACAATTTATAATCCACAAACAATTCAGACGTGGTATGGAAATTGAAAAGCACACCTTATACTTATAATAGTTATAATCTTATGAATATTACATTACTTTACATTTATTGAAGAAATTGAATTTATTGTTTCAGAGGTTACTTAGCAACAAACTGAAATGTATACTTTATTTGTATTTGATTCAATAGAATTGTAAGGTTATCACATTGCCATTTACTTTTAGTAGAGTGAACGAGTGCTTTTGATATAGAAAAATTATAGGTCTTTTTGTAAAATGTTATTGCATTCACATAATCTTTCTTTCAAGTCAATAAAATTTATCATTTTTTATCAAATAGGTGTTTATTTAATACGAAAATGTAGTTTGCTTTGAGTTCATTTACAAGCTCTCTTAAGTTATTTATTCTAAAATGAATCCCGGAAATTTTTGTCCAGACATAAAGCAATTTCTCTTTTATATTTTTTTATTCGAGTCTAACCGTAAGCAATAGAGCACATCTGTGATCCAACAGAACAATTTTCTGTCAGTTAATAGTTCTTTTATTACAAAATCACGACGCATCTCAATACTTATTCTGAAAACTACTATAATTATTATCGCTGTTCTACCATTACGCCCAAAATTTCTGTTTTAGGTTTTCAGCAATTTTCAGGATCGTGTTGGCTACTTAATCGACGCGCTCAGAGTGGCGAGTCGTGGAATCTATGTTGGTATGGATATAACCATTCTTACCAATTCATCCAATCACTCTTTGAACACGTCACTGAACGGCGTCGGCGCTTTCACTGTCTTACTGAAATCTTGAAAAGCTCATTATTTTACACTAATTTCAGAAATTGTGTTTCCCATCGATAAATACAAAATTATTTTGTTTATGGCAATTACTGCTTTTATAAGCACCATCTGATCGATATTATGCGAGTTATATCTGTTCCCGTTTGTGTAATAATCTCGTTCTTAAAGCTTTCCCGTACTTCTTCCCATTCAGGTGCCCTTTACAGCAATACTGCTAGTTGAAGTATTACCAAACATGGAATGATATTTACTAGTTTTCGTGCACGAAATATATTTATTTCGTCTTGAGTTTATCTGGAAGCTTAAGCTTCGCAACGTAATGAATTTCGTTACAAAAGAAGACAATGGGGCAAAAATAATCCGTGAAAGAATGGCTGCTGTATATAGGCAAGATTTATCTACTATTTTTCAATTAAAATGTTGGTCTAAACTATTAGATTTGATAGAGAATCGATTCAAGGTAACCCACAGTCAAGTTTGAACTGAAGTCTATTACAAGATCAATGTTTAAAGGCCTTTGTTATTTCCAATAAGGTTAGTGTACCTATCCGAAAGAAGTGTTCTGAAATTTTGGCATGATGATTTGAGAATAAAAACGTTGTGTGAGCGGTGGATTCCCAGATAATTTCCACATGAACAAGAACTGTGCAGAAAACAATTTGGTGAGAGTGTAATAACCACCGCCACTACGAACTGTCTTGTAACCTTCCTAATGGAAAGATGAAGGTTTATATAGGCCCCTCCTGCAAAAAAATTCTGAGAATGTATTATCAAAATTTTGAGTAAATCGATTTTGAAGTTAGAAAATTTATCGAGATTCCTTCACAAAATTATTGCGCGTCGCCATTCTGTTGGCGGTCCGTGCAATATGATATACCCTAACACTTAGAATATTTCGCACCGGCAGATGCAGCTCGACTGTCGTACATGTAACATCGATTATTTTTGTTTTTAGGCGATTTTTTGGGGGTGAAACGTAATAGTTTACTGCCCCATACCGCAACTATACTTTTTAATGCTATTTCGAGGTTCTCTCACATCCCGGTTGCCTTAATCCCGGTTTTCTTGATCGGAGGCCCTTCTCGTATGTTTAGCCTAGTAACCAGAGTCAAAACCGCTCTGGAGGGGTGCAACGCGGAGCGGAGCGGAGCGGCGCCCCGGAAGAGTAGGTTTTGACGATGGATTACCCTCCCTATCGAATGCACACCCCTAAAATCGAAGAAAAAAATTTTTTAATTTTTTCACTTTTTCGGCAATACACGGCTTATTTTCCATTTTTTGGATTATATTTATTACTAATATCCACTAATCACACCCCCATCTATCCGAATTTCAAAGAAAAATTGAAATCGGAGCGAAAAAATTTTACGCATTTTCATCGGACCACGGCGACTGATGTGCATCGACCCGGATCGGCCGCATACTCGATGCGACTTTCCCGTACTTTTAAAATTGATTTTTTTCAAAATTTTGACTATACATTCTCAGGCGAAATTTTTACAGGACACTCTAATAAGGTTCCTTTTGCGATAAAAAAAATTTTGGGGCAATTTGGAGTGACGGTAGTTACGACACTCTTCCCCAAAATACAATTTTTTGAAAAATAGTTCACTTTTATTGGAATGCTGAAGCTGCACATTGTGTACATCCCGAGGGGCTTAATATAATAATGGATAGCCTATAGAAATATATTCAGAAATCGGTCAAAAATTTAGAAACCGCGAAAAAATCATGAAATGAAGGTGGCAGCGTCCAGTTGAATTCTAAGATTAGAGAACCTGTGTGATGAAAAACATGCTCGTCCACTTTACCCATAATTTTGATATTAAAAAGCTGTCGTATTTTTTGTATTATTTTGTGAAGGATTCGTATTATTAAAATTTTGTACGCCTATGACTTGGACACTACAAAAAAATTATGTAAAACGAAGAATAAGTAGTATAATGATAAATGGATTTGATTTGTAATAAAGGTTTTTTGGGAAATAAAGAGGTTTACGTGATAAGTGTGTTTCAATTATATTTGATTAAAATTAAAATGATTATAAAAATTTTCCGTGAGTTAATAGTAAATTAATTGGAAATTGTAAAAGCAAATATTCGATAATAAACGCGAGCGTGTGTGGTATTAAACAGTTAGCTGAAGCGATATTCAAGGAAATATTCTGATATCAATAATAATTTAAGAATAGAAAGAACATTTTATTAGAAAATACTTCAATTTGGCTAGCCCAACGTGGTGCATCTGAATAAATAGGTTATTGAAAAAGTTGTGCGGCCAAAATCCGCACTGGAGGAATTCTAACCATAGATGTAGACTATAGCAAGGGTTCGGCTTGTTCGACCTTTCTTCGAATCGTTGTCCATGTATGTGGTTATTGCGGAGCTCCGAAATACAATAAATTTTTCACGAAGTAAGGTTAGAAGCAAAATTCCGAGACTTCCCTTCTTACCTGATCTAAACTATGCATAAGCAATAACCATTTAAACTTTCAAATTTGTAGGTAACTGGGTTTGCGAGATATCGTGATGAATCAGTGAGTTTGTAGGCAATACGCATTTAGACCAGCGGTTCTCAACCAGTGGGGCATATTCCATTGCTTGGAATTCCATTTTTCAAAAATGAGAACTAACATTATATCATCATTATTATACTGACTTTGTTTGACAGCTTTTTCTATTTCAGGTTTACTCCAGGCAACTAAGCTTAAAACTGTCGAGTTTGCAGAAAATCCGGGCAAGTTGAAATTTGGAAACATGGTGTCCCAACGAACATCTCAAAATTTCCTTAAAATCCCCTGCTACTTTCTTCCATAATTGCGAATTTCATCCCCGCTAATGTAAGTTTTTCGCCCGTAACTTACTGAGCTTCAGTTTTACGGAAGCTTCTCATAATATTAAAGAATCAAAATTATCTACAAAATTGAGCTTTTCATAATTTGTGTAGATCCTACAATTAATTTTTGAAATAGAAATCAACCCAGAAAGGCGAAATATGTTGTATTTTAAGAAATTCAAATTGAAACCAAGTTTTTAAATAATTTGTGTTTCTGAAAAACCTATTAGACTTTTATTATAATATACCATATTACATTATTTGTAATTAATTATTAATGTTTCCTAGTCTATGTGCACTAAATGCGAATTTTACAATTAAAAGTTGAACTTCTCGCACTCGTTTGGTTCACATATTAAGAGGGCATTGTAAAAACCATAATAGCAAAAAATTTCAAGCTGAAGGCAGGTTCAGGGTTGAACTCAGCTTATATGCTACTATTATAGAGCCTTCGACGCATTGAGGGCCACTTAAGGGCACTTAGGTTACCATGAAGCAAGAAAGTTTGAGAACCACTGATTTAGTTGTCTTATTATATTATAATAATTCTTGAAAAAACAGTTTGTTATATAATTACGTATTGTAATATTGTGTAAGGAAAGAATAAAACAAACAATACTTTTAATTTTTAATTTGTATTTCTATTAATCAATAAAAATTTTTGATTAAAATTTAGTAGCACACTATCACTTCTTTGTAATTCTTATTACTGCACTTTCCATCATGGCTATCTTTACTGCGGAATTTTTAATTTCACTTAAATAACAAAGAGGTCTCCATATCATGGTTATACCCCAAAGTTGATACCATCCTTAATATGTATATGATTTACAATACAGCTAATAAAAAACAATTTATTCTATATTATTATAATAATTTGTTGAAGGACATGGAAGGGACATTCTAGGAATGTGAGCCTTACTCAATCCAAATGAATTTAGATGAAGAGGGCAAGCTAGATAAGAAAAAAAGACCTACGGATTTATGCAGAAACTATATTCAGAACTGGAACACAATATTAAAAATAGAAAAATTACAGAATCCCTCGATATCGTTCAACATGGTAGGTCTATGAATGATAAGAAGGATGTCAAAAACTTTGACAATGGGTATAAGTATATTTTGATTATGATTGAAGCAATCATAAGGTCAAACCCCCCTTTGAAAGAATTGACTGTGAATTCAGAAACTGTATCTTCTCTTTCTTTTTCTTCTTTTTATTTCATTTTCAAGTTTCATATTTTGGTCCCCAACTCTGGTTCGAGCTATTTTATTCATGAGGATATCACATTTATAATTTTTTATTATACTGTTCAAATTCAATCAGTTGGTTCTTTCGAGTGTTATTTTCGTTGCGTATTTAATTTCTTTATTTTTTAAATTTTGTCCCTCGAGGTTTTTCGCTTTCTGGCAGGGTCGTCATATTATATTAAAAATTACTTAGTAAAAACCTTAGGCATTTCTCTCTCAGTAAATTTGTATATTTTACTAGAGTTTATAATTGCATTTTTTTCTGTAATTTTTCGTTTTCTTTATTTGGTTTTGTAATCATTCTATTAACTATGTATTTTATTAATTTATAATTTTCGGTCTTAAAAATGGGCAAATAAAAACCAGAAACGTCGGACTGTTTTCTTATCTCTTTTTTTGACCCATTCCCTCCACAATTTGTTATTACTCTTCGATATGGAAGGTGTATTAATAAACAACTCAATTTGCATTAACAGAATTTTATAATGTTTTAAATAAAACATTTGAATTAAAATAAATAAACAATAAGTGAGAACAATGTAAAATAAAATTTTCAATTATATTATTCTACGTTTAACGAGATAAATTATTAAATTTTAAATTTGGTTTTTCCTGTGTTGGTTTTACACCTATTTGAAAATGATATTCTACAAGGTATTATTAAACAAACAAAGAAAATTGGACTTTTGAAAGCATATCACGAAGTCTAATAAATTTAGATCGTTTAATTTCTACGTCAAGTAGATACCTTTACCCATATCGTGCTATCTCATGGAAGAATTTCATCTTACATACTTATTTAATATAAATAAAAATTGTTGATAAAAAAATATAATATAGTAACCACTCAAAATATACTGTCAACATTAACCATCTAAAATTATTTAATCTGGAACGACATTTTTTTATACGTACACAAAGCAATATTTGAGTTAAAAAATTTCGAAGATGAAATTTAAATGAAGACTCGCAATAAAGTAACGGAAAAGTACGTTTTGATCATATACCAGATTAAAGGCGCAATAACAACAATTTTTATCACAAACTTAATAGCCCGAACCTTTGTCGCCCTAACTTAAATTTAACTCGAAAGTTATTAAAAACAATCCGAACTTTATTTACGAAAAAATTCATACAATACTTAATGATGTTAAAGTCCCTGAATTTTGAAATTATATACTTATACATATTATATAATATACTAAATCTTTCATTAAAATTGGCACTCCAACAATTCCATACTCGAATTTTTGATTGATGAAAATAGTGGCTCTGACTTTGAATGGCATCCATAAATAATAGGTACATTCAAGTAAGTTATTGATAATTCCAAATTTAGGAAATTATTCAAGCAATAAAATTGATTTTACTTTCGCTTTCTTATAGTTAACCTCTTATTTAGTAATGTAAAGATTATTATAAGAATTTTCAGAACAATTTTTTAAAATGATTTAGAATATTATAAATTATACCTACACTATTTTTGTAACATATTTTAAAAATTTACTTGCTTGTTTTTTGAGCTTGACTTTAAAAGGAAGAGTTTAAGCTGCTATCGCATACCTACGTTAAAAAATATTACCGATATCGACTAAAATTTGCACAAAAAAATGTATCAACATTGTGGGAATGTTTACAAGTCAATGTTTGATTTGATTCGAAAAAGAGCTAATTTTGATGAAAATTTTAGGTATCTTTTCACTCACTTTTTACAATAATTGTGAAATGAAAATCCATATGTTTATTACTTCGTTGCCCATTTTGTAAGTGTTTAAGCTAATTAAAATTAATTGGTACTAGTAGAATATTGCTAATTTTAGATTTTGTGATCAATAATTTTACATTGTAATCGACAAATAAATTTCTTGCCAATTTCAGTTGCCAACGAAAATTCAAGTTTATAAGAAAGAGAATAGATTACAGAACCTTTTAAATGGAGACAACCAAATTTTCTATTTATTGCTTTGGATTTAGACGGTATTCTACCAAATTATCGGTCATAGTTCTCTACTACAAATTCATAAACAGAATGCACTTATGTGGTGCTATGCTTAGTTTTACTTATATGAGTGTCGAGTTAAAATTTAATAAATTCCCACAGATTTATAAATTTTATATATTAAAAATAAATTTTAAAAGAAAATAAAACAAATCTTAATTAACGATTGAATACAATAATCTTCGTTAAAAGATAACATTTTTAACAAAGCCATAGTGTTGGAAACCTTTAGAACTGTTCTTGGACTTTTTAATTATGTGGATTACTTAAGAGCTTTGTGAGGTCAATGTCGCAAATTACTAGTCCATTTAGAGTTTTAGCTCTGCTTAGGGCAAATAAACTTGTCCTTTATTTGAAATTACTGGATTGAATTGCACTATACAACAATGCGTAGCAAAAATTTTGAGGTTAATGCATGATAAAAATATTAGAAAAATTAATAAGTTACATGCAAACAAAATTTATAAAAGGCAAGGTGAACGTAAAAACATTTTGAAAATTATATGAAGCAAGTAAAAAGGGATTCAAACCATTTTTGGCTACAATAAAGAAAAAATACACGTAATTTAAAGCATTTTATTATTAAATTGAAGAGTATACAAAATGAATTTAAAAATATATGGGCCTGAAATGAATAAAATGTAAATTGAGCTCCAAGCCATTTTGAGCCCGTTTAAGTCCAGGAATTGAAGCACACAAGAAACATTTTTGCAAGTGTCCGACGGATCAAATCATTTGGACCGCGAAGAATAATATTTCTCTACCTGAGAGCCAAACAGTATTAAACTCGCTTTCTCAATTTTTAGTTTTTCATACTCATTTTAGTAGTTTTGCCAACTCTTTTCAATGGGAATACGTATTAAGTCCAATTATTTTTGGTTTACGAATTAGGTGTTCATAGTTGATATTATTAAGTCCTCTATTAAATAGAGCCAATGATTATTAAAGGCTTTCGATACTGTTTGGCTCTGGAAACTATTCTATAATTAGGTATGTTTAAGTATAAATTTGAGAGACGGTGGTTGGATTTTATACTGTTTGGTTTTAATTTAAATCAGTTGTCATAGTATTAAATCGTGCAATTTTATGGGTAGAGCAGAAATATGTGCAGGCAGATCCAGCGGTTCTCCTATCCAGTGTGAAAATATGCAAGGGTGGAATTTGGAATACCATTACCAAAATAATCATTTTTGTAGAAATGATTATTTTACTTTTATATGATCTAGATACATAAATTAAATACAAAAAACTCAGCACATGATAACTGCCCATCACAAAATCGAAAGCACCAGATGATTAAGTATGTGTTATCTTTCCATATTTATATTAAATCCATCGATAGAATGTATTATAACATATTAAGTATATTTTAAGAGGACATACACACATGGTGATGGATATACCATTCACGCCCAAATAGAAAGACAGAAGAAGGCTTCTCCCCAATTTACTAAAACTACTTCATGAGATTGGCAACAACTATTGAAACTTTGTGGCCCCAAAAATTTAGGTAGAGGAAATGAAAATCGTGGACTTCAAAAGTTTTAGCCTTTTATAGGAAAAATTGAGTTCTCATTTTTACAACATCAAAAAAAATAACTAATCAAAATTTTTTTATATCGAAAGTGGTTCATAATATGAAGTTCTTAAAAGAAATGCCTGGTGTGCTACACTTGAAAACGGATTTCAATCGTTCAAAATCTTCAAATTGCTCTCCAGTAAAATTTTAAAAAAAATGACTTATGTAATACTGTTTGGTTCTGATATCCAGATTTTGAATTATAAATAAACAGCGTTATGCACTAATATATCAACCACCTCAAAACTCATTGTAAGATTTCAACGATTTACATGCACGCAAGAAAAACAATCGTCAAATCCCAAATATGTTTGATATAATAAAATTTTTCTGCATTATTAATTCTTACTGAATGAATGAATTAATTCATTATTAAATTTACTCCTTTCTTAATAATAAGAAAAGATATTATTTTATTAATAACTTCCTTTGCTCACTCATTAATCAATGATTGATTGACATGAACTTACAATATTTTTACCATTAAAAATTCAATCTTAAAATTAATCTAGTAAAATTTAGAAAAATTATAATACTTGAACTTTAATTATTTCTTCAATTTCAAAATTTATATCGACATCAACCCCATCCACTCATTATTAAATTCACTGGCTTAAAGATTTTTGAGAAATTTGTAAAATAGCTTGCATTTCATATTATCTCGTTTACACTCTTAAAATTTGTTTGGAATGTTTAATCTCGCTGGATTATCTCTAAAACATTTTTTCATCGAAAGTGTCAAAAGCATATCTTTTCGAAGCTCTGTTTCACATAATATAGTATACTATGTAATATATTGAGCTAAGATATTTTTCTTTATTTGTGATATTTTTATTTATTTGTTAGTGATAGATTTCAAATAGTTTCAATAGACACAAAGCGTTCTGTTTTTATTTTAACAATGGCAAATTTGTTTCTTCTGTAATGTTGAAAACTAAAATTTTGAATGAAATTGATACATTAGTGCATATATTGTCAATAAGCATGAACTTGGAGAACTTCTTCAATACACATTTAGAATATTATTATTGTGTATAACTATATTTCGACACACAACTCGGGATAATACCACAAAGATTAAATTACAACTCAGTAGTCTTATTTTTAAAGAAATATCAACACCTCTTCGTGGAAGATCCACCTCTTTGCGGAAGATTTAACTTTACCTGAAGATTAATTTGTTTTTAATTGGTTTTATAAAGAAATATCAAAAACTAACACTAACCTAACGGCAGATCCACCTCTTCGCGGAAGATCCACCTCTTTGCGGAAGATTTAACTTTACATGAAGATTTAACTTTACGTGAAGATTTATTTGTTTTTAATTGGTTTTCTAAAGAAATATCAACCCCTCTTCGTGGAAGATCCACCTCTTTGCGGAAGATTTAACTTTACATGAAGATGTAACTTTACGTGAAGATTATGTATGTATGTATGTATTTTTGTGTCCTCTCCGATGCTCAGGGTTGCTCACTAATGAAAATTCTTCAGACGTGATACACAATCAAAAATAAGAGACAGGACATATCTAACACAATTTATTAACAACATTAACATTTAAACGACAACAAACAATACAAATAAATTACTAACTAATATCTAAACACACTCAAACAATTTAAAATCCCTACTCATTTACGGCTATAATTTTGTAAAGCTTTACCTTATTTTTTTTATTCTTTCCTTTTCCGCACTTATTTTTGTCGCACTTATTTTGCCGCACTGACGAACATTCGAGAACTTCTTCCTTCACCTATACTCCTCCACGTACTAACCTCTCGCGTTCCGTTTTCCAATTCTGGACCAAAGTTACCCAATGTCGGTAATATCCTCCTCCCATTCAGTACAGTTCAATTTCTAGGATTTGTTCAAACACAATTTATTATATTTCTCCTTCTACCTATTTGCTTCAAACACAACTGGTCTGCCTTTATTTAGGAACTGTAACACTCTTATCTCGTCGTTATTAATTTGGAACTCATGAACACGACTGGTCTGCGTGTCATCTATTTAGCAACTGCCTAACACGTCTGGTACGCGTATTCTCTATTTTACCACTGCCTAACTGCTCGTTATTATTCTTGGCATGGTTACCTCTCACTTTTCTCCTGATTATGTTTTCTTTTTTTCTTTCTTCTAAAGATGCCGCATTATGCTACGTGTATTCTTTTTTTATATTTTTAAAAACCTTAATCTAGTAACTTTTTTTTTTTAACCACATTCGTACTGAACAATTTTAATAAAAATAATTTTGGCATATCCTCCCTCTTATTTTGCTTGTGTATACAGTACACATTGATGAAGGAGATTGCTCGTAGTGGACACAACATTACCCCACTGCAAAGTTATAATAACTATTTGAAACCTTGTGGTAATTTTCAAATCTTTATTTTAATCTCTGCATCCTTTATGCACCATACTAGTTCCTCAAGTTATCTGTTACTCACATGTAAACCGTTCCTCATATACCCTTCATCTTTCCTTCTAACCCTCTCAATTGTACCTCTAACTCTTCATTCATGTTTACCTTTATCATATTCCTATTATACTGTCATGCTTCCATCTGCATTCATTCTTTACCTGCTTGGACAAATTTATAGTTTACCCTTCCCCTTGTAGATTACTACATTCATAATATCTAGACAGCGCACAGCTTGTCCTAGACTTCCCCTTGTAGATTCTTGTAGACTCTTGAAGATTCTTGTAGACTCTATTTAACCCCACTTTCTGCACAGCGCACAGCTTGTTACAGTCTTTCCCTTTCTATTGTCTTGTCCAAACTTTTATACCCAACCTTTAGGTTGTTCTTTGAAGATTCCCTTTTATTTTAGGTAAACTTATTTTAGAAGTCTTGTTAGTAAAGATGCCTGGTATTCTATATTTTCGTACCCAGTTTAATATAACACAACCTTTCACTCCTGTTTTTCTCTTCGTCTCATCTTTCATACTCTCATGTCCCGAATTTATTATTGTTTAAAATGCTCAGTATTCACCCCTTCACATCTCATTTATCAAAATTATATTTTTCGAATTTTTGCCAAAATTTGTTTTCGTAACCAAATTATAATTTTCAAATTTCTTCCTAAAATTGATTCTCGAATCAACTTTCTCATCTCGTATATAAAAAAATTATTATTTTCAAACTTTTGCCTAAAATTGATTATTTAAACCGCGCCTTACTGTCTCATCTCATTTGTCCTAATTTACGAATGGATACAGTAAATTTATGTGGAACTTTCCCCGTATGTCTCCTGTTTCCGATTTTTGCAAATAACGTATCTATGTTTTGAGGTTTTTCGTATTGTGGTTTGGTAATACTGTTTAACTTTCTTGCATCTAAACATAATCGAATTGAGTTATCTGCTTTTTTAACTACTACCAACGGATTTTGAACGCCGTACTCCCCTTTGTTATAATGCCATCGATCACCGTCTGGTCCACCTGTCTCCATACTTCTTCCTTGTGATGATGTGGAATCGGATATGTCTTACTTTTGAACGATGCCTCATTCTCAATTAACAAATGATGTTCGTAACCCTCTGCAACAGTTACCTTTTCATTAAATAATACCTGGTGTCTATTTAATATTTCATTTATCTTTTTAATGTGAATTTCTGTGCAATTATTCGACGTTACGATAGAATTTTTACTGACGTCTGTCATATTTATTTTTTCTTGCTTGCTTTCTTTATTAGATTTCTCAAATTTTGGTTTTATTATTTGATTGTTTATTTGATTATTTTCACACTTCATCTTAAAATTTTTAATTTTTAAATTATTTGAATTCAAATTCTGACCTAAACTGGATTTATTTTCACACTCCCATTCTATTTCTTCTTCATCAACCACAATGATTTGTCTTTCCATGTCAATTTTCATCTTGAACTTATGTAAAATATCTATTCCCAACAAACACGATGTTTTTAAATTCTTCGTGATGACAAACCCATCTACCTTTGTACAATTCCCAATTTTAATTGTAGCTATAACCATTTTATTAATGGATATCATTTTTTTATTATTTGCATTTATCAAATTTATACTTCTTATCGGCAAAACCCATTTGTTGAAGACTTTCCCATTATCTAAAATGAATTGTTCATCCACAATTGATACCTCTGATCCTGTGTCAATTAATGCCACTAACTTTATCCCATTTAACGTTAATTTTATTTTCGGCAAACAAACCATACGTTCAACACTTACACCGTCTTGCAAATGCTCACTTATGTATTCTCTTGGATGTACATAAGTGTCCCCTTTCCCCTTTTGTCTGCCTTTCATGGAAAATTCGAACCCGATGTCGAATGAACCATACCCCCTGTTGTATTAGCCATTGGAATGTTCATAGTTTCCACCTCAATCCTGTTGATTACTGGACCGTCTCTTTCTTGAAATCTTCCCTCTACTCTTCTTTCATTCATCTGCTCTCTTCTTTCTCGACCTTGATGACAATTATTATTGTTGTTTGGGCCCCATCTTCTCTTCACGAAGTGATTATACCTTGACCTATCTTGGTTTCCATTTCTTGCATCCTGTGACTCATAATTTCTTGTATAATTTCCTCTTTCTGCTGGCCTTCTATAGTGCAGTTCTTGATTGACGTTTGTACCTTCCCATTTAAACTCTACACTCTCATCGAAACGTTTTAAAAGATTTAAAAAACCTTCTATCGTCTCTATTTTCTCTATCCCTATTCTGGCCTTCACCTCTTTCTCAAAGTGACCCCCTATCACCTTTACTAACAAGACTTCTTCATACCTTGGTTCTACCTGCAAGCAATGCTTGGTTGATTATGCGTATAGCATAATTTTCCCTGGATTTCACATAACCCTTATACTTGCCTACATTTACCTGCTCTTTTACCTAATTTTGTTCAACATCCCCCCAATATTTCTTTAAAAATAACTCCTTAAAGTTATCAAAATTACTCACACTTTCCTCTACCATGCTAAACCAGACTTCCGTCTCTCCCTTCATTGTAGCCCTAATAATGTTCTTTCTCCTCTGCTCATCTTTGATTCGCACCAGGTTATTACCTAAATTCTTAATAAATATTTTCGGATTTATTGTATCATCATTATAAAATTTAGTATATTTATCGACATCCCCGTCTCTGCATCCTGGTGTTTTCAGTGCCTCTATCAAATCCCCCATTGACTTTTCACCCCTTCCTTCTTTATTGCCTTGTATCTCCCCTATCATTGCCACAATCTGTCTCTCTACCTTCTCACGTTCTATCTGATTCACGCTCTTTTCACATTCTAACCCGTCTATCAGCCTTTTTTCTATTTCTGTCACTCTAACATCAACATGTTTTGTTATTTTATCCACTCGCACGTTTACCTCCTCTGTCAAATCCTTCCTTGTATTCTCATTCTCTCTTGCAAACTCATTCAATCTTATGTTAACCTCATTCAATACTAGATGCAATTTTGCATCCCAGTTTTCACGAATGTTTTTGAACTGTTGATCAATTTTTTCAAATTTTATATCCACGGCTGCAAAATTTTTAACATTTTCAGCACTCATACATTTTACCTCTTGTCTCACTTCATACAACCCTTCATTCATGCTTTTAAACTCTTCATTAACAGAAGCAAAATTTTTAACCCCATCTTCTTTCATGCTTTTAAACTCTTCATGCACATTTCTGAATTGTGCCATCATCATCTCACACAACCTTTCAGTCGGGTCCTTTTGTACCCCTTCTACCTCTACAACCTTTTCTTTCTCCATGCGCTCAACCCTTTCTGTTGTCATCTGCTCTTCATCTCCCTGTCCAGCCAAGCTTTCATCTTCCCTCTCTCTCACATCTACACTTCTACTCCTTCTGCTCCTAGTATTCATTATTATGCAAATTTGTCTAATTATTGTGTCCTACTTTAAACCTGCTCTTTTTGATCGTGTAATCACCTGATGCCCACTCGTTGGTGCGCCACGTTTTGTGTCCTCTCCGATGCTCAGGGTTGCTCACTAATGAAAATTCTTCAGACGTGATACACAATCAAAAATAAGAGACAGGAAATATCTAACACAATTTATTAACAACATTAACATTTAAACGACAACAAACAATACAAATAAATTACTAACTAATATCTAAATACACTCAAACAATTTAAAATCCCTACTCATTTACGGCTATACTTTTGTAAAGCTTTACCTTATTTTTTTTATTCTTTCCTTTTCCGCACTTATTTTTGCCGCACTTATTTTGCCGCACTGACGAACATTCGAGAACTTCTTCCTTCACCTATACTCCTCCACGTACTAACCTCTCCCGTTCCGTTTTCCAATTCTGGACCAAAGTTACCCAATGTCGGTAATATCCTCCTCCCATTCAGTACAGTTCAATTTCTAGGATTTGTCCAAACACAATTTATTATATTTCTCCTTCTACCTATTTGCTTCGAACACAACTGGTCTGCCTTTATTTAGGAACTGCAACACTCTTATCTCGTCGTTATTAATTTGGAACTCATGAACACGACTGGTCTGCGTGTCATCTATTTAGCAACTGCCTAACACGTCTGGTACGCGTGTTCTCTATTTTACCACTGCCTAACTGCTCGTTATTATTCGTGGCATGGTTACCTCTCACTTTTCTCCTGATTATGTTTTCTTTTTTTCTTTCTTCTAAAGATGCCGCATTATGCTACGTGTATTCTTTTTTTATATTTTTAAAAACCTTAATCTAGTAACTTTTTTTTTTTAACCACATTCGTACTGAACAATTTTAATAAAAATAATTTTGGCATATCCTCCCTCTTATTTTGATTGTGTATACAGTACACATTGATGAAGGAGATTGCTCGTAGTGGACACAACAGTATGTATTGCGGTATCGAGATACCACGTCAATGGAAGTACGTCATTTAAGTTTCAGTAAAATTTTGTTAATGAATAAAAGCATGTAACTTATCAAAGTAATCAGAAAAACTTCATCCGATACCAAGAAGTTAACTTAAAGTCAAATGATTCGTTGAAAACGGGACATAAAACAGGTTTGAATAAAATAAATTTGAAGTGCATCATTTAATAATTTGTCTTTGATAAAATGTTAATTTATAGTAAATGAAAAATTGTTAGCAATAAGAAAGGTATTTTAAAAGTCAGAAATTTGTTAATTAATTGATAAATGTAAAAATCCATGTTAGCGTTAAATTTAAAATAAGTTTGTTAAAATTATTACGTGAGTTCGGCATATCACAACTTAATGAACTGCGTATGGAAATTTCATGTCCATCATCTTTAATTGTCCAACCACGAAGCAATATCAAGAAGTCGATCCAATCTGAAAATATAAAAAAAATTTTACTTATAAAATTTCAACGAATCACAATGGGCTTAGTCCATACCTGTACTGTGAAACTTCAAATAATATTGATTTTTCGATCGACCAATAAAATACGTCTATGAAAAGATCAGGATAGCGAGGAACTTCGAAAATTAATTAATAAAACAATGGATAAGAGGTTGGTGTTGATATTCACACGTGCAAAGTGGCGAATTTAGAATCGTCCTAATTAAATTGATAATTATAGTAAAAATAAATAGTGAAATTACAAAATACGAGTGCATAATTCAACAAAATAGTTACTTACCTACGGAAAACCAATAATAAGGTGAAAATCGTAACGGATTGCAAATATTTTTGAAGAAAATAAACTTCAACACAAAACGAGGTCAACAAACTGCATCTGGAAGTTTCCGATGGTAAATGAACCCTTTGAGTGTCTTTGACGCGCAATTGTACCATCTCCATTTCAAGTAAAAGAAATATTCCTGGATTAAATAAGGTACCGTGTACATTGCAATAAAATCTTTATAAACTTAAGTGAAATCTCCGGACTTCGTACGACACGTGTTTGCATCATTTTACGTTCAGAATTTTTATAAAATAGATTTAATAATAGAACTTTTTGATATAACCAAATATTTATTTTCATTTGTGTGCTTAATAAAAACATTAATAACTTTGTAACGAAGGATATTTATTTAGACCTGTTCCGCACCATAATTTCACTTACAGCATTGGTAACGGAACGAATCCACCCTGTACAAGGTAAGATACATGCACTACGAAAGAGCTAAGCTGAGGCACCTTATTTCATTAAATTGTGTTTACAAAATATCACATACTTTTCCATTGACGGGGTACAGCTACGTACACCCATATAAAATATTAACGACAAGAACCTTTAACCCTATTAGCGAGGGGGTACACAGCACTTTTTGACAGCCCAACGTGTGGCTCGATTAATAACGACAATCCCGCACAGCACTTTTTGGCGCAACAACGTGAGGCTCGAGTCACCTCGAATAACCTCGTACCGCGAGTAAAATTAGGTCATTATAATTAAATTAATAGATAGGTTAGTTACAACGAAAAATTTCATCAAAATTATTTACAACGATAACATTAAAACTAAAAATTTTCTTAAAATTAAAATTAAAAATATTTTTATTACTAAAATTAAACGTACATTGTCAATTACTTAAAAACTATTTCCTTATAACTAAATTGCTTAAAAAAATAAATTACGATGGATACAAAAACAAAAGAACAGTACTGGAAGAAGATGATGGCATACATGGAAAAAATGAACAAGATATGGGATGAAAATGACAGGAAAGCAGAAGAATATCAAAAGGAAGAAAACGAAAGAGCAATTATAAGAGAAAAGAGAGCAGACGAAAACACAAAATTAATCATTAAAAACATGAAAGAAATAATACAAGACTTCAAGAAGGAATTGATCGATAAAGCGGAAGAAGAAAGTAAAAGATTAGAAAATGCAATAATAAAAAGTACAGAGGACATCAAGAACAGTACACAAAATTTCACAATCGATATTGGGGAAAGGCCCAAGGAAAAAGTAGTGACAGAAGAAGGCGAGAAACCGCAAGACGTTCCAAATGAGATGGCCGAAATGTTAAAAACAATAAAATTCAAACCGTTTAACGGTACAATAGTTGAAAATAAAAATGAGCCAATAAAAGTGGTAGAAGTTATCGTAACAGATAAAAAGGTACCAGAAATAAATAAATATCGGTCATACAAAGTGCAGACGCGAAAAACATTTAAACGAGTGCAGTTAAAATTCAAAAAGGTACATGCAAAGCGAAAATATCTCAAAAGGGGAGTACGAACAAACAGAAAAATTTTACAAAAAGGTTTACAAAATAAAAAGGTCATATTTAAAAATACAAAATTTCATAAATTAACAGGCACAAGAACACAAAATAAAAGGTTAACATTTAAAATAATAAAATTTCTTAAATTAAAAAGTAAAAATAATTCAACAAATTTTGGTACAACAATTAAAATTAAAAGATTACAAAAATTTACAAAATTAAAATTTAAAAATTTAATCAATTCACAAAAACGGGTTCACAATACAAAATTTATGAAAATAAGTGTCGACGATAATGTTGCAAAAGAAAAATTAAATAAATCCACAATTTATGGCAACATCGGGAAGATAAAAATAAAATTACAAAAGAAGAATACGAAGAGTCGGTTACGAAGAAAAATGACAAGTAACTACAAAGTAAAGTGGACAAGAGAGCCCAATATGAAAACGGATATTAAAATAAAAAGAAATGGTTACAATAGTAAGAAGAAATTTTACAAGCGGGTGAAATTTAAAATAAAGAATTTATCAGAAGGGGAAGAAAAGATTTCTTCTACCATTCCTCAATAAGTGATGATTGAAAGAAAACAATGGCGAAACTTAATATAAAAAAAAAAAACAACGACTAAAACTAAAATTTAAAACCGCTCAAGAAGTAGTATGAAAATTAATGGCGAAACTTAAGAAAAAAAAAATAAAAAACAACAACTAAAATTAAAATAACCGCTCAAGAAGTAGTAAGAATAGAACAATGACCAATTAAAAAAATAGCAATGTAAATATGATTAAAGCTATTAAAACAAACACGAGAAAATTGACCAAGATAAAATTTATTAAAGATGACACGTTTTATGACAGTCAGAAATTTATAAAGGAAAATGTTATTAAAAATTCAATTAATTAAAAGAATTTTCAATTTAAAGATAATTTAGTAAAATGATTTAATGAATTTGATTAGTTAAAGAAGAATTTAATTAAGTTAGAATTTGGGTGAAAAGTGAACTTAAGACAGGTAATGATGAGTAATTTGAAAAGATCAGCAAGTATTTAATAAAAAGAAAATTGGTATTCAATGTTGAATGATAAGAAATAAATGGGGGGTAAATAATAATGGTTAACTCAGACGGAGTAACTAGAAGAAGTTAGAGGGAGATAGATACCTGAGGATACAAGAATAGATCACAGGTGTAAGTGTAATGAATTAATTATATAATTATGTGGGACCAAATAAGAGGTTACCAAATGAATAATCGGGAAACAAATAGGAAAATATTGATTAAAAGGAGATAAAGAGTACCAATAAATAATAAGGAATGAATTAATTTAAAACTAATAATCACAAGATGTAAAGATAATCGGGAATTGAAACAACGAATGTAAAAATCACCCAAATATGAATAAGTCAGAGATAGATAGATTAGATAAAAGAGAACAGGTAGTAAGGTTGAAAATATAAAGGCAAGAAATAAACATAGAAATTTAAAATAGAAATTCAATTTTAAAGATTTTTTTTTTGAATTTAAATAATTTAATTGATATCATAAATCTTGGTCGATTTGTTCGTAAAAATAAGTAGGTTAGTTTTGAATATTATTATAAGTTAGTTAATTAATTTTGAAAATGATCAGTTAAATTTGTTTGAATTTATTTAGTTAATTTCATTGAATTCCTTTAGTTAATTTTTATGTGATATAATTTAGGTAGATTAGTTTTTGAACATTTGATTTGAGTTAATAATTATATATGGTAATTAAACATTACATTAAAAATTTAATTTATTGTTTATGAATAAAAAGCACATAAATGTTAATTGTGGAATTTAACACAAAAATAGGTATTTTTCTTTTAAATTACAAATTAACAAGGGGATAAATGCGGTATCGAGATACCACGTCAATGGAAGTACGTCATTTAAGTTTCAGTAAAATTTTGTTAATGAATAAAAGCATGTAACTTATCAAAGTAATCAGAAAAACTTCATCCGATACCAAGAAGTTAACTTAAAGTCAAATGATTCGTTGAAAACGGGACATAAAACAGGTTTGAATAAAATAAATTTGAAGTGCATCATTTAATAATTTGTCTTTGATAAAATGTTAATTTATAGTAAATGAAAAATTGTTAGCAATAAGAAAGGTATTTTAAAAGTCAGAAATTTGTTAATTAATTGATAAATGTAAAAATCCATGTTAGCGTTAAATTTAAAATAAGTTTGTTAAAATTATTACGTGAGTTCGGCATATCACAACTTAATGAACTGCGTATGGAAATTTCATGTCCATCATCTTTAATTGTCCAACCACGAAGCAATATCAAGAAGTCGATCCAATCTGAAAATATAAAAAAAATTTTACTTATAAAATTTCAACGAATCACAATGGGCTTAGTCCATACCTGTACTGTGAAACTTCAAATAATATTGATTTTTCGATCGACCAATAAAATACGTCTATGAAAAGATCAGGATAGCGAGGAACTTCGAAAATTAATTAATAAAACAATGGATAAGAGGTTGGTGTTGATATTCACACGTGCAAAGTGGCGAATTTAGAATCGTCCTAATTAAATTGATAATTATAGTAAAAATAAATAGTGAAATTACAAAATACGAGTGCATAATTCAACAAAATAGTTACTTACCTACGGAAAACCAATAATAAGGTGAAAATCGTAACGGATTGCAAATATTTTTGAAGAAAATAAACTTCAACACAAAACGAGGTCAACAAACTGCATCTGGAAGTTTCCGATGGTAAATGAACCCTTTGAGTGTCTTTGACGCGCAATTGTACCATCTCCATTTCAAGTAAAAGAAATATTCCTGGATTAAATAAGGTACCGTGTACATTGCAATAAAATCTTTATAAACTTAAGTGAAATCTCCGGACTTCGTACGACACGTGTTTGCATCATTTTACGTTCAGAATTTTTATAAAATAGATTTAATAATAGAACTTTTTGATATAACCAAATATTTATTTTCATTTGTGTGCTTAATAAAAACATTAATAACTTTGTAACGAAGGATATTTATTTAGACCTGTTCCGCACCATAATTTCACTTACAGCATTGGTAACGGAACGAATCCACCCTGTACAAGGTAAGATACATGCACTACGAAAGAGCTAAGCTGAGGCACCTTATTTCATTAAATTGTGTTTACAAAATATCACATACTTTTCCATTGACGGGGTACAGCTACGTACACCCATATAAAATATTAACGACAAGAACCTTTAACCCTATTAGCGAGGGGGTACACAGCACTTTTTGACAGCCCAACGTGTGGCTCGATTAATAACGACAATCCCGCACAGCAGTATGTATGACAGATGACAGATGACGGATGACAGATGACGGATGACAGATGACAGATGACGGATGACAGATGACACATGACAGATGACAGATGAAGGCCGAACAACTATGGCCTTCACGGATCTATTATGGTCCGGTCTGTGAGGCCGAAGGCCGAACAACTATGGCCTTCACGGATCTATTATGGTCCGGTCTGTGAGGGCGAAGGTCGAACAACTATGGCCTTCACGGATCTATTATGGTTCGCCCTGTGAGGCCGAAGGCCGAACAACGATGGCCGTCTCAGATCTATTCTGGGTCTAGATGGCTAAGGGCGGCGGATGCCGCCCGTGCCAGCTAGTAATATGATATAATGACATAATAATTTCTTGATTCTGATTTTGATTTTGAT
This sequence comes from Podabrus alpinus, assembly GCA_932274525.1. Lineage (NCBI taxonomy): Eukaryota > Metazoa > Arthropoda > Insecta > Coleoptera > Cantharidae > Podabrus > Podabrus alpinus. The sequence goes on from OW026451.1 coordinate 29,596,671, forward strand.
TCTGATTCTTTTTTTTTATTACAAACGAATATCTACAATCTGTTTCGAAATTAAGGCGGTTATTCTGTAACTCGTCCTTTATTAAAGGATCCTTTAAAATCAGGTAAAGTTTGGTTTCCACTTAAAATATCGTTTGTAATTCAATTGAGGGGTCTGGAAGTAAAAGGGTTCAAGTGCACTTTCATGAGAAACATGGCTTTAAAGTTAACTGGAAATTCAAAATTCCAGGAATAAGTTTAGAAAATACAATTTTACGACCCAAGGGGTCGTAAAATTTACTAAAATAATTTTACCTTTAAGTTAGGATACCCATTAGGTATGATATTCTGCACTTAGATCATTTCAGGCACTTGAACCCTTTTACTTCCAGACCCCTCAATTGTTTACATCGTAAACCGTACTTTACCTAGTTTTAAAGGATCCTTTAGTGAAGGACGACTTACAGAATAACCGCCTAAGAAACATTAAGTAAATTACTTGACATTATATTAACATGGTGGTAATATTTCATTAAATATTCTCTCGTAATAAATTAACTTATAAGTGTTTGTGATACATAATTAAATAATTTCAATAAAACAAAATTTAAATTAATCAATTAAAACGCGTAGGTAAATCGGTGGGCTTGAAACGTTTCAGTCTTCTGACTTCATGTGAGTAATTTAGTAGCTCGTTTGCTAGCTCATTTGGATGCGATTCGATTCTATTTTATATTTTTCGGAGAAATTTTTAATTTCGTCGTAAACTTTGGTGACTTGAAGATCGGAATGGATGACATCATTTGGAACACACCACGGAGCATTGACGATGGTTCTGAGTATTTTGTTTTGAAACCTTTGTAAGATTTCTATGTTGGATATACTGGCGGTTCCCCAGAGTTGTATGCCGATTCTGATTCTAGATAAGACAAATTTGTAGTGTGGGATTGCTGTGGAGGTGCGGCGCAAAGGCCGCACCGGAACTTTTCTAGCTTTTTTCCGTGGGAGAGGCAATCTTCATAGAAATTAACCAAGTAATAGACGAAAAACCACTTCGGAGGAACTAAATAAATTAGCAATTGAGAGAGAAGTTCACAGGTGATTTTTAGGGAAGGGGACATTTGGACACTCAAATAAATATCTGCCAAATTTTAGTTTTCCCGAATTTTTTAGCCAGCTAAACTTCTTGCTTACCTGGACTATTAATTGTATGATGCTTCGGTTTTTTAACGTTTTACGTCTTCCGATTTCCCTGTCTGTGCTCGTTGTGTGTTGCAACTGTGTGACGGGCACAGAGGACCTACAGCTTAACGTAGATTCCGAACCACGGAGATAGACGATTTTTACATCGTCTACTCCAACCAGGGAAGTTTTGAGCCATATATAATGTTACCTGTGGCCAGCAGATAGACATTTGGTGAGCGAAAAATCCTTCTATAGATAGCACCTCAGAGGATTTGAACCTATGAGTCTCGGCATGAGAAGCTAACACGCTAACCGCTCAGCCATTCTCCCACTATTAATTAACTAGTTAAATTTTAAAGTTTTCTTGAATATTGAATTTAATGGTTAAACAATCATAAATTTAAACTGCATAATTATAGTACAGTGCAGTACAATGGAAGCCCTAACTCCAAATCAGGCGTATAAAGGACTTCATTACGAAAGTCTCGGTGAGCATTGAGAGTTAAACCTCGCTGATAACCCCATGCAAAGGTTATGTTGTGACTTCTTTAGATTAATCATATATTTTAAATAAATATTTTATAAACATAAATTATAATCATAAATAATTATTATTCAGTGTGATTAGGTTAGGTTATAGGTATATTTTAGAAGATGCTAAGTTAGATTAGGGTTAGGTTAAGTTTAAATTAAATAAAGTTAGGTTTCAATCATTGACCTAGTAGTAAGAGCGATCAACTACTTGATGTAAAGGTACTGGTTCGAGTCCGGGAAGAGCTAATCTTCTTTCTGACTTTCTTTCCTTTTATAAACCGTCTCCCTTTACAACCTGAAATGGCCAGCATGGTAGGGTATGGCTAAAATCCCTCCTATAAAGTAAAAAAGATCTGCCCAATAGTGGACAAAGATGACTGGAAATAATTTGAGTGTTATTTGCTGTTATAAAGTGTTATATGAGGCATATCGGTGCCTCACTTAGGTCAGGTTAAATATTTTAAACAGTTATATCTCAGAATCAACGATTTGTGACTAAGGCACCTCTTGCGTTAACGCCTGCAGTTGATGAATTGGATGTTGTGTGAAAGGGGGGTGGGAAAATTCACACTAGTAATAATGTAATGTTTCGAGTGCAGAATTACAAATCAAAAAATACGTACACCCCATCTCCTTTACACCTAAAATCTACCGATATTTTCCCAAAAGTTTTAAATTAGTAATCAAGAAGGTTAATTGAGTAGTACCACTTGTCAAATTAACATTATAAGGAAATTCAACTTGAAAAATCTTCGACTACGTTTTTGTTTTAAGTCATTTATATGACGTCTTCCTTTCTTCCAGTATCTCCCCACGTTTCCTACTTCGTGTACATCAAATCTCCCCTGTGATTTACCCTTCGTTGTCAGTGATGTATTCGAGCTTAAGGAACATATTTTTGCTTTATTTTGAAATTAATTGGAACCAACAAAAAATTATTATTACTGTATAAAATATTGCTACATTGTAAATTAACCACGACGTACCACAGGACCGTAATACGACTTTTAATCTATAGTAGGACCTAGTAAAAGGACATAATTATTAACTATAAAAAATATTTATTATGAATGAGCCTGTATAAAAATAAAAGTAAATAATTTCACAAAATTTAAAAGATGTGCAATATGCATGTTACACGTATATGTAAATGTCAATCAAGAATACTTTCCAATCAAATGGAGAAAATGATATTTGAAACACATCTTGAAATGCGTTATTAGAAATTGTACTTCTAAGTATTACAACGAAGTTGTAGCTGCTATGTGAGAAACAAAACTTAGAATGTGAAATAATTGTTATTTGTGACTGTACAAATAAATGTTTATATCTGATTTAATGAAAAATAATAACTTAACGTAAATTAATGTTACAAACAATTTTAAACTGTTGTTTAAATTGTGACATACAAATTTACGCGATACGGAGGATACGGTCAATTAAGCAGGAGTGCGTATGGTTTAATATTACGCGTATTGTACGTTGTAAAGTTTCTGTATTATGTAAAATAAAATTTAATTTAAATTGTTTATACCTACGTTGCAATGACTAAGAGTTTTCACATTTACTAAACTTAATATTTAAGTTAACAGGTAGAAATAATTATGATGTTGTTGATTCAAACGACAATAAAATTAATTTAATTTGCAACGTTTTGTATCATATTGATGAAGAAAATTAAACTGTGACCACAAAATTTACAGAATTTAATAATTAATATTTCGTAACACAAAATTTGTTGCTTTCGAATATTGTTGACAATTTATACAAATCTTATTTGAACGTTACGCAATATCAATCACTAATTAGTTACAAAATGTCAAGAATACTCGTACAATATTTTTAAATATTAAAAAATATTTTCTTCGACTAAACTTTTCACAGCCACGTAATACAATATGCGAGTTGATTTGTCTTTTATTTTCCGTATTTTCGATTTCTAAAACATAATATAAAGAAAAAGGTCGTATTAAATTTTTATATAGTTTAATAAATAATAAATAAATATTTATTGGGAAAATAAATGTATCTACTGCTGACACTACTACATTTTTAACCAAATTTAAACTAAAGCAACTAAATTCCTTAAGAGACTTTTATATTATTAACTCAACTACTAAAAAATTTACTCTCTTAAATTTTATCTTTTCAAGTGAGCTTAGTTTCAATAAATTCTTAACTTAAAACCCGGTAACTTCGGTTCGGTATCGATTAGCGGAGAAAAAAATTACGGGATGTTAAAATGTGAAAAGAAATAAATAAAAGTTTAGCCCAAATGAAAAATGTATCACAATAATTTATTCGCATTTCAACTAGTGTGATTTATAAAATGTGATGATATTTTTAATATCACACCAGTAGGTAACTAACTGTTGCATTTTACATACGCGAAAATGTATTTAAGACTCTATACGGGCATAAGAAACTAATTGAAATACATTATGTTAACAACCTGTACTTGTTTAAATAGTTCCTTACCATATTAGTACGACATACACAAATGAAGTTATAGCACCATTCCTATTAAGTAAATACATTATGTACAGAGCTTAAACTTGAAATGAGCTGTTCGTTCTAAAACACACTAATCATTTAGGGTTAATCTACACTAGAAAGTTGAGTCACTAATTAGATCATTCATTCGTCAGAAACTATTTTAACACCACTCAATTTGGCTAAAAAATGTTTAGATGAATAACCTCATTTGCAGTTCTTTCTAGGCCGTTTGCACGATATGGTGTGTAGAATCACTTATACAAGCTAGTTTTTCTAGTTTGATTGGTTCTCCGGTTGATTTCGCATTACAAGTTTAGTGTTCATTTCGCACACTTACGTAGATGCTATAGATCTAGCTTTAGATGTTGCTTAAACCGTCAAAATTCTAGGTATCATTTTAGACCAACACTTGAAATTCAATGAACACGTTCGACACGTCATAGTCAAAGCAAACAAAATCTTTAAATCCTTATGTCGGTTCGTACGGCCCACGTGGGGTATTAATCCACGAAATGTGGAGACAATATACCACGCGATCATCGAACCGACCATTAACCTACGGTTCTTTTATTTGGAGTGGAATGCTACGATACAAGTATGTGCTGGGTTGGTTGCGATCTTTTCAGCGGGCATTCGCCATCAGGGCTACTCGCGCATTCCATACGGTCTCGGCAATATCTGCGTTAGCCTTGGCTGGATTTACTCCAATCGAGCTAAGGATAGAGGAGGTAGCAAGGGTAGAGCAGGTGAAAATGGATGGTACTTTCGATCGTCTTCCGGACGATATCGTCTTGCAAAATCGTACGTCGCCAGCGGGGATGCTACATCCCCGCTACAGACAAACGATCAGTTTCGTTAAAGCTTGCAACTCGCCGGAAGTCGATAGAATATGCGACCAGGTCGATGTTGCTATATTTACCGATTGCAGCAAGCAGGAAGGTGGGGAGGTCGGCGCGGCAATTGTCATATACCGTGAGGCTCGGAAAGAAACCCACAGGTACCGGTTAAACGGTGCTTGTAGTGTGTTTCAAGCCGAGCTATATGCGATTGACGCCGCCCTGACTTGGATCTCCCCCAGGAGACTGCACTCTGTGTGCATTTTCTCCGACAGCCTTTCTTCGCTTGTTACCATCGCTAATAGGAGTAGCACCGTACCTTTGGTCACCTCCATCCATCGTTCACTGCTCAAACTGAAGGACCAAACGATCATCAGATTTGCGTGGGTAAAGGCTCATTGCGGCATTGAAGGGAACAAGGTTGCAGATCAATGTGCCAAAGACGCGGCTGTTTCACACAGTCGCATGGTATATACAACCAGTTCCCTCTTAGCTATGCATGAAGGGTGATTCGTCTTGAGACGGCATGTACTTGGGATACCGAGTACAGAAATGCCATCCAAGGTTCGACCACCCGGCAGCATTTACCTACGCTAAATGATGTTCGCTTGTTCCGAAGTGCCGTTGATACCTCCTTTGAAATGACGCAGATATTGACGGGTCACTCGTTTGCGCGCGAGTATCTGCACAGATTTAAGATCAGTCCTAGTGACGTGTACCGCTGCGATTCGAAAAGTAGGCAGACTCTGCAACATTTGTTGTCTTGCTGCCCAAAGTACACCCACCATCGTCACAACTACGCCCTACATTGTCAATTTCACAACGTTACACCTTTTACCATTTCGAACATAATCACTAATAAATTCATAACCAAATTATACATATCTTTTTGCAAACTAATCATTAACTCATTAAAACAGTTTAACACCAACCCTTAACTTGTCTATAGTGGATTTAGTGGATTTATGCCCTAAAATAAGTTCGAGTTTCTTAATATAATTTATAAAAAATTGATTTCAATATTTTCTTCAATTCAATTATAATTCAGTTCTGTTAAATTCTTATTCAATGTTCAATTCTATTCATCGTTAAATTTTATTCATTAATACTGCGCAGCAGTTTAGCGCTTAGCTTACTACGTTACCATCTTATTATTTACCAACAATAATTGTTACATCATCCCCCATTTAACATTTACCAATCATTCATATTAATTGTTATGTTTTATATTGTTTAATATTGTTATTTTTATATGTACATATTGCGGTGACCCGGGTTCTTTTCGGTGACCACAAAACTTTTTATTATTATTTAATTTATTGAATTCACTTTTATGTTTAAGTGGTGCTGGTAAGTGCTGGAATTTTCTTTGTTTTGCACTTATTTTCTTTCACACACTTTTCTAATCACCGTTTACTTTCAGATCTCAACACAAATTATATTGATTTTATAATCAATCTATAAATTTAACGGAGCACGAAATTTTACGTGTTCTCCGTTTCGGCTATCTTGTGTGAGGCCCTTATTTATCAAGCCAGGTAGCACAAAATATTGCGCAATATCGGCGCAACATTGTGCCAATATTGGAAAATTGTGCAATATTGGCAACGACCAGTCAATATTGGTGCAATATTTATTATCATTATTGCGGCGATAATGGCTAACATTATTGGTGCAATATTGGTTGCTGATATTGGGGCAATATTGTATATCCATGTTGGGACAATAATTATTAAAAACTTCATTAATATCTAAATAGTACTGAATATATATTCTCCCAAATAACTTTAAAGTTATATTATTAGTGATTTTCATCATTGGAAAATGCATTGCTAACACGTAGCTAAAATTTTCATGTTTTATTGATATCCAATATTGGTACAAGATTGCGTAGCCAATATTGCGGCATTAGTGCGCAGCGATATCGGGATAATATTGCATAGCGATATTGGTGCAATATTTACTACCATTATTGCGGCGATCATGGCTAACATTATTGGTGCAATATTGTTTGCCTATATTTGGGCAATAAAGTATATCCATGTTGGGACAATAATTATTAAAAACTTCATTAATATATAAATAGTACTGAATATATTCTCCCAAATAACTTCAAAGTTATATTATTAGTGATTTTCATCATTGGAAAATGCATTGCTAACACGTAGCTAAACTTTTCATGTTTTATTGATATCCAATATTGGTACAAGATTGCGTAGCCAATATTGCGGCATTAGTGCGCAGCGATATCGGGAAAATATTGCTTAGCAGTATTGGAGCAATATTTACTACCATTATTGCGGCGATCATGGCTAACATTATTGGTGCAATATTGTTTGCCTATATTTGGGCAATATTGTATATCCATGTTGGGACAATAATTATTAAAAACTTCATTAATATATAAATAGTACTGAATATATTCTCCCAAATAACTTCAAAGTTATATTATTAGTGATTTTCATCATTGGAAAAAGCATTGCTAACACGTAGCTAAACTTTTCATGTTTTATTGATATCCAATATTGGTACAAGATTGCGTAGCCAATATTGCGGCATTAGTGCGCAGCGATATCGGGACCATTTTGCTTAGCAGTATTGGAGCAATATTTACTACCATTATTGCGGCGATCATGGCTAACATTATTGGTGCAATATTGGTTGCTGATATTGGGGCAATATTGTATATCCATGTTGGGACAATAATTATTAAAAACTTCATTAATATCTAAATAGTACTGAATATATTCTCCCAAATAACTTTAAAGTTATATTATTAGTGATTTTCATCATTGGAAAATGCATTGCTAACACGTAGCTAAAATTTTCATGTTTTATTGATATCCAATATTGGTACAAGATTGCGTAGCCAATATTGCGGCATTAGTGCGCAGCGATATCGGGACAATTTTTCTTAGCAGTATTGGAGCAATATTTACTACCATTATTGCGGCGATCATGGCTAACATTATTGGTGCAATATTGTTTGCCTATATTTGGGCAATATTGTATATCCATGTTGGGACAATAATTATTAAAAACTTCATTAATATATAAAGAGTACTGAATATATTCTCCCAAATAACTTCAAAGTTATATTATTAGTGATTTTCATCATTGGAAAATGCATTGCTAACACGTAGCTAAAATTTTCATGTTTTATTGATATCCAATATTGGTACAAGATTGCGTAGCCAATATTGCGGCATTAGTGCGCAGCAATATTGGGTCAATATTGATAACAGACGTACTTCTACCAGATCTTGATTTAGGCATACGGAAATCTATAAAATTATATATTAGTATTAAAATTATTGAACCGAAAACCGAAACCGAATTAAAAACAAATAAGCAAACCTTTTACGCATTTATTTATTATTTCAAAATTAGCAACATTGTGTAACTAAAATGTTATTTAGTTACTATACAACACCCCTATATAATTATCTATTAATCTATTAATATTAATAATATATTATAAAAAAATTAATAATATAATATATAAAAATGGATGTACGGTATGTTAGACCGTTCTACCGATTTGGGCCAAATTTTGCACACTTACTCAATAAGGGTCAGAATAGGTTTCTGTTAGAAGAAAACTTTACTTCCCCCCCCAAAGGTTTTTCGCCAAAATTACGCATGGAGAACTGATTTTAGGTATACACACAGAGCATCCCATGACACTCTGTTATTTCACCATTTTACCTTCCACCCACTACCGCCCCCCTTCCTCCCCCCCAAGGTTTTCTCTTAATTGCTTAAATATTATCGCAGAAACTCGAAATTCGATTGTTACCTTGCGCACCTAGATCAACTTTTAAATTCCCAAAGATTTCTTCCCACCCCAGGTTTTACATGTAGGTTAGTTAAGAATACTATTTTTTTATTAAAATGTATTGAGATAAATTTAATAGTAAACATAAGCAAAAAGCTTATGTAAAGGTTTTTAGCTTTTTAGATAGACCAGTGTGACATAAAAATTAATTTAGGGCAAAACAGTGTTTGCCGGGTCAGCTAGTAATTTATATTAATAATAAGTTTTTTTTTTAATTTGAAATTCAAGAAAATTCGAAACATAATTTAATATTACAAATTATTTTACCTCCCCCCCCCCCCATGTTATGTAAATAAACGTTCCAAATTTAAGGAAATTTCATTTAACCGTCTTAATTGGTTAAAAGGTTTATTTTACCCCCCCTCCCCCCATGTTATCTTGTATGGTATAATTCACGTTATATTATAAATAATATGTCCTTTACAGGCAAGAAAACATACTGTTTAAGAATTTTTTTAAACTGAAAAACTTCTATCCATGGCAATAAAACCAAAATCAGCACTAACTCGTTCCTGGTTTCTGCATATTGTTATTTGTTGTAACTGTTTATTTGGAGTTCTGTAACCAAATAAATTTTCAAACGGAAATCAACTTATTGCTTATAACTTTAAATTTGAGTTGGCGAAATCTGAAACTAAATTTTATGGAATGAACGTTCTAAACCATTTCACATAAAATATTTTTGATTATTTTCTACTTGTTTGTGGGCGGTGACTTCTTAATTATTTATTTTAAATCTTATTTTATGCGGGTCATCCCTAATTTTTTTTACAAACTTATCATTAATATAAATTATAATTATATAGGAGCGTTGTATTGTAACTAACTAAATAAACGTGTTTAGTTACATTTTGTAACTAAACACGTTATTTTAGTTACATTTTGTAACTAAACACACGTTATTTTAGTTACACAATGTTACTAATTTTGAAATAATAAGAAAATGCGTAAAAGTTTTGGTTATTTATTTTTAATTCGCTTTCGGTTCGGAGATGCTAAAACTATACAAATTGGGGAAAATCCAGAACAGAACGCATTTTACGGAGTTCGATCGAAACCTACATTGAATGTAATAATAAATTTTAATTTAAATATTCAAAATTATTTTATTTAAAGTTGTAAGATTCCACAAAAAATGATTTTACTACACGGTTTTGCTATAATAATATGTTGTATGTATAAGAAACTTTGTGTAATTTAAACAACAAAATACGTGTTTGCAGGGACGGTTTGAAAATATTGAATATTTTTAAAATAAGGAACAAATTTAAAAGAAATATATTATACAATAATTTTATTACTAATAATTACATTTAGTTGAAATTTGCGAGGTTCTTTAAAATTAATAAATTGCACTTTCTCGTAATATAATGGAACCTGAACATCATTTACGAACATCGCCTTTAGCTAAAATTAAAGATTTTAAATTTATCACCTATATTCCTATATACCTCTAGATTCAATGCATCTTGTGTTCTTGGGGGTGACAAGAAAATTAATAAATTTTTGGATTAAAACATCATCGCAGTTTAGACTTAGTCCAAATCTTAGAAAAATTATGTCTGAAAGATCAGCAAGTTATGCTGAAACTGTTCCAAAAGCCACGAACATTTGATGAAATGGATAGATGGAAAGCTACCGAGTTCCGTTTCTTTTTATTTTACAGCGGTCCACTAATTTTAAAAGATTTAATATGCCCTGAACAGTATATCAATTTTTTACACCTAAATATTGTGTTCAGAATGCTAAGTACAGGAAAATACGAAAAGCAGATCAAACGTCAAGACGCTAATGAATTAATCAAAAAGTTCTGTCTGAAATTTGAAAAACTTTATGGACTTTGTGAAATGGTTTACAATGTTCATTCCATAAAACATTTAGTTTCAGATACCGTCGATTCAAATTTAAAGTTGGAAGCGATAAGTTGTTTTCCATTTGAAAATTTACTAGGTTCATTATTAAAATTAATAAGAACTCCGAACAAACAGTTACAACAAATAGTATGCAGGATCCAGGAACGAGGTAGTGCTAATTTCGATTTTATTGCCACTGACAGAAGTTTTATGAAAGCAATCAAACCGGACAAAAAAAATTGCTTCATATTAACGCACCATAATAAGATTGCGAAAGTAATAAGAATTAAAAATGAAATTTTTATAAGTAATATGTTCTCTAGTATAACTAATTTTTTTACTAAACCTTTTCCATCAATGCAAGTTGGAATTTATAAAATTTTTAATTTAGGCCAATATGAATATGAAATACCATTAAAAGAAATAAAATCCAAATTTTGGGTAACACCATATAATGATTACTTTGTTGCGGTGGAGTTATTACATCATGTTTAACTTTTTTCTTAAAAATAAAATATAATTTTTGTTAATAATTTAATTTTTATAAATAAAATATAATGTAATCATACATAAAACTTTAATAAGTTATCATTATTTAACTTAATTGATAAATTATCAATTATTTACTATAATTTGTTAATAATCTCAATCTAGAAATTAAGTTTCTACAAGAAGGCGTCGTAGGTCTAACGGTAGAGCGGAGGGTTTCAAATCCAAAAAGGACGGTCCGGTTCAGGTTCGAATCCCACCCAGGTCAGTAAAAAAAAGTGTAATTTATATTTCAGTTTAATTTCAGATTCAGATTGAGAAGAAATAACTAAGCCAATATACATATAAATCAAATTTAAGGAATAGAGAAGAAATAAGTATATATAAATATAAAATTAAGGAAGCAAATTTGTAAATTAAAATAATAAATAATTATCAAAATTTTTTTTTATTTGCAATCGTGGTAAAATATTGGAAGCGATATTGAGCAATATTGTCTGCAATATTGAGCAACATTGCAAATTGTTCTCATTCGTATATTGCGCTATATTGACATCAAGATTGCATTCATATTGTTATCAATATTGCGCAATGTTGACTGCAATATTGTGCAACATTGCAAATTGTTCTCATTAGTATATTGCGCTATATTGACATCAATATTGCATCAATATTGGGCGCGATATGGCCCCAATATTGAAGGAAATATTGCTTCAATATTGCTATCAATATTGCGAAATATTGACTGCAATATTGTGCAACATTGCAATTTGTTCTCATTAGTATATTGCGCTATATTGACCGCAATATTGGGCCAATATTTAAACTATGAAGGACCAATATTGCCTCAATATTGCGTGCTACCTGGGGTTGCCAAGGTTATCCGAAAAAAATCCTTTTATCCAACTTTGATTTTGTGGAATTTTATATCGCCTTTTTCTTATTGGTACGTATTGTTCGCACTTTTGATAAATCTTATCATTAATTTAAATGTCATTAAATTATTAATAAACTTTTTAATTATTGTTTCAGTTGTTTGCCGATTGAACTTTCGTCTTTCCGTTAACCGATTGCCTGTGCTTCTCCGGAAGCCTCGGAGTGATGTACCGTTGCACCTCGCCGAACCGATTTAACAACCCACGTAAAATCTCTTTTTCTCGCACTTCTTAACTAACATTTATTTTTATAAACAATTTCTTAATATCTAACATTTTATTAAAATTATTTCTGGACATGATTTAAATTATTATTATTTTATCCTTGGATCTTTTTATTCTATTCCCTTTTATTTATTAAAAACTGATTTTATTGTATTATCTTTGTGAGTTTTCCGTACCATCGAAGAACCTTCCACTTCGCAAAAGAGCTTTCATGCGATTTGTAATACCTTACTAGCATTCCTAATAATTAAATTTTTATTGATCATTAAATCATCGCAATATGTATCCATTTGCATAAATATACTCCCTCTCTAGGTGGTTAACTTAGAGAGGAAACAGGAAAAAAAACGTCGATGTTAGTGTTCCTGCTTATAAAGGCTCAAGATCATCGACGTACATAATATGTACGTCGATGATCTATTTTTAAATACAAGGATCTATTTTTAAATACACTATACTTCTTCTGTATGTCTCCTCATGGGCTACCAGTATCGTATTCCTATCTGGGTTTTGCATGTTGTATTAATGTTTTAATAATTACAATCTACAAATCGCTCATGAGACCGGTTCTCACCTACGCGTCGGAAGTCCTGTGCATGACAAATAAAGAAGAGGAAGACATGCGAGCAAAACGGACAATGGAGAAATAGAATGAATTTCGAATTACGTGAAGAAATGCATGGAGAAGATGTGGTTAAATACATAAAAACACAGCGGATAAAATGGTTGGGCGACATACTGAAAAGTAACAACAAAGAGCCTATAAAGATGTTAACTACATGGAAACCTACTGAAAGCCGTCACAGAGGAAGACCAAAGATGCGGTGGTGGGACAACGTAACGAACAACTTAAACAATATGGGCAAGAGTGAATGGAAGCAATGGGTGACAGACAGAGCGAAATGGAGAACAATAATTAATGAACCGAAAACGCACCACAACCTATAGCGATATCGAAACATGTGTTGTAAATAATATAAACTGCTGATCTCCCTTCTGAAAAAGATCTTGTAAGTCCATCAGGACAGCTCAATTCCCGAAAAGGAATGTTATGCTATTTATAATAATAATAATAATTAATAGTTTGTATTAGTAGTTTGAGATTGTATAATAGCCTCTAAGCTTTCCATAACAGGCTCGGAGAAGAACAGAGGTAAATTTGAGTAAGAAGGTCCCAAAAATCACAAGGTCATGGATTGGCCATTACAATTCATTTCAAATGCATCTTATAACCAAAATGGCATTAGCAAAATTAAACCAAATACAATTCGGATCATAAACTTGAAAAAATATTGATCCAGTCCCGATAGATTCCGAAATTAAACTCATTATATTATAATATAGTAAGTAGGTTTTTGTTTACGATATACTTAGACATTTCTTTCTATTCATCTGATGCAAAGGATTTCATGGATAAGTGAGTATAAACTAAGCTCTCTGTAATTTTCCTCATATAACACATTTAGCCTTAGGTGCATTTGTTAAGTATCGGGTTACCTTTTTACCCAGGTTAATTTCCATGCATACAATTCTCGAAGCAATTATTTCTATAGAAATTAACACGGGTTGAAGATAACCCCAATCTGAACAATGGGTCTTTATATTATGCTAAAAGATGATCATTTTTACTCTTTTTTAAATGTCGTTTTCAGGGTCTCAGTGTTTCATCATTTACTTGTTTTTAGTGCATCTTACGACAAAAAGTAGGTATAAGAAAATATTAAATTTAAAATACACGAAATCCTGCATAGAATAAAAAGAAATTTTTGCTGTAACCCAGTACAAAAAAATATTTTTAAGGTAAGACTTCTGTGTATCATTTTTATTTACACATTTTAATGTTTTCAGTAGAAGATTGTAATCCAAGGAGCCGTGGCACTACCATAAAAATCCAGCCCGAACAATTTTCTTTAATTTTCAGAAAATATTTAATTTTGTTTACAAAAAATTTATTGTATAATATTTTTCTGTATGCAAACTTTTTCATTAATATTCCCAATTTAAAGTTGGTTCGTTTCAGGTCACTTTCACTGATAATTTTCACATATCAGAAAGTTCTTACATCAACTCAGTTTAAGTGATCACCAAAACATTATTCTTCTTCTTCACTTTCTTTAAAATTAACCATTGATTAATAAAACCAAATTTATAAGGAAGTGGGATGTTATACTAAATTTAATATTTTTCATAAAGTCAACTTTTTTGAGCCCCAATTCTTTGTTTTTTTCTCAGTTATTTTATTTCTCAAATAAGAGTAAACGATGGAAATTTATGGGACCACGGTCTGTGAAACCGGGAGGGGGGGATATAAATTACCCCTAGGATTAGAAAGAACGGTTTTTACGTTGTCGATTTCGGACCATGGAAGCGTTTAGGTAATTTATATGGACAGGGGCCGGCAGATAAGACATTTGTGAATTTTGGCACGAGAAATACAAGAATTTAATAAGGTTATGGATAATTCGGGACACACTAATATATTATCTATTATAAATTCGCGGGCGATCTTTGCACTACATCAGCTGTGTATCAAGTATAATTTGAAGAAAAAGAAACAATTAGAAGCAAAATTGTTATAGAAGATCAATATCTGGAACAGATGTCCCACTATAACTGTTTGGGATATGACATAGGTTCCGATCGAGACAATGACATTTCCAATGAGGTACATAAGTTCTAACGTATAGATGCGAAACATGTGGATCCTTTCCCAGAGAGACGAATCAAAAATACGAGCAGCAGAAATGACATTCATGAGAAGAACTAAAGGTTGCGCAGGAATGGATCGAATAAGAAACTAAGATACCCGCGATGAATTAAAGATCTTCTCAATTAATCAGAAAATCTCGTAGTATAGAGAAAATGGAGATCAGCCGTCAATAGAATGGAGAACAACAGAATTCCAAAGATAATATTCTCATATAACCCAAAGGAGGAAGAGATATCGGCCGTCACTCGGCATTCGCTCATCATCACCACATATATCCTATATATATTAAAATAATATAAAGTGAATGGAAAGAAGGCAGAATTGAAATCCAAAGTCGTGTCAAATCCAACTTTTGATATACTGAGACCCCCTGAAATATGTATTGTGTACTTTCTCCAATATTATAATTACATTATGACATACTGCCTAATAGCCTGATGTTGATTGCAGCATTTGTTATTACTCTAAGATACGGTCATTTAGAACCGACCTTAAACTGTAGGTCCCCCTAATTTAATCGCTACGGAAAAGTAAAACAGCAACAATAGTGGTTTACTGCAAATGTTTTATAATATAGACCCAAAGTGGATAGATTTGTATTTGAATTTTGCCAAACTTAATATTTAAAATCTGGAAACTTTGAGTTTGGATGATGGAATAGTCATAATCGAAAAAATTAAATAATGTAAGTTGATTTTGAACTTTGAATGTATGACCTTCTTTGTCCGCATAATATTCTTCAGTTATAGTACCTATGAACAGTTTAATTCTGCCTTGAAACGACAAAATGTTACAGAAAGGTTTGGCTTTCAAATAATCATATTATTGAAAAAATCTACTTATATATATTACATTGAAAAGAACATTAAACGGTAAGAACCGTCTTCAGAATTATCATTAATGCCTCGATTACACAGAGCGACTTTAGACGCTAGACGCTGGCGTCTAAAGTCGCCAGCGACTGAGCGTGTAGCGACCTGTCCGATTACACACAGCGTCTAAACTCGCTAGTCTCGTAGTTGCAATCGCGCATTTGACATCTTGCAAGTTACAACCACAGTAGTCACTAGTCGCTAGCACAATAGCGTTTTTACACTCTCATGTCGATTACACAGAGCGACTTTAGACGCCGGAGTGTAAAAACGCTAGCGTGTAGCGTCTAAAGTAGCCCGGCTGTCAACTTTAAAAGCGAGCGAACAGCGTCTGTTCAAGACGCGGCGTGTAAGCGTCTAGGTCTATTACACAGAGCGAATTTAGTCGCTGCGTCTAAATTCGCCAGCGTCTAGCGTCTAAAGTCGCTCTGTGTAATCGAGGCATAACTGAAAAACTAGGAAGAAACCCATAAAATCAAAAAATTTTAACGTATGACATGTTTCGATCTTACTTTAATGTTTAATAATGTTATTTTCGATGTATTTATGTAGAATAAACAATTATGTTGTTCCAAAATTAGAGATTTATGTTTTATTTGTTGAAGTTGTTAAAATTATACGTTTATTCGCAAATACACGTTGTGCATTTCAGCGATATACGTAACAATCTTATAATCCAAATGTATTTTGGTTCTTTTATAACCTTAGTATGAATATTTATGCTAGTCTTTAAGTTCGACAGTTCTCACAACTTGGGTATAAACACTTGATGCCACTTTGGCTTAATTGATGTGTGAGAACTCTCGACTTAGAAATCTTATATTTAATATTTATACTAAAAGTATTTATAAATTCATATAAGTGGAAAATACTAATTAAATGATTAAATATTTGAGGCGAATAAGTACACTAATTAATGTTTAAAGTAGGTATAAAATAATAATAATTTTAATTTAATGTAACTAATCACATATGTACAAACCTCAACTATAATTTTTCCAATATTATCGTTTACGGTCAACTATTTATCAAAATTTTGAATTTCCATTATTAAAAATCACATTAGGTTAGACTAAAAAAATTCTGGAATCACTGCTATACAATTTCAGGAGCCGTCGTGCACTGAAATCAGCCATTCAGCGGCGGTTTGTCAATGGAGGCAAGGGAGGCTTAGCCTCCTCTCAAATTGTTGGACGGACTTGCTATTTATATTTCGTTTTAAATTAGTATTTTTACCAATTTTTAATTTTTTTTGAATTTGTTTAAAACAAAATTTAATTTAATAATGAAATTAGCTTAAGAACTTGACTTACGCTTGAAATAAATTCGAAATAGTACCTACATATCCAGCGGCTAGCCTTCTTTATATTATTAGTTTATTAGCACAGAGTTAGGCAACCCAGAATACGGTATAAATCTTTACTCGCATCTTTTACGTTCGAGATACCTACGTCATAGAGGCTACTGCTTGGTAAGATCTATGATCAAAATGAGCGACTAATAGTTGAATTGTAAGTAATAATAATAAGCTTGTAACATAAGCGCATACTATTATGTGTTATTTTACTAAATGCATGTAACTATATAGTTATTTTTCATACTTTGGAGGCTGCCCTCATATGTGTGGGTGTATTATCAAATGCACTTGTAAATCTTTGCATTATCATTATCATGCATATATGTTCTAAATATAAATCACTTGTATGTGAACTTCTAAAAGTGTGGTACATTTTTCAAGTTTGTGACCAAAATACAGGTTTTTTTTAAATTTTATTATTGAGACTATTTTTAAATCGGTTATTATTTTTAATTAGTTATTATGGATAGATTATGCGAAATCAAACAATGCGATGATATTGTACATTGGCTAGTACATAATAATTTTAGTTCATTAAGCTATGATAACAAAGTTTATATTGCAAATATTGTAATGAAACCCCGTCCAAATTCTATTACACTTAAATACACCTATAAAAGACAAAATCGGGGTTTTAACACTGAATGGTATAATAAATGTGCTTGGTTAACAGGTTCTGTTAAACAAGAAAAGTTGTATTGTTGGCCGTGTTTACTTTTTTCAGCGGATAATTCAGTTTGGTCAAAAATCGGGTTTTCCGATATGAAAAATTTATCTCGGTGTATTGAACGTCATACAAAATCAAAAGAACATATTTCTTCGTCGTGTAAAATTAAATTATTTGGAAAAGAAAATATAGCAACTGCATTAAACAGCGAACGTCTAAATTCGATTTCATTACATAATGATCAGGTTAGGGAAAATCGAAATAATTTAAAAAGATTAATTGACTTGACAATATTTTTGGCATCCCAAATTTGGCTTTCCGCGGTCATGATGAAATAGCAACATCGGTTAATCGGGGAAATTATAAAGAATTAATTGCGCTATTTAGTAAATATGATCAAAATTTTAATAAATTTGTAAGTGGTAATATTTTTTCCGGGACGTCAAAAGCAATTCAAAATGACTTGATAGATTGCGTGTCATTTATTTTAAATGAACACATAGATGCAGAAATAAAAAATTCTCAATTTTTCTCGTGGCAAGTAGATGAAACGACGAACATTTCTTGCGTTTCGCAACTTTCAATTGTAGCTCGGTACGTTACAAACGGTCAAGTCGTAGAAAGATTTTTAGGTTTCTATGATGTTTCTTCAGGTCGGACCGCTGAAGATTTGTTTAATTTTTTAATCTCTCGTTGCGACAAATATGATTTTAAAAATAAATTAATAGCTCAAACATATGATGGCGCAGCAGTTATGGCAAGTCATTTAAACGGTTTACAAAGCAAAATTAAATCGATTGCACCTCAAGCACTTTTTACGCACTGCTATGCTCACGCGTTAAATTTAGTTTTGAGTAAGGCATGTAATTCGAATAAAGATTCCGGAATTTTTTTTTTCAAATTTGAACGGATTTTCCACATTTTTTTCAAAATCGACCAAACGGACCAATGTTTTAAATGAAATTTGTGGCAGTAAATTACCGACGAACGTTGCTACACGTTGGAACGTAATTCTACACGTAATTTACCTCGCGAGCAGTATTTACAGTGCAATTAAGAAAACAACAATTATTAATTGACGTATTTAATTTTATAATCGACAGCGATGATTTTAAAAACGACTCTCAAACTATTAGAGAAGCGGTAGGTTTAAGACAATATTTAAATGAATCAAAATTTTGCTTATTATTAGAAACTTTTAAATTAATTTTTGAACAGACAGACGTAGTATTTTCAATTTTACAAAGTAAACTAACCGATATTAATTTCGCCAAATGTCGTTTAACAAAATTAATCGAAACTCTGCACAGATACCGTAGTGATGATTTGTATTTTGACAACATATTTAACAGTTTAGAATTAAATTGCGAGTCGGCTCAGAAAAAACGAAAAAGACATTTGATTTACCAGATATGCGTCAAAGTTATAAACAAATTTATGCGGAAATTTTGGATACGGTTATCGTGCAAATTGAAGTTAGATTTGCAGACTTACATAAATTAAAATTTTTTAATCCTCAAAATTTATTAGATAGTCTATTAGAGCAGTATCCATTTCTTGATCAAATCCAACTCAAAAATGAATTATCGGTAGCATATAATGACCCCGAAATGTTTGGACAATGTAGGACTCCATCAGAGATATTAGATTTTACTTTCAAAAATGATTTACACAGTTGTATGCCTGAATTTTATAAACTTTTATGTGTGGTCATTAATTAATTTGACTTACATGACATTACAAGAAACGACAGCCTGCATCAGAACTGCAAACGGAGAATCCAGAAATTTTGTAATAAATTGTTACAACACGTTTTGCATCCACGACACCTTTCCAACAGGTAATAAAAAGTTGACTAGCTCAAAGTCGCGAAGGGGTGGGTTGGTGAAAGGAATAAAAGGGTCGTGTGACGGCACGTCGCGAAGCGTGTGTTTCCTATCGACGACCGGGCAATCCTCGATCGCGATTCTAAAAATTGTCAAAATCGGTGTGAATAATTTACACGGGGGGGGGAGGTAAGTCAAAATCGGTGGGGCTAATATACACGAGGGAGTTTAAATGGGCGCCACGCATACGAAGAAATGAATCTTTTTGAAGGGGACTGGTTATCACACCTTCCAAGCTGGTACGCGACAACTTGATGATCTTACTGCGAATTCTCACTCCGGAAAAGCCTCGCTCAATGACCTTACCTTTACAGGAGGCGAGCTTTCCGTTGGTGAAAATAGCTAAATAAACACTAACACAATAATAATAAAACACACAGTTGGGAAATATCAAAAATGTAATGACTAAAATAATGTCAGGGGGGAGTTGACAAAATTTACACAAGATACTATCAAATTTACATGTATCGTATAAAAATAAATATGTACAGTTGACGGAACCTTTCAGTGTGGTTTCCGTTGCAAAATTAATATTCGTAAAACGATTGCTGTTACAAAAATACAAACTGTTAATTTGCAAAGTATGACCAAGAAAGTTCATACGTAAAGGGGGTGCGTATTGAATACAGCACTCCACAAAAACAGTTACTTAAGCGCAACTCGATAACATCTAAAACTATGACTCATACAATTGATAATGAAAATTAATCAATACGATCGATTAATTTTTATGAACTTTAGTTGCAATGCTAAACTTAAAATATTACGTTAACTTATTGGTTAAAATATAAACGCCCGAATGGCGTAGTAAAAGTTACGTTAATAATAGACACTAACATTAATTAACAACAAAAGATGTACAAAAGATTGCGATCGACTTCCAGGGGGTTTGAACTGAATATTCATAAACATAACCTGTGGTCAAGGTGACCATTTAACATCACAATCTTAAAAATATAAAGGTTTCTTACTTAGTTTAGTTGTTGGTGTTCGACCTCTAGGGAAAGTCGTTGGCGGGTTCTCCAAGAGTGAGAATCGTCCTCGGAATGCAGAATGGAGTTGAATACGATGTCTAAAACCATACCAGAAAGTCGGTGCAATAACCAGCTTCCAAAACCTCTTCAAATCGGAAGGTGGTGAAATGACAGGGTGATTTACACACTCCGTTACGCGATAAATAGGGGTTCCGTACGAAATAATTCACTGGAATAATTATCCGCGAAGTTACAATTAGTTAAAGCCGGCACTGTGTAAATAAGAAACGTAAATGTGGTGTTCGATAAGAAAAACTCCTGGAATGCACAAATGTGCTCGCAACGCAACACCTGCTTTAGATTATACCGATAAAAAGAAATGCAACGTAATTGCATCTAAACGGCAAATAGTGCGAGACTAAAGTTCAATAAATTAATTGAAATAACTCGATATGATTTTAAAAGTTATAAACAATTGGCGGTAAATGTTCGATAGTTTAATTGAAATAACTCGATATTATTGAAACGTTATAAACAATTGGCGATAAATGTTCGATAACTACTTCACGATCTCTTGATATTATTAAAACGTTATAAACAATTGGCGATAAATGTTCGATAACTACTTCACGATCTCTTGATATTATTAAAACGTTATAAACAATTGGCGGTAAATGTTCGATAAATACTTCACAATCTCTTGATATTATTAAAACGTTATAAACAATTGGCGGTAAATGTTCGATAAATACTTCACAATCTCTTGATATTATTAAAACGTTATAAACAATTGGCGATAAATGTTCGATAACTACTTCACGATCTCTTGATATTATTAAAACGTTATAAACAATTGACATTAAATGTTCGATAATTTAATTGAAATAACTCGATATTATTAAAAGGTTATAAACAATCGGCGATAAATGTTCGATAATTTTACCTGGATATAAATGCACAATATTTTTAGCACAATTGAATTTTATTGATTTAAAGATCTCGTATAAAATGTGAGATCTTGGTGTTTAATTCCGCTGTTACAGCGTTTCACTCTACAAGAAGACGGTATAAGATTCTGTTCAAAATCACTCAGAATCTTTTTGAATCTCCCCGAATCTGCAATTTGTAGTCCCTTTTATGTGTTTTCCCTTCCTAAATTTAGAATAATTCCCACTTAACGATTGATTTGAGCCCTTATAATTGGGTCTCATTAATTTGGAAAGAAGGGACATGCATTCTGATTGGGTGTTGACCGAAGTGTGAAGGCACGCTTTTGTCTTTCTTTCAATCGAAAGTGTGGGGATATATCACCACATGAATCCAGAATAACAATTTGCTGTCTCCTACACTGTTTAACATGGTTTTGGAGTCGATAATCAGAAAGACAAGGATTTCTGGAACAATAGCAAACAGAGAGGCAGTGGCGTACCTAGACCACTTGGGGCCCGGGGCGGATTTATTTTGGAGGCCCCCCTCACCCTCAAAAAAAAACATTTTAATGTGGCTAGCCTTTTTTTTGCCTTAATCTAACCGTCTTCCATAAGCTATTGCCCTGTGCAGAGAAATAATAGATAGAATAAGGGAACAAACTCGTGCAGTCCGAGGTCATCAATTATCATTACTGTTAAAAATGTTAAACTGATAAAAAGTTTTATCGTAAGAGCCCGAATTCGAACAATTGAATCTACGACGTTCAGCACGACGCAACGCAGCTCCGAAACCGACGCTCTCTGAACGACTGAGCCACGAATGAGCTCGCTCACTTGAGAAACATGGAATTATTTATTTTTGGGTGGGGCCCCCTTGGTAAAGGGGCCCGGGGCGGACCGCCCCCCCCCCGCCCCCCCCCCCCTAGGTACGCCACTGCAGAGAGGTACAAGTGATAGCGTATGCAGACGACGTGCTAATAATGTCAAGGACATCAAAGAAATTAATAGAAACAATCCAGAAGATAAAAGATGCAGCTGAACCAATAGGATTGAAAATAAATCAAACAAAGTACATGCGCCAACAAAGGCAAGGAATGGAGAAGATGTCCGGACTGAGGGTGGGAAATGAGATTTATGAGGAGGTACAAGATTTTGTCTATCTGGGAGTCCAGATAAGTAGCAAAACCGGAAGACGGGAAGAGGTGAAAAGAAGACTTCAACAGGGAAACAGAGCATATTATGCGAACAGAAACCTGCTGAAGAATGGAATTCTGTCGAGAACAACCAAGACAAAAATTTACAAGACACTTATAAGACCGGTGCTGACCTATGCGGCAGAAACAATGAGTCTCAGTCGGAAAGAAGAAGATGAGTTGAGGGTGTTTGAGAGGAAGGTGATGAGGAAGATATTGGGCCCAAAAATAATTAGTGAACGGGAAAACAGACCAATGATGAACAGCGAGATACTGAAAGCAATGAACAATGAAGACATAGTAAATGTGATCAAATCTAGTAGAATGGGGTGGCTGGGGCATGTGTGGAGAAGAGATGAGGGCACGATGTTGAGGAGAATCGCAGAATGGAGGCCGATGGAGGACCGTGCAAGAGGAAGACCGAAGTTGAGATGGTACGACCAGGTTATGGAGGACCTGAGGAGGATGGAAGTTTTTAACTGGAAAGAGAAAAGTAAGAATAGACAGTACTGGCGAAAAGTTGTGATGGAAGCAAGAACGGATAACAGAATATGATATTATGAAAATGTAAAGTATACGAGGACTAATCCACTTCAAAAACGGATATGTAAAGTCTCGCAAGAGACTGTCAAATTCCTACAGGAATAAACGACTATTATTATTATGTGTGGTCGTCACCATACCGGTAACATCGGCTTCGGTTGAAAGAAGTTTTTCCACACTAAAACGTATTAAAACTTACACTCGTAATACGATGAACCAAAATCGGTTAAGTAACGTCGCGGTAATGTCTATTGAAAAGGAATTCGTTACCTTATTGTCTCGAAATAATGAATTCTACGACAATATCATCGATCACTTCGCGAATACTAAAAATCGCCGTATACCTCTTACGTTTAAAGCTTCATAAATTTCGAATGACTAAAAATAATATTAATCTTTATATTGTACAGTATTTTTTCCAAAAAACACTCTGCACTCATCGAACAATTTTTTCCATTGTACACAGTACTGAAGATAGCCAACGGGCTCGAAACACGTGTCTACCGCAGATTAAATAATATTTTATTACATTTTTTTTGTAAGTTTTATTTTATAAGGTAGTTAAGCTGTAAAATTAGCCTCCTCAAATGGAAAAGTCACGAGCCGCCGCTGCAGCCATTGTATGTCAAAAGTAACAGAACATAATCAAAAATTATTAACTTTGATAGCTCACAGCCAGCAGTGGTTTCATCAATGGCCATTAAACTTCACCGGGTTAGAATATCCGAATATTCCAAATAAATAAGAATACTTTGCCTGTTGGAAGAAACCGATTATTGTTATTTTGTGAAAATGATTTAGGAAGTCACTTACCCAGTGACCTAATGAAGGGGCCACCCCTGCTTATAGCTATGAACTTGTTATAACTTAAATATTGTTAGAAAAAGTCTTCTACATCAAACTATGCGGGATTATTAGCAAAACTCGATCATATTAATTTTTGAGTTATTTATAAAATTTGCACGTACTTATTTGTTTATGAATCCTTTACGTATTTTTCTATTTCAGAAATTTGCTGACTCACTGAATAAAATAAAAAATTGTCGCTGGCTTTTCAAAACTTTGTAAGTTCAATTGTGAATCGTCTTAACGAAATATTTTACAGAAATAATTTCAATAATACTGTTAGAAACATTATTTACTAATTCGAATAAATCAAACACTCAACTTTTAAAATTTTTTACTTTTTTCAGTTTCAAAGAATTTTTCCTGACCTAAATTTTAATTACCCGGACTATCACTTTAAAATACAGAATTTCCTGACTCTCCATGATCCAATTTGTATATTTCTAATTACTTGACTTTCCAGGTATTCCAGAAGAGTATAATAATTAGTAAAAAATAATTTAATAAGCATGCGGCAATGTAATATAAATCCATATCCATTTTTTCCTGAAATGGAGAATAATTTTATTTTATTAGTTAGCAGGTTCACTTTTGTATTTTAATTTAATATCACTAATTTGAAAGGTTAAAAATTTATATTTTGTGTAAATATCGAAAATATCGTTTCGTAAAAAGCATTATTTGAAAATATGAAAGTATTCGCTATTGCGCACAATTATTCATCAAGTTGTGAACACAAGTATTTAAAAATTTATAGAATCTGAAGGTAGTAAAAGCAATCATTGTTCTGATTATCTTTTAACGGCTACTGGCTATCACAAAAAATGGTTGAGACGGTCATAGCTTAGTAGTTAAAGGAACTTTCTACATTGTTGCTCGAAAATTAGGTAATGTTTAGGAATTCATTTTACAAAAAATATTCAGTACATCCTTTCAGTATTTGGCAAGTATATTGATTCAATTTTCTTTCCACTACATGTAAATTTTTAACTAAAAATATTGAAAAGTCTGGAACTTCATGTAAGTCACGTAAGTTGTAGCCTCTTTCCAAGTCCTCGAAAAAAAATCTCAATCCTTCCAACTTTCAGAAAATGTTACTAACTAAAAATCGATGTTTTTGAACCCAAGAAAGTAGGAAGCTCCCTAGTGCATTTGTGCATCTCTGTTCTCTGCTCAGATGTTATTAGACCGCTTCTCGAAATGAAATGTATTCCGCTTTCCGTGGTTCGAACCGACGTTAAACAGTAGGTACCCTATGTAATTTTGTGAAAACATTACAAATTCAAGTCATAGAGAAGGTCACTAAACAATAGAACCGAGAAGAATAAGCTGTAGCAAGTAATTGATATCCTTTAATATGCTATAAGGTAAATTACATATAATATTTACTAAATTAACAAGCTATAATAAACTCAACAAGATTACAAAACCAGTGTTAACTTTCGACTGTGATTACGGTAACCGCCTTAAATGTGTATTAAGTTTATTTAAGCTATTTATTTGTTAAAATGTTGTACCTATATTGCAATTTCACACCAATAACTCGTATATTGTAACAAATTATTATTTAAAAAATAATAAAAATTTAAAATTAAATTTTTTTGTTCCCAATAAGGCCGGCGTTACACCTAGCAAACATGCGATAAATGGTTAACGACAAGAGACAAAATTATTATGCCGCAAACTTAATGCAGTAAGACATCTGTCGCGTGTCTACTCGATATAAAAGCGACCTAAGAAAAATTGACGCAACTAGAGGGTGAACCTATATAGACCACAGGAAGAGTTACTGAGGGTTGGCATTTATCAGTATAGTGTTAATTCTAACACTCAAACAACCCTCACAGTAATCTGTATGGTCTACTCTTGAATGTTTTTACTGTAACTATTTTAATTATTCATGAGTACATAATTTGTAATACAAATTAAAAAGTTGAAAATTTATGCATTAGTAATTAATATTTTTATAAAAATTAAGATATCATTAAAAAATTATAGGGCAGTTTTACAATTACGTCTGGTATGAAACGCCTCTTGGCTTTCAGCCAGTTGGCCTAATGTTCTTTGACGTTGTACAAGAAAATTACCGCAAGTGGGTGGAAAATATATATTCTTGAAGCATTTTGCTTGTCGTGCATTTTTTAATTTGTGTTAAAATAATTCAGACGTTTTAAGTTTAATACCTTGAATGTTTATTAATATTTCACATTAAAAATTATGTACATCATAATTCAAAGTATTTATACTTATGCTAATTTAATTTTAGTAAAAGAATAAATGATAAACGTACACAAAATTATATTAAGGCTTATAATATAACACAATTTTCTTGTGCAGAATATAAAATTTCTCCCAACTTTTAGATTAAATAAGATTTTGAATGCCAAACATCAAACGTTAATAATATTTATGCAAATTTTATATGGTTTTTTTGGTACTACAAATTTTATTATTAGTTTTTATGTTCAGTCCATTGTTCATTTACATAATTGCTTCTGTTTGATAAAAGGCTTAAATAACTTAAATAAAAGGATACTCGGTACAGGATCATGCGGTACGCCTCCAAGCAGATGTTGCCAACTACTACAAGTATGTTGCAAAAACATCCTTTGTTGTTCTTGTTTTATTTAAAACTTATTATTTAGTTAGCAATTAAAATAAATAATAGGACTTTTAAACATGTAAGTCTTTTAATTGTTAAGTTAACTAAAATAAGGTTTAAGTAGTTAATATTTTTTATAATGAAGTTTCGTGACTAAATTACAAAAAAAATCTTTTAAGTTTCAACTATGTAATATAAAGTTAAGTAATCAGTAATAAAATACTAAGTATACAGTTATTATAAAAACCAATTTCAGTAGCAACACGTCGTTTTTTATGTCGACGAGCTCATCATGCCTAATATCAGTGTACGACACGAATTACCAATACGAATTTGGGGTTTGTTACTACAAGATGGGTATATTTGTATTCCACGCGATGGTGTATCATCATAATTCACGAGATGATCAAAGTTCTGAGAGAATTTCCGTATCCTTAAGATGAGATTATAAGCCCTACACAGGTTGAATATAATCCACATTGTCAACACGCTTCAAATTTGATGAGTTTTGTTAGAATATACTGTGTGACGTCGCAATCAGAATACGTGATGAGAAGACACCATTTTAATTTAAGTTTGCAAAACTACCGCTAATTTAGTAGCTTTTTATAGTCTGTTTTAATTTTTAGTACTCGAGCTTTTGCGAAAATAAAATTAGGTTCATCTAAGCACGGATTAAATTATTCTGTTTACAGAGTAAAGAACAATATGTACCTATGTAGGTGTTTAACAATAATTTAATTTGACAATCACCATCATTGTGATTAACAGCTTTCAATTTTACTATTATTATGCATTAAACAACCATTTCATTCTGCCTTTCTAACTAGCACACATTATTAATAATTTATTTCTGTGTTATATCTCATTGAACGATATTTTCTAATAAAGATAAAAATTGTAAATTACTTTCTAACGACATTTTAAAAATTTATTCGTGTGCTTTCGGTACAATATTAATTTTAACAATAAAGAACTTTCTAATTTGTTGGTAAAAATGTTTGAAGTTAGAAACTTCCTAACTTTTAGTGTGGTATTGTTTAAAAAGTAATAACAAAATAAGTAAAAATTATATTATGTTACACTTCTGAAGATTCCCTGTTATGAAAGGTTGGCTAAATTTAACGTTGTATTAATTATTTACTCGTGAAAAGAGATCATAATATGAAATTATACCAGTTTCTTAATGGTTAACATTAAACTTCATTAGTCTAGTCAAATCTGTAACGATTTCTTTGGATTATTCCTAACTGTTAAAATACTTTATGTAATTTTGCCTTTGCTATTGTGGTGCTAGACGGTCGAGCTCAATGTTCCTGCTTATTAGTGTACATCGTTTTCAACAAAAGCACAGGTTAATTTGTACGATACAAAGAGCCCCCGCACTAAACATGAAATTTCTTCTACCGGTGAATTTCGCTGATTTTTGCATAAGATGTAGTACATTGTACATAATATTTATGTACATGCCTAACTGAAAAAACTTCAAATCTTCAGAAATATTGCCGAATATAGTCGGGAACTAAATAAGG
Source organism: Podabrus alpinus (assembly GCA_932274525.1). Taxonomy (NCBI): domain Eukaryota; kingdom Metazoa; phylum Arthropoda; class Insecta; order Coleoptera; family Cantharidae; genus Podabrus; species Podabrus alpinus. The sequence goes on from OW026451.1 coordinate 29,625,151, forward strand.
ATTAAACCCACAATTTGTGTTACTATTGGGGATGAAAAATATCAATTTTTTTTGCAGAAAATTATAGCTTAGGGTTATTAAAATTCATTTATTTAAACTAAAATACATTTAAAGCTTGAATTTTTAATGAGCAGAATACATCGCTGCCCATGGGATACACGCAGTTGTGTAATTCTGCTAGTTTACTATATTATGCCCGTATAATATTATGTCACGGAGCTGTGCATTAAAGTGGTTAAATGTTACACAGTATAGTTTGTTTCAGATTAATTGGAATTAAAAAAAGTCTAGCATCAAATTACGTTGTTATAAAAACGTACAAATTATGCAAGGAAATATAATATAGAGATAAGATTATCGCGCCAACCTTTGTCAGCATATGCATTGCTAAAGGTTGGCGCGATAATCTTATCTCTATATTATATTTCCTTGCATAGTTTGTTCGTTTTTATAACAACGTAATTTGATGCTAGACTTTTTTTAATTTCAATTAATCTGAAACAAACTATACCTACCTGATACATTTTCATAGGCGTAACTAAAACCCAATATTTTGGGAGGGCTAAACATTTTATTCACAATTTTTACTCGGGAAAACGTAGTCTATTGCCATGTTTTGCTACTGTAGAAATCAAATTTTAACTTATATAGCGGGGAATAATAATGGCACTTAATTCAATTATGCTTCGACTAGCTTTGCACGAAAAACTCAATATTAAGGGTCGTAAATTGGGTTCATCCATGTAGTCAAAATACTCATATAAGCTACCATAAATTAGTAACCTCAATGAAACGAAAAAATAAAACTTATTGTACCTTACACCTGCTTAATCTGGACTTCACTGCTGTATAAAGTTAAATCAAAAATAAACGTAATTACTTGTAGACAAAATATTGTAATTTATTAAACAAAATATAATCATTTAAAACAAAAGACTGACTTTTCATAAATTGGAACAAATTAAATTTACAAGTATAACATAAGAAAAGTTTATAAACCCCCCGTTTTTAAATTCACGCGCGAACGTTATTTGTCTAACGATAGATTTTAATAAACTTTGTCGACACAAAATTGGCTTACCGAAGTCTAGACTGTCGGGTCCCATCGATGTGGAGTGAAACAGGTAGCGTGAAAGCGATTATAAAGTTGGTTCCAATTCCATTCAAGGAAAAACTCCAGACAAGATCAACGATTGATTTATTTTCTTCGGATTACTGGAGAAATGTTTAGGTAAGCCCACAAATTCATAATCTTCAATAATTTTCCAATCTCCAAACATAACCATAAAAAAATTTGTCAGCGGTCATCAAAATTTTCCAACCACCATTGAATAACCAATCGAAACTTTCCATAAATTGTCTTAACGCTTTTTTATACTCTTCGTGAATCATCAACAACATTTGACAAATCCAAACTTTACAAAATTTTAAACCATTTCTCAACATTTAATATTTTTCAAAAATTCACGTCCTTACTCTCTGGCGGATCGTTCGCTTCTCTCTACACGCTTCCTTATCCATTTTCCATCCCACCAAAATCGTCTATAAGCCCGCGCACTAATTCTTTTAAAACGTATAACACTTCTTTTATCGCTATCCTACTCTTTTACAAATAAATTAATATTCAATTTCTTCCCAAATTCTATTTGAATAAAACCAATAATCCTTCTTTTGCTTTTTACATCTTTTTTTCAAATATGCGTGTATACAAAATTACGTTTGTTGTATTTCTAGATTGAATTGATGCAAGCAGTTCATCACTTGGAAGTGCCAAGAAGATTCAGGTGTAATTATTTAAATACCATGATGGTCTTTTATTTGACTACTAGATGATACCCCGTCCGAGGACGGGCAGCTAGAAGGACGGGCAGCTACCCAAGGTAACTTAAGTTGAATGAAGATTAAGGAAAGCTCTCAGTGCAATCCAAAAGCCATATGACCTTGGCTGCCTGCCCGTCCTCGGACGGGGTATCATCTAGTATAACAATAGATTCCCACGTTGATCGAGCGGTTGCGGAATCTTCACTTTTCCTTTATGACAGCAGTTGTTAAATTGTTTATCAACTGGACGCTCCTTGGCGAAATTCTTGGAGCCGCAGAACTGACAGATGGAATTCATTTCTCCACAATCGTGTCGAGTAACGTGAGATTCATCAAATCCCAATGCTCTTATTTGGAGTTGAATTGCTTGACTTTGGTATCGATTTTCTTTCTGTCGATGTATCGCATGGGATCTAGCGTTAGCAGCTTGTCGCGCTTGAGTTTCTTCTAATGTTTCACGTTGTTGACGTGTCGCATGGGATAGAGCGTTAGCAGCTTGCCGCGCTTGAGTTTCTTCTAATGTTTCACGTTGTTGACGTGTTGCATGGGATAGAGCGTTAGCAACTTGCCGCGCTTGAGTTTCTTCTAATGTTTCACGTTGTTGACGTATCGCATGGGACCGAGCGTCAGCAGCTTGCCGCGCTTGAGTTTCTTCTAAAGTTTCACGTTGTTGACGTATCGCATGGGACCGAGCGTTAGCAGCTTGCCGCGCTTGAGTTTGTTCCAAAGTTTCACGTTGTCGACGTATCGCATGAGACCGAGCGTCAGCTTGTCGCTGTGATCGAAGCTGTTCTTCTGTGTTATTAGCTCTTGTACGTGCTTTTCTCTCACGATTCAATCGCCGTCGCTTTGCAGCAGGATTTTCACAATTTTCATTATCCATTATGGAAGTTCACATAATGCTTTTTTGGAAATAGCTGTCATAATTTTTCACCGATATAGGAAATTTAAATACGTTGATAAGTAGATACGTTGATCTGTTTTTTCAATGCAGACCAAATATAAGTTATATTTTATTTACATAATTTTTCACCTATATAGGAAATTTAAATACGTTGATCCCTTGATACGTTGATCCGATGATACGTTGATCCGATGATACGATGATACGTTGATCCGATGATACGTTGATCCGATGATACGTTGTGCGTTCGGTTCGGTTCGGTTTGCTTCGGGTATTTCCGTGGGACAGACAGAAAGAAAGAAAGACTTGGCCTTTTATAATAAGAGATTAAGTAATGAGTATTTTATCACAAAATAAACCCAATTACATCAGACCCCCCATCTCTTATAAACAGAACATGACACTATATATTGTTTTTAATGTAAACTTTTTTCCTATTTGCCTGAAGCATAAGTGCCCCATAATTGATAAGCAAGAATTAACTAAATTCTCTATAAATCTTTGTATAGAACAACTTTCTAGCGCTAATAGGGGTAATAGGGCTTCTAAGTTGATAATTTTTTACCCATTTTAAAAAATAGTTGTCAGGATTTAATGTTTTTCGCACTACAAAATTCTATTGGTTTTGTAAGCGTTGATATCTTACAGCTAGATCCTATTAGGGCTAAAAGGTTGTTCCATACGGGATTTCATTAAAATTTTATGGTAGTTGCACCCATCTACGAACTTTTGTCGTAGATAATTAAAAAACAGTTGACTTAAAAATCTGAAACAAACTGGGAGAGATAAGGCTCCTCCTAGTTTTTCCTGTGTATATTGTTTTTATACCATGTAAAGCCATCAACATTGGAGTTCCACAAGGTTACGTTTTTGGGCATAACCTTTTCATAATGACCTGAACAAGTTAATTCTTGATATAAACATAACGTTTGGGCACAGGATATCTGTAACATTTTATTTCAGTAGTATCGCGCTAATGGCCTTTATCTGAACTCGGAAAAACCATATTCCTGATTTTTCATGATGGTCAAATTTTCAGAGGAGATATAGTCTTTCTGCTGAGTTATGCTAGATTAAATTCCTTGGATTGCATATTGAGGAAACTTTATAATGCGTGATCATTATGTTTCGGTGGCTAATAATCTCAACTCGGTTTGGTTTCAAGTTAGATCGCTTAGGTTCTTTCTGAGATTATCTTTCTAAGAATATTAATTCTTTATGATCACCCTTAAACAACCAAATGTTTTGATTGGACGGTCTGTTAATACAGCTCCTACAACTTCTTCCAGCTCTCCCTAGGTGTGAAATAGTCTGTTTTTGGCCAAATTAAGTTAGGCATACATTCGGATAGAGTTTATCATTCTACATGTAAAATTTAATGGCTGTTTCGCTAAATAACTCTCAGCTTGAGATATTATCATGTGCATAAGCCATCTTATGACATATCACAAAGAGATGTCATCCGAAGGGCACACATACTAGCAGTATTCATAGGGGAATGACTAAAGCATACTTACACATCGCAGCATGTGATAAGCAAAGGCCCACAACTCCTATCACACTAGAGGGAAATGGAATGTGGTACTTCCTGCTCATAGATTTTCCAAGTGCCAGAAAAGTTTGCGATCCTGTGAATCGAAATCTTTTAATGTGTTACCATCTCAATGTAGGCTTTTGACTTGTCGGAGGTTTTGTGAAGCAACAAAGCGGTTTCTTTTGGAGTTGGCTCCTTATGAGATTGAAGACTTCTTGGCAAGTAACCTTCAGTTCCTTTTAGTCGTATAAATATACCAGAGTTATTTTTGCTTTGTTTTTCTTTTTGTGTTTTGTTGGGATATTATTGTATAATATTGTGTGATGTTGTTGTTATAACATTATGTATCGTATAATAAGTACACTTTTTTTATTTGCATGATTTAACATAATTGCTCGATAATAATTACGCAAACTTGAAATCGTTCTATTGAAAAATGCAAAATAAAACTTATCCCACTTTTTCCCACTGCCACAAAAGTGTACTGGTGTTTTCAATAAAATTAGAAGTGATCATTGACTTGAAGATATTCGAAGATGCGCAGGACTTTTGCAGCGGTCATGGTAATTAATCCCAATATATTTTGTTAAAATAATTTATTAAAAATACTTCAAACTTCGCTTTCTAGCACGTTAAGCCATAATCTATTATGATATCTGTATTTTGTGCTAATTATCCGAACAGTTCAGATAAGAGAAAGATTCAATGAGCTCCAAAAAACGGAAATGTAAAATAATTTAATAAAAGGAGGAGAAAAATATCCCGATTCTGCCCTATGTTTTCCCAATTTTCATGTATATTAAGTTCAAATTTTCAGTGCTTTGTATGCAAAAATGGCTAAAAAAATATTTAAATTTAAAATTCGGATGTCAATAAAACAAATAATTTTCTGCCTCTTCTATTATTACATTACCAACAATAATAAATTATAAAAATTTTAGCTTGAGGAAAGTGTTTATATTTAATTAACTATTATATCAACCTCAAGGGTTAACCAATAAATTATTAATATTAATTAGTGTAGTTTTTTTACTTTGCGTTCTTTAACCACTTACAGTTTGTTTCACATATTCTCACTTATCAATTACTCACAAAGTGCATCAAGTAGTAAGCCAAAGTGGCATAAAGTGTAGTACTTAATAAGTTGTGAAAATCGTCGAACTCAAAAATTAATAATATAAACATCTTAAAAAAAGCTAAATGTATTTAAAACGGTGATGGTACCCAAAAAATGTGAACATCTAAATATATAAAAGAGTCTGCGTGTTTGGTTGTTTGTTTGCGTGTTCGCTATACGTTCCTAGACCCTTGGACCGATCTCAACCAAATTTTGCACAGTTATTTTGTAGCTCCAGGCGCAACTATTCGTGCATAAATTGAGAAGAAATTCCCGCGGGGAAAAAAGTTATTCGCTTTTTTCGATAAATCAAATCTCAAGTCTTGCAAACAAAAAATTTAATTTGTCAAAAATTGAACTATTCTGATATACTGTCGGTGATTCAAAACACTGTCAACAGATGGCGGGATGGCGGCTTTAATTCGAAAATTGAAAAACACTAACAAATTAATAAATATATTAGAATTTAGTAATTTCAACACTCAAAATATAATACAAATAATTACAAAGAACAGAATGCCGCGAATAAGACCGGAGCACTTTATGTAGGTCGCAGGAACTCGCCGGAATTGTGCAAGAAGACTAAGAAATGTTACGTTGAATACTCATAAAAGAACTGCTTTCCCGGAAAGTCCGAAATTGTGCAAAGTTTGATTTGAGTTTCTTGAAATTGAACCGGCACTCCACGGTAAATTTTCAAAAATGAAGAACTTTTAACGATCAAATTGTTGTGACATCTTAAACTGTCGGCTCCAACGAATTCTATCCGTTGACGTCGAAATATTTGAGATGGGGGTTCGGGGGCGACTCGGAGAGAGAGAGCAAAAATCATCTCTTCCGACTTCCCAAAAACGAAGAATTTTAAAACTGCGTTTTTTTGAAAATCTGCAGCAATCTTTCGAAACTTAGAAATTTTAGCATCGCAATACGCGAGGCATCAAATTGTAAGAATTAATTCCATAACGCGACGATGTAATTGGTTCAATATTTGACGTGGTAAAAGGGCGAAATGATTTCTGCAATTTGGAAAATAAAAATTTATTTTTGCCTTTAATACTACGTCGAGGAGACAAATATAAATCGAAAATGTCGAATGAAATTTCCTCGAAAAAAATTTGCTTTGCAACGAAAATACACATTTTGCATATTTTAAATTTTGCCCGAAATCGCCTCCGATTTTGATTTTCAATTTTGACGTCGACACTAATTTGCAAATGCTGCCGTTATTTGTCGTTTTTCGTCAACGGTCGTCATGTGCTAAATTAAAGACCGTTAATAACCGTATCCGAAGCTCCGGTTGCTTTTTCTAAATTATCCGTCGTTTCTTTGTGAGAGACCCATTTAAGTGAAAATTGTGTAAAAACTTTGGACGTATGTAGCGCTCTTATTTACCGGCCGATCTTTAATTTTTAAGACGGAACGGAAGCGTATCGCGACGCTCTATAATAGTTCGTCCATAACATTCCTTCGTATTATCAACGCCGAAGGTGTTAAACCGAATTTAAATTTCAAAATTATTTTTTCAATGGGATAAGCCTTGCAAATTTTTCGAAAAAAAATTACGCTCCGATAATTATATATTAACGCCGGAAATGGACGGGCAAACCGTTTTTGGGAATTATAACACAAAAACGTACTCTAAACTTCTTCTTCGGTTGTCTAAAACATTGGCAAAATTGTGAATAACTTTTTGGAAAAGTTCAAAATTTTGTAATATTTGTACCGGGGGGACCTGCGACACTTTTTAAATTGGAGGCGGGCGAGGTGGTCGTGGTAATGAGAACCACCGACCAGCACCATCGGCGCACCCCCACTACCAAAATTGTTCATTTTTGAATTATTATACTTTTAAATAAAAAATATTTCAATTATACGTCGAGGGGACAAATATAAATCGAAAATGTCGAATGAAATTTTCTCGAAAAAAATTTGCTTTGCAACGAAAATACACATTTTGCATATTTTAAATTTTGCCCGAAATCGCCTCCGACTTTGATTTTCAATTTTGACGTCGACACTAATTTGCAAATGCTGCCGTTATTTGTCGTTTTTCGTCAATCGTCGTCATGTGCTAAATTAAAGACCGTTAATAACCGTATCCGAAGCTCCGATTGCTTTTTCTAAATTATCCGTCGTTTCTTTGTGAGAGACCCATTTAAGTGAAAATTGTGTAAAAACTTTGGACGTATGTAGCGCTCTTATTTACCGGCCGATCTTTAATTTTTAAGACGCAACGGAAGCGTGTCGCGACGCTCTATAATAGTTCGTCCATAACATTCCTTCGTATTTTCAACGCCGAAGGTGTTAAACCGAATTTAAATTTCAAAATTATTTTTTCAATGGGATGATAGCCTTGCAAATTTTTCGAAAAAAAATTACGCTCCGATAATTATATATTAACGCCGGAAATGGACGGGCAAACCGTTTTAGGGAATTATAACACAAAAACGTACTCGAAACTTCTTCTTCGGTTGTCTAAAACATTGGCAAAATTGTGAATAACTTTTTGGAAAAGTGCAAAAATTTTAATATTTGTACCGGGGGACCTGCGACACTTTTTAAATTGGAAGCGAGGTGGTCCGCCCTGTGAGGCCGAAGGCCGAACAACTATGGCCTTCGCGGATCTATTATGGTCTTCCCCCTGTGAGGCCGAAGGCCGAACAACTATGACCTTCTCGGATCTATTCTGGGTCTAGATGGCTAAGGGCGGCGGATGCCGCCCGTGCCAGCTAGTGAATAATATTTTTATTTTATTTCTGCTTATTTTTTTAAGTTTATTAATCTTATGCCAGTGCTTTTACTTGATTTTTGATCAAAACCTTAAAAGAAATCGCAAATAGCGCAAACTTGGTAGTTAAATGTACAATAATATAGAGAAGTAGAAATCAATTTTTTGGAGTTTTGTCTGTTCTATCAGACTCATCCGGTCCCTGTCGACGGAATCATCAAGTGCGTCGTCGGCACCATCAAGGAGTCGATATTTGTTGAAGTTTTAAAGGTCCTCACCGGAAGAAGATGCACTGGAGTAGTGCTTTTCGTTGTGCTGCCGTTTTACTAACTTCTTCGGTAATTCGAAGGGCTATTCTGAGGTGGAAGGTCAGCAGCAGCCCGTGTACGAATCACTCCGCTAAGCCCTTCTCCAGTTGCTTCCACCTGGTCCGGATGGCCGCCGCAATTGCACCATAAGTTGAAATTTTATCTTAGGACGTCAGCTTTTATTGCCACTTTCAAGTTTTGTATTAATTACTGTTAGCCTATCCAATATTTTACCCAGCGAGCCGGGAAGAGAATAGGCTGTCCTATTTCCGAATTAAAATTTTTTTTAGTGGAAATGATGATGTTTTCGCATAGAAGGCCATTTTGATCAAAACGAAGACACCTGTTTTGTAAAGGCTTAATGAAGTTAATTTTAAAAGTAAAATATGCTTTCAAGTTATTAAAGTTAACATGTACCAGTGATGAAGAAATAAAAGTAAGGGAAAATTTTTTTTAATTTTCAAGAATTGAAGCTGATAGCTTAGGGGTCATCCATTAATTACGTAAGGGTTTGGGGGGGGTATTGGATATCTTACGGACCCTTACGTAGGGGGGGAGGGGTCCGACGTATTCCTTACGTAAGTTTCTTAAAATATTTTTTTAAATTAAATTTAAAAATCAAATATAATTTTTTCTTTTTATGTTGGTAATTATATCCAGGTATAATGGAAATACCATATATTGAAATATATAGTACTTAAAAGTCATTAAACATAGAGGCCTAATAGTGTGAATTTTAGAAAATGGCATCAAACTTTGGCGATTTTTACGAACGGTTTTTCATCTATGTAAATAAAAATTTAATTTAAATTTTGGTATTTATTATTATCTAAGGTATATATAATATATTATTATTCATATTTTATAAATATAAGGGGTGGAGAGGGGGGTCAAAATTAATTTTCTTTTAAATAATCCTTACGTAAGATGTTGGGGGGGTGCCACAATCTTACGTACCCTTACGTGGCGGGGGAGGGGGTCCAAAATTACAAAAATCATCCTTACGTAATTAAAGGACGGCCCCTTACCACAATATTAATTAATCAATATTGTTTAACATTTTAATAAATTGGCACCGAAACTTTTTTAAATTGTCCATTCAGAAATCAAATTTTAAACATTAGGTTTTATTCTAGTCTTTTGAATAAGAATGGTTATTTAAATTTAATGAACAATGATATAAAATTTAAACTCCGATTAAAATTATAAACAATTAAATATAATGCCATAATGGGGTACTTACCGGCAAAAAAATTGTAACGAATTTTTTGCCCATTAAATTCGTTCCCAATAATTATTTATTGGCACTTCTCGCTCCATCTAACGGTCGAACTGGAACAGGGACTGGAAAGGGAGATAAGAGGTTCCATCGGCGCAAAAGACAGTCTTGGGTGAACCATTGAACGAGCAACACGCTCTGGCGTCAATTTTTGAAGCAAGAAGGCGGGTGTGAATTTTTCACACACCAATGTCAATTTGTGTGGCTAGTGTGGAATAATCATGGGCTTTTGGGTTACGTAATTAGCGGATATGGAACGAAGATATTCTTATATCTTCGTTGTTGTGTTGGAAAATGGTGAATTTTCCCCATATCGGACGTTTCTTGGTCGGATCTACTGCCCATGCTATCTTTGAAAGTTTTGGTTTCCGTTCGGATTGGTGAGTAACCTTTTTTGTTACTTAATTGTTCCACAGTGGTATGCATTGATCGAGTAGGACAAATTTTGCTCCGTCCACCTGGAGTTCGCTTTTGTTTAATCCACCCTTGGCTGATATGTATTTTTTTATGTCTTGTTATATAGGTTTTTATTTTGCCTTGCATTTTTTTTATTAGAACGTTTTTGGCCGAAATAATCGTTAAGTCGCAGGTTTTACTTTTCTGTTCGACGTGATTAAAGGTTATCTAATCTGACGTTCGCAGACGTGGATTATAATGCTAATGTTTGAATTTTATATTTGATAAACTAATTAATTATTTATTATATCATTATGTTTTGTTTAATTAAGTTTGAACTGTGCATTGTTTTCTTTAGGTGACATCGAACAGCGTTTGGTCAAATGCATTGGCATAAGAATTCCTACGCGTTCGACATGGGTTCAAATCTTGAATTTGAAATTCTATGTTGAACATTTTTTTTGTGTTTATTTTTGGTTTTATGTTTTTTTTTAAGAAGGCTGCGATGTGCGACCAACGTGCAGGGTGTTGCATTCCATCGGGGTCGCTTCCACTTGATTTTATTGTTGGACGTTCGATTGTGGTTCTACCGTTTGTGGGATTTTTTTTATGACCACTCGAACGTTCCGTTGATTGATTTTGGGGAGTGGTTCTTGGTGGTAATGTCTTTGCCACTGTACTGGTTCAGGTCGGCTAATGCAATTTCCATCCGACATCGCTTATGTCATCGCCTTCCAGCAACGAACATCTAATTGCTGATTTAATTTTTGTTGTGTTAGCAAAGCTGTTTCCTTGATTTTCTTCGGGGCATTCATTTGACACGATCCACGGCATTGCTGCCGCTATAACGAGCTGGCTTATACCTACCATCAGGGCCCCACGCAAATAAAAGTAGAATTTATTTTCTGCGTGGACATTATCTGTTCCGAGCTACCTTCTCATTAGAGATAGTGAGGACAGATATTGTTTCAAAATACGATCCTTAGAATGCCCTTTGCCATATAATGTAGTTAGATTTTTCTAAATGTAGCTCATTTCGATGTAATTAAATAATGAAATTCAAATAAATTTGAATTATTTATTCAATCTGTGACATCTCCAAATTAGTTAGTCGATTTGCTTATTATTATTGTTATTGTTATTGTTATTGAAAATGTCAAATACATTTTCATTATGCATACATACATTTTCAAATACTATACATACATTAAAGATAAACCGCATTACATCGTAAAGGACATCCTAAGGATCGCATTTCGTAAAAAAGACACTACTAAATTTTTTTGTCGGTACCCCATTATTCTAGAATATTAAAGTCCATCTTGAACCACCCAGCCGTTAAATTTTTACAATTTATAGAATGTATGAAGTGAGTACACACTCGTAAAAACATTCCATAAATAGACAAATACTATAATATATTTATGTACGTAAAATTTTATAGATAGTTCAATTTAATTTTATCTTGAATTTAAATTTTATTTCAGTTGCTTTTTTAGTATTATCTTAGATCATTTATTGCAGCAAGTGTAAGAAGTTGGTAACAATTTTTTTATTCGATAAGAATTTGTTGAAAACTCCGTCAAACTATTGTAAAAAGTATGGATTAGCTATTTAATCATTATGAACGTCTGAGTTGCCATCCAAGTACCACGTTGTAAATAAATTTTGTACTATTTAATCGATTACAATAAAAACATGCTTTCATTCTTTGGGTTATCAGCTTACGATATTTCACTGCAATTATAGTACCTAATTGTGTTTGTAAACATTTGTGGAACAATATTGGTTTAATAAAACAACCAAATTAACTGAATTGGAGAAAGGAGAGTTTCTGTGTAAGTACATAATATTATATCGAGATTTTATACTTCCCCCCCCCCCATACCGTCAGCCTACTCTACTTTCTTTGTTTCTTTTTGAGTGCCTTGTCAGTTTTCCCTCACATTGATGTCGTTCCCTTCCATATCCATGAAGAAATAGACTGTATAGAGCGAGGAATTCTCCAACTCAGGTCAAGAATGCGTTACTCTGTTTCTTGAAAAGGTATTAATACTTTCTCTCGACTACAATTTATAATATTGTCGTGTTTTTGGGTATCATTTTTGTAAAGAAAAGTGGAGACTCGACGTTGAACCCCCGAGAGCCAGTCGCACTTTTGATAAGAATTTTTGAGGTGAATGAACCACGAGATTTAATTGCGATTGATTACTTTGGAAATTTGTTACCAAGCTGGTCTAATCAAAAAAATATTTTGGTTGTCATACACCTTTTTAGTAAATTTGTAAAATTATATTCAACACATGCCTGTACGACCTATATAACCATAACATTTTTTAGAAGATTTTATATTAGTATTTCTTCTTTGGAATCTGTTGATCTGTTTTGTTACCAATTTTTTCAAATTAATTTTATGAGCATATTAATTTTTACATCTTAGGTAGCTTACTAAGTTGGCCTTCAGAGTGGTGCTACCCGAACTGCACCACGGCTTATCAGGGGTCATTTCTTGTACCCAGGTAAATGTAATCCCTTGACCGAACTGCACCACGGTCAAATGTTGTTCCGTAATCGCTTTACCGAATTGCACCACGAGCAAACCGAGCAGGTATCACAAGCAAATAGATAATATAAAGAAATAAATACACAAATATCTAAATTCTTTGCAATTTAAATTTCGAGTTTAATATATTAATTCATATTATATTATATAGGGTCGGAGCAGGTATTAATAAAATAATAACCCAAAACAGTGAAAAAATTAAATTTTTTTTGCCTTCGAATTTTGGGGTGTGCATTCGATAAGGAGGGTAATCCATCGTCAAAACCTACCCTTACGGGGCGCCGCTACGCTCCGCTCCGCGTTGCACCCCTCCAGGGCGGTTTTGACTCTGTTTACTAGGCTAAACATACGAGAAGGCGCCACACATCAAGAAAACCGGGATAAATGAAACCGGGATGTGAGAGACCCTCGAAATAGCATAAAAAAGTATAGTTGCGGTATGGGGCAGTAAACTATTACGTTTCACCCCCAAAAAATCCCGTAAAAACAAAAAATAATCGATGTTACATGTAGGAGGCATCAGGTTAAACTCCAGCATTGTGCTTTAACTTTTAACAATAAAACCACCTTACCTAAAATATTACAATAGAGGTGGTGCAATTCGGACGACCGACCCTTGGTGAGGTGTTTACCTGAAATTATGGTGGTGCAATTCGGGCAGGAGATTTGTGAACTAATCTTTTCGTGGTGCAATTCGGGTGCTCCGTTCAGGGTGACTGTACTCTGTTTAACACAGGTAGGGGGACCGACGGCTTACGCCACCTTCGAAGCACAGAAGATTTTATACAAAATGTTAGAAAACTCAAAACTTTTTAGCAGATAACGCCACTTATTTTAATAATCATAAATTTATAATACATTGGTACAATCAAGACATAAAAGTATTATTTTGCTCTATTCGTCATCCTGTGCAAGAAGTCACAAAATTTTTAAGGTTGCTCACCAATGATAATAATTCATTGCGGTTTGATAAACTTGATAAAGTTGAACAATTCATAAATGAAACACATAGCACAGTAACTTAACAATCACCGGTTTACATAATGCATAGAACTTTACCTGAAAGGCATTGGTTATTGGTTAATAAAAGAAGGCGATTTGAACTTTGAAAGCATTTTATAGAAGGTATATAGGTAATAAACTCAGTTTCAATAGAGAAAATTATTTGAAAAAAAAGCTAATGAAAAAAGAAAGACGTTTGAAGTAGCTGACAAAGTAATAATGAGAAGTTTAAAAGTTGGAAAAAGACTTGATAGTAAGTATGTGAAACTTCAGCTCCCATTTGAAGATGGCGGAAAAAATTTATGAATTATTATTGAATGTAGATAATAATGTTATCCGAGGAAGATTTCATTTAGGAGATCTTTATGCTTTCAACAAATAACATTCAATAGAAAAATTTAGTAAGTTAAACAGATTTTCATTTTCGGGAAAATACATTTAAGTTGATGTAGAAAATTTTTCTTTTGTAAATAATCCTATTATATTTTAGTTTGATTTTGTAAATAGCTTAGAAGGTTTAAGTTTAGTTCGGAAATCTGATTAAGTTAAATCTGATCATTAAATACTAAACCATAAGATGTAATTTTAGAAGAAAGCGACGAATTTTCCGATTTTTCACAACTAAATCTTAAAGGATTTACATGCTCAAACCTGGAAGTGGTAAACTGTCGTATTTTTTTATATTTTAGTTTGATTGTTTATCACTGACTGACTTTTCCCTTTCTTTCTCTTATTTTTTTCTGGCCTTCCTTTGCTTATCCTTCAGTCACTTTCGCGCCCTACGGTCGATCTGGAGTTGTACCTTTTCCCTTTCTTCTTGTTTTTGTTTTGAAGTTGTTTGTTTATCACATGCTGCATTGTTATTTCTAACACATTGGTCAAAATAGAGGTCCGTTGTTTTCTGGTCGCCTTTTTCGAGAGCTCTTCTGAAATCTTGTGCCGAGATATCGGCATTTCTCAACATCAAAGGATTTTGCCGTTATATATAACGGCAACAGTCGTCTCTAACTACTTGCTTCTAAGTGGTACGGTTCAGCCAATATAAATAATTTATAAAAGAAAGGGCAACAAAAAATACGGGTGTGCTTATTTGATATTAATAATCAGAATTATACCAAATTTAAGCAAAATTGAAGGAGGGTCATAAAAATACCTTGGTTGATTACATACGGAATGACCCATAATGAACATCATTTTGAGAACGGATTACAACTTTATCATCTTAAATAGCGTCCAACTCGTTGTGTTGGGTAGCTAAAATAAAAACCCATAGAAAATTTTATTTTTAGGCATAAAAAAATTAGAAGCGCTGAATGAATTTGTGAGATACAATTCCAGACTAATATAAAACCGACAAATAAAATAAATAAACACTGAATAATAAATAATTACACAACAAAAATACAAATCGAATCTAGCTCGTCCATCAAAAAGGTCCAGCAAATCTTATAAATGATATTTCCAGGGTCCGAGTTTATCAAATTTTTATTTTGGTTGTTTCTGGTTAGAAAATATCAACATGGTACTTATTGATGGTGACCTCCTGAACCAATGAGGTTCATGTCAATAGTCCCGGGTGCCTGATTAATGAGGTTTTCTACAACAATAGATTTCAGAAAGCTTTCATTCTTGAACACCCTCAGGCGTTAAGTTCTTAAGGTCTGTAAGTTTCTACAGGTCTTATAGTTACAGTAAGTTGTAGGCCTCGTATGCAACGTTTCAGGCACTGAATTTTGAATATACCAGATTTCTGAACATAAGGTAATTTTTCTCCCCAAAAATCAATTTGTTAGTTAGGACGTTTTAACTAAGGATGGTAATATTAATTTAAAAACTAACTAACACATGTGAAATAATATTCTATAATAACAGAAAGATCATTGAAACCCCAAAGAAAAGATAGGTGTCCGCCCAATATTTAAATCTTAAAACTGGAAAAGTTATTTCAAAAAATCATGCCCTGGAGTGCAGAGATGAAACCCAGTTGGTCCGTTAAAGATTAAAAGTAGTAACTCCTCCAGTTCGAAAAGTATAATTAAACAATAAAAACGAATGCAAAATGGTATATTACAGTAGGATTATAAACGGCACTTTATTTGATTAGCAATAATTTTGAGTTTGCGAAGGGAGGCGCGGCGTAGTCGATGTTTAAAGTTCAAGTTTCCAATTATCAGAAGACGGTAAATTCATATGTAAATTTATTTACTAGTAAGGATCTGAAGAGATGAATATGTCATGGATAAAATTGTGATTAATATCTAAGCATGTCATCCGGTGAAGTTATTTTGAATTTATAATTTGATTGTTATCTTTCATTTGATCATTGATTCTGGAGATGGCCCTGACTGTTCGGTGCACCCGAATTGCACCACGAAAAGATTAGTTCACAAATCTCCTACCCGAATTGCACCACCGTAATTTCAGGTAAACACCTCACCAAGGGTCGGTCGTCCGAATTGCACCACCTCTATTGTAATATTTTAGGTAAGGTGGTTTTATTGTTAAAAGTTAAAGCACAATGCTGGAGTTTAACCTGATGCCTCCTACATGTAACATCGATTATTTTTTGTTTTTACGCGATTTTTTGGGGGTTAAACGTAATAGATAACTGCCGCATACCGCGACTATACTTTTTAATGCTATTTCGAGGGTCTCTCACATCCCGGTTGCATTTATCCCGGTTTTCTTGATCGGTGGCGCTTCTCGTATGTTTAGCCTAGTAACCAGAGTCAAAACCGCTCTGGAGGGGCGCAACCCGGAGCGGAGCGGAGGGGCGCCCCGGAAAAGAGTAGGTTTTGACGATGGATTACCCTCCTTATCGAATGCACACCCCAAAATTCAAAGGCAAAAAAAATTTAATTTTTTCACTGTTTTGGGTTATTATTTTATTAATACCTGCTCCGACCCTGTATAATATAATATGAATTAATATATTAAACTCGAAATTTAAATTGCAAAGAATTTAGATATTTGTGTATTTATTTCTTTATATTATCTGTTTGCTTGTGATACCTGCTCGGTTTGCTCGTGGTGCAATTCGGTAAAGCGATTACGGAACGACATTAGACCGTGGTGCAGTTCGGTCAAGGGATTACATTTACCTGGGTACAAGAAATGACCCCTGATAAGCCGTGGTGCAGTTCGGGTAGCACCGTTTTTATGATGAATGTTAAATTGGAAGGATTATCTATTTTAAAATATGCAGATTGCACTTACGGAATGAATACCACAATTCCAACTAGTAATTTCGTTTCAAAAAATACCGAACTGTTGAGAGTTTTGGTTTCCATCATTTTGTTGTGGTTAAATTTTACTTCCTGAAAATCCACAATATATACTTGTACATCTGTTTGCTGTTTATGATATACGAAGTACCGAAGTAGCTGTCACTAACTGCTACCTGCTCAACAAACGCTGTAGGGTCGTATATTTAAATGGGCGGAGGTAAATGTGCCACCAGTAATGTTATTCTACCTGCTACGAATTTAGGATATTAAAAGTACACAGGTATTTGTGCCACCGGAGAAAACGGCATCTACCTGATGCATCTCCTACATGTAACATCGATTATTTTTTGATTTTACACGATTTTTTGGGGGTGAAACGTAAAAGTTTACTGCCCCATAGCGCAACTATACTTTTTAATGCTATTTCGAGGGTCTCTCACATCCCGGTTGCATTTATCCCGGTTTCCTTGATCTGTCGCGCCTCTCGTATGTTTAGCGCCCGCCGCGTAGCGGCTCGGAGCACGAAAAACCGCCCGGAGATGCGGAGCATCGGAGGGTAGGTTTTTTGATGCTCGCAGTTCTGGCCAAGCCAAAATTTATTATTTTGCCGAGTTGGTCTATGTATTTCCAGGTAGAAAATTTGGACCCGGATTAAATATCTGACCATTTGCCGAGCTGGCCTACAGCCTTATCGAATGCACACCCCAAAATTCGAAGGCAAAAAAAATTTAATTTTTTCACTGTTAGTGGCACAAATACCTGTGTTTATTTAAAGAACCCTTTTGGTCGGTGGCACATTTACCGGTACCCTTTTCTGGTCAGGTACATTTGGTGGCACATTTACCTCCGCCCATTTAAATTATCCATCATCGCGCAAAGAAGAATTTAGCCAAGTGTATATCACATACTTTTAATGTTAAACCGTCAGTTTTTAAGGTTTTAACCCTTTTCAATACAGATGATATACCTTCGAAATTCCGCGCAATCCAATTTTTCATAAATTCTTTGATTTTATAGTACAAGAAATTTTATTCGGGAAAAATGTTATCTTTGCGTATGTTTGATTGATCTTTACGCCACAATTATGCCAAGCAAAGTTTAAAAATTTAAAATAGATTAATATTCAATTTTATTTTCAAATTTATGTTGCAAATTTTTTTTATTACAGTTTAACAAAGAGATTTTACTTTCAAAGCAAATACTACAGCGCCAGCGTCAATATTAAACCAAACAACATAAAAATGCAATAATTAAAAAAGCCACTAATTTCTTTTTTTACTTTTGGAATTAATCCAACCTGTTTCTTAATATTGGTTTATTGTTTTTGCCCTTAAAGCTGAGTGTAATAATTAATTAATTTATTTTTCATAAGCTTGACTCTCAGCTCATCAAGTATTAAATTAATATAGCTTGAGCTTCTGATTTCGTTTTATTATGCAGTAATGATTTAAAGCAGTAATTTTTCCAACGTTTATAATATAAAATGGAAGCACCTTATAAATAAATCAGATTTGTTAAAGCGGTCACACGTCCATCTACATTATAATATAAATTGTAGCGCTCAAACAGTCGTGATAAATTATTCTACTTATGCTATTTTTTGTGGAAATAGAATAAGTTACTAAAAATATGCACTACCATGGATCGAAACGCGAGCAAAACCCAAAAAGTTTTAAAAAACTTTCGAACGAAATTAGCAGTACATCTACTGCATGTCCATCTGGAAACAGTAAAAATCAGCAATGTTCCTGACTGTAAGAAAAATTATTCTCAGTTGATTGAAAACTTTTAACTTTTTGTAAATAACTCCATAATATAATAAAGACATAACGTATTTTTGTCGTAATTTTTAAATGTAATTTCGATTTTTATTGATGATTATAATATAACTAATGCGATACATGAACGAAATTAACAAACCCCTGTATTATTGTTAATCTTATTTTAATCGATTTGTCACAAATCAAATAAAACCGAATTGTTCTACTTTTGTTAATTTTGTTTCTATCGATTTTTTGTTAAATTAAAAATTTGGTGTAATGAAATTAGTGTCGTGTTCGAAGACTTATGTCCAATAAAATGTTTTCTATTTAAAAGAAAAAAACGTTTAAATAAAGTTAATTTATTGCATATGCAGTAAAACACTAATGATAACTAATTAGTAGAATTTTTCTCACGCCTTGATACAAATAGCTTTATGAACATGTTTTTCTGCAATTTTTTTCCAACATATTTTTCTGTTCTTAGGTCGATATGTAATGTTTTTCTTCTATTACTATAATATCTACGTGATTACGATCGTTTCATCAGTATGATGTAGTGGAAATTATGTTACATGTAAAGGGACTATTTTTCATACAAAATAACATTTTAGCGTTCCAGTACTTGCGTTGCTATATAACCGATTTATTGTGCACTAAAAATATATTTTTTTATTTTTTAATCATTACCATAATAATTATTAACACTACTTTTACAACTTCGGCAACTCGCAATGTTTGAATTGTGTTGTATACCTTAATTCCTAAGTAAATTTATTTTTGCTTATGGAATGTTCTTAATTTTAACTATTTTTACACTTCAAAACAAAGTTTATGCTTGAAAAATAAAAATAGAAAAGCTTTCGTTGCTATCTCACTATTTTGGATACCATACTCCTACAAGTTATGTTACTAGGTAATTTAGTGCATCTTAAAGTGTAATTTAATATAAGCCGGCGGTTCTCATAAATTTATATAACATGATTTTATTAATTGCTTACAAAAATACAATAAATTTTAACGAATTGCTAAATAAAAAGTTTTAACGTATAAATTTATTTTATCTAACTGTGTTATTCGTGTTGCCTAACACGCTATCATGAAATTTACCTACATTCTTATGTTACAAAAGCCGAACCAATAATATAGGTAAATATATCAAGTTATCAAAATAAATAATAAATATAGTAAAGCTTTTTTACTAATTAGAAAATAATAAATTTATTGGTAGTTTTAAAATTATAACCACAGGGAAGTCATAGTGGCCTGGACAAGGATGAACCTTTACTAATGTTTGCAGACCCCAATGTTGTTCAATATCAAAATATAGAGATATCGCTAAAACTTTTCAATGCTGTAATGATAAATTTCGACCCCCCCCCCCTTAAAATTAAATAATTTTCTTTTTTAAATAATTTTACTAACTAAAGACTTGACTTACTCCAGAGAACGCTTTTCAAATTTTACCATCCGGACAAACGCACTATGACCTTTGTCTAAAGTGAGAGAAGACAATATATACATACTGAAATCTCATCCATTGGCAGGTCAACGTGGAAATCAAACTTATGACCCTGCGGTTCGAAGATCAACTCTCTATGTATTTACTCTAAAGGTTCAAAAATGTTCCATTGTATCCGTTTGATGCATAAGTTGTTACCGTTGTTTTTAAATTTAATTTTTTAAATATAAGAAATACATAAACTAATCAATAATATTATATTCTCCTGCATTGCTTATGATTGACTCCCAACGTTCTAGGAGTTTTTCGATTCCACGGCTGAAGAAATCCGGTGGTTTGAAGGTGAAGAAGTCGTCGAGCCGGTTTTGAAGAGCAACGTCGTTATTAAATGAGATTCCGCGAAAATTGTTGGATACAGAGCGGAAAAGATGAAAATCTGATGGAGAAAGATCAGGAGAATAGGGCGGATGTGGAATAACCTCCCAACCAAGGTCTTGAATAGCTGCTTTTGTAATGTTAGCAGTATGCGGATAGGCATTATCATGCTGCAAAACCACTTGATGCCGTCTTGCCGGTCGTTTTTCTTGAATTGCAGCCTCCAGGCGACGCAGTTGTTGACAATAAACCTCAGAAGTGATGGTTACATTCCTCGGAAGTAATCCATAGTAGATGATGCCATCTTTATCCTGCCAGATGCACAACATTACCTTGCGTGGATGGGCACCAGCTTTTGCACGAGGATTTGCTTGTTTGTTAGGACTCAGCCATTCCTTTCTGTTCTTGATGTTAATGTAAAGGCTCTATTTTTCGTCGCCAGTAACAATATGGGACAAAAACGGCCGATGTTGTTGACGAGCTAAACGATAACCAAAGAAGTACAAATGATAACATGCTGATTTTTGTTGTTTTCGCTCAGAACGTATGGTACCCAAACACCCAACTTTTAAACTTTGCCCATAGAATGCAAATGTCGTACGATAGTTGATTTGTCACAATTCATCATATTGCCCAATTCACGAGTTGATTGACGTGGATCATCACAAATTGAAGCATTTAATCGGTCTTCATCAAATCCAGATGGTCTCCTTGAACGTGGGAAATCATTCATATCAAAATGGCCTTTTTGAAACGAGAAAACCATTTTGAAGCAGTACTTTTTTTTATTTTATAGTTCATTTTTTTATACTTGACACTCCATAATATTTAACCAACAATTATTACCCCTAACTTTCTATAAATTGCCATTAAAATAACATTGATATTTCTCAAACAAATTTGTTTCCAAAGCACTCTTACCTTGGCAACCAAACACGCTACGAACATAATATGCATCAACCATAGGATTCAGGCCCGTAGCCAAGAGGGGGCACCTGGGGGCACGTGCCCCCCCCCCCCCCCCGAAATGTTCAAAAGAAACAAAAATTTTAAAAGTAAAACATTTGAATTTCGAAAATAAAATACGTATATTTTGGAAAAAGTTTTTTCCAAATTTCCTCATTTCCAAAAAAATCCTCATTTGGGGAACGCCGGCTTGGGATTTTTATGAGACATTTTGGGGATTTATTAGAATACTTCAATATACATCTTTGCCAAATTTCAGCTTGCTCGGATCTTCTGTAAGCTCAAACCAAAATTTCGGTTTCGTTACTTGGAAGATACTATAACTTGGGCAAATTTTGAAAAAATTTATTTTTCACAATTTCAATTAATTTATTATTAAAAGCATTTCCCGTGCCCGAAAACATTTCTCCCCCTGCAACGAATCAATATTGTTTTAATTTAAGTATTTAATTAAGTAATAATTTAAGTATTAGTGTGCCATGGAAAAATATGGAAAAAAACTATTTTATAGAGAATTTTATGCTCTTCAATTATGGTCTGATCATAATTTTTAATACAAGCATAAATAAGCGAGTTATCGGCAAAAAAATCGCGTTGGGAGAGCTAAAACCCCCCGATTGTGGGGGGACGCCGGCGTGGGATTTTATGGGACTTTTGGGGGGTTCATTAGAACACTCCAATGTACATCTCTGCCAAAATTCAGCTTGCCCGGATTTTCTGCAAACTGAAAACCTTCCTTGCCTGGACTATAACGTTTGTTTTAAATAAAAATAAATTAAGAAAAATAAAATATTGAAAAAATTTGAAAAAAGTATTGTAGCGTTTTAACAATGTTTTAACATTAAACCAAATGCTATAAATCAAATTGAAATTTTTAGTAATTATGTGAATTTATATTTTTTACCTACACCTTGTTCATTATTTTCAGAGTTTCTGTGAAAACGGTTGGTTGCCCAAAAAAATGTATTTGACGAAAGTTGTAGCCCGTTAAATTCCCTATCCGGTTTGGGCCGTTAGTTTTTTTCTCTTAGACGTTTAGTTTAAAAGATACGGGGTTCGCAAGAAACTTAAAAAAACCTGAATTTTTTAAACATTTTTTCCCTTAATTTAATTTATAACTCGAAATCCGTTGATTCTAGACGATAAGGGGTTATAACCTAATTTGTAGACAAGCGAATGATCTTTAAAAAAGTTCTAATCCATTAACCTTAAAAAATCAATAATATCGGAGCTATGGCCGTTTGAAATCAGAAATTCAAAAAATTGCTTTAAAGGGAGGTACTCTCAAAGGGTTTGGACTTGGGCAAAAACTTTATTTGAAAATTTGTCTTAGAAAAGTGTCCTTTATCACCACCTCAAAGGTTCTCCACGGTCACGGGGACACCCTGTATAAGTAAATAAATAAAACTTAAAAAAATTTGTAATAAAAAGGGGAACCCCCTTTACAAGTGCCCCCCCCCAAATAAAATCCTGGCTACGGGCCTGATAGGATTACATTTTTGACCTATACTTTTCAATCGTCCTTCATGTTACTCCTATTGCCGATTTATTTTGTAGTTTTTCTTTGTTTTGTAAATATTATATATTATAAACACATAACTTTATAACTTTGACTTGACAAGTATGATTCCATTTTACTATTTTGTATGTCGTTCGCTATTATTCATCTCTTACATGAACTTGAATACATATAGTAACATCATAGCATAGATCATAGTATGTAAAGTCATTGCCACGAAAGTTGACATCTCGTCATAGATTGACTGAATATAGCAACGACGTATTGCTTATGAGCATTACCAGTCATTTTGTATTGATATGACAAAGCACGAAAATATATTGCACGTTTATATTGGGAGTATTAGCTTAGTTCAGACGATTATGCTTTTATGACGAGACGTCAACTTTCGTGGCAATGACTTTATCAAGCTATTCTTAAACAGATTCCAGATCTACTTTCGCAATATAAACACACTTTACTCGTTAGTATATTATCCAAATTATTAAAATTGCAAATGGTGATGTACTTATACTTATGTATATCACAATAATTCACTGTAAGGAATAAATTGTTATTATGTATATGTACAATGCGCTAATATTAATTTTAACTAATAATAAGTTAAATTATGATAGTGGGATGCCAGAAGGTTACAACTACATCTTCTTTAGAAAAGCTCTAAATTATATGACTCCTACGATCATTTTGCCACTCAAACTTTACCTTGATTTTGAAAACAAATAAATTTAATTTATGTTATATTTTCTAATTTATTTTTGTACATATACGTAAATTAGACGATCTAAATACAGAAAGAAAAAAAATATAAAACCAGTTTTTTAACATATTACCAAATTGACAAAGCTGGTAACATCACTGATTGTTTCCCCAATAAGTTCTTCTGAAAGTCTAATAAGATTTAATCTTGATTAACGAATAAAAATACATATATTTAGGTCCATATTAAAATAAAAATATAAAACTAAAAATAATATACTCTGTATATAGATAGGTATCAGGTAGGTACCTATATGTAAAAACCAGATTTAATCCCCATTATCGCAAAATGAATTTTGCTTCAAGAGCTTATGTACAAACCTAAAATAAAACTAATAAAATAGTTCAAGAACCTGTTTCAATTAAAAAAATTCTTGCTGAAGAATGCGTGGTTACAGTTTTTAGACGAAATTGACTTCAGTTGTCTCAAGATTAATAGTACAAGAACATCGGTCTTTAAAGGAAGTTTGTCAAGTGTTGTCACTCTCAATAGCGACGAGATGCTTAGGAAACTGCAACATGTGGTTTGTTAAAACTTAGTAGCACAACTCAAATCCCATCTTTCGTCTTCCTAATCTGACGACAAGGAAACTTCTTGCATCTTGGAGCTTTAATTTTGTATAACATAAAACGTATTCACTGGTGCACTTACGTACATTAATTATCTTAACTAGCTAAAATAATATAGGTACAATTTATTTGTCTACGGGAAAGCTAAGATAAATATCCCAGGTTTAGTTAATTCCTTAATATTGCTACCATTATTATGAAATATACAGTGACGCAATATTGTCAACTTTCAAAACAGATAGTAGTATTCTTTATAAGGCAATAATTAAATATTCATAGTTGTTATAATAAACGCCCTCGCATTTTTTAATTACTTTACTAAATTGGGGTCGATTTTAATCTGCATCAAATATTAATTTTAAAAACCCTTAAATTATTAATACCTATTCCACTGCATGAAACTAAATTTGTTAGTTTTGAGTAAAAACTGACAGTTTGTAATGCTGTAGATTTCCAACTTAAAAATCTTAAAGTTGTTTATAAAAGGCATAAACACTTAAGCTGCGTTGAGTGTTTATTTTTTATGAAAACTGTGTATGTCTTTCACTTAAAGTAAATTTATAATATGCGTTCCATACCGAATACAATTTGTATAATTGAAGTAAGTTATTATATCAATCTGTTCCTGGGATTTGCCCTCGGGTCTTTAAATCGACTGCAACATAATGGATAAACCTTCAATTAGGTCAAGGTAAATAAAGCAAATTTAACTTGAGTTAGTGCATTCCCATAGCAAAGTTAAAGAGGATGGTGATGCTCGTTAAGTCTTCAGTGATTTACGAAGAAATTGTACTCAGGTTATTTTTATCGCATAAGTTTTGACAGACGCTTCTAGTTTAAAGATCTGAGAATAAAATCTTAAAATTCCGTTTTCATTAATGTTGTGAAATAATCATGAATTGGTAGTAGGTATGTGAAACATAAACTTAGGATAAAAAATTAGAAAATACAGTTTTAGTCTCACTAAAATAGAATCCAAATTACAAGTCGATGCTATTTTAATCATTTGCTAACTAAGATGAAAATATTTTTCACCTAAACTCTTAATTTGTTCGAGAACATCTTACAAATTGTTCATTAAGTTTGCAGAATAATAAATAGTTTTTGAACAAGTTGTCTGATGAACAAAATTAATCACTTCCAAAATGTATGTATGTATATGTATGTAGAGAAACTCATCGACGTGAAGAATCTATAGCTGGAAACAAACCAAAACTGCAATGCATAACCGTCGGTTCTTTTGTGCCGATGGTGTCGAAGCTAACTATTAGATGCTATTAGGGATCACCTTTGCTTGATTACTCTTCTCTGTCGTGAGCCAGTATTCTTTTGCCTCGCACAGTTCTTGTATGACCGCGTAATGTATAATAATAGTATGTTAGAGAAATGCTTCACTAATATGGTAATTAAATAACATTTAAATATATCGGAGAATTTTAAATGTAAACTTACATCTTTGACCAACAGAAAGGTTGTAATCTTTCATCACGGAAATGTTATAGCACTTGCGGAACTGGAAAGTTTTATATCAGTTTCCTATATTCTGTTGATATAATATAATACATTATATTATAATATATTATAATATTATATAGATATTATAACATCGACAAGATGTTATAAAAAAATGGGATAAATCTATAGAAAAATGAACCAAAAAATACAGAAATAGGGTTAAAGATAAATGAGATAAATAAATACGTACCTAGGAGTGAGAGTCAGCAATAGAAGTAACAGAAGATGAAATAAAACGAAAGCTACAGGCAGGAAACAAAGCTTTCTATGCAAACAAAAAGACATTACAAAACAGAAACGTAATCAGATAAACGAAAATGAGAATTTACAACAGCCTAACTAATAAGCTGAGGTGTTGGTATGACGTGAAATGAGGAAGAGTGTTTGCGAATTTTCGAGAGAAAGATAGTTACGAACAATTATGGGACCAAAAAGAACCGAAGAAAACAATGTAAGAGTAAGAACAAACGAGGAGTTAAAAATAAAATTGGGAAATGAAGATTTGTAGGGTTTATTAAGGCGCAGAAATTGTGCTAGCTGTTATGCGAAGGGAAAATAATGAAATAAGAAGAGCAGTATAATGTAGTGGAAGCCAGATAAGAAGAGAAAAGGAGACAATCTGAGAACGAGATGATGGGATTGTATATGGAAATGGAACTAAAGATCGAAATGTTGTGAGGAGAACATGGAGATCTGTAGTCAATCAAACAAAATTACTCAAAAACTTATAGCGGGAACGGTAACAATGAAAGAGTGATCCGCCTCGTGAAATGGATTGTGAAAACTCCCAGGGAGTGGTTATACTGCGTTAGGGATGGAAACCGATATTCATTCATTCAAGATGGGAGCAAGGAGGTTTCGAAAAGAAAGTTGGTAAAAGAAGAGGGAATTCGCGCTGGTGCGTGGAGCCAATTCACAATTTTGTTTGATTAAAAACAAAGTCTCAGGTTATCATTTAACAAGGTTAATGGATAACCTGAGATTGAACAACTGGGTCTAAGTGTAATAGCTATGTTTTTTACTTTGCACAAAGATGAGTTCAGAGCATTTCCTCGTGGCTCATAAAGTTGTGCGCAAAATGGTAAAGTTTCTTGGACAAAAAATTGTGTGGAGTAATACAGCTTAAACGCGAGAGAAAAAGGTTGAATGAGGAAATTTTTGATAAAACGGAAAGATGATAAAAGGAAACTGTTAAAGGTAGTGTTTAAGCGAAAGTTCGATAGCAAGAAAATGTAATTGAATATTATTTAAAGCTTCGTTGCAAGAACTTTTTCTTGTTAAATTAACATCAGATAAAATTGGAGATATCACAGCAAAAAGAATAGTTCGACTATTTTAAGAGTCATCACTTTCAACTTTTCCTACCAGTATTGGACAGAAACAAAGCCTCCTCAGGGACATCACAAAGGTAGTGGCTGCCAGGATGTGAGTCTAATTTTTAGTGAAAATACTGAAAAGACATAAATAGCTAAAATGGCTTTCAGCGTATAGAAATCGCGTCTAAGTGAAGTGAATTTCGTGTGGTAAAATAAGTTGAACCGGAATAAAATAATTTAGAAGAAAACGTTTGTGATAGTAAGAAGAACAGGTTAAATGTTACTGAATGTAGTCAGAAATATGATAAAGTAAATTAAAGAAGTAGAAGTTTAATAGGAATAAGGTTTTATGGGAGAAGCGACAAATATTATGAAAACATGATCGGATAGTACGGAATAATAAAAATTAATCTAGTTTTTGGCGGACAACTTAATAAATAAACTTAAATAATTAGACTAATATTTAAAATTAGTGTATAAGGTGGTAAATTTTGAATAAGGAATGGAAATTTACCTTTCAGGATCTTATTCAGATATCGTCTCTCTTCAGAATGTTCTGAATATTTTTTTATGAATTTTTTTATCATTTATGTTTTGATTCGGTCCTTTGTTTATCTTAAGGTTTTGTCTCTGGAGTACTGCGGTCCCCTAACATCCACCCGTAGTGCGCTTCTGAACCTTCACCATGCCATATACTCCCCATTACTGCTAAGGTTGAGCATAGGGATGTACAGTTTAACATCGTTTCCGAACAACTTATGTTGGGGCATTTCATAATTAAATTCCTAGGATACCTATACTAGGTCTAAGATTGGTTGCAGTGGCATATTCAATTTAGCTATATCTTACCTAATACTTTCACATCAACATTTGAGCGCTCGATATTTACACACAAAAATACGTTTTCAGCTAAATGATAAAACCTGAGATGTTCTATGATATAGATAACATTTCCTAGACATATAGGTAGACTGCGTGCGAAAGCTCAAAAGTTATACAATGCGCGAAGGGCGAAATACATACATATAAATGTTACGTGAAAACATTAGCTTGGAGCGAAAATTTAAAAAATGTGAATAAAAAAAGACGTAATTACTCGTTCTTGAAAATTAATATGAAAAAAATATCACTAGGCATGTAATTTAATAAAAAAAGTTATTGTTATTTATTTTATTTTGAAAGTAAACGAAAGTAAACATGCAACGAATGTTTTCTAGTTGGGCTTTTTAGTGTTTGAACGTGTTTTCGTTAATGCGCCGATGACAGTATAACTTTTGACCTTTCGGATCTACTCTACTATTATTTTTTATTATTTTCCATTTATTTATTTCAACTTTTAGTTTTTCATTTTAATAAAATTCCAGGATTTTTTCCGGAAACCCCGGATTAATAAAATATTTTGAAACAGCGTCAATCATTGAAAAGTAAATATGAAAAATAAGGAAAATCTCTCATTATCTACCATAAAATAGGTTACGAGAACTAACATTAAAAACCGAAAATTTGAATTCAAGAAAGAAAACTCTTTTAAAAACAACATAATAAGGTATTTTTAGTATGCATTTTTACACCTAAATAAAATATTTTCAACAAAAATGTACAAATACAGACCCAGAGGCAAAAGATATGTGGATCGACCCAGAAGAAGATTGAAGACTAGGAGCGACGCAACAAACAAGAATGTTTAAAGCGCGAAGATGATGATGTATACATTCTTGGGTCAAACCCAAAAAATTAATAAAATCTAGAATGAATGAAAAATTAAGAATTTAAAATTTAAAAAAATTTAAATATAATATTATATTATATCAGGCAAGCTCAATCAAAGAATAAAATATCATTTAAATAAAATGAATTTTAGTCACTTTTCACGTTTTAATCTCTTTATTTTGTTTCTTTGTTATTTTACCATTGTGTTCCATTACTTTTCATTAATTTTGAATTTATATTTTCTAACAAAATTTATTCTAATTTAATTTTACAGTTATCATATTTATGATGATGATATAATAATACCGAAACTTCCATACAAAAGCTATCCTTTTTACTCATCAATTTAATTTTTACCCCCCCCCCTCCTCTTTTTTACTTGTGTACATTTTTAAATAGTAGTCCGGAACTTGAAGAAAATTAGCAATTGAAATTATTTCGAGTTATTCATTAAAACTTTCATTCCATTGGGAATATACCCACTTTGACTCTCTGCAAAGTCTTCGCAATCTATTCTCCGATGTGAATCAGTCCTCATCTCACTCGTTTATTATATAACTAAAATCCACACCGAATAAGGGCTGCTAAGAAATACTATGAATTCCACGATTTGAACCTGGAATTTTCGCGGTCTTCACAGCAAACCACTGACTGCTGTGGTTATTTAATAAAAATTGTGAAGTTGTGAAGAAAAGTTAATAAAAGTTTTCAAAGAATAGGGGAAAGGTGTGTAAAATGGTCCCCATAAGCAATAAAAGCCTTGTAACATGACGCGTATTTTTCAAATTTTCCTTCTGCGCTTCATTTTGAACATAAAGGAATCTTTGAAGTAGTTGACTCCTGGGATGCAATTATTTTATAATTTTCTGCTTCTTATCAAAATCGACGTATTGATACTGATTACTTTGGTCTGTAATTCTGTTAGTTAGTCTATTATTGAAAAGTGCTGCTAAATTAATTATGTTTGCCAATATTCGCTTTACCCGCCTAGGACAATTTATACACTTGTCCCCTATTGTTTGATGTTTCGTTGAAGTGGAGCCTGCACTCTCAGAAATTTTGTAGAAGATCGATTTTTCTTTTAATGGGACTGTAATTTGGTATATTTATTTATATTTATTGTTGTGTATTGATTTATATTAATTTGTCCTTTTTGAGTATGTACTTTATTTTTATAATAATTTGTCGACCTTGTCTCTTTTAATGTATTTCGAGCTCTTTTGTGTTTTCAGTATTACTACTACTGTAAATAAATTATTATTATACATTATTTATTAGATTTAATAATTAATTTTTTATTTAAGGATAGAATGTTGTTGTTTACTGGTAATTGGATCTTCTTATAACTAAACAGAGCGGTAGTGGATATTTTAAGATCTACTGAAATAATTACTATTATTGTAGTTGTTTTATAGTTCAATAGCTAATTTAAAAAAATAACTAAAATAAATATTAAACAAATTGTTAATAAAATACTAATTTATGTAAATACTATGGTTAAAAATAATATCAAATATTCTTCTTACGTTAAGTCTGAAGACCTATTTTTTACTATTTTTTACAAATTCGCCATTGCCTTCCGAGGAGAGAGACACAGCTTCAGCAGTAGACACAATAGCTTGCTAATTAGGTTTGATGTGCCTCGGGGCCTGTTTTTTAATGTAATGGAAGCAAACATTAGAGAGGTTCAGAAACTACAAACGTCGATTCTAAACGTCGATTCTAAACGTCGACTTTTACATAAAAGTAGGCGTTAGGTCAATCTTTTCGTCACTTCTGAACGTGGGATTATGCTAGTTGATGTAATTATGGTAACGTATCATATTACCATACGAGATGGGAAAATTGACAAACCAACCGAAAGGATATTATTGATTTAATTGATACAGGAGAGAAAGCAGAAGAATTCATCTTATTCTACATAATATATCGACATCGGAAGACCCAAGGAGTTCAATTTAACTTAAGAGAATTCTGAAATTTGGACGTGTTTTGTTGAAAATATATACTAGCATACCCTACAGACTAAATGACTTAGTGAATATTTTTAACATCAGTTCCACACAGCTATCGATGATTGTTAAAGAGATGACAAAATTAATCTTTCCAATGCATGGAGACCTACTTACAAACCTCAATAGAAAGTGGTTAATAGTAAATTACTACAAAACATAACAGCCTACCCTCTGCGTCCGTCCACATTTGATGGCCCCTTTTAAAGGTTCTACTCTTTCTGCTCAGGAAAATTTGTTTAATTTTGAAATGAGTCAGGTGAGATAAGTTGTGGAATGAGGTTTTGGAAAAGTATTCGCCAATTTACCCCTTTTCTTCTTCTTCTTGTTGACGTACGTTCTTGTTGACGTACCAAACCATGTACTGAGATTTTTAATCCAAGATATCTTAGGCCGTCCTGGACTTCTTTTTCCAAATATCTTCCCTTGCAGAACCAACCGTGGAATGAACAAACTAAATTCATAATTAGAAGATATTTATTTATTTTTTATTGTGTTGATTTATTAATGCACTCATGATACCAATAATCTATTGCCAATTCAAATTTTGCCCTCTCTAGGATGAGCATTTGGTCTTTCTGTTCTAACTTCTTCTCTGCCAATTTATGATCACGGTCCAGCTTTTCATTTAGTAAGTAACTAGAAAGGTTCCTGCTTTGTCGATACCTCATAGGTATTTGAATTTTATCGTCAGACTATTTTTCTGGTACTTTTGATGTCGAGGGTCCTTCATCTGCAAGTAATAATTGAAAAACATCAAGAAACAAACATTTAGTTGCCTGAAATGGAATTCATTGCAGTCTGACGAACGTTTCTTTGTCATAGAAAGTTTAGTTTGTTGATCGGTTTCAAGTTTAAGCTGCTTAACTTCTTCAACAATCTGCTGTCGGATTCCAAACTCTTCTTCCGTTCCGAATTTTTTCAGATTTGCATTGTCTTCCTTTATATAAAAATGTATAATGTGATTGGCTCGTTCTCTACATGAACGGCCAGTAAAGCTCTTTGTGCCTAACGTGGTCCCGAATAAATTTTGACTATTCAATCTGCCTTCAATGCTGTCCTAGACTTTTAAGGGTGCGAATGAATGTATAAATATACGCTATACAGACCCTTCGAATTTCGCTATTCTAAGAAAAACTATATCATATATGACATTTAGCAAATCAGGTTACTGTAGAAAAAACTATGATCTGTGTTTCTAGAGATGAATTATTAAAATTGTGCCTAAAATTTAGCCATAAAAATAAAAACTGTAACCTAAAAAAAAATTCTACACCAAAATGTCTTTCTCTAGAAACACGAATATAATAGGTACTCGTGAAGTTTACAGATTATCAAATTAAATTGATAAAAGTTTATTTATATCAGTTATAATCAATCTACAGTTTCGTTTATCATTATTACCATTTTAGGCAGTTTTTGCGAAAAATAGTTCACGGTGTGTCATAGTGATGGCGTTGTACTCAGTCGAACTGGTCGGATCGGAATTTACATACATATTTTAACTATACATCTATTACTGAAATACCTACTTAAATACTGAAATAAAATTAATTCGTATTTGACTTTCGATTTCATTTATTAAATGTTCTATAATAAATTTATGCAAATTAATTAAGTGGCCGCAGACTTTTGCACAGTAGTGTACATTTTGGTGCGACATCTGTTTGAAATGAATATCACAAATGGATTTTTAAAATTATTCCAAAAGGTATGAAGCTGAAATAAATTTAATAATAACTGCGACAGTAGCGACGTTGGCGGCCATTTTACCAGGTGTTTGTCAATTCCCCACCTTAAATGCACTATCTTGTCGGTAAGGCACCTCAAGCAAAACCTTTCAGAGTGGTGCAGTATCTACTGAACTCATTTCGAAGTAGTCCTCATTTCTTCAAAATTAGAAAATTAAAAAATAGAAAATTGTATTATTGCAAATTCAGCCTACTAAGTCATTGTGGCCTGAAGTACTATTATTTATATGACACGCTGATTGAACCTGATTGAAAATTTTTACAGCAGCACTACACTTTTTGTTTTGGTGTTGTATTGTTGATTGTATTTAAAAATGTAAAGTTTATTAGTTTGTATACCTAATAAACTTATTTGTAGGTTACACCATCAGTTACCAACTTTTACCAATTTAACATTTCAAAAACTTTTAGAAAAGTACGCTTGCGCAATCTTAAGGAACACCACTGCAACCGATAAAACTGCACACTGCTGCACATGTGGTATACTGCGCACGCTGTTAAAAGCAGCTTAGTGTGAGTGCAAATTTTGTATGTTGCATTCGCAGTAAAAAATATTCATTTGGTTTAATATTTTGCTGCGACTACCGGTGCAGCTTTTATCACATTTAAATAAAATATAATTTTTTATTTTTTTATGCACCCTCCGATGTTGCTCGTAGGTTTTATCTTTGATTAAATCATCAATTTTTCCTGACCAATCCAATGTTTTAAATTTTATTTTGATTTTATTTGTTAATTTCATTGTCCAATAAATAATTTCCGTTTTAATTTTTTTCTTAAATTTCTTTGTCCAATCCAACAAAAAAAATCATTACAATTTTATCGCTGTTCAATCCAGTTACTTTTAATTTTTTTAATAATTGTTTTTTCAAAATTTAATTTTTTATTTCATTCGTGATTGAAAAGTAATTTTTTTAATTTGCTGATAAAACTGCACATGTGGTGTACTGCGCACCCTGTTAAAAGCAGCTTAGTGTGAGTGCAAATTTTATATGTTGCATTCGCAGATTAATTAACTGCAATTAAGCTGCCTACTGTAAGTTGATACCTAACTGATAAGCTACTCCGGGGGTGACATCATGCGCTGAGTAAACCTAATTGAGTAATGCACCTGACAAACCATGCTGACAAACCATATATTCTATTCGCAGTAAAAAATATTCATTTGGTTTAATATTTTGCTGCGACTACCGGTGCAGCTTTTTAATATACCTAGTCGTGCCATAAGTTCTGTCCCATATTAAAAACGCTGTATTTAAGTTGAAAAATAAAAAATTCCAAATTTTTTTAACGCATTTTATTAAGTATATTATAGACAACAAATAAAATTAAATTTACTCAAAATGCCCTCCTTTTGACTTCACACATTCCTTCAAACGGCGTGGCCAATCATCTATTGCGGCACGTACGACTTCAATATGTATCGATGCTGCTGCCTTCACTAAATCGCGTTTTAGTAGCTCGATATTTTTGTGGGGTTTACTACAAGCCATGTCTTCAAGCACAGACCACAACTTGTAATCCAGGGGATTTAAATCGCCTGAGGGCCAATCTTCAGCTCGAATGAAACCAGGTAGATTTTCTTCTAGCCACCGTTGGGTGGTTTTAGCTTTGTGCGCTGGTGCCAAGTCTTGTTGAAAAATCCAACGCTTACTATCAAACAAGGTGTCATTGAGTGGTTTTACCACATCATCTAACATTTTTTGGTACACAACTGCGGACGTTTTAAGGCCCTTTTCACAAAAATGTAATTGAGTTACCCTATCGTAAGATACTCCCCACCAAACCATTACAGAAGCTGGAAAATGACCTCGTTGAACCCTTGCAATTTTTTCTGACGCCTCTTTGGAACTGTGAGCATACACCCTATCATTTTGTTTATTATATTTTTCTTCTACCTTAAAAATTTTTTCGTCGGTAAACAAAATATTTCTGTGTTCATTGCTAGCGTGCCTCTGCAACAGAATTTTTGATCTTACGTGTCTAATTAGCTATAAAGTACTTTAGCGGTTGCAGTCGTTGCAATTTTGCAGCCGAAGGAAAAGTAGCTATGTGTGAGTAGGTTTGTATCTTTTGACGCAGCTTTTGCAGCCGTAGTTGCAAATGCTGCGTGCTGCAAGCTACTTTGACTCTGTGTGTGAGCCTGACATGCAGCTTTTGCAGCCACAGTAAAAAAAGTGCGCAGCAAAAGTAGCCTAGTCTGATCATAGCTTTACCTACGCTTTCACGTTTGTAAATTTTGAAATGTGGTAACTGAACCAAACACACTTGACGTGGACACGTGCACAAAAAAAAAGAAGGTGATGTTCACGTTTTCATCCTCTGTAGTGGGACCGACGGCTTTAGGTGTCCTCCGAAGCACGGAGGACACGTGGTCATGAAAATGAGACTCTACCCGGAGTTGAACCGGGTAACCTTGTATTAGCAGTTGATCGCGCTAACTACGAGGCCATGGCAGCCGTCATATAATGTAATATCTATTATTAAGTAATAAAACAAATTTAGACGAACTCAAAATCGAATTATCAAAAATAAAAAATAATAGCCCAAATTATTTGTTAGCGCAAAACATTTAAAACATTAGTTCGGATTTGTTTATAACTTTTCCTTTCAGTTCAATAATAACCGACGTAGACCTTCAAAGCAACCAAATTTGCCGACTTGATATCTGAAAATAATAAATTTAGTAATAATAAATTCAAATAAAAGCGGTTCTAACTTATTAAAGTTACTACACTAATAATTTTACATCAAAATTATGCTTTTAGTTTAAAAGGTAGAACCATTCGGTATTGCGAATTCTTCAGATTTCCGCCTTCCTTAATATAAAAAAGAAATCAATATTTCAGTCACCTTGTTGATTTATTTCTTTAACTTACATAAAATTTTTGGGTCAATCAAGAATCAACCTAAACCTTCAAAAGCCGTAAATTTTGTTATTTTGGAAATTTTCTTAAACATGAATTTTTAAAGAGAATCGTAAAACTCGCTCACAAATTGCGAAATAAAATTTATACAACCTTCTCGTTTATTAATTGAAAACCACATTGATACTGTATGTGGCTACAGGATTACGAAACATTTTCTAATTATTATAAATATTTAAAACACATAATAAAATTTGTTACATATTAATTAATTTATGAGTTAAAATCAATTTGTATATAAGATAACTTTCTGGTGGTAATAACGATAGTAAGTTTGAAGAGATATTTTTGAAATTAAAATTAAATTTAAGCAAATATTTTATGTTAGGAAATACCGAAAGTTTGAAACTACTAACTGAAAGGGCAACAATTATAGTAATAAAATTATAGTAAGATTACAAAGTTAACGATGTATAATATACATACAACTTGAATTATGTTTATTACTTTTTAAGGTAACTTATAAAGAAGGTATATTTACAACAAAACTTCATAGTTAATGCATTTAGGTAAAACGAAGGGAAACGTAGTTGCCAATCTAGCTAACGCAATTAAGAAATTGCTTTGCTCCGGTAAAATATTTAATTTTGTTCCGACACTAAGGCTAATGCAATGAATGTCGGAAAATAAGCTTAAAACTATTATTTATTTTAAATTGCCTTTTCAAATTCTTTCTCTGAATTAAAAATTATATATTTAACCCAATCTCTTACAAAATATGTATAAAAGAAGTTAAAACGCAATAAATTAATTTTCTCTACACAAAATTTAATCAAAAGTTGAATCGTAATAAAATAATGTTTGTAAATAATTACATGCACTGTTTATTATTGAAATCGTTGTTTTAATTAACAGAAAATAAGTGTAAACTTTGAAACGAGAGATAAAAACGTCGGAAAATGATTTGTTTTGTCAAATAAATTAAAATGTCAAAGAATAATAAAGTTGATTTAATTTATAAAATGAATTATGCTAAAGGATATGAAAAGAAACGTTAGAAAGTTTACTTCAATAATCGAGTACTTCACTTCTCTGAGTCAAAACTTGTGTAAAACTCCAATAAGTAAAGTTAAATGTTGGATACGTTTCGCTGTCGAATTTTGAAAACTTTTCAAATAAGCATTACAAACCTGAAAAATAATGCTCTACATCTTATTTTACGCAATTAGATATCGTGATACTGTGTACGAGTTATTCGCCGCTGTAATTTGGCAACAAGTCTAGGGCCATTTTAATGGAGAATAAGCTTTCAATGAATTATGCTTAAATAGATAAATCACGACTAAAGATGTTCTATAATGGGCTATTAATTTAATTAAATTTTACAATTCATTATGAAATATGAATTTATTTTAAATTTTACAAATTAATTTACGATCTAAGAAGTTTAATAATGGTAGAATGGAAAATTTAATATTTTTTTCACTTAACAAATGGATAAGTCGACTTCTTCTTATAAGTGACCACCAAATATATTTCTTTAGTTTATGGCTCACAACCAATTGTTGTACATCTCCATTTTAGCAGACTACGATGTATTGCTCTTCAGATCATCCCAATCTCAGAATGAATTTCCAGATTATGGTTGTGAAGAACTACTAATTTAAGAAATATTGCCCAATAAAAATTGCAACAAATTGAAAACCCAACAACATTCAGTTAGCGTCGAAAATGCACTGGGAAGATAAAGATCAAACTTAAACTTTGCATTTTAAAACAATATTAGTAGAGTCGATAACAATTTTTAATTACCATATTTTCATGTTTTCTGAAAGTACACAGAATTGTAATAACTGTATTTTCTATTGTAAAATTTTTGAAAAAAACTCGACACAATCTAAATTAACTTTTAATTAAAAGAAGTATAAACTTATTTGTAATAAAAACTAAGCTAATCTGCATTGTTAACAACTAAAAATTTTAATTTAAAAGTTTCTGTTTGTTTGATAATTAATGCAATAGTATACAGTAACCTATATTATTTATTAAGTCATAAAACGTGTAATAGTGAAAACTTTTAAAATTACATTTGAATAGAAAGAAAGCAGATTTACCTAACACAGAAAAATGGTCGACTGAAATTTTGGTCGGTATTCCTGCAAACACACGGTAATGAATCTTTATCGCCTGCGAAAAACGTAACTATTCCTGTTCCAGCCTCGAAATTGCTTTCTGGGAAGATTTGTGCAGAGCTGAAAACAAAGCTGGGTGTAATTTACGGAAATTGGTGCTCGGTTGGCAAATGTTAGGGGTGCGTACTTTGTATTCACCTAGACTTTATATGCCTTATTAGTGTGTGTAGAGACGATTGTTAAATTTTAAGTATTCATTCCTTTGTGATTATTCAGATACCTGTACAAAATTGTCTTATTTTTAAGACTGATTTATTTGTTAGCGCTTCTAATAGATTTCTGAAATACGAGAATTAGTTTTATCTGCTTGCAAGTTGCTATTGAACAAGTAAAGTAATTAATATTATCACATTGATTAATTTTATCACCTTCGCTTATGGTTGGACTTCCGTTTTTTGTTAATAAAATTATTATTATCTAAACAAATATTGCCAATATTACGATTATAATTATTATTATATTCAAAACTCTTCCATTAATACGATATAATCATTACAATATCATACAAATTAATACTTATTATAGAGAAAAAAGCCACAATGAAATTATAATAAATCTTGAACAAACTTTCTCAATTTACATTGACTAAGTTCGTCTAGAAACTTTTCTTACAACTTAAAATTGTAAAAGAAGGGAGCACTAGAAAATATCATATAACTTACTTTTTTATCATTTTACTTTCCTTAAGTTGGACATTTTTTGTGGTTAATCAAACACAATTATATTATAAATTTCTTTATTAAATAAATTTTTATTGGTCTGTTTCAACTAAAGCACTTTTCGTTATAATCAGGTAGAAGTTTGCTTAGGGTTGTCGATTTAGTATTGTGGTTAAAGTTTCTACAAGACGATGAAATAGGTTTAAATACTTCGAGCAAAATATATAAATTATTGGGGGTTTCAAAAACAAACGGGTAACTTCCTGCAGGAATATGCTAACATTACTTGGCTCGCAGTTTCGAATTTAAAAAAAGTCATCGTCGGATGCAAAATAGTTACGATAGTAAAAACATAAAATTAACTTATAATCAACACTATAATACGATAAATAAAAGCAAAATCAATTGCGATTTGAATTACTGTATTATGTAATTTTTTTAGTAATGGTTTATTTCTATATACTTGTTTGTATTATTTAACAACTATACAAACGTAAAATAATGTTTTGTATTCGATGATGAATTTTAATACCCGAAACTACACTGAAAGAAAGGACTATGCATTTATGTATAAAATTACAAAATCTATTATTGGTTATTTAATGCCAAACACCAAAATAGCTAAAAATTAGATGAACGGAATAATAAATATTTCATACATATTATAATATTTATTACACGATGCATGCAATTTTGATATTTTGGTGTTTAACATTAAATCATCCATAATTTTACATAATTTTTTTCAGTGGGGTCAAAAAATCATGTGATTAGTGACCGAATTGTAACTGCATAAGGGTCTAATATAATATGTATTAATTTAGAATCCCCCCATTTTCATTCAGGTTTTTTTTCCATATTTTCATTTCAATGTTTTTGAAATGTCTCTTAATAAACGTTAAAATTTTAAATTTTAAATAAGAAAATGCCCGATTTCAAACTGAAAGCTTGGTTTTTTATATCTCGGATACTTAATCACAGGCTTCCTCATCATTTCGTCTAATTGGTTACAGTAGACATCCGCCGTAATCGATTATCCAGGTATCACGAAACTGTAGTGGAAAACACCAGCGCTGGAACACCAAACAGACACCATTAACTTTTTTTGATGAATATTCGGTTTCTGGGACTTCATCTTTATCCAACCATTGCATTGTGACAAACGCTCACGATTGTCGAAAATAATCCATTTTTCATCACACGTAACTATACGGTGTAAAAATGGTTCGGCGTTATGTTGCGACAGCAAAGAAAGGCAAGTATCGAAACGATTCCTCTTCTGACGTTCTGATGCTCGTTTAATTTTCTTCTTCACCTTCCAGATTTGTTTGGAATGGTGTAATTCGAAATTAATAGTCGAAAATAACGCGGCTTTTTGACTTATTCACATTTTCTAAAAAGTAATCTGCAAAGGGCAATTCGACTGAAATCACAAATCAAATCGTGCACCTGAAGGGCTGATGACGATAAAAATAAATAAAGAACTGTCAAAGTGGAATATCGCGGATATCGAGTATCAAACTTAATACTTGAGGTAATCAGACAGTTCATACTTGATGACCAATAGTAATTATGCAATACAAAAAAGTCAATGGTCATAAGCATCTTCAGAATCAGTATAAAATGAAAAACTAGCAAGAAAACGACAGTGCTCAAAAATTAATAATCAACGCTTAATAAACAGCATCGCGTCGGTCCTAATTTATTAAAATAATATCTACATAATATAATTTAATCAAAAATTCAATATTCTTATTGAATATTTTACAGAATGACCAAGCAAATAGTCGGGTCTAGCCAAATGACGAGTTGCAAATTACGTAAAGAATTATTCTTGGGCAAGCCACGTATGCAACTTTTTCTCCAGGACAGAACCATAATATCGGAAATAAAAAGAAAACAAACTGCACCATTACAATAAAATTAAAAAAGGATACTTTTACAGAAATGAATTGCGTTATTATAATTTTAAATATCTGGAAACACTCGTCACCCTAGTCAAAATTAATCAAACCGATATGATCGTTCTTCTTCTTGATTGCAAGAACAAACAAAATAAGTATCTATCGACGGCAACACCGGATGAGTTAATTCTCCACAAAAAGTTTGTACAAATATACCTATTTTAAAATATGGTGGACGTCTCAACATGAAAAGCGTTAACTTGGAAGGAAAACATGTTTAATTAATCAATATTTGTGCATTTGACAGCATTTTTCAGATTTATTTAGGGATGTGCTTTGATGAAGTTCACGTTCAAGATTTGATAATCGAAAGTCGTCCATTTGGACGACAATGAATCAGTTTCAGGAAGGGCTGTGGTACTTCCATTACTTACACGTATAATATACTAGATTAAAAGTAAAATGCTAGCCCACTTTTATTTGATAATCAGTGGTTTTCATTTTTTGGGCCGGCGATTGGGGAGGCGACTTTTCGTAGATTACAAAATGTTTGACATTAAATTAATTATAAATAAAATAATAAGATTGTATTTTGTTGTACCAAGATTGTGCGAATTTTAAAATAAATTTTCCATTTTTAATATTCACAAAAAAACAATAACAACTGGTTTTCACTTTAAGTCCCATTTTTAAAATAATCAAATTTCTTTGGTTTAGTGTATTGTGCTACTTGTTTTGAACATTGTTCCAGAGTTTCAGTTTAAAATTGCGAACGGAATTCTGGCAAATCGAAAAAAGAACAATTTGATGATAGCCCCCTATTTTCGAAAAATTTGATGTTTTTTATGCAATAGATTGTTCTATTCCGTCCAATTATAAGAAAATAGAAATTAGTAATTTCCTGATAACCCCCCACTTTCGAAAAATAAAAATATATTTTGCTCCAATTGATTGTACTACAATTTCAGTTTGATATTACGTTTAGATTTCGAGAAAATTGAAAGAAATGATTTCAGTAATATTCCACATTTTCATTATTATCAAATTATTACTTTATTATTATAAACGAATTACGACCACATGCATAAATCACAAAGAGACCTTTGTTTTGTTGTGCCTATGTACCTGCTCTGCATACGTACACATGGTTTACTGTTTAGGTACTTATTATAATAATTATGCTCATCATAAAATTACTTTCAAAAGCAGAAACGAACTGGTCATAACATAAAAAAAACTTTTAACTCCGGAAAAACGGCACATTAAACCTCTAATGTCAATTAATTTTTTAAGAGCAGAGCTACAAGACTCAGAATATTCCCATACCCTAAGCTTTAGGTGTCAAGTCTATGTCCAGGAAAGCGGAGATAACCAAATTCCAATCGCTATTATCATCAAATTCAATAATAATGAGTGCAAAGTATGCATGATGGCAAGTGATATACAAACATGCTCGAAATGCAAAACTTCCGGACATGAATTGTACATTAAATGAAATAGTTAAAGCTACTGAATCCGGAACTACCCCTGGCATTCTATAAGTATGAAACCAACCCGAAATAATAAATGTGAACCAAATAAATGTTCAGACTCGTATAATGATGCAAAATACTCAACAAATTAAAAACACTACCCCAAAACGACCATACAAAAAATTAACCCCTTTACCAACCCTTGAAATACAACATACTGAAATACCCATAGCACAAACATCAAATCCAGTCCATAAAAATGTAATAATCATAGAAAAAAATTAAGAAACCAAAGATAATAGAAGACTAAGCATTAGACATAATATACGCAGAACTTCACCCTAAAATATCACTAAAAATAGACAACCACCAAACTGCAGATATCATTATTGAACTACAAACAATAAAAGAACACTTTGTCCCCTTCGGAGATAATCCACTTTTGCCACCTTTTTTTCCAATCCTCAAAACCCTTCTCGAACTCCTCTTTTGCTATGGCGTTGAGCTCTTCCCGCGATTTTTGTTTTATCATCTCTATGGTGTCGAAACGTCATCCTTACAATGTTCCTTTTATTTTTGGAAAAAGAAAAATATCGCATGGAGCCAAATCAGGCGAATACGGAGGCTGTTGCAACACGATGGTTCCGTTTTTGATAAAAAATGAATGAATTAATAGCAAAGCGTGAGTTGGTGTGTTATCGTGGTGCAAAATCCATGAATGTCGACCCATAATTCTGGTCTTTTTTGACGAATTTTCTCACGCAATTGGCGTAAAACTTCAAGGTAATTCTCCGTAAAAAAGGTAAGTATTACACTTAAAACCATTTTTAGCACAGAATTTAATGCAAATTCTTTCATTTATTTATGAACGTGGTAGAATTTATAAGGTAACATTTTTAATTGTATTTGGGTTTTATTTCTTTGTAAATATTTAAGCATTTAACATTTACTGCGATTTGGACTTATTTTGAAACCCACGGGCTCATTTTAGCTCAGTCCCTTCGGAAATCCACCTTAATTACATTATGGCC
The DNA here is from genome assembly GCA_932274525.1 of Podabrus alpinus. Lineage (NCBI taxonomy): Eukaryota > Metazoa > Arthropoda > Insecta > Coleoptera > Cantharidae > Podabrus > Podabrus alpinus. Next base: position 29,667,870 of record OW026451.1, read on the forward strand.
AGTCCACCAATGCTTTTGAAAGTAATTTTAATATAAAATTGAAAAATGTGAAATGTAAAGCCAAATCTACTAATTACATTATGGCCAGTCCACCAATGCTTTTGAAAGTAATTTTAATATAAAATTGAAAAATGTGAAATGTAAAGCCAAATCTACTAATTAATTATTTGCCATACCCATCAGAACTTAAAGAATATTGCTTGATTTATGCACAATCACTACAGGAAAACCCTATTGAAAATTACTTTTACTTCTCCAAAACCATGGTACCTCATAACTGTCAAAACTGTCACCACAAATACATTAAAATTGGATAGAACGGCAAAATTCTTGATAATTCGCTGTGGTAGTTCGATACTGTAACAAGTAGAAAAGTAGTACTTTTGAGATATTCCACTTTTAAAGTTTAGAATAGCGATATATATGTACAATGCAATGTTATACAAAAACTGCGAATAAATTTGACATAAATTCATTTTATTTTGTATTGTCGCAGTATTGCACTGCTAAAAGTAGATATAAGGAATCAAAAACAACAATAATTAGAAAAATTCATTTTTTTGACTTGTTACAGTATCGAACTACCACAGCGAATTAAAAAATAGAAGATTCCCAGAGAATTCACACAATAATTCCCGATCGATTAACTCCACGTGTAATACTCGTATGCTATACTATAATAGTATAGTGTATTAATATAATAAATATGTACAAAAATACAAAAAGCTAAAGTAACTATTAAATCTATACAATTTTGTAGGTACATGTAGAAAAGTAAATTAATATTCTAAGTAGCTATATTTTTATGATTAATGTGTTTATAAATAAAAAATACATGAATAACTAAAAGCTTTTCATTTAATTCAAATAGAATATTATTGATTGCTTTTTAGCAATTCAAAATTATAATTTCGCCCACTATATATCTTCGATGTAGGTACTGTACTACATAATTATTATCTCATACTGGGCATAAAAACAAGAAAATATAAAACTTGGTAACTGGCATTGTTATACCATACAAAAAGATTACAATATTTATGACTTCTTTCAAAAGTGCCATATTTGGTAATTAGTAGTTTCCTTGAAAATTAAAAAGTGTGTAGGTATACTTTTATTACTTAATTTGATTTCGTACATCAACGTTAAAAGCAAATTAATATAAGAATTTTAGTAGTATACAATGTTAAACTAAAGTGACATCAACTTCCTGTAGAAATAATATACTCAAATGACAGTAACCTACGCAAATTTAAATCAGAATTTAGTGCAACTTGCGTAATTTTAAATACGAATTGTATAATTTTTACTTTATAATAGCAATTTCATCCTATAAGAGCAAATTTCATTAATAAAATTAAATATTATCCAGAAAGAAAATAATATAGTAAAACTATGTAATTTTGTAAAATGTAATTTTCATATTTGAATTTTAAAAATAGATTACTGGAAATTATACCCGGTTTTGTCCGGTTTAAATTCGATTTTCGAAGCACAAATCATCACTAATTTATTTACAGAAAATATTTTTAATTCATAGAAATTAATTTATAAAAAATGATTTAATAATAATAATAATAATAATAGTTTATTAATGCTAATATAAAATATTTACAAGTTTAAAAGAAGAATATGTTGCATTAAAAGGTATATGTTCAGCAAAGCTGTTTTTCAACATAATTCATTCGAACTCCGTAATAGTTTACATAATTGTATTTACTATAAATATGTATACAGTAAGTGTTAAAAGTATTCATCACCTAACATATTTTGAATTAAAAACGATACACTTTTTAAAAAAATAAAAAAATGCAATTGAAACTATAAACCCATCTGTATATGATTTAACGTTTTCTATTTAAAAAATTTAAAACAAATTCTCTTAAAAAATAAAATAAGAAGATAACATACTTTTCCACATGTAAAAATTATTCGACATCACATAATTTGAGAAAAAAGCAACGAGTGCTTATCATTAAAAATTTAACACTTTCTGTAAGCTAATATTATGTAGATATGATTGTAAGTACCTACTTTAAGATGTAATTTTTTTATTGTAATATGCATATTTTAAAGAAAAGGGGCGAAAAATTGTTGTAAATTGTTGTAAATTTACATAATAAATTAAAATCGGCCAAAACCATATCGGAAATAATTAACAGACCACGTATAACAGTGCAGACAATTATGGAAAAGTATTCTCTCACAAAAAGTTTTAAAATAAGCATTGTAGATGATCTTCTCAAAAGCTAAGTTGATAGAAATTCTCATTCAATTATTATAAAATTAAAAATACCGTAAATTTAATTGCGTGAAAATGGCACCTGAACTGAAAACACATTAAGGACCAATATACGAGTATATACGAGCTAGCACTGTGCTTAATTTTTACAAAAATTACGATTTTATTGCAAAATTACCTGTGGAAAATATTTTATGAATGATAGCAATAGAATCGAAATAGAATAAACAGATTTAAATTTACAAAACAATGTAAGAATTCGACGAAAAACTATGGAATCGGATGATACTTAACGAATTAGTAAAAATTTAATACTTTTGGTTCAGATGGCAGGTCATTTGTGTGGAAAAGCAAAAAATTACAAAGCTAAATCAAGAATTTTTATTAATATATTAAATTAATATACCCTTAATACATTAAAACAGAAGTTAGGGGTGGTGGCATCCATTCGGGTGAAGATAAGTTATGAACATTACCGCTGAAATATTAAATAAAAAACTAAAATCGACTGAATACTTTGAAGTTAACGTTTCCACACACTGTACGATATAGGCTGTTAATAAATTTATTTCTCCTAACAAATCCATTAGAATTCAAGCTGAAATTCCAAAAATTACCTATAGTATACAATACACATTTACAACCGCAAAGATTTAATTTCAATTCTTTACAACTCGTATTATTTACTTATCAAGTATAAAGTAAAGTGTACATAGTATACCATGTTTAAATAGGATCTGCGGCCTGCGGTTGAATTGATCTGAACTAAGTATAGTAAATTACAAAATATCCAACAACAAAATTTACTAAAAGTAATGATTGACCCCAAACATGCAACATTTTCTTTAAATCTCTTCAAAGATGTTATTGTAAGTTTTTCAGTTTCTTTCTCTCCAATCCCTGATTGGATCATGTGGCAAGTTTGATTTTAATTTAACTTTTTATTTATTTTATTTCAATTTTCAATTATTTCGGCTTCCGCTTAAAAAAATTCAATTCGAACCGGGTGTCTACTTTGTTTAAGTTTTAAATCAAAAATTAAATTATATGTGTAGAGATAAGACTGCAAATTAATTAAATAGATAATTGTTAACCACTAATCACAGATTTGAATATTGCTAACCGGTTTCGTGTATTGTCACATCATCAAAGTAAGCCATAAAAATGCAAGAATATTTTAAAATATACGAACAAGTAGATCCTTATACGTACGTCAATATTATATAAAACTATTATAATAATAATTATTCCAAACCGGTTAGCAATAAAATATTCCAATCTGCGAGTAGTTTTAATTGAACTAAATTATAAAAAAGGAAATATTTTTTAAATATTATTTGAAAATTAAAGACATTCTTGTGACTGGTTTGTTATGGAGTACTATGGTTCCTCAGCTCCATATAGCAAGCCGCCACTGATTAAAATAATTCCTGATTCAATATTATTATGAATTATTATATAATATTAAATTTTTTTAATTTACAATGTAATTAATTAACTAAAACATATAAAATAATGAATCCAACCCGTCAATTTTTCCCACAGTCCCCAAAACACTAGCAGCGTTTCCTCGCTGTATGGCAATGCTAATATGTTGCTGCAGGTACTTTGTTGCTTGAGGGACACCAGACTTTTCTTTTATAATATTACCCAGCTCTTTAATTAAAGATTTGGCATCTGAACCCCATGTTCCAAATGTTTCCACGGCAAAAGGTAAAAATTCATAGCTTTCTTTAATTTCGATGTACTTTGAATTTTTCATACGTTCGGCCGTAGTGGCGGCAGTTCCGGGTTGTAAACAACTATTTTTCAAATGTGTTGCGGCAACAGTATCCACACATGTGACATCCCATACTAGAGAACGGCCTTTCTTCCAAGGTATAATTGTGATACCATCTGGTCGTTTACCATCACTTCGAAATAATCCACAAGGTTCCAGTATGGAAGGAATGTTGGCTGACACAAAAGCACATTTCAAAATATCGTTTATCGCACTATGTCGCGAGAATCTGCCATAGCTTTTAGAACATGATAGACCATGATGTCCCAACCGATCTACAAGTTTTCCACAAATACACACATGGGGCTGGCAAATCACTGAACCAATTATTAAAGACACGGCGATTTGTAAAACATGTTTGTCTAAAAGGGTCCCTAGATTTGTAGAAGGCAAAGCATCTAACCACGCACCAGATTCACGTTCAGACGTAGCAAGTAAAATGGCTCTGTGTGGTGATTCAAGAGTAGATAAAAGTTCTTATAGTTAGTTTTTCCCAGTTGTGTAAGCAATTGGGTGTTTCCAACAATTTTTTTTATCAAGTGGGAAAATTACTGATCAGTATTCTAAACATTTACGCCGTAATTGGTGGTAAAAATAATTTGTAATACACGGAGACAAATTTAATGTTGCATTTAATTGGACATTGATTCTTGATTTATTTATTCGCTTTATTACGTCACAAACGTTTCGGCTAGTGTTTGTTTTTTATCGCAATTATCAAATTTCACAGGTAATTTTAAAGCGTTTCCAATCTGAAATTATTAACAAAATTATTCAAAGGCGTATCCATAAATATTTTCATGTCTTGCTGAAAAAATTTGCTGATCTAAAAGTCGTGAGTTAAAACACTCAGGAGCTAAAACACGAGCTAGCACGTTAATCAGTATAAGTAGTAGACTATTTGTAAGCATTGTCTGAAAAGATTAATAAAAAAAAATGTTTGTTCTGAATTTATCATGTGGGTCGTATGGGATATTCCCAATAATAACATTTTCTGTAATTGAGTTAAAATGTCGGAAATTAAACTGATTATTATACTTACTATAATTATAAATAACCTACTCAATGGCTTTAGTTATAAATTAATTCATTGTCTTATAATTATGCAGTTCTACCTAAAGTATAGTATACAACTGTTCAAAGATTTTGTTAATGTAATTTATTATATTGACTGGTCTGAACTCTTCTGCATTCTTAAAATTACTTACCTTCATTAACAGTACAATAGTTTTAATATATCATGTACCATACCCGTTTCTAATAATAAACAGTTTAGTGTAATGGCTGGTTAATTTCTCCCCACGATATCTTTTATAAGGCCTAAATAAATACCATCGAGACTTGATTTATTATTCATCTCGATAATTACTTGATAAAGTTCATCTTGATTTAACAACTGAAAATCAGATAACCTTTTGCTATTGTCGATTTCCAATAATTGTACCTGACCCTTTGATATTGCATGAGCAATATTTGCTATGTAATACGCTATCAGTGAAGTAGGAATTAAATTTTTCTGCTATTTCATCCTTTTTTGATAGGATGTTAACAATGCTACCACAAAAGTAAATATTTTTAGAGTTTGTTTAACATTCCTCTTTCTTTCTGTAAATAAGATTTCAGTATTTCGGTTGGGTTTGTGTAATATGTGCAACTCTTCAGTAATCTAATTTTTATTGTGATCTTTTTTTTATTATAGTGATATAATCCTGGATCTAGATCTGTTTTTAGAGAAAAAGTTGAGTACAGAGATTTTTATTTCAGAAATTCTTAGTAGGTATCCTAGTAAATATTTTTCACTTAGGTGGACACTCGCACCTAGTACATTTTCCCACTATGGCGTCATCAAATTTTATTTGTTAATATTTAACCAGTTTGCAGTTTAAAGTGTTTAAAAATTATTAAATTTCTTGTTAAAAATTGAGAATGATAAATTTAGTAATAATCGGGATTTTCGAAGCCCTTGGACTGAAAGTAAAATAATTGATGTTTATTCAATATAGACCCAAACTATATTAACGAAGTTGATAACATTGAAAGAGAAGGTTTGAGTGTCAGTTACAATGAAATTATTTGTCAACACCAATATCTTACATAGTATGCTATTAAACAGTCCCTTAATGAAGTTCCGATTCCCAGTAATTTCAAAGGCGATTTATTTACGATTGGCGCATTAGACAACTTTGACCATGCGGAATATATTTTTTATCTGATGGTATAGGAGAAATTCTCTCGATACTGTATATGTACGTTGGGAAGACAAACCAATAGATATACCAGTTAAATAAGCATGCTTATCGAGGGTTGGTATCGCAGGAGCTATTAAAGCAATTCAAGGGCTTCTTTCATGCCAAAAGCTGCAACCTTACTTGAGCCCAGCGCCTTAATCTATTACCAAATGATTATGAAATTTCGTCATATTTAATTACGATGAATAAGGATGATAAGAAGCAACATGAAGATAGCACCATGTTATGGCAGTTTTCAAGAATTGCACGTACTCTTCTGGATAGTCCGATATTTCGAATCGCGAAGAAAATCTTAAACAGCTTATTACAGCATGGAATACTTTCAATGCACTTTGTTCAAATCAGTATCTGCAAGAGAAACAAGTTGGATTGGTACCAGCATGCGACTGTTTACACAGTACTGTTGAATTTCAACAGCATTATAGACCATCTGGGCTAATTCTCAATCACTTGACTCACTTGACAATCAACTATTACTTTTTTTTATAAAACTACGTAATCAGTATTTTGTATTTTTGTAATGTGAAAATAAAACAGGCAAAATGTGACAACACACTGTTGGCATTTAATTTCGACTTACAAGCAGTTTTAAGTACCCCAAAAGGAGCTCAGGGCTCATTTTTTTATATAAGGTTGTTGGCAGTATACAATTTAATGGTCAATAATTTGGGCGATGCTTCAGTGAAGTGTTTTCTTTGGGATGAGACTGAAAGAAGAAGAGGTAGTGTGGAAATTTCAACCAATATTTACGCTTACCTTATGAAGTATACTAATGTCGAAATCGTAATGATGATATCAGTTGGTTGTGACGGTCAACAAAAAAATTCAAATTGTGTATGTATGTATGTGTCTGGAAGCCATCAAAGAGCATCCGAAAACTGAACAAATCGACCATATTTATTTTGAATCAGGGCACAGTTTAATGAAATGTGACTCTATTGACAAAAATATATTTACAGCTTCAAAGAAACTCCCAGTATGCACTCCTGAAGGGTGGGTACAACAAATTAGAAATGCACCCAAAAAGCCAGCGCCTTATAATGTTTCTCCATTGATACACGACGATTTTATTGATTTTAATCCAAACAAACACAACTTTGTGGATGAGGTAAAAATTCGTTGCCTTTCAGAAAAATAGTGTGGTTTCGATACACAAAGGATGAACCAGGTGTGGTTTCAATTAAGACAGCGTACGAAGATACTACTTTTCAAAAATTCGTTGTAAAGCTTTGGAACGGTCGTCCATCAAAGTATCAACCAGTGAAGCCTTACATAAAAAGATATTGTATTTCTGATGCCAAATGTAAGGATTTCAAGAAACTTGGCGATGATTTGGAAATTCTAAAGGCATACCACGAGTTTTATGTAAAACTTCCATGCTCAGAGAAGGTGTAGAGATGCTTTTTTTGCATTTTGCATTGCAGAAAAATTTTTGCATTGAGAAAATTTTATAAAACTGCTTTAACTTTTAAGAAATTTGATCATATTTATCATGTTGATCGTGTCAACTATAAACGATAGTCTTCTTTATATCTGGAAAAAATGACGGGCATGACATGACCATAAATTCTCAGCGGTTGCTGTGGATATGGCATTGGAGCAAACTATTAATCGTTCTCAAAAGAGCTAATCTGTGGTATCATAGGGCATACTAAATAAAAAGAGTTTGTAGCAGAATGAAACCCAAAGCTTAGAGGAAAAGGTCCACTCAATGTTTCCATATATATTTTACAAACAAGTAACCCGCTTGAAATGTTTTCTAATGAACAAAAACGTTATTTTCAGGAGATACAAAGAAAACGATTTTGAATATAATTATTAAAATCGCCAATGATTTCCATTCTTCACTGCGTAGAATACAGTTTCAAGACAAAAAATAAGAATCTCAAGTATACCCACAAAGTCTTGCTGCCAGGATTTGATAGATGCATGTGAATTTGATCTTGAAGTGAGAGAAAATGGTATGATGACGAAACTAATTGAAAGAAATACCCCGATGAGTTTATTGAAAGAATGGGACATACTATCGTCAAAAATGTGCTAAATCCTCATGCATTTGCAGGGAAAGTGAATTAGCCTGTACTTCTTTCTGTAAGTGTAAGGGTGGCTTGCACCAACATCTATGTTAAATACTTAATGTATATATTTCCATAGATGCAATTCTTGAAACAGTTAAATAACTGTTTTTAAAATAACTTTTTAAATAAAATCTGAACATGTACATAATTTAACACCACGGTTTATAAAATTACTTTTTATTGTTTATATTATTTATAATAGTTATTTTAAGTTAATACATAATTATGTATAATAAACCTTTGTCATGATATTGTCATTATTACCTCATATCTCTAGCAGTAGTATTGAATTTGTTGCAAAATATATCACATTAAATGAAACTTCCGATGAACTTCTTTGTAGCATTAATAAATATGTAAATAAGGATAAAAATTTAAACAAAAAAGCAGTTAGCAAAACATTGCTTCGCACATTGTAAATAATATATACAATATATTGATTCATGAAAATTGGTCAAGTATTAACAGAGACATGCATAATTTTGTGATAAAGCGTCCGCCATATTTGCTGACGCTATAGCAGGAAAATGGGCTACTGTGCAGTTGTTCTGACCACTCTAAACAAATTTTCTTCAGCTACACACTAAAGAACACAGTTAATATAGCAAATTGTAAAAATATTAACCGAGAATTTATTATCAAAATTTTGAAATAATCGATTTTGAAGTTAGAAAATTTTACGAGATTCAGTGGTAAAATTAACGAGATTCCCGCGCGTCTCTCATTCTGTTGACGGTCCGTGCAGAATGAATGACTCTAACGCAAACGGCCTTTCTGCCAAACGAAACGAACTTCTCGCGTTCGCGTACGCTCACGACCTTGACGTAATCATGGTCTATGAAACCCACTTCAGAGCCGGCCAACTGGTAAAACTCCCTTGCTATTCACTATATGGTAAAACTCCCTTGCTATTCACTATACAGGAATGATCGCGACGGACGCGGCGGCGGAACCGCAATCTACGTAAAAACGTCCATTGAACACATAGTAATACTGACCCCCGATCTAGAGAACCTTGAAGTCACCACGGTGAGCATCCACACCGCACATCACGGTTCTCCGTTTACAATCGCCCCCAGAAACGCATCCTTAAAGAGGACCTAGAAACCCTCCTTGAAGGCCCCGACGCGAAGATCATCGCCGGCGATTTCAATGCTAAACACTCCAACTGGTTGTGTAGAAACACAAATCACGTAGGACGTGACCTACTTTCACTAGAAAACGAGCTGGACTTCGCGATCATCGCTCCCACCTCCCCCACTCACTACTCTCACGCAGGTACGCCGTCCATCCTGGACATAGCCATTTTCAAAGACGTACAACTCCAATATGACATCTCCACCAGCGAAGAGCTAAATTCGGACCACTTCCCGGTCCTACTGACACTTGGACCGCTGTTACCCCCAAAGGGCCCTCCCACGCGAACGATAACAGACTGGCCTTCTTTCAAAGACACTCTTTCAGAAAATCTTGGACAAATCCCTTTCTTTGAGTCCCCCACTGACCTAGACCAATTCATTGCCAATTTCCAAGAAAATATCAAAAAATCCGTGGATGAAGTTTCATTCGAAGTCAACATCACAGACGTCAGAGACAAACTCACCCCCTCCCTAAAAGATCTTATCAGAGCCAAAAACCGCGCGAGGAAACTCGCCCGGCGAACTCGCAACCCCGACGACCAAAGGACATACAACCGACTCAAAGAACAAGTAGATGGCAAAATCAAAGAATTTCATGACAATGAGTGGTTAGACACCATCAACTCCCTATCATTTAAAGACATGTCCGCCTGGCGTATGGCCGCCGCCCTCCAGGGGAAAAATAAAACCCCCATCCCAATTCTCTCCCGCCCCGATGGCACCATAGCCAAAAGCGATCTTGAAAAGGCTGAAATCTTCGCCGACAGCCTTCAAGCACAATGCTCCCCCAACACCACAAGATTAGACCAAGACCATATCAATTCGGTCGAAAATTACGTCACCACCACTCTAAACACCACCGATGACACACATATCACCCCCGCCTCCCTAGCGGAGGTCACTTTTGCCATTAAACGTCTCAAAAAGAGAAAAGCCCCATGTCCCGACGGGATCACCAACACCGCCCTCAAAGAACTCCCCCAAAAATCCAAAGTAGCCATCACCGGCGTAATCAATGCATGTTTTCGACTTAACTACTACCCACAAATTTGGAAAACCGCTGACGTAGTGGTAATTCCCAAACCCGGACAAAACCTCAAATACCCGAAAAGTTACAGACCAATCAGCCTGCTCCCCTCAATCGGAAAAGTAGTTGAAAAAGACATTCTCACCAGCCTCCAAGAAGCCATGTTCGATAACAGTATCATTCAAAACGAGCAATTCGGCTTCCGTGCTGGACACAGCACCACCCACCAAGCCCTCCGACTAGTTGAGCACGTCACGCAGGCACTCAACAAAAAAGAATTCACTGGCCTAGTGCTACTGGACGTATCGAAAGCGTTCTATAAGGTCTGGCACGAAGCCCTTCTGTTCAAAATGCTTCACTCTAAAATCCAACTTCCACTAGTCCGACTTATCGCCTCCTACCTCCAGGACAGAAAACTTCAAGTCAAACTCATGAATACTAGATCCACAGATCGCCCCATTACCTCCGGGGTCCCCCTAGGCTCAATCCTTGCAGCTTCACTGTTCAACATCTTTATGAGCGACATTCCAACCCCTTCAGATCCCGCAACAAAAATCTCATTATACGCAGATGACACTGCAATATACACGTCCTCAATCCACCCGGACATAGCCACAACCCGCCTCCAGGAAGCGACCAACGATCTTGAAAGATGGTACGAAACTTGGCGCATCGAGGTTAACTCGAGCAAAAGTTCCGCGATCATATTCCGAAATCGCTGCAAGCCTCACAACTCCAGCGTCTGGATGTTTGAGGAGCAAATCCCCTGGAAAGCCAAGGTCAAGTACCTTGGAATTACCATGGACCGACGTCTCAATTGGAACGCTCACATTACCACTGTAACCGGTAAAGCCAAACACCTCTTTAACAAATTGTTCGTTCTCATGAACAAAAATAGCACCATGGCCCCCGCTAACAAGCTAAGAATCTACAAATCCATAATCCGCCCAACAATGACATACGCCTCCCCAGTCTGGGGCTACGCACGCCCCAGGGCCATAAATAAACTTCAAGTCATTCAAAATAAAAACCTTCGAGCTATTTTCAGCGCCCCCTTCTACGTCACTAACAGAAGCCTCCACGCAGACGCCAAACTAGATGTCATTAACACCCTAAATCGCAAACACGCCATCAATCTCTACAACAAATCCAAATTTTCAGAAAATCCACTTGTAAATCAATTAGGCCAATATAACACAGACAACTTCTTCATCCCCCGACCCAAATCACTACTGATCACGGATAACTCCTGACCAAAATCCCCCCCTGCACAGATTAACGTATGTTCACAGGTCTAAATTACACAAATTCTCTTCGAAAGTGAATTAATTCACTAGATTTGTGTAATTTTTCGTTCAATTTCCACAAGCTTCGACAAGACACCCCCCCAGAATAGCATCCTCACTGCAACTCCTCTAGTCGCCAATTCTGACTAGCTCCAAGTAGAAGCCACACACATCGAGGACATCAATAGAAATTAATCCATAATTTCTACTCTTCGAATTAAGGATTCTACTGTATCGGTAAACGTAAAACTTTATTTTTCTTCATATATTTCACATTCACAGACACAGCCCAGGTATTTACCAGCCAGTTCGCCAAGCGCCAACACCCAGGGACCCACCGGTCTCTACAACTTCCAACGCCAGACAAGCCAACATCAGATGAAGGAGAAGACCGGCTACGCCGGGATGCTCCATCAAAGACATATCAGGTAAAGGTAAAGGTCGCACCGGCAGATGCAGCTCGTCGGCGACGATCCCACAAACGACACCACCCGAAAAAAATTTTCGTGTGCTACGCACTAAAGAACATGCTTATATTTGTCTATAGAAAAAATATTTTGGGTGAAATCCTGCTTCCTTTTTTGGGTGGATCTGGCACGGCCAGAACTGTGCGCGTCAAGAAACCTACCCTACGCCCTTCCGGGGCTCCGGACGGTTTTTCATGGCGTGAGCCGCTCTGCGGCGGATGCTAAACATACGAGAGGCGCCATAAATCAAGAAAACCGGGATGCAGGCAACCGGGAGCTTAGAAACCCTGAAAATAATCGATGTTACATGTACGAGAGATGTGCTGCTTCTGCCGGTCCGTAAAACGCTAGGCAACCGGGAGCTTAGGGACCCTGAAAATAATCGATGTTACATGTACGAGAGACGTGCTGCTTCTGCCGGTCCGTAAAACGCTAAGTTTAAGACTACTTCTTTCTGCACGTACCGTCAACAGAATGAGCGACGCGCGGAATCTCGTTAAATTTTACATGTAAATTTGCTAAGTTCAAATTCGCTTTATTCAAAAGTTTGGACCCCTATCACCCTAAATATTTTTACAATTTGCTCTATTAACTGTGCTCTTTAGTGTGTGAAGAAATTTTGATTTAGGTGGTGTCGGAAGTGGGACTGTAGCCCAGCTCGTCTCTCCTACATGTAACATCGATTATTGTTTGTTTTATTCGATATTTTGGGGGTGAAACGTTATAGTTTACTGCCCCATACCGCAAATATACTTTTTAATGCTATTTCAAGGGTCCCTAACCTCCCGGTTTTTTAGATCCCGGTTTTCTTGATTGAAGGCGCTTCTCGTATGTTTAGCCTAGCAACCAGAGTCAAAACCGCCCTGGAGGGGTGCAGAGCGTAGCGGAGCGAAGCGGCGCCCCGGAAGGGTAGGTTTTGACGATGGATAACCCTCCTTATCGAATGCACACCCTAAAATTCGAAGAAAAAAAAATTTATTTTTTCACTTTTTCGACAATACACGGGTTATTTTCCATTTTTTTGATTATATTTATTACTAATATTTACTAATCACACCCCCACCTATCCGAATTTCAAAGAAAAATTCAAATCGGAGCGAAAAAATTTTACGCGATTTCAAGGAACCGGTCTTTGAATTGTATCGCGTCTGCCTGGGGTGTGCGGCATATTCGATGCTAATTTCCCGTACTTTTCAAAAGTCGATTTTCGGGTTGTTTTTACAGATTTCTCGCATGAAATTTTTTCTATAGACTAAAATAAGCCTGTTCTTTAGTGTGTAGCTGTTGAAATTTTTTTTCAGCTGGTCAGAATAACTGCACAGTCGCCCTTTTGGATTGTAGCTAATGGGTAAATATGATGTTGTCCTTCTTTAACTGTTTAAATTAAGTGAGAAAATTATGTTATCCTTTAGTTTCTTCAAATTGTTTAAAAATTACCCTGCACAAAAAATATTATATTTCGGAACTGTAAAAATATTAAGTCACTTAGCAGACATCTTAAGACTTCCATGTTTTCCACAGTCGAATCAATCTTATCCCAGGCTAAAAGAAAACCTATATCAATATTAAGAAAATTATATATTATGTTAAATGTTTTCTAAACAATTATCAGCTTTTACTAAACGGCTAAATTAATTTAAATTTAAAATGACTGGAAAATGGGAAACCAAAATTAGGAAGGTAATTAATTCCAAAATGAAAAAGACAATCTTTTATAACTACTCCACTTGCAGTTAGTTAATTTAAAAACAAAATTTTAATTATTAGTATGTCCGCATTTCAAATTAAAAATTTTATTTTTGATAATGAAGTTAATTCTAAAAAAAGAGTTAAGTAATTATTTAAATTTTAATTTGTATAAAAAGTTGTAAGGAAAAAGGTTTAATTAAAATTTTTTGGTTAGTTAGATCTAACATTTTCTTCTAAAATTATGCAAAGAAATATATGGCAACTATGAAACGTCGACATTTGGAAAAACGGAACGAAAATTTTTGAAATTAAACTATTTGCGAAAAGTTAATTGTGATCAATACTCGTGTTTTTTTGAATTTGGCGCTATTTGGAATGTTCATTTAAAGTATGTGGCACCCACGACCGATAAATAACGAAATGTTCCGAACGTGAATTGAATGTGTATTCAACTTTCTGTCATCTGCTTGCTTTCACAGTGATGCGACGTATGCTTGCTTAGTAAAATTTAATTTAAGTTTTATTTGTTTGTGTCCCTGCTAAGTGTGTGCCTGTGTGTAATTTACCGTCAACGTGACACTACGCCCGTAAAACCCTGCGAAGTCCACTACAACGCAGCTGCTTTTAACTCAGGTAAAAACTTACAAATTTCACCATTCCTGGTTGGTTCTAGGTTAGAGAAGGGCATGAGGTTAAGCACCCCAAAAACTTGACACGCCCTCCCCATTATTTGCAAAGGTCCTAGTAACATTGCTAAAATTGAGTAAGTTTCCTAAATGTTTGTATTATGCATTGACAGCCTAGATAACATCAAAACAATGTTTTTATTATTGCTAGTACAGGAACCTTTCGCGCATTTTGTTGGATTCTATTCGCGATTTTCGGTTAACCCGATAAGGCCCGATAGAGTGACGCGATTCGTTCTTCCCAACCCCGTTTGTTACTTGATTTACTTACTGCATTTCAACCACTTTTTAGATCTTTGATAATTCCGCCAACAAAAGAAACCTTTTACATGAAAGATTTTATAACGTTGTAATTAGCACGTGTTTTGTACTACTTCCTAAAAGGTAATAGGTATACGTCAATTTTTTAAGTGCAATTTTTTGTATTCTCCGATGTTCTCAATTTTAATTTCGTAACGTATATTTTTTGGCTAGCAACTAAACAGTGTTGTTATATTTTTAAAAACTCATAAACTTTACACTTAAATATACCAAATAACCTGGCTGAAGCTTGACTCAAACTCATACTCATATTCGTAAACATTACAGTCGACCAGTTAAATCATGGTAAAAATATTAATATTTTTATTTTTGCTTTTAAATTTATAATTAAACAATAAAGCGCTTACAGAAGGTACCAATACGAACTAATTAAATAAATTAAAGTAAATATTACATTAATAGACCTCATTTAGGCTTCCAAAAATATACAATGATAGGCACAACACAAAATGATAAAAAAATTCCAGGAGGCGCATTTGATGAGATCCCCTCCCAAATTTTTGATATGACAATCTACTTGATGACCCGCATCTAAGTTCCAAATTTCATAATCCTCTTTAGGGGATAAGGGTGTCAAAAACCAGCCCTTACCTATAAGAAGTTAGTAAAAAATTCCCAGATGGCGTAGTTGACGAGATCCCCTCCCAAATTTTTGATATTACAATCTACTTGATGACCTGCATCTATGTTCCAAATTTCATAATCCTCTTTAGGGGATAAGGGTGTCAAAAAGCAGCCCTTACCTATAAGAAGTTAGTAAAAAATTCCCAGATGGCGCAGTTGACGAGATCCCCTCCCAAAATTTTTATATGACAATCTACTTGATGACCTGCATCTATTTTCCAAATTTCATAACCCTCTTTAGGGGATAAGGGTGTCAAAAACCAGCCCTTACCTATAAGAAATTAGTAAAAAATTCCCAGATGGCGCAGTTGACGAGATCCCCTCCCAAATTTTTTATATGACAATCTACTTGATGACCTGCATCTATGTTCCAAATTTCATAATCCTCTTTAGGGGATAAGGGTGTCAAAAACCAGCCCTTACCTATAAGAAGTTAGTAAAAAATTCCCAGATGGCGTACTTGACGAGATCCCCTCCCAAATTTTTGATATGACAATCTACTTGATGACCTGCATCTATGTTCCAAATTTCATAATCCTCTTTAGGGGATAAGGGTGTCAAAAAGCAGCCCTTACCTATAAGAAGTTAGTAAAAAATTCCCAGATGGCGTAGTTGACGAGATCCCCTCCCAAATTTTTGATATGACAATCTACTTGATGACCTGCATCTATGTTCCAAATTTCATAATCCTCTTTAGGGGATAAGGGTGTCAAATACCAGCCCTTACCTATAAGAAGTTAGTAAAAAATTCCCAGATGGCGCAGTTGACGAGATCCCCTCCCAAATTTTTGATATGACAATATACTTGATGACCTGCATCTAAGTTCCAAATTTCATAATCCTCTTTAGGGGATAAGGGTGTCAAAAAGCAGCCCTTACCTATAAGAAGTTAGTAAAAAATTCCCAGATGGCGCAGTTGACGAGATCCCCTCCCAAATATTTTATATGACAATCTACTTGATGACCTGCATCTATGTTCCAAATTTCATAATCCTCTTTAGGGGATAAGGGTGTCTAAAACCAGCCCTTACCTATAAGAAGTTAGTAAAAAATTCCCAGATGGCGCAGTTGACGAGATCCCCTCCCAAATTTTTTATATGACAATTTACTTGATGACCCGCATCTATGTTCTAAATTGCATATTCCTCTTTAGGGGATAAGGGTGTCAAAAAGCAGCCCTTACCTATAAGAAGTTATTAAAAAATTCCCAGATGGCGCAGTTGACGAGATGCCCTCCCAAATTTTTGATATGACAATCTACTTGATGACCTGCATCTAAGTTCCAAATTTCATAATCCTCTTTAGGGGATAAGGGTGTCAAAAAGCAGCCCTTACCTATAAGAAGTTAGTAAAAAATTCCCAGATGGCGCAGTTGACGAGATCCCCTCCCAAATTTTTTATATGACAATCTACTTGATGACCTGCATCTATTTTCCAAATTTCATAATCCTCTTTAGGGGATAAGGGTGTCAAAAACCAGCCCTTACCTATAAGAAGTTAGTAAAAAATTCCCAGATGGCGCAGTTGACGAGATCCCCTCCCAAATTTTTTATATGACAATCTACTTGATGACCTGCATCTATTTTCCAAATTTCATAATCCTCTTTAGGGGATAAGGGTGTCAAAAACCAGCCCTTACCTATAAGAAGTTAGTAAAAAATTCCCAGATGGCGCAGTTGACGAGATCCCCTCCCAAATTTTTTATATGACAATCTACTTGATGACCTGCATCTATGTTCCAAATTTCATAATCCTCTTTAGGGGATAAGGGTGTCAAAAAGCAGCCCTTACCTATAAGAAGTTAGTAAAAAATTCCCAGATGGCGCAGTTGACGAGATCCCCTCCCAAATTTTTTATATGACAATTTACTTGATGACCCGCATCTATATTCAAAATTTCATAATCCTCTTTAGGGGATAAGGGTGTCTAAAACCAGCCCTTACCTATAAGAAGTTAGTAAAAAATTCCCAGATGGCGCAGTTGACGAGATCCCCTCCCAAATTTTTTATATGACAATTTACTTGATGACCCGCATCTATGTTCTAAATTGCATATTCCTCTTTAGGGGATAAGGGTGTCAAAAAGCAGCCCTTACCTATAAGAAGTTATTAAAAAATTCCCAGATGGCGCAGTTGACGAGATGCCCTCCCAAATTTTTGATATGACAATCTACTTGATGACCTGCATCTAAGTTCCAAATTTCATAATCCTCTTTAGGGGATAAGGGTGTCAAAAAGCAGCCCTTACCTATAAGAAGTTAGTAAAAAATTCCCAGATGGCGCAGTTGACGAGATCCCCTCCCAAATTTTTGATCTAGTTTGAATCTTAGAAATAATAAAATACAATTCAGGAAAATATTTATTAAACAAAGCCAATAATGAGGAATAAATAAATAAAAACTCTTTTTATAACATAATTACAGGTGGGTATTACATAGTAAAAGAAAATTTACAAATCTATACATAACACTAACAATCGAGTTGATGAGATCCCTTACTAAATTGTTTATATAATATTCCACTTCGCAATAAAAATATATAATTAAGGAGGATATTTATTAAACAAAGCCCAAGAATGACAAATAATATTATGTAAAAGCAGGTCTTATAGCATAATTACATGGGGGTAATTAAAAGAAGACGAGACGGTCATAGCTTAGTGGTTAAGTGCGCCTACTGCTAATGCGAAATGCCCGGTTCAAATCCGGGCAGAGTAAAAACTTTATTCTGACCGTTTCTCCTCGGAAGGCAATGGCAAACCACCGAGGTAATTTGCCATGAGCGCCCATCTCGCAATGAAGTGTATTACACTTCCCGTGGTTCGGAACCCACGTTAAACAAGTAGGTCCTCTGTGTATGTGAAAATAAATCGAACGCACATCACATGCATAGAAAGAGATGGGTCACGACGCTTCTGTCAAAGAAGCATCACGATTGAGGAGGAGGAATTAAAAGAAAATGTACAAATCTAATACATAACACTAACACTCTCTAACAATTGTTTCTCCGGCCTTTGGCGGGGGGGGGCATGTTTCACTATGGTGTACATCGGGTTGGATCATCTCCTTGGTTGGTTTGGAGTAGCTCGTTATATATTTTATCTAATGTATATGTAATTGGAAATTCATAATTAATTTCTTCGATATTATAAAGTTGCTTATATTTTTCAATTATGTTGTTTGTACCATTTTCTTCGATGCCGTAGAATTAGAAAATTAGTTTCATATTTATGGCGCTCAAAAGGGCGAAACATAATAGTTTCAGGTCTAATCCTGGGAAGACTGTCAAAATAGTTTTGGCCATCGTTACAGACATTGTATAACTTATGAACTCAGTGGAATAATCCCATTTTAAATAATTTTCTGGTTCTCGCGTATATTTGAATAAACGACATTCTTCGTTAATGTCTTTCGTGGTAATAATATTCTGAATATATTTTTGATAATGGTGTACAAAGTACTCAATTTCAAGTTGGTCGCATATTATTGTCCTCTTAGAATTTACAGTCACGAAAGGATCATTCCCGTAGTGATTACACAGTTGGCAAGTATAAAGAAATTCTTGTGTTTTGGCCTCAATTTTTTACTAACTTCTTATAGGTAAGAGCTGGTTTTTGACACTCTTATCCCCTAAAGAGGGTTATGAAATTTGGAAAATAGATGCAGGTCAAAAAGTAGATTGTCATATAAAAAATTTGGGAGGGGATCTCGTCAACTGCGCCATCTGGGAATTTTTTACTAACTTCTTATAGGTAAGGGCTGGTTTTTGACACCCTTATCCCCTAAAGAGGATTATGAAATTTGGAACATAGATGCAGGTCATCAAGTAGATTGTCATATAAAAAATTTGGGAGGGGATCTCGTCAACTGCGCCATCTGGGAATTTTTTACTAACTTCTTATAGGTAAGGGCTGCTTCTTGACACCCTTATCCCCTAAAGAGGATTATGAAATTTGGAACATAGATGCGGGTCATCAAGTAAATTGTCATATAAAAAATTTGGGAGGGGATCTCGTCAACTGCGCCATCTGGGAATTTTTTACTAACTTCTTATAGGTAAGGGCTGGTTTTTGACACCCTTATCCCCTAAAGAGGATTATGAAATTTGGAAAATAGATGCAGGTCATCAAGTAGATTGTCATATAAAAAATTTGGGAGGGGATCTCGTCAACTGCGCCATCTGGGAATTTTTTACTAACTTCTTATAGGTAAGGGCTGCTTTTTGACACCCTTATCCCCTAAAGAGGATTATGAAATTTGGAACATAGATGCAGGTCATCAAGTAGATTGTCATATAAAAAATTTGGGAGGGGATCTCGTCAACTGCGCCATCTGGGAATTTTTTACTAACTTCTTATAGGTAAGGGCTGCTTTTTGACACCCTTATCCCCTAAAGAGGATTATGAAATTTGGAACATAGATGCAGGTCATCAAGTAGATTGTCATATAAAAAATTTGGGAGGGGATCTCGTCAACTGCGCCATCTGGGAATTTTTTACTAACTTCTTATAGGTAAGGGCTGCTTTTTGACACCCTTATCCCCTAAAGAGGATTATGAAATTTGGAACATAGATGCAGGTCATCAAGTAGATTGTCATATAAAAAATTTGGGAGGGGATCTCGTCAACTGCGCCATCTGGGAATTTTTTACTAACTTCTTATAGGTAAGGGCTGCTTTTTGACACCCTTATCCCCTAAAGAGGATTATGAAATTTGGAACATAGATGCAGGTCATCAAGTAGATTGTCATATAAAAAATTTGGGAGGGGATCTCGTCAACTGCGCCATCTGGGAATTTTTTACTAACTTCTTATAGGTAAGGGCTGCTTCTTGACACCCTTATCCCCTAAAGAGGATTATGAAATTTGGAACATAGATGCGGGTCATCAAGTAAATTGTCATATAAAAAATTTGGGAGGGGATCTCGTCAACTGCGCCATCTGGGAATTTTTTACTAACTTCTTATAGGTAAGGGCTGGTTTTTGACACCCTTATCCCCTAAAGAGGATTATGAAATTTGGAAAATAGATGCAGGTCATCAAGTAGATTGTCATATAAAAAATTTGGGAGGGGATCTCGTCAACTGCGCCATCTGGGAATTTTTTACTAACTTCTTATAGGTAAGGGCTGCTTTTTGACACCCTTATCCCCTAAAGAGGATTATGAAATTTGGAACATAGATGCAGGTCATCAAGTAGATTGTCATATAAAAAATTTGGGAGGGGATCTCGTCAACTGCGCCATCTGGGAATTTTTTACTAACTTCTTATAGGTAAGGGCTGCTTTTTGACACCCTTATCCCCTAAAGAGGATTATGAAATTTGGAACTTAGATGCGGGTCATCAAGTAGATTGTCATATCAAAAATTTGGGAGGGGATCTCGTCAACTACGCCATCTGGGAATTTTTTACTAACTTCTTATAGGTAAGGGCTGGTATTTGACACCCTTATCCCCTAAAGAGGATTATGAAATTTGGAACATAGATGCGGGTCATCAAGTAAATTGTCATATAAAAAATTTGGGAAGGGATCTCGTCAACTGCGCCATCTGGGAATTTTTTACTAACTTCTTATAGCTAAGGGCTGGTTTTTGACACCCTTATCCCCTAAAGAGGATTATGAAATTTGGAACTTAGATGTAGGTCATCAAGTATATTGTCATATCAAAAATTTGGGAGGGGATCTCGTCAACTGCGCCATCTGGGAATTTTTTACTAACATCTTATAGGTAAGGGCTGCTTTTTGACACCCTTATCCCCTAAAGAGGATTATGAGATTTGGAACATAGATGCAGATCATCAAGTAGATTGTCATATCAAAAATTTGGGAGGGGATCTCATCAAATGCGCCTCCTGGAATTTTTTTATCATTTTGTGTTGTGCCTATCATTGTATATTTTTGGAAGCCTAAATGAGGTCTATTAATGTAATATTTACTTTAATTTATTTAATTAGTTCGTATTGGTACCTTCTGTAAGCGCTTTATTGTTTAATTATAAATTTAAAAGCAAAAATAAAAATATTAATATTTTTACCATGATTTAACTGGTCGACTGTAATGTTTACGAATATGAGTATGAGTTTGAGTCAAGCTTCAGCCAGGTACCAAATAGCATTTTTGCTACCAACCAGAAAAGGAGAAAGGGAAAGTTCCACTCATAATAATAATCTTTGTAATTTCACTATTTATAAATCATTGCATTAATCATTTACATTTATTTAATAATAATATAACCTTTTAATTAAGTAACGACAATGACGTGATTTGTATATTTATGTATGGATCTAGTAATATGTGACCACTTTTATTTATTGCGACGTTCATAAAATAATTTCATTCATTTATAATAAGCAGGCTGGCTTATACCTTATGTACGTAATATAATAATCACATTGACTGGAAATCTGCATATACATTTTGCAGTTCCTATTATTATGACTTAAGAACTAAGAAGATCTATAATTATAGATATGATTTAACATCTAACACCGATGCATAATTTTGATTAGTGAAATTAATTAGAGCAAACAATGTTTTCATTTTTATTATTTATGAAAAGGAAAACAAATTTTAAGCGAAACTTGGTTATAGGAGTGTCACGCTATACTTAACGAAAGAGTGTTGAGGTCTTACTTGAGCTTTATTAACCAAAACAAAGGAAGACCAACCAATAAATCTCTTGAGATTAGATGATAACATTGTCTTAATATCAGACAATAGGGATGACTTAAATTAATGCCGATATACCTATATATTATATGGACGGTAACAAGACCAATAACTTGAACTGTATGATATTCTCAAGCAAAACTCAAAAGTGTACTGTCGATTATTATAAAGATCGTTGATTGCTAAATGTTGTAGATTGTTCAAATGAAGTTGCTATTTTTGCACTTGATGTGATTTTAATGCTCTCGATTGGTACAGTCAGATTTTGATCCAATAATATGCATTAGGAAATGCTAGAAACAATTTACATTCTCCGATAACTTTTGAGGTTATGTAAAAATATGCTTCATCAGGATTCTTCGGTGGTAGTATTACTCTTTTGTCGCACATGATCATGGTACGTGTTTCTTTCCACTTGAAGAAATCAGTTAATGAGGTAGTCTAAACAATACAGTTGTAAGAATTTATGGAATTTTAATAGCTTGATCACTAAGCACGTACCTAACCTATTGACAATAATTTTTAGTGCCTATATAGTTCGATATATTGAGTCACGATTGAATGTTTTCTTTTTATATTCAAATGCCAACTTATTCAGGTACGATTTTGAATAATTTTAAATACGGCCATAACTGACTTACGAGTCTTTTACATATTTAACATAATGCGAAGAAGGATAACTATATAAAACATTGTTTATGCGAATTGCGATGCTGAAATACTAGGAAATTCTAATGACCAAATGGAACTTATAGGACTTTGGTATACGAATAATAGGGTGAATCTAAAGTACGTACATGGAAAGTTGTATCAATCGAGTAAAATTCGGTATTCATATATGAAAGCCGGTTTATGACATATCATTATGCAGTCTGATTAAAATAATTTACATAGTTTGCTACCAGCCTAGTGCAATCAACTTGAGACAAAATCCGTGTTTACCTTTAGTATGTATAATTTAGTTTTTGGCACTATCGCTGAATCTTATCAGAGTTAGCTGCCGAAAAATTTGGAACATTCACAACTTCATATCGATGCTTATTATAAAATAGTATGTACTATATCTATTAAAATAAGTTGGCTGAAAATTCGTCTCGATGAAAAAATCCTATAAATCTTTACATGGGGGACGGTGACCTATCTTTGGTCACCCCAAAAAAATTGAAAATTTCCTATAGCAAAGAGGAAAGTTTATAGAGTATACTGTAAAAATTTCACTTGCGAAAGTATACATAAAATTTCGAGAAAGATCAATTTGAAAGAACGTAAATTTAGCGAATTTTTCTTCGATTTTTGGGGTGTGCATTCGATAGGGAGGTTTATCCATCGTCAAAACCTCTGGTTACTATGCTAAACATTCGAGAAGGCGCCTCCCATAAAAAAAAACCGGGATAAATGAAACCGGGAGCTTAGAGACCCTTGAAATAGCATTAAAAAGTATAGTTGCGTTATGGGGCAGTAAACTATTACGTTTCACCCCCAAAAAATCGCGTAAAAACAAAAACTAATCGATGTTACATGTACGAGAGACGAGCTGCATCTGCCGGTGCGAAATACTCTAAGTGTTAGGGTCATTATAACTGCACGGACTGTCAACAGAATGAGCGACGCGCGGGAATCTCGTTAATTTTACATGTAAATTTGCAAACTTCAAATTCGATTTAGTACTCAAAATTTTGATAATACATTCGCAGGTTTAAATTATATCAGTATAATTACTATATAAACCTTCCTCTTTGCAATAGGAAATTTTCAATTTATTTGGAGTGGCCAAAAAGATAGGGGACCGTACCTCCAAAATGCTATGCTAATTTTAAAATAATATTATACTAATAAATAGACTGCGATTATAATATTAGCTATAAAATAAAAAGAAGAACATTAAAATCCGAACATTTCAATCTTCAGATTTGGCTAATTTCCTGAAGTCCACCGGCATCGTCATTAGCTACCGGTGTGTGATAACTGCGCACTTTCACTAATTAGTCCCCGTAATTAATGTATTTTTAACTCGAGCAGATTTTTTTACGTCAATGTAATTCTCGACAAACTTTATATTTGACACTTTTCTATTAGGGATTCACCAAAATCTTCAGTTTGTTTCGATGTTCCGTGGATCGACCAGGTTTTCAAACAATAGAGAGTTCTTCTTACAACGTGTCGTGCATGGCCACTAAAAGTTATTTAAAATAATAATGCACATATTATTATTAGATGACATTATTGGTTGGTGTAGGAGGAGTGACTGCAGTTTTGCCAGTTTTAGAGCCGCGCCTTCAGTCTCGTTACTTTTTACACCAACCTTGTATTATTACTGTTATACGGTGTCACTACCAGACAATTCTGCAAACTTCACTGCTGCATCTGTGCAGTATGACGCACACAGTCAATACACCAATACACATGATGAGCCGTATTTTTCAAAATCCGTATAATATGCTCCGATACGGCAACGTTTCTTAACAATTTAGAATATACAGTAGCGTTCAAATATATTGGCAAAACAGTTTTCTACCGAAAATGAATAGAAATAAAAACTTTTTCGCGAATTATTTTATATTTGCTATAAGTAGGTAGGTGCATAAAGATTATCTGAAAAAATTTTTCAAATTGGTAATAACGCGAATATTATATAGTAGAATTTAATTTTACTCATCGTTCAAAATTTATTGGCAAAATCTTTCGAACATATTTAATTGTAAATTAAAGTAATATAATTTAGATATTTTTTATAATTAATTTGTTACAATAGTTTGAAAGACATACAGTATCATGTCAAGTAAAAAAAATTATTCGGAAGATTTAAAAAAATCAGTTTTAAAGTGGTTGGATGATGATGGAAACGCAATGACATCAGCCAAAAGGCAATTTGGGGTACCACATCAAACAATAAGTTTTTGGAATAAGAAAAGAACAAAATATGGAACCGCGGACTCGCGACAAAAAACAGGACGACCAAGAAAAACGACACAGAGGGACGATAAAATGATTGTCCGTGAAGCAAAGAAAAATCCTCGCCTCACAGCTGTTGAAATCGTTCGTGATTTTAACGAAAACCGCGAAGATAAAATAAGCGTTTCGACGGTAAAACGTCGACTATATACTGGTGGACTATTTGGTAGACGTCCTTCGAAAAAACATTAATATCAAAGAAGAATCGGATGGTCCGATTAAAATTTGCAAAAGACCATTTACACATAAAATTCTTTGGAGCGACGAAAGTAAATTGAATTTGTTTTCCTCGGATGGTATAAGCTATATTCGACGTCCGAAAGGTAAAAAATATGACATTAAGTATCAAGTTCCTACTATAAAGCACGGTGGTGGAAATGTTATGGTGTGGGGCTGTTTTTCCCGTGATGGTGTTGGACCGTTACACAAAATTGATGGCATCATGGATCGATTCGTGTATGCCGACATATTGAAGAATAATATGCTACCACATGCTAAGAGTAAAATGCCACGCGAATTACACTACCGTATTGTTTGTTTTACGCGATTTTTAAATGTACATGTTTTAAGGAAATATTTAGACTTTTTTTTGTGGTTATTCAAAGAGATGTAGTTATACTTTTTAATTCCCAACTACATAAACAATAAATTTTGAAAATATCAAAGACAAAAGTTGGAATTTGAAAAAGTTATTGTAAAAAAACTATTTTGCCAATATATTATGAACGCTACTGTACCTTCAGTGACCAAAATTGCTATAAGTTCACTCGTAAATTATATTTTGAAAATTATGATCTACCCGTAGGCTAATAATAATTAATCTATACAAATGCAATTTTTAGCCGGTTATCGAATAATAATAATTCTCATTCATAAACTTTTCCATCTGAAATTAACTGAAGATGTACAAAACTTACGCGAAATTGATGTAAGTTAAGTGAATATCTTTATTTTATATTTTGAGCAGAGTGCACACAGAAAAATATTTAATATCCAATTTACCAATCGTAGGAGTAAAAAGAGTATAGTTTATAAAACGCTTAAAACATTATGAATACACACTACAAATGTTATTACTTAACTATGTAATAGTATATATTACTGGTACAAAATAGTTTTAATGTGGAGTATTGTTGATCACAGCATAGAGTAAATTCAATCATTTTCTAATAATCATTGTTACCTTTAGAGAAATAGTAGAAGCGATTTTATGCAGTGTTGTAATTTACCACTCCGCAGTGGTATACTTTAACACTACATAATCGTAATTTACCACTACCAGTAGTAAAAGCTTTGGGTAACGATAATATCGACAACATACGCAGGCGCCCACGTCCATTATCAATGCATTTGATTTTAAATCGTTGCTGGTTGATGTTTTTACTAGCTAGCGCAGTTTAGTGAAAAATAGTGTAGTGGAAAATTATTTAAATATTCAGCATTGAACGTTCAAATACCACAATCTTACTAATAATAATTATCTTCTAATATTTGGAATGTCATGGCGGGCGGATACAGTTTTTGTTACGTATGCGTTTTGAAGGCAACCAAAAGTTTTCAAAGAATTACAGCAACATAAGTAGTACATTTAAGTATTCCTGGATAAAACTACTAGCTACAAAAATCTTCGTTTGGAAAATTATTTATTTTAATGAAAACACATACTATGATTTCATGAGTGATAGGTGAATTTTGTAATAATTTAAGTGATTGTGCCATATAGATTGAGGTAAATAATGCAAAGTCAAAGGTTTCCGACAAGAAGTAACTAGTAGACACCGACAAAGTACAAAATGATGCAATAACAGTTTTAATTCCTGGAAAACTAGAGAAATAACAAGTGGATACTATTACTTGCATAGTTGCATAAAAATATTATAAGTATTGTCTCCAATGGTCAACTTAATAATTTTTATTTTATGTTGTAAGATTTTTTAGGTAAATAATGTGAATTGTTATGTATTGGTTGTTATTTATATTTGTATATCTTTTGTACTTAATAACATAATGTATAATTATGTAAAAACATTGTATTCGTAAATGTACTGTACATTTTAATAATAAAAACTCTTCCAAATTGTATTTTTGACTACTTCATATAGTATAACACCCAGTATCTAGAGGTTAATCTTAATAACAAGTAGCTGTTTTAAAAAGCATGTATAATATGTGTTTTATGCACATTGCAGAAGGTTAAAGCTTACTAAACGGTAGTGGTAAAACGTACTGCTACGCACAGCTTGTATGATTACTGTTAATAGAGTGCATCTTACTATTTCATGTCTACTATTTTGTAGTGGTAAATAATACTCATAAAATAGTTGAGGCCTATTTATTTATTTATTTATTTAAAGATTTAGACACACTCCTAACAGTAAAAACTAATTACAAGGAGTGTGTATACAAATGTATATAAATATATATACCAACTATAATATATAGAAGTACATAGCACAAACAAAATAAAATAAAATAACCCATATTTATATAAGTCAGTGCTGGATCGTTTGGACGGGGCGATTACCCAACTCGCCTGTAACAGCATGCAACCAACTCCTTGAGGCCCGTGTGGTTGGGGTCAGCAATGTCAGTAATAACATTAAAGTTGCGGCTGCAGATGGAGATGGGGGACGTGGCCAAGAAGTTGGTACGGCTAAACCTACAGTAGAACAGGTCGCTCTGTCTAGAGTTACCTCTAGGTACTCGAAAAGTTATCTCTGCCAATAATGGTGGACAATCGATGTTGTATCTCAGAAGTTTGTATATAAATACGACGGACGATACAAAGCGCCTGCTCTCTAGTGTTTCAACATCGAATTGAGCCAAGAGTTTGCGATGATTATAGCCCTGTATCGGGTAAAGACCATCTTGAAGGAATGCCAAGAATTTCAAAAATCGACGTTGTACCGACTCAAGTCGCCTAATGTGGTACGCATGTGTTGGGTACCAGATCAGCGCAGCGTATTCCAGCCTTGAACGAACAAAGCTATAGTAGAGAAGCTTCAAACATGGAATGCTTTGAAGGTCACGTGCGTTTCTGTAGATGAATCCATACATGCGGGACGCACAACCTAGGGTATCGCTAATGTGTTCGGTGAAGGTTAGTCGTGAGTCAAAGATAACTCCCAAATCTCTGAAGGAATCGCATCTCTCCAAAATTCTGTTTCACCACTACTAGATGTTATACATACGTATTAACAAGTATTGTCTACGGAAATTTTTTCTGTGTGTGCAAATAAAATAAATAACTGTATGAGTAAATGCTATTCTTCATACCAAAAATTAGATTTTGGGTCTGCTTTAATGGAATATTACATTACCCGAGTCTGATGGCATCTTTTAAGCTTGCAAAGTCAGCATACTGTTTGGAATTTTTGTATACCTCATGTCGAAGTATTCACTCAAGAATTTCAATCGGATTGAGATGTGCTTCAATTCATCTTCTTTTGGCTAGGGCAACCCTGTATGCCTGCTGGCCTTCGGTTCATTCCTGTTCCGAGTAGCTTGCTAGGCTTACCTTCGATGTGCCTACACCCTGTTCTTTATTGTCATAATGGCAAATCATTAACACAGTGGGACCGACAGCTTTACGTGCCCTCCAAAAGCACGCAAGACGGTCAAGATATTGTTAGACTGTACCCGGAGTCCAACCGGGGAGCCTTTCATTAGCAGTTGGCCTCGCTAACATTCAGGCCATGACCGTCGTCGATCATTTATAAGTGTTATATTTTTCTGCTTAAACCATTATTTAGTTATTCTCGATACGTGAAATATGTAATTTTCTCCTTGATTTCTTCCCTAAAGATACGAGAACAGTCTGAAAAGTTCTCGGCCTGGCACATAGACGGCGCGGCGTTAGAAATCGTGCAACGATAAATGTATTGAAAAGTTCCATCTTTTATATTATAAACACATACGAAATTTTGTTTTGATCTAGCAACTTCTTCAAGTAGTAGCCAGCACTGTTTAATATTAAAGTGTCATTGATTTTTTTAACATGGGAAAAATTGAATATCGTGCAGTGATTAAATTCTTTGTTGTGGATGGTTTAACACCAACAGAAATTCATTCGAAATTTTTAAAAGTCTCTAAGGATGCATCACCGTCACTTTCCACTGTGAAAAAATAGGCAGCTCTTTTTAAATCTGGTCGGTCGTACAAGCCTCGAAGATGATTCACGTGAATGTCGTCCAAGAACTGCTTCAACACCACAAATAATTCAAGAAGTCTACGATACGGTGTTAAGTGATTGACGAGTGAAAGTGCGTGAAATAGCCTAGGCCATAGGCATTTCAAAAGAACGAATTGGAAATATTTTCCATGAAGTTACACATAAAAAAGCTTTGTGCAAGATGGGTGCCGCATTTGTTAAGAGGATTTCTCCAGCATGTTTGGATCTTTTTAAGCAAAATAAAATGGGTTTCAAGCGTCGTTTCATAACTGTTGCTGAAACTTGGATCCACCACTATACACCAGAGCGAAAAGAACAGTCGAAACAATGGATCGAAACCGGTGGAAATGCGGCAAAGACGGTTCCATCAGTAGGAAAGGTTATGGCAACAGTTTTTCGAGATTATAAAGGTGTTTTGTTCATCGATTACCTGCCGAAAGATAAAACAATTAACTCTGAATATTATTGTAAACTTTTGAATCGGTTCGATGCAAAAATTCCTGTGGAAAGACCTGCTTTAAAGAAGAAAAAAATCATTTTTCATCAAGACAACGCACGTGTTCACATAAGTTTTTTAACGATGGTAAAATTCAAAGAAATAAAGTATGAAGTGCTTGAACAACCAGAATATTCACCAGATTTGGCTCCTTATGACTATTATTTGTTTCAAAACCTGAAAAATTCTTTGCTGGAAAGCGTTTTTCATCAAATGACGAAGCTGTTGCAGGCGTGGATGGATATTTTGCAGACCTTCCGGAATCTTATTTTAATCATGGTATTGAATTATTGGAAAAACGTTGGAATAAATGTATTACAGTTTCGGGAGATTATATTGAAAAATAAAACATCATATTTCACCTAAAAAAAAAAAGTTTCTATCATGTTAGGCCGAGAAATTTTCAGACTGCTCTCGTAGTTAAAACATTTTTCAGCTAGTCCACGTATTTTTCACTACTTGTCATTCATGGATCTATCCAACAGATCGGCGTCTTTCCAGAGACCGAAAACGCAGCTCATACCATAACGGTGCCACTTCCGAAGTTGCTACCCATTGAAAGTTTCTGGATTTGTGTAAATTGTGTTAATAAAACTTCAAGCCATCCGGCCCAACCAAATTGAACTGTTTTTCATCAGAAAAAATAGTATTTCATTGTTCCATGTGATGTGATTCTGATAAAATTGCAATCTTGTCTCTTCGAGTTTTTTTTTAGTTAAAGGATCATTTTTGTACATTGGTGCCATGCCTTATTCTTTTGCAGTAGCATCACGTAAAATATACAAACGTAATCTATGGTAGTTAATTACTTCCTTCCAGATTTTCAGCAATTTTTCCGTAGGAATCGACCATTTTCATAAAATTGTTGATTCCATAAAGCAGGCTACAATTTTTTTTAATGTGCCGATGATACACTAATTTCATTAAATACAAAAATTTCTTCAAATGTCAAACATTTTTCTTTAGGCATTATAACTAATAATAAACAGAATTAACATACTTGAAGTTTTCATTCTAATATTGTGGGAGCTCTCAATACTCAATTTACTTTACTATATTTCGGGGAATTTTGAACTTTATCATGTTCTTGTTGGTTTAGGGCAACGATGAGCAATCTGCGGGCTGATCACTTCTCGTGCGGCCCTGGCCCTGATGCCATCATTTCCAAAAATTAAGCATCGGTATTTCTTGGTATGAAATTTAATTTCATACTTTGAGATAATTTGAGTCCATCATTCAGTATCATAAGTTTCTTACATGCGGCCCACACATTTTTAAATTTGTAGCTGACCCGTTGTAAAAAAAGGTTACTCATCCCTGGTTAAGGGTATTCTCTGTGCCCATTCAAAGGATTAAGCACAAAAAGGCAGTATAATACTTACATTTACTTTAAATTTTAAGTGAACTTATAGTAATTTCTCTTTTAAGTTTTCTGTTGAAAATTCTCTATAAGAACTCACCAATAAATTAAATTCTGAAGTGATTTCTCATTTTCCAAAATGTTATCTTTTGACATTATAGTGAACCTTTATATTATTATAGTCAAGTCCACAGGGGAAACCTTAAACTTGACCGAATACTTCCACACATCAATAGAACTGATAATGCAAATGATGTACTTGACCTTGTTAGACTAACAACCATGACAGCAGAATGTAATTTTTTCAAATTCAATGGGAAACTGAAAAAATGATTGATTGACATCCTATATATGTAATTAGTCGTACAGCCTGTTATTGGTTCAACATCTTTATTTAAGGTGGAGACCGAAATCCATAAATTGTCCCTATATGCATCGCTTTATCCGACTCAGGTATATCACGAGTATTTCTCGCTTGTTGGAAAAATATGTCTTTGAATGAATCAAACACGAGATTATAACTCTTCAAAATAAAATTTCTGTAGCTTTTCTGCTGTTATATATTCCACATCATTTTGATTTCCCTTCTTTATAATCTGTCCGTCGATTTTTTTCTTATTAAATGCGTAGCCTTTCAAGATTATTCCCAAGATTTTCAATTGATGTAAAATGTAAGATTTTTCTTTACAAAATGCAAGGAATTGATATTGATTCGTGAGTCTTTTTAGTATAGATATACATTATACATATTAATAAATTATTATATTATGCTAAATAATTTTAAAAAATATCTTTTATTATTTATAAGCTTTTAAATATGCATTTAAGCTCCAACAATTTGTGCCAACTTACCGATTCAAAGCAATCAAAATTTGTTTGAACATTAAAGCTGTACGTATTTTGTATGCCACTTGACAAAATTATGACAGGTTTTTTTTATAATGTGTGTTTTTGTATAATATGTATATGTATCAAGTTTTTATTTTAGTATAAATATGACCATCGTCGCGGTCCACGGTCATGTTTATTGATATTTTTTTAGTTATCCTTCATAGATGAAGGAGCATTGTTAACGTTGAGAACGATAAATGAGTAATAACAGTACCTAATACGAGTATTGTTAATTAAAATTGTAACACTCCCATATTTCTAGACAGTTTAAAAGCAAGAATATGGAAATAAATTTGCTACAAATGTCTTTTTTTTTATAAAAACTCTTGAGGTGTGAAATGTAGACGAAGTGTGGCATAAAGTAAACTTATATTTTGTTTAATTTGTTTTTGTAAAAATATTGTATAGGTAGTACATACATTTCAGCTAATGTAAGTAGAAATACTTGACAAAATTCTGTACAAGCATTGTATAAATAACCTTCATGCACCAAATTTATGAAAATTATTATTACTAATTATTGTAACTATTGTAGTACTTCAATCATTGCAGACGAGACGTCCTGAAACATTTCCAGCTACGTAACAATGTGGTAAATGATTGAGTTCATCTGGGTACGATGTCTATCAACTAAAATTTAATGCATAAAGCAATAAATAATTTTGAAGAAAATATTATAGAAAATGTATTTTTATGAAAGACCGTCAGATGAATATAAATCGAATACCCGATAATTCATTTGGTATTTCCGATAATGCCGGATAATTTACCAAAAAAATTAAATAATGAAAACATTTAGATAGATATTAATGGTGCAGTTTCACCATTTTATAATTTTCTTAACAACCCTGTTTTATATATTGAATAAAATCACGTTTTATTTTCAAATGCGCCCGTCCTGTCAAAATACTACCAGCCGCCACTGCTAAATGGATTGGTTATGAGTTATGATGATTATTTTGACTTGTTACTCCAGCAAATTTACAACATGCACGGCAATATTGATTTTCAAATGAAACACGAGATTAATTAACTTTTCAGATAATGACCATAACTAACTTAAATATGAATTTAGACTTTCAAGTATATAAGAACTGTTTATTACTCACTTGTCCCTTATAACTCCACCCATTATTACAAACAAAAATTGTCGGCCTTCAAGGATTCAATTCACAGACCTTGATTGCATTTTATTGACATATTTATGTATGTAACACTAGCAGGGAAAATTCAAGTTACATACATTTACGAAAACTTGCTTTTAACTAACAATTGGCTGTCAATAACTTTGTTTCTGCAGCAGTTTGAAACTGTTGCAGAAGCAAAGTCATAAGGATCACGCCAAAAAGACATTGGTAATATCATCGGAAGAAAACAAGATTCGGTTGTCAAAATTAATGGATTTCTAGAAAAATGTTGAGGTGTGAAATTTATCAGATGATTAGTCATAAATTGAACACTGCACCATAAAGGAACAATACGAAAAATTAAAATGATACAACTATAACTTTTGGAGACCTTGAATATAGAAAAACTGAGGAGGAAATGATCCAAACAAAAATTCAATATTTAAATCTCAATTTTAATTACTCTAAACATTTGAAACCCTAGCTTTTGAACACCTCCTGTATATTGTGCACTTTTTTACCTTGGCAATCGACCAGCTTTATTTGTTGTCGCTTTGTATCTTATGCTGTCAAAACAAATTTAAATTACCTGCTGAGTTTAACAATAGCTTTTATTGTTATTTTAATTGTTTATTGATTTTAAAACGGAGACGATCAAATAATTTTAATAAATCGGCTTTGACAAAAAGAATGATTAAAATAAATCATAGTCGTAGCCCCATAATGGAGGATTTGTTGTGTCTGAGATCTGTATTGTGTTCTGCTGTATATTTTAATTGCTGATCAGTTTTGAGCCTTTGTGCGATACTTATTTTCAGGTTGATTTAATTTTGTAGCTTTTCACTTGAGGATGGATATGCAAGAACCGAAACCGGTAGTGAAAAGGACATGATTGTATTCTTTAAATACAACCTGTGTGATGTATCAATCGCATACCCTAAACTATAATTACTATACAATGTGTTGCTGTTAGCTTTAGAAGATTTTATTTCAAATATTGATTAGTAGATATTGTACTAATTAACGGGAGTTCTAATAATAGCTGAGAGGATTTGTTTTTGCAATAAAATTCGAAATAATTGGAAAATTCGATGTGTTTTTTTATTTCAATATCAAGTTCATACGTGAAAATTATGTATGGAATACAATATAATATTATTTCAAATAGCCTCCTCGGCTCTTTTGGCAGTCAACCATTTTTTTAGCTATTTGTTGATGACATTTTTACACAGCTCTGGAACACGACCAGACAACTTAAATTGTAAAATAACTTCTAGTCGTTGTTTCATGACAGATGTCAGATATGAATGTTCTAAGTTTGACAGATCCGAAATGGCGCAAAATGGAAAACCTGCAGTTCTTATTGGAATACCCGTTATAATATGAAAATTTTTTCAATGTAATCACTTGCATCAAACTATCCTAAGCCTATTCAAGCTAACCCCACAATAAGATTCTACGATGTCAACTTAAATCGAACGCCATTTTTAATAGTAACAACTATGACAAAGTAATCATGCCATCACATCATAATTGATTGAAAAGAATTTGGAAGCTCGATTTACAGAAATATTTCGCCTGACCTATGAACCCATTATTATAGATAATTTTTTATGCGTAATAAAGAAATTAAATTGTTGAGTTGGTGTTTGTAATTACATAAAATTACAGCAAGTTGGCGACCCACACATAATTGTGTTAAACACTGTCATCTTATATTGGGTATGGTATATAAATAGAACGAAATCTAAAATTGCAGTCTGTATCCTGAATGTATTATTTCGGTCACCATAATGATAATTTTCAAGAAGCACTATAAAATATACAATTGGAAGGTTTAAAGGGAGATAGTTTCTGCAACGGAATTCAGCTTCCTTTAGAACACTGTTTCGTGAAAATAAATAAATTTTCAAGCTGTTCTACTGCTTATATAAAAATAGCTAAGTAATTGTTGTTTCTATTCATAACATTTCAAGTCGAGTCTAGTTGGAGAACATAAATTCTAAATATTTTCAAGCTAGCAAAGTACATACTATACTTCTTCATAAAAATTGTTGAAATTATTTCGTTAGAACAGCAAAAATTAAGTTTTGGTTTGAATATAATATATGTATGTAACGATTTAAAATAATAGGAGTGTGTACGTCTCCTTGTTACTTAATTGTAAAACACATTCATTTATTTTAATTAATTTATGGATAATTTATTGTAATTGTATTCTTTGAGTCTGCTATTATAAGCAATTTACAGGAATTGCATTCACAATTATTCTTAAAATACATAGTAAGTGTAATTAGTAAAATTAATTGCATTTTTAACTATAGATCACTATAATCCACCCTGCATTATTTTAACTAAATACATGAACAAAACTTATCATAATATGCATATATAACTAAATTAGGTAACAAAGCTTTTAACTAATGCATAAATCGTTTGGGGCTGTAGATACCGCATTCACCTAGTAATTTTTTTTTATATTTAGTTCTTTAATCTTGATCTTATTGCAATTTTCTATAATAAATTGTATGCATATTATGTAAAACTATTTTTGTTTACTTAACTTTTGCTTCATATAATATGCATCAAGAATTTCAATTATTTTATCAACATAAAAATTTATGAATAGCTAGGTAGTATCCATATTGCAAAAATTGTTTAAATAATATTTTCTATTAATAATAATACAAAACTTGTATTACTTCATGTCTGAAGTAATAAAGTTTACTCTTTTGTAAAATTTATTCACAAGATGCACTTGTTAATTTATTATTTTTTTACATAATTTCATTATTTATCGCCGCACTATCCTTCGTTAGAAATTAGTTGTATAAGAACCTGTACGATAATTATGATGGAATTAAACAAATTATATTAATTCATTTTATTACTGGCGGTATGGTGCTAATAAAAAGGAAATAGGAAGCAACTGATTGTTTGTTTATTCACAAGAAATTTTTATTTTATCAAAGTTATTTATTCTACAGGAATGAATCAACGAATGAGATAGCGATATTAATTTTATTTGTAAAATTCTTCTCCTAAAATTTAATACAAAAAAATTGTTGGAATCACAGATATTACCCTTTTCAGATGAGTTTAAATAGAGGAAGAATTTGATATTTATTACATTTTTCTATATTTCCAATATTACTAAATTTTGAGAAATTACTTTGTCAAGAATATTGACATTAATTTTTAGAAAAAGCTGTGTTTGAATTGTTCGATGTATTAGATAGGTATGTTATGTATGTAGGAAGTTCAGTGAGAGTAAATTATTTATGTTAAGGTAGTCAGTCATTCATTCCAAGCTTGCAATTGAATTGCCTAAATTTAATCTCGGTAATGTGGTGAACACAAAACTCAAGTAAAATACATTTTAAAGCCTACATTTGATAAATACATCTAACCAGTAACCTATTCGATGCTAAAATTATTTAAATAGGATTATAATAATTTATTATTATGTTTAGATTTAAATTAACCGGAAATATGTTTTCGCCCGATAATAAATTAAATTGGTTAAAAACGCTGTTCTTTTATCTTCAAAAATTGTGAAAAAATAATAATTGCTGGTGGATATGATTTCGCTACAAATAATTCATACATTTCTTTAAATTATACGTTCGGCGTATTTTTTGTTGCCAACTATT
Source organism: Podabrus alpinus (assembly GCA_932274525.1). Lineage (NCBI taxonomy): Eukaryota > Metazoa > Arthropoda > Insecta > Coleoptera > Cantharidae > Podabrus > Podabrus alpinus. Next base: position 29,704,775 of record OW026451.1, read on the forward strand.
CAATAAAATGGTAATGGAATTTTCAAAAATTCGGAATACTTTTTACCTATGTAGTATTATGTGTTAGTTCAACTTTTACATTACATTTGTGTTATTCAAGTTACATTCTGTGATAAAGGATTTATATATAATATGTAATTTTTTCTGTTTCAGGTTCGTATTTTGGATATAATTACTTCCGAAAGTCTGCTTTTTGGTATGTCATAATTAAAATTGTAAGCACGTGCGTAATTTTAGAAATTTTGCGATTCTCTTTATTTTCACTTTATTATAACGACAGAATTTTTTTACTAAAACACCGACATTTTTTCGTACTTACCACAAAGTAGAGAAGCACTAATTTGAATTTCATTGATTTAATCACAATTCGTGATAAAGTATCATTAAGCACGAGCGTTTTCTAACGACTTAAAAAATATCTGTGAAACAAATTTTTTTTTTCAAATTAATTTTCGAGACGCAAATTTGTAAGACGCCTTTTAGCAAAATAAATATATACAAATTGACGTTCTGTGTCTGTTATTCCAGTTAATTTTTCACAATTAACTGCTCAAGCAATACCGGTCAATACCTAATCCTCGGAATTAGAATATAACCGCAGATCTGTTTACTCGTATTGTTAACATTTCGACTTAGAAAAGCACCTTAACATGATGGGTTTCCTAACGTCTTCCAAGCATCGTATTATATAAAAACCAACCCACTATAACTTTTGCTTTCATTTCTAATTTATTATTAATTAAGTATTGAAATTTTGTTACTTGCCAGAAAAATGGTGTAATTTTTCATTTTTCAATATTAGTTTGTTTGGTTAAAGCACATCAACTTATTTTGTATGTATTATAACATTAAAAACTTATCATTAGAAAAATTTGGGGACAAGGTTATATTATTAACCTGAATTATTAACTAAGATAATAATTGATTTAATGTTAAATAGCAAAATCTATATTTGTATTGTAATTTATGTTACCTTATATTTTTGTTAGGCTAGCGGGTTTAATTGTTAAGTTCATAATATAAAAAAAAGATTTATATAATCAATATATTTCGGCTATATAACAATGAAGTATATATCTATATCAGGTTTTTACATACTTTTATAATATCCTAAACCAAGGTATAATAAATAATATAAGTAAATGCTAGAGATATTTTTTTGTATGTTGAAATTAAATAGGAAAATTTTTGCTGGGGATTTGATTTAAATATTAAATAATAATAACCAATTAATTATTTAATGATTGCATATTTAAGAAAGTTATTTAAACGTGATACCCAAAGGTAACCACATTGATTTATTTATAGTATAAACAAATAAGCATGCTACTATTTTGAATTATTAGTTTCTAATATTTTTGAAAATCTAATAACTGGACTTACAAGGTTCTTCCTTTGTACATAGTTTTATTGTCCGTAATGGTATCGACCTGTTTCTATTTAAATTTTAAAATTAAACTTTGAGCTATCGATAAGAGTTTGTTATGGATCAAATAATTACGGCTTATAATATTGTAATCACAATTTTTCGGCGAGTTATAACACCTGACGATATCAACATTCCGTTGTATTTAATTTTTTAAATAGAACTAGAAACAAGTACACAGAAACTTATTGTAGTTAAGCGCCGGAATGGAATGCGCCCTGAAAATAGTCTTCATTTTCATTTCAAGCTTTCTTTTTTTGCAAATATGTTTTAAGTTGCCTGTAAAATCAAGAATACTTGAAAACGTAATAATAATTATTACCTACCTATTCAGTAATGGTAAAAGAAAAATGCGTTTAAAAATAAATAACATTTTATCTTAGCAATTGAAAACACGTCAAAAATTCTATTTACTTTAACTTGGTAATTAATTTAACCTATTTTATTATTTCAAAAAAAATTGACATTTACGTTTACTTTCATATTATGCTATGGTAAATTAAGTGGAGGTATCGTATTTAAAACTAATAACCTTAGAAAGTTATTGCAATTAACGCTTGATTGTAACTCGTATTTAGTAGATTGTATTTTGAAACTTAACTTTCGTTTCATTTTGCTGAAAAAATTATTGCCTACTTTTTTTTTACTTCATCAGTCTAAAATAATATGTAGTTACGTACTATATAACCCGAAAATAGTTTTCTGCAATTAAATCCAACGATGTCTCACCAAATATTTTAACTTATGAGAATTTATTTCTTTGTTCTTTTGTCTTTGTATTTTTTTTGTTATTTCCAAGTTAATAGTTTTGTATAGATTTATTTCTAAATTGGTACGCCAACGATTCTAATCTACACTTTCACGGCGGTAATAATAAATATGTCGAGTCTTTCAATTTGAACAAGTTTAAACTTCCTCAAATTATACCATGTAAAGGTCAAACCTTTGCAAGATATTATACAGTTCTAATTCTTTTTATTATTAATATCAAAGTTAACATTACAATCTATACTAAATAAACAAATATCTTGATTATTGCATATTTTCTTACATTTTAAATTGTAGGAAAATTGTGATAAACTACTTGTTTGTTATTGTGGTATACACTTAAACCTTGATAAACCTCATGTACACTGTGTATACTTCTGACATTTGCGAGGCTTCACATAATACTTCTCAAATTTCTACCCAGGTAACACACTGTCGTCATAATGTCGTCAGTTATTGGTCATTATTCGTCGGCGACGTCATAGTGCCCAATAACTGACATACAAATGACGTCATTCTCAGGGACGACAATAGGACGACATTAAAGGCCGTCTTTGTGACATCATTGTTTGGTCATTCTAAAGTATCGGTAAATCATCCGTTTTATTTTATAATATTGCGATGATGGTTATAATAATTTATCTTATTAAACAGTTAATATATACCATCACATTAAATACGATAATTAAAAGGAACTCTTTTACGTATTTTATGATTTCAAACCCACGTGTTTGAAAAACATTTTTTTCGCTTTTTTCCATTTTTTATTTTACGAAACACTGTAGAATAACATTCCAAACGTTACTTTAGAAGGATTTTTTTTTTGCATCAAAATTACTCACGTTTTTGCGATGTTTTCGGATTTTTTTGCGATGAATTTTTTAAATTCACGAAAAACATATTTTTTTCCCTTTTTTTGTAATTACTAGCTTAGTAAGAAGACAAAGAATCATTGAAAACACTTGAAAATTAAGAAAAAATGTCAATCGAGTCGAGTACAAAAATCGAGTACAGCCCTCCCCGCTGGGCAATAATTACAAGTTGCGATGAAAATTTTTTCGATTTTGCGATGAAAATTTTAAAGTCATTTTTTTCGCTTTTTTCAATTTTTTTATTTCACGAATCCCACTAGAATTACATTCCAAGCATTACTGTAGAAGGAAATAATTTTAGCAACAAAATTACTAATTTTAACGAACGTTTTCAAAAAAGAATAATTCCCGGGTCAATTACTCTCGACACTTAGCATATATACAAAATTCAAAACTAACTTCGTAAGCTGGCTTGTGATGCTTGGACACGTTTCGTACGAGTTCACCACAAGTCTCGCGAGGGGAGATTTATTCGCTTATTTCTTCCAAGTCCCACGGAGGATATACCCGTTTGTCCGAAATCTCGAAAAATCCGGGCTCCAGATCGGTCGATGGTTAGCGAGGTGCATACTCCTCAGTTATCAGCAAGTCAAAAAATCCGGCCTTGTGATTGATCCAAACCCCGAGAAGGATGCCAATGATTGGGCATATACTTGGTAGCCGGCGATGCGCCAACCCTGACCGCCAACCGTAGGACCGAGGTTCCATTAAATTTAACCCGGGAATTATAATTATAATTCACTTTGAACCAACGAACAATTATAATTGTCCGTTGGTTCAAAAATGGTTCATCGTTTTTGTGCGATAAAAATAAAATTTTATTTTTTTCCCACCTTTTTAGTACCACTTCCTGTTTTTGACAAGGGTTATTTTAAAAAGAAATTGTTTTACCTTGCTTTACGTCATTTATATGAAATAACGGGACGTCGAGTAATGTACTAGATTGGTCATTAGTGACGTCGCAAGTGACGTACAAGGTTCGTCATCAGTTGACGTCTTTAGGCTGTGACATACGCCGGTCATATTGTCGTCATTAATGACGTCCTTGATGACGTCTTCATTGGTACTATACTGACCAATAATTGACGACATTATGACGACAGTGTGTTTCCTGGGTATTAGACGGTAGCAGTATGGTTGTATGGTTGGTAAATTTATAATTGAGTATATTTTTTTGTGTGGATACGTAATATTATTATATAATGTACACCGTGTTCATGAATAAGTGTTACAAGATTTTAGGGTATGTAGAGATTCATGATTTTTCAAAGTAGACGAACTTTTAAAATGCAAATATGTCGGGAAAATGCACCGTTTCCAAACTTTTTGGGATAAAAATGTATTATATAAAAATTCTATTTCAAAAATTTTATTTTTTAAACAAATTACACATTCATTTGAATATTATACATAATACAGGGCTGGCCAAGCTCCTTGATAGTCGAGCCATTTTTCAAAATTTGAAACACATACGGAACGATAATAATTTTTTAAAATATAATAGCACAAAAATGAAAAGGGAACTCGGGTACATTTATTGAGAGCCACAAATAATCCTTCAAAGAGCCGCATGTGGCTCGCGAGCCGCAGGTTGGACACCCCTGTTATAATATATACTAATTATACGTAATTATATTATAAGGACATTATAATTATTATATTATGTTGTATTGTGTATAATATTTTTTCCTACTTAAAATTAAAAGGGGATTATAAAATGTAGTATATTAAGCTGAACCCGGTGGCCCCATATTGCCTATGATGCCGAATATCATATCCGGCTAGAATTGCAATAATTCTTTTTATATCCCGAAAAAGATTTTTAAGTTGGTGAAAATTATAAGTGCATAAACAATATAGCTAATAATAGCAAATTAAATTCATTAAAAACTTGGATAATAGGCGGACCACTACTTTCCACATTGGACATATTATGTCGCAGTCGGATTCCAAAAATCGTCAGTTTGCAAACTGACTAGTCAGATTGCAAACTGACCAACGTTTTCTAAAACGCTTTTAAAATACAGATCGTTTTACAATCGGACTGAAATTTTCAGCCAGTTTGTAAACCGCGAGCCACGCCTCCGACGGATTGTCAACTCTTTAAATTTGTCGCAGGCGGATTCCAAAAATCGTCAGTTTGCAAACTGACCGACGTTTTCTATTTTAGAATTAATTAAATTAAATTAAATAATAAATTAAATTTTTTTTCCTTCGATTTTTGGGGTGTGCATTCGATAGGGAGGGTAATCCATCGTCAAAACCTACTCTTCCGGGGCGCCGCTCCGCTCCGCTCCGCGTTGCACCCCTACAGAGCGGTTTTGACTCTGGTTACTAGGCTAAACATACAAGAAGCGCAACCCATCAAGAAAACCGGGATAAATGAAACCGGGATGTGAGAGAACCTCGAAATAGCATTAAAAAGTAGAGTCGCGGTATGCGGCAGTTATCTTTTACGTTTCACCCCCAAAAAATCGCGTAAAATCGCGCAAACTGACGATTTTTGGAATCCGCCTGCGACAAATTTAAAGAGTTGACAATCCGTCGGAGGCGTGGCTCGCGGTTTACAAACTGGCTGAAAATTTCAGTCCGATTGTAAAACGATCTGTATTTTAAAAGCGTTTTAGAAAACGTTGGTCAGTTTGCAATCTGACTAGTCAGTTTGCAAACTGACGGTTTTTGGGATCCGACTGCGACATATACACGTTCAGCCGGTTACTATTTGTATAATAATGTTTAGATCTTATAGCTTGTTGGAAATCTTTAATATGATAATTAAATTATAATAAGTTACATAAATTTAATCATTTTAACATCTCGTCACTTCAATTATGTAGTAATTAACTAACTTGAAATAGTATAAAAACTACATTGAAAGAAATGTTCAAATTATACTGTGGTAATTTACTATACGCTAGAAAATTTAACGAAAACTTATCTAAATGCTAAAATATCTGAATTTTAACTTTAAATTTTCTAATGTGAAATAAACTTAAAAAACTTTAGTTTGTGTAGATGTAGATATTTTTAAAACAGATTTGCGAATATAGAATTATAGACATAATTATTAGAATATTGTAATCATCTGAAGAGCTGGAATAAATGCGAAACACGTGTCATGGCTTATATACAAACAAGTACATCATTGTCGCAATTTAAATTACTTACATGAAAAAGAAATTAATTATTACATTCCGAGGGCCGTAGTTGAAGATCGTTATTATTCAAAAGGCAAATTTTTAGTCACTAATGAAAAAAATATTGTATTCGAATACGCTATATTTTAGACAAAATTCAAAATAGCAAAAATAATAGTTGATTGGATGCCGAAGGTGCGAAGCCCCGAGGTGAGCTATTCGTTTTGCAACACATAGTGGTGCTGCCACGAGATCAATTTTTGCATTGCCTGTGTCGGAAAATAGGTAATTATATCACTTGTATTGTAAATTTTATTTAATTAACATCAAATACGGTTTATTTCGCTTCAATAAAATTCAAGGAAATGATAATGAAGTATCTTATATTTGATTGAAGGAAATTAAATTGCATAATTTTTAAATAGTGTTACCAATATTTTTTTAAATCGTCACCTCGTGGAAAATCAAGTGTTGCACGAAGCAAGTGGCTCACGGCGGCGGTAATAAAGCTTCCACTAATTTTATTCACAATTATTTAGTTTCGTATTATTAATTTAAATAAGATAACCTAAAATAAAATTTTCAGTTCGCGAAGTGAACTTTATAGATGTTGGAAACTAATCTCAGGTCAGTTCAGCTCAGGTCAATTAATAACCTAAGGAAGGTTTTAAATGTGACTACTTCTCGAACTAACCGGTTGGAAGGTTGGGTAGTTCTAATAACTTATTTCCCTATTTATTAAAATTTAATAAAAGATTGATTGTGAATAACTTAAATTATATAATAGTACTTATTTTGATATGTACACAAAGCTACAGGCAGTTTTAATTGGATTAGGAGAATTATTGGAAAACTTGATTGTAAACTACATTTGAAACGTGTCTACTTTACGATATAATAAACATTTAACAATCTCAAATGTATAAATTTTTAACTGTTGAAATTATTATTAAGGTAAACTTTAAAAGTTAACGAGTTAACTAAATGGCAAAACTTTTATCGAGTTTATACGAACAATTATGTCACTCAAAAGGATTAAGTGGGGTATATTATATGCTCCCCGATACGAAGCCAGACTTTGAGATCTTGGGGAGTTTTGGTATGTTTTTCAGCAATTCCTTAAGGACATTTGAGTCAATTTTTAGATTTACAATATTTTTCTGGGTCAAAACCTGAAAGTTATCGGCGCAAAACGCACTAAAACAAATCAAAGAAGTTGACGTTCGAGGTCTTGGGAGATTTGGTATGTTGTTCATCAAAATCTTTGATTTTTGCTTTACAATGTTTTTTGTTTGGTTCAAAACCTAAAAGTTCTGGTCTACAGTAAATTTTGTGTATTATGTCAAATATTCACATACCACTGATCCCTGTTTCTTGGATAAAATTGCATCAAATTACAGAAAAACATAAAGCAATTAACAATTGGGGAGCTCTGAAGGAGCACACCCAATAAAACAGTCCAACGTATCTAAATAACTCCTCAACGCGCAAATCAGCGTTGAAATATTTCAATAAAAAAATAGTTAGAGACCATATTCCGATGGTCAGCAATGTAAACAAAATTGTAAGTGCAACTTACCCACAATGAACAAACGGGTTCCGATTTACCTACATCTCAACAGAGTCCTCATTATGATTTGTGGTCCTTCGTATCCGTAGCCATACGAAACCAAACTACAAAATACAAAATTGATTACAACCTAGTCCACCACCTGTAAAACTCCAGCTTTAACCTTGAAGATGTACAAAAGTCATAGCTAAAGATACTTAAATACGCCGTCATATTGATCTAAAAAAACTTGAAGTCCAATTTGCTTGAATGCAAAATTCCACCAGAAAAACCAAAACGAATTCGAACGTCGCCTTTGTCATCAAAACTAACATTACTCATGCAAACTCGAAACAGATGGTTCACACAAGTCATTTGCCTTCTGACGTCCCCAATTGATCACAATGTTCCAACCAATTTGGATAATTTAAGACAAAAAAGCTTCTCAAATACAAATACTCCAGAGTGGGTCAAATAATGAAAAAAATTAGCGGATTCCATAACCAGTGGAATGCCTATCGGTTTTCCCTTACAAAATCATATACCAACGAGATTGTTCTCCATAATTAATTTATATCCAAAGTTAATCAATGCAAAAAACTTAAAAGCGACATTGTAAGATGTTACAAAAAAACGATATTTACCTGCAAATTATAACTTAGGTCCTTATAACAAAGAAAATTCAGGAACCATAATTAACTTGCAGTTTTTAAAACATTAAACGAAAATTAAAATTTGACATTTTATACAAAAATGGACATTTTTCATGCCATTATCAATAACCTTTCAATTCGGTTCAAAACCGAATATAACTACATCAATAACCTTCGGTTTTGAAAATGAATAGTATGCATAGGGCGCAGCAAAAATAATGTACAACTTTAAATAAAAATTTAAAGTGTGAAATATTGTTGAAAACATAGTAGCGCATCCAAGATGTAATTTGGACGCTACAATTTTTCATGTGTGTTCTACTAAATCAGTAACAGAATTTTTGACCTAAATATTCTAGGCTAAAATGGTCCCTTCGGAGGCGGATAAAATGAACACGTGATTTGGTGCTATGTTTGCCATAATGGGCGCATGCTGCTTGTGCAGAAATCAATGTGTGACTTTTGTAATAAGATGTTAACAAAGCTTGCAAAAATCTAAATATTTTATAAATGTGTAATTTTACTTTTACAACTTATTTTTCAAATGAATTGATTCATATGTTTGAATTTATTTTTTATAATAAAGTTTAATATCCTCCCTTTTGCTCTTTATTACGTAACTACGGTAAATTTAATTTATATTGTTAACTTTTTAATGGGGGCATGGTGGAAATGATCCTGTTGCACTTTCTGTAACAGAAGGAGGAACCTGCCGAAGGAGAAATGCTAATTTGGATTATTTTAGTTTCCAGAGTAATTTCTTCTTCACGGAGATCATTTTACCCCACTTTCTCCTACGTTTTTAATGCAACTAAACCTGTAAATCGATTAATTCATGTTCGTTAATAATGAAGAGTATGTTAATTGAAACCGTAGAGATAATTATAATTAGGTGTACTTATGATTAAAATTTATTCAACATAGATTAAAACAGAGCCGATTGGTGTATTGGTAACACTAACTAAAGGTAATGTTGATTTGTGAATAAATTTATACCGGAGAGCAAATATGATTGAAATTAATTTAATTTAACTAGGGTAACCACCCTAATCTTAAATGATTTCAAATTTCTTCTGCTTGATTTGAAAGTGGAACACATTTAAATATACAAAATTCTTTTTTAGTTAAACTTAAATGTTAACTTTTAAACCGTCTGCATTTAATTTTGGTATGTGCAAAACCAGTTTAGGTATTAAACCCATAAGTGGATTTGTGTTTTTATATCGAGAATCTCCTTGTTAGCAACAACCGAACTGTCTTGTGTTTCACGAATTGTTAGTGTTCGATGTGTACAGTTTTTAAATTAACCCTGTAAGGTGCACAATGCTTAAACGTGTTCAGAAAAATCTAATATTTGTATAGTGTGATGATAACTGCTTAAATAATGCACTTCTACAAAAAAAATACCAAATATTTACAAAAAAAGTGGATTTTGAGAATGTAACCATATGGCTACATTGAACGATTACGGTATACAATGATGTACAATGACTGTAGCCATATGACAACATTAACCATTTGTGGTTGTAACATTTGTAGATGGAATATAGGCAATTGTTTGATTATTGAAGTGCTTATTTTTCTTACTGTATAAAACGAAAAAGTATAATTTTCTCAAATATAATTTATTAATTATTTTTATAATACAATAATAATATCTCCGGGGTTTTCTTGAATTTTTTGGGAGGTGGCTCTTCGTTCGTGAAACTCTCCAAATAAGATTCGGAAATAATCGTGCCCGACGTTTCATGTTCTGAATCAGACTCAAGAGCAAGTATTTCACTCACCACCCTCACCACTTCTAGTTGTTCTTCCTTCTCAAGTTCATCTTCAGATCCACTGTAATCGGATAGGTCCGAATCTTGCGGATTTTTAGGTACATTAAATACTTGTACCTTTTTCTTAGTAGAGTAAAAACTTGTAGTACTAATTGCAGGAAAATTCATGTTACAATATTCTGAAATATAAAATTGAATATTACTTTCATGTTCAATGTTGCCATATGGCTACATCAAATATCAAGTACAAATTATAACTAAAGGCTTACAAATACAGGAAAAATAATAATAATATCTTGTAAAACAAGTCGTTAAATTCAATAATATCGCAAAATAATAAGAGGAATGCTAATTTTACTTACCTAATTCGTTATTTATACACATAGATCACTCAAATTCGCACTTCAGTTGTCAATGGCAACAATTATAGTAAATTTAGAAAGTGTAACTATTAAAATTTGATGTCGCTACTATGCCAAGTGCGATTAGAGCTACTGGGCCCATATGCCTACAGCGTCCAAAACAGTACAAAAATCGCTAGGAACGAACTATTATAACTTTTGGTTGATGTTGCCATATGGCTACGGGAAGCCTTACAGGGTTAAATTATTTTAAAACAAAGCTGTATGACAATCTGCAATTCTCGCTATATTACAAAAGTATTTAAAATTTATATTCCAAACGAGCTACATAAGTCAGTATGAAAATCCTTAAGAAAATTTATAAGAATTACACATTCGGATTCTATGATCAGGATTAGTTTCCGACATTCTCAATGAATTTTACATAATGTGGTGTAGACGTAGTATGTATAATATATACATGTAAAATGTACTTGAAACTTGAAAAGTTTTCCACTTCGCGGCGAGAGTTAACAAATAGTGAAAAGTCATGTTAAACTTGTTTGGGGTTTGATTTATTAAATTATTCGGTAATTACCAATTGTGAATTATTAATGAAATTATACATGCAAAAATGTTTTCTCCTTTTCAAAATTATATTTGCTATGTTTACTTACTGCAGTTGTCGACTACTTAAAACACTTATTTAAATTTTTCAGTACATACGTAGGTGAATTCTAAAAATATAAATGAACGTGAGTTGAAAATAATTTTATGTTTAGCACGAAATATAAATATAGTAATAAATGATAAATTTTCTTTATGTTCACTTTATCGTGCATATTGTTTTATAATATTAAATTATTTTTTATGCCAGTATTAACGTGAAGTACAAAATTAAAACTTAAAAATTTACAAGCTATGCAAACGAAATATAGATAAAGATGTTTATAGTTTGTAAAACGACAATAATTTTTAAATTTTAATTTAACATTATTATTTATTTTTAATATTAATGCCATTCTTGGCCACTCTGTATATATTTTTAGTATATAATACTATTCCTCCCATGTTTTTTTCATTTTATTATTTCTTGTAGTGTTTTGCGTAATGCGATTTGAAACTTTTGTTTGTAACTTGCAGCATATTCTTTATATCTTTGTATTATTGTTCTTCCTATTTCTTATTACCTTTCATGTTGACAACTTGACTTTTTATTATTTTGGAAAAAATGAATTCTTTTATCAAATTTAAAAAGCAAAGTTCTCTATGTAATAATATTATAATTTAAGGTTTGAAATTCTTTTTACATAAATATTTTACACTTGTAGATACACGCACTTTTTCAAAAAAAAATAGTTGATATTCTTGCTTTCAGCGAGGATCTGGTATTAGATGATATTTGATCATATTTTTCAACTTTCTACTTTATAATCAAATCTATGTATGTTACGTTGTAATTCTAAAAACCCATACAATTTTTGTTTCTGCATCCTTCTTGATAGCTTTCAGAGTCTTACCAGGGATTATTGGATGGGTTCCTATCCGATTGTTGTTGCTTTGCAACTTCTGTCCACTTTCGAATATAGTAAGTGCCGCTTAAAGTAATCAGGTTTGTGTGTTCCATTTTAAATTTTCAATCGTTGCAGAATTCTAATTATAATTGAATATTGTTATTTTTTACGATACCAGTTTAAAAGAGTTCAAGTTGAATAGATGAACCTGATTACAATAAGCGGTAGCTAGTATTATATGTAATTATTTGCTATACACTCATTGTAATGTTTTGATGAAAATGTAAATTTGACGATAAACTTGACTATTATTAAAACAAGTTGAGTACTAACTCGACACTAATTTAAATTAAGAAAACTTGGTGACATATTTCTTCATCGCCCATCATAAGTTTTGTTTTCGTAACTTTAAATTTAATTATTTTATTAGGGATTTTTGATGTCCTATTTCAAATCTCTGCGATATTAATACCGTAATTATAAATGCTAACCTAATTTTTTTTCCACAACAGTTTTAAACATGAGGATCATCTCTGTTCGTGTTTGATATTGAAACAAGAATGAAAGTTATTTCAATAAAGAAAAACTGTAGCTAAGGGATAAATCTCGACGCATATGGCGTCTAGATGGCTGGCGTCGCGACGGTACTCAGCTGGGGCAGATTCAGTAAAATGTATTAGTTATATAAGTGGTGCCATGTAATGGACTGGTATGTGCTTTAGAGGTCGTTGCTTTTAAAACTTTTAATTTTGCTTTATTTAATGATTAGGATTTAGGAAAACGGAGAAGCTTAAATCCGCTTATATGGTTTATTTAAACGGTTTATCAAATCAATATAGTAATATAAGGTTATCCGTATCTGCAAGATAAATTTTCAACATATTTTAATGCAATTATAAGCAAATAAGTTTACGAGTTATCATAAATTCCATTTAAAGTAATCATTATTTTAAAGTTTAAACTTACAGTTTAATTCGCAAAAGTGAATTTAATTTTAACAATACCGCGATTTTGTTACGATGTTTGCGTACTTTGTAATCAAGATAACTATAAACTATTTTTATTTATTATAATTTACAATTTTCTTACAATACAAACATACAAATAAGTTAACTCAAAAGAACTCGTTTTTTATTAGAGCTTAATGGGAAAATATTAGGTGCAAACCTGGCTGAAAGCTTTCTATTTCAGGTTTACATTTTAAAAGCTAACTTCTATTTTTAATTAAAAAAAGTCTACAAAAAGCACGTCTCGATTTAGATTACAATAATTTCTTCCTTATAAATTTTTCACATTGATTTTTGAAAAAATTCCAATTTTTTCTATTTATAAGTTATTTCGAGTTGTTACAATGTGACTTATGTATATTATATCAAATTTAATGCTACTTTCTTTATTTTATTTACTAAAACATTTACGTATTATTGATTCCTCTTTCATACACACAATAGGTAATTTATATTTGTAATAGTTCTTTGTTTATTATTGTAACGATAAAATATTTTATTGATTTTAGGAAGAGCGTATTGTCTTACATTTTCACTGATCACCTATTTGAATTTGATTTTATTGTTAGATATTTTGTAATTACAATTACATATTTGATAATTTTAATAAATATGCTAAATTTATATTTTCCCATGCACGTTTATCTAATTATTCAAACACCATCACCTGCTCTAATTCAAAATTCTTTTCTTAAACTTTTTCCCCTAAACTAAAATCTTTTAATAATTCCCTGTTTAATATAGAAGGAATATCTAATAAGTTCTTTTGATGATGGAAAGACTTAGAATAATCACGTTTTAACGTATCTAGGTATTTTTATGTCTAGGTATTGTTGAATATCTGGCCAAACAGCTGACCGTCTTTGATGATTTGAAAACTGGTCCATCTACAGACTCGGAAACCGGTCATGCAATCTCTTCTACTCCCTGTAGAGCAATATCAGCCTGAATAACTTACTTACCTGATGCTAAATTTATTAAATACGATTGCATATTTTTGCTGCTGCTAAATATTCTAAAATTATAGATTATTTCAAATTTTACATGATAAATTTGGAATATCCACCGTAAATCAGAGTTAGGGTATTGCAAAATTTTTGATAAGAAAAACTAATATAGAAAATTGTTATCTCACTTCATTGTTATTAGGTTTTTCCAATTATTGTAAAGAAATTGCGCATAATCTAATTTAAGAGGTAAAACTGAAAACGGTCTAATTTATGCTCTGGTTTTTGATGACGATGTGTTTGACTTCTACAATGTATAGATATTAATAAATCAAGTTATTTAAATTTTTTTATAAAGTATTTAAATGTATCACATTGCATATTTATTAACTATGCGCAACTTACTAAACCAGTTTTAGAGTAATTTTTCTATAATATTTGATTAATATTAATTTAATTACATATTTTAATTAATTTTCTTTTAATAAAACAAATAACTTTTTCTTGGAATATAATCTTAATACTACCTACTTACATATCATAAAAATTTGATATGTTTAGTGTGAATCATATTTTGTTATTATTACCATATAATGTAAATAATTAACAATTTAATACTTCTGCATACTGACGAGCTTCATGTCGAAAACCACGATAACGTAGGTCGAGTGGTATTTTGTTGTATAATATACAGAGGCGTATTATCAATAAGACTCAATATTCGAACATTTTAAGTAAACACGTAAACATGGTATATTAATGCCCGGTTTCTGAAGCTCGAGTTATATTAAGGTTAAGCTTAACCTTGTATACAACGGCGGATCTACGAGGGGGGTAATGGGGGTAACTACCCCCCCCCCATGAATCTTCAATTTAACTATTGCAATACAAATTTTAAAAATATATACCTTAATTTTCCCTAAATTTTATTACAAAACATGTATTTACCCCTTTCATAAACTTTGACCAGATCCGCTGTTGCTTGTATATAACTGCAGATTTTGAGTTTCTATAACGAAAAATAATCTCTGGTCAAAGTTAACCTACGTCTTTATTGGTTGTTAACTTTCTGGAATATGCGCATTGTGGATAAAATAACTTTAACCTTAGATTAGTTAGTTATGTAGATTATAACCAGAGATCTTCAGAAACCGGGCATAAATCTGTTTTCAACCTTTAGGACAGCAAACACGCCTGAGTAATAAAACTTAGTCTACAAAATTACCTATTTGGACCAGATTAAATTTCCAATTTTAAAATGTTGAATGTGCATGGGCCTCCCTATATAAATTTACCTGGGGCTTCTGGGGTTTTTAATACGCCTATAGGGTAATATAATATTTCGGCTGATACTCGTATTATAATGTGATTCTTGTAAACTGTTGTTTTTTTGTGGCGGTCGGTGTTGCGGGATCCGGTTGCCTTGCATCTTCTGCACCCCTTTGGCCGGCCCTGCCTAATTATATCTATTGCCAGTATGATAAGTTTGCGAAGTGTTTAAAAAAAAATTTGTATAGTACTCTATTATTACATTATTATTAAATTAAAAATTACAGATAAATGAACGCAATAAAGTTCAATTTCATTCAGAAGTTGCTGCCAGCAGCTGTTATTCTCTCCTGATGTATTTATTTATATAAATAAAACAGTAACTGCTATCGAAAGCTTTATGAATTAAATTGAATTGTATTACACTTACTTCGTTTAATAAATTTTACTTTAATAATTTTCACAAAAAATTAATATTATCACATTTTGCCTGCTTTTCGAAAGGAATTTTAGGTTTCAACTTTGCCTGAAAATTTCTTCATTTATTATTACATTGAACCTAGAGAGGTACCACAACATACAGTCAGACAAACAAGTCTCAAAGTCTCCGTTTAAAGATAGTAATGATTCCATTGTTTATTAAAAAAATAATTAAAAAAAAAATAAAAAATATTTCTAACCGTTTCTACCTAATGCAATGTAAATATTTTCATCAGAAAAGTCTCGGGAACAACATTAATTCTGCCACAATTTCCTGATCACAGCCTCATTGAGTATCTCTGGGAAAAACTAGAGCGAAATTCGAAAAACGAAATTCAAAAATAGAACATCAGCACAGAAGATTTGAAAGTCTAGCCATAAGAAGAATGGGTTACTGTGCCATAATGTTAACCACCCAAATCAAAATTTCTTCTGCTACACAGTAAAGAACTTAGTTAATATAGCAAATTGTAAAAATATTTAGGGTGATAGGGGGCCAAACTTTTGAATAAATCGAATTTGAAGTTAGCAAATTTACATGTAAAATCCTAACGAGATTCCGCGCGTCTCGTCATTTTATGGACGGTACGTGTGGAATGAATGACCCTAAGGCTGCCTGCAGACTGATCAAGCAAAAACGTTGTGCGACAAAACGTTTTTGTTTGATCCAATCAAATTTGATTTTGTTTGATTTGAACTTGATTTTGTTTGATTTGAACCAATCACAAAAAACGTTTTGTCGCACAACGTTTTTGCTTGATCAGTCTGTAGGAAGCCTAACACTTCAAAAATAAATTTCGCACCAGCAGATGCAGCTCGTCTCTCGTACATGTAACATCGATTTATTTTTTGTTTTGTTCGATATTTTGGGGGTGAAACGTAAAAGTTTACTGCCCCATACCGCAACTATACTTTTTAATGCTATTTTGAGGTTCTCTCACATCCCGGTTTCATTTATCACGGTTTTCTTGATGGGTGGCGCCTTCTCGTATGTTTAGCCCAGTAAACCAGAGTCAAAACCGCCCTGGAGGGGTGCAACGCGGAGCGGAGCGGCGCCCCGTAAGGATAGGTTTTGACGATGGATAAACCTCCTAATCGAATGCACACCCCAAAAATCGAATAAAAAAAATTAATTTTTTCACTTTTTCGGCAATACACGGGTTATTTTCCATTTTTTTGCTAATATTTATTACTAATATTTACTAATCACACCCCCACCTATCCGAATTTCAAAGAAAAAATCAAATCCGAGCGAAAAAATTTCACCCGTTTCGAAGGGAACGTCGATGCATTTCATCGTGTCTGCCTGGGGGGCGCGGCCTATTCGAGGCTAATTTCCCTACTTTTAAAAAGTCGATATTGGGGTTGTTTTTAACGATTTCACCCAAAATATTTTTTCTATATACAAATATAAGCATGTTCTTTAGTAGCACACGAAAATTTTTTTCGGGTGGTTAACATTATGGAACTCTTCTCCAAAATATTTAACTAATACCCGGGGGTATTAGTAATGCCCCTAATAATAGTAAATCGATTCTACTCCCCTTGTAGAATAAAATACTATTTTTTTGTTATCTATAATTAATTATGAACATATTTTTTGAAGGTTTTCTAAAAAAAGTTTTTTTGATTTTAATAAGCAAGGACGTTAAAGCTCATTATCCTGTAACTGCACCGTACGGAGACTTTTATGAGTGACTGTATGTAGTATAATTATTAATAGGTTTTATTTACTTATGTAAATATATATTATAAATATAATTTTTCGAATTAAAATTTTTGCTACATTGTTCGCAAATAAAAAAGAAAATTATATTGCGTGATCTGTGGTGTGTACAATGATTACTGAATATATTAACTTACAGTACCTTGGAAAGGTGATATTATCATTTCATAACTGTGTGATTTTATTACTTGACAATATTTTTTCTAGCAGATAATATTTGTTTGCATTTCTGATTATGCATGTTTGTGAATCACCTTATTATTAATTGAACCGTGAATTATTTCCTCTGAAGAGTGATATCTAGGATTAAATATAATTTACGTACAAACAAGCAGGCAATTTAGGTTGGCAGCTCAATCTGCTTCCTCGGGTTCGAATCTACCTTCACTTTTTCTATAATCACATTAGGTGGCCATATTTAAACGCATTAATCATATAAAATGAACGGATTAGGTACGAAATACTTCCCAATTATTCGCAATCATTGTGAATTTGGACTCATGTTTATCAGTATTTCCTTATCAGTTCTATCAACCATATCAGTGTGAGAAACAAAAGTTATCGGCTCAGCCGGTTAGTATTTATCATATCAGTGTTTTAGAATAATCAAAAGTACATACCCTTTCCAGAATTAAACTTCCCTAAATTATACTCGTAAATGGTGTCAAAAAAATCCTCGCATAGATTATTATGCTCGTTCAGTTATGCAGCTATACTATGTAATAATACAGAGCTGTACAGACTCTCCATGTGTGTTTTGCATTTCTTGATGAAGAGGATAGGCTAAATTGGTGTTAATACCATTCTCGATATTTTTGTATCTCTAATAAAAAATTTCAGTATAAAACTAACCAAAGAGTAACGCGGGGCTTCCATGGAAAAAAGGAGAAAAGTCAATAACATCAGTGTATACTTCATTATCTAGCGTTTTAAGTACTACAGTATAATTATAATGGTAATAGTTTTACTTCACTTTCATGGTCATGTGTTTTTCTAACATTTTCACATATCAAAATATGAACATTGAAATATTATTCGTTTCTATTTATAGATTTTCTAAGGCGAAATTAACTTGTTGTCATTCTGCGCATCAGTTACATAGTTGCAGCATTCACGGTCTCTTCACATTGTATGTTTGTATGTATCGTGTAACACATTCCATACCACCATACTAGTGTCTGTTCATTCATTACGACATACCCCATAAATATTTCGAGGTCGAAAATTGTGAGTAATAACAATAATGTCGTCCAATTGTCAACATTATGCTAATTGATAATATTATGATGATAGCATAAACTTTTTCTGTCTTGAGAATTCTTAATTTTTAGCTCGAGTGGCAAAATTATTTTGATCATAAACACAGTCTTTGTCTTGTTATTTAATTTTTTTGGGTAATTAGTAACCTAATTATTTAGTTATTGTTAAGGGATAATCTTGAGCGAATTGAGTTTTCCAGAAATATTTAATTCATTTCAACGCACATTTTATTAATTTTATTTCGGGCATCGATCTGAAGATATTTTTAAACTATCGTCAGTGTAGGTATACCTGAAATTGAAGATTTTATGAAATTTTTCAGGAAATAATTCCAAGAATTACTCCGAAATGTTCTCATTTACTTGGGAAACAGTCTGAAAAATTTCAGTTTATCAGCACCGAAAACAGAAAAAAGTTGAGCTTGTCAATAAAAGCCAACAGTTCATTGAATTTAAAAAACTTGGAGAACTACTCGATATTACGAGGCGGTAAACAAAAATAAATTAGTGTTCTGAAAAGTATTTATTAGTATATTTTAATTATAAAAAAATTGTAATTTTATGCACAATTAATTATTTGATAAAACGAATTTGTGAACGAAAGTTTACATACTGCATATTGTTTATACAAAATTTGTTAACATTCGCTGTAACAATAAAGCAGTAACTTTGACTCACTAATTTATAAGTATTAAAGTGTGTCTGAATTGTTTATTAATACGAAAAACACAGTTAGCAAATCTTTTTTGAATTTAAAATTTTAATATAAAATTAAAAAACTATATAACATGTACTAGGTATTTTGTTTATGAAAAAACTACCCAAGTTCGCTACAAACAATAAATAACACAACGATGCTGCTGATTCACTAATTTAAATTTAATTCGGTACCAGTGAAGCTATCGATAAAATATCAAGAGATTGATTTTATAGGAAATAAAGTTTTCAACAAATTTACTTTTAGTTTTCTATTATAGAATAATAGTTCAGTACTTAGAAAGTAAGTTAAGTTAACTTTTAGTTAACTTTTAAGTTAAGTTTTAATGCAAAGATAAAAATTAAGTTCATAAAGATGATATTTGGGCTTCAAACCGTAATAGGGTCCATAAGTTCACTTGCCAGTTGCGATCAAATTATTCGTGCCGTGGTTCGGATTCCATATGTTAAGATGTACATGTATGTAGATAAGTCTGTATGTTTAGTCAGTAACTAACAACTGCACCAACTTGTAATACTTACGATCTTGCGGGTTTATCCCGATTTTAAAAAAGGTTTATCCGTAAATTACATTCATTTTATCAATAAACTTTATTTACATTTTTTAATAATTTTAAGATTTATGTTTTATTGAACGATCTAGGTTCGGTATAGTCTGAAATTAGTTAGGACGCGACGTAAAAATTCTAATTTGATTAGACTATAATCTTAATAAGCCAAGCCAGGTTCACTTGATGCGGGGACAATTTAAAGCAAATAGTAACGTTTTATCATTTTATTTCTTGTAATTCCTCCAAAACACATTCCTATCGCGGTAAGCCATCAACAGATCACAGTTTCAAAATAAGCAGTGTTACCATGGAGTAAATCACCTTCTATTGTTACAGTGTTTTCAAGATGATATTACAATATGGTTGAAATTGTTAGGTAAATACAATAAATATTGAATTCATTTTATGTACGCTTAACCACACCAGTACACACCAGTCCTCATTATTGTCAAACGAAATGATTCAGCAAACAATTTTTACAAAATTTGTATCCGATTTTTCCCAATAATGATTTAATTATATTTACACATGAGATTAATAATTTAGTAGTTCAATTTTAACGACGTATTGTAACATCCTTGAGAATTGAATAGAACCAAAACGTATTTATTGTATGGAACGACCAAACAAAGGTTACTTATTAATTGGAGGTTATGCATGCATTGGCTTGGAAAATTTTTAAGAGCATAAATAGTTCACTATTTTTTTAATTTAGATCGACAGCTGAATAAGAATAATGTTTAAATAACTGCGGCAAAGAAAACACTAAATTTTATATCAAGCTTTTCTTTTAATTTAAATACAATAAAATTTTCTTATTTAAATCTTTTAATTATTAATTAAATTGGAATATTATTTATGATGCGAAAGGATGATTCACATAAAAGTTATTAAACAAACCATAAATGATTGAATCAAAGTCTGAACTTAAAACAATATCGCAATGGCACATTACTATAAAACGGTAAAAATCAAACAATACATTCCTTGGTTTTAACTTGGCATTTGAGATGTGCTCAAGGAGAAAGGAAACAAGAAGATTATTTAGCAAATTTTTCAGTTTTTAGTTTTTATAATTTATTATTGTTTTGCAAAAGTTTTTTCAATCTGATTTTGCAGTTTAGTCAAAGCTAAATGGTGTATCATACATAATCTACAGCTTTTGTTCCTATTGAATTTTTATGTTAGTACGGTTTATTATACGAAATTTTTAATGTTATTTAGGAGTTTCTTTTTATAAGTGGGAAAGAAATACAAAAACAATAGCATCAGGTTTACAGTATACCATATACATTATACAGGTTATATATTATTCCATCCTCATTTTTAAAAATTTGTCTACTATAAAATTAAGTCGAAATATTTTGATGTCAAGATGACAATTTTATTTATCTTCGCGCCTTTCCTCGTTGAAAAAAGTCTTGTAAAACCGCAAAAGTTCTTTATTTTGAGTTAATCTTGTGATAGTGTCATAATTTGTGAAATAAGGAAACCAAAATGAGATTAAAAAAAATCGAAAAACCACAATAGATTGTCTCTACAGAAAGATATATTTTATGTGTTGGTACTAATTCAATTCATTTTACCCCAAATTGTAAATATTTTGTTTAGTCTTGACCGGTTTTGACTATATTGTTACAATTATATATAATCCACAAACCCATATCAGTCAACTAAATTCTTCAAATATATAATTTTGAACTTACTCTAATTATAATCTTTTTAAATTTAACAGTGAGAATTTTAATAATGTAGTAAATATTATGTAAATGAAATATTAGGTACAATCTTTAATTTCATAAAAAAAAATAACAAATCATATCGTTCGTACCTAACGACTTGGTATTGACTTGAACTGGATATCAAAAGAAAAGTTACGATTCCTGGTTTAATTTTTATTTATGTTAATTTTTCTTAGTTTTTTCTCGTAAATTAAAAATTATATTACGATAATATAAGTCGATGTTAAGTATTGATAGGAGCGGAAAATGCAGTTTTTCATATTTACTATGAAACTTCTTAATTGTGTACTTCGAAGTTATATTTGCATAAATACGCAGTGCAATTCAAAAATTTTGTATTAATTAAATTCTTGTTTTTTGCTTCTGGTATTTAGACATTAATGTTCAAGTTTATAATTATAATCTTTTTGAATGCAATTCTTTTAAAACTAAATTAAAATTTTCCAGTAAATAATAATATGTATAGCTTTAAATATCGAAATTGAACGCTATCTGAAAACTACAAATATTTACGAAATATTAAATTTGTTAGCTTGTAACATTTTAATGATTGTTTATTTATGTTAACGAAATTCACACGTTTTGCATTTAATGAATTTTCAAAATGCCACTGCTTATGTTAAACACAGAAGTTTTATTTTAAAATTTCTTATTTTAAACTGTAGATTCGCAGAAGTTATCTTTCGATTTCTCTATTTTCATGCGCTATTGAGCTTTTTTATAGTTCGTTTAATTGAATGTCCTCTTTAAATTTATATTAAATCGATAAGCATGCAAATAGTAATGCAAACTTCTGATTATGGATAGATATAAATAAGATTATCTCTCAGATTTATTATTACTGCAACATCTTCAAAAATTACATGTAGTATATTTAGGACCTTTCGTCTCATCAAAGCGAAAAGTACGATTACAAAACGTCAAAACTGAAAGCAGCATTCCCAAGTTCATATATCATTAGTCAGTTGGGATTTTATCTTATCCTTGACATTGAACTCTGACAGTGTAATTAATATTATCAACAACTTGGGTTGATTTGTAGGTAAACATCATTTTTGTAAAATGTAAAAATAATTCAATCAAAGCCGGAATTTTTTATATAAGAATCATATCATTTTATTGCAGGATACCTGTACTACAATAAATTGCTCAACTCGAAACCATTATAATTATTTTGAATTAATTATGTAGATCAAATTATCGAATTATGAAAATTTCAGAAAACTCATTTAATTATGCAGGAGTTTTTTTTATTTTTGTAATTTAAATTTGCAATTCTATCACCATTTTAGATGTTTTGTGTTATGTGACACTTTTTTAATTTAAAACACCTTTTGCTATGACTGCATTGCTGAAAGACGTAGAGAGGTATACAATTATACATAGTTCGATGCTTATCAGATCTACAATTTTTTTTTAAAAGTCCAAATTAAAGGGTTAGTTATACTCCATATTACACAACAATTTTCGGCTAAATTTGTTCAAGATTGTAATTTAGATTTGCTTTGTTTAATTTAAACAATAAGATAATTTTTTGTGGGAAATCGCTATAAACTCGAAAAATATTTTTGGTGCCGGCGTGTCTGTAGACAAATTAAAAAGCAACTGAGCAAGTCTGTATAAAGCTGGTTCGTGCAATACCAATAACATTCTGTTACCAAGTGGATAGAACGAGGAAATAATACAACCGTTATTATTTCTATTATTAAAATTTTTTTACGAAAACTATCACTGCTAAATATTAGTGTGGAAGTAGGTAGGTATATAATTTGAAAATGTGAAATTTTCGCACGCTAAAAGAAAATAATCGTGACAACAAAAAAATTTAAATTGTTTAATTATTGATTTTCAAGTTTGTCTAAGCTTTTAGATGATCACAAAATGAGCTTTACCAATTACATTTTCAGTTGTAGTCGAGGTTCGTATAATTGATTTGTCTGTTGTGCTCACTTGCAATTCTGTTAAAACTATTAACACTACAAATACCACATAATTAATTATTATTTTGTATACCTCTTGAATTTAAGATTTTCCTCGCTGAAAAACATCATTCCTACATTTTATTTTTATTTCAAGCGCATTTCCTATAAAATCGTATAACTTCCGAACGTTAAATACGTAATTTCATTTTTTGTGATTTATTTTCAAAAAAAATGCTCAAAGTTAATAACAATAAAGAGTTGCTTTTAAAGCATCGATATTTCGTGAAAATGTAGTTGGATAGCTTTTAGGCAGATACTCCGGTTTTGTGCAAATATTATAAAATGTGCACTTTCGAATGGAAGGAATTGCGTTTATCTGTATAAAAATATTTGTATAAAATTTATACCACGCTATTTTTAGCTAATTGTAAAAGGTGTGTTTGAAGTGTATGTACTTAACGATCGAATCAACAAAGTTACAAAATAGGTGAATTAGTTTTGTTAGGTTCAAATCGCACCGCTTCTATAAAATAATAAAACCTTGTGTAAGTGAGCTTTCGTTTTATTGCAAATTAGTTACTCTTTGATTTTGTTAATCTACTAATTTAAAATTATTGAACAGTCATGATTAAATTTTAAAAATATTAATTTGTGCCAATCATATTGCATTACCATAATTATTTGTTGTTTTTTTTGTTGTTGATCAACTTGATGCTTTTTTATTTCGGTAGATATTTTTGGAAGAATGAAAATTGATGAAATTTTAATTACAAATTTTGAATAATCATAAAAAAAAACTTTTAAAGTCATAGATCACAGAGGTTAATTTTAGTTAATGCAAGTTAATAGATCGACTTGTATATATGTATAAGTTATATTTTATAGCTCACTTACTGCTTGAATAAGGTGAGTTTATACTACAATAATAGCAATGTAAACGGTAACTTTCCTTATAAGAAAAATAGCCATACTAACTAACAGGCTGTTTATTGAGAGGTGTTGGATAAATCATTTAATGATATGATTAATCATGTTATTTAAAATTTATTGAGAAGTACTGTATTTGCAGTTAATCATTGCGGAAGTATTTAATTCATTTTCTATAATCAAGTTTTTCGATTAGAATGAAACTTAAAATGAAATGAAACTTCTATTATATACAATTCAAGAACTTCCAAGTTCCATTACAATAGAATACAATGAATTGAACTCGACGAATTCCTATTATAAAATTGATCTCCAAGTACTAATAGGTATTATTGACCTAATGAATTATTTATAATATTATTTAATAATATTTAACCATTAAAGGACAGCCGGCAACTAGTTATTACTTTGGCTATTTTTTTATTATATATAATCCAATACAAACTCAAAAATTTGAACAATGTAATGTAAGATTGCGTTCAGATTAGCGAATTTCATTAAAAATACACGTAAAATGGCGTAATAGTTAATTTTTTTTTGTGTTTTTCAATTAAAAAGAAAACATACTTTGTGTGTACAAAATAAATCGGGTAAATTTTGATGACTTCGATAAACAGCCTAAACCTAGCGAATGTGCTAGGTACCATTATGATAACTGGGTTGGCTAATCATGATCGACCAATAGCAATACAAAAAGAAAGCAATCATATCGATAGTTGCCGATAAAGAAATTATAGTACGTGTTTGAGTAGGGCATAATAAGTTAAATTTTTGAATTTATACAATAGTGACCGATTGGTATTCATAGTAACGAAAAAAAGTAATATGATGATATAAATTAAATTTTTCCACTACTAGTCATATAGGCTACCATTATAACTTATCCAAGTCACATGTGAAGTGACGCATTTTAGACATGTGGTAAATAATATTTTTCATTATACAAATGAACCAATGAAATGATTTGACAGATTCATTATACAATTAAGTTAAAAAAATGAACCAATGAAATGATTTGACATACGTGATTTAATACATTTTATTACAAAACCTAAATTTGTCAACAACTGTCAAATCAACAAAACAAAACTGTCATTTGAAATAAATATTTTAAATTTGAAAATTTTTTTATTAAAAAGAATTTAAAAAATTGTAATAAATCTAGTAGTGGAAAAAATCGTATATAAACCACGGTTGTGAAGACCATTATTGCCTCCGCGCGTTATATTCCTCGGTGCAAAGCACCTCGGAATATAATCTTGGCGCTAGGGCAATAATGACGGCCTTCACAACCTTGATATATAATGTACTATTATTTAACAAGTAGCCATTATTATTACTTCAATAAATAAATTACTCATTGTCTTAATATTTATTGGGATATAGTCTGCCGAATTGCATAAAATATGTGCATTAGAAATTAAGGTAATTTAGCACTCTTTTTGGTAAGTCAATCATGTTACTTTGAGGAAACACGATTTTCATTGTCAAAATCGTGAAAAATTGTTATCGCCAATTTGGAATGCACTTATGCTATTACTAATGATAAGTCATATTATAGTAGGTACTTAATTAATTAATTATTATTATATAATATTGTATACTTGTCTGGACGTTCTGTTAGCTTTGTAATTTTAATACTATTACTTTCAAATTGAGATAAAAATAAATTAAAACTTTCCTAACTTTTTCGAATTCGGGTTGTCGAGGTTGCATTGTACATAGCCTTTATAATGGGCGGAATTAATATACAACATGGCTAGGTCTGAAAGTTGTCGTGTGACCCGTTAGGGTATTGATATGTACTTAATTAGAATACAGTCGAGGGTCACCATGCCATTTCCTTGCAATTCGTCTTATTATGTTGATCGATAAAACAAGAAAGAACTAGGCAAAACGATCGAGACCTAAAACACCCTTGTAGTTGTGAACTCCCTTTTATCGATATAATATATTTTTATTTAATAATCTGTATTTGCAAAATTTTAAAATAGCAAACTTGACTATATTTTGATGGAAAGCCCTTGTTTTCCTACTGCATTATTTGTGTGCTCATTGGATAAGTTGATGCATTGTTTTGCATTTTTTGCTTTTCAATTTGAAATGAAAAGAATTGAGGAAAGCAAAGAACTTGTTGCTTTGAGAGAAAGACATTGCGGAAAATAATATATAGTAAAGAATAATACTTTACATAGCTTTATGCTATTATAACCTGGAAAAGAACCACATTGTTTCTGGCATCACAATTCTCATTATTCTAAACTGGTAGGATTGATTATTGTGTAAAAGTATTTTTTTATTCTTATAAATTGATTACCATTATCATAAACGTTACACTCGTATACCAACAAAGTGACCAGATGGTACAGGAACTCCCCCTAATTCACGTAACTTGATTCCTTTGACCCTTTCACTATTGTGCTTGGTTCTTTGTAGTGTGGATAAAAAGAAACAACTCCTTGAAATCCATAATAGATTTATACACTTTGTATTGGAAAACTGCGGTTTTGTATATATATTTTAATTTCGGAAAAATTTGCAAAATTAAAAAAATTTACTTCGTGTTATTTTTAAGCTAATCTCAATTTCATACAATAAACTGCTAGCGCGAAGTTTTCTAAACACATCCTGTTATTTTTATGTTATCGGCTATGCTATTCCTGTTCAAATACTCTTATCGCTTATTCATAACCATTTCTTTGAGATAAGAATTTAATGCTGCTTCGTGTATATCCTCGTTAATCTAAATTCATTAATTTATTGTAGTTTGGCTTTTGTAAAATTCATAATTTTGTAGTTTCAATGCAGTAGTTTTTGGGAAGACGATATTATATTTAACTATCACCATTTATAACAAAACAAAATCTCACGACATGCAGTCGAATTTATATTATAGCGTGACGTTCAAAGCTCATTTACATTTAGTATTTTTCAATCACGAAATTAAAATTTTATAATAGAAAAGGTAAAATGTAAAATTTTCTGCGTGTTCGGCAATAATTACACGTTTTCTTATGTATATGTATACTTATTTTGTAAAGCCGGGAGCAGGTAATATTAGGATGTTTTTTTATTAAAATTTTTAGTGTTATATTATGTTCCAATCTGTATCGGAAACGCTGCTGATTTCAGTTTTGTCAGAGAAAATTCCTGATAGTGATTGTATGATTGTGGCGGCTAGTCACGGTTTTTCCCCGATCATATAAGCTGGTAAGTCTTATATAATTAGTCGGGGTCAGGGGTAGGATTGCGCAAGACATGCAATATCACCCTCTGTTTTGTGACGCAAGCGCGAACTCGCGATGCCAGTTCGCGACGCCGTTTCGCGACTGCAGTCCCTCGCCTACCGCCAGACCGCTTAGCTTGCCCGCGACGCTTCTGAACCAGTCAGTGTCTTTGTATCGAGGCGTACACATTGCCTCTTTGTACAACACATCTTCACTGCTCCTACGAGGTGATTATTTTTTAAATCAATCTTTGGTAGTTTCACATGTGTGTGTTTCGTTCAGTTATTTTAATACTTTAGTTTTGTATCATTTTGTGTATTTGTTAGTGTTTCAAAATACGGAGTTTTTACTTTGGATTTCAATCGCTGAATGCAGTTTTGGATTTTTTCGTTTTTTTTCGGGGTTATTTGCTGCTGAAGCGTCACAGCAAAGCCCATGTGAGTTCGTTTTTAACTTTATTTTGTTGGTTCAAATTTGTTACTTTGCGAGCGTTAAATCATGTAACTTGAGAAAACAAAAATTTATATCTACCTACTGAATACTAAAGTAAATATTTTACCTTTGATTAGACGAAATTTTGTTTCTCCCTATTTTCTGTCTACTCGTTTTTGCAAATAACTTCAACTTCACTAAAAGCTGTTAAAATTTTAAATATTATAAATTCACTAAATTGCTGCTACGCAATTATTGTTTGTGAAATATTTACCAACATTTTTTGTTTACTCGCGAAATTTAAATTTTTAATTTTTATCTTCTTAAACTTCTAAATGTCAACTTGATAAAAATTTGAAAAATGAATTATTTAAACATGTACGGTTTGTAGATAAATAAAAACGTTCGACCAATTTCATTAATTTTAATTGACGATATAAGGTTAATCCATTAAAATTGCTCCCAAACTTTTAATTAAAAGTGTGCTTATTATAATTTTCAAAAAACTTGTAATGTTAATCGCCTCTAATGCAAAAAGTTGCTGCCAAAATAGCCAGTGCCATCGTCACGTTAATCTTTTCCTCCCCCCCCCCCGTCTATCCTTGTTGTAGGGCCAATAAAAAGTTCTAAAGCGAAGAAAATATTTGCAGTTATAATTTTATACAAATTTAGGATTATGTTTCATAATTGCATAGCTAAACGTAATTTGGAAACTTAGCCAGGAAAGCCATAACCACCGTAATAGTGTTCGCTAAATCTAATCAAAATCCTACGTATTTTATTATAATAGATTTTTCAATGTGTTTATTATCCATAGGTTGGTAATGTAGGATAATGAAATCATTATACAGGTCATTCACACGTATGATTCAAATAAATATCGATCGTTGTTAATTCTTAAAATATTCACATTTTTTACACTATAGATTGCTATGTTTAAAACAGCAACTTTTAAAAAATGTCGCAAGATGTTAGGTTAATAAAATTCATCCATTTCATTTAACATTTTTTGTAGGTAGCGACTTCCTGTAGGAGTTTTTATAAACATCACTTTTTATATGACATTTTATTGTATGGAGATGTATAAGGTCCCATTACCATTTTCAGTTGTTCCTCTTTAAAAAAAAAGTTACAATATTATTTAATTTTGCTATGTTGTTGTCGTAATATTTGCTTATTCAAATTAATAATGAACATTTAAGAATTTTAGGCCTGGAGAAAACCACTAAAATAACCATGAAAATCTAATTATAAGTTGAGAAAAGTTTTCCGAGTAATATTATTACAGACCTGTTCTATTGTGCTTTCAATTTTAAAATAAATTTAGTTTATGCAATTGCTGTTTTACGTCTGGTATAGTTTGTTTAAAAAAAATTTACGCCTGTTTTTTTTTTGTTTCTGTTTTCAATTTTTATGTAATGTTTAGAAAATGTCATTTCTCCAATGTCTGTTTAGTATGTTTGCTATTTAAATCGCCAATTTAAAGCGATGAGAATATGCAGTATCAAGTCAAAAAACATATATTTTTCTAATGCAAGTAACTTTTTATAAAATTGAATTTTAAACTCATTTTATCATAATTTAAAAACAGAAATTCCGTATCATCTTGATGTCGATTTTCAGTAATTCGTTTAATGGACTGACTACACACAGTAAAATAGGTTCGACAATTACGGTAATTGTCAATTATTTTAATGGTGTAGGATGTGAGGAAGTTGGAGCAGACGATTCAGAAAAGTCTCCCCATAGCGCATAGCCCACATTAGGTCCCATACAATGATTTGTCTGTTCTTCATTTCATTAAATTATAATAATTCTGATAAGCACTGTACGAAGTCGATTATAAAAAAACTGCAGAAAAATGGAACAGTAATTTATTGCTTTGTAGTTTAAAAAACTCTCTCATTCCGTGTTTTATTTGTACAAATGCATGTAAACAAGCAAAATAACGCTATTGTTTTGATTTTAACTAAATGGTTTAATGTGGTGGTAATGTTTGAGCAGTTAAAGTTCATTTTTTAATGCCGACAAAATCGGTTTGACATATCGGATTATAATCGATCGTCAGACATTTTATGGAAATCAGATTTTGACAGGAATAAGTCAATTCCAATAGTTTGACCCCATTCACTTTAGAACGAAAACTCGTCGAGGCAGGTTTGCTTTTTAATTTACATAAAAAATTAAGATCCAATACAGAACAGATAAAAAATGAAAATATACATAAGTTATCCGGAAGCCTGAAAATTTGCTTTGTTAGTTTTTAGGCGAACACACATTCACCTCATTTACTTGTTCATTATAGTGTCTTGTCTATTTGAATGGCGGCTATTTAAAGTTATGGGACTATGTTACGTATGAAAACAAACCTAAACAATGAAACCGACAAGTATCACATTGTTTTTCGTACTAGAGTTGTCATTACTTAATAACCCATATCTAATATCCTCGTTTTTGCATATCTATATAATATGTCCCATTTTTTGACACTATTATAAAGGTAGGAACAAAAGGCGGTTAATATGTCCTCCACCTTCCAGAATTCGATCGAATGAATCTTGGACTTCTTGAATCACGAATATAAACGAATTGTGTTTCCGCGTTCAAGTTTTGACTAGCTTTTTGCCAATCTGGTTTTTATTTAAATTGAAATAAATTGGGGATATTAAGTATTGCAGAAAATAAAATATTACTTGTGTGGGTGAGTGTAACAAATTATAATCTTCAAAAGACTTCTTTGTAGGTCAATGGCTTGCAGTAACCCGTGTCTAAATTTACCTTCGCCTCCACATCTGACTTAACACCAGACGCAATGCTTGGCCGGTTCCGCTATTATGTGAAACCGGTATCTACTAAGTAAAAGTAAAGTTGCCTTCATGTTGTATTACTTTCTGAAAGTGCACCTAATGATTCATAATTATTATTATTATTAAATCAAGTGTCTTGCCCACAACATAATGGTGGCAAATGGCAACGCAAATATAATTTGATCTCTATTTGTTACATTTAAAGTTTTTGGATCAGACGTGGTTTCGTCTGTATCAAAAATTTTGCAATGAAAACTGGAAACTTGTTCGTTTATGCAAATCAAGCACGTGCTCATAATTATATAATTAATTAACTTACAAATGGCCTTCCACAATATAAAACAAATATTTTTATTGGTTTGGCATACGAAGCATTGCAAATATTAAAAAAAAAATGTTGAATTTTTAAAAAACTTTTTGCTGGTTGATATATCAATTATTTAAAAGAATATTTATTTTTGCACAAGTTTGTCATTTCCATACATTCCAAAGCTTTAGGCCTAATAATTTTCAGCAGTAGCGTTTTTGAATTGTCAGTTTTTTATGTTTGCAAGTTTTTATATGGTCGTTAAAAACACATTTTCATTTTGAAGTGTTGGTGAAGTTGCCGTGTTGATATACAGGGTATTTGGGTATTTCAGTTTAGCCTGCAAAATTTGAGGTCATCAGATTTTCTTTTTGTTGAGATAGGGAAGTATCGATCTTTTATTCCGTAAGATTAGTGATAGCGGTTTTTTAAGTGAAACACGAATGGACATTTGAATAAATAATTAACTATTAATGTAAAATAGTTCCAAAGAAAGAAAGTTTTGGTGTGTGTTTATGATTCAGTGTACATAACTTTTATCGATGTCTATAATTTTTGTGACTGGGGTTTGAACAGCGGGGTAAAAGTGATCTCTCAAATTAAAGTAAATATGTATGTGAATACGCAGAGCTAATAACGAAATTGAGCCGTATACTATTATCCCATCAAGAAATATTGTTTTTTCAGAAACTCTGTTTATCAATGTCATAAAAGTAATTTATTTGATTTCTATAGCATATGGTTACGTTGATTCATTTTTCACTTTACGTGGCATCGTCCTAATTTTCTTCGTAATTAAATTGACAATAACCTGTCATGTATCATAACAAAATTAACAATTTTAATTAAAATTTTTGTTTATGTTTAAGTGTGAAACCCCACGCAAATAAAAAACAAAGATAAAATACACATAACCAGCCTGCCAATTAAATTTTACAAATTGATTTAGAATTATTATTCTTCACAATCGCATTCATGGAAATCGAAATGGTGATGTACCTACATATTTCTATTTTCATAAAGTTGATTAAAGTATTTTTAAATAAAATAAACTATATTCAATATTAAATTCCAGTTCAATATTAAATTATCGTAATACCTATTTGTAATTAATGTGATATTATATATTTATTATGTACATTCATACTGATTTGGTGTAGTTTATAATAAGAATACTAACAATATATAAATATTTAATGTTATTCGGTTCTAAAACACTGTTTTTCGTGTTTCATAATTCGGTAAAAAATGGAAAATTAATATTAAAGAAAATGATAAACAGTTCGTGTATTTTGGATCAACACGAAAATTTATAGCAGGGTATCAAATGACACTATTTTTGAGGTGGCCTTACAAGAGGTAGGGTTTGGGCTTCAGACCTTATGGTCATAGGTTAGAAATCCCATTCAAATTATTTGTGCCGTGGTTGAAATTACACGTTAAATTAGCGATTCTGCTATAATTATTGACTTTTGATTTGGTCTTACCCGAATCGCATGTCTGAATATTCTATATTCAGATTCTAAATGTGAATTCAGGAAGTTCTTCGGAGTTTATGCTGATTGCAGTTATAAGTTCTATATGTTAGCCACAACGATACATGATGTAGTGAGACGGTCATTATTGTGAAGGAATCATGGATCATGGATTAAAGTTCTCTTTACAAAATGTTTTATGAGTATTCATTACAATTGATTTAAAACGGGGTATTCATAAATAAATAAGAGCCAACGATAGGAGCATTCCACTTTTCTTTGTTGTAGCGACAATGTTCTGCAAGCACGCGAAATGATGAAGTTTTCTACGTATATACTAGGTACATAATTTTGTACCGCGTTAAAACGATGAATTTTATAAATGTTCTTATTATAACTTCGTTATGTCTATTGTACATAAAAGTAAGTCCTGATGGTTGATATTTAGTCCCCATGAAATATTACACCTATTTGATCTTGACGGACGTTATGCCTTGATCTGTTCTGGGGCCATCAAAATAAATGTTAATTATGGAAAAACCGCCGAGTACTTATACATTCAGCAATAGCAATAATGAACCTTATTGAGAAACTGATGGAACGACTACATATAGCACTCCCAAGGACTAGAACAATGGAAGCTTCTATTAATAGATTCTGGGAAAGTGCCTTCGGACCACCGAATAGAAATGTTTCTCGCAATGCAGATTTTATAGTATGGACAGAAGAAAACGAAGTTTTTGTAAATGGCTCGTGGTGCAAATTACACACCTGTGATCCATATTACACGGAAGCCGTTTTTTAATTAATATATTTAAACTATTGTATTTACTTTTGTATGTGAAAATACGTGGAACAACATCGCAGACATAATATTATCTTTTGAGAATATACAGTTAAGTGGTCCAAATTACATGGACCTCGTGTTATATTATGTTCCGATACTTATGACTCCTGAAAAAAAATTATGGTTACCCCAAATAATACAGTAATTTTCAAAATATCAAATATGCCGCTCACTGCGATCATAATAATAGGGGTGCAAATTACAATTACCAATAAAATTGAAAAAAAAATATTATACATTTCAAACATACGTGTGAATGGGTTATGCACATACTAAATAATAACTAAACCATTGATAGAAATATGGAGGGAGCGTCTAGTGCAACTATACATTTCCCGAAGTGCAATAAGTTCTGAAAACATGAAAACGCTCGAAATGAAAACTTGACCTCATCATAGCATTAATTACTAGACAGATACGAAGTCAAAGCATACTCAACACAATTGAGGAAATAAAATAACACTTTTCATCGCGTTTTATCTTGCATAATAAAAGACGTGCATTGCAAACCTAGATGCTATCAATGGCAATTCATTTCTCTGGTGATGCTAATTATATTCTGTAACCGCAGTGCAAGAGGGCCATGTTTTGAAGTGCTATATCATTTTTAAACGTCAGATTTGTGTGGGTAGTCACCATGTATCTTGTGACATAAGATAATTAATGAACATTACCGGCCAACACGAAAGGATGCTTAAATTTTGATAGCTTACAATAATTTATACTTATGCATCAGGCGATTATCTTTCAATTGGCAACTTCATTAAACGATGCAGGCTGTCGTTGAGGTTTTCTAAATAGTATTCGTCATATTATCTTGCAATTATGTGGATGGTTAGGATGTTAGTACATACGAATAATCACAGGAAATATTACGAGCGATTATTAAATCTGGAAATAATTTTATGGAAAATTCAAAATTAGATAACAATCTAAAAATGAATGGCTTTTGTGTCTTAATACCTGAAGTAACGTTTAACGTCCAAAGAATTAATTGCATTAGGGATTCAAAACTTTATACGTTATACCTCAAATGAAAGTATTAACCATGCCACAGGACCATAATTTGTGCTTTATTTCAAAACATTTATCTCCTACATAGCGAACATAGTACGATAATTTGCAGAAATATAAAATTTTTTGCAAAACAAATTGAATAAACCTGTTAGAGATCTCTCTC
Organism: Podabrus alpinus; assembly: GCA_932274525.1. Taxonomy (NCBI): domain Eukaryota; kingdom Metazoa; phylum Arthropoda; class Insecta; order Coleoptera; family Cantharidae; genus Podabrus; species Podabrus alpinus. Next base: position 29,739,635 of record OW026451.1, read on the forward strand.
TGGGGTACTATTAAGTTGAATTTGTGTAATAACGTTCTCGTTCATAAGCTGGCATTAATTTGCCCGAAACCTTGGATAATTTTAGAATATAAAACTAGTAGTCGATAATCATGTTCACGAACAGTTTATTTTTGTTATTTCTCCACTAATCGCGAGGAATTTCAAAGAAGTTTCATAATTTATTTTATAAAGTGGGATAATTGCACTTTCAGAAGTTTTAAAGTAATTTTCATTGCACTTAACTTATTTCAAATCTAAGTGTTGGAACAACACGGATATTTTGTTAACTAAACAGCTTTTCGTATTTTAACTTTTAAATATTCTTTTACTTATTGCCAACCTGCCTGGAAGATACACAACAGAATGAATAAAATAATTGAGTTGAATTCCAGGATATGTGATTTCAAGAGCTCGAAGCTTTTTGTTCACTATCACTATTGATCAGCTAGCATTTTTGCTTCCCAATGCTGGACGTATGTCTTTCGAGAGCATTTTTTAGCAAACGAATCATCGTGCTTTTAAAACCATTGCTTGTTTGTGACTTGGCCGTCCGTTCTCTATTTAGCATTTGATATTAAACCGTCGATCACTCATCCACTCACCATGACTACAAATCAGACCTTTATCTGAGCTCTTTTGTTTTGAAAGCTATTAACATTTAGTCTAGAATTACGAAACGAATTCTAACTAATGAATTTCGTTAGGGTTTTTTTTCAATGTAGCAATTTTAAATTTAAAACGCGTCCATAAAATATTATAAAATAAGAAAATACTTGCTTCGGCCGGCAAATACGCTACCGTTGCCGAATTTGTGAAACCGACCTACTATATGCAATAGCTATTGTAGCAATAGATTCGCTACGCATTGTTGTGTGAAATTGGATTTTATCATTTTAATTATAGTCTTATTTGCTTCCTATGTTCGTTGTTATATATAATCTCTCGGAATCAAATATGATTTTGTGCATTTCTAGTTACACGTTGTATAAAACTAAAGGGGTTGATTATAAAGATTTTATTTATTAGGTATGTACATCGTACACATACTTTCAGCATACATAGGATGTAACAAAATTTGCGTTGCATGCCTTTGGTAACTCTGAATTCACCCCGTAATAACAACGTGATTAATTGATCATGTAATACATAAATTGCAGCAAGTGATTGACTTATTGATTATAACAATTTGACACTTTGATGAATGCGCATTGTCTGATATTAAATGGTATTATAAATTTAAAAATTTCGTATTATTATGGCACAAGTCACGTGTTACGGTAACTCCATTTGATTCAATTTATACCAAGCGTAAGTAAAATATCGTTTAATTTTTATGCCTATAACGCAAACCTTTTTTTAAAAGACGATGTTAGTCGACATCCAATTTATATAGATGTATCTAAAAATAAATCGACACCTGTCATAAGATATAATATTGAACATTAAATTGGAACAAACGTCAAACATAACCGAAAATCAAGCTTGCACAATCTTACAAAACTGTAAAACCAATATCATACAATACTTTTTATACCAAACATACTTTCCGATAATTTTCAATATGTGAAAAACAGGATAAACTCCTGCTGAAACGGATTCACTTTCATGTCTACATTTTGTTTCTTGTCATTATTGTGGTTTACTCGTTTGCAATGTATGACGAAGGAAGCATGCAAAAAGTATTGGCAAATTTTTTTCGCACTTCTATATCGATATATGTTAGGTAGGATATTTTTTCTACCAAAACATCACATTTAGGTTGAGACAAGACATGAATCACGCAGTCAATTTACCAGCACCACTACATCATTCTCTTCTTTTACTTTCTTATTTATTATCACATTTTTCTGTAAACAAATAAAATGAAAAAGCGAAGGAAATGACGTGGTATGGATTTCTTTCAACAAATTAAAATCTGATCTCGTTTACTATTTGAAATAAAATTAGTTGGACTATTATTTCAAACACTAATTATTTACTATTGAATAACTTTTCTGGCAAAAAAGTGGTTACTGAAAATTATACTGCGCGAGGATATGCCACTGATTGAAAGCAATGTTAAATTGGTAGACGGCGTTGCTCAAAATGTAAATATTGAGTTTTTATTAATATTCAATAAATTTGGAAACTTTTATATAACACTTCTGTATTGTAAGTGATATTAAAGTATCATTAATGAGTAAGAAGTTATTTTTAGTCATGATTAGATTTGCTATTCATAGGTCGTATAAATTAATATGTATGGCGGTTCTCTTGCTAGACTCCATCCTTGAAAATTTCAAATGTTAATTTTTGGACGACAAAAAGTACTTTTTTTTTTAAATTAGTTACGTTTGCTGCACTATGTCGATCATTATTTTCTCTGGTGCATACTAAATACTGTGGAATATAAATAATGGCTTTTTGATGTTCCAACTACTATGAAATTTAAACACCCCACACTTATTATACCAAATTAAATTTGAATGGTTATCTACGTATGTCATCTTTTTTTAATTTAAATAATTTCATGACATACAGTACAATGGTAGTTAGCTAATGTAATTTGTCTCGACGTAGTGTACATACATACACATATCTCGCAAACAACAAACTTTAGAAGTTAGTCTGCAAAGTTAAAACAACGGGAAGAGGTACTTAGATTGAATAACAAGGAGTTTTTCCCTCAGTGGCGTATCAGATGTTTTTTGTTGTTGCAATTTAAACGATACGGTGGTGCTTTATAACTCGTAGTTCCGCTGGTGTGCTTAAATTAATTAATATATTATGTGCGGATTTAAAATGTTAAATACAAACTTCGCATCTTAAAATTGAAAATAATAAAACTAATTAAAAACTTTTTTCCTTTCAGACTTAACCAAAGACAGTACAGGGCTTGCTTGATCCGGACATCATTATGCGTTAGCTTCTTGACAGACAGCCGCTTCGCTTCGCCATCCTGCTTTATCGCAAGTTGACCTGTGTCTACTTTTAAACTCGGCCTTTCAACTCATCATCAAACACGGTTACACGTTAACTAACAAAAAACTAAATTAAAATATCGAATTGTTGATGAACATAAATAAATGAACTTATTGCATTTTTAGTCACAATATTTATTGTCTATGTAAACTTGTATGTGTTATTTTAAATTGTTTTTATTCACAAAAGAAATGATAATGAATACCAATTCAACATAATTATTTTGCACTTTGTCAAAACACAATTTTATAACCAAAAATAGTTTATACTTGAGTGTAATCGGATTTCGAAATATTGTAATAGTGTTTCGCGTTAAAACATAGAACTTATATATTTAAATGATGGCTATGGTGAACATGAATAATCTTCTTAATGGCAAAGATTCCCGCTGGCTTCAACTCGAGGTCTGCAGAGAATTCCAGAGGAACAAGTGTTCTAGACCAGATACCGAATGCAAGTTTGCTCATCCTCCAGCAAATGTTGAAGTTCAAAATGGACGAGTTACGGCTTGTTACGACAGTATTAAGGTATTTAAAATTTTTTTATACAATACTCATTTTAATAAACCATTTTCTAATGTGAAATTGTATGCTCGCCAGTTGTATGATGTAATAAAATTTATTTAGTTGTCTGCTGAAAATGAAAGTGTGAAGGAACCTACATTTACATTTTCCATATATTATTAAAATTATTAAACGTCGTTCCATGTTAGTAGCACATGTGTGACCGTGCGTCTGACATAGACGTCACTTCCAAGCACCTACAAAGTTGTGATTGTAGATTTCATAAAAAAATTCTTTGTAACATATATTCATATTCAAACATAAATCAGGGATAACTGCAACTGCACCTCTTGCATCTATTAATTATTACAAGTTGACATTTGCAGTACGTAGGCGCGTTTGCCTAGATTCAGTCGGTATAATATGAATTTTTAATTATTATATTATTTATTTTGGAAATAATCGTAAAACCGAATGCATGCCAATGTAACAAATCACAACCGCCACACGGCAGTAATCTATCGCTAATTTTTGCTCAATGCAAGTTTTTCAGTCCAAAACTTGATATAATCTCATTCGATTAAAAATCGTTTTAAAATTTTAAATATGTAAAGGGGTAAATTATTCATGAACTAACCGGTTCAATCAAATTCTATTAAATGCATTTGGCTGCTACGATTTAATAACATCAGCCGATGTGACTCATCTTCCTTTATTTTTTAATTTGATTAAAACTTCTTTTGCTAGACTAGACCAAGTGCATCATCTGTCATTGAAAATTCTATGTGTAAAACTTTTGTTCTTTATCTGATGAATTTTTTAATGGAAGGAATCTGTTGTGCCTAATCAATAGATCAATCATAATATAAAATATACCTAACGCTAAAATGTATACAAGATGAGTCGGTGATTCTGATTTTCAATTTGGTAAAGCGTTTCAGTACTTACCTAATGTTTCAGGAAATCAAATTTCATTTCCGTACCTATTATTTAAAATGTAACCGCTTAATATTTGGGTTGTAGATAAGAAATTGAAGTTTTCAACAACTAACGTTCTCTAGGTACATTCGTTTTTGACGATGTTTTAATTAATCAAATTTTAGTTACATCTAATGACATACATTTACATTCATCGAATTGTAATCTTTGTTATAGGGCAAGATATGAACGGCTTACAATAATAAGTTCCTCTTCCAATTTGGTGATATATTAAATTACCACGGAAATATGTCTGACACTGACAAGTATTGTTCGTTAATGTCATCAGAGTACGGATTATAATTTCACTGTTCTGAACATTTGTCGCATTTCCTAAAATAAATCTCCCAAGTAGAATAACGGATTACTTAAAATTCATACTTCTGTTTCGAAACTACTCGAGAACATAATTATTTTTCTAGCAATTAAATTTTAACTTATTATCTTCATTTCTCATGCTTGATCTGCAAGCTGCAAGGTGCCACTTTTGACTCGGAGTATAAAGTAATAATGACAATTCTAACCTAGAAAATTCACCATTTTTCAAAATTAAATGCTCTATGAATTCCATTTTTCTATGCCATTGCAGACGACTTTTACATAAATCCTTCAAGTATCTATCTCATATTTTTACTTAGGTATACGTAATGCTACTAGTGAAATATTATTATGGGAATGAAGTTGCATGAAAATATAAAAAAAACAGTACAATTTGGGATTAAAGTATTTGCATTGCGTTTTGGAAAGATTTTATATTACGTATCCATTCATTGTGCCTATTTAGTAAAACTTTTGTACTACTAATTGCAAATTTTTATAAAGCCATTTCAAGTTTTTGCATAGGATAATTTTAAATAAATTAATTTTTTCTTTGATGCATGCTAGGAAGTTTTTAGTGTGGAAATTACATCATGTCAACAAGTATCATTCACTTCATTTATTCGAGAAGTTTAATTCTCAACTGCAAATGGTGGGAGTTTTAACTGTGGCCCCCTCGTGACTACTTTGAGACCCGTTTCACCCACTTCACGTTTGAACGGTTAAATTTTCGCCTTATCAAGTGTTCATAGCTTCCATTCTTTGCTTTGTCGACTGGATTCTCAGTTAAAATGACATCCAAATGTGTTTTTAAAACATTGTTTTATGAGTTGTGGGCGACTAAAACTATTCAAGAGATCTTATAGCAACTACGAGATGTGGAAATAATTTATCGTTTTATATTTTGATTGCCAAATGAGAAATAGTCTCATCACCCCAACCCTTCCATTATCTCAATTGGTTTTGGCAACCACCGATTTTAATATTTTTAGTTCTCTTCGCAAATTATCTTTTGTTAATGCTGCATGTTATTACAAAGTTTGTATAACCATATTTTTAGTTACAGCTATATTTATTATTTTGCTAAAGGTCAAGAGGTGCTGCATACGCTCATGTATTTACACTTACATCACTCTTAATACTGGCAATAAAAATTAATATGTGCTTTGATTGCTTTAATTACGGTTTTGTTTCGTTAAAAATGTTTCATTTTCTCTTTATTCATAATTGTGTCATGTTAAATTTGAGAATTCTAGAATATGTTGACGAGTAGCATGCTATACATGTGTACATAGTATATTATGCATGCACTCATACATTTAAAAACTACTCGAGTATGGAAGCGAACTAAATGGTATGAAAATGTTGAGAGTTTATTTTCCAATTTTTCTTCCTTTTTGCCCTCGAGCCGAAGCCAAAATTTCGGATTAACTTAATTTACCTATATATCAAAATTTATCCTATCTGAGTTATATGTGTTTAAAAAGTACTTAATTAACATTAAAATTAATTGGTTCTGCCAAGTCGTAGCAGGTGGACTTCTGAATTTTGGCACATCCTGGGTTATTGGATACCCATGAAATGTTATCGTCTTAAATAATTCACCTTTCGGAAGCAAGCAGAGAGTGTGGTGTGCATTAGTAAATATAACTTTATTGTGGTTACATTTTTCTTAAACTTTTAATTGGCTTTTGTAGAAAACTAACTTTTTTCCCTGTTTCGCTATCTTTAAATAAGTTGCTGGTTTCAAGATAATATCAACGTAAAAACTAATAATTACATCTCTCATCTTTTGTTGCGAAATTCAAAGAAAATATAGTGAAGAGTGAGTTTTGGAATTTAGTGTGGAAAATTGTTTGTCTACAAAGTTAGATTTCAAAATCTTTTCAACTTTTATTTAAATTTATTAACTTATTAAAAGAAAACATATTAAAACCTTAGCCTTATATTTTAAGATAGCGAAGCAGACTAAATAATTATTGCAAAATTTAATTAAAGATATTGACTACTGATTTCACCTTCCCCTCTTTTTCTGAAAAGTTGAATTATTGGAAACATTATATAATTTAATCAGCATCCGCAACGAAAAGCGTGGGCCAAAATTCATACCTTTACATGGAAGTGTGAAACCAACACGGTTTAGCAGAAGTAATGAATTCCGATTAAATTATTTTGACGAATGCATTTTTATATTATACAGCTCTGTGCGCTCGACTTCTTGGGACACTGCTTAAATATCGATATGACTAGTAAGTATCGATAGCTCCGAGCAAACTGCGCGTACAACTGGCCGGTTTTTCTTGACCAACGTAAACTGTTAAAACTTTAGTCTTGCTTTCGTGTCTGATGTAACGAGGAACATTAGATGGGACGTTTTATCTTATCTTTAGTGAATCATTTTGGTAGAAACACCTTTAAATGTTTTCAAAATTGCAGGCGATTAAAAGATTTTGATCTTTTTCAACTAAAAGAAGTTACAGCTTTTAACGTAATAAGTGCTTGTAGTCGTGATTGTATAATTTGATATCTCCAGTTTTGTCGAAGTAATTGAAGCAAAAATGGTATATTATTAGCAAGTTGATTTTATTTAAAAATGTCAAAAGAATTAAGAATATAATACAAAAGAAAGCTTTCCTTTAAAGCTTTAATTCTCATTTATATTACTAATTGTAAATCATAATTACTTCAAAATGTTCCTAATGATGTAACCACAATTAAAAATAATAAAATTACGATCTCGTCTTTGAATGTCTGGTATAACAATATATTTTAATTATATTTAACAATTCCCAATTATCTGCTAATTAATTTTTCGTTTAAGAAGTTGGCTAAAGTTATTTTGACTTCTGGTAAATTTTATTTCGTTCAATATAATTTTCGACTTGATGCTGAGATATTCTAAAAATGCAGTAGCTATTGTGTCGCCCATCATCATTAGTTTGTTCAAGTGCTTTTACGGAGCAAGTTTGTTGCTATTAAAGCTTTTTAACTGATGCCTAGTAGAACGATGATTTCTTTTTAATGCCTTTTTCCACCTTGCTCCTTCTTAATCCAAATAAATAGTTCCGTTCCTCAACCTTTATAACCTCATATCGGAGCTACACAACGACGAATCGTGGAGCAAAAGTTCATTTAGAGCAATGAGAAATGACTGCGCAGGAAAGTCAGTCTCGCAAAGTAATTACGTGTATATCGAGCGGTATTTTTTTATTAAAAAGCTTGGTTCGTTTGATCTATACTATGCAGTAGGTACACCCAAAGTAAATTTTATAGTCGTGCATTTTATTTATCAGTGGGCAAAAGTAGTGTTTGTTAAATAAAAAAATAAAAATGTTTCGAGTAGTACTCGTATCCAATTTTTCATTTTCTCTATTCATCACAATTTCCTGATTGAAATTTCATCAACTTTTATTTTTTTATTAATTTTACAATGCATTATGAATTATTTGATTTTTAAAAATAGAATTGGATTTCCAAAGATAATAAATAATAATCGTAAATTGAACGTAACAAATATTTTTCAATTAGTACATTCTCAATCTGTAAGTTTTACTTACGATGTACCATGAAAGCAAGTTCATAAATCAGCATTGCACCCACCGGTGGTCCTAAATTATTTTTGGTACCGGTCCCCAATTATTTTTTATTTAAAGGTTTCAAGTGCGGATGCGTATGCATGTTTCGAACTGTTGCTCCATCGTTATGATTAAACTGCAATTAAAAGAATTGCAGAATTCTAAATTTGCATCGTCGCCTCGCAATGAAAACAATGTACCATTTTTGTTCAAATACCTCATCACGAAAGCTCTTACGCTACGCACATTTAAAGCTTTAAATGTGATTAACGGAGAATTAAATTGTGCCATTTCATAAATTTTTATTTCGTTTCTCCTTATATTCTGGAAACACGCTATCAAGTTTTCATCCTACAAGAGCCTGTTAGCCGTTTAAGAGCTTCTCGTTTTATGTTCAATTTTCAATGTAGAAAATGCATCAAATGACGGATGATGAGTTTCAATTGATGTATCGGACGTGTGATTGAATCACACTAATTTCCATTTGTAGATGCATCGAAACGTTGCTCGTAGCTCTACTTTATGCGCCTTATCATTGGTTAATATTCCACTTTAATTGAGAAATATGCAAATTTTATACCTATGAACTTGTATAATAAATATGTGGTCAACTGTGTTGTGTATGCTAGTGCTATCAAGCTTAACGCTAACTACAAGACTCTTGTTAATCTAATGCAAACGGGTAGGTTGGTGTGGGCTTTTAACGCTGTAGAGAGATTACATTATTATATGAACAAACTACTATTTACGAGTACTGCAAACACAGTGTACGTATAACTCTTTCGATATCAAGAATTTAACGATTTTCCTTATTGTAAGGTAATTTTGAAACGAATCGATCGGATTTTAATTTGTTTGATTTTATGTGTAATTATAATTTTGATTTACTCGTTAATTATTATTTTTTCTATAAAAGAAAATTAATATTCTTGATTTTTAATATTCATAATTAAAATACTAATTGCAAGTTACAATAAAGTACTTCTACATAATTTCATTATGGCAAAAACGTTCGCGGTAATCTAGTTGCGAGTTCTGTGCTTATAATTAATGAATCTGGAAATCGTTCGTATAAAATTTGAAGATGTCTGTTGTATTTAACTCATCTGTGAAAAAATAATTCTGGAGTAACGAATTTTAATTGCTTGCATGCAACTTTTTAAATTTTAATTACAAGCTTTAAGAAATATTTAAATATCTTCAGGTGTTTATTTTATAATGATCATAATATTTCTTTCTATTTATATTCTATGCCAGTGCTTTTCAAAATATACCACTAACTAATCGTGCGTTCCAAATAGTTTGTGAAACACTTTTTCAGAACTTTTTTGAACCATATATTATTTCACAATAGGAAGGCCCAGACCCGCGATAAGAGGGATGTCAACGTGAGCAAGTTTAATTAATAATTAAAACTTGAATCATGCAAATTGAAGATATCAACAAAAAATGGAAATGGAATTAGAAATTGTTTCACAGTTTGCACAACTCAAAATTCGTCGCAAAAAAAGTAAATCCAAATGAGCGTACACAGATTAAATAGTTTTGAGTTGATTCGGAACCGCAGCGATCATTTCAACTTTTTGTATAATTTACATGCAGAAATGGGCGATGAGAAAACATTGACCAAAAAGATCTCCGGTTCGGATTTCTAGGCCGAGTTGAGATACTTATGTAATCATACTGAAGGATCGTGTAATCTTGTGTGTAAATATATCTGCTCCAATAATATGCTAGCGTCTTTGGCAATTATAGTGTTGTCAATAGCAGTGGCCAGCGTTGAAAGGAGCTTTTCAATGCTAAAGTTGATCAAAACTTACAGCCGAACAACAATAAGTCGAGTTCGGTTACCATATTATCTATTTTGAAAGTTGTAAAAGCCCCAAAGATGCATTTCTAGTTGGGGAGGTTTGATATGAAACTAGAGATTTTTAAAGTTTTCTTTTTAATAGCACAATACCTCGTACCGTTGATAAGCAATGCATGAAAGGTCGAGGTAGTTGCTTAAAAGCAATAATATATACTATTTTTGTTCACAGACTAAAATTATTCTCGAGAAACGTGGGGTTAAGTTATATTTGCCAAGATAATTTCGTAAAACGATAATATCTATGTACTTACATTTGAGTTTACGTCACTGCCATGAACGCGTTGCTATGTAATAAACGGGAATTGCAATTCTTATTGTAGGAAGATAACTCTTTTTAGTGAAAGTGTTATACTGTTCCTATAATAGTTGTACAAAATTATTAAATAAATGAATTTAATTGCATAAGAAATAATCGTTATGCACTTCCGATGGTGAAACCTATTCAGTCATCATTTTTCAAGTGTAAAATTGATTATAACCGTCTCGATTTCATTGCTACATTGTCTCATATAGGAGGTAATTACATAAAATCCACTTATCATGTATTATACATATTATTTCAACGCAACATTTGCCTGCAAAATTATTTTCGTTTGTTTTTTCTCTTTTAAATTTATTGTTATAATGTAAATTTAATTATTTTATAAAACCAAATATTTAAAGTAACAAAAGTGGAAATTTGAAAATTAACTATACACAGTTTAAAGATAATTTTTGAATGTTATAATTTATTTTATAATAACATGCGAAGTGTTGAAGTACATAATATAGCATTTCTAGCTGGTGCCACATGTCTAACATAATATTGAATCATATCACTTGCTTATTATTTGCTTTTATGCAAATCTATTGCATTATGTTGTAATAATGGATGTTCTTAGATTAAAAATTTTGGTAATTTTTTCGAATTCGGTCTACAGGTTCCGATTGTTGTATATTCCGTTTATCGACCTTGCACTGTTTTTTGATTTCTGGTTTTTTGAAAATGGCCGATAGTGCATAAAGTAGAGCTCTTCTCAGAATCGATCTAAAAGTGACGGGCATGATAGGACAAACAAGATTCCTAATTATCCGAAACTTGAAATTTAATCTATTGTTTTCAAATTTTCACACATTGTGTATCCAGCCTGAAAAATGTTGTAATTTTTGGAGTAATGTAAACTGCAATTTTGTTTTTGGTTACTCTCCCACTAACTCAGCCATTCGAAACTAAATTTCTTCTGCTACACACTAAAGAACAGGCTGATATCTGTCTATGAAAACAATAAAAAATGTGAACATGGTCAAAATTATTTAAATAATCGAATTTGAAAAGTACGGAAAAGTAGCATCTTGCATGCTGTAGAACCGGCCGATGCCACTACTTCGCTCGGCCGGCGCGCATTTTGTTGACGGTACGTGTGGTGGGATATAGTCGAGCGGTTAAGGCGTCTGACTAGAAAAAAAAAAAAATTTCGCAGCGGCAGATGCCCCATACCGCAACTATACTTTTTAATGCTATTTCGAGGGTCTCTCACATCCCGGTTGCATTTATCCCGGTTTCCTTGATCTGTCGCGCTTCAAGTATGTTTTGCCTAGTAACCAGAGTCAAATCCGCCCTGGAGGGGTGCAGAGCGGAGCGGAGCGCAGCGGCGCCCCGTAAGGGTAGGATTTGACGATGGATTACCCTCCTTTTCGAATGCACACCCCTAAAATTGGAAGGCAAAAAAAATTTAATTTTTTCACTTTTTTGCCAATACACGAGTTATTTTCCATTTTTTTCATTATATTTATTACTAATATCCACTAATCACACCCCCATCTATCCGAATTTCAAAGAAAAATTCAAATCGGACCGAAAAAATTTCACTCCATTTCAAGGGACTGTAACCGGATATATGTGGCAGACCCCGTGTTCGACCGGCTACATGAATTTACTTTCCCTTCATTTCAAAAGTCGATATTTTTTTTATTTTGACCTTGTTCACATTTTTTATTGTTTTAATAGACAGATATAAGCCTGTTCTCTAGTGTGGAGCAGTCGAAAATTTTTTTCGACTGGCTGAGGTAGTGATATAGTCCCCTTGATTTTTAATCCCGCATATAAACTCCCCTTATTTATATACAGGTAACTCTCGTATAGCATGGTACTAGGTGCACACGGTTTCGATAAGACACGTAGTAAATATTATGACAGCTTATTACACGGTGTCGATAGTGCACATTTAATTAACTTGCATAAATCTCACATTGTCTTGGCGCCACGGTCACATTTTAGAAAATTTCGTATTTCGTTGGTTAATGCATTCATGCGCGTCACTAGTAGACAGATAACGGGCGAGTTCCTAAACTAGAATACATTACTTCATAGTAAAATGGATTTAATCTCTGTGATTGTAATAGAACCATAAATAATAATAATTATATTTCAGATAATAAATTGAAAAAAAGGAATACATAATACATATGTAGTAGGGAAGGGTGGAAATTTTCAGTTTGAGCAGACGGGTGCCACTATATCTTGCACCGGCACTAAAAGAGCCATTTTCTGACTTCCACAATCTTTTACTTCCCTTATTTCTTATCGATGCTAACCTTTAATCTTGCAAACAGTTTAGCTACGCTGACCTACGAAGTATGTGTAGCATTCAGCAAAAATTGCAACCCACCTATTTACTTTTACTGATTATACAAAATACTTACATAATTCCATTTACTCATAAAAAATAAATAGTGCGGAGAATAACGTAATTTATATTCCGAACACTCGAAATAAATTCTCGGTTCAGAAAGGTAGTAGATGGAAGGAAGGAAGGTAAGGAATTGCTATAAGAAAAATGCATTCAAAATTTCAGATGAAATTGTACTTGATCAAACTTTTTTGAAAGCATTCTTGGAGAAACTCGCAAAGGTTTTATATTACGAACTACTTGTGTCTAAACTTAGCCTAGTAACATGATGGCATAGAAAATATGGCGGTCTTGGAATGGCGGCAGCCTTGGATACGGTCTCGGATGTCCGCAGAGCTTGAGGCAATTCGAGGACATAAGAACCGGTCCAGGAAGGTCAGTCGGGCGAAACTTCATTGCATTCGCATTCTTCTCGGTAGACGCGAAAATTTTATAACGCTGTTTAACGACCGTCGAAACGTTCGTATATTTGAAAATGCATCATAAAAAATATGGATGAAAAAATGTCTGGTACAATATTTATTTCGATAAATAGAAAATGATGATTGCAGCCCATAAATTTTACAATTGCTCGTATCAAAGAGATATAAATTATTAACCAATCAAGCAGTCCGTTATTGTGGAAATTACTTTGAATCGGTATACCTATAGGTTGTGCAACAAGTTTTTTTTATTAATATAAAATGTGCTTGAAGAGCACAAAGTGAAATTAATTTTTTATCATCTTAGCAGGAGGGTTTTTCTGCAGTTTGTAGTCTTATTTTCCACGAACCAACTAGTCACGATTTATATCTATTATGTTTTGCAGAAGAGGATTATAATAGATTTAGTATATCTTAGACCTGCATATTGTAAAAAACTGGTCAGGTTATAAGATCGTTAACCTTCACTTTCCAACCTTTCCTATTTTGTACTCATGAGTAATCATAATTTATAGCCATCAATAATCTCTTCGTAGGAGTTTTATTACGGGAACAATGCACTTTCAGATCACGACATCACTGTCTGTCTGCGAAGTATGGTTTTTATACTTTTATCTAAACTTTTCTATCAATTTTTTGTTGTACCATATCTTTGCCTTCCTCTTACTTTTTTGTATATCGCAGTAATAAACGTTCACATCCTACCATCCATTTTTCTAAACGAACGTGAATAATTATTAACTTGTGCACTTGAGTAAGCTTACCAAATGTTCTAGCAAAAGCACGAAAAACATTATTATAAGGGTAACGTTATTGTGATGGAAAACCATTTGTAATGGATTTATTTTCTTAACTAAATGAAAATTTTTACTCGATTAAATTTTTCTTTGAATTATAGCCTTGGTTCTAAAAAAATCTTTTCTATCGTAAACTTGCGCACGGATATAGCGGAATTTTGGTCTTGGTTAGATGAATTTTAATTGAAAATATTTAAGCTATGTACATCATGAGTCTTTTTCGTCGAGTTGTTTAGTTTAAGCTAACCATTTTTTTTAAGTTGTCTAACTTTGCTTATGTGTTTTTTAACCGACATCTGGCTTTGACCACCCCTAAAATCAACACTATTTTATGTTTATCTGCAAGGGGTCATTCAGTTCTCTCACTTTGCAGCGAACAAACAACGGAAATATGTAAGCAAAAGGGGTAGTAAACAAAGCGTAATTTCTCTGTGGAGTCAACTGTGCGAATGAACTAATGAAGAGACTCTGGGAATTTGCTTTTTAGACGCCCTTATTTGGCGAAGAATTTGCATATTGATTTACTTAAATTTAAATAATTAGATTATCATTATGTGAGATTTATTTCACATTCACTTATGCAAGTGTAACTGTTAAATTAAAAATTCATTCTTATTTTCTAATATGCAATTTATGTGATAATGTGGGTAATCCACTTTTCTCCAACTTATAATTTGTTTAAAAATCTTACGTCGGGTTTGTAATAACAACAGATTGAAGAATTTTTTTAGAAGTTTAATATTTGGAGTAAAACTTTTGTGCGAATCTTGGTTTTTATTTTAAAAAAGTTTTATTAACCTTGTTTCTGACTAATAATGGGACAGTTATTGAAAAAATAATAATTAAAAAATTGTCGGAAATTCCTTTTTGAACGTGATTTAAATATCAAGTGCGGTTTTGATAATTTCAATAAAATACTTTTTTTTAAATTAAAGTGAAAAATAGTTTCTTCTTTTTGTCGTGGGTATGGTTAACGTTCTATAACAAATGGGAAGAAAGGTCAAGAATGCCTTAAAAATATTGTAATTTTTGTTACTGGAATTTCTGAATGTAGATTTCCAACGAAAAATTACAACTTGGGATTTCATAAATTCAGACAATTCACATGTTAAATGGACCCTCTCAGCTAAAACTTAAGTGTTTATGTAGATTCATGATGGAACTTAATACTTGGACAGTATACGCAAAGATATAATTAAGGGAACTTAGTCCCAAATATTAAGTTAATCTTTGTTTAGAATTAACTGGTAAAGCGTGCGGTTAGCCCAGTGGTGGAACGCTTGATTGTTGAGCGGAAAGTACCAGGTTGGATTCCTGGCAAAACTGTGTAGAAAATTAAAAACGAAAGCTGCAACCAAACGCACACAATTCCCGACCCCCGGTATACACAGCCGTGGGTTTTTTTTTAACATTTTCTCGTTTCAACAACTAAATTGTAGGTCTTTCATGCTCAAACTTAGTACGGAGGAGTATATGACAGAAAAAGTGGAGATCTTCAACAGTGGATAGTATGAAGCCGAAGATGATCACTAATAAAATTTTGCTCATTGTAAATTTTCGAATTTGGTACAATGGTTGCACCATTTGTTTATTTTACTCGTCAAAATATTTCGCCAAACATTGAAGTCAAAATTTTAACATATCGAGTGCATCGAAACTGTGTTCCACATTGTAAACAAAGATGGAATATGGAGACAAAAACGCAGCTGTGGAAGAGATTGATGATACAATACCTACGTATTTCACATGTTTTCATTGTTGGTTGTTTTTCTTTTTGGGTACTTCATAAGTATGCATTAGGCTAGATAGGATAGTACTCAATTCATATTGTCTTCATTGATTAATCAATTGCGTAACAATGAATAATTCACATCAAACTAAAATTTGTGCATCTAGCATCTAGTGCTTCTATTTATGTCAAATTCAGCCACTGATAATATTGTATTAATCCCTTTATTAAATTTTCTATTTCGAATATTTATATAATAAAATATCTGAATATTTCTTCGGCTTCGTGTGTAGCAGTTATCGTTACAATATAAAGTATTATCCGCAGAAACGTTAATTTTTTGTATACAGTAGGATTAGGAGTGGATGCGTACACCGAGAAAAATGTTTACCTAATACAATAAAGTTACTGAAAGTACATTAATGTGATCTAGGTAATTGCAATTTTTATTTCGTATTGTGTATAAATTTTATATTGATCCTCTCATTGTACGAGTAACTTGATGCGAATGTAACAAATTGAGGATATATTCGAGTTTGGTATATTTAAAGAAAAACTTTTCTCAATCAAATATACTATATCGTCACAGTTTTACATGGCATTATTAAATTCCGTTATATCTGCTATTCCATGCGGCAGTCCGTTGGAAAGCTTTAATTATTAAAGTGGATTATACACGGGTGAGCTCGGATGTGCCAACAATTTCATTAAAAGTACCAATAGGAATATGACTATTTAAGTTTAATAAAGCGCTTGCTTAGCATCAGTTTTTAGCTACGGAAGGAAAGAGACGACGACATTTTAGAAGAGTGGAACGTTAATTAGATTTAATTTGTAGTGCATTACACGTACACACATACATCATTTATGCGGATCGTACGTCGTGTTTGTATAACTTATTTAAATTCTTTTATTATGTGATTTTGAACGATTTATATTTTATGTATTACGTTTCGTGCAACTTCGTTTTGAGCATATTTTCTTAACGTATGCGTGACATATAGGTATTTCGAAAAGGAAAAAGTTAAATTGTAAACTATAAAAATACGTTTGTAGTAATAACTAAAGGTAAAATGTATGTAATCGAGTAGCGTATATTCGGTTACACTGGGATAGAAAGGGATAGAAACTGTAGTTATTAGATTTCCAAGCAAACAGTTCTTGAAACAGCTGTGAGGCGACGCTTCTAATGGCGCGTTGCAGCGTCGGGTTTTGAGGCGCCTAAGTCTATCGATTGATACCTGCTACATAATATTACATCACGAGTGAATATGCAAGGGAAAGTACTAGATATTATTGAACTGGAATTTGCAATACTTATTGCCGATTTTATCGCACCGTGTGATAATTATAATAAGGGTTGACATCGTTACGGGGGTTACTTTTGATTTTGGACGTGTTATGCAAATTTGAGTTATTAACTCGTATTAGTGTCAATTACCTATGCGTATAAATTTTATTTTTCAAAATAATGAAGCTTAAAATATGTATTAAGTTTTCAAATCACATCAGATTCAGCAATTCATGCGTTGATTCATAGTTAATAACACTTTTGATCATCGCTCCCATTATTCATTCAAAATTTTGATTACACCGGTTTTTGTTGGTTTTATATCGAAATAACGATAATGCATGAATCATAAATGAACACTTGCAATTTTTATTAGAAAGTGCAACCGCCCCTGCGCATTTACTTGCACGAAACTTTAAAATGGAAGAAGAAATATTGGGAAACTTTTTGTTCTGTAAATAATTTTTCTAACTCGAAGATTTCGGGGTATTAAAATTTGTTTAGCTGAATCAATAAAACTCGGAGAAACTTGACAAAGAAATTCTTTTCGTTAGTTTCTGCTGCGTCAAATGTAGCAAACGTGATACAAGGCTGTCGATGCATATTTTTTTAAAGATGATGGAAGCAATAATATTCCGGAAAATACCCTTGTACGAGCGATGTCAAAAGAAAACTAGATTATTTATAAAAGGAAATTCTCCTTCAGAAATATTAATTTGTTCATCCAGAATAATTATTATAATAGTATAGCAGGAGTTTTTATAACAAATTCCACATTGGAGAATGTTAACAAGGTGTGAATATCAATTGTATTAATTTCACGATTATTTCACCTGAGAACCACACAATGCCAAGCGATATATACGTATTTAATTTAGCATAAAATTACATCTCGTGTATTGGCTTTGGTCTTTTGTTATAAATCGCTATAATCAAAACAAAATTATAATACATATAGATCCCATTACTCCCACATATTAATGTAATCTAAAACATATTGGAACTTATTTCATTGTTCATTTAATTAGTAAAGTTAATTAAATGTCGTAGATAGTTGACTGCTGCATATATCGATAGGTTTCCCAATGTATATAGTATTTTAATTCTTTAAATATTTAGAAACGTAATTAATTTCAAATTATGAGCTTTTATTGGTTTACCGTCGTATAATCCCGCAACCGGGGATTAAAAATTATCTTATCGTGAAGACGAATTTCGAAAATAATTTGGCCGAAATACTCGCACAGAATGGATTTGAACGTTTGTGACCGCCCAGAAATTTAAACCAAATTGCTTGTTCGGTGTTCCTTGAAATTCCCATTGTTTTTCCAATTTTGTTTTGGTAACTCGCCGCCTCTTAACTTTTTTCTTCGTTGTGACTATTGAATGCATTTTAAATATTATGCTCACCAATAATAATCTAGATTACAGCGTCTTTTTTTTTATTCGGTTAGCTCCACCAGACATTTCTCGTTTATGTCTCACATGAATTTTTCTAATTGTTGGGATGTTTTTTTTGTGGTTCTAATGAAAAGTTTGTTGAGTCTCGAAATCGCGATACTATTATGTACAAGGAGCAGCTAGGATCGACGTTGACGTTATCTGGGCTGTGCCGAATACGTAACCCGAATCAAATCTTAATGTCTGTTCGATTCGGGAAATTGAAACTTTGTTATATCCACCGAACGGAAAAGGATGACATTGATTTATGTCTAGGAAACTTAGTTTTATCTGTTGGAAATATGAAAACATTGGAGATATTTACTTTCAATGCGAATTTTCTACTGATAAGTAAGAGCTAGGATTATGTAGCTATTTGTTCAACTTTTCTGCATTACCATATTGAAATTATTATCCGTCTTCAAAAGTTGTTAAAAGCGTTAATAAATCCCTTCATTCAAACTTTTAAGAAAGTACAACTTTTTGTTTTTACGTAGTGATGAAAAATTGCATAACTTATCAGTCGCCCAAATAAAATTTGTCACCGATAAAAAATTGTTATATTGTATAAAAAAATTACAACTCCAATGTGAGTCAAAAAATTGTTATTACAGGCGTCAGACTGACTGGGCGTCGCGACGATTCTAGACGCACTAATGGACGTCGCTAGCCAGACTTGGTATAAGCAGCTATATTATCTTTTGTTTTCATGTAAATCGACTTCATCGAATAGCTATGCTTTTTTATTGAAACTTTTTTGTATTTATTTATTTCTTGGTGGAAACTTTTATAAATGTGCAGTGTGTCAGGTAAAAGTTGTGTAATATACAAGGCGTTAATAAATCATGGCAAATTCGACTTCGCCATTACATCAGTCATACCTGCGAAAATTCCTATATAAGCTGGAGCACTATTAAACTTTTAATATGAGTTGGTGGTTATGATGCGAAGCTCGTCTGATCATTCCGCGGTCTGAAAGTGCTGAGCGTTGCATTTTAGCAATTTTGAACACACAGCGGCGGGCATCTATCACTAGAGATCTCAAGAAGTATAAGCTCGCAGGCTGAGTGGAACGACTCTTCGAAACATTGCCTGAATAAAAATGAGTCTGTAAATACAAAATTGCATTTATTCTACTGCGATATTATGTAATATAATTGTACGTGTCTACTATTTTTTGTTACTTTTAACGCCCTCATAAGTTGGGAGCTAAATGTAGCCGAGTCAAGATTAGCACATCCGATTGCCATTTGCATACTACCGATATTGCCACCACTAACTAACTAGAAGATAAAAAGTGATTTATATTTGTTAATTGCTTCATTCGTGTAAGTTTTGTCGTACGTGATATCGTTTTTACAGGCAGCGGCCGGATGAATTGAGGTGGTTAACGCATAGATATTCCTATTTTGTTAATTCCACTAATCGTGTACATTAGCAGGATTTTAGCTCTGCTAATTAGCTATTTATGTGTATAGTTTAATACCTTGTATGGATTACAAACGTTTTAGATAACCCGAGTTGTTTTATTTTAGAACGTTTTTTTGCATTCAGGTTTTATTCTCCACGAGTTTGAAAAGAGCACGGTGTCGGCGTTAAGATAAGGTAAAGTCTTGAATTATTCAACCTAAATTTCGCCAATTTTCTTAAATGGGCGATTAAGTGTGCCTAATTTGTTTTGTACGACCTTCGTTATATTAAAACTTCCTGGAAATTCTTAATAATGCGCTATAAATGTGCGTTACAATAGAGATTCGTTTTAAAATGAAACTTTCGCCGCCACGATGTTTTAGTTGAAATTTTATGTCCAATTGCGTTCTGGAAACATTTTCTGTGGATGGCTTCTGTAATGCGAACCACTCTGGTTTTTAATCTGCACTTTAATTTCAACACCCCGTTTTTGGTTGTATCTAAAAAGCAGTCTTGCATTAATGAAGTCGTAAAAATGTACCAAACTGTTTCGACTCAAGTTCCTGCATTTTCCCAAGTGAATTATTAAGACAATTTGGATATCCTAAATGTATGTATATTGTCAGAACAACAATATTTTCTACAATCACAATACGGCAAAATATTTTTAGTACATTTTTCTCTTCAAATTCTTTCCACCATGATTCCGATGTCGTTCCTGCGGTCTGTCAAACACAGAAAGGGTTAACTTCAATATCGTGACTTGAAATGAGCAAAATTAAATTAGGAATTATAGAATGGGTCATTATAAATCGCCAATAATATCGAAACATGTCTGCGGTACTTTAGTTTTTCTTTTAATTCATTGATATATCTTGCTAAGTTACTGATTTTGTAGACGGCCCTGACTGTTATTGTTATTTTGGATGCATGCTATGTTAGAAATGTATTCACTTTGTATATATTATAATGACCTTCCTGAACATGGTCATCAGTTTACAGTCAGCTATAAAAATTTTCAAATTTTTAGGTAATATTAAAACTTTTACTGTATTTCTGTTTCTGGATCCTCAAAACGTATTATGGGGGTTTGTAAAGTACATATTTTTAAGAAAGCGGATGTAAAAAATTCGCAAGGTTTCAAACCGACTCTGAAACCTTAATACAATTTTTATTTTGTTGAACTTCAAATAAACAATTTATAAACGTTCTTTTGTTAAAACTCATCGAATTTATTTTAAATTGAAATTTTTAAATTTTATGGTAATTACCTAATTGTGATGTTAAATTGGGCGAACGCGCAGTACATTTCCGAATTTTAAAGTAAAACGTAGTTTTCGACCGAATTAAATACGTTCAAGGGCATTAAACAATTATGTATTATCATTCCTTTAAATACAGTGGGTTCTGTTGTTGTATTTCAAGGTCAATTTTATTTCTTAAATTTGGGGTACCTACACGAGTAGAATTAATAACTCTCCTGTACTTTTACAAAAAAGAAAATAAGAGAACATCTAAAATGTAAGAAATATAAAATGTTTTATCAATTGTGTTAAATTTACATAATTTCAAGTTTAAATTATCCTAAATGTAGAAAGTTGAAACACTCTCAGATACGAACTAGCAACGTAGCGAGTATTGCGCTGTAAATTTATGAAAAGGCTAAATAAAACTTTTTGAAGGTAGCTAAAGTTAAACCGTTAAGGAACGACGCCAGGCACATTTACCCTTTCAGGTTGGCTAATATACGCGTGTGTTTCTGGGGAAATGCGCAATTTTAGGAATACATTTTGCAATTAAGGTGTAGGTCGAGAATTTATAACTTGCAATTGGAGCCGTTACGATATCTTCAGCTAAATTTCTAGGCTCGTTTTGCGAAGTGGAACGCTATGGGAAAACTAAGCAGTCATCTACATAACCCAAGGGAATGGGAACTTGGTGTAAATTTAAACAACTGCATAAGTAAAGTGTTACGATGCATATTTTCAAATCCTAAGGTTTTACTTTTGTTTGGTATTTTATTTAATAAAAAGAAATAAATTATTCTATTCCACTTTTATTCTTCGTCGATCACTTTCCCTGAATTTTTTTATTTTGTTAAAGGTCGTTGATGGTATTTATTGGTATTTTTATTTTTTGTTGATAATAGCCTCAACCAATGGACTAAAAAGAAATTGTGTATAGTAACCTTCGGGGAGAACTAAGCAATCAAATTCTCGACTGTACCTGAAATACCGTGAAAACCTCGCCGAGTGTAAAGGCGATGTCGAACAATAGTATCCGGAGCATAACGTCGTATCTTCGAGATACTAAAGGGCAGAAAATGGTATTCAGTAAATTTTTATATCGGCAAAAAAATCTTTTAGTGAAATTATCTATTTCGAAAACACTTATCTTTTGATTTATGTATTATCAATAATTATAATTTTAATTCACTAGTTTATAAGATACCTTTCTATCTATCTAAATTTTCTTTTCGTTTCGATATAAATTTTATAATACGATCAATCGTGACTGTGCCGTAGCTGCCCCCTAAAAATACAAACAAGGTAGAAAAATACTTCCTATATGCCCGCTAATCATAAAAGGCAGGAAATTGATTATTTCACAGCGTTGTTGTCTACCAGTTTATGAATTTTACGTTATGATGTGCTGTTTATTTAAAACCCCACTGATAATAACATACAATTTCCATTTAATCAAATGGGAGTCGCTACCATACATGGAAATAGTCTTCACGCGTTTATCGATCATTCCATAACAATTCAAACTTCGACTGGAATCTCCTTTGGGATTTCGCTACATTGCTGACCATAGACCAATATAATTAGACGGAATTTGTACATTCGTGTGGCGGCGAATTGTCGATCGTCATACAAAAATAACTATTTGCCCAATCGCCCTAGGGATAATTGTGGCAAATGAAAATGTTGTTTTGTGAATTGCAGATTTTTATTATATTATATGCACATTAAATTTATTAAGTCATAAATTTCCAGGGTAAATTTGAAGGGTATTTATTCTACTTAATTATCTTATGGAGTGTTTATATTTGATAATAGCAACTAATTATTCTTGTTTGTGTTTTAATACGTTTTTGTTTACGTTTTGTGTATTATATTATACTACATAGTTTGCCAAGGAAAGATATAACGTAGTTGTTGGTTCCGAATAAAGCTGAGATGCGATTATGATAATGAGAGCACAAGGTGCTTTACCATACATTGAGCCAAATGGAAGTTGGCACCCTTATCCTATGTCACCTTTTGGATATATCTCATGTTTTCATGTCAAACTAAAGTTGACTGCATATAAAATTTTTGACGACCCCCATCAACCTATAATTCATGTCTAAAGTAAATCGTCCTTTCTAAAGTGTTAAGTATGCATTCCATTCATAGTTATTCATATTGTATTGATATAGTCACTTTCGAGAACATCCCCGACAATCTTGTTTAGCTAAATAACTAATATTACTGTAATGTCTTAGCTTTTAGTCATAATAACGTCTGCCAGCAGTAGGCATCAGGCACACAACAATTAGGGAAACTTATGAGTGAACTTCGCTTGTGGTTGAAACGGGTTCGCCTTATTAATTAATCGACTTCAGTGTGTTTTTAGTTTGCTAAAACATCAATGTGCTTACTCATGAACTAACTATTTACTAAGTTGAATGCGACCACACTACCCGAAATTGAATTATTGAGATTCAACAACAATTTCGATACATAGTCAAACTTGACTAAGATTTACTGAGTTCTTAATAGAGAAATAGTTTTTGGTGAAATTAATTTGGCTTTATTCGAGTCAGTAAATCATGTGAATATTAAAAACATTTCCAATATTTTATCGTGGCACAGACTAAAACTTGCATTAACTGTACTTAATGTAAATTTCAAGCGTTAATATTATTTTATACCAGTAATCCCTATTTAAGTAAACAGCAAAGCCAGTGCCATTCTCGTTCACTAATAATCATCTTCCTCTTCACTTGGCTCTTATCTAAACTTAAATTAATCACCAATAAAAATTATCCTGCTTTGGTTTCGTTTTTTTTAAGTAATATAAAAAGTTTTAAATATTTGACATATTTTGACTAATAGGTACCTACAAGTTTGGATAGTTATAACTCACCGTGTTGATCGACTTGATGAACGTCAAACAAAAAGCTTTTTGTAAAGCAATAATTAATAATTACATTGAAACTTGAGTTGTATAATCTAACTTACATTAATTTAAAATTTCTCTTCTTAAACTGTGCACGAACAATTCGATAAAATTACTGAATAAACCACTTGGGGCGCATTCGTGTAAGGGAAGTCATACATTGGCTCGAGATGGGTTAAAGTTAGCACTTTCAAATAACTAATCGAGGAATCCACTTCAATTTACACTTTGTTCACTTGAAAACGATCCGTGAAATTACATTAAAGATTGATTAGGTAGAAAATGATCCGTGTGGTAATAGTAACGCAAATTGATAATTTAGCACTAGCAACAAAACAAAAAGGAAATTCAAATATTATAAATGCATTTCAAAATATCTCATCGTCAACGACTGTCTCATTCGTTTCCATTAAATAGAATCCTTTCTTTCCGTTGCTTTACCTAGAATCCCCTTCGTGCTTCGGACATCTTCCAACTCGGCTTCTCGCAATGAAAACCCCAGGGAAATTCAGAGCGCAGCAAAAAATCGAATTAAAACGCTACCCCGGAAGCTTAGCGGTGTAGGAATAAGACAACGGAACGGATACTTACTTTCTAGCTGTCTAACTATCTTCGAAGTAAATAAGCTATTTTCTTTTACGTGCGAAAACTTAAAGGTTTTTTTTCTTAGGAAGCAATTACTATTATTCTCGAGCAAACTAATTGGTGCGTCGATTTTATTTTCATCTCTAAATTATCTCGAATTATCAATATTTTCTCCAAGCATCTATAGCTAAAAGCTTATCCATTGTAGGTATTACTTTACATCAAAAGCGATACACGGAGAATTAATTCGTAAGGCTTTTATGCTATGAAAAATTAATTTTACATTTCAATATGATGCATTTTTTACGTACTTAATGTAATTATAATAATTTGCAAATTATAGTAATTTGCAAATTACTTTTTTTATTTTCATGCATTACTGTGAAGTTAATTTTTGCAATTCTACTTTTTTTAAATTAGCAATATTAACGTGGCCACGTGTTCCTCCGCGTGCTTGTTATTAGGTCTCTTGCGGCAGGCTACCTTAATTAACGTAAAACGTTCAAATTTGGCAGAAAGGTTCTTGATCACGCTAGAATGAAATGAGTAATATAACGCACATCAGTGGCGTAGGCATGGTATTGGCTGAAAATCATAGACTTTTGCTTCTAAATTTTTAACTGATTTTTCTAATTGTTTTATTTTGTTTCAGGTGAGTCCTCTTGAAAGTTAGACTACATTGTGTATACTTATTGGTAAGCATATTTAACTTTCCAACGGTATAAATATTATATTATCCTACACTTGATTGAGGTATAATAGAAATAAATATTTTAACAGTATTAACGAACCACAGTGAAATCGATAATATTGCAAATGCATATTGAGTTTAGTATAGCTTGCTAATAATTTATTAATACCTAATCACGCCGCTACTTTACAGGGTAGCCAATAAACTTGGCATAAATCTCAAAAACCTCCATAAGTAATTCATTCTCAATAATCTCCACAGCACTTTCATAATATATTGATAGTTGTAATTTAAAAATTGCATAAATATATGCCTAAAAACGAATTAAATTACCCGCTAAAATATTTGTCATTGAATTTAATAGGTCTAGAAGTAAAAAAAAGTTCGTTTCGTTGTTTTTAGAGAGCAGTTGAAATTTTCAAATACTCACTACAGTATTGGATTTTATTCGGCTTCCTGGATTTTCTAATAATAATTAATGTTTGGCCAACAGTGGCTTAATTGACAATTTAAATGTTTCTCCAACATTGTTTTTTAACTAAATAAAGCGATAGAACATTGAAAGCTAAATCCATCTGATAAGCTCTTTTCCGTCAGCTGCCTCAACGAAAACTTAATTGATGGGTATGTAGAGCAGACTGATGTATTTAGAGAGAAACTGCAAATTCCATTATTAATAAATAAGGCAACATAATTCATTTGAATTCAATTTCGTCTAAAGTTATATATTTTTAATATGCTAGAAAAAATTTATATTCTAATGGAGTGCCTTGAAAGTTATTTCGTAAGGGCTGAAGATGTTTTATTGCTTCGTTTAATAATAAATTCGACTTGTGTAGTGTTTTATGATGAAATTGCTTCTTACTGTATATTAAAGTAATACAGATTTGTGGTTCAATAAATTCTCATTTGTATAACCAATCATATCAGAAATATATAATTTACATACCACAAAATGAGACTATTGAAATTTAATATCCGGTTTTATTGTATTAACGTAATTTCTTTTTTGGTTCACACATCAAATCGTCTATTAATTATGGTTTACTCTCAAAATTATCCCTAGATTCATTATATAATTTGTGTCATTTGTTAGAGAACCGGGGTTCATGCATAAAGAAACTGCGAGTTAGAGATCTTTTCGATAGAGTCGATTGGTATCAAAAGCTCAATCGACTGAAAACTCCAATTAAAACACTGAATACTCCACTCCAAACGCGATCCGAATTATGATTTTGATTTTTGTATTAGTATATTCTTTCTATAAGGGGTTATTAATTATATTTTATGGGGATGATGTATGATTGACAAATTTTCTAGTATAAATAATAATATTCAAAAAAGAACCCTATTTCTACATTTTTTATTACGTCATTTCTCTACGATTAATTTTTTATTCCAAATTAAATTTGTTATTACTCAATAGTGAATCATACTTTCCATTTATTACATTTGTAAATCATTTAATATCGACTGCTTCATGTTGATCAACAGTAATTTTTTTGCTCTATTTCAAAGCGGACATTACAATAATAAAAATTGCACTATACCTATACACACGACTAGAATGTATAATTACTCGTATTGCATTATTAATATCGCTGGTTCCAAAACATATGGTGCAACTGCATTTATTATAGATTTTAAGTGTTTTAATAGCCTCTCCATTAGTTGGCATTTATTTATTGAATGCACACGTTGCGCAAATTATTTAATTTATTGATTCAATTTTTGGATATATGTATGTAATTATTAAGTAAATCTATTGTAGAATAAAATTTGCTCGAAGTAAATTGAATTGGGCATTATTAATTCCACATTAATATGCAAAGAGCAGTAAATCTTGGATTAGTTTTCAAGTTTTGTGGATTATTCATTAAAAATTTATTAAGCCAAAATATACGTCAACCGGACAAGTTTTTATTTTATCCGCCGTTTTATTGTATTTATCTTTGTTTTTCAATGTTATAAATAGGTTCATGATGCAATTTCCAAGTTATTTTAAGATATGCATTGTATGTACGTGGGTTGACCAGAAAGTACCATGTCTATCTATATAATTTTTTGATCTAAACAGAATTTATTATGTCTACAAATATTTAAAAAAAAATTTTGTTTTTGCCTGTGGAAGGGAATAGTAAATTCAATTAGATATAGTGAAATATTGGAGGTTATTTTTTTTTTCAGGAAACAGGTCTATATATGTTATCTTTTTCTTGCGGTGATTCTATTTTCAGTAATTTATATTTAGCTAAAACTTTTCCTACTATGATTTGGGGTTATTGAGTTTTTTTTGTTTTCAACACTTGATTAAATTTAATGTCATGCATATGAACACATCGAATAGCGTTTCATTTGAAAAAGCTTTCGTGTTTCATGAGCTTTCAATCAATATTGTTGGTCAATATGAGATTTATTTCAGATTTAAGGTACCAGTGCGTAGGTATCAGTTCTAAAAAGGCTACTGTGCCCAAAAAAAACCTAGCTATGATATAGATTGATTATTAAAACACTTGATTCATTGTATTGCAAAATAGTTGCATTGGTATTTCCGATTATGTTGTATCATCTGCTTGCTTAACTCGGCAGGTGCTCAAGTTGTTAATTGAAAGTATTTTGGAATGGATGGGTTGAAATTAACTATAGTGTAGTTCCAATACTAGTATGTAGTGGATATTTGGAATAAATAAATTGGTTTCAATATTTTCCCTCGAATTGGAATGGAGCACTTTGTTTATGTTGATATGGAGGTAACACGGTTATTACTTTTAATCAATAAATATTTAGAGGAAGATAGTTATTGGGTGTCATCATTCGTATTATATGTTCTGTAATTTATCTACCTGTTTGTCGATTTCAATACTTCGCCGTTGATGTGTAAATAACATGCCCATTTGTATATAATGAAATGCAAATATTCACACTAGGTAAATCCTCAATATTGTTATTGCATGCTGTAATAATTTATATTTGCATAATATATAAATAAACGTTACCTATATGAATTTCAAAATTAACAAATAAAATTTATTTATTAATAAATAAATAATTATGTTTGAAAACTGCGCAATAATTTCGGTTAGTTGGTAATAAAACTAATTTTTCAAAAGTCCAAAATTTAACAAAATCGATAGCGTGGCACGAATTTCAGTTTCCTAAAATATGAAAAGCATCGGAGTAGTGTTTTCAAAAGAAATGCGTGTAATATTCCGCACTTCCTTTTCTAATCATGGCAGAATGAAATAATATTTTAAAATCGTAATGTACGGGAAGTGTTAATTTTAATGTTATCGGTTTTTAGATTGCTGTATTTAATACACATTAAAAATTTTATAGTGTGGTTATTTTTAAACTATTACTTGATTAATGATGATAACATTTGCTTTTTGTAAGTCTTCCGTAACTCGATACATTTGGGTTTTTTAAAACGTATAATTCGATTAAGGAATCGATTGGACCAAAGTTTTTAGGTTGGATGATGTGGAAAACTGTCTTTATATAATATTTCGTAATAGGCACTTAGGTAGTAATTAAGGTAATTTTTTAAAGCAAAAATTCATTTTTTATAAGAGAACAAGTTAAGAAGAGTTCAAAAAGGCTTAAAACATACATCCAAATGTCAATTTATTCAAAACTCGTTTCGACAAAAAGAGGTTGGGAATATATTTGCAATTGCAATAACCGTATATCTTGGCCCTTGCGCGCTGTGCGCTTTACGAACTGATTCCTATGGGAATCAATCGTCTTTACGTATAGCGAACTCGACGTTCAATATGACTTATAAACGTGAAAGAACTCGCCTACAGGTTTCTTCATATAGGATATGGGGTAGTATATTAGTTTTGGAACTTCTAACGATTAATTTCTCTAGGTCTGAAATACAATTCAATAAAGTCGTTCGTGACATTCTCCTCCTGTTATCTGTCAAGTAGATGCTATTTTCTTATTTCAATAGCAAAAGATAAATTTATGCATCTGTATTCACAACGTCGATACAAGAAATTGCACGAAAAGTTCAAGAACGAAATAACGCGACATTTGAACTCATTCAAACGCTAAATGGCAATTTTTCAATGTAAATTCGTGTGCATCTTGACGTGTATAGATGTAATATATCGATGGTGCGTGTTTCTCGACTTCACCTCCATTAGATGAAAAGTTTCCTACCAGCCTTGCGTCAGTTTTAATTAAACTTGGTGTAAGTTCTCCGAGTTTTGACGTAACGTACGTTAAAATTGAAAAGCTTGTAAATGGAGTTGGGTCTCTTCGAGTGTTTTTTTTTATTGTCTTCATTCATTTTTTGTTGTTGATTAGTCGATTAATAGACGATGTAAAAGTTTTTCCCTCCTCTTTTTTATCAATCCCCAGACTTTTCGATCAATGTTATTTAAGTTTAGAACTAATTAAATTTTGCAAATGACTTATTGTTAGTTCAACGAACTTAACTCTTAAAAATTTTAAGATTATCAATAAATTAATATCAGATTGAAATGTTTGCATGTGCATTGTTCAAGCCTCGCGAACTGTGTTGCTAAGGGCTTAGTTATGGTACATTCACGATTCTGCACAAACCGGTATGTAAATAAGGTTGAATGATGTCTCGTCGTGAAATGAACTACTAAAGACTGGCATTATGTAAAGACATTAAATAAATAATTTACTTAAATAAGAAATTTAGTAAGTACTCTTACATGTTGAAGAATTAATTAATTTTAAATAAAATTTAATGGAACGTAGTACGTATGTGAAGAAATGTCCTCGTGGGAGTTATATTACTTCTTTTTTTCAGCAATAAGTTACCGAACGGTTATGCCATTAAGACATTCAAATTAAAATTTTCCTTATGCAATTCAACAAGTTGGATCCAGCATAATTGGAAATTCTAACCAGAACACAAGAGCAATAACGTAGTTTGGCAATTTAGTTCGTCGCTCACTATATCCAGTACAGATTACCAATAAATAGATTCAATAGTATGGTACTTCTGGAAGAAAAGTACTTCACTTGGACGACATTGACTCATTGTTCACTTGAAAAGTCCAATATCTCAAATATGTTTGAAGCGAACTAATAATTCTCGCCACGGTCAGTATTATAGTGCTGATGCGGTAGTGGACTAGGAGTCGAAAACCCATTTGTAACAATAACTGTATTAGGTACTACCAACTACTATTTGTTTGTAGGAAATCTTCCGACAATTTACAATATACGCAAACCAGAATTTCGCGGTGGTAACTCGAGCATACGTAGTCTTGAATCGGGGTGCAATGCAGGGTTTGCGGGCACATTTTTCCGGTTTCCGTTCCTTTTATAAAATTAATAACAGTAAAAAAAAAAAGATAAATCATTAAGATAAGGCGGTATCCGGACTTGCGTACAAAGACATCCAAACAATTTATTTTATGTTACCATTTGGTATATTTGCACAGAAAATTGAAAATATGCCACAGGTAATTTAGAAAGTGATGTTCTGCAACGGTTTTATTTATTTTGTTCATACGAATTGTGTTATATAAAACACGTACAAATGCATGTAAAACTGTGGATTAGGTTTACTGCAGTAAAGCTGGAAAGCTTTGTGTTCGGTATATGTACTGGGTCGAGTTTTATTGTACCCACTTTACGATCATCAAGATCGTCGTTTATTGCCTACAACATTGCGTAGACATATCAATTCAATTTCATACACTCTCTGTTTCCTACGTTAAGAGATCCTAGTTTTGCAGAATACTTGAGGAAGGCCATAAATAATTTTGGGGCATAATGATTGTCAAATATGTGGTGAGTTTAACTCATCTTTCCAGCTCTTATAACCGTAGATTAAAAGGCAATCATAATGCACGTCTGACCTGAGCGACCGACAATAAAATGCTCGTAAATGTTCACTGCAAACTCTCTTACGATAATTTATTAAGCGAATTTAATTGAATCTTTATTATTCATGATTACGTTATGTACGCTTGCCCAATTCCTAATGTAATTCATAACGTAGTGCACTCGACCACCCGGATTAATTATAACCAATTTTCACTAGACGTAATTAATTTTATTTATTGTATATACCTAATACCTATTTTTATTATCCAACGGAACTTATGTGTATTTATAGTCTCGATCTTTTGTGACTTTCCTTTCTTTGTAATCACTTTCTCCTGGAGTTAAGGCGATATAGAAAAAAATTGTAGGTAATGTGAGGAAAATAAAAGAAAACATATAGGAAACGGTCACTCTGCTGCTCAAGTAAAATTTTATTGTTTTGTTTTTACGTCCCCCTTTTGGTAGTTCCCAGCGTACAATTTAAGTAACGACAGAAATAAGTTTAGGAAGAGGAATTTTTGCTCGATGTTCCAAACGTTGTAACTACCTTTTCAAGAGGTATTATAGATAAGTCGCCTTCTGGAGTGAAAAATGTAATTTTCCAATGTACAATAAGCAGTAGAAAATTTGTGTCATCACGTATTTCAAAAATTACGTTGTGCACATCGTTGTAACTGGAAACGTGTCTTGGGATAATGTTAAGTTTATTGCTCACATTAATGATTCCTCGAAGTTGGTAGTATATTATGTACATACATATTATGTATATGAAACGGTTCCGCTTG
Organism: Podabrus alpinus; assembly: GCA_932274525.1. Lineage (NCBI taxonomy): Eukaryota > Metazoa > Arthropoda > Insecta > Coleoptera > Cantharidae > Podabrus > Podabrus alpinus. The sequence continues at coordinate 29,771,643 of OW026451.1, forward strand.
TACTCCAAGGCATAAGTTATAAAATTAGCTAAACTTTGTAGAAAGGTATAATTCGGTTACCTACTGATACTTACGGCATAGATATATATCTGTAAGTAATCTACAATAATTGCCAGAAGGAAGATGTAAATTAAACTGGAACTTTTAATTAAAAATATCACCTGTATTAATAGTTTAATAATTTCGTTGATAAATATTTGCGGAAGAATTTAAAAATCTATTGGAATTTGTAGCGCATAGTAGTTTCATAAATAACGCTGGGGAAGTTTCTATTTAAATTTTTCAATTTTAATTTATTTTTGCTGTGCGTGAAAATGGTAGATTAATTTAAAAAAAGTTTTACATAGGCAAATAGGTGCTGCGACCAGATACCGATGGTTTAAGTTCAAAAGAATTTTTTTACTGGAGTGGTTCCACTATTGCGTGCCAAGTCACGACTTGTATTCGAAGTTGGTCGCGGAAACTTTAATTTGTTGAAATTGCTAACGGGCGTCTCCCGTTATCTTCCCGGTCCGCATGGCGCCTTACTATATTGCACGCTATTCCAGGAACAATAACGTGTACGCTTTTCTTTTCTAGTGTTATCGTCGTTTAATTTTTGACGGCTTTCTTCTTATTTTATTGCTTTGAGAGAACATCATTGTATTGTCCACAACCACCTGAATTAATATCGATCCCGATAATGAAAATTTTTTTGCCGGCAAATTTTTTGTAATTATTAAAAGTTCTAATTAAGTGTTTTTTATACAAGAACAAATCCAATTGCGTAATGAATTTTCCAACAAATAGAAAAACAAATCGGCTGAATATTTTTTCTCGGGTGCTATAAAACAAAATATTTTGTTCTGATCCTCTTCCATATATTCGCATTAGCAGCTGAAAGCCTCGTGCAGACTGAAGTCGAGAAATATTAGAATTGTAACCTTATTTGTTCACCTGACCTGTGTTACCAAATCTTGACCTTCATATGCCCTGTACATTACAAAAGTCAACGCAGAATTGAATATCAAAAAATTTTTAATTCCATAATATGTGGTAAAATTTTGAATTTCTTAGCAAATTTGTATCTTTCACTAATTAAGCGTAAAATTTTTTGAGGCGGAGTTTGATGATGTTCTGACCTAGTGGCACAGTGGTTGGGCTAAAGTGCTCCGCCCTGGCGTCCACGAGTCTAGACGCCTGCCGTCGCTGTCGCCTCCAACCCCATATACCATTGCTCCCGGACATGCCAACTCATCGATCGCTTGATAACCCTATTTGTTTGTACTTTGCATTTCTTCTTTGTGTTCTAGTTTGTAGGGCATTTTCTTCATCGTTTTGATTATACATTATTTTTCTTTCTCATAATATTAACGTGTTAATATTTCGTAATAAACGGTAATTATAATTTTGCATGCAGTTATTGCGATCACAAAAAAGTATTGGCCCAGCAACATACGTCTATTTATATCCGTAATGATGGAAAAATGTAAAAGAAAAATTTAAAGTCTTGGCAGTAGTTTTCATAATTTGAAGCGTCTCCGTATTCTTATCGTGATCCTTTCGCATAGTTCCACATGACATTTGCTGGTTAAAAGACCTGCAATGCGCTAACTTACTATCACGAAACTATATCAGTTACTTTCTGCGCAAAAAGGTGTTTCCTATCGATAAAGTTTCGTTTAACATTTGAATTATTGTCTTATTGTATAGTTTAAATCTACTTGAAAATTTTCTCAAACTTGCAGAAAACTAAAAATTTGAATAAATTCCTATTATGCTTCGACATTTTGTATGCGTGTATGCTTGATGGAGCGAGGATGATCTATTGTGCGTGTGGCCTCTATATATTGAGAAGAGCATTAATCAAATGCAAAGTACATAAGTTTTGAAAGCGTGGTTATGTAACAAAACATCTGTTTCCATTATTGGTAGCCATGCTTATTTGGAAGTCTTTTTTGCGGTTAACGCAGGTACATTAAGAGTCTCTAAAAATAGGCCTGTCATTATGATTAAATTATTTTGATATAAATAGGTCAGAAAGTTAGCGAAGCTTTCGATTTTCAGAACGAATCACTATATTACAGTTATTGATAAACGAAAATGTCGGAATAAATAATAAGAATATAAATCATGTGTTTATGCAAACGTTCCTGTAACAAAGGATAACTAATTATGATGTAGGGTTCTTATCGATTAAATGTAGGTCAACTAGCTGAATGTTAACTTTCCTGAATCACATCAGCATGGAATTTTGTGGGATCATTATTATTTGTAGTATAGTCACTTGATTACAATACTTTTACCTATATGACCTATATATTACCTATATATGATATACATTTCGACAATGATGATGATTGTATATGCTAAACTGGTAGTATTGTTACATTAAGTTATATCTCTGTGACTTGCTCGAGACCTATAATAAATATTGGTTGTGATATTCTACTTTGCGTCGAACGTATTAGATATTATAATGTATGTAAATAGTAGTTTGTTCGAATAGTAATGCATAGAGAAAATCAAGTAGAAAATCTGACAGTGAGTAAGGGTTCAGCTAATTGAACATTTCTCGTGTTACATAATAAGTAATAAAGTTGGTGGAGAAAGTCGGGTAGCGCAATTATGAAAACAATCGTGTTTGTATATGTTGATCATGCAAATAGGGGGGATCAATTCGACGTTCAATCAATTAACTGTGATTCTTATGTAAAGCAATAGGCGTCCTGCCATCAGCTTAATAACATACAATGAATTTATACTGAAACTGATGAGTGAGACCAGTCAGCTGTGGGGTATCTTCCTTTCGCTCTACAACTGTTTCTTGATTTATCGAACTTGCAATTTCAATTATGTAAATTAAATCTCTTAATTTCTGATTGATGCATTTTGTTAATTGGAAAATGGAAAACCAAAGTGAGTTCTTTTACAATTGATTATAAAAACTAATCCAAATGCAACCTAAAAGTTTTTGATTGAATAATATACTGGCCTTAGAAGCGGCTAATGACCTTAGCAGTCGGCGGCGCCAAAATAAGTAATCAAAAAAATTAGAAAATTAAATTAATTTTCCACTCTTAACCTTTACAACAATACACAAAGGGGTAGTTACTTTCAACTTGCATGATTTTTAGTTAATTTAAATTTTCTTAACTTTTATTTATTATACATTTAGTTTCAACGCTTACATTTCTAAATATAAAGTACGATTATATTTTAAGTGCACCGTCTAATTTCAGCACCGCTTGGATTAAAAACTATTTTGAATGAACCTAGCACAGCTGAGAATTATTTAAAAAATTTAAGTTGGGAATTTCTGAAAACTCCAGATAACGACAAACAAATAGAAATTGAGGAGACTATCTGGTTTGAGCATTTTTATTCAATATTGTATATTCTCATTTCCGGTACTTCGTCTATTATTCTGTTTTATGTGTTCAATTTTGTAACTCTGTATCTTACGGTGCATTGTGCTTTTCTTTTACGAAACTTCTGCATGCTATTTCTTAAATTCTTTATATGTGAACGAAGAAGGCGCTCTCTTAATGCGTCCCCGTGGTGTTCAGAAACCCTAGCACGTTCCTTATTTGCCGAGGCTGGAATTCCTTTGCGCGGAATAACACCTTTAAGTCTTGTTCATTGCCCTACGTCTTGTCTGCACATTAACATGAATATTGCGTTATATAAATATTTATCTAACAATAACTGGTAACTAACAGAATCATGGTTGTTCCAGTCGATTAGTTTCTTCAATTTTCTGTTACCCAATGAGTATTATATGCATAAAGTTTTCAACTGGAAATTTTTTTGCAATTGTGGTAATTATAGAGTAGGTATGCTGAAATTTTTGTGACAAAATTTCCAACTTTCAAATTTTGTTAGAATCCATTTGTAAAATACTCGTTTTATTGAAATTGCTGCATCAACTGAAGTTTTAACTTACTATTGGTTTCATCATTTATTGATACGAAATTTTATGTACAAAGTTTAGGGCAATGCTTATAGATCAATGAATTAAGTCCAGCAGGTTTATAGTGTATCTATTCTAGTTTGCCTTTTCCCCCAATATTAAACTATTTCTATAGTGAAAACAGGCATAAACATTTTCCGGTTGTCGTTTCTAAAACGACGTTATTTTCCCGTGTTAATCGTCATTTTTAATCTATTTAAACGTCGGAACTATTCTATTATTAATGGGGCTATTGTAATTTGTAACTCCATATTCAAAAAGTGCATTAAATCCACTAACCGAGTTTCGAACAGCTGCGTTTCTGCTATAGGACGAGACTCATTGCATGTAATCCGAATATGCAAAAAATTATATGATTTGGCATTGTGATAATATCGCGAGTTATAAATGCAAATAAATATCCGCTAGAAGCACGGATAACTTATTATTTCACAATTGTTTAGATTAAATTTCGCGTTTTTGGCCATAGTTGGACTGAATATCGCTGGTAGACAGTTAACTCCTAGTGTAGCTAATTTTATCCCCGAGTTATTTAGTAGGTACTCGTATCACTTGTATCTCTAGCACTTCTTCCAGCTGTTGGACATTGTGAATGCTTCCTTTAATTAGGTCGCATTCCAATATGTTAAATATTTGCACTTACATATCTGGAATGTCGACAACAGCAAGTTGAATTTTTCTAATTCTCCTATTTGGACTAACGTAGTACCTTTACTCTTACTAAAATAAACGAAAAGTAAGACATTTATATAATATATTTAATCGAGAATTAATTACTCATGTTACTACCGTTTAATCAATATTCTTAGAAGCAATTTTTGTCACTACTGTAATTAAATTTCGTTTAATTTAAATAATAAAACATTGCACACACAAAAATATTTAATTGAAATTTTAATTAGAGTTTTTTTCTGTTTGTAATTTTTGTAATAGCAAAGTTTAGCCCGACATTCATTAAAATTAAATAATTTGTTGTAAATCAAAATTTTCCCAATTTAATTTTAAAGTTACAATTACTCCCAACCCAAACGCTCGGATGTTGACATTTAGCACTTTTTGATCAAATATTTAAAAAAGCCAGGAATTAGCTAACTTAAAACATGTTAATTAATTTTTTTTGGGGTGAACTCGATATAATATATAACTTACTCCATTAAAGTTGACTTGATGAGCTTTGTTTGTTTAATAATTTATTTTCAAATAAGAAATCAAAAGAAATTTTATTAGAGCGGATCTTTGAACGAGACTCGAATCTAAACATTAAATCTATTTTAACGATGTATAAATTATAGTGATTTAGGTGAAGGTAAATTAAAATCCATTTTTCCGAAATAACGCACAAAACTTGCACGGTGGTAATTTTTTCATCAAATATAATATTTATGAGTTAATTTCTTCAGATTTTGACTCCCGTCTAAATTTGTTTTGTATTTATGGAATAATTTTCATATTTTAGGTTAATAAAATTATAATTTGGAAGCTTACGAACAGGGCTGTTTTAGAAACCTGAATTTTATGTCGAAAAAATGGTGGATAAAACAAATAAAAATATTTTTATTGTAGTTTTGTTATTCAAATTGGATAATCGTTAAATATTTTGACTCATCTTTGTATATTTTGTGGATCATTTTCCAGATCGTAGTTGTAAATTGTTATGCGGTTAATAAATTTTGAAATCTAAGTGTTATGGCATCGACCTAAGCAACTTGCATAATTAAGTTTTATATATAAGCAAACTCGGTTTATGAATATGAACTGCTGGGCGAGGGAGCAATATAAGTACCAACCTGAAACCCCATAATCGTGATATAAATATGGAGAGGGCTGTATTCTCAGACCACATCTTTATTTATTTTTACTATCACGTTTTTATATCCTTAAAACCTAAGGAGTCGCGCTCGAAAGAAAAAGCAAATTTTTATACTATATATTACTTTTATTAAAATTTTTAGAAGCGGCAACCATTACAGCTCATTAGTCGTCTCCTAATTGAATCTTCTTCGGAAAGTGATATTTACTTTGCGAACAAATGTTTGCTTAGCGTTTGCTGATCGCTTCTGAAACTGTTTCATATGCATGAATTTGGAACATTACGCACGCAATGGAGTAATTTTATAATGACCCGTCTAGGCAAAGTCGTGTTTATTCCAATTAAGGATTCTCTACCTTAGGAGTTTACATTTAGTGGATGATTTGAGGCTTAGTACTCGATGAAGTGGAAAATGCAAATATAGTGCAAAAACATTTTCTTTGTATTTTAAATTTTTAAAGCATTTTTCATTTTCATTATTTATTCTTATATCTTATTTAGATAATGCACGTGCACACGCTTATAATATTTTATTTTTGTTTTATTTTTAAAATTTGGACGTCACCCACCAAAACACATTTTTCAACGATACGTTCTAATAATTTTACATAAGATTCTCTGTATTATTTATATTGTGGATTTTGTTAAAACAGGTGCAGTATTAAACTGAATATGCTTAAGAGCTTGAGCCATTTTATCTGGAATAGATGGGATTTGCGATTTATTAGAAATTAGCTCACTATACATACGTATTTCAAATTTTGTAGGTGGATTTCTATTGCATAATAATGTTTTTGTATCCTACATATTTAATTCGTTTAGATAACCCACGACAACTTCGTCTCGGTCACTCGTTAAACTTCTTTTGTTGTAACACATTATAATAAATTTGTATTTTGATAACGTTTTCCACTTTAAAAATTAAATTTAAACTAGAAATGCCAAGGTAGATCTGGCTTAGCCACATACTACTAATTAAATATAAATAGGTTAAATGTGTGTTACATTCGAAGGCATTACATGTCTTGAACGTTATTTATGTCTTCCTACCTTAATTACTTGTATTGTAGAGAACATATAACCCATAGTTGTAAATTGTTTGGCTCCGCTGGTTTACTCAGACTAATGAGTTTACTTCATTGTACATTACCAGTAATTGTCACTTAGATGGTGTATAAAATAAAATATTGTAAAAGTTTCACGGTACATTTGTACCATTTTAGCATGCACAGGATCGAGTTTATTTTATTATTTAATGCACATTCATGACACTGAAAGTGCAAATTTCTTGTAATCTTGCTGTTTATAGAAAATAGCTTTAGGGATGAAATGGAAGTTCTTGGATAACCTTAAAATAGAACCATTCTGCTAAAAAGCATCCATTATATATTTTTGTTGGTGTGATAGGAAATCGACACTCACCATTAATACGATACGGCTATAACTTCAAATATGATATTTTTGTTGGGATAACACATTTTTTTGGGAATCTGCTAATCGTTTTTGAGCAATTAAAATAAAATTTTTACCTTTAAATTTTATACGAGTTTAACGATTTTTTTGTTGTTGCAGGTTTGTTATCTTGGTGTTCATTTCCAACATATTTTAAGAATAGTGACAAAAGGAGTGAAGGTAGCTTTGATTGATCGCATGTCCACGAAGTGGTAATCGATTGTTAGGGTTGACTTAGTGGATTGGCGAGGCTATTTTGTTAAAAGCAGGTAGTTTATACGTTGAATCTATACCAACACATAATATATTATGAAATATAAGACCTTCGTGAAGTATATACCAATGTACCAACTTGGTGAAAAATGCACTTGCTGTAATTTCCCATATGATCGGGGATGTAGGGACATCCAACAAGTCTCTCGAATAATGGAATATTTTAAAATGCACAGCTTTTCTCAATTACTTTGCATTTCACATCAAATATTAGTGAAACTTTAGAGATAGGAAGACAAAAAGGGGGAAACTCTTCCGCTAACGCGACAAACTTGAGCTGCCACAAAGTACACAACACGTATTCATGCAAAATAAATGATGTTGTTTGTAGTTTCGAGCCGCATTCTCTACGAACCCTGTAAAGTATACGTTAATGAGTTCAAGAATGTATTTATTATGTTCATCATAATTACACCAGGTTTTAAGTTTACACGTTAACTTGGTATATACTACTGTAATTTAAAATTTTGCAGGTATTGTGATAACACTGTTATTTTTGGTATAGTGTTTCCCAAGTTAGACGATGTATCCTTTGACTATAATTCACCAAGTTTATTGGATTTTGTGATTGCAAATTAAATTTCATCCGTACATTATAGCATTGAAATCAGTCATTCTCGTTAGTCATGCAATGTTCTTTTGAGAAATGAAGGGTGACTAAATTTTATTAATACAAATTACACTTAACTTTCTTATTAATTTCCCTGTTATTTACATAGCTTCTGTAAACGCAGTAGTAGAGCTGTAGTTATCAATACCACCACAGCAGTCGGTGGTTTAGCGTGATCGCATCGCTGGCGTTAGTCGAGTTACCGAGTGAAAATTCTGAGTTCGAATCTTAAATGTAACGCAATTTCCTGGCTCAACACTCGAGGCAGTGTGGGTCAAAAAATTGGCTGTAAATTATTACCATATTATGTGGGATAAATTGACGAGAAGTCGATTTCTAATAACTAATTGAATAAAATCTCGGCGACTGTGCCGTTACTCTGACAGGCTGAAAAAAAATTTCTTCAGCTACACACAAAAGAACAGGCTTATATTTGTCTAATAAAACAATAAAAAGGCTGAACGGAGTAAAAACAACCCCAAAATCGACTTTTGAAAAGAAGGGAAAAGTAAATTCATGTAGCCGGTCGAACCCGGGGTCTGCACATATATCCGGTTACAGTCCCTTGAAATGGAGTGAAATTTTTTCGGTCCGATTTGAATTTTTCTATGAAATTCGGATAGATGGGGGTGTGATTAGTAGATATTAGTAATTAATATAATCAAAAAAATGGAAAATAACTCGTGTATTGCCTAAAAAGTGAAAAAATTAAATTTTTTTTGCCTTCCATTTTTAAGGGTGTGCATTCGAAAGGGAGGGTCAGCCATCGTCAAATCCTACTCTTCCGGGGCTCCGCTCCGCTCCGCTCCGCTCCGTTCCGCTCTGCACCCCTCCAGAGCGGATTTGACTCTGGTTACTAGGCTAAACATACGAGAAGCGCCACCGATCAAGAACACCGGGATCTATGCAACCGGGATGTGAGAGACCCTCGAAATAGCATTAAAAAGTATAGTTGCGGTATGGGGCAGTATACTATTACGTTTCACCCCCAAAAAATCGCTTAAAAACAAAAAATAAGCGATGTTACATGTAGGAGCGTCGAGCTGCATCTGCCGGTGCGAAATTTTCTAAGTGTAAGAGTATATCCCAGTGCACGTACCGTCAACAAAATGCGCCGGCCGGCCGATGAATGTGGCATCACCGGTCTACTGCATGATTTATGCTACTTTTCCGTACTTTTCAAATTCGAATATTTCGGTCATTTGGACCCGATTCATATGTTTTACTTTTACAATATGCTAAAATAAGTGTGTTCTTTAGTGTGTAGCAGAAGAAATTTTGTTTCGAGCTGTCATAACAACTGCACAGTAACCAAAATCTCTAATGAAAACTCAAAAATTAAAATTGTTAAATTTGGAAAAATTTGTCGAGTATTCGTTTCTGTTCAGAACACTGCTATTTTTGAAGGACAAAGTAACAAAAAACCCACGACTTTGTTGAGACTATATAAAATTATTATAAAACAAAAAGATAAAACAAACAAAAATAATACAAAACAACGTCTTTAAAGAGGATTTGTTTTTAATCAAGTATAACCGTTATTATGATCATTAGATATCCTGAAATTATTTATTATAAATTACGGGGTGCTCAAATTTAACACTGTAATTTTCCTACAAATAAACTTGAACATTACACAATAATCACGTTTGTCACCCTACAATTTTCTTATAAATAATGTTTATTATGCAGAAAGGGGTGATGCGACATATGAGAAAACCGTTCCCCATAAAGTATGAATTTGTTTACTTTAAAGTTATTGATCGAGGAATAAACATTCCATAATTTTATAAAAAAAATATGTAAAAAATTAATATACATACTTTTGTGGTAATGTTTATGCCCGCTCCTTGAAGTTTGTCGAATACTATGCTAATTTAGTAATCGCATGTTATATTTACCCACTCTTATAAAATTTTAGGGATGAGGGCAATTTTTATCACAATACTTACAAAACTTGTTTTGTACAGCATTGTATTCGTGGATTTGATGTTAGGGGTTCAATTTTAGGGTTAAGAATAAAACATTTAACGCTTTTCTTATAAACTCTTTAAGTGCATTATGCAGTTCGAGAACCATAGGGAGTTCAGTTTTTAAACGGTTTTTCGTGTTAACATCATTTTGATACTTTCCCACTAAAAATTAATCATAAGTTGCGTTATTGAACTTGGGAGCGCTTGTATAACGAAATTTGATTTATCATTTAAAACTTTGCTATTTTGTGCAATAAAGTACATAATTTTCACAGATGAGAAGAAATTCTTTAATATGTGTGCCTAGCCTAAATACACGACACATTTCTATAAATACTACCGAGTTTCACAATTTTTAAATATAAACTTAAAAGAGAAACAAAGTAATGTTTTGTTGTTTTTGCTGCTAATACCTGCTCATTCAGTAACGTCGAGGTAAATATAACTACAAATTATAGCAACCTTTGGCTGAAAAATAATAGAAAAGCTTAAGTAAGAAAATCCGGGGTTCGAACCTGGAATTTCACCTCTGTGAAAAACCCAACCAACTACAGGCCCACTGCTTTGATCCCTAGTGATATAAATTTTATAAAAATTTCATATAAATAACCACAACGGGAGAGTCGTGGTTTTAATTAAAATTATTTTGTTGCCAATATGATGTAGTATATTATACTTGTTTTAAATTATGAAAGAATTTTTCGTTATTATTATTTTTTTCCCTAAGAATTCGTATTAAGCTTGAAAATTCTTTTTTGTAATTTATTGAATTGCCTTAAGTTTATCCCAAAAACAAAATTGATAAAAAATGTTTAATATCCAAATTAACAACGGGAAAAATTAAGTTTCCAATTTTGTCTGTTATCTTGTGCAAAATTCGATACTTGCGAATAGATTCATGTTTCTAACATTTTGTTAGAAATTCAATTTCCGATGTTCAAGTGTTTGTGTTTAAATTTAGAACCAAAAATAATACACCTAACATATTTTTTGATTTTATCATTTACATTGGGAAATTATTGTGCACATTAAAATGTGGAGGAGATACAATTAAAATTTTTTTGCTAGCTTGTTTGTTTAATTTGACTGACCTTACCGCTTGAAGTATAAAAATGTATTAAAAAAACATTTTTGCAACACATGCGTAGGATCATTTTTATTATTCTAGTATTCTGTTTACATTTTCGCACAAAAAGTTAAACAATGTTAGTCGGCTCATAATAAATTAAAATTTATTTATAAATTTTACTATCAGTCTCTTGATTAAACTAGTAAAACTTTTTTTAGGTTGTCGTAAATTACATTCCCTGTTAAAATGTGTTTTCTCTGCTGCGAAACACTCGGAAAATTGTGTATTTTACCGAATTTTAAACTTCGGTTAGAGCTTTTAAAAGTCGATTAACGTGAAATAATATATAGAACCGACTGATAGCGTTGAACTTGAAATCTAATTACGCATTAAATTGTTGAGTTGAGATTGTGCGGGAGACACCTGAGATCATTGCAGCAAGCTGATAGTGTTTTCGCTAAGATAGCTTGTAATGAGGACCACTTGAGCCTAATGCATTGCTCCCCAGTCTCCAAGTAGGGTTTCGCGTGCATAATATATTACCCTCACACCACTATAATAAGCAGTTATTTTGTATCGTACTATATATTTCCAGTGCGGTTTCCTTCGCATTTTCTTATTTCATTCGTTTCGCTCGATATAGTACATTTCCTTCCCTCTAATTTTCACCGTCGCTTATTATTCAGTTCAGGTCTTCTATTCAGTCCATTTCTCTCTCTCTAGCCCTAATATACCGCAACTCTTATTATTTTTGCGTCTATCAGCATCTTGTTAGCATCTATTCTATAGCTTTCGCAGTGGACTCTTTCTACATATAATTCTCTCTTTTTAGACATTCTTATATTTGCATATTAACCAAATTCCTGATGCTCATATTCTACCGCTTTCTTTTTCCGACGTTTTTGTGAAAATTTATAATCGAGCTTGGTATGAAGGTCTCGTTCTTACGTTGCTTACTTATTTCGGCTTTGTCGCTCACAGTACTTTTAAAATTTATAAAACTTTTTGAATGTAATATATTGTCGAAGCACAAACAATCTCTCGGTTGCATTATTAAATACGTAATGAGTTGAGTTATATATTCGATCGTATTATTATACCTGGAGCACAAAAATTTTTCTTCATCCCATTTTGTTATCATCATTATCATATACCTACTTTTCAGAAATAAATTTAACTTATACCTACCCCGTTTAATAAATTATTTTAAACTCGTAATTACAACTTTGTTTAAAAGTTTTTGCGAGTTTTTTTCTTAATGCTTTCAGACAGTATTACATTAATTTGTAAAATACGCACATTTTCACCTTAAGATTTTTCGAAAGAAAACGTTAATTTTTGTTTAGTTTTCTCAGTTGTTAACGCAGCAATTGATTTTAAAATAATATTTTATTTTCGAATTTTAATTATTCTTTGTGATCTAATAATATATTATTTCATTCAGTATTTAGATTTGTTATGTTTGTGTGTTCGTGACATTTTAAATATATAAAGAGAGCAATAATTAATTACTTAATCCTCGAACTGAAGTGCAAAACGTAGTTTAAACTTTTTACGTAATACTATTTCGTATGTTTTTTGTATGTATATGTTCGCAGTAAAAAAATCTATGTTAGTTCAGACATCAGATTTGACACGGTTAGTTTGTTTAACATTTGATGAGTCTTCTCGTAGCTTAAAATTCACGTATTGCTTCACATTTTCTAAAAATTTATTAATAATGTTGACCAAAGCGAACCTTTATGAAAGTTTCATATTGTATGCAGTATACAATACGAACTACACAATGCATACTTTATCTAAGGCGGTGGTACATAGCGGAAATGCATTAGCATATGAAAAACTCTTTAAATGCTTGTTATATTTAAAATAACAGAGTTGCGACTAATTATTATATAATTCTTTAAAAACTGAAGATCACTTATATAGTACAAAAGATCGAGCTACAGAGGGAAAACTCTGAGTTCAATTCACGGAATTTTTTAAACTCGGACCCCGGATTAACGCGGTGTGTATTTAAAAGTTGGTTCTATATTTACATCAGTTTGGCCTAGTCGTCAAGGTCAAAAGATAAATAAAAAACATCATTATTATGTTCCAATGTTATTAAATAATATCGTATCTATAACCACTTATGTCTATCGGGGTTTATTACCCTGACGATATAGCGTTTTAAAACGCAATATAATTGATAATATAATTAATATCATAATCAATCGTTTCCACTTTTATGGCGTAAAAACTTGAAATCCAGTATTATTTGTACTCATTTCCTCATAACCTTGCAATATAACATTCTTCACCATAAGCATCAATAGTTGTGGTCGCCTTTCGTTCCGTTGTTAATTAGGTTTGATGATATTGAACCTCTTCAGTTCGTATTGGTACATGGATAACAATTCAATCTACCCCCGCAGATAATTGAAAAGTTACAGACATAACCTCAACCGCTCAATAGTAAATCACAAATTAATGTATCCTGAAAGATGTTATTTATGGATCAATGCGAATCTGAGGAGATGAACATCGGGATCAAACATTATCATCGAAACGTCATTCGTTAAGGTTATTTTCTTCTCAATGTATGTCATGGACCTGTATTTTCGAATTTATCTCGACGAGTTCACTGAGCACTGTTTTTTACATCTTAGGTAGCTTGCAAGACTGACCTTCGATATGCCTGTGGCCCTATTTCTCACAGACCACAACCATCGAGTAGTTACGGATGAAAAACTACAATGTTTTCAAATATTTCAATTGTTTGTAGCAAGTAATAGGAACAAAACATATATTAGGTAGATTTTCTGAAAAAGTTATGTTTCATCATGTTGTGTTTCCTCAGGCCGAAAATACAAATATTTCGGTAGGATTTCTACTGGGTCTGTCTCCTTGATTTTATTATTTTCTTATGATGTATCTATGGTACTTTCTTATATGGTATTTTATTCCATTGTCAATTGTAACTGGTCATGTATATTTGTAATTTTAACAATCCTACAAAGCTAATTTTAGCGAAACTAATTTTTTTTATATTCAATCTACTATTTTATCATGATTTTCGTAGAAAGAATAGGTGCGCAGTCATGTTGTATCATGAGGTGCAGTGTTACTTTTGAAGCTTCTGCACCTTAAACTGTCGTAACGATTGATAATACAGAAAAAGTACATTATAACATAATATTATTTGTCGATAATTATGAGATATTTATTTATGAAGAAGACTGAATAATTATTGTACCGAAAATTATGTTTACTTGGAGGTTAGAGACTAGAGGTTTGCTTAGCGAGAGCGCGACATAAACGAACGTAGGGAATTTAATCTAGTATCCATATTGCACGCTGTTCGAGAGTTTCCGCGATGCGAGCCCTCTTCAGAAATCACAGATGGACACGTAGATTAAATTCCATGTGTTCGTTTTGTCGCGCTCTCGCTAAGCGAAGCTCTAACCTCCAGCAAATCGCTTGTAGTATGATTCATTACCAATAAGTTTTTTAACGAAAAACTTATTTAAGATATCTTTGAAGGAAATATTGAGCAGTGTTGACTGGTTTGTGCCAATTTTCAGTTCGATTGTAATTTTTCAAAACCCATCATTAATTCAGAAACATAACCATTAAAAATTGATTTCACAATCCATAATCGAACAAAATTGCAGTTGAAAATCTTTTTAAGTATTACACTCCGTTTTTCTTTATTTCAGTTTTGAGCTCATCCTGTATTTTATTCATATGTCGTTTTTTTTATTGCCGATGTTTTTTTTTTATTTATTTTACTTATATTTCATTCCCTTATTTAATACGTTTGAAACTAAAATTCGTAGTTTGCGTAGATGAATATTTACTAATGTAATATCCGCACTGTGCACACTAAATACAATTTTCACCCTATACTACTGCATTACTTATCAAAATTTTCCCCGAAGACAAAGGGTTAACACTTAGCACATACTACATACTGAAATAAGGCTTTAAATTTTGCATAATATAATTTATTGATACTTTCTATGGTAAAAATGGAATAGTTTATTTATTGGCCATTTTAATGGAGTTATAAAAGAACGAAAAATTAATTTTCATTGCATAAAAATGACAATTTTAATCCAATTCACTTTAATCAAAATAGCAACCAACAAATCGATCCAATTTTGCCGCCCACCTATAAGTTTATTTATAACGTTAAAGATAATATAAACAATTTTAATGCGCCAAAAATCTTGAAAGGTTTTATCAAAAATATGAAAATATTTCTTTTAGTTATTTAAAAATTTGTTAAAAAAAAATTGCGAAGAGATCTATAAAATAAGATGGATAAGGAAACATTGTACACGTTTTTAGACAACTTTCGGCAAAAATTTAGCATAGTTCAGGATCATTATTTATAACGTCCTTAAGGTTAAAACTTGGTTTTGGATTGTGCATCAGTTCTTTACCATTTAAGAGTCAAACTAAGCTTTACTCATTAATTAGAATTATGCAAAATGATAACAAACCACTTCTGTGCAGCAGGTGAATTCAAGGTATGAAATTAAATCCGACATTTCGTGTGCAACTAACTTACGAAGGTACAAACAAAAGAACTTTAATTTGGTTCATTAGTGCCACCAAAACAAGAAGAAGTATTAACGAAGTTTCAATTTTCTAATATTTATTATCAAGTTACCATTACCGTAACTTTTAATTAATTGAATATCGAACTTTTACGAAATACGAGAAGAGAAATTTCGAGCATTTTATTTTGAATTTAAACAAACTGAATACCGAGAAATAAAAATTGAAAATTTTATATTCGATTTATTATTTGTATAAAGAAAATCGATTTTAGAACGATTTATTTAATTTACTAATTTCCTGTATAAACGCTTGTAGTAGACGCAAACTTTCAAAGCTCTGCAAAGTTATCAGAAAGTAAATTTTCACTTTAAACATATTCAATAATCCAAACATGGAGAGTACCTTTACTTAGGGTTTAAATTTTGTTAAAATGTGTGAAAATTATTACATTATTATAAAAGTAACACAAAAAGTATTGAGCATATATTTCGGACACTTAGCTCTCATCAGCACAGAAGGAGACCAAACAATGAAAATGCAGATTAATAAAGCTTAATGCTATGTTGTATTAATTATGGGGAAACAACTTAAAATTTGAACGTTATGTTAATGTACTTTACGTATTAACTAAAAAGGAATTTAATTTGGAGATTTATTTCGAGTTTATCATGAAATACACACTTAAATGTATTTAATTAAAACAGAAACGTGTCAAGTACACGTGATTGGTTGAAAACTTTTCCAGAAATTTCTAGATGCTCTCTAAAGCTAATTCGTTAAAAATAAGAATCTTTTCCAAATATTTGCTAAATTTATTTAAATTATGTCGACCTAAGTACGATATTTAGAAATATGACAATTGCCCACTCGTAGTGATGTTGGCAAACTACTTGGAACGAAATAGGCCACAAATGTTATCTCGAGTATGACTTGGTTGACACTTTGGATATGTTGCCGATTTAAAGGCTTAGACAGCTTTGCTTGGAACCATTCGTTTACAAATGGGTTAATTTTGACGAATAATGGAAAATTTAAATTGTATTCTGCAGTTGTAACTTGAAAATGTTATGCACTCGGCAGTTTGTGTCAATCTGTATAATAAATACCAGAAAGTCATGAGGTCAAATTGAGGTATGCTTTGTTAACTGACCAAGCGTACACTTATTTAATTTACTGCGACCACAACGACAAGCAACAATGAGATATTTTTAGAACTTTAATTTGTACTGTCAAACACGAACAGTATTTTTGCTGAAGCATTTTGGTATCTTCAGTTCAGAGTATTTGAGACGGAAGATTTATTAAATACAGCGTTTGTTTACCACTTGTAATTGTTTAAAATTGTACGTTTTGTTACGTAATTGAAGTAAACAAACTTTAATTAACTTGGATATTGCACATTAATTGTATAAATGGTAGGAAGTTAACTCCCCGAATGTGTTTTTGTATGATATGTTGAGTGGTGTACGTATTAATAGAATTTAGTAAGGCTGTATAATATTCTATATTTATAAATACCATCCAAAAATTCTCTCTAGAATAAAATTTATTTCCACATTTATTTATATGCACTAATGTATTGGGAATCTAAATTATAGTTATTTTGAGATTTTCGATTGAAATTAGTTTAGTTGTTTTTCCACCACGCAAAAACTAAAATTTTGAAAATTTGCCCCTGTTCGGTCATAATTGGTTCTTTTGTGGTTATTATGTTTGGAATCTAACCGGTTAAAATGCAGGCACGTTTTTAATATCAAAAGGTGAGCACGCGAGGTCCCGTCCCGTTTAGGAAGGGTATTAACATATCATACCACTTGTCAAAAGTAATAGTGGCTTACACCAAACACGCGTCGTATCAGATTTTGTCCTGTTTGGGGATGATTTAATTATTACAAGTTTCTATTATGTCGGCACGTGGAAATATAAGATCGACCCACTTAGGGTTACGGGACCCTTAAGTGCTAAAGGTTTGTGCCAAAGGTGAGACTAAATTGGGGTCACGGTTTTAAACTATTATTACGTATTTGATGACGTAGTGCGCCGTTTTACCTTGGAGTATATTAAAATTATTGAATCAATTAATTTCATTGAGGATTTGATATATTTTATTATAATAGCTTTATCCTGAAATTTTCGACATTTTTGTTTCGTTATGCACAGACATTTTTCACATTTTATTTTAACAAAAAATCAATGTAATAGCTTGTCATCAAGCAAAAATGCAACTTGGTATATCTATCAATAAAAATGTTAAACATTGCTCGTCGAAGTATTTTATAATTAAAAATTAATTTTCCGTGCGCAAAGTGTTGGCAAAAAATTAAAAATTTATAATATTATTAATGGGGGTTTTTACAATAAGTTTTATCTGTGCTTTTGCGGTAAGTTGCTTAGAATTAAAAATTCTTTGAAAAAGTCAGTATATGTCGAAAGTATTAGAGCTCTTATTATGGAAACTTTACTGTGAAATGAGACTCCGAAAAGTTCTAGGAGTTAAATGGCGTAAAATAAATTATGAATATACAGTGGAGTGGCATTCTTCATAATTATGTAGTGCAATTAAATACTTAAAAGCAATGTTTATTTTTTTATATTCCTTGTAATTTTTAAATTACACAAAGATAATTAAAAAAATTAAATTTGTAATTGTTTTACCTGTTTGCCGAAATGAAAAATTTGAAGTTAACATAACACAAGGGTCTTATAGTTAGCAGTTTGTAAGGTATATGGGGCAACATTAAAATGCTAATGTATATTTACCGAGTGAAATTGTGTGCCATTTCTTTGAGCAGCAAGAGGAAATGAGTGTCAAATTGACGAGCAATGAAAACGAAGGGCGCACAGAAGCTGTTGAGCTTTATAATTGGTCTTTTTTTTATAACAGCTCATGCAAAAACGCTCTAATGTGTGGATAATAACATCATTATTTAAAGTTATTTATTAACTCGACTCGTTCATTAATTAACTACATTTTTCAAACAAAATTTTTTTTATCTCAAATTAATAGTCGGCGGTCGATGGAAATTTTTAATTCCTTATAATTATGGACGCGTGAATTATGTTAAATTATGAGAAAAGTGGATTATAAAGTTGCAAAGTGTAATGGACTTAATGGATCGTTAAAATGTAATTATGTTATTTTATTGTTATTTGATTTTATTAAATTTGGGGAGTAAAAATAAATTAATGTTTAAATTTTTATAAAAAAATTTAATTAAACCATATTGTAATTAACATTCTTGGAAGTTATTTAAGTTGATAGTTAAAATAGACGTTCAAAGAGTACATTATTTTATTTATGCATTTAATTAGGACTTTTTTTTAGCCCAATTTCATTTCGTTTTTATCTCGTGCATCCAGTCTCCCATCTTCGGTGTTATCTTTCTAAGTTTTAATTAAGTTTTGTGCTTGAAATCATTGTATTTGAATGCCGTTATTTTTATAAATGAAACAACAAATTTGTTGACTTGGTTGTCACTCGGATTTTCACCATTTTTTCCCTAGGTTTCCGATAAATTTGGAATTTTGATGACATAATATCTATGTCGGCTTCGAATTTTTTCTTGCAGTTTATTACGGTTAATATTGATTAAAAATCCTTAACGCAATAAGGTGTGAAAAGTGGGTCAGATGTTTGTCAATATTTAGGCAAGCATTAAATGAAAGATTGTGGATTGCGTGCATTTCGTCTCTCACGCGATCTTAGTCGCCAAGTCAGCTGTGTAGCACACAAAACAAAAGGGGGACTCGTATAATAATATTCTTGCGCTATTTGTGACTGGTTTTTCTCCCTTGTGTTATGTCTTTATAACGGAAATTTTTTTCTTTGACACTTTGGCGGATTCAAAACTACATTCTGATTCACCACCATTTATACTCCCATATGTGTTTCCTTTGTTCGTAGTATTACAAAGATATTGTTTTGTATTAAAACGTTCTTTCTTAAATATCGTGTAATTTTTTTATTGTTATCAATAATATTTTATAAAGTAAAACTGAAGGTTCAATGGCATTTTCTTTGCATGAAAAAATTATGTTTTTATGTAAATAGTAAAATAATCCCAATTTAGCTTGTATTACTGGATGTATTTTAGTTTTTTTTTCTCTCTTGGTGTAGGAAATAAAAGATAGCTAACAATAGAAAATAAAATATCTTAGCTGTTGACATTAAATTGTTATTAAGTTTTTTTCTACGAACTATTGCATTTTGCGTGTTCAACATCCAACATAAAATCCAATCCAATCACGTTTTATAAAAGTAACTGCTGTATTTTATAAATTAAATTCTGTTGGTTGGTTATACGTTATAACGTTTTTATGGGTCTGATTAGCGCATTTGTGCAACATAAAGTTCATTCGATGAAATTTATAAATCCCTTAGTACTCCATGCACCACACTAACTTTCCACTGACACAATGAACATAGCAACAATGTACATCGATCACATAAACAATAACCTCCCCCCCCCCTTTCGGTGCAAAATTAGATATTTGAATAAGCCATTATCTTTTATTAGTTATGTGCCATTACCCAAACCAACAGATGATTATTAAACATGATTTGCTATTTTAATTTTTCGTGCTATCGCGAAGAGGTTTGTCGTACTGCGGGTTTTGTTGGTAATTTTTATGTCATACTAAAACTTGTAAGCCACGATTTGCGAAATTTGTTTAAAACTTTTTATGCCAATTATTTTTTAGTAACAATTTTTGTTTTCCCTACAAACTAATGTTTATTTGCTGACGGCAGAAGATGTAAAACATAAAGAACGAAGAAAAGTAGTGACCGATTAAAAGGAATTCGATTAAGCAAATTAGTTCGTAGCTTATTTAATTAGAAAAATCTAGTAACGAACGGAATACAAAATAATAGCGAGCTCCCTCTCTCGGACGAATTTTAAACTAATGTTTCACTTGGTAGCACAAAACCCCAATTATCTCACCCTTCGCCCTTTCGTGCGAACAGGTTGTGTATAGATGTTGAGTATTAGATCTAAAAGCATTTCACCTTTCTTATATTGAGTAAACTGGGTAAAAGATGGATTAAAATAAGCTTTTTTACTCTTTGAAAAATTGAAGCGTAAAAATTTTCGTTTTAAATAATATTCCACTAAATAATTTCGACGTTGCGCTTATAATACCGCCGTGTTTTATGAGAGCATAAAAATTTCTTCAATGATTTTATCGCCCGTCTTCAAAATTAATCTAGCGTGTTTATTTATTATTGTCGAAATACGGGAAAGTTTGAAGTACGAAAAGAATAAAACGGAGTATCAATTTTTATATTTTTTTTAGAACAAAAGAGGCGTATTATTATCTTTAATGAATTGGGTGATTGTGCTGTTTTATAAGCTACCACTTGAGCATAACAAAAAAATATAGTAAGATTAAGTAATTATCGCCTAAACATTTTACTGAATCGAAATCCTGAGAAGCTTTTGTTTGTTCGTGTCAGTTACTGTAGGACTGAAAGCGTCAAAGTGGAAATCTTCTAAAACACCGGCGGTAATTGTTAGCACCTTAGATAAGATATGGATACAAATTGCAGCATTAATTTTAGCTAGATTCGATTTGAATTCCTCTCTCCTCATCTTTCAGGATGAAACAAAATTAGAGAATTCCAAGAAGCGAAATGTATTATCCAATATAATCTAAGGATATTGTCTTTTAGAAAGCATTTAATTGTTAAGATTCCGCAAGGCGCTAGTTTAGGTTTTAGTTAGTAACTGGGATGCAGAAATGCATTTATATATCTTAGTTTGGGCAGTTATTTACAAAATTACCCTCGTAAACTTAATTCTTTATTGTTTTGGCAAAACTTTGGAGTATTAAAAGCTTCGTACAGTTAAGTATCCTAATTATAATGTAGTAGAGTCTCGTAATTATGCCTACAGAACGTGCTTGGATCTTTGGTTATTACGGAGAATGATTAATCGTGCAATTATAAACTGGGTAGGTATCAGTTTGCTAGGTGGTGTTTTCTCGAGGGATAGTCTTGCAGGAAAAGGGGATGCACAGGAGCTTTGTTGCGTGGCAAACAAAGATTTATGGGTAAAAGATTTTCACGATCCACATTTTCTAGTATTCTATCGATCTTTCTGAACTTTAACGCTCGCTAGCTACTTAAAACTGCTATTATACACTCGGCTTTTGATTCGCAAATGATAAGCGAATTTCTAATAATAGTTTACGTACCAGTTTTCCGTAACACAAAAGCATACCGACTTTGGTCCTTGATTATTATTTTTATATGCATATGGTATTCCGTCCTTGTTGAAAACTTTGGATTCGTGGACGAGTATTTCAATTTTCTTGAAAACAGTAAGTGTAGTAAATTTGCCAACTTTTATGCACAGAATTAGCATATCATCCTCGCACAGTCTTTTCGGTTCAATTAGATTTACGAATATTGCGATGTTTCCAAGTTCCAAGTTATTGCCTAGTTCAGTTTTCCAAAGTATACGCTTTATATTAATCCTCGGTGTTTTATACGCTTATACTGTCACCAAGCAATATTTATTAACTGTCCTATCGAAAAACCAATTTTTCATTCACTATATTTCTAAGAGGTTATCCAACATTTATTGTCTTTTATGCTTGTTTGGTAATATCATTTCTTTTTACGTTTGTTCAGATTACAAATTTAAAAAAAAAATTATATTTCAACGTATTGCCCTCGATAATTCAAAATCAAGTTTGATGTCGTTTTCATTTATTAATAATTTCAAATCGACGCTTTTGGTACAACCGAAATCCAACAAACTGTCGAGAATGTCAAGACGAGATAAATTTAATCACTGTTTATCGAGAAGACAGGCCATGACAAGTTGAAACAGTTTTAACAAAAATTAAGGAACGACTTTTTTTTGTAATATTTCAGTGCTTTTGCTATTACTGCTAAAATATTTTGACAATTTTCATAAAGTTTAAATTTAATGAAACGAACATATCGTCGGCTTACTGCCAAAACAAGATAACTCCATTTTTGGACAAAATGAGTTATATACATGATTGCATTCAAATAAGAGCAAATTACATATTGACAAAACCTGATAACTGTAAGTCAAATATTAAAGGAGTATTAGGCATTTCATTTTTAACTAACTCCAACTTGTTTGTCGTGAATAACGCTAAAATAACTTAAGTGCAGTTAACTTATTGTCATAAAATGATCCAACCTTTGAAGTTTTGCTAAAACAAGATAAGTGATATAATAATAAAATTATGTACATTATGATTCATTCTGACCTAAGGTATTATTTTACTGCAATCTTGTAAGAAACTCATTTTACATTATTTTTATAACGACGATAAGAATTTACCACCACAAACCATCACTCTGTTAATTTATGTGAATCAGTCAGGCCCGTAGCCAGGATTTCATTTGGGGGGGTTCACTTGTAAAGGGGGTTCCCCTTTTTATTACAAATTTTTTTAAGGTTTATTTATTTTATATATTTAACTACTTTACAAATATTTTAAAAGTAAAATTTTCGGGGGTTCCCCTTCCGGGAATTTTTATTACAAACAAATTTTTTCAATATTTTATTTTTCTTAATTTATTTTTATTTAAAACAAACATTATAGTCCAGCCAAGGAAGGTTTTTAGTTTGCAAAAAATCCGGGCAAGCTGAATTTTGGCAGAGATATACATTGGAGTGTTGTAATGAACCCCCCAAAAGTCCCATAAAATCCAACCACGGCGTCCCCCACAATCGGGGGGTTTTAGCTCTCCCAGCGCGATTTTTTGCCGATAACTCGCTTATTTATGCTTGTATTAAAAATTATGATCAGACCATAATTGAAGAGCATAAAATTCTCTATAAAAAATTTTTTTTTCATATTTTTCCATGGCACACTAATACTTAAATTATTGACCGAAAACACAACCCACCCTTAAAATGGCACAATATTGATTCGTTGCAGGGGGAGAAATGTTTTCGGGCAAGGGAAATGCTTTTAATAATAAATTAATTGAAATTGTGGTCAAGGTTGGAAAATGAAGAGAAAAATAATTTTTTTCAAAATTTGCCCAAGTTATAGTATCTTCCAAGTAACGAAACCGAAATTTTGGTTTGAGCTTACAGAAGATCCGGGCAAGCTGAAATTTGGCAAAGATGTATATTGAAGTGTTCTAATAAACCCCCAAAATTTCTCATAAAAATCCCAAGCCGGCGTTCCCCTAAATGAGGAAATTTGGAAAAAACTTTTTCCAAAAGATACCTATTCTATTTTCGAAATTCAAATGTTTTACTTTTAAAATTTTTGTCTTTTAAAAATTTCGGGGGAGGGGGCACGTGCCCCCAGGTGCCTCCTCCTGGCTACGGGCCTGGAATCAGTTATGTTTCAAAGTTAATTGTGAATAGTGTTTTATAATAACTTAACAAAATGAATTCTAGAGCTTCTTTACTAGTTGAACTAGCATTGGAAAAATTTAATGACGGTAAGTTATTTTAAAATTATACACAATCGAAGACAAATTCTTTTTGATTTTAACTATAAATGTTTATTAGTTAAAGTTAAAAATTACGATTTCATAGATTTTTATTGAGTACAAACTTTTCCAATAGCTAATCCTGAACCGAGACCGGGTTGGAATCCAAAAATAATCAACTTCTTTTATTGCTCTTTATTATGGGAATGATTAAAAAATTAGTATAAATATCTAATTAACGATGACGTCGAATAACCAAAATTGTGTTACGATGATTGACACCTAGAACAAGAAAGTATACAATAAATACTAGGCGTCGAAAATGATAGTTTTATTATACGATTTATAACGGCGAAACATGAAGGAAGGTACTGGATGTTATTATTGGAAAGGTAAGAAAATTATTAGTCATTTGGGATAATATTATCATAAATTTTATTTTCCGATTGAAGAATGCGTAAAATCCCGGAATATACAAAAAATTTAAAAATCGGTACAGAACAGCATCGAAAAAATTTTGACATCAATATTCCATTTTTTTCATATTGCTTATCAATTAGATAAATAAATTATTATTAGTAATAACTATACAACACATTTTATTATCTAATAAGTAGAAGTATCTAATTACCGGCGGCTTCTGCAGCTTGAGTTGTACAAATTTACAACTCTCGCGTCACAAGCCGGCCTGGTATAGAAATGCATGTTTTATCAGGGGAAGTACACGCGTCCACGTGGACTCGCAAAGAGAATTTTCGTAATAGAAATATTATCCAATAATAAGTCCTTATTCTAAATATTAACCAATTACAACTACACTACTCCACATGGATAATTTTACCAGCCTGGCTTCTGAAATTCGATACTTGTTATCAGCAGCTTCAAGAAGCTACAGTGAGTGCGGTCCCGTATAAGCCAATGCCTTACAAATTTTGCTTAGCAGGCGAGCGGCAAGAAGCAGGCTGCAAGAAGCTCTAATGAAATGCGGGCTTTAGTGTACGAAAGTACAAAGATTTGTTAAAGCTTTGTAAAGATGGAGTAATTCCAGACGAATTTCATCCATGGTATCAATCAATACCAACCGATACCGATATCGTAGATCGAATTCCCGAACCTGCACTGGAAGAGTTGTCATCCGAAGAGGACAATAATTAATAAATATTTTTAAGGTTATTATGTAAGGTTTTTTGAATAAAAATGTTCAACATTATGAGTATTTTATTTCAATTCTGCAAGACTAGAAAAATAATAGGTAGTATAAATTAAATTACTCTTATTCAGCTATAGTAATAATCGTCGACTTAAGATGAATATGTTGCATTTCCTATGCACTTATCTTGTTTTGCAGTAAGCCTCCATTGTACAACGATTGTACTTATCTTGTTTTTACAGTAAGCGGACAATAAATATTAATTATAAACAATATGAAAATACTTAGAGTGTTGAAACTTGGCAAATATAAAGTTCTAATATCAATAAGTAGAATTGTTGTCCAAAAATATTCAAAAAATTCATATTCGATTTATCTCGTGCATTCAAACATTAAAATCAGTTTTACTCAAAACTATCATTTTGGAGTTATCTTGTTTTAGCAGTAAGCCGACGATATACTTGAGCTTTCATCTTGCAAAAATTATTGCAATGAATTAAAGATGGTGAATTTTTCACAAGATTGTTTTCGGTCTTCGCATTTTTACGACTATTGTTTTCTACACTTAGAGTGGAACACTGAAGTTTAAAATTCATACCAAACGAATTTAAGCAAATATTTTATTCTCATTGCCACCATTTCTTGAATTTTTCATTGTAGTTGTGTCTGTTCGGCTGTTGCATACCTAGAATATTCATTCATATTTTATATCCGTTTTGCTTTGTTCCGTTGTTGGTTCAATATCTACCATATGCAGTGCAAAATCTTCCATTCCCAAAAGTTTACTTTAAATTTTATCATTTACAAACATTTTTTTAAGCAATCAAATATGGCTTAACGCAGCCGCTCTACGACTTTCTGTCTGATTATGTGAGTTTCTCCCACAATATTCAATACCAATCATTCACTTTCAGATAATTTACGGTTTATATAATTTTCGATCCACTTTTAGAATTACGAATTTAAAATTCTATTACATTTTCATTTGGTCGATTTACGAGCAGCCACATTTTTTGTTGGTGCGGTAGTTGAATTATTCAATCAACTTTTTTTTGATTTATTATGAATTCATCGATATAGTCAATTATTACAAACTATCCAATAAAGAAATCCTATATACAGTGTGTTTCTACAATACTTCTCCCAACTTTTTTAGCTTTGCAAATTTGTTAGCAAATGGGTTTGTTTACAGTCCAAGCAAAATGCTTCCAATGTACTTATCACAAACCAATCAGTTTAATTACTAGGAAAAACAAGGAAACAAACTTCGAATTTTCAAAATAACAGACCCATGGCAAATCAATCTAATCAAAAGTTTTAAGTATTTCTGGCAAGATTGCGAATAGGCCACACCAAATGAACATATAAAAACCTGCTGAAAAAAATCATTTTGTCCAACTGATTTTCTGCAATGAAAATCTAGCATTTTACCACTTTCAAGAACAAGAAAAGAAATACTAGTTAAAATAAAAAACATCGAACACCTAAACAACTTCGTCACTCAAACAGGTTTAATTTCTAGTATGTGAAATGTGTTAACATCTTTGGCTTAGCAAACTATGTAATAAAACCCCATACTTAACAGTGCTATGATCTTGATATTAAAGCACTTACAAAAGTACGTATATTATGTGTATACCTATAATATATCGTAGGAGTTCATTAGAATAAATCAATTTCTCTTGTACCTATATACTGTAACCTTCATTTAGTTACTCAACAGTGATAAATATCAAAATCAATTTTTATGTCAGTTTTTTGCTTTCACTGTGGAAATTGAAGATATTGATCTGTAAAACAGCTATTTACATATGTCGCTCTATTCTTGAAAAGGCATTTTGTTTTTATACATTCCAAGATGTTTAATGGCTGCTAAAAAGTATAGAATCTCTGAACTTTAAACCATTTTACTCGTTCGACAAATGGACATTCATAAATTACTACAAAAAGATTTCTTTTTATGGGAATTTATCCCGAAGGACAAAACGTACGTCTTAAAGTTGGACTTGGTTTATTATGTGTGCAGCGTTCATTTGGCAATGTGTGTTAAAGGTGCACATTGTGTAGCGAAGCTTACAAAACGATACTGGCAATGCATTGCATGGATATACATTGTGTCATATTCCACCTATTTACTTATACGAGACATTCACCAAGCGTGTTATTGCTGTTGTGCCATTTTTGTTTTATTTTTTTTTTATTATGGCATTCATATTTACTTTAATACCACGACATCACATTATTGCATCGGCAATATAACAGGCGAATTTTACATTTCACCCGATGTACATATCCATAAATTCCAATGAAAATTTTGGCCCTGTTTTGCAGGAATTGAAATAGAAAAGATTTATAGTCTTGCATCGTGAGAGTGAAAGTCAGACTAATAGACTCTGTAGGAATTATGGCCAACAGTCGCAACTTAATGATTAAAGTGATTACTTTTATAATTATGAACCTTTTCAAATATCGAGCTCGAAAATTAATAGCATTTTAATTTTTTCTGCATTTTTACTTGTCTTAATGCTTTTCAAAAAATATTATTTAAATTAAGCCAGCTGCTATTCTTGCTCAATTTATGCGCTTTGAAATTCGGATTCTGCTACTTCGTAATCTTTTTGAACTTTTACACTCGGTGTCATAACTCTTTCCGCATCTGTGAACACAAGTTTGCACTTTTAATGGTTTTTGTGTTGCAGATGTTATTTGGAATACACTAAGAGAATTTCTTCTCATTACAAACTTAATTTTATTGCTTTTTTATATTTTTTGTACGTGTTGCACTGCAAATTTACGAAATTTATCAGTACTTTCTGTGAAGCACGACCGATGCTTGAATTTTTCTCAAACATCATTTGCGAAAATTTTAATTCATCGTGAAATACTCACTTTTTTCTTATCACCGGCGAAGTACGTTTTAGAGAACCAAGGATCGGTGAAGAACCACATTTATAAAATTATATAGATTCAAATTTTATTACGTCTTCCTTTTTATAATGCAAGTTAATGAGGTGTTCAGAACATGATTCAATATTATTTGAATAAATAAATTATTAAACACGTGCTTTAAAATATCGATTAGGTAATATGTTCGTAAATTATCTGCCAATATTGCTGTATAGTGATGTACTACATTTACAAATTACTTCGATATCGATCTTAGAAAGTTCACTTAACTAAGGTTAATGAAATTCGTAAGCCATTTTCATCTCCGGTGTTTTATTTACCAAGTGAAAGTATAAACGCTTCTATTAATTTCTGAAGTACACAGACGATAACTCGATTGCTAATTATTCCAGAAAATTTGTTTTACTATATCCGCGCGCTGTTGTTTTATAGATTTCAAAAGTTTTCTCACTGATTTTATCCAAGTTAAAATGGGTTACCAAAAGATCTGGATTCTAGACAGTAGACAAACATCTCATTATTACTTGGAGCCGTTTCCTTTGAATTTTATTACTTCGCATGCAAATGAGGTACAAAAAAAGAACATCTAAAGAAGCAAACATTTTCACATTTCCATTTCATCTTATTTCTGAAAAGCTATTTGTTTTTGCTGACTACTTTCAGGTGGTATCCGAATTTCCGCCTTAAATAGTTTTGCAAAACTAAAAGTTTAACTATTTACCTGATGTTATACAGACGTACTTTTTATTGCTTGCAAAATTATCTAGATGTAATTTTTTTAATTTATTTTGTAATTTAAATTTGTTGTACATCTCTTTAACGTTTCTTTTTTATTGCAGGTGAGTTCCTGAAAATTTTCAATTTTACTGAAAGTGGTAAGTGTTTCAATGTTGTTCTGAAACTAAGCTAATCTAGCACATTCGGTACGGTACAACTTGATTATCTTTCAACCTTTGCTTCCGTTTCGTCCACTTGGCGAATCTGGACACAACTGTCGCCCATTGTACTTTTCTAACTGAATTTACCGAATTGATTTATCAAATACAAAAGTTCTTTATTGGATATGTGATTGTGTTCCAAGTTTACCTTAAACTTGTTTGCGACATTTGGTGATCCTGTTATATTATTGCAGTCGCGTTTATTTTTTTAAATGGTCATTTAGATTTTCCAATTTAGAGTTCGATTAATTACTTTCGTAAGTTGATAAAAAAATTTGTATTGACCTGTTTCCTTTTTAGTTTCATTCGAAATTTAGGAAAAAAACGAATGTTCTGTGCGTGGAGAGAGCCTGCATACCAATTTTAGCTCCAATGCTCCAATGGCTAAACTTATTTTGATAACATGTAAAGGTTTTAAGGGAATTGCTTTTGAGAAAATTGACAATACTTTTCCGTCTTCTTGGTTATAACAATTTTTTTATAGTCTGTCTGAAAAAATTCCATTTTTTGTAAATATTAAATTGGTCCCATAATTGTTTTAAAGAAGATTTCTTTAGTTGGGATATTTTTTGTTGTAATAATAATTATTATTAAAAAGTTGCGAGATCAAATATATTAATTTAAGGAGTTTAGATTAGGGGGAAAACGTCTTTTATTCAGAACACGCAGGTGGAATTAGAAAAGTTTATATTTATGTGTCGTTTTTGCAATTCGCTTCTTAATTTGTGTTTGGAATTTAGTTGGATGAAAGATGGAAGGAAGAATTAGAACAACATATTATTAAAGATTGTAGCAATAAATATGCAAATTTCATACATAAAGTGACGAGAGTAATTAAGATTCTCTTTAAAACAAATTTAACTTTTATGAAATTCTTAAATATAGCAAAATTTATTTAACTTCTTTCATGGCTTAAGAATATGTCCAATTAGTTGTGCAGACACGTTTAAAAGTTTTGTGGAACATTATATTGCTCCATCAAACTGTAGATTGAGCTATCAAAAAGTTTTAAGCTACAAGTATATCACTAGGCTTCTGCCTCGCATTACTGGAAATTTGCTTGATTTCTCGGATCAGAAGTGAAAAACTTTTCACGGAGAGTTTTTGGTTCTAGCAGTCGATAAATATGGTAATGATCGACCAGCTCTAACGACGCGTTAAAGCTCGACTTGGCAAGAACCTGTTTATTTTAATAGCAGTTTGCAAGGATTTCGTTTGCATTACTGAATACGAAATAGGAAAAATGTTTTAAGATAAATGATGATAGTGTGATACTTCGTATTTTTGTATTATAATATTTTGAATGTTAAGTTACCTCGCAGAAAATTTCACTCGCTTCCAAGTATATTTGGACGTCGAAAATATAGAAAATGTTTTGTTTGGTTTGCTTTTAAATTTTTTTTACAAATAATGTATAACATTGGACGTGCCATTATAAAAATTTTCTCTGCCTTTCGATTTTAACTTGAAGAGCCGAACATTTTTGTCGTTTTTGCGGGATTATTGACATGTACGGTACGTAATACCTCTACAATAGAAGCAATTTAAATGCAGGACCGAATCTTTCTTTCATCGAGAACACGTGATCGATGGAAAATTCATGGCATTTCCACTAGAAGCAGAAAGAAGTTCTATTAATGAAATGACATTTGGAAGTCGTATATTTTATATAGTTGAGCGTTTTAAGGAGAAAAAGAGCAAGAAATATGTACTGCATTTTCTTTTCCGTTAGTTAAAAATTATAATTGCTAATTAGAACCCAAGAGTTTCAATTTTCTTTATTTTGTTTTGCATTTACAATTTTTGTGTTTTGTATGTCCATTTCACAAATGAATAATCACTTCGTTATATATTCTCGAGTTGTCTTCTTTTCTGCATCAAATCCGCAATACCTCAATGGTCAATTTAGTACGTGAAC
This sequence comes from Podabrus alpinus, assembly GCA_932274525.1. Taxonomy (NCBI): domain Eukaryota; kingdom Metazoa; phylum Arthropoda; class Insecta; order Coleoptera; family Cantharidae; genus Podabrus; species Podabrus alpinus. The sequence goes on from OW026451.1 coordinate 29,802,680, forward strand.
GAAATTTTTAATCTTGGTCAGCAACGTCGACGTTTCCTTCCACTCTTTGTAAGAATAAATGCTACAAAGGGAAGCTCTAATCTTGTGGATTTTCACGAATCAGGTCCGTTTCCTTTTATTTTAAACATTTTTCTCTCCAGATATTAATAAAACTAAAAGAAGTATACATACAACATGTAATTTTTACATCCCATCCGCCGGCAGGTAAATCCGTATTTATTTTTATTAAAATTCAATATTACGTATACCGTATTCCGAGTGTTAATCCGTTATAAATTACGAACCTACTTGATTATGTATCCGGTGTGAATTTATGTATAACATCGTATTTAACAGATTGAATCTTGTGAAAACTTAAGAAAATGGCATTTTTCAAAGGAACTTTTCATTGCGTTCCAAAAGATAAATTAATCCTAGATTTGTAAAACCATAAAATCTAAATTGCATTGCGAAAAGTGAGTGCGGAATGGTAAATGAAATAAAAGCTCAACGTTACATCATTTATTTCAGTTTTTTTGTGATTTTCATGTTGTTAGTTAACATTCGCGCCGTACGCAATGACTAACGATCAATTTATGGTAATTTGTTTTGCAATATTTTAAACTTTTTAAGATGAAGTTGAAATAAGCTTTCATTAACAATTTTTTTAGTTATTTTGTTGTTTTTATTTAGTTTAATGAACTACTTACTTTTTTTGCGTGAAAATGCTCTGGCTATAGATGGATAGGAAAATTATGAATCGTTTTGGGATGCTCAATTTTAAAAATGCGAAAGGTTATGTGTAAATTGTGATAAATTTATGTGAATTACCATAGTGCATTTATCACGCTTTACTACTTGTTCATAGGTAAAAAAAAAACGCATCCCCGTCCCGTGTTTTTCAAATTTATCCTCAAAACTTTTCACGCTTTTATAAAACTTCGTCATTCGGAAGTGTTTGTTCGTAGTAGCTCGATTATTCCCATATACCGTCTCTACAGTATTGCGATACAAACACGTTTCATAGCGAAGAGTTTTGAAAGTTTTCTGTGCCATAACACATTTTACCCTTCACATGGACTTTATTATATTTTTTTATCGCGTCGAAGTTGTTGTTGCCGTGTGCCAAGATTGCATCGTTTTATTCGGTATTTCTATACAAAACGTTGTGATAAAGATACAAGGGTATATTTTTCATATATTGATCTCGAAATTCTATAAGCAATCTTTAGAGAATTTATATTTAACCCGCTATTTCAAAGTCCACACGTTTCGTTCAGAATTTGCCGGAAACTTTGCACTTTACAGTAATTGCTTTAGCGATGTTCAGGACCAATGGTGTGTGAAAAGCTTAGAAAATATTGCAATATCCGGAGATCATTGGATGATTGTCCGTTCTTTGGTCTGCTCTTTGAAAGACATCATTAGCCGAGTAAGCTCCATCCTAGTTATAAATTATAATGTTTTGTTTGAAGTAGAACATAACTGAATAATTAGCGACAAATTAAGTACCTGTGTTCGTTTCCCAGATTAATTGAAAACAAGTTTTAATTTACTTTATCCCTAGATTAAAGTATGCTACCTTTATATACCTATATAATTCAGCCATAGTGCTTTCATATTAGTCTTTAATTAAATGAACGAGTTAATGATATAGTTATTTTTATTCAACTTGATGTACCGTGAATACACGTTTGGTTTTAGTTGGATTTTATTCTTTAATTTCATTAGTTGGAACATTTTGTATTTGAAACAGTTTAGTTTTATTATCGCTAGATAGTCTTGACTGGTTAATGTAGCACGTTTTCGTTCCTGTACAAATTCAAGGCTGAAGCGAAGTGGTATTTTCATTTGATGCAGATCTTTACTTTGTACAAAACGTTTCAGCATTAGTACCCTAACCTCACTTTTGTTGTGTTAAAATTGAAAGTTATTATTTTCAGTTAAACTTTTTTTAACCTTATTTAACATAGGTCGTGTTTAACACCGTCAATTTTAATGTTTGTTAGTAAGTATAATGAGCGCCTTGTCGTTAATTGCGTATTCTGTTAGATAATAAACATAATCGTTAGCGAAACAACGAGTTTCGAGCTGTGCTATCGTCAGCCGGAAAGATTTACTCCGATTATTATCTTTTATATCATTTCGAGCTACTATCGTGAACGAAACGAGATAAATATGATCCTAAAACCCGACATCATGTTTAAAATTTTGAATGTTGTCGTGAAGCGGAGGGTTTCGTAAACGTTGTCGTGATGTTGGGTTACAGAAGCAATTTTGCACACCACCATACCTAATTTACAACTTGAGTTGCGATAATGGTATTAAGGGGTTTGGTCGGATGTCACAGTGTGGCTATTAACTGAATACTGTATTTGTTCACTGGTCACCTTACGCATTTACTATCACTTTGAAATTGGTGCAATTACGTTGCAACGGACTAATTTAGTTATAATTAATTGTTATAATACATTCTTTTATAATTTTTTTTATAGTTAAACTAAATCTGTAGGTACATCAGGAAGTAACACCGAAACTCTGTTAAGTATGCAAACTATAATTTCTATAGGACTGCGATGTAAATAATAATTATTATTCTGTACCTAACGTAGTTGGATCTTCTCAAGATTAGACCACTTAACAGATACATGCCTTAATATATTGATAAGTGATTCGTGATTTGGCGAAACTAAGCGTTTCCAGACGAGGCACGAAACCCCTATTTTTAATATTATGGCACAACCTATGATCTCTGTGGTTTTTTTCGTATAATATGGTATACTAGAGATGTTCACTAATTTTCAGATAAGATCTCCTTTTCCAATAAATATAAAATATCTATCCGCGATCTACTTGCATGGTATACTATAATATTATATTATTACCATACCATCGTGGTACACATCCATCCTACTGCAGTTCTTTGTTCACTTTTAACGCTGATCTCGAGTAAAAATTTAATTTGAAATTAAAGTTGATTTATTTAAATTTGGAATAAACTTTCGCCAAAATTAACTGTCATTTTCAAACGTAGGTAGATTTAGGTTACTTATCGAGATTAACAGTAATTTTTTAATTTCGTATGTATTGTTTATTTAAATTGTGCATTGTTATGTACATGTGTCACGGGAGACTTTGATTAATTCGGCGACTATATATAATCGCCGGATATTATACATAATCGTCCAGTAATTATGCGTATTTGGTTAAAATAGCCGGTGGTTATACATAACCACCGTTATGTATAAATGGTTATACATAATAGCTTCAATCTATTGACTACAATGATTCATAATTAATAATAAATTAGCTCAATGTTAAAAATGTAAAAAATGTTATAATATCGTACTGTCTGATATATTTATGTAGCATTATGTGAAATACATTTTTATAACTAAAGTTCAACCCACGGTATACATACCTACTTCTTAGGAAATAAGCAATGAGTTAAAAAAGAAATATTTGCACTGCCACTAAATAACTTGAACAAATAATTTATTATTGCTTATTAAATCTCGCCAAACTGCGGTGGCGTTTTGAGTTGCACAGCTTGTAGCCGCTATTAAAACTGTATTTGCTGGTTTTGCCTTTGCAATTGCATCTTTTGAAGCTCTGACCCCACTTGGATCTTCAGCTTTTGTGAACACTTCGTTACAAACTGTGAATTGATAATAATGGATGATGTATTTTGAATTTGATGTATCACAAAAGAGTAGGGTACAATAATTTAAGATGACAATAGTGCAAGTTTTTACTGACCTATCCTTAAGATTGCAACGTTAGGGTAGTCACTGCGAGAGGATGAGTAAAATTTTGATAAATACGTAGTACATAATATTTAGTACTACATCTCCTAAAATCGCTAAAGGTGATTTCTGTTCTTAATATTTACTTTGATTGTCCAACTGGGAAAAGTGCAAACTTTTAAAATAACATACGGTATAGTTTGGTGTGAACTTCCTGGCACGTAAGGCTGGCATCGAAATGATAACATTGCAAAGGTTGGCATTAGATTCACACAAACTGAACCTGATAACTTATTGTTCATTAATCGTATTAACCGTTGAACAGTTGAGAATATACCCGTAAATATAATCGGCAAATTTGATAAATTCGCAAAAATTAATAATATGGAGATTATGTAGAATCTACGCATAATTTCCCATTAATCAAATTCTCCGTAAATTAATTTACATTAAAATATACAAATTATTAGCTATTGAAAATTATTAAATTATATTCTGAAAACAACTTTACAAGCTACGTCAACAACAATAAAATTCAAATAACTTTTTTATAACATATATAATATGTTTCTTTATCATCATATCTGTATTTTTAGAATAAAGTAAAAATTGCACAAAGCACTTTTCAGAACTAAACAGCATAAATTTTCATAATATAAAAAATGATAATTGGTTACAAAAACAAAATTTCCCCTTGTTTTTCAATAAATAAACCGCGATTCATGAATTCAAATGTCTGGGATGGATATTGAACATGCAATAAAAAATACATGTTGTAATATCGATGTCTGCATATTTGTCTACTTTGGCCTTTTCGCTTCATACAGTTCTTTGTAGCAACAAATTGCATTGTTTATCGTTTAGCGATTTGTAAGGTTACTTTACTTTCCATAATATTATGATCTGACAAGGTCCAACTGTTCCAATAATAATATTTGGTAGTTGTTCATCTGTTAATTCTCGTGCAGGCACAGTCGTCGTTGTCTTAAGTTGTACTTCTGTTCTTCATAATCCCATTGTTCATTATCTAGTTCATTAGCTTTCGATTCGATGCAATCAATTACGTTGACGGAATCTAACTCTTTGAAACCAAGTTGCTTTCCAATTTCCACAGTGACTTTAACAAAATGAGTTTCAAATCCAATGAAATCATTTGCACAATGTGGTACGATATTATGTTTCCATACTGCCCTCATATTGCTTGCCGTTCATTCATTCCATGCTTCGCCTATATATTCGATAACGTTTCTGATGTTGTAGCTCTTCCAAAATTGGAAGACTATAAAGGGAAAAACCGACCACTTATGTATAAAAACGTAATTTTGTGTAGGTACTAATTTTTTAGTATTCATTTTTATTTTGCTCAATTAAAATTCAGTTTGTATTGAAATTTTTAAACCGGACTGCAGTGAATGACTAATCGAAACCGGACTATGCAAGGTATTGCTGTATAATAATATCAATTTTTATTATATAAACCACCAATGCATCGATTATGTTTATATTTATAATAATAAAATATTTGAAAACGCAGGAAAATATTTATCAAAACCTCACATTATCAAATTGTTTACTTAGTTTGACAAAACTAAAAATCAAATTTAAAAAATACAGCGACTTTAGAAAGCGGATGATGCAGAATTTAATGTAATTTTTCAGATTTGAAGCTTATTAATTTACCATTAAACTATTTACTCTTATTATTATTTAAGCATGGCTTAGAACCCAGATAGATATTAGACATCAGACGCCCAGGCACGAATACGCTGAAAGTACATATTATTAAAAATGATGGATTATGTAATATTCAGGTATTTTAGTATACAGTCTGCCTAGTTTTTTATCGTTGAAAAATTTCTCTATACAGGAATTATTCGACGTTTGATGTTGCAGGATTTGCATTCATATTTATGCTGAGCTTTTGAAGCTACGCTAGCTACGTTGAAAAATGTCATTTGTTGTGGAGTTTACTTTATTATGGAAGATAATTGCTTACTGTACTACAAATTTGTATTTGTACTTTGTTTTAAACTATTAAACTAGGAATTAAAATAAATTTAATTTAAATTAGATTATATAAATTGAAATTGTAACCTCTGAGAGTTTAATTTTCCTGGGTTTTGGCGTTCAAAACAAAATCTAATAATTCAGATGATTTTATATTTTTTGTTATAATACTTTAAAAGTATTGTAAATCCCCTATTGAATTGCAGTCTTAATTTTAAATCTTCAAGTAAGCCCTGTGTGATTGCTTGTGCTGACGACAGTAAATCAGACTGCATTGAATTTGAATTTATAGCAATAGATGGTCTCAATAGCATAAACTAGAAAAGAAACCTTGACCACGTAGGACATTGTAAAAATTGAATAGTTTTGCGAACATTGAAATATAGATGGCAGGACATTAAATTTCAAGAAAGCTCTGTTGAGATCGAATTGAGATCTTAATATGTTAATTTGTTCAGGTATACGAATTAAAATTACCTCGAAATTGCAAAAACAAGAAGACTTCCGTCAATACATACAACATAGTACATACGTAAGTACTACTTCATTTACGTTTATGTGGAAAATAGAATTACACCCTTATTTCTTTTTCAAGCAATTGAAAGGATAGTGTAGTTTTTTTTGAGCATTTCTCGTTTCATTTTGTAAGCACTTTGCTTTTAGCATCCTTTTTGGAACTAGTTAGGTTGTATTTATATAGCCAAGATAATTTTAACGTATTTCACTATTTTAAACGAAATTGATTCAAGTTTTATTGCTTTGCTGTTCAGGCTTTTCTGTGAAGCACATAACCGTCGATCTTACTGTTAGTCTTTATTATATTACGATTTTACGACAAACCTCAATCTTTTGGTATTTTGTAAAATTTATTGTGTGCTGTAATAATAACAAAGATATTCAATAGGTAACTGGAAAATGAGATAATTTGCTTGAAAAAGTTCAAGCATTACCCGAGAGCTTTCTGCAAAAATACTTAACGACTGAAAAAGTAACGTCGTTTTACTATCGAGCTATGTTCATTAAAATCACATATAACTAAGCGGTCTTGTATTCATTGTCGTCGATGATATCGCTCCGAGTTGACACTACGGGACGCTATCGTTTCAATCAGGAAGTTGTGGGACGCCTAGTGCCATGGCGTCAAAATGACGACAGCGCTTAGTTTGCACTTCTTTAATGGCTTCAATATTTTTTCATCAAATCACAAATTTCAATTATCACGATTAAAAAAAGGCATAAAAAATAATTGAATATATTTTAAAGCTTGATCCTGGAGAGTATCACCACCAACTCCATGCTAATCTTGCAGCATCATTTATTTTTGTCATTTTCATTGATTACCCAATGCTAGCCGGTTCTTCGTTTTTAATTTAGGCAACGTTTTTATTGATAAAACTTTTTAACTTTTCACCATCTTCCTTATAATTTAAATTAATATTTTTTTGGATTAAATTAATTTTTAAGCTTTAAATCATTGATGGTGGTCGCACGGGCTCGGCAGTAGTACATTGAAAATCGATTCAAATTTACCATTTTGGCACCGGTAGCTTTAACTTCCGTTTTCTCAATTACAAATTTGATACGAAAAAATTAATGACTCGTGTGGGGGTTTCCATTTCCTCTTAAAATTATTATTAGTTAAGTGTGTTACACAACATTCAGTTATATGCGTTTACGTAAAATATACAACACGAATCATCAACAAACGGATTACCCTGGATTACAACGCGTTTTGTGCTTCATTTAGCCTTCATCTTGCAGCTTCTGCTTTGTGTACTTAATTGCTACTTTGTCGTCACGTTCCCTTTAATTATTTACGATTTCCTTCTTTGCTAAATTTTAGGAAAATCCTGGGGTTAAGTCAGCCCAACTTAAACGGAAATTAAATTCGGTTAAGTGTCTTGTTTGAATATAATTGTTTGGTGTTTTTAGTTTATACTACCTGCAAGTAATATAAAAATAACATTTTAAAAATCATCCAATCACGAACATACTCTTTGGTAGACGTTTAATAAAAATTTGAACTTTGGCAGTGCATTAATCACTGAATTACATTTTAAAGTTTATCGATTGAATAGTCATCAATATTGCACCTATTGAGAATGTTGACAGACTAATATAAGCTAGTGAAAACTTGACGGTTAAGCTTCATCTAATTGGAAAACGCTATAGTACGATCCATGTCCGAATTTCATTATATTTGTTAATGATAATAATTATTTAATAATAAATTTGATGCACTAGGTAGTATGTACAAACAAATTTCTATTTACCATGAAGTACGCTCTGGGTTAATTTAATTTAATTAAAATATTTCGAGAGTTTGAAATTGCACTTCAGTTTATGCGCCGAATTGAGTTTCAATTAAATGATGATTTTATGGTCATTTAGTTGAACTCAGTTTATTCATTCAATTATTTTAATTACATCCGAGTTCGTATATAATCATTAAATTATCACTTCAGTTACAATTAAATACTGCACCACGTGATTTAGCTCGTTTGTAGCACAATTATTGTAGGAACAACGAAGTAGCGAAGTGGATGGACTTCAGAAAACACTTTAATGGCAATGGTTAACGAAGAGAGTTTGCATTGAATTATGAATATCAATTTTTTTAACGACTTATTTACTTTTAATAACAATGCTCTATTTGGCTTTTTAAGAAAACAATTTTGAAAAGAAAGAAGTGCCCGTTTTTGGAATACAATGAATTAAAATGTGTGCCTTTTCAATCTATAAGAACTTTCAGAAAGTGTGAATAAAAAGCTGCATTCGCGACTACATGAATTGCCAGGAGCTATTAGTCGTCATGTACGAGTCCTGTATTTTCACACTTCACACTTCGAGTGTTTTTTAAGTGGCAAGTTTCTCGAGCAATGCTTTCAAGAAAATGTTTCTGTAAATTTTCCGAGGTTAACGTCAACACTCATAATGGTTCTTAAAGACTTTATTTACACGCCGTAGTATATTAAAGAACCTCAAGTATAGTTAAATCCCTTTTATTTTGGTAATTTATTATTCTGTCAAAATTTGGTTTTTTTTTGGTTGTTGTCGACCATTTTTATACAATTTTGGGAATTATAGTTAATTTCATTTGGGTAATGGTATTTCAACTTTTATTAAGTATATAAATTAATCTTGAAATTTACTGGATCGATGCTTTTGTTCGTTTAGCGCATTGACAGTCAAAGGAGAGAATTGCTCTAAACTAACTTTCCATGTAGAAGCGGGTAAGTCCTGCAACTTTTAACTAAAAAAATGTGATTGAATCAAGTTTTCCAATATCGAAAGTTCCATTTAACGTATAATATTCATAATACACTAAAATGCAGTTATTTTGTAAGTTTTCCCTATTTTTCAAAAATCATAAGTCAAAATTTGGAAAAAGGAATGTGAGAAAATCGAATTAAACTTATATTAATTCTGTGCGTGTGTAAATTACCTAATTGTTATGTTATCCCATTCTTTATTATCTATTGAACCGTTTCAATTGACCTAGATTTTCTCGGACGAAATTTATTAACCTCAAAATATTAGCCAGTTGAACACAAGTTTATTGCGAAGTTACTTTCAAATATATGTAACGTCAGTGCGTAAAGTCGTTATACGGAGCGACCAAGTAAACGGACCACTCGGAATTTATCTTTATGCCCGACGACGATAGTTTCACCGGGACTCGTCCACGATTCTCTTGGGGCGCGTGAGTTAGCTACGTGCTCGGTCTGGATCTCAGGAGACCCGTTTACCTGCCCAACTACTGATTGGGAAGCAACTGCTACGTCCAGCGACGATACTTTTTAAGGTGTTTGCTTTTTATTCTATCGGGTCAGAGCAAGTGCGATGTTAAATATACCTGGATGGTAAATTAAAGATGGGATATAGAATTTTGCGACTCTTGGATTATAAGCTTTTGAAACACTTACATAAATATTTATAAAAAAAAACGACCCATCATTAGTAGGAACTAGGAACTGTTGTAATGCCATTATTATTCATCTTTCATACGGCTATAAATAACAACTTAATTAAATGCTATACTATTAACTACCAAAAGGACTGAAAAACACTTATGAATTATTAGTGGTACAAAAGTCGTTTAATAAATAAAGTTTTAACTTAGTTACAAGGAAAACTATTTAAATATTTATAGGTAGGTAGGTATCACAATTTATTTTTGGTTGAACTTTCGCATTATATCCATTGTTACACTAATCGAATTGCAAATTATTTCGGGCATTTAAAGAAGTAATTCCATTACGAGTGATATTCAGAAAATTAATATTAACAGGGTTTAAAAGAGGTCAATCGTATAAAAAGGAATCTTTATTTATTCATCACCTTTTTTTTGCTTGATCGATTATTTAATTTAAAATTAATTTATGCATAACATAGGTTGACTGCTCCAAAAAATAAGCAACAATTAGTATTTATCAAAACATGTAATTTATTTACATTCAACATAATATTACTATTATGTAAAAGGTGCTTTCAGTTGATGTATTGTTCTATTATATTATTCACGAGCAACCGCTTTGCTTTTATTTTCAATGAAATGTTATACTACAAAATTTCTTCTTCTCTTGCAATTTACTTTTATTGTTATAATATAAAAACAAATAGAAGGTATTTAGTAATATAATATGTAAATATATAATATGAAAGTCAAAAAGTGGCAGCGCTTTTCAGTTTTTGTTATTTTCTATCGCTATTTCACAAAGATCACAAGTCGATAGCTTGATTTGAATTCAGCCACGAGAATTTTAAAATGGTCGCTGTGGACATCTACAATTGAGCCGCGCGACCAACTTTTCATCTTTTCATTCGATATATTATGCACTATAATATTATAGAGTGGGAATCGACAACAGCTTTATCTCAACTAATCAACAATTATCCATGTGTTTGCCAATGGATTTTCACAGCGGTATTGATCTTTCCTTGTTATTTTTAATCCCGAGTTAAAAAACAGGTACTATTCAATTTATCACCGACGCAGTAGTACTTAACGGAAATTATTGAATTGAAAGAGTTTTAACGAAAATAACGAACTTGAAATATAAGTAGAATTTACTACCGTATATTTTAATTAAGAAAGACGTTGAAAATTGTATGCAATATTTAATAAGATAGTATCAAGGTTAACTTAATATAATATTCAAAACGTACTTGTTGTAAAAGAGACGAGAATAATTTATGAAGTATACATTTCGTTTTGAAAATGACGTTCAGAACACGATGCCGATGATTTGCAACACAGACGAAGCATTACAATACATGCATGCGGAGGTCGATAGATACCCAATAACCATATATTGCGTCCATATCTGTCTCGCGGGACCAAGCATGCATTACCTCAACGAGACAGACAAATAGCTGCGGGCTCTCGTGATCGAAAGCATGCCTTATTTCAGCATGGTTTGTAAAATGCAGTTACCTTTCAAACATATTCAAACTCCATTTAAAATGGAAAAAAATATATAAAGTAACGCAACCAGATGCGTCTTTCTAACTTTATTTTTTACTGCTTTGTACATAAGTAATCAAAGTGATACAATTCTTCCACTATTTTCTTTTTTATTTGTACTGCACAAGAGGGGTTGGTACTTTTTGGAAATGTCGCTTTAAACTGCACAACATGTTTTCCGTAGGGTTTACTTTAACTTTTGTTTGATTGTACACGGAGCTGGCAATTTAGGTAGTTTGATTATCGAAATGTTCATTACACACGAGAGACGAGTGCACAAACAAGAACATGTTATATAGGTACATGAGCACCAACATGTTAGAGGTGAGACTAGGAATAACAGTGTTAGCTGATGTTTACGTCCATTTGCGTGAATTTAGTATTAACAGTATATCCTCTGTCTTTTTGGGTTACCTTTTTTTACAAAGAAACGTTTATTGCATGTATAGATTTCTAATCTTATATTTTTATACTATGGTAATCTAACATGTTTGTACTAGTTAATGTAGCATTGGGTATTCGGGCAACTATGCAAAAACAGGTTATATACAGTCAATGCAAAGTGGAGGACTTTTGATAAATTATTCAGGTGAAAAATATTTACCTCCCCTGCTATTCAATGTTGCAATGAAGAAAATACAACCGGTAACCGAGCTCGAAAGAATCTGTAATACTCCCATATTTTATAAATAGTTTTAAAAGTTTAACATAATGCGATTTTTAAATATTAAAATGAATTATTTTTGGGAACAAGCTTTCAAAGTGTAATTTAGGTAATTCAAGTTCTAAAAGGAGTTGATATAATATAAATATAATTGTCGGTTATAATTATTATGGGAAATTCGACAGGATCAAGATGCCACTAAGAAATTGAAAATAGGTACCAAATTAATACAACTTCTAGTGTTATAATATTTTATACAACCACATAATATTTCCTATACTAGTATAGTACTATATTATTACTGATGGTATTAGTGTTATAATAGTAATCTGTGGTATAGCTATGAATCGAACTTAATAGAATAATATACAAATAAAATTTTGTTGCGGTAATCAACAAATTATTGCTCTCATGAAACACGCCAAAACATTAAAACATAACTGAATATGTAACCCGCGTAAAATTGTGGGTCATCAAGGTGGCCCGCAGACAGTATGCAAAAACTCACTTGAAAATTATGCACCGATTTTGAATGATTTCAATCGATAAGTTCACGCGAAAGTTCTGTTCGAGCGTTTTAATGCAATATATTTCATGTCATTTTTTTAGGTAAGAAGCTACCATTATACTAAATTATAATTTTATATTTAACTGAATTAAGTGAGTGCTCAAATTGAATTGCTGAAATCACCTTAATTACTGGTCTTTCTCGGTTAACCTCTAATAAATAACAGCAGTATAAAGTGGCTTCACTTGGATAAACACGAAAACGCCATTATTGTTGAATCTGATTTCAGTGTCTCGCTCGAGACAATCAAAATATAAATGCATTTTTATACAATTACGCCTATTAAGGCAATTGCCACTGTTATCACGGAATATATCACGCAATAATCTTGAAAATGCAATAAAGAGCAAATCTTTTAATATATCATGTCCATTTAATAGATTTTATCAATAATTTATGTGTTTTATTTCGAGAACTACTTAAATATCTTTTGATATATGGAATATGTCCAACTTAATGGTATGCAAGATATAATTTGATTATGTACTTCGTTCAAATAATTCATTCTGTTCAATTTATTAATTGCTTAATAAAATAATTGAAAAATGTCGTTTTTCGTATTAAATGGTGACCCCGACGCGACGATATATGCCGGCATAAAACTTAAATTATTTCGAATATTAGGGTCATGAACAATTAATAAATTTAAAGATATTTAATTTTCTCTGCAGAAATATTATGTTTTGTTGTGTTTTATTTCCTTTTTCATTTTATAAATTATGTGGGTGTATCTTGTTAAAATTTAATATTCGGATGTTTTACAGCAAGTGAACACGAAAATATTGTAGATGTACGCGTAATAAAACTTCTCCGTAGAAATACTAATATCAACATTCCAACCCTAAAATGTACTCCATTAAAGTGATGCTTCAAATTGTCTGATGTCATACCAGAGCAAGTAATGTGGAAATTTACCTCTCGATTCACATATGTGCGTGTAGATAATGTTAATACGAATTTGATATACGTTATGTAAACATAGATTATGCATAGGCAATAACTAGATTGCAGATACTTGAACTAAGGGTGAAATTTGGTGACGTAGAAAAATAAAAAGAAATTTTTTAAGCCACTTGGTGGAAATGTATATGAAACGTGATAATGACAGCGACAAATTGATTTGCAAAATAGGGTGAATATATAACAAATTGATGAGAAATATGGTGCTGGTTGATAACACGCACGATTTTCCTAAATTACTATTTAATTTTGAAAATGAAGCACTTTTTTTTAACCTAAAGGCTTGATAATTATTTAAGAAAAGCTTTGATGTGAACATTTAAATACAAAAAGCTTACGACAAAAACCGAAGCCGGAGCTGTTGATCCTCTGTGATGAAAATGAAAAATGCTAGCTTGTATTTGATGGAGAGAAAAGAAAATAAATTCAACTCGGCAACAGGTTGGCATGAGACTGTAGGTACGACAAAAAACATTTGTTGTTCGAATGAAAAGGTTGATACTAATGTAGAGTTACTTAGAAAAGTATGAGTAAATTCTTTCTAATTTATGTACCTAGTACCTATATAAAATACACCCTTTCATCTCTGCTCTATGGCTGCACGTTCATTTAATTAGTTGGGATTATAAATTATCAATCTTTCATATTGTGTGATTTTATTTTCCCCATTACTCGCTCGCACGATAAAAATATACAAACACAAATAACGACGGCTTAGTACCTCGATTTACCAATATGTTTTGAATAATTCCTATCTGACAAATATTGACACTCAATTTAATTGAAATATGGTCTTAAATATACACACCGATATCAATTTTCGGCGCATCTATCAAATTGTTTTTCCAAAAAAATTTATTTCTTTTAGTTGAACGAAAACTCTTCAAAGTTTCAAATAAGGCTAAAAAAATTGCAATAATTGGAATTTAATTTTATTATAATTTCTGACACCGATGATAAGACGAGGTATTTATATACGAGTCCGTCAAGAAAGCTCAATCGAGTTCCTTTGTGGTTTTTTTATATTTTGTAAACGATATGTTTCGGGCATTTGTTGTTTTGGTTATCGAATGTTGTCAGTTGTGACAGGTCAAGCAGGATACGAATAGGAAGCTGATAGGGTTCACTTCCGTTTAGCCCTACCATTGTCTGGTGCTGCACACAATTTCCTGTTTTTGATGGAAAATTCAACATTGCGAATCAAGTTACTTTAATTTTGTAAGTTTTGAAAATGCCACGTTTGTTATTTTCAGCTTAAAAGTTGTTTCATTTCATTGCCGCAACTCTTTATCTACACTTAATAGGAAATGGTTATATTGAATCTATTATGAATGAAAATTTCTGGTTTGTTTATATATTTTTAATTTTCGCAATGGTTAATTGATTTTCCAACAAAATTTTAATTACTTCTTGCAAACTGTTATTTGTTATGCAGAAAGTGAGTGGTAGATTTAAGCACGAAGTAATCTGTTACAGTTTCTATTTAACCAGGCCAATTTTCTTTCTGCTTTTGTCATGAATTTTGAAGTAAATTTAAAAATATTCACGCCGGCTAAGTAATTAGTTTCTTGGTTTCTTAATTATAATTTAAGGCAGAAATTAACGAGTTGAATATTATTTTGTATCTTAATTTTCACGTAGTAGCTGAAAATTGACTTAATTTTAAAATTGTTGCCTTCAAGTGTGGCTTGATTACAGAAGGGTGTCACAATAATTATTACAACAAGGTTGTAGATTTAGCCATTGACGTGGGTTATATTATGATAGTGTGAATAATGTTCCGGGTTCGATGACAATCGGGCAAACTGTAATGTCTATTCCTGACGATCACCAATCACTCTTTTTTCGCTTTTTCTAACCCTAGCAAAGTGGATAATTTTTCAGTTTTCTTTGTACGGATTTCCAACACTTAGCAAATGGGTATTATTTCGGAACAATATTTCTTCCACGATTATTTCGCAAACCAATGATATTTATTGCATAGTTGGCTATTTTTGATGTTCGAATATGGATTTCTTCATCTCACTTCGCTTTTTAAATTTTTCAGGTGAAGTTTAATCCTTCAAGTGTTGCGTAATTTCAATCGTAAATCAAAGTGGCATTGCTCTTGTTTTACCATTTTTTGGTCTTTAAGTATCTCACTCGGACTTTATAAATTTACTTTTTTAGTAATTTGTCAGGCTGTGTTAAATCCAATACATTAGGGTTTTTTGTTCCTGTCGGTTTAAACTGTTAACTTTGTGTCTGCACTCGTAGTATTTCATTTCTGCAAATTGATCTTTAACTGCTATCCTGCTATCGCAGTAGTCTTGCCTCTAAGAAATTGTGTTGCATAAATGTTGGGACAGTGGTGGTTTCTCAGAGCGTGATAACTGGGGTTGGTTCTAGATTTATGTCACACAAAAGCCTGACTGATCTCTGTATTCGTGTTTTACGGTTACGAATGCGGTAACAGCGAAATAGCGTACCCACATAATTTTATTTCACCTACAATTCAACAAATAGATACATACATATACATAAAATATACAGAATTTTGTTAGATTTTAAAATGCAAATTAAAATTTAAATATTTCAAAAATATAATAAAAGAAAGAATTATTAAAATAAATATTTAAAAAGCTTTCTACAATAGTTAACCGTCTTTTTTGATTTTTTATAGTATATTTAGAAAACAATAAATAAAGATATTTCAAGATTTGTATAAGGTATAATAAACCAGAAGCAGACAGGCAGACTAAACTTAGTCTTCACAAATGTCACAATTTTACAAGAAAATATTCTTATGTTATTCATCACGCTATAATCAATTTTTCTTGCATTTTCCATTGCTGAGGCGTGATTTTGTAAATTATTAGAAGCAAGCAAATATAATAATAACAAATTGTTTTAAAACCAAGTCGCTGCTTAGCGTTCGATGTTTGTTTAATTCGTTTAATTGAAATTTGAAACTTTCTCTTCGTTTATATTTAATGTTTATTGTATTGATCAAATATTCGCTATTTATTTTATACTACGTAGTCGGGATTCATTTAAGACGATCAAATTACACCAAGCGTCTTTGATAAAACAATTTTATTTTATAAAAGAATCAAAACTAAAGAAATTTTTATACATTTAATTTATTTTTAATTTGTTCTTGTGAAACTTTGATTAATTTAAAATTTTCTTTGAAAAGGCTGTTCGAAATATTGGCGATTTTGAATAACATTTTTTGTTACGAAATTTATAAAATTATAACCTTATTATTCGATAGCGGCTAAGCAGAGAATTGCTGAAGGAATTTTTATATAGTAATAATAGAAGGAATTTTTACAAAACGCACCCTCTGGAAATTCGCATTAATATCGGAGAGGGAACTTAAGCATAAGCTACGAGTAATTTCATATACAGAAAGGTCACATACGACGAATTCATCAGGTCATTCTGGACAACAACTGCATGGCTGACATTAAAACCGCCCCAGTAGTAAAATTAAAATGCCAAGCTGTTTCCTGACTTCTCTTGCATGAAGGAATTGAGCATTGCTGTGAGCTTAAGAATGTAGGAAAAGTCGATCGAGTTAAATTTCACATTTTTATAACATTACGTTATTGCGGTAATATTATATTACAGGAAAAACGAGTTATATCTTTTATTTTCGCAATTTATTGATGTCTTCTAATGCATTATGTTCATCTAAGCGCATAGCTGCAGTAAGAATTCATTTTTATTGTAGCGATTTTTCAAATCTTGTAGGGTAGTGAAGTTAAATTGTAAAACATATCTTATCCGTCACATTACGAGCAGACTAAAATGACGTTAATTAAATTAAGGGCATTAAAACTAGGCGAAAATTAGTTTAAAACTTATCGTCCAGTGTTTTGGAATTTGCATGGCAAGTTTTTTTATTCGAGAAATTTATGTTTAATTCAAGTAATACGGAAGATATTTAACACATATCAATTAAATTTTGCCTCATATTCATTTGAATTTCTAAACGCTCACTGAGTTAAATTTGATGGTTGCCTTAATTAATTTAACCTGGTTTAAACCTCTAAAAATAGGCCAAGATACTGTTTTATGCTATTGCTTGCTTTAACTGCTAATTCGAACGCTGCAGGCTTTAGATTGAAAATAATGTTTACATTTAACTGCAATAAAACCAATAATTAATTAAAACTCGACTCATCAATTACACGTTGATGTAAACAAAAATGTTTACGTAATTCTGCAAGATAAGAAGTAAAATGTAGTTTTAGTAATAGTTAAATGGTACTGATTCCAGATTAATACTATAATTACGGACTAGTTTCGAGTTATAAGCACACCTTCAGATAAGAGTAATTGCACTCAGAAAAACGATTTGTCGTCGTGACAAAAATTTGGTTACAGCAACAAATGCATTAGTTAATATTGATTGATTCAATAAAGTTAGTTAATATTGTGTTTGCAACTATAACAAAACTTTTATTGTTACAAAAAGAAAGTTTAATGAAGCAACCAGTTTTGTGTTGAGCCCATTTTTGTTGGACCAACAAAATCATTTTTCTGAGTGTGCTATAAAAATGCGCCACATGATAATGCAGACAACCGATAGTGTTTGGAAATCCCAAGTGCTATTGTGCGGTCTTTCCAAGCAATAGTAGAAAAAATCTTATGTGAAACACAGTGAATTTTGCCACATCATGCATTTTATTTTGTATGAATAACTCGACCGTTTAGCTGTGAGAATTTTACCACTTGGTTGTATGTATTGCTTTGTAATTTCATTATAACATTTTTGACGCCCAAGTACTTTGTATGCTCGGTAATTTTAACAAGGAATTGATGTTGTTAATTTTCATGTAATTAGATTACTCTGCAGATGTGCTTATAACACGAAACTACTAGGTAATAAAGTTTTAAAGTGTGAACAATGTCATTTAACCTTTACAATATCACAGTTATACCTCTATATGATAAATCATAATTTTTGGTTGCTGTGGGGGAGTAGGTTTGTCGAATTTTCCATTGGATATACCACCCTACTATCGTTCATATAATTTTCTGACAAATTTACTTCTTTTACGATTTGGCCAATTGCCAGATTGATGGTGCTAGGCATCCTCAATTATTAAAGTGAATGCAATCTTCTTAATGAACCAACTAGTCGTTTCGTTTAACGTTTACATTACTTTGATTACTCCTATTTGGCGAAAATAAAAATTACTAAAATTATATTTTTTAACGTGCCAAAGTTTTGTACGACTGTATTAAAAATAATCATTGAACTTAGCAAGTTGTATTTTTCTTTATTTGCTACAAACCATTTCAACGATTATTATTAGCGACTATAGTCTGCTCGGATAAATCGTTTGCTTTAGGCTGCATTTAATCTTTATTACTAAATTCTGTTCTTCCTAATGTACAATAAAACCCATTAGGTTTTCCGTGACAAGCTGTTTGGTGCGTGATGCAAGGAGAATTGGTGTTGTAAATTTTTAAGACGTAGTTTGTTCTAATTTGCAGAACGAAACGAAATCGCTAATTTTTTACCGAGTTGAAATTTTTCAAAACTTTCTTCCGTTATTAACAATTTTCCATTTTTTGTAACTCGGTTTTTATTTCTCCATTAATCTTTATTTCCTAGCGAATAATCTTCATTACTTTTTTTTTAAATTTCTTATTTAAATGATTTTTAAAATAACGTATAAAATGTACCCTTTTTTAACCACTATTAAATTAAATGTGACTAATTACCATTTCATTTGTAAAAAAAAGGTGGTGTTTTCGGGTTTTTTTTACATGAGGGTTACAATTTGTTCCGACAAATGAAATTGTGTACACTCAAACACGTTGTATTGTCTTATGATAATTAACCCTATTTGTAAAAATTGTTGCTGCGGGCGAATTTGCACTTGGTGTAAGTATTCATTTTTATTATATCACAAACTCATTTCTTTTTTCAACACGTCTACAGACACATTTTAAAAACAATTTTGTAATATTAATGGATTTTTGTTTTAATTTATAGATGTTTACATAGAAAATTTGGCATTTTTGCTGTTTTTAAATTTAGTTACATCGTTATTTTCTAATTTTGTTTCTAAAATTAAATTTGCAAAAATATACAATAATACATTATAGTATTAACAATTAATCTGATTCAACTTGAGATGAAGATTTCGTTGACATATTCATACATGTTATGTCATCAAACCACAAACTCAAATCGAAAATAGTGGATCATAATTTATCTAAAATTAAAAAAAGTTTAAAATTCTCGAAAAAACTCGAGTTTTTAATTAATTACTTCGTAATTTTATATCTGTTCATCTTTCCAATTTTTCATTTTAATTTTTCTTTTTAAGTGACATTTTTATTGAAATTTACTATAATTATAGTTTAGGGATTTAATAAATTATTTATTATAAATTGATTTATTGATGTAACTTTTGGGTTTTTTTTGTCAAATCGACGTACATTTCACGTCCACGATAAGAAATCTACAGAAAAACTACTTTCTATGTAATACTGCGTTCGGACATTAAAGGGAATTTCTAACGCAATAGAAAGGCTAAAAGCACAGAAGGCAAAGTGCCCAATGTATTTACTGCTTCAAAGCAGAAATCTCGCACACTTAATGAAGAATGATTTCTCAAAATGGAACAAGATGTTTTACTTGTTTCTAAGCAAAATTTTTTTATAAATGACATCGCGCCTAAATTGATGTATAGGGTTTTAACGATTTTCCATTTTATTTGACGGTTAAATTCGGGGAAAACTTTTAACAAGTTTTAAAAAGATCTTAATTAATTTCTGCTTAATAAATTATAATTAACAAATTGCTGAAAAGTATTTTTAAATATTGGATTAGAAATTTTCTCAAGTTATTCTCCAACGGTTGAATTAGCAAACTTGAAAGTACTTGATAAAGTTTGGGACCAGTTCTAGATATTTGTTCGATAATCCCCTTTATCTAGCTTCCGTCACGCCCAGGCATTCAATAGGTTTTAGAGATCATAACTGGTTTACTCCAGAAACTTTATTTCAAATATGTGTGTGTACTTAATGTGCAAGATTAATAAGAAGTTTAGTTAAATTTATTGAGGGTGAATCAAATTATAACTTAATTAAATTTTTTATGCATTTAAATTTTCATATTGTTTCCGCTATCCATTTTTTTATTTAGAAAGATTTTATTTTCTCTCCGTACTTTTAATATTCTTTTATCATGTTTCCGTATCGGTTTAATCCTATTTGCATTGGTGTGCATTGAAATACATTTTCTATAAGATGATTTCAACAAACTTGCGATACCATCAAGTAAGGATTACATCAACCATTTTTCTTGAGTATATGCACGTTACCACTATACCACGAGTTAGTATAATAGAAATTTTAAATCTCCAAAGATTTATTTCGTTTACAGTTTTAAGAAATTTAGAATGAAGCAAAATCAATATTGTCAAGTTGAGTAGAAAAAAGTTGTCGCAGTTTCATCTCTATGTATTGATCCTGCAGATCGCTTTTTGCTATTTGTAACTGATAGTGGTCCAGTATTTCCGTTCGCTTTGGGTTATCAGATTGGAAATTGAGGATATTAGGGTTCGATCGCTTTTAATGATTCCATTTCATTGATCTGATACCTTTGCTTTCATTGCTGACTTTCATCACTGCTCTTCGCTGGAATCAAATGTTTTAACGAGATTTCACTTAAAATTTATAAAAGCATTAAAAATGTATTTGAATATTAATTAAATTAAAAGGAAAAATTTAATTACTTTTTCTTTAATCTAAAATAATTTTCTCTCGCTTAAAATATTAAGAGATTTTAATTTTATGTTCATTAGGTTTTATTGACTTCTTTTGTAAAATGTTTTATTTTTTTTGGCAGGGTCGATGTAATCGAGAAAAACCACCATGTAAGTACTTCCATCCACCACAACATCTGAAGGATCAGTTACTCATTAATGGACGGAATCATTTGGCATTGAAAAATGCTCTCATGCAGCAAATGGGCCTTTCACCTGGACAACCCATCGTACCCGGACAGGTGCCTACTGTTGTAAGTTTATATGTTTGTTACACATACAAATATATTTTTAATTAGCATAGCATGCTAATTTTTTTCTAATTTTGTTTTTTAACAATATAGCGAGTCGCGTTGCTCAGCCATAATTTGTAGTTATGTGTTTAATTGCATTTAAATTGAGTATTTTTTACTTGAATAAAGTTTCATTGTGATATTAATTTGTTTTTTACCAATTTTTGTGGGTGCAATGAGCCAGTTAGTTTATTAATGCATTGTCAATAAGTTTATCTTTTTTATTTGATCGCACGTTTTATATAAATTAATTATATAATCAATAGGGCTGAAAGAAATTTTAACTTTGTTAGCCCCATATCTGCCAAAATTGTGTTTACATTTGATAAACGTCACTGAAAATTCAAGAGAATTGGGTCGATCGAGAAAAGGGCTTAGCGGTAATGCAGATACAGGCTTCCTATGAAACGAAAATTATACAAGGATGCAGCTTTAATCTAGCGCTTGATTTAACATCTCAGGTGGGTCAGAATTGTAAACTTATTTGCCTGTAGGCTTATGGGGAACTCAACGGGAAGCCACCCTATTATTTATAGTCGCTCGCTGGTATAGAGTGATCCTGGCTATTTAGTCTCAGGATATGGTATAAGAGAAAAATGGGGGACGTAAATTGCATGTAGTTGATGCGAATGACGAAACAAAATTTTGTTAATTTAAATATAAACACAATGTTGGTAGCAATGAAGGAAGTTGAACATACTATTTCAGGAATAAACAATTGCGACAATTTAAAGAAGATCAACTTAATATATCATCAAAATAGTGACTACCAAAATTATGAATTAAGTTTTTATACCAATGTTTTTTTTCCAAATTTTGCAAACTGACAATTTTTTTTCAATAATCGCAGTGCACGTTGTGTTATAAAGCTACTGTGTACTTTTATTGTCTTTTTTATGTTATTAACTTAATAAAACCTAGTCAGTTATAAAACGGTTAGTGCATGTAACTGGTAGCTCTAGCTGGTGTCGTTACTAATTGGGTTCTTGTTGGAGGTGGATGGATCAGCCTGCAGCCTTCCTATCACCTTGTTCCCGCACCCTTCCATGTCACTAGATGAACAGTGCGCACTGATGGTAACTTTACAACCATTATTTAGTATAAATTCAAATCGCCGCTGCTTAATCGCTTCATGCATTTTAAAAATTAGCTTATTAGTGCTTGTATTTAAAAATAACTGAGAAAACTTCTCTCTGCATATTACAAAATGTTATAATAATAGAATTACATAATTTATAAACTTCATGATTATAATTTACATTTTGAACACCATATTTCATACAATGCACAATTTAAATATTAGTTTTTCAACTCAACATTAGAGCTTTGTTTACAAGCCGAAACCTATGGTTTACTTTGTAGTTGTTTTTATAATAATCGTGTTTATTAAACAAAGCACAATCCTTGTGAAAACCAACTAATTTTCCGACCAACTAAAGGCATTATGGTAAGAGTATTTGAAGGCAGTTTGGTTGGATCCACTTTATTTTATTCATAATCTAGTATAGCAGTTGTCCTTATAAGGAAGATCGCTTATAGGTGATCGCATTGTGTGTTAATGCATCTACCTCAATTATTTGGTTATTGCTAGTTTTGCGGATGGATTAAATAAATTGGTGCATTGTATGTTAATGACGTTTATTCTGCATGAATGTTTTCGTTAATATTTTTAATGTATTTATCATTACACGACTATTGACGAAATTTATGGGCACCTTGAGTATTGCCATAGTTAATCAATATTAAATGCGCGACATATCGATTGGAAATGATAATCCAATATTTTATGTTAAATACAGGGTGTTCTATCTTGTACCGCCAGGAACGAATTGATTTTAAATAAATTCTTTATTCAAATATTGTAAATTAAGTAAAATAATATTGGAAATATTGTAAATTAAGCAAAAACCTGCGAATTTTTGTTACCAAGGCGATATTGAACGTGGAGGTAAACAACTCCAGAATATCTCGATTATATTGACAAATCAGATCAATGTTGTATTTTCCCTCACAAAATTGGACTTTAAAGTCTTGGCATTACACTGAAACATTCTCTATATAACTCAATTTTTCATTCCATTACAATACAGAAAAGATTTCTGGATTATATAATTAATTCTCATTTAGTTAAATTTTGCACGTAGCCGATTAATTAATCTTAGTGGTTACATTAATGAAAATTTATTAATTTTATATTCACAATAGTAATTAAAACACTCTGTTGTTATAGCATTTTGTGTGCAGAAATTAAAAAGAATCGATGGAAAATTTACAAATTAATAGTTCCAAATTATAATGTGACTGATGGAAGTGGTGTGGATTAAAATCTCAATTATTTTTATTTATATAAATGCTTCACCATATTTTTGCAAGCTTTGCATGGAGGTTTGCTATATATCATGAGTTAAATCAACACACATGTTAAACAATAAAAATTCTATAATATATTGTTGAAATTATTTAAATGAACAATTATTTTACAGGCCACAAATCCTTACTTGACTGGTGTTCCACAAGTAGGAAGCACATATAGTCCGTATTTTGCACCAGGGCCTATCATGCCCACAATTGTGGGGCCTGATCCATCTGGTGTAGGTTCACCGTTGGGTGTTGTACCACAAACGGTCGTAACGCAACAAAAAATGCCTCGTTCCGATAGATTAGAGGTACGTTTATTATTTTTACTATTTTATTTTTATGTATATTTATAATTTTCAAATATTTTACATGCGAAGGTCAATTAAAAAAAAATTATAGTTAAGAGTTACTATTTTACAGTATTTTCTGGAAGTTTTATATAGTAATGCTTTTGTTTTATTAATTTTATTATTCTCAAACGCTTTGTTTTGCTTTATTAATATTTTGTTTTAATTTTCGAGCCATTGCAAGTTTTTTTTTCATGAATAAATAAATAAGTAAGAAAATATTCACGCAATTAAATTATTCTTTATTTATTTTCGATTAATTAACTGGAGTTATCAGTTTGTGAAAAATTTCTCCTTAACTTACCTCTTCTTGTATGTTTGTTTATCTAGTATATTTATTGTAACTAATTTTTTAATTATTTTAAAAATTAATATTGTTTCTATATTTTTTTTACATTTTTGTTTATGTGACGACTTTACTTTTATTTTAATTATTTTTTGGTTTGTTTATTTTGCAATTTTTACTTTAATGTCTTATTATTTTTAAGCTAATTAGTAACGTTAACGATAATCAGCTAATGGTACATAAATTTATTAACACATTACACGTAGGTGGCTATATTAGTAGATGTTCTTGCAGCAGTTGCGTCCTGTTATTTATTGTATATAATACTTACTGATCCTGCTGTAAATACAGTAATACTTTGCTGAGTTTTATCTGTCTTAGCACTCTATAACTTTCTATCGATTTGTGCTCCGCACGCTGCAGCAGTAAAGTTATTTTATGTTGATGCCTACATATGTTCTATTGTCCTGCTAAATTTAATAGTTGTAGATTTTTCTCGATAGAGAGTTATTTTGATATGTAGAGTAATATTGAAAAAGTAATCAAGTATTTCAAACACTTAGTTTCACTTAATACATTATACATTTTGATATATTTAAGTCTCTAGCCAATAGCATACGAGAGATGCGCAAGTGCTGTTATTAATTTTGTGCGCATATAATTTTGTCGAAACTTTAAACATATCAAGTTATTATGTGTTAAGTTAAATACTGTACAAGCACTAGATATATCCCTGTAGGTATATGCAAGTGACTTATAGGTCGGTTGTGAGTAAATTTATCGTACCTGTAGATAAATCTGAAGCCTTAACTTTTTGGATTTATTGCAAATACTTTAGATATCCTCAGAGCCGACTTATTAGTTCCCTATGAAGCTTGTTAGCATCATTAGGGAACTAAAAGTAGTGCAGCAGTGGCTTGAGCCGAATGTCTGCTGTAGGTTTGCCGCGAGTTCCAGCGCGGGGCGTGCAAGCGCGCAGAGTCTGAGTGCCGCTTTGCGCATCCCGCCGACTCTGTGACTGCCAACGAGGACGGCACTGTCACTGTCTGCATGGATGCAGTCAAAGGACGCTGCAACCGCGACCCCTGCCGCTATTTCCACCCCCCTCTGCACCTCCAAGCCCAAATCAAGGCCGCACAGTCGCGGGCTAGCGCGGTATGCTACGCAATCTTAGGGCGCACGCTATTTCTTCTTTCTTGCTTGTTGTACTTGTTTTTTCTCGCTTATTTTTACTTGATCTTTAAATTTTTAAGTGAGAGAGACTTCAAGTACGATAATAAACTACTTTCTATCGCAAAGCTATAAATAGTTGCCGTTATTTTTTATTTTAAATTTTCTTCTTGATTTTTGTTTTCTTTTTGTGTGCCGATATTATAATACTTGACAGCTTATTACCTTTAAATCGCAAGTAATTATTTAAAATTAATTCATACTTTCTGAATTTAATTTTTACCGAGAATGCCGTTTTCAGTTGAACTTTTACGTTGAAGTTTCTCTAATTTTTCTTTATTTATTGGCTAAATTTTAAAGCTTCAACTACCTATTGTGTTGTTTTTGTTGCTGTTTGATAATGAAATAGATGTTTGTGATGTAGTTTTTAATTTTGTAAGCATATGAGCCGATTCATGATGCAATGAAATGTGTATACGTAAATGCTGTCTTTTCTTGTAACCTGGGCTAAGGTGATGGTGGTTAGTCTCCTATAGAAGGATGCGAAACAAGTACCGAGGCGGCTTTAACTTTTGCTTTTCGGTACTTTTATTACGCCGCTTCCGTATTTTGCTTCGCTCTGACAATTTACCCCGTCTAGCATGGAATTTTGCTCCAATTGCCACATTTCTGAGCCCTGCCAACAAGCCCTGCTAATACCTGCACAGTTCACAACCTTAGAAACCAATACCATATACAGACCTATGCCGCTCTAGTACTATCATACTATTTATAACTCCCAATTTACAGTGTTGCATTTTATTTCAGTAATTCGATGTATATTTAGCCGTGCGGTACGATTAAAAGCCACTTGCAGTAGCTACAAAATTAATTTTTCGATCATCGATGTGCAACACTGTTTATTGGAGCTATTTCTTGTTCTTATTTGTTTACTTTTGTTTTTGTGTACACAGTGGCTACTTGCAAAAGTAGATAAAAAAAAATTTAAAAATGGAACTATGATGTTCAAATTTTTGCAAAACTCACCTATGTATAAACTGCAGAAGGACATTTTAGTAATCAATAAATTTTTTATTTTAAACTCCGATCAAATCAGACCAGTGTTTGGCACCGTGTATAATATTTTTTAACAGGTTAATTTTAATACCTAAACAATTAAACCTAAAGTTGAACGTGGAATTTGAATCACGGACACAAACAAAGATTCGAACTGTAGATTGGCACTCCACAAATTATTCACTATACTAAACTGCCTGTATGTAAACGTCAACATATTACATCAGTTAATCTTCCCTTCTTTCAACACACATAGGATCCCTTCAAGCAATTTTTAGTTTTTTCAATAGGTTTTTAAATTGTGTAGTTGAAGAAGACGGAATTGAAGTGTACAGGGCGTCACTGTGTGCATATAAGTGAAAAATGTGCTCAGTTATGACAGTATTTTTTGTTTATAATTTACTTTGTAATTCATTTTCTTTATAAATATAACAGTAAACGAGTAAAGGACAAGTTTGTCACATTATGAAAACATTTCAACATTTTCTCTATGTTTAATAAATTCTAGTACATAATAATATATTTGTAGTTGAAATTTAGTACTCGTTGCTGCACATAAATTTGTATAATGTATTGTGTGTACCACTAGCTTTTACAATTGGCTGAATAGTTCTTCATCCTGCTCTCTATTATAGTAATGACTCCTAGCACATGAAAATAAAAATATTGAAAAAGTATTATTTTGTAGGTTTTAATTGCGAATTCTTGGTAGCTAAAATAAACCACTGTTTAAAGAAATTAAACTTGTACAAATATTAACACTACACGGTAACACCAACTACAATCACACCTTAAAAATTTTGTTCATTAAATATACTTGTAGAAGAACAAGGGCTTGTTTGCAGACAGTTATCATTGCGTCACGAATTTTATTTTAACACACTCTAATCAGATACATTTGCATTTTCAGGTGCTGATTCCAGTTAGTATTACGTTTATATTGCAGAAATGTTTAAGCTGTAATTGAAGTTCATTTTAATTAATTGGCTTTAAATGTACCTATTTTTTAACATTTAAACTTTTCAGGATGCATGCTTACGTATGTATCTACTAGGTTGTGGGAAACACGTTGCTGTAGCTATCCGCTGTAGGTGTTCAGTCACTGAAATTTTTAGGCAAAATATAGAAAGGCAAGCAAGTTTTGCTCGAAATTGCGTATTATATATTTTGGCTAAAATTTTAATTCATGGAGTGAAAAGCAATTTGAACGATTCTTTTTCAGCTATTCAGACGCATGATCATCCTAGCTTCAGCCACTTGATCTGCCTTACAATCAGTTGCAGTCAACGCACCTGCACCATAATAATTATATTAATTATTATTATAAATAATATTTTTATAATGTAAATTTCTATTTATTCATTTGCCGGTTGTGGTTCTGCAACTTGCGATTATGTTGCTTGCAAAATCACACAAACAATAAGCGATTATTCATTTGTTCCTGCTGCCAGTTCTATTTTTATAATATTAGTTGTATGTAGTTATGGCCTTCTGTCATAAAATGATAATTTTGGCATTTAATTAATTTAGTGCTGATTTGTTTTATTTATCCCGTTGGGCGGATGTGCTTGGTCTTGTTGCTGCGCTACTAATAGCCCTCTGCAGTGTCGCCATTGCTGGCACCTCAAGCTGCAGCCGCCCTCGAGATTGGCAAGAAGAGACCACGCGAGACTAGCACCGCCGACACAGATCTACTACTGGTACCAATTGCCGCTGCTTTGCATGTTACTTTTATTTCTTTTTCAAGTGCACTTCAAAATTAAATTTTCATAAATTAAAAAGTGATCAAATTTTGAAGTGCATGTTTTGCATTTTTATTACATTAGCCTACAACTACATTACATACAAGAATATAGGTAGTGGTTTGCTCTATATTCATTTTTTATTATATAAAAGTTAATAATGACTCACATTAAATTTATCGAGTTATTTCAGTTACTTATTCAGGGACTTAATGAATTTGCTAAATCGTTCCGTTGAAGGTACCAGAGCTTCTTTGTAAAATTGTGGTCGTGCTTAGCAAATCACAGATATGCATCCTATTTTGCAATTTTAACACTGTCGCTTTAATAAAACACATTTAAGTTTTTATTAAATGCAAAAATGGTACGAGCATTCTCAAATTGTATTATAATGAATTGAGTTAATGGAAGATTCAATATTTGAGTTTGTTCATTAGTGTAAATGCTGTTCAAATGCGCTTTTTTCTGTTTAAAAACAACTCAAATATTCTTGTTTAACTTTTTCTGTTTCGTCGTTTCTCTATTATTATTACTATTATTATTAAGTTGAAAAGTAATTATTATGTACATTGATAGATAATATTACGCTATTTAGATTTCTGAAGCTTTTGTATTTTGACGAGGCGTTAAGCAATGCGCGAACTGCTACCACCATAAAGTTGTTAGCATGTTGTGAGGCTGATTCTGCTTACGAAAGTCTTAAATACAAGTTGTCCCAAAAACCTTTGCTTTCTTTGAAGCTTTTTGCTTTTCTACACTTATATGTTTGCATGTCGAATAAAACAGTTCACACATAATTTAGCAGCAATTGGCTTTGCGTAATTTTAACAAATTTTTCAGTTTTTCCTGATGGATATAAAACTCGCAACATTCTAGCAACTACAATTACAGCAAAACTTGGTGTTATATAACACTTTTATATTTTTCTTTTCCTTAGTTTAATTTATATACTTTTTGATTTTGTTTGTCTATATTTTAATAATTACCGCATTTTTTATTAGACCAAGTAATTGTTTTTATTTTGACAAACAAAATTAATTAAATTAATTATTGCAACTGACCAAACTAACTTACTGCAAAAAGTTTTTAAAAAGTATTTAAATTTTATTTGTTCTTGACTCTTATTAAAATTATTTTGCAGTATTGAAAGTGTTGTTGAAATAACATTTTTTTTATTTGTCTAATTATTTACAATATCTAACTATCTTTTTGTTTTTCTTTTCAGATGGATATGAAATCCATGGGATCTTTCTATTATGATAACTTTGTAAGTTTTAATATTTTATATTTGCTTTAATTGTTTGATAATTGATCAAACAAATAATGCGTAAGGAGTATTTTCATCTATGTATATATATTTTCACAATTCGTTATTTGAACAATGATTGCAGATATTCCATGTGTATTATTTGTTTGATGTTACGTACATGGGTGAAAAACGGCGATATTTTTTGCAAAATCAAAGCCATCGCACTTTTTTAACGATCAAAGGACCCACAAAATGCGAGACTTTTTTTTTTAGTATGTAAAGAACTGGCGCGAAAACTTTTTTATAGTAGCGGGCCAATTCAAAGATCAGATGTATCCTCGTTTTTGTAAATTGTCAATTACTTGTTTGTTAGTAGGTATACCTACAACTTCGGCCAAATGTATAGGAACCCCGTTAAAATTTTATGGAATCTATTTATATTCTTCTGGAAAGAATCTCATTGCAAAAGTCCTGTTTGGTAAGAAACTGATTTAGTTTTAATGAGTTGGTAAGGTGAGATACAAAATATATATGAAAAGCACGTCGATGATGATTTTGATATTTAATTTTTTTTTTCAATGCCGACTTGGTTATACGCTAAAATAATTAATAAATTTAGCCAAATCTATGTAAACAAAATGTGTTAATAAACGATAATCCTACAACGAAGTGTTTCGAGTTATGGTACAAATTGTTTTTTTAGAATAAAATATTTTACTCGAATCTTTGAATAAATGTCAATGCCAAAATTTGAACTCGATCTTTAGTAGTTAGTAGTTCAAATTATATTTTGGCTTTCTCGGAAGTACAGCTAATATTTGTACCATAATCAAAAAATGGTTTATTTTAGGGCTGTTTGTTAATACTTTTTATTTCCGATGATGAGTGTTAAATTTATTAGCTATTTTAGCTTATTTATAATGTTAGATTAACTTAAAAATTAAAAACATGAGCATGCGGTTCATATTTTATATCTCGTATTAGGCCGGAGTCTCACTGTAGCACTTTCTACTATCAAATAAAATTTTAACTAATTCAATTGAAGAGCTTTATTCCAAAATTTCGTAAGTCCAAAAAATAAATAAATCGAGATTTAGTTTCTAAATTAAATTTAAATTTACATTTATACACTTGATTGCATGGCTAATCTTAAGATAACCTTAAAATATTTTTTTCGTGAAAGCTCTCAGTAAGTTGCTATTGGGAATTTACATCACCGATGAGGGCGCTAACGTCGCGTCATAATGGCTGTTCTAATTAGTATAGCACGATATTGTACATAAGTTATTAATGCGTATTGTACTAATGTAGCTAGTCGACTGCGTTGTAATAGTGGTAAAATTCAAATTCTAACACACAATTAATTAACAAATACACGTATAAAATTTTGGGTATACTAAACGGAGTAGTTAATATTATGGACGCGTAGTGACGCATGGTTAATGTAAATTCCCAATAGAAAATCGAATATATCGTCGGCTTACTGCGAAAACAAGATAACTCCAAATGATAGTTTTGAGTAAAACTGATTTTAAAGTTTGATTCACCATAAGCAAGTTAACAATAGTTAAAAATGAACTTCTTAATACTCCTTTAATATTTGACTTACAGTTATCAGGTTTTGTCAAAATGTAGTTTGCTCTTATTTGAATGCAATCATGTATATAACTCATTTTGTCCAAAAATGGAGTTATCTTGTTTTGGCAGTAAGCCGACGATATCTCGAAATCAGTATTTTAGACTTAGGTAGTTCTGGAATAACGCTCTTCAATTGGTTCAAACCGAGTTCAAAGATCTACAACCCACAAATCAAAAACTTCTATTAGTTAATATTTTATTTGGTGGTAGGAAATGGTGCAGTGAGACTTCGGCCTAACTAACGCATTAAACGGTGATAGTATATTAGAAAATGAAAAAATACAGAAGATTGTTTGTTTTTTTTATTTATTTCTGATATAATCAGTTTCTTACTAGTAAGGCATTGTAATGGTTCTTTTCAGAAAAATTTCCATAGTTTCTCGTAAACAACTAAATTTTAAAGGGGTGCCTAATATTCGTATATTATTTGGTATAATAGGCCTATCACTGAAAAAATTACCAAAGAATTTTTCTTTGATTTTCAACCAATGAAAAAATTTCATTGTATTTATGATATTATAGTTAATATGATGATTTTTTCATTAATATAATTATGAAATATTCAGAAATATATAGAATTAAATTTTTTCATTGTTTTTTAAATCAATGAACCATTCATTGGTATTTCTAAATGTTTTTTTTTTCAGTTCACCTATATAATTCACATATATAAAGTTTTTTTTATCAAAATCTCGTTGTTTTGTTTAAAATTAACCAATCAACAAATTTATATTGCTTATGCCGTATTGAGACATATCCGATACAAAATATCATACTATTAAAAAATAATTATGAATATTCACGATCGACCTGAAGGCTTCAGCTGAACGAAGTTGATTCATATATTGTATATCGAATAATCGGTTTAATGCAATATCTTCTACAAACAGTTGAAACCGAAAAGTATGGAATAAAATATATAAAACTGCAAAACAAATTTTTCTCGGTTGCATTTTAATAGCACTTCCCGGTGTCTTTCACTTTTTTTAAGTTCTGATGTCCTCAATAATATATTTTTAATGAAAAGCTTTTTTTAATGTATAGGATTTTTTTTGATTAAGTTTTTCTTCATTCAACAATAATAATTATACAAAAGTATAAATTAATAATTTAATCCTCGACAAAAATAAAAATAGTTAAGCGTGCAGCAGTAGTGTTAATTTACACTGAACAATATTATTTTTTTAGTGTACTTACTAAATTATTATCGTTCTTCTTCGCGTTATAAACACTACAGTGATCAACTTGGTAAAGCCAAGATGACTTCTTAAGGAAATATTATTGTCGTAATTTCCCGGACTGATGGAGCTTAGCAATATATTCAGCATAACCAAAATTAAATCGTAGGTTCGCTCTTACTAGTCTGCCAATGTAATAAAATACAGTAATCTTTATTCTCATTAACATCCAATTTTTTTCGCTATTGTTAAATAGAGAATTAAAAACTATAAAGGAATACAAAAGAAAATTATCGATAACATCATCATGATGGGTGGGGAAAAGTTTGAAATATAAATTACAAAATATATTTACAGTGGAGCTTTCAACCGATTTTTTCAGGTGGTTAATCGAAAAACCAATTAAAGGGATTGATTTTCTTGTTTTTTCAAAATTATTTTTTCAGTATTTTTTTGTTCTGGACGGATAATCGGGCGGTGCCAGTTAATCTAAAGTTTGTTGATAGAGCTACTGTAAGTCAATAGTTAAAATACGAAATAATTGTGAATAATGTTTTAAAATTCAAAATAAAAGATACAGTATTTCAAATAGAAAATGCGTTAAATTTAAGATTTTCTCGACGTTTTCAATTTTAAAGTATAATTTATTTATTTAATTTAAATTTAAGATATTCATAAAAAAAATCATCCTGCTTACGGCTTGTGCATTTTACAAGCATGTGTATTTTCATGGTGGTCGGGAAAAAGGATATAAGTCTATTTTTGACATTCAGTAGAGCGATTTAAAGTTTGCTTAATTATGGTAAATTAGGCAAACGAATAAGATTTTGAGATATGATACGTTAAATGCAAAATTTTTCGCTGTTTAATGTGGTATAATTAGGTTTTTTTTAATTTTTTTTTATTTTAATCTATTAATTAGCGAACGAGATAAGTTGTTGTATTTGAAATACAAAGTACTATAATGTTTTGATTTTATAACTTGTTGAAAATTTATTTGAATATTATAATCATTTGAAAAACTTAATGAAAAGCGAAACATGTGTCATAGATTATAAACAAACAATTAAACGTTTGCCGCAATTTAAAATATCAGGCCGTAGCCAGGAGGGGGCACCTGGGGGCACGTGCCCCCCCCCGAAATGTTCAAAAGAATCAAAAATTTTGAAAGTAAAACATTTGAATTTCGAAAATAAAATAGGTATAGGCGTTTCAATTTAAGATCGCAGCGCCATAATGGCTATTAGTGGTATTAATGGAATGGGTGCGTTTTTCGATAATTTACTGTCGTGTTTATGTATTAAATATATTTTTAATTGTATTACGGCACCTATGTGTTTGTTTACTATAATAATTTGATAAAATTAATTTTTGAATTTGAATTAATTAATTGCAACAACCGAATAGGGTTAGAAAATGTGACATATCCATGGTAACAAACCTGTAGAGGTAGTTCAAAAATTTGCCGCAAGGTAGCGTATCGCTTATCTTGAAACGCCTATAGGTACTTTGGAAAAAGTTTTTTGAAGCTATGCTTCTTATCGCACGGGTATTGCACGTGTATTTTGCACGGGTATCGCACGGGCAGTTAACTGAAAAAAATCGTTCGTCACACAAAATCGTCACACAAAATCGTCACGGAAATATGTAACGGAAATTCGTCACACAAATTTCGACCGCGACTTTCAAATTTCAAACTTCCCTTCAAACACCATAACTCCGGAACCGAGAGGGCTAGGACCCTGGGAATGGTGGCTATGGATAGGGGGCGGAAGTGGCAACCGCCCCCGACCCCACGCCGCCCCCGCCGCCTCCAACCGGTTTTTAGGGGAAATAGTTTTTTGACAAAACTAAAAAAATTAAAACATTTTTTTTTTAAATTAAAACCCCCCCCCTCCCCTTTTCGTGGGTCGGCAAAAAACGTCAAAAAAATTTTCAAAATTTTTATTTTTCAAAAATTTGGAGCTAGTTTTAGTTTTTTCACAAAATTAAAAAATTCCCGCCCCCCCCCTTTCTCCCTTTTCGTGGGTCGGAAAAAAACGTCGAAAAAATTTTCCCGTATTCTTATAAGCAAATTGGAGGCCGAAGGCCGACCCGTATTCTTAAATGCCAGTGGGAGGCCGAAGGCCGACCCGACCCGTGGTCTCTAAATCAAGTGGGAGGCCGAACGCCGAGCAGTATTCTTATAAGCACGTTGGAGGCCGAAGGCCGACCCATATTCATAAATGCCAGTGGGAGGCCGACCCGACCCGTGTTCTCTAAAGCCAGTGGGAGGCAACCGCCCCCGACCCCACGCCGCCCCCGCCGCCTCCAACCGGTTTTAAGGGAAAATAGTTTTTGACCAAACTAAAAAAATTAAAACATTTTTTTTTAAATTAAAACCCCCCTCCCCTTTTCGTGGGTCGGCAAAAAACGTCAAAAAAATTTTCAAAATTTTTATTTTTCAAAAATTTTGAAGCTAGTTTTAGTTTTTTGATAAAACTAACAAAATTTAAAAATGCCCCCCCATTCTCCCTTTTCGTGGGTCGGCAAAAAACGTCGAAAAAATTATAAGAAATTCTTATAAGCAAGTTGGAGGCCGAGGGCCGACCCGTATTCTTAAATGCCAGTGGGAGGCCGAAGGCCGACCCGACCCGTGTTCTCTAAAGCAAGTGGGAGGCCGAAGGCCGACCCGTATTCTTATAAGCACGTTGGAGGCCGAAGGCCGGCCCGTATTCTTAAATGCCAGTGGGAGGCCGAAGGCCGACCCGTGTTCTTGAAAGGCAAGTGGGACGCCGACCCGTAGTTTTATAAGCAAGTTGGAGGCCGACCCGACCCGACCCGTGTTCTCAAAAGCAAGTGGGAGCAAGCATAACTCCGGTACCGAGAGTGCTAGGACCCTGGGAATGGTGGCTATGGATAGGGGGCGGAGGTGGCAACCACCCCCCCGACCCCACGCCGCCTCAACCTCCAACCGGTTTTTAGGGAAAATAGTTTTTTGACAAAACTAAAAAAATTTAAAAAAAAACCTTTTCGTGGGTCGGCAAAAAACGTCGAAAAAATTTTAAAAATTTTTCACAAAAAGGCCGAAGGCCGAACAACTGTGGCCTTTACGGATCTAGTATGGTCCTCCCCCTGTGAGACCGAAGGCCGAACAACAACTGGCAATCACGGACTAGCAGTCCAGACAGCTGAAGGCATATAAATATAATCTATTTATGGTCCGCCCTGTGAGGCCGATGGCCGAACAACTATGGCCTTCACGGATTTATTATGGTCCGCCCTGTGAAGCCGAAGGCCGAACTACTATGGCCTGCACGGATCTATTATGGTCTTCCCCCTGTGAGGCCGAAGGTCAAACAACTATGGCCTTCACGGATCTATTATGGTTCGCCCTGTGAGGCAGAAGGCCGAACAACTATGTCGTTCAAGGATCTATTATGGTTTGCTCTGTGCGTAAGAAGCATAGCTTCTGTGGACGGTCCGACGACCGCTCTCATTTTTTTCTAAATTTATTTGGCGTAATTCATTCCTTCGGCCTCACTCCATCAATGTTCTAAAGTAGCCTATGTTTATCGTAGCGTTGTAAATAACTTCTACACCAAATTTGGTTAAGATTGGTCAAATAGAAACGTAAAGCACGTGCACGCGTATTTGCATTGTCGATCGGTTGACAGCTTGACAGCATTCATTATTGTTTTTTAAGTTGATTTTGAGTAGCCTGCCTTCCTTTAAGGAATCTCGATAATCCATTCATGCGCGTCCCATAGGGACGCGCATGAATGGATTATCGAGATTCCTTAAAGGAAGGCAGGCTACTCAAAATCAGCTTTCCTTTCCTTTGCGAATTTTTGCACTATTTCAATACAAAAACATGCGCAGGGACCTACATAATAACTGTGCCAAATTTGGTTCCGATCGGTCAAACGGTTTAGGAGTCTATAGGGAACATATTTTCAGAAAAAATACAAGTAACAAAAATGTGTCCATTAACTATACTAAGGCCCGCGGACGAAACGTAAATATTATTCTGGCCCCTGTTATACAAAACGTTGCCCACCCCTGTTCTATACCCTCCTAGTGTAAGAAAATTGGGCACATTTTGATCAAAAAAATCCAAAATCTGTTTTCTGCGATTTTTCGACGAATTTCGTTAGGTAATTGTTCGTACTTTAACATACTAAAAAACGTCCTCTCGGAACCTTGAGCTTCTTACCAAATTCTTCGTCTGAAGTTGAAATTTTTTATAAAGGAGTGAAAATTATTATTGTTTTTTAAGTTGATTTTGAGTAGCCTGCCTTCCTTTAAGGAATCTCGATAATCCATTCATGCGCGTCCCATGGGACGCGCATGAATGGATGCATGAATGGAACGTCCCATGGTTCCTTTGCGAATTTTTGCACTATTTCAATACAAAAACATGCGCAGGGACCTACATAATAACTGTGCCAAATGGGAAGCTAAAACCTCCGATTGTGGGGGACGCCGGCGTGGGATTTTATGAGACTTTTGGGGGGGTTCATTAGAACACTCCAATGTACATCTCTGCCAAAATTCAGCTTGCCCGGATTTTTTGCAAACTAAAAACCATCCTTGCCTGGACTATAACGTTTGTTTTAAATAAAAATAAATTAAGAAAAATAAAATATTGAAAAAATTTGTTTGTAATAAAAATTCCCGGAAGGGGAACCCCCGAAAATTTTAGTTTTAAAATATTTGTAATAAAGTAGTTTAATATATAAATAAATAAAACTTTAAAAAAATTGTAATAAAAAGGGGAACCCCCTTTACAAGTGCCCCCCCCCCCAAATGAAATCCTGGCTACGGGCCTGTAAAATATTCTAAGTAAAATAATTAAAATTTTTTTAAAAGGTTACACGAAATGCAAAGTATAAATTAATTATAAAAATATAAAATCTAATAGAAATTTGTATTTGCAATACAAATTTATATCAAGTAAATGTAATTGAGATGGGTACTGCCAAGCCCTGAACGTCGCAACTTCCAAAAAAAAAAGAAGTAAAAGTACCGGTGAGTGCTATTAAAGTGTACCTACCCATTTCAGGAAAAGGAAACTACGGTTCATGTTCTGAGCATTTAAAGAAAATTAATTTTTCAGTACTATTATGAAAATTTTATTTCATATTTTTTGCTCTCGCTGTTTATACATTTTTCCTTGTGAGTAAATACTGAGATTTTGGTATTAGACTTTTTTTTATTGAATTGGGGCAGGTTATAGCGGTTATAATTGCTATACATTGTCGAGATTACCCTCTTCAAGATATTTTGAACATTATTGCTCTCAAAATTGGCCCGCCGAATGGAAGTTGTTCACCTCCCCGATTTATAGTGTTATTTTTTGACTTCTCCACACGTACGAGAATGCCCTATCCCGTATAGTCCCTATTTTTTAAGGTCGATTTATTTATTTATTGTGATCGATTGTGATCTAACTACGCCCGAGAATTTGTAAGGTATAATATCGAATTTTGAAAGAGATTTCGATTATTCCGTATATCTATATTATATTTAATATATTCAATTTATTCGTGTATATTCGAGAGTAGATAATATTAATAATTTTTTTAATATCGCCCAGCGCTGTTCCTAAACCGGACTACTCTTTAATTATTGCTTTGACCATAGCCTATGAAACCTTAATTTTTTTGATTTAATTGTGAGATTTAATTTTTGTGTTAATTTTGAGTTGCTTTATAAGGGAATAAAGTTGCAAGATATTGACAGATGTTTGTTTTAGGCCTTTCCGGGCATGATGCCATACAAACGGCCTGCGGCAGACAAATCAGGTGTACCAGTTTATCAACCTAATGCCACAACATACCAACAACTAATGCAGTTACAACAGCCTTTTGTGCCCGTTTCATGTGAGTACTCGGTCTCTCCTTCGCCAGCCCCTGCTACTTCCGACGCTTCCTCCGTAGCTACTGACACCCAACAAGTTTCCTCCGCTTCCCAAGTATCACAAGTTAAAGATGATGATATAATTCCTCCAGCTTCTACTTCTGTTACTTTGCAACCCCCACCTACCATACACGATCCCGCTACTTTAGCTAAAGAGGTCGCTCAG
The DNA here is from genome assembly GCA_932274525.1 of Podabrus alpinus. NCBI lineage: Eukaryota > Metazoa > Arthropoda > Insecta > Coleoptera > Cantharidae > Podabrus > Podabrus alpinus. Next base: position 29,841,230 of record OW026451.1, read on the forward strand.
CAGAACTACGCCAAAGCAGTCAAATTGGCAACCGCAAACCAAAATATGTCTACCAATCCTTTAGCACATTTAAACGCATTAAATTATACGGGTGTAGCACTTAACAAACAAACCGTTCCTATTCCAACAGCTGCAGCTGCCTTACAACGTTATCCAGGATTACCATTAACATTAGGCGCGGCAAATCAATTCAATTTAGGAATAAATCCGTACACAGCTTCCGCCATAGCACACACGAATTTGTTAAATATGAGTAGACAACCTTCTGCAGTATTTAATCCATATTCTTTAATGCGATCTCCATATCCTGCAACCACATCGCACCAAATTTTAACGCCCAATTATCTCGCACAATTTCCGGTGTCGGTCTCGACGTCGTCCATCACTAATGTGCCACCACCAACGCACATGGCGGCTGCCGCTGCACAAAACAATAACAATACCGTTTTGCAACCGTACAAAAAGCTTAAGACGTCGTAAATTTTGTTATAAACGTTGGTACCTATTATTATGTGTTTTGTTTTAATTTTAATTTTTATTGTTTGTTGTAAGAAACGTTGAATAATTTAGTGATTGTTTAAAAAAGAAAATAGAAGTCTAGTCAAAATTTTATTACTAGTGGTTACGGTTGGGCGTACGCTGAGCGACCCTGGACCAAGCGAGTGCCTCGTATCTGTGATATCCTCACACCTGCTGTATGCACCGCTAATGACATCCTTGCCCTTATCGCCACTTTAAAACAAAGTTAGTTTTATATAAAAATTGTTGTATTTTGAGGTGAAAGTGGTGTTTAAGATTAATTATTTTGTTAGAAATGTTGTGCATGGTGGCTTGGCCACACCATTATTTGTACTATAATTGTTCTCTACGTCTTTATTGATAGCATGGTAGTTTCTAGTACAATTTAGACAGTGCCATCATTGTAGGTACAGTCTTGTAGTTTGTAACTGACCCAAAAAGATACCGTGTGTCTTGCAATTTTTTTCGTGTATACCTATTATGTGTTTAGTACCAACTGTGCATGTCTGGGGCTTTTAAAATACATGTTATGCATGTCAATATTTTTATTGGTATTTCTTATTTACTATTATGACTATACCTACATATTTTTATTAATTAACTTAATCATGATTTTTCACAACATAAAACTAGATTTTTTATTACTAGAATTAATTATAGATACACCTCTTTTTGGGTTGGGTATTTTTCACTTGTATTATTTTTTTAATTCAGGTAATGCTTACCATTATTAATTTCTATTTGATTCCTATTGCAAAAAAATATAGATTTATTACTAGTTTATCGACAGTCGATTATAAATTTTTGTAGTGTTGTTTTGTCTTCCTCTGTTTGTTTTTGTTTGATCTCAATGTGCAATTACGGTAATATTGGACCTAAATGTTATCGGAGGGATCTTTTGCATTTTTATTTTTATTAATTTAAAGTAAAACTATTTTATCACCACTACCGCTTATATTGCGACTACTTACTGTTATATTTGAGAATAGGCTAGTGCATTTTGTCTTTTTAGTATAGATTTGTGATGTATACTTGACGACGGTATATTAAAATGTCGTCTTTATTTAGCAGTACTGTCAAATTTAATATTATCAAAGTAATTTATGTTGTGACGCTTAAATATACATACATATTATATATATATTAATATATTGAATATCGTTAATTGTATTGTAAGCTATTATTACTATTATTAGGTACCTTTTTCGATTTATTGTTGTGTAAAATTTGCATTTTTTTAGTAGGTAATGTATACTACAAAACAATAGGCTAGGTTTTTGGACTATTTTGTGGCCATTCTGCTAAGCTATTATGTTGGTAACAACAAAATGCTCTGGTTGCATAGTTTGAGTGATTCTTGTGTTGACTCTCTTATATCTTAAGGATTTGGTACCTAACTTATGTAACTTGTAGTATATTTTTTCACCAGTAACAGTTGTAAATCACGCAGGCTATGCAGCTGTGCGTAATCAGCTGCCAGCCACCTTCCATCTTGACTCACAATAATACAGTGCCTTGGGCCGCTGATCACGCTTAATGCATAAGGTGTGGGTCACGCTCGCCACCTAGTGTGACAGCCTATATTCCTATTTATATTATTTACTGTACTACTCTAATCCAGAGGTGTATGTAATTATGTCACAGCCACCGTTTGTAATAATAATGCTTGAAAATGCATGATATTTGTTTTATTAATCATTGCTTATTTGATTTGTCTTATACCGTGTCCATTAATTTCAACCCTTTATTCACATGCTACCAAAAGTGCTCAAAACCTTTTCAATTAGCTTCTATATTGTTGGTTCTGTTTATTTTTATTATTTCCTTTTTTTTTGCTTCACATACATAGTAGTACATAAAATATACATACAAATTTTCTTGTTTGTATAATATATACTAACGAAATGAACAGAACTACTTTACTTTTTTTTTATTATTCTTACAAAAATAAGTGTTTTATAAAAACGATAGTGAATTGGCATATAGAGAGTTGTTTTCAGCCGCTTCTTATAGTGATATTTATTTGGCAGGTTTCTGCTTCTTAATGAGCAGTATACGCATATCTGTCTCATTTTTCTTTTTATTACGTGAATTTAAGGTCCCATGTAGGTATAAACGTAATGAGCTTTAAAATTCGACCTAAAAAAGTCGAATTTTTAACTAACGCCAAGTGGAAAGTGTTTTTTTCAATTGCTCTGGTGTTCCCGAAGTGTCGTAGAAGCGTCTCAAAGCTATTATAGTACAATTGAATTTTCTCTATGTATATTTGATATTTCATTACATCTGCTAGATCACTTTGTAGCTTTGTAGTAAGTAAAACTGTACTAAACTGAGAAGTTATATTGCTTGTCTTGTTGGTTCGTCGATATTATTTTATTACATTATTGCTATTATTTATTAGTACTTATATTTACAGAATCTACCGCATTCATTCAATGTAGCAACGCTGAATTGTACCACACGTAACTGCTTTTTAGTTTTTTTTTTTATTTCTAATTTGTAGTCTTAATTTTTTTTCCTATAGGTAGCACAAGTGTTAAACATTAACAGCTTAATAATTCGCTCTCTCTCTACTAATAAAACTTTTAGTAATAACTAATTTTTTAATTTCCTTTATTTAACACACACACACACAACACTTTTACAACATCCATCACCACAGATACCCAACATGCACACCGTAAGAAGAATATCTCTCATAAATATCAAGGGGGGGTCTGCCATTCCAGTTATTTATTAATAATTGCTATATTTGTGTTGGAAATTTTTTTTATTCTACCTGGCACTTGAGAGAAACAAATTTGTCTCATTAAATTAAAAATGATATAAGTTAAATATTAATAATCTGTTCAAGAAATTGTATTTTAAAGCTTACAACAGTAATAATTAATTCAATATATGAATTCAAATAATATTTGAAAGGAATAATAAAAAAAATAATATTTGAATTCATATTAATGTAATATTTGTATCGTTGATACATAATATGTATTCATGATATTATGTGAATATAGGTATTTTAATATTATCATTGATGTTGATCATAATTTATTGCATATTATAATATATTAGATATTATTTGAATGTATATATTGAAAAGGTAAATTTGAATTCAAAAAGAAAGCTTTTATAAATAAAAAGTGGTATTTTTAGTACACAATTTATTATTGTAAAAATTTTCTAAATGCCATTTATTTTATTTCCACAAATTTTAATGAGGCTAATTTTTCCTTTCAAATACAAAGCAAAACTGCAAAGTACAAAAAGATAATCCAATATAATAAATATTATAAATTGTGGAAAAAAATATTTTTTTTGTGTTAAAAGTGGCCTCATAATATTATTACTTTTAAATTCTCAAATATAGCTTACTATACATTACGTAATTACTATAATTACTATAAAAATTTAATTACGTAAAATTCAATATAATTATATAGAATTACTAAAATTCTATGCAACTATTTTTAATTCTGTAAGTTTTTTTATATATGGCACACCCCCCCTATAAATACTTTATTTTTTAAAACAAAACCAATCCATTTAATTAATTAATTAACTTATTTTGCTTTTTTTTTGTTTCATGCATTCGCATATATACAATATGGTTTGGTCTTCGTTACAAATTTTCTTTATTTCTTACTTTATTATGTTAAAATTAAACTTTTAATTGCTGTTTTGATATTAATTTATATTTGCTGTTTTTATAATTTTGTCGCACACATTTACCTGTGTGCATCTTGTGGTTTTGGGATTACCCACCAACACCGCTCAAAATACATTGTATTGTGATACGCTAAATAAAATACAAAATCACTGTCGATCCATTCACTCACTCATCTATTTTTGTCGACGCTTTTTCTTCAAAATATCTGACCATACAAAATGACGAAAAACAATTAAATGCTTTTTGTAAGAACCGTTAATTATTGTGTAATTAAAATAACAACATAATGCACACACTGTCTACTTCACATGCAATTGTAATGGTGTATGGTGGGTATATGTACTGCTGTAACGTAATGTTATCGTAATGCTGATTGGCTGCGATGACGTTGGCTTGCTGCACTGCTGGTCGCTGCATGTCGCCGGCCCTAGACAATGGCCCGCCTGTGCCCTCAAACGCCCCTTTTGTGATCTACACTGATGAACATGGACAGGTATAGATTGTATGTTAAATTTCATGTCTGCTGTACTACGCTAGAAATATTTTGAAGATAACACTGCACTTAGTGAGACTCACAATCTCATTAACCAATCCAAGTTTTAAGGTACATTATTGTAGATACAGCTTTCATGTTTCAATAGTTAACTAATTCTAATAACAGTTGCTTTTTGTATCTTCACGTTTTGTACATTTTCAGATTTTCAAAAAACCAAAAATAAAAATTTTAGTAGTTTGCACGATTTATCTACGCTTTTGCTTGTATAACTTGTTTATTTTTGTAATTTTGAAACTTCCCTCTTTCGTGATGATTCAAAAACAGCAACATTAATAAAATAACATTGTTTTTGTGTTTAATAAAAGTCATGATTACAAATTACTAACTAACATCATCACTGTTTGATTGCAGCATTAAAATTTAGTGTTTATTGACGCTTTTACCAGAATTAGTTTTTTTTCAATTTTTCAATTTTATCAATGCTGACTTAGTCGTTGTGCTTTTTAATATCCTACTCAAATAGCTTTTTTTATTAAAATGTTGTTAAAGTATTTCTATTTGTTTTTACTGCTTTAATGACATTTTGTTATTACTAGATCTTCAAACATTCTGCATGAATTCCACCGCTATATATGCTGTACTATTTATTAACACTGCTTAAAGGTTTTGGTCTTCAACACATTTTTGTATCACGTTTATCAAAATAATATAATATGTTTGTGTCACGAGCGTGGCCACAATTTTGTCAGATATTTTTCTGTTAAATACTTTGTAAGTTAAGATTTTATTAATTAAGATAAAATGTACTAGCGAGAAATAGCTTAGAAGACTTTTTTTTTTATACTGATTGTAATAATTTTGAAATTATAATTGTTATTTATGCAGAATGCTTGAAGTTTGGCATTTTATAATATTAAGTAATTAAAATTCACCCAAACATGCATCCCAAACAATTAAGTCATTAATTAATTGGCATGCACATTTGATGTATTTTCTTAACATTTTTATAGGCCAGCTGCATAGTCTGTTTTGAAAGAGTAAAGTTTTCGATTTCAATTTTGAAATTTAGGTTGAAATTTTTTTATAAAGGAACAGATCTACTTTGCACCTAGCACAATTTATTATTATGCAAATATGACCGTTTTGTTTGTCCTGTTATGAAATCATATTTGCCTGATAATTTTATTTTTATTGTTTAATTTGTTCCCTTTGTTGTGTATTAAATTGCTAATTTTTTCTCAATTTCTTTTTTCAGTTACTGGACACCCTCCTGGTGTGCCAAGATTTTAATCGGGGCCTTTGCAGTCGGCCAGCCTGTAAATTCGTACATATACAGGAAGGTAAAATGCTTTTTTAAACGTACAATTTTTAATTTTTCTGAAAAAACAACATTTTAATGTTTTAAGACAAAAATTACACATAAAATAAAACTTTTACAGTTTACCAATTTATTGCGAATTTATATCAAATTAAAGCAATGAAGAATCCCAAATGATATTGGTAGAAAATCAAGCAGGGACCTATTGCACCAATTACCTTTCAAATATTATCACTTTGCAATATTTTCTATTGCATCAATTGCGAATAGTGCCAATTGACAAAACGAAATGTGAAAAATAGTTGGTCAATATGCCCCTGATGTAGTTATATACGTACTTAGGAATAAGTGCTTTTCACTACGTTGAAAATTAGGACTACAATTTTCCTATCCAGTAGAGATAAACTTGTTATAAGTAGTATAAGTATGAAATGGCAATCATCTTGAAAATTAAATTTCTCTTTCCAAACCTGATTTGAGAAGTTAGACCAATTTTTTTTTGTCTTTTTCCGACAAGTAAATATGCCATATTTGTCCTGTTTGCGTATTTCATAGAATATTACTGCAAAACAAACTGTACAAACTAGACAATAGTACTATAATACTACCTAAAAATTTTCTACTTTGTTCAAACTTTCTGAAGAGTCTTTACTACGTACATCGGATCTTACACTGTTGCACTGAATTGTATGAAAAGCTCAAGTTTTCTACTATTTTCTCTTTTCTAATTTACTTATTTTTCGAAAACATTTTCATAGGATGGGAGATAATGTAAAGATTTCTTATACTCTCCTAATCAACTGTTTTAATTATGGAAGATTTTTACAACGGTCACATTTAATAAAATAGTATTCTAATTTTATTAGCCTTAGAATTTTCCAAACGGGCCGAAAATATCCCAAAAGATGTGTTTGTTCTTTTTCAGTTCAGTTTAACAACGCCTTGTAATATCAGTTTAGTTTTTTTTAATTGTTGACAAGGGCACATAAAATATTTTATAAAATCTACTATAATAATTTATTTATTTTGTTTTTAAACTTCGAAGAGCTTTTTGTAGGCTAATGTGGAAGCCCCTAGGATGGATTATTATATATTTATTTCCTTTGCTATATTTATTTGATTGTGTTTTCTTGAAGATTGTAAAATTTTAAACACGATTCCGTTTCGTTTTTCAGCCAAGACTTCTCTGATGTATCAAAATGCTTGAGCAATATTCTTCCATTCGTTCCTTCCATACTTAGACTAGTAGACTACCTAGGGGAGCTATGCTTGACTGATAATTTTAATCTAATAAAACTTGTTTTGGTTAGTATAGAATCAATAATTCAAAATTGCCAATGCGCTCAAGTTTTCAGGTTTCAATCTAGTTTTCTGAAGTAATTAAATAACGTTATTTTTTGAATTGAAGAAAATGAAGCAGGTTCGATAATTTTTTTAATTTAAAAATTGACGGTTTTCAGTTGCATGTGTACAAAACTTGTTCGAAATGGAATTTTTTATCTTTGATTCTATACGACCTAAACAAAGTAGGTACTATCATTAAAATCGACCAAACTAGCTTGTGGATTCTTCTTAGTACCTCTCTAGGTTCCAATTTTTTCTTTTTGTAAATAGTTATGATAAAACGTTTCCCATAATAGGATTTCTGTGACTCATACAGGATAATGATAACGAATTTGTTATTCAATTTTTCCTAACACGAATTTAAATTTCTCTAGAATTCATTCTAATTTTTCACCACTTTTAGACACAAACATCAACTTCAAGTAGTTCAGGCAACAAAGCTGAAAAATAACTCAAGTTCGAAAAAAATACGGACAAGCTGAAATTTTGCGGGCATGTAAGAAACTCCTCAAAATCTTCTGTAGCCTTTTTCTCTAATTAGGAAGTTTTGCCTCGCTAACGTAGCTTTTCGCTTATAACTCGCTTAATTTCAGCTCTATGGAAAATTTTCATCCGATAAAAATTGAAGCGCATAAAATTCGCTACAAATTAATGCTTATCAAAATTTGTTAACGTCCTATTGTTCCTGAAATTAAAATCAATTCCAGAAAGTTGAAATGCGTTTTATTTTATTAAATTGAAATTCAATAACGGTTTTTGAATAATTCGTATTTCAAATGAAATTTCTTATGTGCACATTACACGGGGCCTTCGGCTGCAGCAACTTCTGTGCAGAACGGTATACGCAAAGCGCAAATACATGAACTCGTCTCTACGCAGAAATTGCATGCAGCCGAACGCCCCGTGTAATGTGCACTTTAGATGTCGTCATCCTCTGAAGTAAATTCTGAAATATGTATACTATAGCGAATTTTGTGCTCTTTAATTTTGATCTAACGATAATTTTTTCTAGAAAGAAAGTAAGCGAGTTATAGGCGAAAAACCACGTTGGAGGAACTAATATTATTATATGTGGGAAAAGCTGACATGGAATTTTAGGGGACTTTTGGGGGGTTAATTCGGACACTAAAATGCATACAATCATATCTGGTAAGTTCTCATTAAAAATCTTGCACAAAAAGGATTCCCCCAGCTAAGCGCTGTAATTTTTGAATAAATTCTCGATAAATCTTACGTAATTGTTAGATTATTGGTTATAATTCTTGTAAAAACAAATTTTTTTACAAAGCGCTGTTGAGCAATGATAAGTATACATAGGTACACATATTTTATGAGATATTGTATCAAATTTCTTTATTAAATTTTAATTTAATTGAGAAAACTTGAAATTATGGTGTACATAAATAAAATGAAGTCGTCTACTAAATAAAGTTAAGAATTAAATTGAATTTTAAAAATTCATGTTTTATTTGTAATACCAGAAGGAAAAATATACCTATGTACTTCTGAAAGCTTGTGAATTAATTTGAATTTTATTGCGTGCACTACTTCTTTATCTTATTACTTTATACATTTTCTCAATTTGATATTAATTTATATATTATTAAAATAACACAAATATTTTGCAATAGTTTTTTTAATTAAATTGAAAAATAAAAACGGCTGCAATCATAATTTTAATTTCAGAATTCGTTTACTGTGTGTTTTTAATAAATATTTTTTATATTCCACTTATTTTGAATTGCTGAAAGGTAAATAAAATTCTCGATCAATTGAGCCAAAAAAATAATAATAAGCTATTAAAAATATATTATATGGAAAATTTATTAGAACGATTTGTTAGCTGGTTACTGATGTAATAAATTGAGTTATTTATACAATTTGTTCATCATACTAAATTGTGATTTTTTTTGGTGTGATGGTTCCTTATAGGATATCATTAAAAAATCTGAGATCAGCTTTGGTGATTTTTACCTTTTTCGGCATTCTTTCGACTTTGTCATCGATTCAGATTATCTGTAGTACTATTTTTAGCACTAATTTTTACCAAAAAAATAATTTTTTGTACACCTAGTAGGTACATCATGCCATTTACGAGAAAATCATCGCACATAATATTATGTACACTACCGCCTATAAGTAAACCATGTTTATAAAACAAACAAATAAGTCGGAAAATAATAATTTCATACATTTCAAATAATGAAATGTATTAAATTTTAGTTTCATCCAGTTATTATTTTTTATCAGAGCTTCGCATAGCCTTGGCATCCTGTTGACGAACTTCAGCAATATTTCTGACTAAATTTTATACCGTGCGTCTGCAAAATATTCCAAATATCGAGAGATTAAGAAGAAACTTTTCTAATATTTTCGTCTTGCTCCAGATCTGGAGACTGGTGGCCAGATCATATAACTTTTCGAGTTCCCCTACTTCGCAATATTTCTAAATACCCTTTACAGAGTTTGGAAGAATGTTTGGGATCATTGTCTTACTGAAACGTGAATATCTGTTAAGAAATTCGTTTCGCAATTGACGATATTGTCCTTTACATATTATTTCGTGAACTAGGTAAATATTGCCAACTTGATCAGCCCCGGCCCCAGCGTGTTTCAGAGTAGGCGCTAATGAATCGAATGTTTGCTCACTTGCCAATCTGCGAGCAAAGACTTTTCGCTTAGACCAAAATATTTAGAATTTTGATTCATCACACCACAAGACTTCAATTGTCTAATTTTGATGGCTTCTAGGTCTTCTAACCTCTTCTTTTACTGACGGCAAGTAACGATGGTTTTCTTATTACTAGGCGTCCATGAAGACCTGCAATTTTAAACATTTGATGACCATGATCTTACCAACGAACTGCATTGCAAAACACCCTTGTAATACCCTAATTATTAATGCCTTCAATTTAATCCGAGTACAAATGTGTAAATTAACAGAGTTCGGATATAGGCATTTCTCAAAGTTGTACCAAATGAAATAGGGGGTTCAAAATTACTTGAATAATGTATACAAAAAATATCTTTTACCATTTTTAAAATATAGTCGAGCACACGCGATCTATTAATCTACTTCAGTATTAGACGAAAAATCTACATGGAACTAATAATTGTAATATATTTTTTAGGTCTTGCATTTTATTAATTATTTATATGCTTATTTTTCAATCCATAATAATTATTATGGATGCGATCCAAGGTTTACTGTTGAATGTTTCGTCTACTGATGTACTATATTAATACATCGCATGCTCGACTATATTTTAAAAATTGTAAAAGTTTTTTTGTATTGTTATTTTTGTTTAATAATCGATCAACTAAATAAAAAATTTTATTTTTAAAAAGTTAGAATCTTTTCGGTAGAGAATTGAATTAGCTTTAATTTTATATTATATAACTATTTTCGTTGTAAACTTGAAAGAAAACCAAGACGTCGACGAAAAATAGACTTTTCATTTCTTCTACTACTCCAAACTACAAATAATTTTCCTGCAGGGTGAAAGGGTTTTGTTTGATGCCAAACATTATAACTTCTCTGTAATAATTTGAATATTTTTGGTATAATTTTAACACCTTTTCTGTATTTTGCAAATCTTGAATTGCAATTTGTATAATAAATCTCCCAAGTATGTATTTTACAACGGTTTTAAGTAATTATGAATTGATTGCTTTACTACTAATTAAAATGAAACGGCACGGTAGTTCTTATATTAAAAAATACCACTACGCGACTATTAGACTTATATTTATACTACAAGTTGATGGAAATTATGTGAAACCAAAATTGCTTTGTTATTGCGTTGAGACGCGATATTAACGATTTGTTTAAAATTGTTTTCCTTTTCAATTGAAAACAATCTATATTGTTTCAAATTTCCCAATAGAATATTCTGTATATTCTGACCTATACACTGGAGTTTAGGTGCATGTATAATTTAATCGCTAATTAAATAGTAACAATCAATCCAGCTCACTTCAACTGGAGAATTTACAATAATAAAGTGAAGTTCAAAAATAAAATAGTCAATTAAACGAATAAAAAATATTTTCTCTGCTTTCAGCAGTTTACTATCTGCTATAGTTCAATATATAGCAAGAAAGTAAAACAAAAAATATATTTCTTTGACTTTTTTCTAACTTGATTTGTTTCCACGTTATGGCCAGCTAATGGTGACACTTTTCAGTTTACACCCCCCGAACGTCAGAATACAATTGGACTTGAATTGGACTAGTTTTCCGGAAACTCACAATTGCTAAAAAGAAGGAAATAATTATTTTGAAAAACCTAAAAAAATGTCATGACCAGGCAAACGAATGTTGAGCTAAAATTGCTAAACAATATTCCTTGGGTTTAATGGAAAGTACTGTTACAATAGCGATATAATATTAAACAGATTTAGTTAGTTGGATGAATTGAATTTGAATATTTTCGCTAAACTCAGTAAAGGGTTAATCTTCAGTTTCAAGTACTTTTAGATTTTTCAAAAAATTATGACTTTATTTTCAGTAATTTCAAGCAAAGATTGTCCATCAGCTAAAGCATTTAATATGATTGTATACTTTCCTGCGTATGGCAAAAATAATAGAAACTTGCGCGCTACTTGCCCGGAGCAATTCTCGATCCTCAATCAATTCTTAATCGATTGATACCAATTTTATAAAAAAAAAATGTTTTTTTCATTTTTGCGCCCCCATGTTTTCTCGAATAACTTGGCGATGCGTTTGATTCAAACAATTTGAGCTCATTGGAGCTCAAACTTTTGACACTAATTACTTTAAAAATTCACTATTGGGTGGCGGGGGGGGGGTGATTTACTTGATGGAAATTATGTGATACAAGATTGCTTTGTTATTTCCTTGCAACGCAATGTATATTGCTTCAAATTTCCCAATAGAATATTCTATTCTGGAGTTTATTAGTTTTATGTGTAATTTAATTCCTAATTAAATAGTAACTGATAAATGTTGTTTTCTTCAGTGTTTCAATTTGAATTTATTTTGAAAGAAATTTAATGGTGTGCTGTTGTTTTATAGGAACCGGGGTAGAAGTGGTGGATCAGCATGTGGTTGTTTGCCGTGATGCTGCAACGGGTAAGTGTACACGCTCCATCTGTAAATATTACCACATTCCCATTGCACTGCCACCTGCTCCCATCATGGCTGCCCTGACTTCAGCCGTACAGCAGTCACAACGACACTCACCAAACTGTTGATTTATGTCAGTTTATATAGGACTTTATAATATAATTATTGTAATTGTCATTTAATGACAAAAAATGTGTTAGTTTTTCATTGATAAATTAGCGTTTAAGTAATAAGATATTGAGTGAGAATATCAGCCAGGCTCTGTGTTGGAACAAGGTAATTTTTTTTATTGTGAATTAGTTTGTTATTTATATGATGCTAACTAGCCTTGTACAGAGCCACCCTATTATTTTGATTTCATAGTATTTAATGTATCGGGGGTACAACCCAGATAACAGGCCATTGAGTCACGGTAGTCGACGAGGGAGATATCCATTTTTAGTTTTTACGTTTTGTGATGTTTCTATACTTTTTATTACTTATATTTTACATTTGTAACTGTGATTTTTGGATGATGATGTTAATTAATCGTTATAAACGATATAAGTATACCGATCGATCGAAAAGCCTATTCTAAAGTAACTTTTAAGTTTTAGTTGTGCGGATATTTTATATGATATGTTAAAAGAATAATAATTATTGCTAGTGCCTGTATGGTTTTTATTTTTTATTTTTTAATTCGGAGTTGTCACTAAAACCTTGGGCTATAGAATGGTCTAGTCAAAAATCGCTTACTTTTTTTTATTTGTTTGTTTGTTTTTTGTTTAATTAATAAGTCGATATCTCCCAGCTTAAGTGCCACAAAAAGTATATTTTAAATCGAAAAATGTTCCTTATTAAAAGCATTTAAGTAAGTTCCACAGTGTCTGATGGTGTATGGTATTAAAGGGAAAGATTCGATTGCGTGAAAGATGCGATTGATAGAGAGGGTTTGTTCGTTATTATAATGTAAATAACAAATTTTGTTCTTGTTGATGATGGTTACTTGTTTTTGCTTAAAACGAAATTTTCTAAGTTTTTAAATAAATTAATACGAAAAAGTTGTTATTACTATTATGTAAGTAAGTGAAAAATCGTTCTTCCCTTTAGTACCAACCTAAGAGCTTCCAGAGTCAGAGCACGGGTCTCTGCTTTGCTTGCGCTATTGTTTGCTAAGTCAACTTTTTTTTGGGTTGCGCTATTTGTGTACCCCTGCCAAACTTTTGCAACAACGATCTATTTATTTCGCGTTATACAATTTAACACACCGTGGAGGAGTAATAAATTTAAACAACAAAAAAAATAAAATATATATATTAATCTTTCACCGTGTGCGAATTTATATAACGGAAACAGTTATTACGAGGGCGCAACGCACTCGCAAAATTTATAAGTCCAGTTTTATTATTATTATCATCATCATTATGATTATTATTATTATTAGTCTGTAGATTAGTTCAACCTAGAAATAACTTCCCTAACATAAACTTTGTATTGTTATGCATGCTCCTAATAATTGGATTATTCTTCTTATACTTATAAAATATAGTTAGTTAGTGATTAGCTGTTCCTTAGCGAAATATTTGATAATTCTTGCAGTATATTGTAGCTAATTTTGAAGTTAACTCGATAACAATTTAAGTTGCATTTCTTATTTTGTTTTCAAGCTACCACCACGTACATGCTTTAACATGGCTACACTGCTTTCGAAAAGGCGTATTTTTATTTTTCACAATTATTGTTTTCGATAATTGAAAACCCATGATAATAATCACTACCTATAACACACACACCCACACCCCCTTCCACACACATACACTACATTAATCGTAATCGAAACTATTACGTGAGAGTGACTCTCTGATAAATTGTGGCTTCCAATTGTTATTGACGATTAAATGAAAATATTAAATTTGATATTTCAGTGTTGATTTTTATTTAAATCCGAGTCGGTCTTCAAATAAATGCGATGCACTTTGTAGCAGCAGCAGCAGTCGTTTTGTTGTAGCCTCCCCCCAAGTCTTCGCGTATAATCTGATCCATTATTTGGACTTCAAAGTCTTCAGATTTGCTACAAAGTGATCGTAACCGGACATAGTATTTCAAGTTCAATTCAAAAAGAGAAAAAAAACACCGTCAAATTTTGTACTACCACCACACCGAGATGATAAACTAAATAATACACACACGTATTTGAAAAACGATTTAAGTTTGTTTTGCACTTCTTTTTATAATATTTAAAGTATTGTAACAATTTTTATATAAACATATATTTAGTAAATACGAACGTAACGTAAAGAATGTATTCCGAAGTATTTTTTACAGACAGTGGTAAAATAAAATATATGTGTTTTTAAAGAAAATGTAAACAACGACGACGACACTATTTTTTGAAAGAAAGTTTAAAATTTGGAGCTTTTTCTGCTTTTTTGAAAGGTTTAACGAAAATTTTGTAGATTGAAATTTTGATTTGGGCCTTGCTTTAGTGCAGCTGTTGCTATTCTGCTTGCTAGCTTTGCTGACAGAACATAAACTAACACTCGTTTCTATTATTTTAGAGTAATTATTGTTGTACGTTACTGTTTTTTTAAATGTGTATTTATTTAGGGAAAGTCAGTTATTTCAAAATTATATTAGTTTGTAGTTTTGTTTGAAATTATGAATATATTTTTATATTTTTGTGTAGGTATCGTGTACGTTTGTTATATTTTTTTGTTGTTTTGTGACTGACGTCCCCAGTTATGTTGTGAAGAGTTTTAACTCCGAGTCATAAATAGATCTGTGTGTATAAATATGGATCTACACAACAGGCTGACTGTCGTAATCTAGTTGTTGTTATTGAAATATTTTTACATCTGGTAAATTATCTGAATCAATAAGAGTGAAATTATATTTTACTGAGCCACGATAATATTATAAAGAAACGAATTTTGTAACTATTGCAACAATAAATTTAAAAAAAAGAATACAATTTATTATAAAATAATGTGCAAATAGTGGCTCATTATTTTTTCATTTTATCAACAACAATTTTGTGATATTTTAGTAATGATTGTTATTTAAGTCACATCACAAAGCAAGCAGCAAGCTGTTTGCTCTGATGGAGAGCAACGTTGAATAAAAAAAGTTTCTTTCCATCGGTTCTATTAAAAGTGTTATTTACTAAACACTGAATTTGTTTACTAATCAAAATGAATTTTGATTTTTCAGTGTTTACCTAAATAACACTTTCTTTAAGCTACTTTTATTATTATAGTACAGTGACTAAGGAAAAAGTTATTTACGAATAAGGAGAAAATTATAAATTTATAATGAAACTATTTTTTGTAAAGTTATCAAATTACGATTATATAATACAAAAATATATAGTTATTGATCTTTGAATATTAAGCATGTAAATCAAGTTAATGTATGAAAGTGTGTGTATGATACAATTTATGTTCAAATATATAAATATATATAGGTATATATAATATTGATAATATATGGCATTTTCTCCTAATTCGTGAGTAATGGTCAAGCGTGTAGGAACCCTCTTTGTTTTGGGGCCTTGTGATTTATTATTACTATATATTACGGTCTTTTCTCATGTAATACTGGTATTTAAGTATTGTAATAAAAGTTATAAATAAAATATCATTTAATTGAAAAACAAACCCCTTTTTATTTTTTCGCCTTAAAAGTATTCGTTCCTACGCGCCTGTCTTGATAAAATTAGCTGACAAATGATTTGATAAAGTGTACGATTATTGTATTCCACCAAAAAAATACAATTTAGACTATTTTAATTTTTTTTTATTACTACCGATCGTTAATTTTCAAGGTATGCACTGGTACTTATTTACCCCATTTTTATTTTATCTAATCACGTAAAACTGTGACAATACATGGCGCAGTTATTATAATAGCCTTTGTAGGTCTTATGTATATTATTAACATTCATTTATACATAATAAACTTAATAGTCACCATGAAATAATTGAAGGGGAGCATAAAAGGGTTAATTTATATGTTATTACAATTATTATCAAAAAATAAAAGGGAATATTATGTAATTTTTTTGTTCCCCCTACCCCAATTTACATTTTTGCTGACATTGGAAACAGCACACAGGAATATTACGTAATTAACAAACAGGAGTGGAAAATATCCATGGCAATGTGTATTTTAAATGCAAAATAGTTTTGGTATTTAAATGCAAGGTACTTTTCAATAAATTATTATGTATTTGTAATTTAAAATACGAGTTACAGTATTTCAAATTGAAAATACATTACATGTTCATTTTTTTGTCAAAAATACGTCTATAATTGATGAAGTAAGTATTTAGAAATAAATGGCGTAATTCAGCAGTATGGTAATTACTGTATTAGTTTATTAGTAGTATACTTTTGTAATTTATATTTCAAATACAAATTTGAAAAACAAGATATAAATAAATTTGCATTTGAAATATTAAATAGGAATACTTCTAAAATTTTCAATTTTTGAACTACAAATTACGAATGAATTTGAAATACGTACATTAGATATTCGGTCTATATCTATGGTCTATATTCGGTCTATATCTAATGTCTATAATGACAAAAATATGCAGATGTATATGGACACACGGAAAATGGCCGAAGAAATGGTCCTCGTCTATCATGATACCCATACACAAAAAAGGAACAACTACCCTATGCAATAATTACAGAACAATAGCATTAATCTCTCATGCCAGCAAAGTTATGCTGCACATACTAACTAGCAGAATAAACGCCTTTCTGCTACCACAGATAGCGGAAGAACAATCCGGTTTCATGCCAGGAAAGGGCACCCGAGAGCAGATACTAAATGTGAGACAAATCATTGAAAAACCAAGAGAGTTCCAGGTAAAGGTATTTATATGTTTCGTGGACTATAGCAAAGCCTTCGACAAGGTAAAATGGAACAAGTTATGAAGAATAATGGAAGAAATGGGGACGCCCATACACCTCATAGAACTAATCAAAGAACTATATGATAATAACGAGGCATATGTAAACGTATGCGAAACCCGATCAAAACCATTTAAAATAATGACTGGAGTAAGACAGGGGTGCATACTATCTTCCTATACTGTTCAGCATATACACGGAACATATAATGCGAAGAGTTCTGGATAACTGGGATGGCGGTGTCTCAATAGGGGGAAAAAGAATCACCAATTTGCGATATGCGGATGATACTGTCATATCACGGCTTACACGAGAGAGTAGACTCTTTGGTTTGGAAATAAATAGAAACAAAACAAAAATAATGATTATAGATAGGGCAAACAATAACATGCCACAAATACAAAGAGTGGCAAATCTTGAGGTGGTCAACAGTTTCCAATATCTAGGATCAAGGATAGACAACACGGGTGGATGCGAACACGAAATAAGAAGACGATTGGCGATAGCCAGAACAGCTATGACGAAACTCAAAAAAATATGGACAGATAGATCCATAACAGTTAACACCAAGCTAAAACTAGTGCGATCCTTGATCTTTCCCATAGCAATATACGCATCAGAAACATGGACAACTAAAGCTGCTGACGAAAGAAGGATAGCCGCTTTTGAAATGTGGTGATATAGAAGATTGCTCCGCATACCTTGGACAGCGCGACGCACCAATGTATCAATAATAGAAGAGTTGAAGAGCACCACTAGGCTACCCCAGGTAATCAACCAACAGTACCTAACATATCTTGGACATATTGCGAGAAAGACCGACGCCATGGAAAAGACAATTGTGGAAGGCAAAATAGGAGGACGCCGACCAAGGGGCAGATCACCAACACGCTGGATCGACCGCACAAGGAACTTAATAGGATGCGGACTACATGAATCAGTTACAACGGCATAAGACAGAGAGGCCTGGCGACAAATAGTCAGACAAACTCTACATTGATACCACCACACCCTGACGAAGGGTTATGGACTGAAGAGAGACATTAGATATATGTATTTAAGCCTCGCAGTCGGTCTTTCGGCCTCCTGATTGTTCATAGGATTACTGAGACCTCCTAGTTGTTTTTAAGAATAAGGGTCGGCCTTCGGCCTCCTCATTACTTTTAAGAATACAAATCTGCCTTCGGCCTCCCCATTGCTGTTAAGAATACGAGTCGGCCTTCTATTTGATTTTAAGAATACGAGTTTCCCAATTGTTTATGAGAAAACTGATCGGCTTATGGCCTCTATTTAATAAATGTCAGAAATTGAATTTAAAACGTACCCTGAAATATAAAAAAAATCGCAAAACTGAGTCCTTTTAAAAAAGTTGTCTCAAGTTATAAATAAATATTGCAATAACTTCTAAAAATTATGCAAAATTTTTATTACAATGTCATTCCAATTATATAATTTAAACTATCTTCCACAACTGGCCTTCGGCATTACCTTACAGATAGATTACAATTTCATTGTCTTCCAGAAGTGCGAACCAAATCGTATAATTCAATAATAATTTTAATTTGGCATTTTTTTATATTAAACGTTAAAGTAAAACCTCTTGTAAAACTTCCGAATTTCAAATTTGTAGTGCTCTACTACGTAAAAATTCGGCTTTATGAACAAAAATTAATTATTTTATTAATTGTAAATGTAATTAAAAGTTATTAAATCTAAATTTGCAATGATCAAAATATGTCCAATAAATCAAAAATCCATTCATAAATATGGAAATCAAATGCGAAGAAGATTAAATCTTTGGGCTCCCCTTAAACGAAAACGGGGTAAAAAGTGAAAATTTGTTCAAGCAAATCGTCCGATTCCCCGTTCACTGTCCTCAAAGGATCGGGCAAACAATCTGGATAGAATTGGGAAAAAGCTCGGGGTAATTTCACGGGACCCCCCGGAAAAACTTTTAAATAAAAATAATTGGTTTCGTCCCTTCGGTTACCCCTTTCCCCCTGCCTAAAAAAATCCACAACGAATTCTCAAATTTGAATGCTACTTGCGGGCCCCATTTCGCCTCGCCCCTTCGTCCCAATGAAAAACCGACAATGTACCCGTGCAATTCTCGTCAAACTGTACCCCCCTGCAAAATGTCAACTTTTCACGACCCTCTTAACTACTTGCACTATACAGTATTCCAAATTCAAAATACATTAAATTTAAAGTCAACGTATTTAGAAATAAACGATATATTTTATTCTACAGTTTAGTATATTAGTTTATTAGTATACTTTTGTAATTTTAATTATAAAATATAAATGAATATGTATTTGAAGTATAAAATAGAAAATTCAATGTAAATTTCTAATATTTCAAATTTCAAATACAAATTATGTATTTCAGATACACGTAATTAGGTGCTGTCCAGGCCTGTTGGTAAAGGTGATAATAATAAACATTTAACACCAATTTAATGAAAATTAAGTGATTCAAAATATTTTAAAATATTAGCTGTATAAATAGGATATTGAAAATATTAATAAATTGATTATAGTGTTAATCAGCTGAAAATCGCCCTAACAATTTTCAGCAAGGTGTGTTGAGTACTTGAACACCATTATTAATTTATCAAATTTTGTTAAACTCAGTAACATCTCTATCCACCCAATCAAAATACAATAAACAATATTGTGTATATTAATAAATTATTTAAAGAAAGTGCCAATAAAGACAATTAAAATCAATTTGTTGGACGTTTTGGGGGCAAAAGGCTATAAAATGGAAATAAGTAAGAGAAAATTAAAATATTGACGAACACTAGTCAAAAACCACGAGAGTTAGAATATGACTCATTTTTAAAAACTATTTGTGTATGTTACAGGCAAACTTGATTTCAGGAAAAACTAGTTTTGCATACGCCAAACTAGTTTTGACTAACAGTAATCAGGCAAAACTCGTCAATCAGACAAAAAAAAAAACAGGCAAAAACAAAAATCCCCTGGACAAAACTTGTTTTGCCTGATTTGTCCTTTAGCTGATCGCTATTTTTGTTTGTCAAAACTAGTTATGTTATTTAGTTTACAAGTACAGTTAATCATTATTGTACAATTAATTCATTTTTGTTGTGTTTTATGCGAGTTATCGTCTCGTAGTTCTATCCAAGCTACAGATAAATTTTGTTCAATTATTATTAACGGAGAAAAATTATGTGTGAAGAACGTACTCGAAGAATTTATAAAATTAATTGCCTAATAAATCGGATGATTTTGTGTACCGGTTTAAAAAAGTTCTCACAACATCTGGCGAAAAATTACCCAACCTGAGGCTAAATTCTTTACCACTCAGCCGCAACCCCGCTAAATCCCTTGTTAGCCAAATTTGAATTGTCCCACCATAACAACAACGACTCTGCCAAACAATGAACAGAAAGCCTTCGTTTCAAGAGAAATTATTTCCTAACAATCGAGCAATAAAACCTCGGATGATGATTTGAATATGAAAACTTGGATTCATTGAACTATTTTCAAGTATGTACATACGCTAGAAAACGAGCAGCAGCATTACTCCAAAACCAATCAAAGAGAATGGAGCAAATTTGTAACTTGTCTCATTTTCCTGATGTTATTGGGAACATCATATTGCCCATTCCAGATGTAGACAAGGCGAGATGAAGCTTATGTAATATAACAGTGGCTGTGTCAGTTTTGGATGAATGCTATCGCCAAAAACAGTTATATGCAAGATCTGAATTCGAAATATGTAAAGAAATTTTTATTCTGCTTGATGATGTTTCTTAAGAAGCTCGGTAGCTGATTCAATGGGAAAATACAAGATTATTCCAGATGTCTATGTAAAAGATTCTGCGGTAATAACCATCGTTTATGCAAGCGTAAAGGCGTTGTAAGAATAAGTAATAAATAAAAAATTAACTAGTTAATTGAACAATAAATGAACATTATTTTTGCAGTCAACACTGATGAAAGCGTATGAAAAATAATTTTGATTTATTGTTTAGTTCATTAGTTAATTTGTCATATTTTAACATCTCATAATATTTTAAATAACTTTTTAGTACTGTTATTTATCCCGTTTATTATCAACGCTTTCTATTATAATGTAATTAAAAACATTTCAAAATAGTAATGAAATTTAAGTTCATTTAATAATAATAAAATGTAATACATTAAATTTATTTAATTTTATTGGCTAATTTAACAATAAAAGGAAATACAATATTTAAAAGTGAAAATAATTTTTGATAAATAAATCTTTCCTGTTAATTATTAACATACAAAGCTAGTTTTGCCCGACTCCATATATTCTAAACTAGTATTACCTGAAATCTATTAGAAATTTCAGGACAAAATAGGATTGCCTAAAGTATCTGATTTTGATCAGGCAAAAATTAATTTTTCCTGATGTCGAGTTTTGCTTGTAACATGTATCCTAACCTATTAGGAGAACTTCCTATGAATTTCAGCAAGTCATTTTTAGCAGTTGATTATTGTTAAAGGGGGAAATTAGTAAAAGATTAAAATAGTAACTGAAAAACTTCAACTTCTTGAATTCCTAGGAATTCGAAAATTACGACGTCCTCTGATGTTTTAAATACAAGCCAAGTTAGCCATTTACCCATTATAATTACCTATTCCTAATTATAATTCTGTAATTAATAATAAAAAATTTTAAAGGACAACGAAAGTATAGTTGAAACATCGAAAGAAAAGAAAACCTAACTAATTCGATTTATTGACCATTAAAAGCAATGATAATATTATGTTAATTGTATATATTCACAGTTTTCCATTCCTGGTGTGAAAACCGTGGATATTACAGCACGTAAGACCTATTATCCACCTGAATCTCGTTTTTCCACTCCATATCCTTTCTTGGTTGAAGTCGTCCACCCTTGTAAATTTTATTACAATTTACTGAATTTGAAATTTTGACATTATTAGATATTCGATAATGCAATATAGAAGATAGTTCACCGATTCGTTTGGAGTTTATGCAACACAATTACCGTGTTTGAATGAATTAAATTTAAAAAATGATAAATAACTATTTTCTTTTTTAAATTCCAACCAGACATTGAAAAAACCAAAGGTTCATAAAGAACTATACTTGTAATGCAGAATCCAAAAGCTTCATTGATTAATTTTTAATCGGTAAACAATAATTATTTCATATTGTCCATTTTATTATGTATATAATAAACCAAATATATGCGCTACCCAATGTCACAGTTTTACGCCACGAGGTCGAGGGGTCGGTTTTTAAGGTTCGATGCCAGTCCATACCTTTTAAGTACATTCTACTGATCAAGTATTGTTTTATACTTATTGTGCCATATTTAAAATTTTTTAATTTAAAAGTAGTCGAACATTTTGTCAAGTTTCACACCTATATGTCTCTTATTAGACATTGAAAAAAAATTCTTATGGATATATTAATAATTATTAAAGTTAAGGATAAACTAATGATGTGATGATGATCATCTGATCAAATAAAAGGGAAAACCCCTTTTTTAAATATAGTAGATTAATAAACTATTATGTGAACTGGTTTGTTTCAACTTTTTTTTATTAAGTAATTGTAATATCCACAAAAGAACACAGTAGGAACTATCGTTTAACAATTAAGTAATTTATTTCCTTAATTTGGTAATACATAGTAGTAGACAACAAAAAAATTTTTGCTAAATCTGATGGAGCTTTTCATAAATATAAAAAATATAACACAGTAAAATTTTTTAAAAAAACTTTACACTTATGTATTGGCTATTTACAACAAAGTCTTTAATTAATAAATTCCTAAATTATACATGTAATAAATTATTTTCGCACTGAGAACCCATCTCCGGTAGGGTCTAATAACCATGGATAATTGTTAGGACATTCCATGCAAGTGAAAAGACGAAGAGTTTCGCCTGGCAATTCTCTAGTATTCAAAGCACAGGCGTTAGGTAGGGAACAGTAAGGTTGTCCCTTTACATCACATTTTTCCTTCCAATTTTGGAAGTCTCTCAAAGAATTAAGCTCTGTTGGATCTTGCATCCATTGAATAACTTGTAACATGTTAACGAAGTAGACGTCATTCCTAGCCAACATTTCTTCAATGAACTTGATTAATTCTACTTTAAATTCTTTTTTGCTCTTTAACCAAGAGGCGTGGAAGTTTAAACCAAGAGGAGCACGGTTGCTGTTGAAATGTCGGTTGAAGTTGTGTCTGAGTAAACGAGCGAATTGGTCTCCGGTTTGGATATTTGAACAAGAGTCAACCATGTGACAACCAGGTAAAGATTCGTCAAAAGTTGGGTCGTCTCTTCTGTCGAGTTCGTTCATGACCATTTCCCACACTGGATGGCTTCGACTTGGGCAATTGTGTGCGTTTCCGTTACATTTGTGTGGCATTCTAAAGTATAAAGTGTATGGCCAAATTGGTACCCTACCTAAAGACGCGGTGATCGAAGCGTCGTATATAAAATATTGATCGCTCATCATTTCGAATTGTTTGTTTCCGCCAACTCGAAGGTATGGTGCACGAACACCGGTGATGGAACCGTCAGAAATATTTGCGAAACGTTCAATAATCAAACGAGCACCTGCCATTTCAGCTAACCAATCGTCGTAAGATCCTTGGGTCCAATATACGGGATCATCTTTATGTGTTAAAGAGAATACGGATATTTCGTGTCCTTTTCTGTGTAAATCTTGAACGGCAGAGTAGTTGGTGTACTTGTGAGAAACGAAGAATGTTCCACGAATTGTACATCCGTTAGGGTTTAATCGTCCTCCGTTGAAGACATCTTCGTATAAATCGATATTGTCTACATTGACGGCTCCGTTGAAAGTTATGGTGATCATTTGAGGAACATTAGTTACTTCCAAATTTCCGGGAATTCTGGTACCATCGGGTGAACAGTAGCAATCAGGTAGTGCGCATTGGGTTTGATCACAATCGGGTGCACGATTGGGATCTTCGTCGACACCTGTAATTGATACATTAAATTATATTACGTAGTTTTTATATTTAAATATGTTACAAATATTAACCTTGAAGATTTTGTAAAGTTTATAAATTTTTTTCAACATTAGACTGGATTGAGGAATGATAAGAATAAATCCTTTTGAATCCGACATAAATCGGAATAATTAAAAACATATTATGGAAAGTATTTAAGATTATTCTAAGGTTAAAAGGAAAAGGTAATGAACATTGAATTTGTAATTACTTACTGCAAGCATTTTCATCAGATTCGTCTTTACAATCTGGTTTTCCATTGCAGAACAGTTCTTTGTCAACACATTCACCATTTCCACACGATAACTTTCCATCGGGACAGACAGGCTCATCGGTTTTAAAAATTGGTAGAATTTTACGGGGTTCTATAAATTAATACTTATTGTAAAACACTTGTAAAGGTTAAATTTGTACAATTTTTGGGAATATATACAATTTGATAGTTTTTACACTGTGATTGGCTTTCCATTCTAATTAAAACATAGAAAGTAGATAGATATTTTAATTTTGTGAAAAAATTGATTTCAAATTACATAGTTTTTACTAGGTGTAGTTTAACACAGTGTAGACGGAAAAAATAGT
Source organism: Podabrus alpinus (assembly GCA_932274525.1). Classification (NCBI taxonomy): domain Eukaryota; kingdom Metazoa; phylum Arthropoda; class Insecta; order Coleoptera; family Cantharidae; genus Podabrus; species Podabrus alpinus. The sequence goes on from OW026451.1 coordinate 29,866,150, forward strand.
TGGAAATAAGAACATTTTATTGTTAATATTTATAAAAAAAACTTATAAACATAGATTTGCGTTAAAGAAATAATGTTAATAATATTTAAATTTAGGTTAATAGTTCCACTACCAAAAAAAAGTAAGTGATTAAGCACAGAAAAACAAGAAGATTTTAAGGTTTAACTCATGCAGATAGTTTAGAATAGTAATAGCATCTACTTTCTACATATTTGATCTACTTTTGTAAAGTCAGTCCCCCATTTGATAGCATTTGTGGTAAACTTGGGTAATATTTGGCCATTATTGTACAAAGCACATAAATTGTAAGCAAACCAAAAATAGTTAGGTAATACAATTTGAATTTTGATAAAATATCACAATAATTTTGCCATCGTAATAACTATTTTGGGAATGCTTAAAATTTATCAAGTTCCACAATTTAATCTTTTTACAATTCCATTACTACCGCACCAAATCCTTCACCGCACCGTGCCCTTTGCAAGTGCGACTTACTCTCGAGTTTGTCACAGGTTGTGACTTTACCCTTCCAATCACAAGTTTGTTTATCGATGTCAAATGCTAATCCACTTGGACAAGTAATTTGTTTTAGACCAGATTTTGTACACCTGGTGGCCAAAAATTCTAATTTTATTAATTGTTGACGACCAAGAAACAGTGACGAATTCTAAATGACCCTTCTTCTGGTATAAAATAATTTTGTATAAAATTAATATATTTGGGCACCGTTTTTAAAACTAGAAGTCAAATATTTTCAGCACTGTTTCTTTATTCACTTACTTTCTAATTGGTCACAATTTTTAACATGATTTTTCCAATCGCATATTTGCCGCTCGACATCAAAACCAAGTCCTGAAGGACAATGCAGTGGTGCTAATCGTGTTGCGAGATAATTATCACCATTATTGTCACATCTAATAAACAAAATTTAACAACATTATTTTTAGTTTTGGATTTTGATTGACCAAATAATCTATGCAAGATCTTAATTGAAGTAAATAGAAAAACTTTGAAGAATTTTCACGACGTGCTTGAGGTTGAAAACGACGTTTTTCTGGATTTGTTGTACTTCTTGATGTATAGGTGTAACAGCATTTATGTATGTGAATATTGAAAGTAAGTATGCTAAAATGGAAGCCCACCTCCAGATTTGGAATATCAGAATTGAAGTGCTTAACAAAAGTTCATTTGAGGTCTTCTTAAAACAAACTAAGTTGTTTATTGATATTGAGTGAAAATTACGAAATACAATATTTTGTTATTTCGAAGTGTCATTGCTACCATAACCGGTCGAACGACGTCACGTTTTCTTCGCTATAGAATTGAATTTTAAACAGGTAGGTACCTCGAGGAGTATTTGTAAATATTTGAAAAGTCTACCGAAGTTTGTGAGAAAACAAATTAACTAAAAAAGATAAATTCGCTGCAATTTCGTATCTATGGCTATCCAATGGGCAACATAAAAATGATGGAATTATTGATAAAAAAGAAACAACAAAACTGAGTAGTTTATAAGAATTGTTTTTCTATTTTTAATACATGGCTGGTCAAGCATAATATTTTTTATTGGTTACAGGGTGTGTATAACCTTCAAATTTTCGCAATGCTGTTGATTTATTTTTAAAATTCATAATCCTGTAAATAAATACCTTAATATATTGTAATCGCTGGAAAAATGTAGCACGCGATATATTAATGAAAGGTTATTCGGTTTCAAATTTGACAATAATATTTCAGGCAACATCTGCGCATTTTACATATATTAATGATTAAATTAAAATATATTTGGTATGTTAATGTAGTACATCTTCTATAATAATTTTAAATGAGTTTTGCAATCTTAAAAATTTCTATTAAATTATAACTTAAAATTAAGAAGCTATACAAACACAATCAAGTTCATATTATTTCATAAGCTTTCAGCAAAATGTTAAAAAAATATGAAGAAGATATTGCTGAAAACTTATGAAATAATTTGAACTAAATTATTGTTTCTGCTTAGCTTATTAAGTTATTAATCTAAAATTTAATGTAATATATTTTAATTAAACATTTATAATTTCACATAAAATTATGGGTACTTTGGATGATAAAAACCTTGATTGATGGTATTAATGTGTCATTTAAAACTAGGAAGAATAATGAAAAGTCAACATTGACACTCCCTTGAATATGCTTGAAAATACTGCTAAATATTTTAATTAAGATTTGTTGCGGTTAACTGGTTGAATCAAGGATGAACATACATACCTCACTACATCCCTGCAGTCGCCCTCGGTTGACAATCTAAAATATTCACCGTCTGGCCTGTTTTCACATAATTCTTCTGCAGTGGGTTCGCCATCTGCATCATTTTCTTGGGCAAATGCTGAAATAAAAAAAAGTCATATTAGATTGTTTCTCAGAAAAAGTTTCATCGAGGTCATCAGAAAGTTACCAAGTTTTTAATAATTAAGTAGGTGTCTTGAAAAAATGAACTTTCATTCAAATCAATATTTAAGCAATAATTCGTTCCATACTCAAAACTAACTTTTATTGTCCAAGTTTAAAATTACATCTCCACCGTATAACAAGAACACACCTAAAAGCCCAACCTATGTCTTTCATAACTAACCAGAAAAGTAAAAAATATGCTGCAAAATTTTCTTAAGATACCGGTTTTTTATTTCAATCTTCAGAAAGTAAGTCTTTTTGAGACGTAAAGGTAAAAGAAAAGTGAAACTGATGGTAAGTTAAGTATTTAAGTTAAAATTTACTTCCTGATTACCATGAACAGTATTTAATTGTTGTTACCTTTCTAAAGTATAACTGGAAGCTATAAATTTGCCGAGTTAATTTTTTCGCGTTATAAGGCACAAAGATGATATGGATGTCAAAATTTTTTTGATCAAATGGTCAAAAATAAAAAAGAAGACTTACCTATGCCAACAAGTAAAAAACAACACAGCCAGAGGGTTTTATTACCCATGCTAATTCTTTGAGCACTACCTAAGAAGTGGTGACCGGCTTTCTTTATATTTTATATAAAGTTCTTTTTAGCAAATCGAGCATGCGTGCATACGAACTTCTTCGTCCAATGAACGTTGTTGCAGGTACTACTTTCACTAAGTTGCTGCCAAGCAGGAACTTCTGCTGATTATCCTTGTTAAGTGAAACTAAAAGAATTTACGACAGGTGCCTCTACTTATATTTTTGCTTTATGAAATGTTTTAATATCGGTTAATGTCGTTATTAGTGTCTTAAGCAACCCCCTCTTCGAGTCGTCCTTTATGATGCTTGCTTATATAAACAACCGAGGTTGGCTTTGAATGCAATTTGGGTTTTCTGCAGTTTTGGATTATTTATCAAAATGAAGGAAATTTGCCGCTATTCTTCGTTTAAATATCTATCTTAAATGTTAACAAACTTTAAGATGTTACTTAATCTCTACATTACATTTTACTAAATGTCACTTGTTATATTGCACAATAATTCATATTTAGCATCTTTGATTTCAGTATGTAAATATCAAATAGATTCATGTAATCATTTGATGTAATAAAATTAGTTTGCAAGTTTTGTGACTAAAAATTAAGTACAATAGATGCAAGATTGATATTTCAAGACTTCAACTCCTTCTTACCACAAGTTTACCTTGAATTTCATAAAAATGTAAAATTAAAGACATAGAAAGCATAACTTGCACGCATACTGATGAATTCTGAAAACATGCCTTGACATTTCTGATCCTGACACTTTCTAGAATAAAAAGCAACTTTTTGGAATTATTTGTCATCAATGATTTTCATGAAATGGTTTTAATTATACTTATTTTAAATTGAAACGAGAAAAAAGTTTATTGTGAAGGTTGAAATTAAGCTTTACGTGGTAATACTTGAAGAGTTTTTGCTTTATTTAGAAATCGAAACGGTTCATCAGATCACAGAACGAAAAACTGTTTACATTATAAATTATGACATTTTTGCTATACATTTTTGGTTGTGATTATTTATATTTTAGTATAGGGAAACCGGGGCTAGTTGTCAGTGGGTAAGTCGAAAGAGTTCAATTATGTTCATCTGGCTGACCAATTGTTTTCCCATTCAATAGCTTTTATTTATAAAGTGTGCTGTTAGTTCAGTGGTAGAGTATTCGACCATTGAAGTGAAGGTATTAGGTTTCACTCTTAGTAAAATTATAATAAAAGTTAGATAAATTCACCAAGAGCCAAAATCCCTGTTTAGTGCGTAGTGCAGAGCATTTGGTTGCTAAACGTGGTTACTGCTGTTTTTGGAAAAAGGAACTTCAACGAATTTAAGGATATCAATAAATTTCTACATTACAATAAATCTTCCTGATAAGATAGAAAAAGAAAAAAACAGATAAAATGTTTAGCGTGGCATAACATAGAATCGGAATTGGACTGGAATTTAGGGTTGTCTTGTGTTCATATTATTCCGGACATGTGCTCCTTTTTAAGGTATTGGAGGACGTTCGGGGGATTTTTACAAATATCAATGTATCGCCTAAATTTAGTTTTCGGGTTATCAAAACTCAATTGCCAGTATGTTATTTGTAGCCGACTAAGGTTGGTTCTGGGCACGACCTAAAGCAAAGAACGTGGATTCTGGAAAGTGGTGATGAATTTTGGATCATTTTTAGATAAGAAAGATTTTTTCACTGGTGGTGTTAAGAAAAATTATGAAGAAGCAATGATTTATGTTTATAATGTTATGTTATGTAACAGGAAGTATTGCCCCGAGTTCAAGTTATTACAATAATTGCTAAATTACATTGTCATTGATAATTTTAAATGATGATAAGGGGTGGATTGGAATCTTCACTTGGTTTTATGCCGCTCCACACCAAAACTTTCCAAATAATTTTTATTGGAAATTAAAAAAAGTAAATAGTAGTATCTTTTTCTTTATAAACAAACATCAATAATATGCTTCTCTTTTAAAATTTATCGATAAAGATTCTAAAAAGACCTTTTATCTATGCATCTGTTGCAAACGTAATCCACAAAGGAGTGAAACTATCCTCCATTATGCACAAATCCGTTGGGCACCGTTGGGTACGCCAGTGGCACTGGATATAACTATTACAAGTTCAAAGCAAAACATTACAAATTAAAAATTTCATGCATTAAAAAAAACAGTGCAGTAAAAATATTTCTTAACATAGTATAACGTGCAGTAAAATAATTTACTGTTTGAATTTTATTGGTATGCTCTGAAGAAGAAATATATAACTTCACGTACATTTTGAACTTTTTAATTCTGATTCCTTCATGTTTGAAAATATTTTCTTAAAATTAAAGATTACAATAAACAATACCATTAATAAAAAAAATATTAACGATTGCGTAGTCTAGCCAAAGAGTAAATTACATAATTATGTCCATAGGTAGAGATTCTAACAATTTGGTTAATTTGCAGTTTACCAATTTTTAAATTTTGCTGCGCTCTGATCTTTTAAAACTGAAATTTTCGCAATGGCAGCGGTTGGTTACCGTCACGCCAATCCTTAATTTTGAAATCAACAATTATTGTTAATTAATAAATTAAATAAATCTTAAAAAACAATTTATTAAATAAGTAGTAAGTCTTAATAAAAGCGACAAAATTTTATTGTTCAGAATAAATATTGCACAATAAATTGAGTATTAAAACATCTTTAAAAGTTCACCGCTTTTACAACTTTTTAGGTAAGTACTATTTGTTTTATTATTACTTTTATATTATATTGCCTTGTGATACCACGAGGTCCGGAGCAAAATTTATTTCTGTAATTTGATATTTATTTCAGGTAAGGATGCCGAAAGTATGGTTCAAGTTTGCAAAACTCCGGGCAAAGTTTAAATTTTGTAGATATGTTGTATATTTGAGTGTCTGAACGAACCCTCCCAAAAGCTACCTAAAATTCCCAGCCGACTTCTTACTCAATTTGTAATTTTAGTTCGTCAAACGTGGTTTTCCGTCTATAACTCGCTTAATTTTATTTTTAGGGAAAATTATCATTAGACGAAAATTAAAGAACATAGAAATCTCTACAAAATATAGTTCTAAAACTTTCCTACTAGTCACCGGGAATATTTACCTTGGTGAAATTTTACCTCCGGTAAATATTCTAGTGAGTATTTACCGGGGGTAAAAATTCACTAGTGATAGTTTACTCCTCGGTAAAAAATATAAGGGGGTCAAATTTAATATCCCTAATAGTGAATATTTTATTTCAACGGGGTAAAAATTCACTGACGATATTCTGAACAATTTTACCTTCCGGTAAAAATTCGGGAATTTTACCGGGATTATTAAGATTATTTTAATTAATTATTAAGATTATTAGTAAGATTGAGACGGTGATCAGCTTAAGCGGTTAAGTGCATTGCTGCTAATGCTGAATGCCCGGTTCGACTCCGGGCTCACTAAAAACTTTATTCTGACCGTCTCCCCTCGGAAGGAAATGGCAAACCACCGAGGTGTAATATGCCAAGAATAGCCTCTCTGGAGATGAAGTGTATACACTTCCCGCGGTTCGGAGCCCGCGTTAAACAAGTAGGTCCCCTATGTGTATGATAGTACTACAAATGCACAACACATACATAGGAGAGAGGTCGCCAACATCCGGTAACGGATAGGCACGTGAAGAAGAAGTAAGATTATTCTAGAGAAATTTCACTGGGTGTACAATATCTCTACGGGAAATTTTACCAAGTCAATGTAGGAAAGCTGCCTCTCATAAGGACGCCCATGAGGAGGTGTAAAAATTAATAAAACATGATTAATAATACAGGCTACGCGGATTCTGCTCGCTAAAAGCCGGGAAGATATATTATGTAGTACATATTCTGCTCACATTGGTCAATGGAAGAGTTAGTTATTCAGGGTTGCATCCAACTGAGAAGCTTATGTTAATACTGTTCACATGATAATCGTTATCGTAAACAATCAGGCACGGCATATAGCGAAAAGAAGAAATTTGTTATTGCAATCTACATAGGAGATATTTATATTCTTATGTGTTTACTCAGCATGATTTGACGATTTCACACGTTAAATTGATTTAATTAGATACGTAATTTTTCATCTGACTCTAATTCAATGCTGTTTAGAAACATATAATTATCTACTATAGTATATAGATTACATGATTAATTACAATTACTTATTCATTGCAAATAAAATTAATGAAAATAGCTCAAGCTTTTTGATGAAAAGCGATGAAAAATATATAAAACTCAAAGTAAATAGCATATTAACTGCTGGGGGTGCTATATTACTACTTTCCAGTATTTCGAGCATGGGACATACTTTTTTTGAAAATCTCAATGTACTATAAGCTGAGCTATTTATTTGTTTTGACGTATCCTACGTATATTCAACTAATGGTCACAGCAACCACTTCTCGTATTAGAAAAGAACAATGGAAACCTAAAGTTTCTTGACGTAGAAAGTTATCAGTTGAAATCATAAAATATGCAGTATTGGTGCATCCTGGTATAATACGAACACCACACTCACATTAGTTAGATTCTAATACCTAGTGATTATTATGTTCTGCAACAGTAAAGATATACAAAACGATAAATAAGTAAGATGTTCTTTATGAGTGTCTAATTGGTATAATTACCGAAGAAATTATGCAGAAAGTAGCGAAAACAACAATTGAGAATTTATTGAAGAACATTGCAATTCCGAAGATTTATTGTCACACCAACTCTTTTGTTTATTACCACAGTCTAAATATCTTCGCTCATTTTGGCATCAAGAAAGTTACTTACAATAAAATGTTATTTATGCCTCATTCTTCATTTTTTGCAATTCAATGCGTACTGAAGAAAGTTGAAATGTGTTAGAAAAACAAAGAAAAATGGTTTTTACGTTTTACACCTGTGCCTAAAATGTTGTAGTAATAAGGAAATATTTATCGCATATTACTTAAATCTTATGCATGGTCAAACCTTAGATATTTGCTCGAGCAAGGGAACTTTTTCTTGTGTGACCTATATCCCAGAAATTGAATTAGCATATCAAGTAAATTTAATTAATATTATATCCGATATAATTAGCATAGATGGAACAGAATGAAATAATAAGGAACCTCAAGAAATTTATTACCATACTCAACTGCAAAATAGTTTCGTTTTACGTTATTAACTGTTCAATAAATATATTAACTTCAAATTATTTGTAATATTACACTGTTTTAGCTTCGATATGCAAGTTTTAAATGTCATAACTTAAAAAGTTGTTGCATTATATTTAAAATTTTCAATTTGAAGGTAAATGTGTTTCTAGCCATTTATTGTTTTCTAGACACGACACGTCAAGCCACAATCAAGGCTTAAATATTTAAATATGACTTACACCGAAATTGACTACAAAAACTCAAAATAATTACTTCTAGACAATGCTCAATATAATTATTGCATTAAAACACTTTCAAATTAATTTATTCCGTATGCATTTTTCAAAATTTTAAATTTCAGAATATTTATTTTAACAATTTTCAACCATTTCTTATTATCAGTTTTTGTAATAATTAAATTTATTGACGTGTTATTGTATATTAATTAGTTCCTATTAAATTAATGCAAAAATTTTTAGGAATAAATTAATAATTACAACAGTCACCGTTTTAAATTGTGAAAAAACTAATCAATTCCTCTCCATTGAGATTCAATTTTTTGTTAAATTGCAACTGTAAATAGTTTCTACCAGAATGAAACTTAATGTGGCATTTGTAATAAGTGTGTTATTAATTTCAAAGAAAATGGGCCTCATTGTTTTAACTTTCAAAAAAAAATTTAAATTATAAGTGACCCCAGGTTTGAGCTGAATATTAATATTTACATAGATGTACTTGATTAAAATAGACAATTAAAATGTAATACATTTGACGAATTTTTGACTTCACCAGTTTTATTGAACCTTACAAAAATTGTAGATTTTTCTCTAAATTGCTCCATTTTGCGAATATAACGCAAAAAGTAAAAAAAAAAGGTTTTCTTTTTAACAAAATTTTATCTAAAATTTCATTGCAGAAAGCGGAAGTCTTTAGAGCTATTTTCAGGTTATATCTGAAAAATGAAAATAAATTTAATATGATGTTTTAAAAGAATGCAGGGACATTTCCTTAACAGAAATTCAGCATACAGCAGATATTTCGAGTTAATTTTCTCTCTCGATGGCTATATTAAACTTTCAAGACTTTCCCAGATATACCATAGCAGTAAAATTACGACCTTGATATAATGCAATGCCTGAATATATCTCAGATTTCTTGAAACACAAATAAACAATTGAAACCAAACTAGTTGTGCACCTGATCGGAATTTTGATAAGCAAAATGTTGTTGCTGCATTCGCAAAACAAAATTTGTCCTAATTTATGTGCTTTAATTAAAATTTCGTGTAATATACTTTTACCGGAAATCGTCATCGAAACAACACTTCCCTGCGTATTTACGCGCAGGGAAATTGAATCTTACTGACTAGTCCGGTAATATTTAGTAACGCAGGTAACAATGACAATTTTCGGAATAACTATTGTTTGTAACTATGTAGTCAACAAATTGACAAACTTGATTTTAGCTCATTTTAAAAATGTTGTTCAATTAGTGTTTTAAAATTTCGATTTTTTACTATTTTCGGTAAAATTTAATACAAAATACGTCAGGAAAATGTCTCACTTTACTCGGAGCTCTAAAATACTCGGCACGAAGTGCCTCGTATTTCAACATTGCTCCTCGTCAGTAATACATCATTTTCCTGACTTTCATGTAATAGTTATTTACATAAAAGTCAGGAAAATGACATATTACTGACGAGGGGCAATGTTGAAATACGAGGCACTTCGTGCCGAGTATTTTAGAGCTCCGAGTCAAGTGAGACATTTTACTGACATGTTTTGTATTAAATTTTTCCGAAAATCGTAAAAAATCGAAATTTAAAATCGAAATTTTAAAACACTAATTGAACGACATTTTTTGACATTGACATTTGTCTATTTTATTTTGTTATTATTAACCTTACTAATTATTACCGGACTAGTCAGTAAAGTTCAATTTCCCTGCGCGTGCATAAGCAGGGAAATGTTGTTTCAATGACGATTTCCGGAAAATAACTATTACTTAAGCTTCCAGCTAATTTTCCGTAATTTTAGTTTAGGCAATTAGAATTTTTAAAGATTTTGTAATAAAAAAATATGCTACACCTTACATGGTTTCTCGAAGTAATTAATCATATTGATTTTTTAACCATTAGTTTTGTGCATTCGTAATTAGACGCCATTAAAATAAATCAATTGCTTCTTTTAAAGATTTTCGAACAAAGCCATGAAATTCATAAATTACTGTAGAGATAGTTTTCGTATTATTTACCTTGACCGAGAATGAATTACTTTCTTTTTTATTCACTTTTATAATTATGGTTTTAATAAAAGTAGCTTAAAAATTTTAATTAGTGTAAATGACACGTTTTATATAACTCATCAAGTTTGTATATTTTATAGGATTACATTATAAAATAAAAAACGAAAGTGGTGAATAAATTAAATTTTGAATAATTTTAATCGGAATATTCACAGGAAATTAATAAAAATATTGGTTTTCTGGAAAAAAAGAACAGGGGTTTTATGGGGTACTATATTTTGGATTCGTTCAGAAACTCATATTGGCGCCTGTTATTCAATTTTACTTTCCCTATATATATTATAGGAAGCTTAAAATGCGTTTTTAAATACTTAAAGAAGAATTTCTCCGAGGGAGTGGTTATAAAATTATAGATTTTTTTTATTTATATTCACGGTAATAAACGTTACCTATGTTTTTTTTATATGCGGATGTCGCACAGTTGAAGTCGTTAATATGTTGTTAGTGTATTTCTAATGTATGCATTGTTTGTAGGAATGTCTAGCTTTTAAATTGATTTTTCTTGTAAGTTTATTCTATTTTTATATATTTTTATTGGACTCTCTTCACTACATTTGATCTGAGGAAATATTCCATCGTTTCCAGACAGCAAATTTGGCTATACCGATAAAAGTTTGAAAGTTCTTACTTTAATAAAGCTCCGAAAGCTCTTTCCTATCATCAAACATCACATATTTTTGTGTTTTGGATTTTGCATTATATTATTATGTAGTTGTGCTTTCTGAGATGTAGGGACAGTTTTGTCAGTTTTGTGGAGTATAACCGACACAACATTTGGTATTCCTATGCGGATATACACATTCATATTGAATTGTAGAATTGTTTAGGTAAAAAGATGGTTCTCAGATATCAAGGTTATAAAATAAATTAGGTTAGTTAGTCTGTTTCCTTATGGAAATGCTAAATTGCTGAACTGTATTAACACATTTAAATATAGAGCCCATTAACAGAAATTTGTTTTTCAGTGTGCAATGGTCATAAATTCTTTAGATCGTCTAAATGGAGATCAAATTAGTTTTCTACTGTACTAAATCGATTCATGGCTGCCCATTTCTCATAAACATAGTAGGAATTTAATGTATCTATTAAATGTAGGAATTTTCAAACTTTTTATTTCTTAATGGCAAAACATTACGTTTCTGTAAAAATCAATCAACTTAATACCCTTTCTAAAATTGTGATTGACTATTTTATAATCAAAACTTGCTACTTAAGAAGTTGATGAATATTTAAATTTAATATTACAATAAAGTATAAAAAAATCATTACCATGTTACATTAATGATATCTACATAATATACATGTATAATGATAGTACTTTATAAACTCCTTATTACCAGAAAGGCATCGAGAAACGGTATGCAGCGTATATCTGATCATAAACCACATACCTATCAGTTGTTCTAGAAAGTATTAACCTCTTATTAAAGTGTAAGTATGAAAATGAGAAATAAGTTGATATTAATTTAATTTCTGTTTACTACAGATTACACATTTATAATTTATTTTTTGTATAATAAAAACAAATCAAGGATTTCTAGTTAATAAATAAAACAATTCCATAAGGATAGTACGAAATGTTCAAATACCATAATTTATTTAAATTTGTAGGAAAAAACTGGGCAGGTACCCATTAAAATATTTCTGAAAAATTAATTTAAGCTCACCCTTTGCTCAGACATTCACTGTGATAAATAGCAAAGGTAAAAATTTTAGTCAATAATTTATTATTATAACTTGCTGAAGTGAGAACTATCATTAACTATCACGGTTGAAGTTTATTTAATTTTTTAAAGCACGGTTTATATTGCGATAGTACGATAGTTCAATGCAATTATTTAAAATACATAATAATAATTGTAAACGTGCGGATAGAGTACGAACTGAAGTCAAAAATATGTACCTATAATTTATGTTATCAATAAAGCAAAATCATTTCGAATTCCCTATATTTCCGGTTATGTTCCGTTTATACAATTTCCATTTTTCCGTTCCAATGTTTAATATATTTATGTGATTGACGCAGCTTATGGATTTCGAACCATAAGAATGGATGATATTTATACAGTCAATTTGCTAGCTCCTTGGGCTCGCAGGTAAATATTTTTGGTTAGTGCTATATTCTATTACACAGTAAGACATTATTTGTTCTTAATTTTAAGCAGCTCTTAACAACAGTTGCCGCTTTGTGGGGATACTGCATCTGGCATTTAAAATTATTATTATAATATACCTATTAAAATATTTTATTTTACTATAAATAGTTAAACTATGCAATATGTGGGCGTATGGTAATATTAACTACTTAATATTTTATAAATTAACTTGACGAAAGGCAATTTTAACAAGAAGAAATTTTTTACCATGTATAGATGCGGTACACCATAAGAGTTAATATGGTCCTAGCTACGACCCAAAACCGCATCCTTTGTTCTGTACACGAAAAGAACACACCCCGTCAATTAATACGGCCGTAGACCATTCTTGACCATTACTAACGAGAATAAATCATCATGATCATTCCAGACTGTTGGTCCTATTATGTAACCAGTGGTCATTTTGGTCCAACCTGATCTACATTGCCTGTATCACATGGAACCATGGACTTCGAAAATTAGAACCTGGATACACTGGTCCAGCCCGCTTTGCATTTCCTGTAACATAGAGAACCACGGACTACGAAGATTATTGGCATCTTTCTACCTCAATGTTTAAAATTTGCGAGCTTTTAAGCGCATAGCAACTACACCACACGCTGGCGTTGTAAACTAGGGGCCAGAATGACATCTAAAATTGAAATTACAGTTTTTTCTGCTTATCTAAACAAAAATCTTAAACACCAAGAAAAATCATTACTATGAAAGCTATTAATTAAAATTAATTACGAGATTATTGAACTATCAAGTGCAGATGAAATAGTGCATTCAATTTGCCCTGATTGTGATCCCGATTATAGTGCAAGAAAGTGAAACAAATGTTGTAAATTTACGAATTGAAGAATTATTTCCATATAATTTTAATAATTTACCTAATTATTAAACCAGTCGCGATTACCAAAAAAGATATTCTAATACGAGCCGAGAGGAAGAAGATGTGTTGGTCGGCTCAGAAAAAGATAGAGATACCAAATTGAGTGACGTAACGAACCACCGGTCTAAAACCTGAAGATGATGATCTAATACGTAGGGACACCATAAACTAAACAAAGAAGGGGATTTTTCAAAAATGATTATCATTTCAACTAAGAAATTGCGCTTCATCGAAAAACAAATTTGGATAAATAGATCGATGGTTTACCATTGCAGTGGAAGGTAAATATTTGCATACCAGTGGAATGGTTAAAAACTTAAATTAATTTGTGATGAACTTTCTTTAGCCCTGAGATTCGAGTTTTTGTTAAGATGGGGGATAAGGATAAACCTTTAGAGGAGAGCACCCCAGACAAAACCAATATGGATATATCGGAAGAACAAGATTCCTTTAATGTGGCTAATGTCTTTCAGAGCACCATAAATCCTGAAGTGGGCTTGCAAGAAATGATAAAATTTGTAATAAAAACAATAAATAAATCACAGATCGAGTTCCAAAAGGGGAAAAGAACTTGGGAATAGCTCTCCGAGATATACAGGAAAGATCTGTAATACAAGAAAAATTGAATAATATAAAAATTTTAAGATTTAATGGACAGCTTAGATAAAAATATGAAAGAAAGTACAGATAAAATGGTGGAAGTAATAATTGAAAACTTTGACAAAACGCAAAAAATAGATAAAATGTCAACTTGTGAAATCCCACATGAAGATTTTACCATAAAGATCGAAGAAATTAAAGAAGATGCAAGAGACAATAATATATGAAGATGTAGACGACACAATAATATCCTTTCTTTAATTATATAAAAATAGTGATAAATTAATGAAATGAAAACAAGTTTACAGGAAGATAAAGACCATACAAGTTTGTATAAGAAGAAACTTGATCGAAAGCTCCACATGAGAACTCGACCTCGATGTCAACTATAATTCGGAAAATGCAAACCAATTCCAAATTTTGGATCAAAATTTTTAACAGCGTTTCTAACAGAGTTGTCGAATCGACTGGCATGAAGCTAAAAAAAAATCCTTCAAGAACAAAGGGGTTATCAAATAACTTTGAACTTTGAAGGACTTTCAGATTGATAGCACACGTTTAGAACGTTATAAACATTTATACAAGCAAAAAAATTTAAGAACGTTAAGAAATTTTGTAAGAGTCGTGAATTATTATAAGCGTTTCATTTCTGACCATTAAAATCAAATTTTACCATTGTTGGAGTTGTTGCGCAAACAACAAAAATGGAAATGGGATAATAAAGAGAGAAAAAAACCTCCAGGATGTACGCAAGTATTTTTTAATGGATTTAAATAAAGTGTGTTGGTTTATTCCGATGTTCGGGATCGAATCAGTCTCGGAGACGTGTATTATGAAAATCAAGACCATAAGATCAAATTTGGTTGATTGCGAGTTAAAATTTTTTTAAATTTTGTAACAAATTTAGTTTACCGTAGATACTCCAATTAAATGGGAAAATATAATTTTAATTTATTGAAAAGGGGATTTATTTTAACTTAATTTCAATTATAATTTATTTTAAATTTTTATTTTTGATTCATACCGGTGAAAAACTATTTACCATTTAATATTTTTTTGCATTTGCAAAAATTGGACCACACCACAACGGTCATGCATTATTCCTAACACCATAGAGGTTTTTCGAGCACAGGCCTTATTATTAACAAATTTACTCGGAAAATCACATATTTCAATAA
Organism: Podabrus alpinus; assembly: GCA_932274525.1. Lineage (NCBI taxonomy): Eukaryota > Metazoa > Arthropoda > Insecta > Coleoptera > Cantharidae > Podabrus > Podabrus alpinus. The sequence continues at coordinate 29,881,374 of OW026451.1, forward strand.
TTCTTGTCTTTTGCAAAGATTCTATTAACAACTCTTTTCTCAATCCAAAGGGAGAAGTTGAACTGTTATTTTCCTCTCCTAAATATTTTTCGTATTTTACATATTTGTATACCAGCGGAATGGTTAAAAATTTAAATTAATTTGTGATGGATATTGAATTTGCCAAAGTTGTCCCAAATTTACCGTGAAACCCAACGTTCCTGTTAAAGACCTGTTAAAGAAAAGGTCAGGTTCGTCTTCAACATCTAAGTTCCAAAGGAAAGATGAGTATTTCAGTGGTTTTTAATAATTTGTGGGACCAGCAGGTAGACATTAATATAAGAGTTTACCCAGTGAAACTCGACACAATAAGTTTTGCACACCCAACACATCGGTCATTATTTACTCGTCTTACATTATAAACTTAATTAACATCTATACCTATTAAAACTAACCTATATATTATAATAGAAGTATTATCTGCATATTTTATAATTTTATGTATTTCCATAACACGAAATTTAATTTTCACTAAAAATTGCAGTAACCTTAAAATGTTATTTGAATTTTACGGATGTATATAACAAATTTGAAATTTTATCATGATATTATTGAACAAAAATGTTGAAATATTACATTTAGAGCTTTCATCCTTGTTAAATATTTTCTGATCAAAAATGAATTTCAAATTGGAATAGGTACGTATTACCTTTGGTATTACCAAAGATAGTATTACTTAGATTTACATAATTCCTGGTTGGAGAAAATTCAATAAATAATCTTGACTAATTCGTGCAACCTGCAATGACACCGGAGTTTCCTTCTTATTTCTTTAATATAATTTGTTTTCCTTATAACCCCCTCTACATAACTACCATTAAGGGTTAACATAATTAAGAAATAAAAGGGTACAGTTTGGTCTCTAATGTCACTCACTGGTAGTTTTAATCGACCCGACTTTCACCCTTTTGCTATATTACTATTTACAAGAACAGACGTTGAGATTTTAATTAAATTTTACGTTTTATTGCTAATTATTATTATTTTTTCCATATTATAGTAATCAAATGGGCGACAACAATCAATCCATTTAGTAAGCGAGTAGGCGACAACAATCAATCTCACTGAAACTTAATTTATTTATTGCATTAATTATTATTCTCATTTATTACTACTGTGTAATAAAGTATGCTTATTTATAATAGGTATATTCAAATAATTTAAATGTCAACTTTTATTTCACCCGGTTATTGAAACTCAAGATTTATTCTCAATTTTTAAAACAATTTAAAAATGCTTACATAATGCGGTATTCAACTTATAAATATTAATACCGCCAAAAATTTATATTACTATGATTGCAAATTTATAGTCCAGGCAAGTTATATTTTTAGCTTGCAAAAATTTGTAAAAAGATGAAAATTTGTCAGACATGTATTCTTCTTTTTCAATTAATGATTTTAGTTTTTCCAATGCGGGTTTTTGCTTATAAATTTCTTAATTTAATTTTTCCGAAAGTTTTTTCAGAATTGAGAATATTTATAATGAATGAAATTTTAATTTTAAATAAAAATTGTTCAAAAACTTGTTTTCATAAAAATATTAACTAAATTAAAAAAGAATTTTCGTGCTCTTTAATTTTAGTCAGACGAGAATTTTCATTAAAAATGAAATTATGGAGTTATGGGCAAAACCTATGCCGGAGTGATAAATTGGCTAATTAGTAAAGAAGTCGTCAGGGAATTTTAGGGAACTTCTGAGGGGTTCATTAGGACACTCGAATACACATGTTTCCAGAATTTAAGCTTGTCTGAATTTTTTTGCAATTAAATCTCTTTTTTTTTCTTTAACTAAAAAAATTATTTTATAGAGAATTTTCTACTCTTTTGTTTTGGTTCTTCTTCTTCAAATGTCGTGCCTAATTCCAGGTGTAGGCGACCTCTCTCATTTTGGTTAAATGAGTATTGATTTGCTAAACTATTATAAATTAAACGAGTTATAGGCGAAAATTGTATTGGGTGGTAAAAATCCCACAATGAGAGGGGGGTCTACGGGGAATTTTAGGGGAATCTTGGGAGATTCATTTGCACACTGCAATACACATGCATGTAAAATTAAAATTTTCCGAGATTTTCTGCAAGCTCTTAGCAATTTTTCGAATTTCTGACCTGGAATATTATTTTTGTTAGCCTTCGCTAATCGAAATTTTTCAACTAAATTTCATATCACAAATAGAAACTTTAATAATGCATCTCTGCGAATACATTCAACAGAACATATTATCAAATTTTAATAACTTGCAAAATATCCATTTTGTACGTAATATTATTTATTTAAGGTACTTTTTGTTTATATTATTGTAACTAAACCTAAAGTTTACTTCATAGAAAAACAACTGATTTGCTTCCATATACATTTTTTTATACATTATTTGATGTCCTCGAGCAATCTTGTAAGATACCTTTGTTTTTTTTAGTTTCCGCATAATAAAAAGATCACATACAGTGGCTTAATTTTCCGAAATTTAGAAATTGGGTTACTTTGATTGATTTATACTCAACATAAATACTAGGAAAATGAGCAAGGGGAAAAATTACTAATACTTTCCATTGTTTCCAGCCTTCGTTAAACTGTAGGTCCCTTATAATATTTCGTACACAAACTTAGGCGACAAACGATTTCACGATAAAAAATTGTCGGGTTCTTGACCAGACATCAACAGTTCGCTAGTCGCTTTCACATATTTTTCAAGTTTAGTATTTAATCAATTTTTAATAGTTCAATTCGATCATATTTCTTAAGCAAGCAAACCTTTAAATAGTTTATAAAATGTTTAAGCTTCCCACTAATTAGCAATAATTTAATTAAAATTTAATTTATATAACATATAAATAAGCAATTCCGCAAATAAAAAAATATTAGCCTACAGTCAGCATACATATATTTATATTTATTAAATTTTAATGAAATCACACACCGTTATATTGTGAATGAATGTAAAATTTTGCTGCATAAGTCCTTAGAATTATTTATAAGAGAATTAATTATTATTATAAAGTAAAAATAATTGGCATGTCAAAAGATTGTAGAACCTATGCTACCTCATATTCTTGAAGTATTCAGGTTTTTATTTCATGTTAAAGGTTACGCCAATGCTTCAAGTTCGATTGATTTTTATGACTTTATAAATGCCTTATAAATAATTTCGACGTTTTACACATAAGCCTTACCAAAAATGCTCAAAATTGGTATGAAGGTTGTGGAGTCTACCAGTGGAGATCTGCATATAATCAATAGGCTGCATTTAAAAAACCTAGTAACTTTAATTTTCAAATCTGCAAGCTTCGTTGTTAAAAAACTAGCTGTGCACTTTTTGTAATTAATTATAATTATGGTACGATTTAATAGCTACGTTTTGTAGATTTTAGATTACACACATAGTATAGTATACAATACAGTTTCTTGGGAAATATTACTAATAGTTTGCTTCTTCTGTGAGATTAATTAACTATTTTAAATAATGTTTAAATAATTACTTTAACTTTTTTAACATTAAGTAATCATTTTTGTAGTATATAAACAATTAATAAAAAAAACTATTTTACTTAACCAATCTTTAAAAATGTAATTATCTACTCGGTTAACCATTTGATACGATTTTCCAATGTTTCTATTTGTATTATATAGGTACTATGCACACTTACGTACCTACTTTTTTATTAATCTGCAAAAAATAATTAAAAATAATTATTATTACAGTAATTAAATGATTGATAATTGAGTACATAACAACCGGGCTATAAATTTTTAAGCATATACAGGGTGGGTCAATTCATGTAAAATATGTGGTTAGATAATAGATAATTTTATTCAGCGTAAATATTTGAGATGGAAATGCATACTTTATTACCAATATTTTACAATTTGTTATAGTAAATAAAATATACCAAAGCTGTCTTCCTTTCAAGATAAGCGTTTATAATATACAGAGTTAATTACGTTTTTAAGTTTTTATACATTGATCTTATGTAAGGGTTCCAAAACTTTACTTGTAATGAGTACAGAAAAGTGAAAGCCGTGTAGAGAAAGCGACTTAACCGGATCTTATTCAAGTTATCTTTGTGTTGCATTCAAATACTTATTCGATTTGCATTTACCTCAATGGTGGCTGCACTTCAAAAAAATTCAACAATTATGTATTCTTAAAAAAGCTATAAACAACACTTAATTGTCTTGCGGTTTATAATTTTTTACATAATCAAATTAGAAAACATGCATACTTTTAATTATCTGAGATATTTATGCACATTATCAAAAGTCACAGGTCAAGGTTTACTAAAAATTTAATATTAATTGAAATATTACGTATGATTATTATAATATTTTAATTTTAGGCAAAATTTAATTGAATTTTTATTTTAACAATAAATTCCAAGTAAGCATTCAGACAATGATTAATCCTTGACAACAAGTTGGGTATATTGAGGAAATATTTACTTCAAGATTGATATTATTGCTTCTTTACAGTATTACCTTGTCAGAAAATACAAGGGCAACGACAAAGTACAATACCGCACAACTGTTACTGTGTTAATTGTCGTTCTATTTTATATTATATTTTATCGCCGACAGCAGGGTGGAACTTACAATTTTGACTTCCCTCATTAATTATCTTTTGTTTAAAATGTGCAATTTTGCACATGCGAGGTATGATTATCCTTATTTTTTTTGATGCTAATTAACATTTTGTATGAGGACACGATGTGTATAATACAAAATATTTCAAAATTGCAGACAATCCCATACCTGAAACAGCCTTGGTTAATTTACTGTTAACTCTAGTCAGTTGTAAGTTCTGTGACAATAATTTTAATGTACATAATACATTATTTATAATAATCGCCTTCTTCTGGAAAACACCTCTAAAATAATTTTATGCTTACTTTCTCTACAACCTTGGTTACAAATTGTAATTTAATACAATTTTATATATCGAGACAAGGAGTATTTAAGCAATAATGTCAGCCTCTGTAATCGTCTTGCATAATTGTTTTTGTTTCACTTTTAATAATAAAATCAAAATCGTCGTTATAAAATTTATTTGACTAATTACAAATAAATAATCGGAAATTTACAAGTCAACAATCATTGAGAAGAATTAATTTTTTACCTAATATTTACATTGTTTAACATCTTAAATTAATTATGTGACATACATTACAATTTTATGTAACCAATTAAAAATTATTATTATTATATTATGAAAGTTATGAAATTTAATCACGATCTCATGAGCGAGCTTGCCCGGCATTTGCCATTTACAAAGATTAGCACATAATTAAACACTCTCTATTTTATTGTTACTGTGGTTGTTGAAGATATTAAAAAATAAAAGCCTGAATGTACAAAGAAGATTTTATTACAAAAACAACAAATATAATCACGCATACAGTCATTTTAGGTAATTAAAAATAAATATGTATGACCACAATCACTGACAACCCGAAAATCCGATGTTTCGCTTAAATGACGTGATTTTTCGAGTTGATAAAGAAACACTTTCAAAATGTTCTAAAACTACTATAATCTAGGATTGACTTAGAAGAAACCGTCGCCGGTGGGATCGTTTAACCATGGGTAATTATTGGGACAACGCACACACGTTTGTAAATTAATCGTTTCTCCAGGAACTTCTTTAGAAATCAGTTTGCACGAATGAGGAAGCCAGCAAGCAGGATTTCCCTCCACAACGCACTTTTCTCTCCACGATTCGAAATTTTTAGACTCTGTAACTGTTCTTGGATTTTGGATCCATTGAATTACTTGGGTCATGGTCACGAAATATACATCATTGTGATTTTCAAGGATTTCGTCAATCCAATATAAAAATGCTTCCAAGTATTCTGGGTTATTTTTCAACCACGCTGCGTGGAAATAAAGACCAAGGGGCGCACGATTTTCATTATAATGCCTATCGAAATTGTGATTTAAGAAGTTATAGAATTGATCTCCGGTAACGATGTTGGAGCAAGAGTCGACCATAGCACATCCTGGAAGATATTCGTCACTGGTGGGGTCTTCTCTACGATCGAGTTCGTTGAGTACCATTTCCCATACGGCGTGACTTCTGGTTGGGCAATTTTGTAAATTTCCGTGACAACGATGTGGCATGCGGAAGTACATCGTGTATGGCCATAATGGAGGATTGCTTAAGGGAGAAGTAATGGTTGAATCGTACAAGAATGCTTGCTCTTCCATCATGGTAAATTGATTATTTCCTCCAACTCGAAGGTAAGGTGCTCTTACACCGACAACGCTATTGTCGGTTAAATTTGCATACTTCTCTGCTATAATCCTCATACCAGCCATTTCTTTTGCCCAGTCATCAACGGTGGCATTGCTCCAAAAATTTTCGTCATCATTGTGTCTAAAGAAAGGCAGGAAGTACAATTATTTGTCCTCGATATGATGCTAATAGAATTTATAAAACTTACGTGATCGAATGTACGGCTATTTCATGACCTTTACGGTGCATTTCCTGAACTGCAGAATAATTCGTGTATTTGTGCGATACGAAGAAGGTTGCTTTGATATCACATCCGTTCGGGTTCTTACGGGCACCACTGAAAATTTCTTTGTATAATTCGATGTTGTTGTTATTAATAGCATCGTCGAAAGTAATCGTTATCATTTGTGGGACATCTTTAACGGGTAAATCTCCGGGAATTGTGGTACCATCTTCGGAGCAGAAACAATCAGGAAGAACGCACACAGCTGGATCGCAAGGTGGAGCACGATTTGGATCATTTTCGATATCTACAACGTAAACGAAATTAAAAAAAGTTGTTAAAATGATTTATTTAATTTCCTTACCACAACTGTTTTCATCGGAGCCATCATCACAATCTTTCTCGCCGTTACAAAACAGGCCCCTTTCGATACATTTACTATCTCCGCAAGCTAAGAAACCGTCTTGACAGAGGGGTTCATCGGTAAATAAGAGAGGCTTTACTTTACGTTCTTTATTTTTGGTTTTGCAATTTTTAACGGAATCGCGCCAATCGCATGTTTGTTTTTCGATATCAAAATATAATCCAGCGGGACACCGAATAGCTTGTATTCCCTGTAAACGGTACAAATTTTAATAAATAAATTGGATGTTGTTTTGAAACTTACTGATGCGGTACATTGGATGACATCCCGACAGTTGTCTCCTTCGCCACTTAAAATCCTAAACCATTCTCCTGCATCTTTATCTCTACAAACTTCGAGTTCAAAACTATCTTCCTTTTTTGACGATTCTGCTTCTTGAGCATTAACTACATCAAAAAAAAATTGGTTATTGATTAATCTTGACGATACTTTATGTAATCGTAAAATGTTTATTGCTATTGAATGACCGATGATCGCATAGAATCATTTAAATATTTCAGCTTTCTTCTTCATCCTTGAAGAAGTTTTTTTTTTATTAATGAACGACTTGAATTCTTTACGGTTTATAATTCACCAACAAAACATTTGTATGCAATAAGGTAAGTTTGTTTTCTATAAAATGTAGGACAATAATTATTAGAAATTTTAGATAACAATCTTGCCTACAAAATTAATCTGCGGATCAACAAATGCCAACTTGTTATGTCAATGACTTGACGTAACTACAAATTTTCTTATATAAGTTCAAAATAATCCATATTATTTTGGTTAAAGCTATAAGGATCAGAAGAAAATGATAAAAAGGTTATATGTAGTAACTGTTTTGATATTTTAGAAATCAAAATTTTTGCGTATTTCTAAAATTAATTTAATTAATTTTATTTTAACGACAATATTATAAAATAATATACATTATAAAATAAAACACAAAATAAAATTGCCAAGAAAATACAAGGTGGGCAACTTTCACATTGTACCTTTGGTAATGGTGAATAAACATGCAAATTTCTTTATTTAGTTAATTATTAGAATGTAGTAAGAAAAATCTTAATTTTTTGAAAAATTGATAAAAAAATAGCGGTTGTTGTACAATCGATTATGTTACTTCCTTAATATGTAATTAATGATATAGATTAACAGTTGATAAAAATCAAGTTATTTGAATTTAATATATTTATAACCTGAAGCGAGTAGGTCTGCTAATTAATTTTTTTATTAAGTAGTAATTTCGCTAGGTCAATGTAGGAAATGCGTGATGTGGGTCAATATAATGAAAAAGAAAATTATTATCTACTTACCGGCGAAAGCACATGTCACGAGAATTAAGAGCGCACTTGTTAAGCGCGCCATCACTAATACACTAAAACACTTCACCGATTAACACTTTACAGGCACTTCACGACAACGCCGAAGACTTTTATACTCGGCCTACATCTACAGCCCCCATTGGTCGACGTCACCGCACCTAAAGTCAGAGGAACATTGGCCATCCAACTCATGAGCTGGCGCTTTTCTTTCGACTATCTACTTCTTGATGGATACTTCTGTAAGATGGCGTAGGAAGATTTTTCCGATTCTATGTTTATCTTACGGTTGCCATACTTAGTATTTTTTTAAGACGAGATTCAAGTGGAATAAATAATAATAAATTAGTTTGCTTTCATGGATTTCTAACAAGTGTGAGAACTTCTGTTATCTTAAATAAAGTGCATAGTATTTTTTAGTTCCTGATGTGAATGTATCGATAAACGTTAATTGCATTTTAATCATTAGATTGTAATTGTAAGTAATGCTCGACTATTTGAAATAAATTACATTACATTTTACTTTTTTCCATTTAATGCTTTCAACTATACTAAAATAATCAACATTTTTTATAAATGATGCTTCCTACTAAAAACCAGATACACACATTAATTAATTTCGGAAGTAGTAAAACGTTTCATAACTTAACACGCATAACTCGATGTGAGTGGAAAACGAAAATTAAAAAAGTTTAATCTTTCAAATTAAAAAAATATTTCACGAAAAATCATGTAGGTAGCACTACACTTTTGGAATTGATATTTTTAATCCGATTAACATTTATAAAATACTTAATGTGTTGTCCAGACTCCATTTATTTTTAAGTTTAACGTGACTTGTCAATTCTTAACCAAGAGTATAAAAAGTTAAATGCTTTATTGGTGAATATTATAATATATATTATAGATTATAGAGTTACATCATGATGTAATTAATAATAAATAGGTATATGAAAAACCATGTATAATATGTATCACAAGCAATTTATTTAAATAAATAACTAATAGAAAGAATTATGGAGACATTATTGCAGGAATGTGTTAACACTCACTATAATAAGGTATGGCCACTCTTAAGTTTTCTTGTCTTGCATTAATCGAACCCCATATATGTTTTTTTCTTTATTATATTTCAGGTTTGCTATTTTTAAACTCCCGACTGAAAAAGGGATTTCTATCTTTTTTACACATCGATTTTTAAAATATTTTCAATATTCTGCTTAATTCTGTTTTATTACGGTTGCGTTGCTTTACATAATAATATTTTTATATGTCATTAGGGTTTTATTTCAAATTTACGAATGATTTTATAGGATAAATTTTGTTCTAGTCGTCCTCTCAGCTGCTATTTTGGTTTTGTTAAAACCTACATTTCATAGCTCACTATACAAGGGGGTGGGGTATTGCTAGTGATCGCTAATGTGAGTATCCTGTTTGATTCCGGGCGAAGTAGGAACTTCATACCAAGGTGTAATTTTCTTCTTTCATGACGTGTTCTTTAACTAGTTTATTTAATTAGTTCTTTGAGTATTTGGTGTTTACATCTTAAGTAGTTTCCTAAGGTTACCTTCAATGTCTCTGCACCTTCGACTGTACTCCTGTAGTAGAATCCTGAGAACCCTCTGCATCAGCAATAATTGATCTCCCTAACATTCAGGCCATGACCGATGCCATGGTTAGATGTTAAACCGTCGTTAGATTATCGAAGTGTAATCTGCTTAGTAAAATCTTTTCGAAATGAAGTGGATTACATTATTTCCCATATTTCGGAGTTAAACAGTAGGTCCCCCTATATGTGTGAAAAAAATCAGACATAGGGTAGGTCTACATATTGTATAGTGTAGGACACCCAAAAAAGAAATTTTTTTACTTATATCAATTACCTACACTACATTAAGTGTTATTAGGACTGTATACCTAATCCTACCTCTAAAACCTTTCTGTCGTTGTTAATTATTTCATACCTGAAAAAAGTAAAAACTACACAAATCACGAGAATCAGATCTGATAAGGTTTACATGACGAATATGAACATAATATATTTTAATTGATTTGATTTAAATTGATTTAAAAAATCAATTTTCGTTCTCCTTTAATATGTTCTGGTAAACTGCTGTAGGTATACTTGATTCCAGGCGTATGGCGACTTGCTCTTATGTGTATGATGTGCGTTTGAAGTATTATCACACACATAGGGGACCTACTGATTAACGCGGTCTCCGAACCGCGGTAAGAATATACACCCCATCTTCAGAGAGACTGTACTAAGCAGATTATACCTAAGAAGTTTGCCATTGGGTTCGGAGAGTAGATGATATTAGCAGCAACGCATTTAATTGCTTAAACTGATGACCATTTCGTGTCATCCTTACATCTAACGCCAAAAATAAAATTATCACTCCAAAAAGACCTCTAATGCCACTGGTCAGGCAGCGCCCTCTAGTAACAATGTATGTACTATCCTGTATTCGTACATCGATTCTGGCCATTCCTTAAAACTCTAAAGATGTAAGTAGTTCAAACTAACCAATGAAGATTCTCTTCTTCGCTTCATGGTATAGGCATAGCTGCCTGTTCCGGTACCCATATTTTCCTCGGACGTCTCTCACCCTTCCTGGAGGCTTATATCTTTGTGCTGCCAACGGCATCTTTTCAGTGTTCATTCGTTCCAGGTGTTCCTGTTGATGGCCAGCAATTGATGACCAATGAAGATCAGCGATTTTATTTTAGCCTCACTTTTAAAATAAAATTATAAATTTTCATTCCTTCTAAAATTGCAAAGCATTCAAGAGTTAAAATTTGCGATCAGAATCGACGTCTGCATTAAATTGTTGCTATTGAAATATTATATCTAATCTATTTTGTGTATTTTGAACAATTTTTAATTTTCCTTGAATTTTTTGATTATTTTGTAAATACTTTAGTATTTCATTTTACGTAATAACCTTATTTTTTTTTCAAACAATTGTAAAACACATTTAGGACTATTTCCCCTCACTTCAAATCGAATAGATAACATGCGATCAAATGGAAGTTGTTCCTAACAGTCAAATCCGTAAGGACCTTGAATTGCGATTGCATTAGAAATACAATCTAAATCGCAATAGAAGTTTGTATTCAGATTTCTAAAATTCCGATTGGTCAATTTCTATTCGATTTTGCAAAAATTAGGGAATAGGTCTGATTGTTTAATTCTATTATATATTCACATTAAAAGTACACTTTTAAAACTATCCAAAATCTTGATTCCATAAATAACCAAGATTTTTGAATACATGCGAAATTAAATGAAAACAAACGGTTTTTTAACGAAAATCTACTTGGATTTAGGAAAAAGAAATCAACAACGGAAGCAATTAATTTCTTAAATGTTATCATGGGAATCGAAAAGGAAGACTATGTTGGAACGACATTCTATGACCTATCAAAATCATTCGACTGTGTCTCCTTCTAATCTTCTAATCCTTAAAACAATTTGGACTGAAGGAAGAAGCGTTGAATATGTTAAGAAGTTGCCCAAGCACATCCTAGTTATGATAGAAATTTTCAGAAGCTAAACAAATTGCAAACGGGGTACCGCAAAGGGTCAATATTAGGTTCTTTGTTGTTCCTACGGTACATCAATAAAATAAACTTAACGACAATACAAAACGACAGACTCATTTTATTACTCTCCGTTCACTAGCAGATACGTGAGCGGACTATGTTCTGATGTATCTGATGGAAACTCGACCTCTTATGTGATTTATCTTCTTGATTTTAATTCTTGTTAGATTTTGTTGGACGATATAACTATTTAGCGTTTAAGCAATAGAAAAAGATACTTTACGGAATGATCACGCAAATAGCAGAACTATCAGGAAAGGTGAACTTTGCTAGCTTGCGAGTTAATTAAAAGACCGTTTTTGTCTAAACCAGGTATGCAGCTTTTTGTCTAGGACAGGGCCATATTCGAAATAAAAAAAGAAAAGCTATAGTATAACAATAAAATTAATATCACAATGTAACCTGATGTAATATCGCCAGAAAGGTTGGAACCAACATTTTTTCGTGCAGCTTCGGCACATTTTTGAAGTGGCATGGGGTCATAATACTACAATATGATTTTCTCTCTCTCTTTATCAGCTCGATGTTCTTTCAAACATCCATCATCTTAATCCTGGACTATAAGCCGCTCTTCCCCAGGAGGGGGAGGATCAGGCCATACCTTGTCATATATAGTCATAATCCTATAATATGATTAGCCTCCTCGAATGAAAACGCCATAAAACGCCGTTGCGAGTTGCTACTTTTCCTAACCATAAAATCAAATAAACCGAAGCTGGTCCATATATAATAATTATCCAAACTGGTCTAACCAGCTTCGTCAAAACAAACATGACTAACCAGATGAACCATCATGTGTTTGATGGGAATACGGCAGCGAAGGTGATGAAACAGGTGTTACAGTTTAATAGATTAGTGTTATAAACAGATAAAAACCTAAATACCAGAATACTGTTCATTAACAAATAAGTTTAAAACCCACAAATATGGTTTATTACACAACGTTCTGAATATAGTTTATTGTCTTCTTATGTAAAGAGAACTCAAACCAACAATGCCGGCAAATATTTACGTTCGAGTTGTTGCGAAGCCCGAAATACACGGATAGAATATTCTAAGTGATATCAAGCCGGGACTCCACATAATTAACTATTATTTGGGAAGTTTTAGACCATCTGATCTAAGTTGTAACAATTACCACCCTTCTAATAATGAAATAGTAATAAAGGACATTTTTCTAAATAAATATAGCAATTAGCCTAATTTTTAATAAATTCCAGGGGCAATGATGGAATAATATAGTTCTGTAACCTCGTATTGGACTAAAGTTCAAGATTACAAGTATTTCCCATTATAGCATAAAAACTGAGGCAAAAAACTATGGAAAATTTTGGAAAAAATTAAGTACATAAATTAATATATCAGAAGAACTGATATTTTCTTCTATTGATTATTGTTTTCATATCTCAGCTTTAACAACATGTTTTTAGTGCATACTATTAAAATTTTACCCTTTAAGCACTAGATATTGCGATGTCACACTAAGTAAAGGTTAAATAAAATTAATAACCGTAAACAAGATTAATTACGTATTAATTTATCGAACAACGCAGAAACGATATGGTTACTTGAGGGGAACCGAAAAGCTCAACTATTTTACGAAAACATAATAAAAGATCGTAATTTTTTTGTTATAAACCAATGTAGTATTTGATTCTACAATTCACAGACCAGTACTTCGTTAATGAGGTGGAACTGCAAGTACTTGTGAGTAGGTACTTCCAACAACTTAACTGCATGGTTTAATTTACCTTGAAAGCAACTAAAAGGAAGTTTGTAAATCGAAAATTGGAGAAAATTAATGGAATTATGATCATGACTAGGCATTGGTATTACCAAGCACAAGTATTATCTAAAAGTCGATTGAAATGCGATCGATAAATTCAATAAACATTGAAATTACAAAATGGGGAAACCTGCTGTTTTTCTGAAATAATGAGAAAATTATAGATTGCGAAATAAAAGATTCGCTGTATGGTCGAAGTTGGTATTAAAATTTAATTACAAAGTAAAATAGAATTAATTATCTTGGTCTATTTTAAATTGGGTATTTTACAATACCGCTTTTTTGGGAAATTTTCTGAGGAAACCTATTATTAGCGTTATATTTTAATTTGTCCCTACATATTTTAATATATTTTGTTATTATTGTTAAGCTCGTATGAGGGCTGAAAAGAGAAAAATGTCAACTTTCCAATTACCAATATTTCCAGTTTAAAATTTTGACGATGTCCTTTCCTCGAAGACTGGAACTATAAAATAATAATTACTGCATTTCTCAATTTGATGACAATGATATTTAAAAATTAATTTTCTTACACTCCTATACTTTTGGACTAACGAGTTGGGTATGGTGAATATGCAACATTGAGGACAACCAGCTAAAAAAAATGTATTCGGAAGTTCTCTTGCAAATTATGATAACCCAACAAGTCAGTTTTGTGATTGATCTGACTGCAAATCCAATTTGACTACTTTCTCACTTTTGGCATATAAATTTAACTCTACTATATATTTATAATAATTTAACCAAGGTGAAAAATATTTATTGCACCCAATTATCTGCAAGGAAATGCAACTAATCGATAAAATTTGATAATAACTGGTTTAACATCTGGCATTGATTGCCATTGATTTTTTTTATTTTTATCTGGAAAAAATTTAATTACACCAAAGGATAAACAAGTTATAGGTATTGTCACACGTTATGTCTATTTGCATATTGAGGTGCTCTTGTATAATTTAACTAATATAAATAATCTCTTGTTTATTTATACCATAAATCTGAAATAAAATGCATAAAAAATTAAGATGTTACAGTTGTCTATGGAGTGAAAGAAGCGACCCTGAATATTTCTTGGGAGTTAATATACTATCACTTTTAATCAGAGAGTGCAAACATTTTATTATGCTAAAGGTGTAATTTAAACGTTTAACTAATTTTTTCACATGATTTGGTAAACCTTGCCTTTCAATTGATATGAAAGTAAAAAATTGAAAGGAGATTTTGTAGGCATTGATTAATTTTGATTCCTAGACAAAGTTTTAGTAATTTGGTAATAATAGAGGAACTCCTGTTAACTCAAAGTCGCAAGTTCTCACAGGTGTTAGAAAACTTGCTAAATTCATAAAACGTCGAGTTCAATGTTATCAAGCTGTGTAAAAAGTTGCAAGCATCCGTAAGTTAACATCACTTTGTTTTCAATGGAATGATTACTGTCAAGGATATTGGTACTACTTGAAAATGAAATAAATTATGTTTTGGTTATTACACACTATCATCTTTTATCTTACTTTAGGTAGTTTAATTTTATGAATAACTGAAGTGCATGCAGTTTCATCTGCTGGGAAGCAAAAGCTGGGAAGGAAAGTCCGAATTTCTGTCTAAATTTACGTAGTTTTGTTAAAATTGTCATCAGTTCCACGGTTTATGCCTATTACACGATAAAATGTACATAATATGTTTCAATTTTACAATTATTTGATTGTTTTGTAATTGAATTTAACCTTTTAAGAAGTTGCTTACAAGGTGACCATAAATAAGTTGATGTTTTATTTAAAAAAAAATCTTAACTCTTTGTCAATTTCTCGAGTATTCTTTAAACAATAATAATATACTGTAACGTTTATTAAAGGTTCACGATTTACATAATTTATATATTATACTAATTGATTGTATAAATTAAATGTCTTAATACTAGTAGATAGTCGTAAAATCTCAATTTTGTAATTAACAGTATTATTTTATGTTTAACATTATTTAGAAATTATTATCATATCTTCTAATTACTTATTTAATGAACAAATTCAATTTTAAACTTAATTTTCATAAATTAATATTTAGTGAGCAATGTTTAATTAGTTTTATTATCTTTTACTTGAAATTGGGATAATAACTTATTAAGCCAAGTGTCTTACCAGTGTGAACGTCTAACTTCCTTATTATTTATTTAAGAACTATAAAAAAGAGAAAATATACTATTTTATAATAAATTTTGTTTCACTTCTTTCACTATTTTTAAATGTTACTGTTTTAGAAATAATAATAATAAAAAACTACACGAACGTTATAATACGAGTATATTTAATTTCCTTTTCAAATATTGAATTTTTGAAAACCTTTAATTTTTCATTTAATACATTTGGAAAACTTACTTGGTAGATTCGAAAATTTTATGATATTTCCCTTGACAAAATCAAAAACTAGCTGTCAATCTTGTCCGGGTATGTGCATTGCAAAACCATGTTAAATGGAACTTAGTTCCTGAATTCTAAACGTTGACCTCGGAGGAATGAAAAATATCAACTGGAGCATTTGCACAATTCATTTGCATAAAACATTGACACATTTCTTGTTTAGATTTGATGTCAATTAAAAGAAAGAGTCGTCTCAAAAACTGTACCTTATTTAAACAAAGGTGAAAAAGATACAATATAAGAATGCAAATTGTTTTATACTGAGTTATAGTCAAAAAAATTAACTAAATACCTACAGATTCAATTTACTTAAAATACACTTCGTCCTTCCCTTGCCCGCTTCCGGAAAGCTAATTACTGAATTACTGAATGAAGCTCTAATGGCGTTGAGTTTATTATCTTTTTTATTTCTATGTAGTAGTTATTAGAAATGTCATAGAACTGGTTATAATAATAATAATCTTACTCATTCCTGAATGAATATGGCCGCTTTCGGTCTTCACAATTCATTCCTTATCTTCCTTCGCCCCCACTACATCTTTTTATGTGATTTCGCAGTATTAACTACATATCTTTGTTTTTTAGATTTAGATTTAAATTTAGAGCAATCTAAACCGGTAGTGAGAGACTTCACCCACAAAAACCTTACCCCCACCACCGAACGGGAATCCGCTTCTAGGCATTACTTCCGTTCGACGATATGAATTTTTCTGGACCTCCGGTTTCGTTTAGAGGTCCTTCATCGTTTGTTTTGGTATCCTTGATCACCTTGGGCTTGTTGGCACATTTCGGCTTTTTCCTTGCTGGTCAAGAACCATTTCGCCAATCTGCGGATTTATTGGTAACCTTTAAACTTAATTTGTATACAATTTTGTATATAAATAAATTAAGGTGTAATATATGCCTCGAATAGCTTCTCTGGAGATGAAGAGTATACATTTCCCGCGGTTCGGAGCCTGCGTTAAGCAATAAGTTCCTTATGTGTGTGATAATACTTCATGCGCGCCAACACATACATAGGAGAGAGGTCGCCAACGTCCGGGGGGACCAGATATGACACATGAAGAAGAGAAAAGAATATAAATCAAACAAACTTCCATTGGTCAAGAACCAGCATTTGTATGGTTTTCCAGCCGCACTCGTCTTCGAGTATATAATGGCAGTCATATTCTCGGATGTGAGGATTTCGCCGATTGCGAGGGAGGCGGTCTCGCGATCCCTCTCTCATCTCCAGGAGTGGAAGATGATGTGTTCCGCGTCAACTTCTGCTTCGCAGTATGGGAATGTGCACGTGTCTCTTCTGGCTTTTTTGCACAGATAGACATTGAAGCAGCCGTGGCCGGTGAGAGTGCCTGTGTAAGATGGAAATCTATCTCCCGTGTAATTTTGAGACCGATTTTTGAATGTTGGATGTTGAATTGAGGGTTGAATGAAGGACTACTTGTTCTTCTGGTTTCATCAACTTTTTGTCTTTCTTGTTCTTCTTTGAATCCGATTGTATCTTTGGCCATTTTATCTATAGCCTCCCGTCACTTTAAGCACTCTAACATAATGCCAACTATTGTGTCCGGGTTCCCTTACTACATATCTACGCAGATCTTTCGTCACCCCATCCATCCATCTCAACCTAGGTCTTCCTCTCGCTCTATTTTCTGCTGGTCCACAATCCATGCATTTTATTACTACATCTTCCGACTTTCTCCTCATAATGTAACTCACCCATCTTAACCTTTGCGACTTAATGAGCTTTACTAGTAGGTATGTCTTCTATGTTTTCAAAATATTTTTGTTGCTAATCTGCATTGCTAAATATTTAAATTTTCTAATCTCTCCAAAGCTGAAATTTCCCGCCACGACGTTTGTTTGTCAATCTTTCTCTGCATATGCCACTGTCTGTTGTTCCCCTTGTAATCTGGATTTCTCATTACATTCTCTCTCATAATGCTAAACAGTGTTGCCGACAGTGCGTCGCTTTGTCTGACTCCTGTGTTTATTTCAAAGTCTTGAATTTCACAATCGTTCATCTTCATTGTTGCTTTTGTGTTCTTCAGCGTGATTCTTACTAAGTTTTTCAGTTCCTTAGACACTCCCATTTCATTCATAATTCTGAAGAGCACTGTTCTATTCATAGAATCGAAAGCCTATTGGAAATCCACAAAGAACAAATATAAGTCGATGTCTGTTTCATATTCTGATCGCTTCAACTATCGACTTTCCTTCTCTAAACCCATAATGGAATTTTCCAATTATTTTCTCTGCTCATGTTCGGTTAATTCTTCTTGTTCATCGTTTTCTTGGTTCGTTATTTTTCTTAGTAGTTTTCTGAAGTGTTCTTACCATACCTCATTCAATTGCTCCTCGCTGTTGTCAACATTCTCATTTGCATCTCGAAATGAACTTGCTTTCACTTTGGTACCTCTTTTTTTGCATTTTAATTTTCATATATTCAGTAGCCTTGGATTTGCTTTATCTGCAATTTCTTTTCGGTTCATCCATTATTATTTGCTTTAGACATTTAGTTTTCAACCATTTTTCTCTTGATTTTTGCCTATTTTCTATTTTTCTTTGCATTCTCAATCACACTAGTTTTTGTCAACATTTTTTTTCCTTGTACCATAATGTTTCTCTAGCAGTGGTTTGTATTGCTTTTCTAATGGTCTTCAATGTTTCATCAATATTTGCTTCGTCTTTTGTATCGTTCATTTTCTTAGGTGATTTCATCCGCGTATTTGATTCTTTCATTTTGGCTTCCAAATTTTTCTATTGCCCATATTTTACTTTTTTCTCTCTTACTTCTTTGCAAATTACTTCATTATTCATATCCGCCATTACCAAGTAGTGGTCAGAGCCCGCGTTCGTTCCTTCTGAACGGTCTGACATTAATTTCTTATTATACTTTTTCTCCCTGTAATCATTATATGATCAATTTGGTTACCTATTTTTTTATATTTCAATGGTTTCTAGTGAATATTATATTTCAATTTACGTTATTTTTGACTTAAAGTTGAGTCTGGCTGTATTTGCTGTATTATTATTTAATCTTGTTTTCTAAAATAAATTATAAAGAACCTGTGAGAGAAGTTTTATGTATCTACCTGGTGAGCCAGTAATAATAAATAAAAAAGTTTTTTTTTAATTCACGTTAACGTGTTTTATTTTAATATTTAAAATTATTTTAGAGAAGCGCATATATAAAATAAAAAACTGGGAAAATTAAAATAATATTTTACATTTTGCAGTTATCCTTGACATTGCCTGGTCAAGTTACCACAATGCAAGCGGATGAAACTGATTCTATTTTGTAGTATTCACTACAATATTTAGTTGCAAACGAAGTTAATAATTATTTAAGTGTGGTTTTTGACTTTTTTTAATATAAAACTGCGGACACACTATTTCTAAAACTCTTGAATATTCTGCAACAAACTTTGACGTTTAATTAAAATTTTTAATCAGAACGAACTTTTCAGGATATAAAATCCTTTTTAATTAATTTACTTTAAAATTTAAAAAAATGCAAATAAAAATTTTGTCAAATATTAATTGCATTACAGAAAAGTTATAAATATATATAAAAAAAATTGAAGCAAAAAATCTTAAATGATTTGATACATTATGCATGTTGATGTGTCCTCCATAACGTGATATATTTCAAAATGCCGGTAGTACCGAATTAAAAAAAAATATTTTTTAATGTTAATGTTATAATTAATTGGCTGTTTGTATGCTATTACACTTGTAATCTCTTTCATGGTGAGCTACAAGTGCAAACACTTTCAAGTTCACTTAAAACTATAAATTTAAAGTGCGAAGTTACCATTTTCTTGCATTTAAAATTAATAAGAGCAGAGGACGATGTACTTGAACAAATTTATGTAGGATGAAATGCGTCACGTAAAAATAAATTCACTTTTACTTTCTTCAAAAGTCCTTCATACATACCTACAACTTTTATACTTTCTGATGTCTTTTCTTCTTATTTTTTAAAATAAATATTAGGTTTTTCCAGATTTTTTTACTTTTCCTAGAAGCATGCTTGCAAGTAAGTTTAGAAACATATTGTTGAGTGGGTGTTTATTGATGTATTAATTAAAAGAACAACCACACCCTTTGAACTTTTCCATAGAGCGAGATTCGAAATTGAAGAAGTCTACAATCTGATTGCACCATCGTCTGGAGAGCCAAGTAGGTAATACTTAAGTATGTGGTACTTGGTACCATTTAGAAAGAAAATACTGTACATCTATATAATATTATAAAATGCTAATAATAGTAAATAACATAAGAACAAAGGAATTGAAGATAGACACCATCACCTTCATTAGAGAAATTCTGACACAAATAAGAAAATGTCAGCATTTAACACATCGTTATTACCGTGTTTATTTTGTAACCGAATATAAATTAAATTTTTTAGTAACTTTTTCAATAATACATATAATAATTTCTCAACGTCTAAATCTTGTTTCATAAAATGCTTTCTATAGAAATCACTGGGCAGCTAATCTTCTAATATCTACTACTAGACGGGCACCCACAAATTACCCAAGAGATGGTTTGATAAGTTCTGATTGAATAATTTACTTTTACGTGGTAAGCAGTAGTTTTTGGTGCGCTGAAAGTAAAAGGATTTCATATTTTCAAAAGTTGATACCGCATAGAAGTTGGCATTATATTTTTTAATTTAATTTTTAAGCGATCAAGTTATAATCGCTTTATTCTTTAGCAGATCGTGACTAACCGTAGAGAACTTGGCTAACACGATTATACTCTTAACATTTTTAATGTAGGATGGGTGACTTCTTAGCAATGCAGAGTTGGTATCCTTGAAAGTGAAGAAGTATTTTGCCAATTATAGAATTAACATTTTGTATGCATGCAGAAAGTTTTTTAATGTTGATGCCCTTGATAGAATTTGGTGTTGTGACATTTTATTAACTTATTGATTTTTCATCCTACCTTTATGTGTACTGCAATTTCAAATATGTATAACAAATAGGTAATTGTCTAAAAATTTCAGCGGTGCATATTTAAGATAGTAATTTATTTTTATTTCTTAAAGAAATATCCAATTTTCAAAAATATAGGGGTGTTATTGATACTATGGTTAATAATTGTCATATCACTTAAGAAGTGATCCAATAATATCTATTGAAATATTTTTATGCTAGACACATCGCACCCAATTATCTTCCTGATAGCATTTGAATAAATAAAAGTAGGGTATCATGTTTGTGTATAAATGTATCCAAGATCTAAATACTGCAGCAGATCAGAAATTCATTACCTCAAGTACTACAAGGGATGTGCATAATATGCTGATTCCCTCTGGGAATAAAACCTGAAAAGTTACTATCCTACGAAAATTGTTTTCGATATTTAACTCAATTTAATTTTAATAATTTAAATTATTAAGTAGGGTATACAAAATATTTTATGAAAAATTTGAGCTTTAACCAATGGAAAATTTTGTGAATCCTGTGAAAGGAACAGGATGAAATTAAAAATTAAAAATGTAACAATAAATTTGAGATAATTTAAAAATATTTTATAAGGATTAATTTTTTAAAAGTTCATAAAAAAAGTTTTCAAATGAGCTGCTTTTCGCGAGAAATTCTTATTTAAATTTATTACATATTTATAAAATCAAAGCTGACTTTTAGTTTGTTACAAAAATGTTATTACAAACTGTTAATTCATTGTACGTTAATTTTGTTAGGCGTATTAAGCATTCGTTTATAAGAAAATGCTATGTGTTCATTGTTTATTATTTTAAATTGAAATTTCACATTAAAGGACAGGATAAATTATGAAAATCATTCTTGCTGTTGAAATTTGCATAACCATTAACTATATTTTAAATATTCTTAGTTTAAAGGAGAGGTGTGGAATAGTTTATAAAATAGTCATCCTTTAAAAGCAATAATTCTTTCAAACGCAAACAAGGTTCCGTATTTAAAATACGATTAAATAGATTTTATGATAGAAACCAACTGAATATTTGAAAGTAAATCTTGTTTGAGTTTGTAAAAGGAAAACTAAATCTTTCAATTTGATTTTAAGAACGGAACCTTGTTTGCAATTTTACACAGTTGACCTTCTTCAATTTACATCGCAGTAGATGTGCGGATTACCACAACGTACCCTAGACATCCTTTGTCTGATACAAGGATTAGATTAACTTATAAAGTATGTTGCAATTTCTTATTTTTCTTTTTAGAGTACCGTCTTCTCATAGAAGGTTGGCTACCATGCAAAATTCTTTGCAAATCGTATCAGTGTTGCGGCGTCCAGAATATCGAACCATTGCCTTAGATTTTTTAGTCACGATTGTCTCTTCCTTCCGAGACCTCGGTTTCCCTCTATCTATCCTTCCATAATCAATTTATTGATTAAGGGCATATTTTCCATTTATAAAAATATGCCCAAAGTGAATCGTCTTTCTTCTTTTGATTGTTATTAGCACTTCTCTATCTTTTTGGATGCGACGAAGACCCTCTTCGTTTGTGACACGATTAACAGGAACTTTGAGCATTCTGCGGTATATCTCAGGCCTCCAGTTTATTGATAGTTGAAACCTTCAGTATCCACCCCTCGACTTCACGGAAGAGTATTAACAATTAGCACTTAGCAATACGCCAGCGGGTTTTCAGATATAGTTTGAGGTAGAGTTGCGTGCTGTTTCTATTCTCGTCTTAATCACATGGTCGGGATTAGTTTTCGTGCGGCCAAAAATCCAAATACTCGATATTGTCCACCTTTTCCAACCTTTCACCCCCGTTCTTATATTTATTTTGTTTGTTTTTTTATGATAATTTTATATGTGTTTATGCGGAGACCACACGCATTTCTGATTTAATTTATCTTATCTATTAGTATTTGTAGACCTTCGGGGTGTCAGCGAGGATGAGGATATCGTCTGCATATCTGATGTCATCGATAAGTGTTCCGTTTATCTTGATCCTGTGTTAAGCCTCCTCGAGAGTTTTATTAAAGCTGGCCTCTTAGTATAAGTTGAAAGAAAGTGGTGATAGCACACAATCCTGGCAGACCCCCATGTGGGTTTCCACATCTTCGGTCGTAACATTTTCCAACCGGAGTTGAGCCGATTGATATCAATATACAGGTATCTTATGACATTATATCTATTCTCTTGAGTATACTATTGGGTATGTTATGTCTCACATTATTCGAGGCTTTCTCGTGGTCGTTGAAGCAGGTGAATACTGATCCGAGCTAATCTAGGCAATTCTGTGCAAAGACTCGCATAGAGAGCAGGGCTTCTCTTATTCCTAGGCCATTTCTAAAGCGAATGTGAGTGTAGCCCACGCTTATTATTCTAAGGAAATATTTTAGTGCATGACTCATAAGATCAATTTATTAATCTATAATCACTATACTGTCTTGCGTTGACCTTTTGGGCCAAGTTTTGG
The DNA here is from genome assembly GCA_932274525.1 of Podabrus alpinus. NCBI lineage: Eukaryota > Metazoa > Arthropoda > Insecta > Coleoptera > Cantharidae > Podabrus > Podabrus alpinus. The sequence goes on from OW026451.1 coordinate 29,904,826, forward strand.
TATTCCCTAGGTAAGGTACGATGGTACAATGTTGTAAATGAAGTTATAAAAATCAGTTAAGTATTATTATTGTTCAGGTCTATGAATTGGAGTAACTCTGCATCGATGTTGTCTGGCTTCGTAGCTTCATTGCATTTGGCCTGTTTAAGTTCCCTATTTACCTCTGGAACCTTCAAAATATCATCTGCCTCGTTGTCGAAGGATTACCGAATGTCGTAAATCAGTCCTCGATATAGCAGTTCTTCATCATCTCTTACTAAGCGAGTATTGTTGTTAAAACTAAAAGTAGATTGCTGTACAATGGAAGTCCTAATCCGGCGTATAAAGGACTTCATTACAAAGGTCTCGGTGAGCGTTGAGGGTTGAACCTCACTCATAACCCCATGCAGGGTTGAGCTAAAGTAAACTTATCCGTTTGCATGGATTTCCAATGCTTTCGAGACTTGGAGCTTTACAGAGACCAATCTAGAAAAATTACACAACACAAAATTACATGACAAAAGTTACACGACAGAAAAACAAACGTTTGGATGCGGAGTAAGACCAAGGTGAAGGATGTGATAGAACGCATAGCCGAACTTAAATGGCGATGGGCGGACCACCTAGAAAGAAGACAGGATAATAGGTGGAGCAGAAAGATCGCCGAAATGAGACCAAGAACTGGGAAGAGAAACCGTGGAAGACCTCGAGCGAAATGGAGAGATGATTTGGAGCAAATAATGGGCAAGCAGTAGATGGGACTGACAGCGAAAAGAGCTGAATGGAAGCAGCTAGGGGAGGCATTTGTCCAAAGATGGAACACTTAGCGCTAATACATGATGACGGATTTAAACATTTCACAGATTAAAAATTAATTTAAGAAAGGTTGAATATTAATCTTTATATTTATTATTATTGTTGATCCAACTATTCGATCTCATTGAACTGCCTCTCTTATTTTTGTTTTGTTTATCTTTTATATTCTATATCTATAGTATTCCTGTGCGTTTCCTTCTTGTATTCATCAAACCCAGTATGTCATCGCTCATCCATTCCTTTCTCTTCTCCTCTTTTAAAAATTCAGTGCTTCTTCGACGACTCTCTTCAATGCGTTTGTAATGCTTGTACATGTTTTCTCGATGTTATCTATACCTCTTATATTCTTAATTTTATTGTTGATTTAATTTGAAGTTTTGTTCTTTACCATTCGGTCTTTCAGTATTTGGAGATCTATCTTTCCTCCTGGGTGTTTTTACCAGCTTTCTGGAAGTAATCATGATGGAATATATTTGGTTCCTTATAACGGTTCCGAGATTATCGTGACAGAATTTTCATTACGCTGTCCCAGATTGAATCCACCCACTGCAGTTCCATCTCGCCTTTGACCTATATTTGCGTTTAAAAATCTGTGATTGCAAACAGCGAGACAACCTTCAGGAAGCAGTATATATGTTACACTCAATACCCGATTTCGGGCAATGCCCGAAAAAAATGCGCAAAACTAGTTTTGAGCAACGAAGATTTCCCAAACCCGAAATTTTACTTTTAAACGTCTATTGAGCGTTACAAAATAAGCAGAACTAGTTTTGCGCATTTTGAATTGTACAAAACTAGTTTTGTAGGTTTCTGAATCACCAGCACTAGTTCTCCTTTTTTCATTTAATCAGCATCGGAATAAAATAAATAACATAAACATAAAGGGGGTGAAACGTAATAGTTTACTGCCCCATACCGCAACTATACTTTTTAATGCTATTTCAAGGGTCTCTAAGCTCCCGGTTTTTTAGATCCCGGTTTTCTTGATCGTAGGCTCTTCTCGTATGTTTAGCCTAGTAACCAGAGTCAAAACCGCCCTGGAGGGGTGCAACGCCTACGATCAAGAAAGCCGGGATCTAAAATACCGGGAGCTTAGAGACCCTTAGAGACCGTATTAAAAAGTATAGTTGCGGTATGGGGCAGTAAAGTAAAAAATGGGGCAGTAAAAGCAGTAAACGTAAACTATTACGTTTCACCCCCTTTATGTTTATGTTATTTATTTTATTCGGATGCTGATTAAATGAAAAAAGCAGAACTAGTGCTGGTCATTCAGAAACCTACAAAACTAGTTTTGTACAATTCAAAATGCGCAAAACTAGTTCTGCTTATTTTGTAACGCTCAATAGCCGTTTAAAAGTACAATTTCGGGTTTGGGAAATCTTCGTTGCTCAAAACTAGTTTTGCGCATTTTTTTCGGGCATTGCCCGAAATCGGGTATTGAGTGTAACATATATACTACATAATATAATATATAATAAGAAGCAAATATAATTTGGAAATTTCAATCGAGAAAACCGAAGTAATAGCGTTCAGAGGAGATGAGCCAATTACAGCCAAAATTGTCATCAATGATAGAACCATCGAACAAGTTAACCACTTCAAATATCTGTGCTACGATATCTCCTCTGGAAAACAAAATGACTTCGTGATTAAATTGGGAAGATTTAATTATATTCGCGGAAGAATAAAAAGATATCTCAAGGACACAAGTAAAGAAACAAAAATACAGTTTTATAAAGTGATGGCCGTACTTGTTCTGCTTTATGGATGCGAAAATTGGGTGTTGACGAAAGAGAGGACACTAGAAGAATTGAAACAGCGGAAATGAGGTTTCCGACACACATAGCTGGATACCATGGCTGGATACACTCTTCTGGGCCGAAAGAGCAGTGAAGTTATAGTAAAGTACGAATTGGGAAATTTTTCAATAACAGATAGAATTGAAGAATACAGGCATAACTGGAAGCAGCATCTTACAAGAATGGATAACTGTCGTATTCCCAAACAAATAATAAACTATCGATCGATCGAAAGAACAACAGTGGAAAGGCCCAGGAAGAGATGGATAGACCAGTTTTGAGAAGATAAGGTAGTTTCACATATCATATTTGAATTAGAACAGACTAATTGATTTAATCCGTGAAGAAGGATGGCGATGATGATGATGTGGCACGTAAAGCCATAAGTGAGAGTTGTGTATCCAGTGAGGACCGGTTATCCAGAACCACCTCCCGTATTTACGCACTCACCTACACCTCATGGTGTTGGTTTGAATTGTGACTCAACAAATCAACAACAACAAATGTTGTGATTTGAGTCTCTTAAATTATCATTTTTGGAGGTCCTTAGCGGCACTAAAAGCTATAGTTGTATATGACTAGTGTACTTTATATTAATATAAAGCTTGGGAAGATAGAAAAACAAGTCGTGATCATTAGGTCCACAGTTCAACTCCCTCATCTTAAACAAACCGAAGTAGTACAAAGAAGTCCCAAAGATTAAATACGGAAGAGTCCGGCCCTGCATGATGTTGTGTGGCGTGTGTAATCGTAATACGACGAGATATGAAGACTGTATACAATGTAAAATGAAATGCGGTACTAAGTTTCATATTCAGTGCATTGCAATGTCCATAGATACATGGAGTGAGTTAAACAGAAGTGAAAGGATTGACCAGTGGAAATGCAGCAAGTGTAGCGAGGAAAACATAACCTCAAACGCAGATTTAAACACTGTTATTGATCAAAACCTCCCTGAAGACCTTTTGGTGACAGATCTAACGAAGGAAAGCGAAGAATTTTTGCCGTGGCAACAGCAAAATCCAAGGAAACACAAACGAAATTCCCCAGAAAGAGTAATTAGAAACGTTCGGCAGAAACGTATTACAGAATTCGGTTCATTAAACCAAGAAACGTTAGTAAACACTCATAATCGTTTCCAACCGATAGCTGAGCTAGAAAGTTTAGAAATCGATACAAGTGCCCCTAAAACTGTTAAACCACCACCTATATTTGTTCCGTATGTCCAGGACATACGACCACTAAAACACATATTAAACGAAGTTACTAAAGACGGGTTTAGCCTAAAAGTAAGCGGAAATAACAACATCAAAATTCAACCCGTAAATGGAGAAAACTATACGTCAATATTAAAGGCTTTGAACAAAGAAAAAGTACAAAATCATACCTTTCAGCTTAAAGAAAATAGAAACTTTAGAGTTGTTATTAAAGGTATTCACTTCTCGACAGAAATAGCTGACATTAGTCAAGAACTCGAGTACCGAGGACACAAAGTGATGCATATAACGAACATGATACAGAAGGGAACACAAGTGCCTTTATCAATGCACCTTGTAGAATTAGCACCCGATGATAATAACAAAACCATCTACAAAATAAATCGATTATTAAATACAGTTGTAGTAGTCGAACCACCCCATCAGAAGCGTGAAGTTGTTCAATGCCTGCGGTGCCAGCGTTATGGACACACCAAGACCTATTGTAATCGCCAGCCTCGATGCGTCAAGTGTGCCCTGAATCATTTCACTAAGGATTGTCCGAAGAATAAAGACACAAAAGCGAAATGCGTACTATGTAATGAGGACCACCCAGCTAACTACAAGGGGTGTATAGTATACAAGGAGATTCGAGAGAGAAAGTTCCCAGCCCTGAGGCAAAAAATACAACATTTACCGTCATCACTACCACTACCTGCCCCAAAAATAAACTTCCCCCAGCAACAAACAAGAGTTTTCTACCCAAGAACATCTTATGCTGGCGCGGTAGGTGAACCAAGTCAAAGCTTTCAACCCAAAAACGACCAGTACACAACCCACAGGACACCAGAACATAACACAAACACCCTGGAAACAATGCTGAGTACACTTATGAATAGAATGGATCAAATGTTAACCATTCTTATGAAGCTCGTGTCAAAACTGTCATAAGCTTCACAACAAAATTAGCACTATGGAATGCCAATGGCTTGTCCCAACATGGACAAGAGTTAGCAACATTCATTATAAATCACAAAATTGACATCGTATTAATATCGGAAACTCATTTCACAAACCGGAGTTATTTAAAAATCCCAAATTACTCAATTTATCATTCACGCCATCCCGATGGCACGGCTCACGGGGGTTCTGCGGTCATCGTCAAAAACTCATTGAAACACTACGAGCTGCCGAAATATCAATACGAATACCTACAAGCTGCAAGCATAATGATTGAGGAATTGGGTGGTCCCATGGCTATTTCGGCTATCTACTGCCCTCCAAAACACGTAATCAAAGATGATAGTTTTACCACCTTCTTCGAGACACTTGGTTGCCGATTTATTGCGGCTGGTGATTTTAATGCTAAGCATCAACAATGGGGCTCCAGAATCGCAAATCCACGCGGCAGGCAATTATTAAAAACCGTAACAAAATTAAATCTAAACCACCTTTCATCAGGACACCCAACGTACTGGCCTACGGATAGGAACAAAATCCCAGACGTACTAGACATTTGCATCACGAAAGGAATTGCTGGAAACTATTTAGTAGCTAAACCCTGCTTAGATTTGTCTTCGGACCACTCTCCGGTTTTAATTGAAGTAAATTCTAAAATTACAGATAGAGTGAAGCCTCCGTCGTTGAGCAGTAAGTACACTGATTGGGATACATTCAGGGCACTAATAGACGAAAATGTTGACCTAACCTTGCCACTGAAATCTGAAGCGGATCTTGTCTTGGCTGTGGAGCACCTAACAACTACTATCCAAAATGCTGCCTGGTTGTCAACTCCTGAGGTACACAATCCCACAATGGAAGAAACTTGTTCCCCCAAAGTAAAAGAAGCAATTGCTAAAAAACGTAAACTTAGAAGAATATGGCAGAACACTAGGCATCCAAGTGATAAAACTAAACTCAATCGTTCAACAATAGAACTCAAAAATCTTCTAAATGAACTAAAATACAAATCTATTCAGCATTATCTGGAAAATCTATCACCATCAGAGGCAACCGACTATTCACTATGGAAAGCCACCAGAAAATTAAAACGAGCTACTACGTTTGTGCCTCCCATTAGAAGAACGGGTGGCGACTGGGCAAGAAGCGATCAAGAGAAAGTGGACGCCTTTGCTGAACATTTAACTGAAGTTTTTCAACCTTTTCCACCAGAAAACCAAGAAGTCGACGAAACTCAACTAAACAGTGAGTCACTAAAACAAACCTCTCAATGAAAATCAAATGATCAAACTATTCAAAATAATCGAAGTGGAAAGGGCTATAAAATCTCTAAATTCCAAAAAGGCTCCGGGGTATGATCTTATAACAGCGAGAGTATTGAAGGAGCTTCCGGCCAAGGCAATTAGATTTGCTACTTATATTTTCAATGCTGTAATCCGTCTGAATGTATTCCCATCGCAATGGAAAGTTGCACAAATGGTTTTGATTCCTAAACCTGGAAAGCCACCCCAGGAGCCTGCGTCGTACCGACCTATCAGCCTCCTGCCTGTATTGTCGAAAGTTTTTGAGAGAATACTGTTACAAAGAATTCAACCAATGCTGTCACAACACAACATAATACCGGAACACCAATTCGGTTTTAGAAAACAGCATTCTACCATCGAGCAGGTTCATCGGGTAGTGGATGTTATTACCAAGAGCATTGAAGAAAAAAAGTTTTGTACAGCTGCATTCATAGATATTTCTCAGGCGTTTGATAAGGTATGGCACAAAGGTCTTCTAATAAAGATCAGACAAAAATTGCCTAAATATTACCTACTTCTAAAATCATATCTTACTGAAAGAATGTTCCAAGTAAAATATAAAGAAGCATATTCAAACCTTTGCCCAATAGACTCTGGCGTACCTCAGGGCAGTATTCTGGGTCCAGTGCTTTACCTAATATATACAGCCGACCTACCAACAACAAATTTTACAATGACCGGTACTTTCGCGGATGACACGGTGATTATGGCATCCCACAAAAACCCAATACTTGCATCGGGAGATTTGCAAGATAATTTAAACTAAATCCAGAGCTGGTTAAGGAAATGGAGAATTAGAGCAAATGACTCCAAATCGGTACATGTCACTTTTACCACGAAGAGAGAAGTTTGTCCACCAGTGACTCTAAATGGCCGAAGGCTGCCGCAGGCGGATAATGTAAAATACCTCGGTATGCACCTAGACAAACGCCTTACATATAAGAAGCATATATGGACAAAGAGAAAACAGCTTGGTCTTAAGTTTCGAGAAATGTATTGGCTCCTGGGTCGCAGATCTCAATTATCATTGGAGAATAAAGTTCTTCTATACAAATGTATCATAAAACCCATATGGACTTATGGTATCCAACTGTGGGGTTCGGCCAGTAATTCAAATATTGATATCTTGCAGAGATATCAATCAAAAGTGCTTCGCACCATTGTAAATGCACTGTGGTACATACCGAATGAAGTTATTCATAATGACTTACAAGTAAAAACTGTGAAAAGTGAGATAGGATCCTATAGTGTAAAATATCAAGATAAACTAGGTGCCCACCCAAATAAATTAGCGGTGAACCTCCTTGAAACCGATAATATACCACGTAGACTAAAACGTTATCACCCTCGGGATCTCCCAAATAGATTTGTGTAAACGAAATGCTATATGTAAAACTAAAAATATAAAATTACTATGTAAGTGAAGTTTGAAGAGGTTAGTCGCTGGACTTACCTTATTATGTCACATGGTCCAACTATTTACTGAATGTTTGTAACAGACAGATTGTAAATTTCTAAGACGCCAATAAAAAAAAAAATACGGAAGTTTTGTTCTGTAGCTCGAACAACGACCATGTCAAGTTAACTCTAAATATTGCAGTTAATCGAAAAATATATAGTGACTTCAAAAAATTGATTTATGAAACTTGAAAATTTACAAAAATCGACACTAACAAAAGTAAAAGTCCTCTATATGAAAAATGCGGATATACCTAATCGCGACTAAGCTTTGACTAAATTTTGTTCATACCTTCTTAAAAATTAAATTACAATAATTATTACATTGATTGCGTTGATTCGTTTTACACGGTTCGCCGTAAGATCAATAAAAATGTACTTCAGTGGTCGTAATTTATTAAATTACATTACCCAATAAGCTATCTAGAATTCTAACCTACGACTGCTTGTTTGCATTTCAAAAAGTTATTAATTTTTTCCTGTTTTCGTTTGATTCGGACTCGGATCGTAAATGCGGCCCCAATTATTATTATTTCACTTCAGTAGACCGTTTCAGAATTTCTTAAGGTTAGTAGAAGTTTTAATTAACAAAAAACATAATTAATTATGTTTTAAAGCAACTTCTATGAGTTTTTAAACAAAAATATCTTTAATTATATAACAAATACATAAATATATAGACAAATTACTATCTGTAATAGCATTATGTCAAGTGTAAGTGAAAGTATTTTGCAAATATAATGCAAACCCGGAATAATCTTCACACATAAAATTTATTTTAGAGGGGTGAGGCGCCAGTAGAAACTAATAAATATTTTAAAACATAATTTGAAAGCCAGTAGCGGTTTTCTAATTTATTATATATAATATAATATATGTAATTGCAAATTAAGTATGTCAAATTAAAAAATTAACCTAGAAATTAAAACCAAAACTTACATAAAGGCTTAAGAATGGAAGATATTTAAACTACCTAAAATATTTAGGTTATTATTAAGAAGTTTATGGTAGCACTTACGCAAAAAGGTTAAAATTATGTATCTGTTGATATTTAAATAAATTTTAGTAATTAAATTACTGTTTAAAATATATTTTGAAATTATTTAATGTTACTATAAATTTTTTCTAGTAACAACAGTTACATACATTTGTATTCAAAAATTTACAAAATTGTTTAAAATAATAATTACAAGTTGATACCAATTTATTTATTATTTAAATAATATTTAATAGCATACGATGACATCTAGAATGATATTTAGCAAACTAATTCAGTTTTTTCCCATTTTTGAACAACTTTTAACATAAATAAATATGTATGTCGCAGCACAAAATTCCAATTTAATTAATAAACCAGATACTACTGTGTTACGGAAGAAAAGGAAAAATATTCAATTAAAGCTTTCAGTCTCCACAAACTGCTGAATTTAATAAACGCAATGCTTTGTTATTATAATATTTTAACGGAATTTGTAAACCCATATTCTTTGTGTTTTCATTTAATGGGGTAGTTGTACAAAACGTATTCAAAAAATAATTATTAGAAGTACCTACTCGAGCGAGATTTTTTAGATTGAATATAAAAAAAGGAAGAATATTTTTTATTCAATAGTTCAAACTTGAAGTTGTTATAGTTTTTACGAGAGTTCATTATGAAATAAAAAGATTTTCTCTTATTACTAAAACATTTCAGATCTTATGCAATATTTGAAGGCATGGCAGACGTGGTTAATTAAAAAGTTTAAATCCATGGGTGTGTGAATAATAGCTAAACCTTTATGACACCTAGCAAGCAAGTCATGAAAATTAGAATCGGTTGGGTGGTTATTTGCGTATTGCGTGTTCATTATTTGACCCATGTAGCAAAGCGGGTAACATACAATGCAGGCGTTTCATAATTCATTGGAAAATTTATGATTCGAAAATTTGATATCCTACTAAAAAAAGATTGAATAAAATCGCTTAAGTGTTATGAAGGTTTCTGCTATATTGTTTATTTGCTTATATTTATTCGCAAAAAAGTCATATAAAATTAATTATCCGTAATGCAATTTTGCTAACCTCGTAAGTTTAAATTGAACAGAAAAGTGTTTCCCGTAGGTACGAAGTTGAATTCACTGCTAAAAGTTTTCATTTAAAAATGAACTAAAAATGTCTGGAAAATTAAAAACTCTAATTTATTAACGTCACTTAATTAAATTAATGGTGGAATGTAAGGAAGTTGTATTAAAAGCATTAAATTATAAAACACGAATAATTCGTTTAAGAAGTTAAAAGAAACAATTTGGAATAATAATAAAACAACCATGTAGGTAAGCTCATAAACATAATTTTTAATTGCTCTGAGAATTTGCCGAGTTAAATCGGACAAAATTAATTTAAACTGTTATCCTGTGAACTGTATATCCTCCACACTCAACCTTAGCGTGGAAGAGAACAAGGCCATGTGCAGTAGCTGAAGTTATTATAATGACTTATAAGTCTAACAGCTAATCACAAAAAACTTCACAATTCGATTCTGTTATCCGGAACGCATATTTGGGCTTAGTATTTAAGATAACCCTCTCTCTGAAGATGACAAAATAAAATGCAAAAACGACGTCATTTATTTTCAGGCAAGATTAATTAGGATAAAAATGGAACTTACGAGATTCCCTTGAGAAAATCTAAATAAAAGTAATGCTTTGAAGTGGAACAATTCGTATTTAAAAGAAAAGATTGTCTGCAAAACATAGTTGAGCTAAATTTGTTTGATAGCAGCATTCCTTTACACATCTACCTTGTCAGGATTTTGTTTGTTATGCTACCTTTGTGTTATACCCAGTAATGTTTTTGAATTTTAACTTGATAAACGAAAAGATTTACTTAGAGAAATTAATTTTGTCGGCGGTTTTCTTTAAATAACTTTTAATTGTAGTAATTTGTTTCGAAAAATTACTGGAATAATTTTAGTATTCAAATTAGAACAGCTTCTGACATTTGATACAAAGTATTTGTATATCAATTTGTATGAAAATAGGTAGTTAATCTTTGATCTTCAAAAATATTATCTTGAGCCAACTACGCACAGAATTTAATTAATTAGCGAGGGATTTTGATATTAACAATATTAAATGTTGTATTTTTTGTTGTGAATTAATTAACAAGCATTACTTCTTGAAATTATGGTTTTAAAGCATCGGTTGTTTTATTTAACCAAACATTTCGAGATTAAATCAACCCTTATTAAACGGTTTATTTTAATCAATTGCATTTGTTGGAAATTAACGACATATGATTATTAAGAAATACAACATTACTTAAGGTACTACATAATAACGACCTTGGGCTGCAGTCCTGGGGCAGTGAAAGTACACAAAGCTTCTTCCTTTCACTATCACTGCATAGGTAGGTACATCATAAAGGTATGGTGATAGCAATAAAAAATTTTCTAAAACTAAACATTTTGATATTTTCAATTAAATTATTAAATTACAGCAAATATAATATAAAACGTGTCAATGCATTTTCTATTGTATTTATTGCCTATCTCTCGATTAATGTTATTATTATCTACACGCTCGTAAATTTAAAAATTAAAATTCTTATTAATGTTATAAAAATATAAATTACAAATTAAATTACCGCCATAAAACAACATCATCAGTTACCATAGATTATATATTTATAAGATGTCTAAGGTGATTAAAGTTATTTCGCTGTACATGTTACTCAATATTCGATTTCGGACAATGCCCGAAAAAAATGCGCATAACTAGTTTTTAGCAACGAATATTTCCTAAGCCCGAAATTTTACTTTTGCACGGCTATTGAGCGTTACAAAATAAGCAGAACTAGTTTTACGCATTTTGAATTGTACAAAACTAGTTTTGTACGTTTATGGATGAACATCACCAGCTCTGCTTTTTTCATTTAATCAGCATCCGAATAAAATAAATAACATAAACATAAAGGGGGTGAAACGTAATAGTTTACTGCCCCATACCGCAACTATACTTTTTAATGCTATTTCAAGGGTCTCTAAGCTCCCGGTTTTTTAGGTCCCGGTTTTCTTGATCGCAGGCGCTTCTCGTATGTTTAGCCTAGTAACCAGAGTCAAAACCGCCCTGGAGGGGTGCAGAGCGTAGCGGAGCGAAGCGGCGCCCCGGCAGGGTAGGTTTTGACGATGGATAACCCTCCTTATCGAATGCACACCCCAAAAATCGAAGAAAAAAAATTTCATTTTTTCACTTTTTCGGCAACACACGGGTTATTTTCCATTTTTTTGATAATATTTATTACTAATATCTACTAATCATATCCTCACCTATCCGAATTTCAAAGAAAATTTCAAATCGGAGCGAAAACTTTTTTTACTTTTTATCTGGGTTCGGGCGGCAGGCGTTAGAATTAAATAAAACAAGCAGAACTAGTGCTGGTCATTCAGAAACGTACAAAACTAGTTTTGTACAATTCAAAATGCGCAAAACTAGTTCTGCTTATTTTGTTACGCTCAATAACCGTATAAAAGTAAAATTTCGGGCTTGGGAAATCTTTGTTGCTAAAAACTAGTTTTGCGCATTTTTTTCGGGCATTGCCCGAATTCGACTATTGAGTGTAACATATACAACGATGTTATATTTATTATACATCTAAATAATCCAAAAATTCTTATTTTTACGAGGTTTATGTACATACGAAGGAAGTATGTAGATTATCGCCATTAGGTTAAGTATCTTGAACAGCAGAACATTTTATTTTTATGAATAACAATATTTACATAAATCATATATGTAGTATAAAGTGGGTTCTTGAATTTGAATTTTACTATTGTTTCACAAATATATTTCGAGTTTTATTGTACTTTGGTAGCTTAATGTTGCATTTTATTGTTATATGAATATTAAGACTTGAAGTATTCAGGATATGTTTCATTTAAAAGCACCTTGCTGAAAACAATTTATTATATTTAAACGGTATTTACTGTAACATTAAAAATGTATACAAGTTTAATATTGAAATAAAATAAAAGGACTGCAACAGGTGTAAGCCGATTAAAACCATAATAATACCTCCACATTAAAAATTACCAAGAGTAATTAGATTAGAAAAGCAAGTCGGTTTACAGTTGTTAAAGCAAGAGATTTAAAAGCTGTTTGAGTTATTAAATAATAATAATAACATTAAAACTTCTGTCATGTTGAAATGGTACATAAGATAAATCATCGATTTATTCAGAGCACGTTTGATAAATAATTCTCAGCCCGAGATTTAGATGAAGAATTTTCTTGCTGGGGGTTAAGGTCAGGTTTATAAAACTTTGTAAAATCACGCTTGTAACTTTTGATTTATTTGAGTTCCTATGTATGTCACATATTTTCTGCTAGGTAATCCACAAAATGATACCAATTTAGATCTTAAACTGAATTTATTTACGTTTATATTTAGAAATTTGTGTTAGCGAACGATGTACCTGGCGAGTATAGATTTTTCTTTTTTTTTCGTGGTGAAATTAGGTGACGAGGCTTTCAAAGAGTCAAACAAAGGAGCTCTCAAATTTTTTGCTTTTATAAGTTGATAAATACACCAAGATAATGTGTAAGTGAAGTTAGTAGTGGAATAATAATGTGCGTAAACCAAAATCCCAAAGGGTAGAATGGTATGACATAACGGACCACAGATTGACAACTGTGATATTATAACAACGGCATAATATGATTTTAAACTGTATAAATAATTTAATAATAATGTATAATTCTCTATATAAAATAAATAATATGTGTCAACAGTGCTATTCAAGTGTGATGCATTATCACAACCAGAAAAAATACAACATAGTATTTGATTTTCAATTAAAAAAATTAAAACTCGATTAAAACGAAAATTACGATTTTTTATTTTCATTACGCACTGTTACTGGTTTTTTCACCAAAAACTACTTAAATACCAGGTATTTATTATGTAATATACAATTATTTGATGCGTGACTCAAAATTTGAATTTGTGAGCACACAAATTAGAGAAGCTTCTGGTACATGTTGGTTGTCGTGCTTATTTTATTCATAATAAGTACACTATTAGTAATCGAGAAAATAGAAAATTTATTATGTTCACGCAGATATACACAATTGAATAACCGATTACTATCAAAGGGAATAAACTATAATTATATTGTATTCTTTGTGACATATGAACTAGAACATTGCAGTGCAGCGAAGTGTAGATATAGACTTACTACATGAGCTAATATACGAACAATTATTGCGGTATTCTGGTTTATTCGGAAATGTAATGTGATTGTATATTGCAGTTATAATGGAACAATATAATATTCTTCCAACGGTTGATTACTTCTTTATGCACACAGGCGTAGTTAACGAAAGCTTGGGGGCATTAGCACCCCTATAAATGTATGTTTTCTAATTCAAACCCTTAATTAACTCCCCCTCTGTAAATTGCTCTGCGTTCTCCCGGTTAAATAATATTGCTGAATAGTTTAATATAAACGAAAGCCTTGCAATAACTTATTATAATATAACACTGTTGTAAAGTGCAGTTTATAAGTTATAATACATAGTCTTAATAGTTATAATAGTCTTTTGTTATAAATGATATTTTCAGTTTTGCTTTTACCTTTCTGATAGCATCGAGACCTGGAAATTGGTTTATCTTGATTCAATTTGGATAATTCTATTAATCTCAAATTGGTGTTCGATAAACATTCTAATATATCAGAAACGATATTGGCATTATATCGTTCACAATCATCATATTGTCGATTTGGAAAAGTTGGTTGAATTAATATAATCAGGATCCATGAAGCTTGGGCTGGAAAAAGTTAATTAATGAAAAATTTAGTACACATACATTAATTTTCACAAAATTTTGGAAATTTGGACCAATAAAGATATAAAGCAGATGAAGGATACATTGCAGGATGAATTATCAAATTGGAAATCAAAAATTAGACAGAATTAAAGGGATTTTTGAGGAACTAGAAAAATTAGAAAATGGAAGCCAAATGGAATTTAAAAAGGTAAAACAAGAATTTTTGTTACTTACCGGAATTATTTCGTTGCTGTTGAATTTGGAACTCTGCACTCACCGAAAATATAGCGAACGAATTTTAATGAATTTTTATAAACTTTTTCGATGATAAACTTTAAATGGACTTTTGGGTATAATTGTAATATTGTACAGGGCAGGGCGTATAAATTATTTTGTGATGAACATTTTGAAGATAATTATTATTGTTGTACCATATTATTTTTATTTGAACATAAATAAATGTGTTATTATTTTGGTTATCATACTCAAAAATTTGGGTTTTATTAAATAAAGAATTAAGAGCATTATAAAATATAACGAGCAGAGGTGCTCTATCTTATCAAATTTCTAAAAACATCAAAATTGAATTTTGAAAGGCTTCGTTAAAAATAAGAAAATATTAAAAAGAATAATATCAGAAATGTACTAAAAAATTAGTTCAGAATAGAAACCCAAATAAAACTGTTTTAAGACAATCGCTGTACCAACACTGCTATTCAGCAGCAAAATACGGGTTGGAACAAAAAAAGAACACTGCAAGCGAATAACTAGAAGCTGCAAGAACGCAGAGATGTCGCGTGTGAACGGCCCAACTGACAAGGAATATCCGAAAAAAAAATCCTTTGATATATAGGTCAAAAAAGGGATAAGATACAAAATAAAACCAGGATATTTGAGGATTTTTAAGAATTAATACCGAAAATTGAGTAAAAACCATAACCCGTGGCCGGGATAGGTTGTCGGCCTGTTTTTCGCGTGGTTTGAAGAACTACGGATACGCCCCTAACATGTAATTTTGCAAAATTTTGGGTAAATCACGGCCTTTTTGGCAATGTTTTGATCGGAATGTATAACTGTTGTCGTCGCGGAGGTGATCATAAAAAAAAATCCGAAAAAAGTGTGAAAATAAGAAAGTTGCATTTGTACGGGCCACTGATGCACATCGAGTCGTTGTGACATCGTTCGCCCGTGGTCCGTCGAAATCGAGTGAAATATTTTCGCTCCGATTTGAAATTTTCTTTGAAAATCGGGAAGGTGGGGGTGTGATTAGTAGATATTAGTAATAAATATTCGCAAAAAAATGGAAAATAACCCGAAAAAGTGAAAAAATAAAATTTTTTTTTGCCTTCGATTTTTGGGGTGTGCATTCGATAGGGAGGGTGATCCATCGTCAAAACCTACTCTTCCGGGGCGCCGCTCCGCTCCGCTCCGCGTTGCACCCCTACAGAGCGGTTTTGACTCTGGTTACTAGGCTAAACATACGAGAAGGGCCTCCGATCAAGAAAACCGGGATATAAAAAAACCGGGATGTTAGTGACCCTTGAAAAAGCATTAAAAAGTATAGTCGCGGTATGCGGCAGTTATCTATTACGTTTAACCCCCAAAAAACCGCGTAAAAATAAAATAATGTAAAAATTGTAAAATTTCATCGAAGTTACTACCACGGGAGACGTGTTGCAAGTGGCCGGTGTGCACTTTTTTTTTCGATTTTCTGGAATGACCATAACGGAGCATCACGGCGTAGCCGTCCTTCTCCTTCATCTGACAATGGCATCTGACGTTGGGAAGTTGTGGAGGCCGGTGGGCCTCTCGAAATGTAGCGCTGGGCTAGAATGGCTGGTTATTACCAGGGCTGTGACTGTGGAAATAAATAGTGAAAAGTGAAAAGTGCACACCGGCTCGTATAAGAGTAGTTCACAGCGCACGGACTGTCAACAAAATGAGTGAGATTCCACCTAAATAATCCCGCCTCGCGCGTCAGTGAATCGTGAAATTTTACGATTTTCAAAGTCGATTTTCTCTATCAAATATTGGTTTATCCTGCTATAGGAATGTTATCATTGACTTTTAAATACATTAAACTATCCGAAAATCGCTAGCTAAAATTAAAATTCGATGTTGGATAATAGTCACCTCGAGGAAGAGATGGGG
Organism: Podabrus alpinus; assembly: GCA_932274525.1. NCBI lineage: Eukaryota > Metazoa > Arthropoda > Insecta > Coleoptera > Cantharidae > Podabrus > Podabrus alpinus. The sequence goes on from OW026451.1 coordinate 29,921,296, forward strand.
CAGAACTGTTCATTGACCTAACCCATGAGGGAAATTATGATGATGATAAATTAAAAATAAAGAATGGCAAATATATACCACGCGCTCTAATTGTTATAATTCTGCAACCGGTTGATTATTAAGAAAAAGTAGAAGATGTTATCTATAACGAATTTAGTAGTATATTTTATTATTAATTACTTCATATCAAAGCTGGATATAAAAGTTAGCTGTCTCTCATCAAAAACCTTCGAGGTAAAGTATCGAGTTGAACTGCCCAATGTTGCAATGTTCCAATATCGACACATATCACACTGTAAGTAAATACATTTTGTTAAAATAAAAAATTAGTTCGTGTAAATTATAGGAAATATTATGCAAATATAAATAACTTGAATAAGTTGAATTACTTATCAAATTATCGTGCCTTTTTATACATATACCTTAGAAGTAATTGAATAATTTAATTATTTTCGAATAAATAATCTAGTTATTTTGTGCATCGGAAATGAAATGGGTCGGGATGGATCGTCAAGGACCCTATAATATATTTACATTGACCGGTGACATTTGTGAAAATTTTTAGGTACAGCTAAATAAGTGTAAGTGTGAGAAATGGAAAATAGTTCACCACCTCTATCGGAAGTGTTTATGGAAATACAAAAGTAATTGAAAGATCTTCTAACAATTTTAAATAAAAAACCTTTATTGGATACGATTTAAATTATATGTTATGCTGTAGTTGCTTTAATCATAATATTTACAATTTTATAAAATAATAGAATATACGTTTTTAAAAGGTGGTTACTGAAACTGTTTTCATACAGCTTGGGGAATTTTCAATTTCAGTTTACGTTCCCAGTACAATTTCGTTTCATTTAATAGGAACCATGCAGTTAACGAACGTTTGCAGGTTGGCAACTTATATCCTGCAGGCGATTTATTATTTGTAAGTACCTCTTCAAATTATCGTGTGAAACGCTGCAGTATAAACGCAACAATCAAAGAGATACCATATTGAATATTATGTAAATTCTGTAAACGCTAACATTTGAACCGCTCGCGCTCGCTCGTGCGAAGGGGCCTTTAGGGTTCAAATGCAGTGGTGAATATTTTTAAATGCCATTTATTACATAGCTATCTGTAGTTGGATAACCAAATTAATCTTTTCTAGTAATATTGCTAGTGTAACCACAACAGGTGGTTGATATCATAAAAGCTATTTAAAACAAATAAAATCAATTTTATCAATAAAAATTTATTATTCTGAAGTAATACACGCCTTAAATATGAAATATTAATGGTCTACAATTTAGGTAAAGCACTGTACCTATTTATAACTGCTGAAAGCTGTTTAAATAATTAAACAAAATCAGGCCAATTTTGTGTCAATAATATTTAGCAAAATATATAGGTAGGTACAAACAAATTTCATTTACTTTTCATTTCAGTTAGGTTTTTTGACATTTACACTGAATTAAATAATTAAATGTAAATTTGCTTATTTTAATAACAATGAACTTCAATTGTTACTTTAACAACAAGCGATAAAAATTATATCAGCATAACTACTTCCACACAATTACTAATTTATATTCTTTGTTATCGTTTTCATTTTGTGTGCATATAATATAAGGAAACTTTATCGATTACTACAATTTTGTAGTAGATTTATCGTAAGATTATTACGAGTACGCTTACTGAACACGTACATTTTTGTGATTATTGGTAAAGTATTGTGCAAAACACAGCTTTACGAAATGTTTATGTGCTAAAGCTATTTATATGTATTTTTAGAATTAGAATAATTTTTTTGGCAATCGGTAAAGCTCCACAATTTTATTGTAATACATTAAAGTAAATTTATTCCTGTTCAATAAATTTTTTGTGATCGATAAAAATAATAAATTTCTTTAGTAAAATTTGCTTAAGATATTTTTTTAAATCTTGAAACCAACAATAATCAATCACATTCAAGTTCAAACACAAGCTTCAAACAAATCAATATAAGCGTATTAACTCCTTGCTATGTTAAATAATGTAACATTGAAAAGCTTATTCTAGTTTGATGTCGTGTAATATTTACACAAAAAACTTTATTTAATTGTGCAAACTCTGTGATTTATTAATAAAATAAAAATTATTTTATTACTTTTACATCGTCACCGTATTTCCTGAAATATGAATAAGATATTTAGTGAATTTATTATTGTCTGTCAAAACCTTCCAGGGTGTAATTCTCTACAACACAGAACAAATATGATTTATTAAAATATGTTTGAGATTTATGTAAATATAAATGACTATTGTATACCTTAAAATTTACAAAGTGATGTGAGCACCGGTACAATAAAATAAACTGCGTAATATCACATTTTAAAGTAAAAGATGAGATATTATTTTTTAAATTTTGAATGATAAAACTTTCCGAATATTATCATGCCTCTCTACAGGTGGGTCGATACTTTTAAAGTATAAAATTAGCATACAGTAAGTATTATTCGATTAGTTGCGGTATATGGTATAAACAGTGCGTATTCCAAGTCTTTTTAAATTAGCAACATGCAAATATTATGGATGCAGTCCATTAATAAATGGCGTGTTTAACTTTCAAAACAATCAATACACCCGCTAATTTTCCATTTTTCGTTTTATTGTACGTCGTCGTATAAGATATCCGAAGCAATGGTGCATAAAATAAAACTTTATACTTGTAATATTTACCAAATAAGATGCAAAGTTTATCATTAGCAATTTTTAAGATTTAATGTCATGAAACCACCAGAATATGTGGTTTAAATTTTTATTTAAAACTGAATGAGGCTATATTAAACGATTGTTTTGCAAGAAAATACACAAGCATTTCCTTAAAATTTCGGTATTGACCATTGTATTGTTTCGTTTCAGGCTGGTATGGGTGCATAAAACAGGAACACGACTCGTCAGTGTGTTTCCTGCTAATATTTTTCAACGCTACTTTGAAGGAAAATATTTAACCGTCCTTCAAACCTTTCCAGTAATACAATGATTCTCTACTAAATTTTGGCAATGCACCAACTTGATTAACCAACATTTTTAATTTCTTGTTGGTCAAAGGCCAAATAATTGTTTCCTCGAATATTTTTATCTTTCAGATTTAGATTTAGTGCTCACTATTTGCATATATTCAGGTACGCAATGACTCTCTGAAAAAAAAAGATTCACAAGCTGTACAAATTTGCAAGATTGAGACGAGAGGTTAAGAGTAGTATTTCTACCGATAGGGTGGCATACTTTGCTCAAGTTCATATGAATATAGCGGAGAATCCTGCTAACGTCTGGAGGTACATTAACTCTTACAGGGGAAAAAATTCTATTCCAGAATTCATAATATTTGAAGGAGTCACCGCTGCCTGCAAAGGGTGCTGAAGGTTTAAATAGAAAGAAACTTTTACATAAAATCGAGATTAATATTCATATTTACATAATTTGTTTTATGCGAGACGGAAGGAGGAAAATCCTAAACAAAACACGACCAGCCCGTACTCGATGGTGGTGTGGGATCCGCTCACTAAAACCCCCCTCCCAGATGACAGCGGAATTCACCTTGCGGTATATCATCCGCTACTATTAGCTCTTCCTATGGTTGCGCTTCTTCCTCCCTTTCGCGACTTTTTTCTCCTCTGGTGCAACCATTACTACTGTCCGTCAGCCTGCTATCTGAGGAGCTGTTATTGGTGTTTGAGTTTCATGATATTGATTATTTCTCCTGGAGACCATCGTCCACCGCTGTTCACTCATCAACATCTCTTGCCACTCTTTCCTTTTGGACGGTTTCAACAATAACCTTGAGGGCGTCTACAGTAGATCTGCCCTTCCTGGATTCGTATTGGCTGTTTGATAGACCCCCCATCTGGCAGAATTGCCATCTATAAGGCAAATCGGTCGATATGAACTGGGGTTACAGGAAACTATTGGGTGAATATAACTATCATTCCACACCCCTACACTTCTGCGGGTATAAGCCCTAGGGCTTGTATCGATAGGACAGCTTCTGTTGAATAAAAATAATTTTGGTCAATAATCAAACAGATTAAAGCCCAATATTAGCTCTGGGGCTTGTTGTGTTCTCACTTTTGAACAAAAAATTTAGCTCTCTCAATGGTTCAAATGCTATTACATTATATACGAGGTGAATATTATTACGTAATGCATTGACTTAAATAGAAAATTTCAAGTATGCTTCAAGACGCTCGAGGGAATAATAAACTATCCTGGCAAGCAGTAGACTTCTTTTTCTCTTTTAGAGTAAATTTTTCTTAATAAATTCGTATTGAATCTATTTGAGCTTATATTGGGTTGAGTTAAATATTAGTTAATTTTTTACTTTGTTAAACAGACTGAAGGAATTTATTAATAAATTATATGATCCTATAGAAATATTATTTTAAGAGAGCCTGTACAAAAGTTATTGAGTTTGAATGTATGTAAGCGGTTTTTACACATGTTCACATGCTTGTTTTAGTTCACATCCTACTAAGTATAAAAGGTCTTATTGGCGAACCGCCCAAAAGATTATCCTGAAAAAGATACGACAGTCACAATTTTTATCTTTCACATATCATTTCAGGATTATAATAGCAAATATAATTGAAGCTTTACAAGAAATTAAAACATTTCAGCTGAAATCTGATATAAAATAATTTTAACATTTGAGGTAGTATACAAAAATTTAATCAAACGACACTTTGGAGATAAGAATGTATTAGAGAAGAAATTAAATATGACAAAAGAAAAGCGGAAAATGAATGATTAAATAAAAATTAGAAAATGATAACCCACTACACGAGTTTCAAACTTACTAGATTTACATCAGGTTGAATAAAATCTGTTAAATAAATAATTTGAAAATCTAAAATTCAGGAATAATAAAAATGCAGGATAAAAATTTGTACAATAAAAAAATTATATTTAATGCCTATTAAAAATGATATAAAGTGCACTAATTGAAACATAGAAAATGTAACCTATATTCTCATAAATAACACTAATTGTCAGGTAGCTAATTGATTTTGAATATAATAATTGTTGAAAATGATTACATTCTGTCAAATTCAAGCACGCTTGCAACCAATTACAATACATTTCAAATATCAAAAAGACTTTATGAAATAACAAGGCTACGGGGTAACCATTTTATCGAAAATATTAATAATAAATAATGCCGTCAGATCCAGTTGTCTTTATGATTTGCCTGAAGCGTTCCGCTTCATACCTTGCTGTCAGTAGCAAGCAAAGTTTTGCGCTCTAAAAACACGGTCGTATTGAACTCTGACATGTACTGATAATAACCATCCCCACGAAGCGAAGTTCACCATTGAGTGCATCCTACTAAAATTCTTTCTGATCTTCACACTACATTATATTAATACTATAAGATGAACTCTGGTGGATTTATATCAATAGGCAATTATTGTGAATGGGTTACTTAAATCCACAGGCTAGAATAATTTATCATGTTCATAACTAACATTTACCCATTGCTTGGTTAGATGAATGAATTTTCGATTGTTACATTATTACCTGCAAAGTGCTGTTATATTTATTTGCGTTTTCAATTTTTGATTGACAATTTTCGATTGTTTGCTGACATAATTATACCGAGTATTATTTTTATTGGTCACATGTGGGCTCTTTGACTAAAAAACTTAAATCTCTATTATTTTCTGCATTAAATAGTATAAGGTCTTTTACAGAAGTGTCGTTGCCTTTGGAATGGAATAATTATAATATTGATAATATAGGCTGTAGAGGAATTTGAATTTACCTTTATTATTGTTAAGATTTATTAAATTTTGTTAATGGAAAATTGACTGATAAAGATCATTATTTCCATTTTTCGTTAAACCTTGTAATAAACGCTCATTGAAATTGTTCACAATTATGTACATAACGTGTGTGCAGCATTTCTCCGGAAATATGTAGAATTTCTTTGTAAGTGTATTTATGTTGGCTCTTCAATTATGCGAATTTTGGATGTACATACATAGGACTTTTTAGATATGCATTGAATGTTGAATTTTCGCTTATGTTGCTTTTGTATCATTCTGAGGTGTAATGCACAGTAAACAGTTTTTGCAACTAGATTTAATACAATTTAACTATTAAATTTAACTGGCTAATTTTTATAATTTAGTTTAATTAAAAGTTGATGTATTGTGAATAATGTTAATGTATGAAAATGAATTTTAATGTATGGTATCTCACAAGAAGGGGGCCATAGATTTTTGTACCAACCATTACAAATTACTAGATTTAATATTTAATTCCCCCTGCTAAAAGCATAAATCTATATACTCGTAGCTATGAAAATGCTTCTACAAGTATAGCATTTTTTTTACTGCCAAATAAGATAGTACTTGAAAAAATAATTTTGAATTATTGCTTAATTTTAAAAGCGTTGTTTAATGGTCATTAGTTCCTTACAAACTTTACCCAAAATCAATTCGCTGGTCGTTTGTTGATATCGCTTAAAAAAACGATTACATAATTAAAGCAAATACCCGTACACGCGGCGTAGAATTATATTATATTTGATTTTTAAAGTTTAATTTAATATTAATTTTCAGTAATTAAAAATTCATATATTTTAAAATTTATTATTTTAACAAAAATAGATCTAAATTTCGTTATAAGAACAAATACTGCATTCGCATTGTTGTAATTCAACTTCAGAATATTTGGTAAATCTCGAATTTCCTGCTTAAAATCCGCAATAATGGCAATAAACGGAAAGCTTCTAAAAGATGTGCTTATAATTTGGTAAGGTGTTGGGCGGAATGACACAAGTAGGTACCATAAAATTTGGTAATTGTTCTATTCATAAAATATTCAATTTTTAGTGTTTTCAAACACTATGAAATACAGAAAAAGACCACGTCCACATGAAAGTCCAGAAGTTAGAGGAAGAATGAAAAAACAAACCACCCTAAGCAATTATTGGCTTAGTCAACTTTTACCGACTTCCAATACCTTCCAGGTTTTAGAGAGTAATGATAACGATGACAATATCGATGAAAATGATGACAAAGAAAACGAACAACAACAATCAACCTCACTAACAGAAACCAGAAAGCCACCACCAATATTTGTAGAGGGCGTCGAATACATAGAACCCCTAACCGAACTACTCAATAACTGCGCACCAAATGGATACACCAACAAAATCCTCTTCAACAACCAGGTGAGAATACAACAAAATACTTCTAAACATTATACAGATATTATAAAAGCTCTCACCGAGAAAAAAACGCAATTTCATACCTATCAATTGAAAGAAGATCGCACCTTTCGAGTAGTAATTCGAACATACACCCTACTACAAACCTAGAGACCCTCAAAGGAGAAATTGAAGCCAAAGGACACACAGTAAAAAACATTTCTGGAATTAGACAAAGAGGTACTAAAGATTTGCTGCCCTTATTCAATGTCGAGTTATTAACGAAACCCAATAACAAAGAAATCTACAATATTAAAAATCTGGGGAATGCCATAGTTACAGTAGAACCTCCGTACCCCAAGCGTGAGGTTCCTCAGTGCATCCGATGCCAACGTTTTGGACACACCAAAAAATACTGCCACCGAAGACCACGGTGTGTTAAGTGCATTGGCGATCATGCAACTGAAGCTTGTCCACGAAAGGAGAGAGATGGGCAAGTAAAGTGTACGAATTGTAACAATAATCACCCTGCAAACTACAGAGGTTGCTCGGTGTATAAAGAGCTCCAAAAGCAAAGATTCCCAACACTACGGAAGAAGCAAGCCAACGAACCATCCGTTATGACAAATTTTCCATCTCTTCCAAATGGAAATCCAACCCAACATGGAATGTCCTATGCCCAAATAACTGCAAACAACATCCAGTCTCAACAATTTTCCAATAATGCGCAGCAAAGTCAAATGATACCGACTATCCAACAGCAACCACAAAATAATCTCGAGCAAATGGTAACAAGAATGATGGACAAAATGGACAAGATGCTCGATCTTCTAATAACCATGATTGGAAAGATGTAATGGAGAGTAACCCTAAACTGAAAATTTCGATCTGGAACGCCAACGGCTTGGTAAATCATGGCCAAGAAATCAAATATTTTATTACAAATCACAACTTAGATGCTATGCTTATATCAGAAACACATATGACTGCAAAAAGTTATATGAAAATTCCAAAATATTCCATATACTGCACCAATCATCCCGGGGGAAGAGCTCGAGGAGGAACAGCAGTCATTATCAAAAATAGCATCAAGCACCATGAAATAACCAATTACAGCGAACATAACCTACAGGCTACAGCAGTAGAAATAGCAGACCGGAATGGTAAACTTATCCTAGCAGCAGTATACTGTCCTCCTAATGTATCCATCAAAAGAGAAAACTTTGAATCTTTCTTTGAAACCCTCGGACACAGATTTCTAGCTGGAGGAGATTTTAATGCTAAACACTCTCACTGGGGCTCCAGATTGATTACACCAAGAGGCAGACAACTATATCAATCAATGATGAGAAAAAATCTGCATCAACTCTCCTCAGGGCATCCAACCTACTGGCCAACGGATGTAAATAAAATACCCGACGTGATCGACTTTTGCATCACTAAAAGCATTGCACGCAATTACTTAAAAATAGAGGCTTGCCTGGATCTTTCGTCAGATCATTCTCCTCTACTAGTCACCTATGAAAGTCAAGTAACTGAAAACATTTCACCACCTAGTCTGTCAAGCAAAAATACTGATTGGGAGGCGTTCCGTAAAATTTTTTCAGAACAAATAAATACGAATATCCGATTAAAATCAGAACAAGATGTAGATGAAGCAGTAGAAAAATTAAATCATACAATACAACAAGCCGCGTGGTCCGCTACTCCATCAAAGCACAAAATCGATCAGCCAGGATATTGCCCCGACCATATCAAGAAGAAACTTGAAGAAAAAAGAAGATTAAGAAAACGCTGGCAGACTACTCGTGCTCCGATAGATAAAACAAGTCTAAATCGTTCTACTAGGCAATTGAAAACAATGTTATACGATAATAAAAATCAAGCTATTAAAAAGTTTTTGGAAAATCTCTCACCCACAGAATCGACAGACTACTCTTTGTGGAAAGTTACGAGAAAAATCAAACAACCCCAAAATATACGACCACCAATTAGAACACGGGATGGCAGCTGGGCCAGAAGTGATGAAGGAAAAGTCAATATTTTTGCGGAACATCTTGGCAATGTATTCACACCATTCCCAATGGAAATACTACCAGAGGAGGAAAAATTCATACATCAGTTCTTAGAAGCACCTTATCAAATGGACCTTCCCATTAAGCCCATAAAAGTAGCAGAGGTCAAATCGTGCATAATGAACAGCATCAACCCAAAGAAAGCACCGGGGTATGATCTAATAACAGGAAGAGTCCTGAAAGAGCTACCACCAGTAGGAACAAAAATGATAACAATCATATTTAATGCCGTCCTTAGATTGGGTTACTTCCCTTCACAATGGAAGGTAGTCCAAATAATAATGATACAAAAACCTGGAAAGGATCCAACGGAAGCTGCCTCTTATCGACCGATCAGTCTCTTGCCTGTTCTATCCAAGGTGTTTGAAAAAACTTTTGTGGCCAAGCTCAAACCACTCCTTGAAGAAAACCATTTAACACCCAACCATCAATTTGGATTTCGACAGAATCATTCCACCATAGAACAGGTACATAAAGTTGTTAGGAGGATTAGAGCAGATTTGGAACATAAGCGATACTGCTCGGCGGCCTTTTTGGACATCTCCCAGGCCTTTGATAAGGTGTGGCATGCAGGATTGGTCTACAAGATCAAGAACAGCTTACCTCATCCATATTGTCAACTACTGCGGTCTTACTTGACAAACAGACACTTCCTAGTAAAGTGTGGGGACGCATATTCCACCTTGGTTCCCATAGAATCTGGGGTACCACAAGGCAGTGTGCTTGGCCCATTCTTGTATATTCTATATACCTCTGATCTGCCAACTAGCACCAACACCGAAATAGCCACCTTTGCGGATGACACCGCAATAATGTCCTCACATCAGGACCCAAACGTGGCCTCTAGATTCCTGCAAAAACTCCTTGACGAAGTGGATGAGTGGCTTAAGATGTGGCGAATCAAAGCCAACTGCACAAAATCAATCCATATAACGTTCACCTTGAGGAGGGGGACATGTCCGGTGGTCTCATTAAACAACATTCCGCTCCCGCAAAGTGAGGAAGTCAAATACCTCGGTCTTCATCTGGACAGACGGCTGACATGGACAAAGCACATTTGGAAGAAGCGGTTGCAATTGGGCCTTATCTACCGCAAGGTGTCTTGGTTGATGAGTAAAAATTCCAATCTCAGCATCAAAAAAAAAACTTCTAATTTATAAAGTCATCATCAAACCTGTGTGGACATATGGCATACAGTTGTGGGGTTCTGCTAGTGAATCAAATATTGGTAGATTACAGCGTTTCCAGTCTAAAATATTGCGGGCGATTTGCAATGCACCTTGGTACATTCCAAACGAAGTCATACATCGTGACATGTGCATGGTCACGGTCAAGGAAGAAATTGCATCCAGAAGCAAAAAATACCAACTCCGACTTAGCGCTCATCCAAACATCTTGGCTTCCGATCTTCTTATCGCCCCCAATTTTAGAAGATTAAAGAGGTTTGACCCTCTCGACCTGCCCCAGCGAACCTAGTGACTTTAAAGTCTTATTTGTGATCACAATGAAAACAATGTAAATGTTTTTAGCAGTCATTATGAGGCTTACCGATGGGTCAGCTTCATCTATGTCATTTCCTTAGCCAAATAATAATACTTATTGTTATCCATGTAACAGATTGATTAAAATCTAGGATGTTAATAAAAAAAAAAAAAAAGTGTTTTCAAAATATAATTAAATTCTAAATGGAAAATTACTGTATTGTTTCATAATTCAAATTCTAAATGTAGAGGTGGCCTAATACTTTTCGCCAAACCTGTATTTGTAGAACAAAAATGGTTTCATATGCAAACCATGGGGTTCAATAAATTTTGAAATTAAAGCTACTTGAAATAGTTTGGGCAATTTCGAATGCAAAACAACATATTTTTTCTCTCTTAAAAGCCAGATGAAATAACGCTATTGTCTTGATAACAAGGATAATATAACCTATATATTGATATTGTGAAAATTAGTTTCTCTTTTTTTCCCTACTATCCCATTGATTGATTAATTATTGATGTGGATGCGATTAGTGAACAAGAACAAAGTATTGTTGTTTGTACTATTTACAATAGATCTAAGCGCGCTAAGAAGACGATCATTAGCCTAGTCTTCATCTTTCGGTGCTATACCTGATTTCAGGCGAAGGCAACCTCTCTCTTAGTGGTTAGAACTACCTTATTTCCTTTTGTGTCAGTCACCCTTACCAACTCGCTCTAGTCAGCATGGTAGAGTATGGCTAAAAACCTTTCTTTAATATTAATCGATGGTGTTCCCGATACTGAGGCTTCTTCTAAACCTTCTAAATCACCATCGTCACAATATTTAAGTTACCTAAGCAGTTGAACAGATATTGGGACGAGCTGATCTCCAGTGTGAGATGATGATCTTGAACCAAACAGTTAGCGCTGAAAGCCGCATGAAGGTTCAATCAGAATTGCAAAATTTGTACCTTACTTGCAAAAATAAATTGTAAACAACTTGAAAATTTATAAGAAATTATAAGAATTGAAGACAACTATTGCAAACCATCGCAGACATTTGCCATTGCCGGAAATCCAAAGAAGAATTTGAATATCAATAAACATTAAAATTATTATAGTTTAATATTATTAATAAGTATTAACATTTCGGTTATCATTTTTGATTCCGGGCACAGAAAATAGTGCAAAATGATATCTCACACGAATAAATTCGGATAAATGAAGGAGAAACAATTTTAGGTTCAAATTTCAAGATGGTGTTTTATCGGCTCGACATATCGGGTTCTTTGTGTTTCCATCTTGATCGCGGTCCTCGAACCTAAGGGTAGAAATTAGGGCTGCTGCAAGTAAAATCGCTTATTTTGGTCTAAAAAATAACTCTGCAAATTTCATGTTTCCCTCCGAAAATGGAAGACATTATCAAATTTTTCTTAGTACCGCTGCCACTAAAACATAAATTCAAAAACCATATTTATTTCTGAGAATTAGCATTTTGTTACCTGGATTTTACGCTTGCGTACAAGGTAAATTTTTGTAGTATAGTTTCGGTGAAATAATAGAAATTATTTCCATCTTTGTAACGTTTAAAAATCAAATATTCGTAAGTCAATATAAAGTCAGTTATTTTTAAAATTAAAATAAATACAATTCGATGCTTTAGTTAAAATAAGCTCTAACGTAATATTCAGGACACTCTGACACTGACACTCCAGAAATTAAATTGGAATTATTGGCTTTTTAAACGATAAATAGGAATTATAACATAGCAAGAGGCATTCCCTAGTGGCTAGGGAACAGGTATATAGAATTTTGGATTACTATAATTGAAATTTTGGAAAATTATTTGAAGTTTCGGAACCTGCAATTTAAATCTATAATTTTTACAATTTTTGGACATTTTGGAAAGAGAAAACTGCAACAATTTAATAATTTAATAATTAAGTAGCAAATCAGAGACATTCCTGACTTAGTGTTTAACCAAAGCAGACGTGTTATTTCTCGTGGTTCCAAGTGAAACGTAAGAATGCAAAAGTGCCCATCTTACATACATCTGTACAAAATCGGGCAATCTGCTCACCACAGGTGTGTAGAAAGAACACTTATCAGAATAAGATTAGAATAGAATTAGACCACGTGATCAAGATGGCACCCAAAGTTGATGTGTTGAAAGGTGTTTCGCAAGTTATTGAGGATTACCTTAAGTCTAATCATTTCAAAGAGACATTAGTGGAATGTACAAATCCTATAATAAATCAAGTAAATGGTCTAAACGATAAAATTGTTCAATTACATAATATTATTGATGAACAATCAAAAATTATTAAAGATGAACACAACTTAATTGCTAAATTCGAGGTAGCAATGAATTCGTTATTTACTAATTTCAAAAGTTCAAACAATGAAATTCTTATAGACGCATCGGTAATCAACCGGTGGCTGGTATGGTTCGAAACAACAAAAAGAAGAAGGGAAATGTTGGTACGAAGGTCGTGAATCAAACTGTGAATGGGGCTAATGTTCAGCCGCTAACCACGGATAATTCAACCTCGGCTGCTTTAAGTCTGGAAAATGTTGTGGCAGATATTGATCATTCCCTTAGTGCGAACGATGCAAAGGGTACTAATGATGATGTTCGTCTACCGACAACGGAGGATATTACTTTCAAGACTTCTAATCGTGATGATGCTAGTGGTGTAGTTAGACTATCGGGGACCCAAACAATCAATCAAACTGCGTCAAATATACGTAATGTTGCTGATGATTTGCCTGTTAGTAAAAAGCCAAGTGTACGTAAAATCTTTGGTCGTGGTGAAGCTTCAAATACTACATTGGCTGCGGCTGCTAGGCTTCAAAGACGTTGGATCTTCGTTTCGGGTGTAGCTGCTAATACTTCCCATCGCTCGCTGGTCAAGTATATCAATGATAAATTGAATGTGAACTCTATCTGTTACAGAGTCTTTGCCAACAAATACAGCACAGGCTTTAAGGTTGGAGTTTTTGAAAATGATTTCGATGCCCTTTTTAATGAGGATGTATGGCCATGTGGTGTTTCCGTTCGTGAGTTTGTAATGCGAAAAGGACTAAGTCCGCCTGAAAATTTTCCTCCAGTACAGGTTCAACAAGTAGGTACATAAATGGCTTAAGCGTTTACCTACAAAACTGCGGTGGCATTCGAACTAAACTTTCAAGTATCAGTATGAATGTTAACTGTACATTTTATGATGTAATCATTTTAATCGAAACGTTTCTTGATCCAAATATTTTGTCAGGTGAACTCAATTTTCATGATTACAATGTATATCGTTGTGATAGATCTTCTGATTCTAGCAATAAGGTTAGTGGTGGTGGTGTACTTATTGCAGTACATAATAAACTGTGCTCTTGTAGGTTAATTAGCACACCCGTTACTATTGAAAATGTATTTATTCAAGTATGTAATACAATTCTTGGTGCGGTGTACTTGCCACCGGACTCTGATGTTTCTACATATGAAGTTTTTTGCAGCATTGCTGATGAAGTTTGTGATTGCTTTCCTCATTCAAAACTTGTGGTATGTGGTGATTTTAATCTCCCTAAAGCGAAATGGGCTTTTGATGGTATTAATATTATTGATACGACCAATTCATGTTCCAAATCAATAGTTCTAAGTGACTGTTTGTCCTTTCATGGGTTACTTCAACTAAATCAACTTCCCAATAGTCGTGGTACTTTGTTGGACTTAGTTTTTGCTAACCTTGACATTACCATTTCTTTCGCTAATGATTCACTAAGTGGTTCTTTGATGCACCATGAAGCATATGTACTTAACGTTCCGGTTAGTAATTTCTCTTCAAATTCGATTCTTCCGGTTGATAAATTCATATATGACTTCAAGACTGCTGATTATATTAGAATTAACGATAGTCTTTTGTCCGCCGACTGGGCTCTGGTCTGGGAGTTAGTCAACATTGATACGATTGTTGACGAATTTTATGCAATTCTCTGGAACATCATTGATACCTGCGTTCCCCTAAAAAGGATATGGGTATCAAGTTATCCTGTTTGGTTCTCAGGTGAACTGTGTCGTATAATTAAAGAAAAGAAACTTGCACATAAGAAGTTTAAACGCACTAGAAGAGAAGTTGACTACTTGACGTTCTGCACTCTTCGTGAACAAGCCAAGTCCCTTCATTCTGAGCTTTATCTTGCTTATGTTAGGAAAATGGAGAGTGATATCCATGTTTGTCCCAATGCTTTTTGGAGGCATGTTAATACTTCCAAAAATACTAAGGGTTATCCAACTTTGATGTTTTTGGGTGATAATGTATCCAACACGGGTCAAAAATGTGTTGACTTATTTGCAGACTACTTTTCCTCGGTGTATGGTGATTCTGATCCTCCTAATCATACTTACTCTTCAGAAGATGTTATCGATTTTAACTTTTTGGATATGTCAGAAACTGTCATTTTTGAAGCCATTTGTGGATTACCAGATAACCTGAACTCTGGCCCTGATGGAATTCCAGCCTCTTTCATCAAAAAGTGCTTGTATTCATTGTGTGGTCCCATCCACCACATCTTTAAGTGTTCTATTCAAAGTGGTTGTTTCCCTCAAAGTTGGAAGGAAAGCTTCATCACGCCAATTTTCAAAAAAGGCGATAGAAGTGACATCTCTAACTATAGAGGAATATCAATTCAATCGGCAATTCCCAAAATGTTGGATAAGTGGGTCTCTGATCAATTGAGCCTCGCATGTAAAGATCATATTGTTGAGCAGCAACATGGTTTCTTTCCAGGACGCTCTACGTCAACAAATTTACTATCATTTGTTTCCTTTACTCTTGGCACATTTGAAGAGAATAAACAGGTGGACACCGTTTATACCGACTTTTCAAAAGCATTTGATCGTGTTTCGCATGCAGCTCTTCTGGGAAAAATGGCCTCTCTAGGTTTCAGCTCTTCTGTTTTGCAATGGTTTAGTAACTATTTAATTGGGAGAACCCAAAGAGTTAGGATCGATAACTTTTTATCTGCGGATATTAGAGTATCATCTGGTGTCCCACAAGGATCTCATTGCGGTCCTATTTTATTCTCGTTGTTCATCAACGATATTGGGAGTGCTTATCTAATTCCTCGTATTTGTTACTTGCGGATGATCTAAAAGTTTTCAGAGCAATTAGCTCTTTAAATGATTGCTTAAAACTACAGCAGGATCTTAATAATTTAAGTAACTGGTGTATAATAAATAAGTTGGAACTGAACTTCGATAAATGCTCGGTTATGTCATTTGCCAAAAGTAACGGTCCCTCCTTCAGATATAGTTTAAATGATAAGGAATTGAAACGCGTCACCGAAGTTGATGATCTTGGTGTACGTTTTGATAAGGGACTTCTATTTAAAAATCATATTCTGAATATATGTGGGAAGGCCTTTCGAACACTCGGGTTTAATCGGCGTCAATCTGTGCACTTCTCTGCATACACAGTAAAACTTTTATATTACGCTCTTGTTCGATCGCAGCTTGAGTATGCGTCCTGCGTTTGGACTCCTCACTATCAGGTTCAGGTAAACCAACTTGAGAGGGTTCAACATAAATTTTTTAAATACTTGCACTTTAAACGAGGACTTTCTGTATTGGACTTTTCCGACAATGATTGCCTGGATTTTTGTAGAACAAAATCACTGGCAGACAGAAGATTTGTTGCTGACCTATGCTTCATGCATGGCTTGTTCAGTGGCAAAATTAACTGTAAGTTTTTGAAAGAAAAATTTCAATTTAGAAAACCAATAAAATCAACAAGATCGAAGAGGATGTTCGAAGTCGAGCATCATTCCACCAACTATGGCCTATTCAGCCCAGTGACCAGGATGTCAAGATTTGCCAATTGCTTAAACGAGAACGATGTGGTGAATTTTCTCAGCCAACCGTTGGCCAAATTTAAGATAATTCTCAATGATTTGGATATCACCGGGACTGGACCCAATTTGTTGTGCATAATTTGTTGTAAAAAGGCTTTGTCCGTTAATAAATGTTAAATAAATAAATAAATTTTATCGTTCGAAAATATTACCGATCAAATAGACAAACTAGGTATAAGAATGTCAACTTACGTACAATTGAAATTTGTATATCAGGAAGTAACGCAATCAAGTTTACGTAGCACGAACCTACCAGCGAAAATTTTATATTAAGAAATATAAATTGGTTTTATATTCACGCAGTTAATTTGTATGCAATAACAAACGTATGAGCTATCCGCGTTTAGACATTTTCACGTGGAATAGAATAAACCGTTTGCAGGTGGTCACACGTGTTGGTGCAGGCTTGTTAGTTTGCTCGATTTTATCGCGATCCACATGTTTACATGTGTTAAATCCAACGCTATTTTGTAGTTATGTTGAAACTTTACTTGATAAAAAGCAACAAAAACTGTTAAAAAGTGCATCTGCATGGGCTGATATCGACTTGACTTTCGAACAAAAAAATAGACACGTTTCTGCAAGTCTATACAAATATTGTAGTTTGTCGATCAAAAAGTGGGAATCGTATCCACGCTATTTAGAGCCAATGCAATTCGACGGCATTATGCTATCCTTTGTTTTCGGTCGAATTTTTAAAGACTACCACCAATCAGCATGTCATTATACAGCGGCAGGAGAAATCTTGAGTTCCCCTGATTGTATTTTCTGGTCATATTTTTCGGGAGGAATGACATATAAGCGAGGTAGCTGCATGTAAAAATCAGAGATCCAACGATCACTAAAGGTGCTACAAGAAACTATGCCCGACAAGTGGGTAAACGCTTTTAAGCGGAGTTAATAAATTTACCACAGTAAATTAATTTATCGAGTCTGAGATACGTTTAAAACTAGTGATTGTGAACCACAGGCAAGTTTGTCGTTTAGTTTTGACGTTGTTTTAAAATTACTTTTGTCGCTTTGAATTAAATATTAATGAACGCTGTTATAAATTGTCGATTGTTTCGAATTTAAACATTTTACGAACATTATTTCAAATCATTTTCGAATTAAATATTACCTTAAAGTACTGCCGCTTTTTAAATATGTTATGAATTGTCGATTGTTTCGAATTAAATATTTCCTGAACATTAATTAGTCCAGTCAAATTAGACGAAAAACGGGGTTCAGCTCGGAAAAATTCCCACCTAGCTGAATTTTGGTACACATCTTTATGACATCGTTGTAAACAATATGTAAAAAGTCGACCTCGATATCATGTACGCGTTAAAGGTTATTCGAGGTCAAAGGTCACGAAATTGGCCTTTTTTTTAATATCTCGTTTTTTATTAGTCGTACAATAAAAAGTTTTAGATACAATTTGTAGAGGAGGTAATTATCTACAAAAATGGTCTTATGACATTTTCACGTTAAGTTGGTAGTTTTTGCACAAACACACGACCCACCCTTAAAATGGCACAATATTGATTCGTTGCAGGGAGAGATATGTTTTCGGGCACGGGAAATGCTTTTAATAATAAATTAATTGAAATTGTGGCCAAGGTTGGAAAATGAAGAGAAAAATAAATTTTTTCAAAATTTGCCAAAGTTATAGTATCTTCCAAGTACCGAAGGCGAAATTTTGGTTTGAGCTTACCGAAGGTCCGGGCAAGCTGAAAATTGGCAAAGATGTATATTGAAGTGTTCTAATAAACCCCCAAAATTCTCATAAAAATCCCAAGCCGGCGTTCCTCCAATTGAGGATTTTAGCCCCCTAGGTGCGGTCTCGCCTATAGTCAAATTAGGTTTGCCGGGTTTCTAAAGTAAATATTTAATGGACACTATTATGAATTATCAGTTATTTAAATTAACTATTGGTGACGTCATTTGTAACTATTTACGCTTTTGTTAACGTTCTGTTGTTTAAATCAAACATTACGGGTGTAATTTAAAAATCAGTTTCGCAGCGTAAATGAAACACGTTAATGTTGACATTATTTTAAATCAGTTTCGGGTTTTAAACCAGATGTTTCGTGCCGATTATAAACGAGTTGAATTCGAATTGTTTAAACATAAACAATTTTATCGAACACTTTCGAGTGAATTATGTTTTGGTTTGTTTCGTGGTACAATCTATTGAAACTAGATTACGTACGGTTTGCGCGAATTTAAAGTCGAACAGACAGGACCGTCTCGAGTCAAGTTTTAAAAATTATGAAGCATTCCACTTTCGTGTTTATTAACGAACACCCATGATCGAAGCATCCCCGATCTCCCGAATCTTTGTGTCATCTCGAGTTGTGGAAAGGATTTTTGCCTACCGAAATAGCATTCTCACGCTGGACCATATCTACTTGGAAGACCGTCTCTATAGGAGCATACCTGTAAAATATTACGTAAGCATTTCTTTTATTAATATTAAGTATTATTGTGCCTTGTGGTCATCAGTTTGACCACCATATTTTCAAAGAACCTTCAGTCCTACCGTGTAAGACGAATTCGCAATCTTTTGTATTCCTTTTTTTGCGTATTAGTATTTATTTGGACGTGGTGTAACCACGCATATGTTGTCAATGTTTTAAAATTGTTTATTGAAGTAACGTCATATTTTGAATTTGTGTGTTATGTCATATTTGAGGTTTAATAAATCAAACCAGTTAGCCTGTTCCATTTTGGTGAACAGCTGTTTAAATTTCAGCATCAATATTTTTCTCGTTAACTTTCCTGTTATTCAAGTCAGTGTAAATATTTTGTCTTGCAGCATTTGTGGTTGTAAATTTGATTATACAATTGTTGTAAAGTGTCAAATGTCCTTGCATATTTCGTTTTTATTATATCTGCTTTATTATTTATTTATGTGTTTTATTGTCGCCAATATCCGGTAACGGATAGGCACGTTAAGAAGAAGATTGTCGTCATGTGTATGTTTTGTTTAGCTATTTTTGTCAAGATAAAACCTATCAGCTGTAAAGGTAATGTAATCCAAAGAAATGTCACCAGTGTGAGAGGCAACGCGATTAATCAGAAAGCTGTCGTGTACCAGCTTGGAAGGGTGATTTTTCATCCCCTTCGAATAAACTCCGGTTTAAGTCCACGTGGCGCCCATGTAAATACCCCGAGTGTAAATTTACCCCCCCCCCCCCCTGTTAGCGACAACACCCAGAATCACGATTGTGGACCGCCCAATCGTTGATGAGAGACCATCAAATCGCGACGTTTCGTCACAAGCCCTTTTGCTCCTTCAATCGACCCACCCCTTCGCGGCTAGAGCTAGTCACCCCATTAATTTTGTTCGGAAGGTGTCTTGTTTGCGATTTGTAAGGTAACAATTTGCTTCTTATGGTGTAACAGATCAGGAGTTGAACTACGGACCTTATATTTAGTATATGGTATATTCAATAGGGTTATTGCATGAATTTCTAAGTTTTTTTTTTATAAAGTTTAAGTATTGTTCAACAGTACTGTATAGATCAAAAGTCTAAGAAGATCTTTGGTTTTTCGTAAAATAATTATTAAAAAAGTATTAATTTGAAACAGGAATTTCGCGCGAGTGACGTCACACTCTACTTTTGAAAACATCTGGCAACATAGTAGCAGTTAGCTGTCAAGTTGTTTTGTGATAGCCTTATAAAAAATTTAAACTTTAACAAAAATGAGTTCAAACAAACAGATTAAAAAGTGCTTATAAAAATGTGCACAATAGGAAGATTATCCGAACTAGCTTTTACAAAATTTGAATCCAAAGGAGCCATTTTTAATAAAATAATTACTTAGAACAATAACCAATAACCTTAAACTAAAAAGCTGTCAAACGCTTTAAAATTTTTTCAACTGTCAATGAAGTAAATATTAAATAATTCAAGGTTGCCAAATAGATCAGAAAATTATTCAGCAAAACGCGTGTGACGTCAGAGGGGCCGTCGGCAAACCGAACGTATTTTGAATTTTAAATTCGATTTTCACGTTCAAAGACACTTTTTAAAAAATTTTTGTTTCTTGTTATAAGTTTATCTTTCTATGTTTTACAAGGAATAATAAGCGTCATCGCTAAATTCGATATCATGCAACAACCCTATTATCAGTAGCTTCTAAATTACATGAGCATGAATCGTGTAAGTTGTTTGATTCTGAGATGGATTGTCTTATTACCAATATGGTGTTGATGTCAATTAGGTGAATTCAATAGAATAACAGAAAACGGAAGAAATATGTTTTCTGATCTTGCCAAAAGTGTAAGTGGGGGTGGTATCTCTTATTATAAAAGGCCAAGTCTTTCTTTCTTTCTTTCTGTCTGTCCCACGGAAATACCCGAAGCAAACCGAACCGAACCGAACGCACAACGTATCATCGGATCAACGTATCATCGGATCATCGTATCAACGTATCATCGTATCAACGTATCATCGTATCATTTTGTCTATATAGGACAGCTATTTCCAAAAAAGCATTATGTGAACTTCCATAATGGATAATGAAAATTTTGAAAATCCTGCTGCAAAGCGACGGCGATTGAATCGTGAGAGAAAAGCACGTACAAGAGCTAATAACACAGAAGAACAGCTTCGATCACAGCGACAAGCTGACGCTCGGTCTCATGCGATACGTCGACAACGTGAAACTTTGGAACAAACTCAAGCGCGGCAAGCTGCTGACGCTCGGTCCCATGCGATACGTCAACAACGTGAAACTTTAGAAGAAACTCAAGCGCGGCAAGCTGCTGACGCTCGGTTCCATGCGATACGTTGATCCGATGATACGTTGATCCGATGATACGTTGATACGATGATACGTTCATCCGATTGGTTATGAAATTATCCGTTATGCGTTCGGTTCGGTTTGCTTCGGGTATTTCCGTGGGACAGACCGAAGGAAGGAAGGAAGGAAGGACTTGGCCTTTGATAATAAGAGATTTTTCACCTATATAGGAAATTTAAATACGTTGATACGTTGATCCGATGATACGTTGATCCGATGATACGATGATACGTTGATACGATGATACGTTCATCCGATTGGTTATGAAATTATCCGTTATGCGTTCGGTTCGGTTTGCTTCGGGTATTTCCGTGGGACAGACAGAAGGAAGGAAGGACTTGGCCTTTTATAATAAGAAATGAGAACAACATTAAATAAATAAACAAAAAACTTACATATATTTTTTTTAAATTAAATTAAACTTAATCAATATTTAAAATTTTTTTACTTATTTTAAACTAGATGATACCCCGTCCGAGGACGGGCAGCTACCCAAGGTAACTTAAGTTGAATGAAGATTAAGGAAAGCTCTCGGTGCAATCCAAAAGCCATATGACCTTGGGTAGCTGCCCGTCCTTCTAGCTGCCCGTCCTCGGACGGGGTATCATCTAGTGTCTTAAATATAACAATACAAAAATACACAAAGTTAAAATCAATATTGTTGAGTTAAAAGTGTATAATACGTAATACGAAAAATCGCACAATGAAAGTGTTCAAAATATTCTTAAGGAAGAGTCTATCAAAAATAGAAAAATACCCAATAAGTTAGGCTATTCCGAAGAAGTAAAATTACCCAAAAAAGTTTGGACGCAAATGCTTAGAAACACATAAATGAGTGTTACAAATAATCTTTAATAAATGAGGAATCACAAATAATATTTCATGATCAATTCATTATCTAAACAAACTTTCAGTGCAATGAAGAAGCAGATGCGATAAATTACTGCATTTCAAGTGTAGCTTCTCTCTCCTTTTGAAAGCTTGATAGACCACCTTGCGGGTAAAGCACAGCTCAAAAACAAGATTAATCGCATATTAACCAAACATCCGAATATAATTTATTGCAAAGACCATTTAAATGAGGCGGTTGTTGTGCCTTCCATCGAGTTAACATATTTAATCAAAAACCAGCTAGCACAATAGGGAAGATGCATAAATTTTTTTTATAGCGTAGTTGGATCAAAAATAACTAAATATACTAATTAATGCTATTTAATTTATTTATTTTCGTTTTGATAATAATTTAAAAAATATTTAAAAATCCGTCAATTTGAATTGAAGGAAACGACTGCGCAATTTGCCATGTACTTGTGACGTCACAAGTCTCAATTTTACATTCATTTATATTATTTTTCTGTGGTTTTGTGCTTTGAAAGTTGAAGTTTGTTAGTGTTAAAAGCTGTTATTTATCATAATTAAATCAATTAAAAACAAAAAAGTTAAAAAAGTACTCTACACGAGTAGAGTGAACAAGAAAGTGAGGTTATTGCAAGCAAGCAAGCAAACGCGTTGCGTTTAAGGTCACAAGATTTATTTTAAATTATCATTGAATTTTAAAATGGATTATTTATAACAAAATACAATAAATAGAAGTTATTTTTGCTGATTTGATATTTAATATATAGGATTAATCGGAAAATACTGTTTAACTAAATTTTTTTATTCATGCATGTTACCCATTACAATTTTTCCACAAATTTGTTGTTTTATTAATTTTCTTGCAAAAATAAATAGTTTTTGAATCGATTTATCTTTACAAAGACTTTTTGGTTTGTTTCGATGATTTCTTATGTACCTATTCCTAAAATTTTATATTACCTTCTTCAACACCCTGTATAATGCAGAGAAATTGTATTAATAAAAATAACTCGTATTTCTATTTTATTAAATTTTATTGTTCTTTAATTTTCAGGTTTTCACTTCAAATTATAGTTTACCTTTTTCTTCTTGAACTCTCCAATTTATCTTCTAAATTATTTCAAAATGATACTTTATCATCTACATCTCTTCAAATGCTACAATTTCTATCACCTTAATTTTTATTTTTATTAGTATTCGGTCGGTGTGCCAAAAATAAAACTTTCCGTCATAAGTAAGCAAATACATTTTTGCACGAAAGTAATTATCACGTGAAAATTGCACGAGGAAACCTATATTTTTTATTGTATCCATCTAATACTAATTACTTTCTAAAAACTTTTCCAGCTTTGAAATTTTGTGTTATAAATTAGATTTCAAATAAAACCAATTACGGCGAAAGTAATTTATGTTTATTTTTTGAAACGCAAATTGCAATTAAAATTCATATTACAGTTAATTTTGAAAAATGGTTCTGTACGTTTAAAATAAGTGAAAATTGTTTCATTACGCATCTTCTTTGTTCAACTTATCAATTATAAAAAACTCGATGCCTTTTTATAGTGTTTTGTTGGTTATCTTTACAAACACAGAATATAAATAGAGGAAATTGGCGGTTACATGTTATTTTCTTTATTGTTCCTTTTGCCGCATAACGGCACGATATAGAACCGAATCGGTCGTGTTGATCGTTTTATTTCATTTTAAAAACAAATTTATTTTATATTTGTAAATTGCGCTTGTGTTTTATGCTCTTTTAATTGACTGCAGTAGTCGGTTTCTTGATTAAACCAACAATACACGACGCTTTTGCTATGACAACGTCAGGTGCTAACTGAAAACAATTTTACTATAAAGTAGGTACAATAATATTGATATTACAATATGCAAAGTGCAACTGCAATTACATCACGGCATTAGCATTGAACCTTGACCTAATCGCAGGGTCAGTCAAGTTGCGCGCGTCTTTGTCTGCACGCTACATAATACAAACGCGACGCCGAGCGTCTAACTGCTGTATATGAGCCAGTCCAACTGTTGCGGTTATTGCGAACCACATTGTTGCCGCTACAAATTTAAACTTGGATAACAACTTCTAATAAGTGTCGCACTTTATCAGTCAAATTTACACCTAACCCTATTATAAAATTTTATGATGTATAAAAACACACTTTTACAATAATTTCCTGCACAACACACACCGGTCGTAATTTATTTTTAAATAATAAATTGAATTAACATTTATTAATGTCGTAGTAAAAATGTTAAAGCCACTGAAAACACTTTGTGTAAACTTAAGTACTTAATTAAAATTTAAGTTTTAATGTGTAATATTTAATTTCTATTAGTGGTGGTCGACGAGGGTATGGTTTTATCTAATCATGCAGGTACGTTTCCTCTTATTATTAATATTTCAAACAGAGCTTTTCTACCTTGTAAAGCCAACATTTAACAAACTATTAAAGTAAAATATTGTTACGCGGATTTCCGTAATGATGAAAAATAAGTTGATAATATATTAAAAAAAACTACCTGTGAGTTTGTGTCGAAAATTAACCCGAGTTCCTTATAATTGCCCGGGCAAATAAGATACTTAATGTTGCTAACAACATTAGGTAATTAAATTTTAACTTAATTATTGTAGTTATTTATGTTCATGGGAGTATCATACAGAACAGTTTATTTAGGTAAATAATTTTGTTAATATTTTATAAAATATACGAAGTTGATGTAAACATCAACATGGAAAAATGTTTATTTACCAAAATTATTCGCTCTTGTTAATTTTTAAATAATCAAACCTGAGGATTATTTTTAAAAAGTCGAGAAAAAAAATTATAGGTATACAATATTTAAAAAAAATCAATTTTGCATGAATACAAACAGCGTTAGAGAATTGCGTGTTACTCGAGATGTTGATAAACTTTTGATTGATATCGAATATAAGAACCGTAGATAACTTTATCAGATAGAGGGGATTATTATAACTAACATGAAATAAAACCCATCCAAAAATCAGTGTATTATTAGAAAATATTTAAATTAAAGAAGAGAATTTTTATGTATTATAAGGTAAATTGCACGGGCTATTGTTAACGTTCAGTTTGTATTATACGATAAAATTTTTAATAATTTTTAGAATGCAGCAAAAACTGTGCGCTTTATCTTAATTTGTTGTTAAGTATTTCCATTAAAGGATAATATACTCTGCGTTATGATAGGATCACATCTTGGAAAAGAAAAGTTTCTTTTCCCGTTATAATTTTGAGTAAAAAAACCTTTTGTTTCATTTAGTCGATATAAAACTTTATTGTGATTATACATTTTTACAATAAATTATGTAATTAAGTAAAATCCAAACTTGAAATAAGTAAAACTAAAATTTTTAATATTCTTATTGATCGGTAATTAAATATAATAATTTTTATTTTGATTAAGTACCTGCATGGCAGGTTCATAGTTCCTGCAATTTTGGTTTTCTACATTATACAAGTTTTAAAAGCATTTCGGGTTTGCGGTAAATCAAGTTACAAAAAGTAAAATTAAAGGTATTTATTTTAGACATGGATTTTTGCATTATTCCGAAAAGGATCCCGTCTCAAAATTTGGAAAATTGGCATTTACAATATAATTATTGTTAAATTACCGTAAATTTCCCTGAATTTCCATAATTATGCAAAACGCCTTTTGGTATATAATTAAAAAATCTTTCAACATTCTTTTATGATATTATAATGAGATATTTAAATATACAACAATGGTTTAAGTTTGGGTGTTTTGTGATAATACAATGAATAGAGCCTACAGAATAATTTTACCCAAAAGGAGAAATATCAAACTGCTTCAGTATAACTGCAAACTTCTTGGGTCTACTAGTATTTATACAAGTTTTTGCGCCGGATTACGAAAAGATAATAAGCCATTTTTTGTAATAACAAAATGTCTTCAAGAAATAAGTTGAATAATTTTTAATAATATTAAAAATTCTCCTTGTGCAAGGTTTGGATATTAAGAAATTTTTTCATGCAAGGAGATACCTCAACCAAAAATTTCTTAATTTTTAATAACTTACTTAGTAAGGTTTTTAGTCTTGCATTTATATTTAAATTATTTGAAATATGAAATTAATTTAAAATTGTAAAATATCTTAATCATCTTTGATTTATTTTGCAAGTTTGTGAATTTATTTTTACAGTATATGAAACAATAAAATTGTGAATAAGTTTACATGATAATATATAATAAATATCCACCCAAAACTACATTACATTGTTAAATTTACAAATATTTTTAATGATGTATTGCATTGTCATATTATTTTAACTTCTAAAATAAAATTTTATACTCAGAAAAATCAGACTGTAATATTTTATCAGGAATGGAAGGAAAAATTAATAACAGTATTAATATTTTAAGATAAACAAAAATGTAAGTAAGTGCACACTTTCTAGAAATAAAAGATTCAACATTTTACAACAAAACCAATAAAGTACCATAATACTAAATGAAACTAGGACCTAAATATTATGACGTTGTTTTGCGGTTGACAATTTCATCTTATTTGAATGTCTAACATTGAATATTACATAGTATAATATTTATATCTTTGCGGTGCGGGTATTATTAAACTATATAATGTGACGTACAATAAATACGCACTTACTGGAAGTTAGAATTGTGATAAATGAACAAGTTTATTGTTGTAATATAGGTACTCAATAGAAAATTGTAAATATCACCGTATCTGTATTTTAGGATAAATAAAAAATATATAAAACTCTTTTGAGAACCGAAAACCAAAAATTGCCAGCATTACAATAAAAAACGGGGTCACTGGCAAATTGAAGGTCAGCTTAGCATATCGCCTTAAATATAGTGTTGTTATTAATATTAATAAAAAATATATTTCATATTTTTATTTAGATAATAAATATTGTATAATATTGTAGTATACACAGAGTGTGGCAAAAATAGTTGACCATGCCTTGCTGCGACCAAATGGAGTGCTGGTCGAGTCGTACAATTTAAAGGGAATATTTTTGTACCGCAACGAGTTCGATAATATTAATTTCACAGGTGGAATATTTAAATATTTTTAATATCTTGTTTCAATAGCGAACATGCCGAAAATAGTAGATACTACATCGAAATGGTTCAGTATATATAACTCTATCGAAATACAATTTGTTTAATTAAATTAACAATCTTAAGCTAGTATAATGGAATGTAATTCGCTCGAGATTTAAAATTTTCTAGTTGAATGCTAATATTAGCTAGCTTTCTAAAGGAAAAGCTGCAATCAGCATAAGTACCAAGTGTACAGTACTTAAATTATAAAAATCTTATGTTTATCTTGACGCGCTGTGTTTTAGTTTTTAAGCTGAAGTTCTGATTTTCTTTTATTCGTTGACAAATAATATTCTAATTTTTTTAAATATTTACTTCACATTTACAATAAAGAAGACAAAGCTGAATTTAAGTGTTTTGTTTTATTAGAAATGTTATTGATTTTTGTTGCTACTCTTCATAGTGAAATTGCACAATACTGCTCGACCAAACTTACGAAGTTGATGTGGGAGTAGTTAACTGCTTTGGAAATGTTTGTTTTAACTGTTCGAAAATGTTGCTAACATATTGCTGTGTACTTACGTAAGGCCTTTAAGAGACCCACACTTTATGATACAAAATTGTTATGAATACCCTCGCTAATAGGGTTAAAGGTTCTTGTCGTTAATATTTTGTATGGGTGTACGTAGTTGTACCCCGTCAATGGAAAAGTATGTGATATTTTGTAAACACAATTTAATGAAATAAGGTGCCTCAGCTTAGCTCTTTCGTAGTGCATGTATCTTACCTTGTACAGGGTGGATTCGTTCCGTTACCAATGCTGTAAATGGAATTATGGTGCGGAACAGGTCTAAATAATTATCCTTCGTTACAAAGTTATTAATGTTTTTATTAAGCACACAAATGAAAATAAATATTTGGTTATATCAAAAAGTTCTATTATTAAATCTATTTTATAAAAATTCTGAACGTAAAATGATGCAAAACACGTGTCGTACGAAGTCCGGAGATTTCACTTAAGTTTATAAAGATTTTATTGCAATGTACACGGTACCTTATTAAATCCAGGAATTTCTTTTATTTGAAATGGAGATGGTACAATTGCGCGTCAAAGACACTCAAAGGGTTCATTTACCATCGGAAACTTCCAGATGCAGTTTGTTGACCTCGTTTTGTGTTGAAGTTTATTTTCTTCAAAAATATTTGCAATCCGTTACGATTTTCACCTTATTATTGGTTTTACGTAGGTAAGTAACTATCTTGTTGAATTATGCACTCGTATTTTGTAATTTCACTATTTATTTTTACTATAATTATCAATTTTATTAGGACGATTCTAAATTCGCCACTTTGCACGTGTGAATCTCAACACCAACCCTTTTATCCATTGTTTTATTAATTAATTTACGAAGTTCATCGCTATCCTGATCTTTTCATAGACGTATTTTATTGGTCGATCGAAAAATCAATATTATTTGAAGTTTCACAGTACAGGTATGGACTAAGCCCATTGCGGTTCGTTGAAATTTTATAAGTAAAATTTTCTTTTATTTTTAGATTGAATCGACTTCTTGATATTGCTTCGTGGTTGGACAAATGAAGATGATGGACATGAAATTTCCATACGCAGTTCATTAAGTTGTGATATGCCGAACTCACGTAATAATTTTAACAAACTTATTTTAAATTTAACGCTAACATGGATTTTTACATTTATCAATTAATTAACAAATTTCTGACTTTTAAAATACCTTTCTTATTGCTAACAATTTTTCATTTACTATAAATTACCATTTTAACAAAGACAAATTATTAAATGATGCATTTCAAATTTATTTTATTCAAACCTGTTTTATGTCCCGTTTTCAACGAATCATATGACTTTAAGTTAATTTCTTGGTATCGGATGAAGTTTTTCTGATTACTTTGATAAGTTACATGCTTTTATTCATTAACAAAATTTTACTGAAACTTAAATGACGTACTTCCATTGACGTGGTATCTCGATACCGCATTTATCCCCTTGTTAATTTGTAATTTAAAAGAAAAATACCTATTTTTGTGTTAAATTCCACAATTAACATTTATGTGCTTTTTATTCATAAACAATAAATTAAATTTTTAGTGTAATGTTTAATTACCATATATAATTATTAACTCAAATCAAATGTTCAAAAACTAATCTACCTAACTTATATCACATAAAAATTAACTAAAGGAATTCAATGAAATTAACTAAATAAATTCAAACAAATTTAACTGATCATTTTCAAATTAATTAACTAACTTATAATAATATTCAAAACTAACCTACTTATTTTTTACGAACAAATCGACCAAGATTTATGATATCAATTAAATTATTTAAATTCAAAAAAAAATCTTTAAAATTGAATTTCTATTTTAAATTTCTATGTTTATTTCTTGCCTTTATATTTTCAACCTTACTACCTGTTCTCTTTTATCTAATCTATCTATCTCTGACTTATTCATATTTGGGTGATTTTTACATTCGTTGTTTCAATTCCCGATTATCTTTACATCTTGTGATTATTAGTTTTAAATTAATTCATTCCTTATTATTTATTGGTACTCTTTATCTCCTTTTAATCAATATTTTCCTATTTGTTTCCCGATTATTCATTTGGTAACCTCTTATTTGGTCCCACATAATTATATAATTAATTCATTACACTTACACCTGTGATCTATTCTTGTATCCTCAGGTATCTATCTCCCTCTAACTTCTTCTAGTTACTCCGTCTGAGTTAACCATTATTATTTACCCCCCATTTATTTCTTATCATTCAACATTGAATACCAATTTTCTTTTTATTAAATACTTGCTGATCTTTTCAAATTACTCATCATTACCTGTCTTAAGTTCAATTTTCACCCAAATTCTAACTTAATTAAATTCTTCTTTAACTAATCAAATTCATTAAATCATTTTACTAAATTATCTTTAAATTGAAAATTCTTTAAATTAATTGAATTTTTAATAACATTTTCCTTTATAAATTTCTGACTGTCATAAAACGTATCATCTTTAATAAATTTTATCTTGGTCAATTTTCTCGTGTTTGTTTTAATAGCTTTAATCATATTTACATTGCTATTTTTAATTGGTCATTGTTCTATTCTTACTACTTCTTGAGCGGTTATTTTTATTTTAGTTGTTGTTTTTTTATTTTTTTTTTCTTAAGTTTCGCCATTATCTTATTTTACTTCACCGCTTATTGAGAAAATAGTAAGAATGGTTCTTTTATTTTAAAACGTACTCTTTTAATCTTGAATTTTACTCTCCTGTAGAATCTTCTCTGACTAACATAATCATTCCTTTTCATTTTCACATCTATTTTTATGTCGGACTCTCTTGTCCATTTCATCTCGTTATTTCTTGTTCTTTTGCGTTGCAATTTTCTTTTCTTATCCTTCTTATGTAATTTAACTTTCTTCTTTCCGATGTTGTCATAATTTCTTAGTTTATTTAAGTTTTTATTCGCAAAATAATTGTACCCCCTTGTTTGTATAAATTTTAAATTGTGAACCCGTTTTTGTGCATTGATTAAATTTTTAAGTTTCCAAATTTTGATTGTTACCGATTTATCTGTTAATGTATGACGTTTTGTAATTTTAAGTATGACCTTTTTATGTCGTAGACTGCTTTGTGAAATTTTATTGTTAATTCGCATGCCCCTTATTTTATATTTTTGCTTTAATTTTAATTTTCTAAATTTTAACTGTAGCCGTTTGCATGTTTTTCTTTTATGTATCTCGTATGACCGGCATTTATTTATTTCTGATAGCTTTGTAGCTGTTACGTTAACCTTTTCTTCTACCACTATTATCGGTTCAAATTTGGTTCTGTCATTCACTAATTTATCTAATTTCCTGTTCAATTCATTTGACTCCTTTTTTATATCATCTGTCCTTTTAATTATTAATTCTGTTTTTTCATTCAATTCCTTTTTGGAGTCCACTCTGCTTTCTATGATTAACTTTTCTAATTTATTGTAGGACCTTTCCATGAATGCCATCATCTCGTTCCATCGCTGTTCTTGTGTTTTTGTAGCCATCGTAGTTTATATTTTTAATTAATTTATTTATGAAGAAATAGTTTTTAAGTAGTTGATAATGTACGTTTAATTTTAGTTTTAAGAATATTTTTAATTTTAGTTTTAAGAAAATTGTTAGTTTTAATGTCAACGTTATGAATAATTTTAATGAATTTTCTCGTTGTAATTAACCTATCTATTAATTTAATTATAATGACCTAATTTTACTCGCGGTACGAGGTTATTCGTCGTGACTCGAGCCTCACGTTGTTGCGCCAAAAAGTGCTGTGTACTTACGTAAGGCCTTTAAGAGACCCACACTTTATGATACAAAATTGTTATGAATACCCTCGCTAATAGGGTTAAAGGTTCTTGTCGTTAATATTTTGTATGGGTGTACGTAGTTGTACCCCGTCAATGGAAAAGTATGTGATATTTTGTAAACACAATTTAATGAAATAAGGTGCCTCAGCTTAGCTCTTTCGTAGTGCATGTATCTTACCTTGTACAGGGTGGATTCGTTCCGTTACCAATGCTGTAAATGGAATTATGGTGCGGAACAGGTCTAAATAATTATCCTTCGTTACAAAGTTATTAATGTTTTTATTAAGCACACAAATGAAAATAAATATTTGGTTATATCAAAAAGTTCTATTATTAAATCTATTTTATAAAAATTCTGAACGTAAAATGATGCAAAACACGTGTCGTACGAAGTCCGGAGATTTCACTTAAGTTTATAAAGATTTTATTGCAATGTACACGGTACCTTATTAAATCCAGGAATTTCTTTTATTTGAAATGGAGATGGTACAATTGCGCGTCAAAGACACTCAAAGGGTTCATTTACCATCGGAAACTTCCAGATGCAGTTTGTTGACCTCGTTTTGTGTTGAAGTTTATTTTCTTCAAAAATATTTGCAATCCGTTACGATTTTCACCTTATTATTGGTTTTACGTAGGTAAGTAACTATCTTGTTGAATTATGCACTCGTATTTTGTAATTTCACTATTTATTTTTACTATAATTATCAATTTTATTAGGACGATTCTAAATTCGCCACTTTGCACGTGTGAATCTCAACACCAACCCTTTTATCCATTGTTTTATTAATTAATTTACGAAGTTCATCGCTATCCTGATCTTTTCATAGACGTATTTTATTGGTCGATCGAAAAATCAATATTATTTGAAGTTTCACAGTACAGGTATGGACTAAGCCCATTGCGGTTCGTTGAAATTTTATAAGTAAAATTTTCTTTTATTTTTAGATTGAATCGACTTCTTGATATTGCTTCGTGGTTGGACAAATGAAGATGATGGACATGAAATTTCCATACGCAGTTCATTAAGTTGTGATATGCCGAACTCACGTAATAATTTTAACAAACTTATTTTAAATTTAACGCTAACATGGATTTTTACATTTATCAATTAATTAACAAATTTCTGACTTTTAAAATACCTTTCTTATTGCTAACAATTTTTCATTTACTATAAATTACCATTTTAACAAAGACAAATTATTAAATGATGCATTTCAAATTTATTTTATTCAAACCTGTTTTATGTCCCGTTTTCAACGAATCATATGACTTTAAGTTAATTTCTTGGTATCGGATGAAGTTTTTCTGATTACTTTGATAAGTTACATGCTTTTATTCATTAACAAAATTTTACTGAAACTTAAATGACGTACTTCCATTGACGTGGTATCTCGATACCGCAATATTTAACAAAATAAAATCATTTTAACTGCTAGTAAAACGAAAATAAAATTTTAATCAAAATAGAGTTGTGACACAAGATGTAACTGACTTGCTGTAGTGGCTGTTCAGAATTGCAAACATTTTGCATTTCATTTTGTTTGCGACCGTTTTTTAGTTCGGTTGTGAGGCAACAAAAAAGTTACAAAATAAACATAGTCACATCAAGTACCTAAAAACAAGTAACAACATTATCTTGTCAATTAAAGAAAAAGTTTTCAACATTATAAAAGGTTACAAAAATATACAGTTGGAAAAAGGAAAGAACCGTGTTTTATTCAACCAAACCAAGATACAGTCCATTTGCTCCAAAAAATATCCAAGATTCTTCGCTTGGATAAAGTGATTGCACTAAACATATACGGTGCAATTAACATTGATCCTTCGACACGGATTCAAAATTGGTCGATCGACACGGATTCAGTGGATTACAATCAAGATTCACCACAAGGTAAATTGATCAAATTTATTTGGCACCAAAGAAACGCCATTGTTCCTGTACAACGGAGCAAACAGCTGACACACACAGCTTTTACGTGTTATTGATAAGTGTGGGGTTCCAAATATCTAAATCACCTATTACTAAGATTTCACATTTTAAGGGTAATTTTAATTTCAATAATTTAATTACATTTCATCACGACTGTGATAACAAAAACTTTCAATCATGGAATCATTAAACCGTGAGAGGGGTCTCTTGAAAGGCCACCTAACCAGATTCATAACATTCATAACAAAGTTAAATGAACAAGTTCAGGAAGTTACGTCTGAACACATTTGTGAATTGCAGGAAAGACTAACAGTAATTTCAGATATCCTAAGCAAATTCGAAAGGATTCATGCTCAAATCATTACCGTACAGGAATCGAACGAAGCTGAAGAACAGCTCATTCGATTCGAAAATTCATTCTATGAATACACGAGCATTGCAAAAATCATGATTCGTAAGCACATGCAGAAATCAACTGTAGATTTGCGAGAAGGCATTTTGCCAAATTCAAAACAAAGCAGGGAGTAATCTCCTACTCCTAGTGAAGCAGGTTCAGTACACACAGATATAAGCAATAAATCTTGTGGCAGAAATGAACGTGCTAAGCACTACATTAATTTGCCAAAAATCAGCCTAGTCAAATTTAACGGAAATATAGAATCATGGTTAGAATTCAAAGCCATATTTTTAAATTTAATACATGAAAATGAGGACTTGAGCGAAACTCAAAAACTTCATTATCTAAAATCATCTTTGACGCACAATGCGTCAGCAGTCATTGGTTCGCTGGAATTCACAGCATCCAATTACCAGGTTGCGTGGAAGGCATTAATTGCTCGCTTTGACCAACCAAAGCAAATAATCAAAAACCATTTAGATCATATACTCAATTTTGAAACACAAAATAAAGAATCTTCTGTAGGTCTGAGGAAAACAAATGACATTTTGTTTAAGCATATTTCCGCAGTCAAATCGCTTGCTACAAACGAACAACTGTTCGAATATGTTGTAATTTATTTGGTATTAAACAAATTAGACGATACCACCGTGAGGGAGTGGGAAGTATGTTTTAACAAAAGTGCATCTCTTTTACCTACTTTAGAGGAATTCAAAGAATTTTTAAATAACCACGCAAATCTCCTAGAAGGTCTTGAAAGACGTCAGTCAAAACGAGACACAGAACCAACAATTAAATATAAATCAAAGGTAAAATCATTCGTAATTAGCGCTGCTACATGCATAATGTGCAATCAGAGTCATTACATAAATCAGTGCGAAGAATTTATAAAATTAAGTCAAAGAGCCAGATCAGACAAGGTCACAGAACTAAAATTATGTTTCAATTGCTTGTCCACAAGCCATGTTAAGAGCCAATGCAAATCCAAGTATTCATGTAGGGTATGTAAAGCTAGGCACCACACGCTCCTTCACTTAAATCGGCAGAACACCTCTAGTACGGTGCCTCCAGTTGCAAACATTGCTACGGTTGCCCCACCAGAGGAACCAAGTCAAATTCTTTCCGCTTTTTGCACAAGCACAACGCAAATTCTATTGCCTACCGCTACGGCTAAGACCCCTGATCATTTAGGAAACGTCCAAAATATACACCTTCTGCTTGACTCTGGGTCTCAAAGCAACTTCATAAAACTCGATGTATGTAAAAAACTCAATTTACCGATATTCAATGCTAACATTTCTGTGTCTGGATTAAACAATTCAAACACACACATCAAATCGAGATGTGATGTCGAGTTACAGGCTCATCACTCTGAATTTAAAATAAAACTTTCATGCCTGGTCATCGACGAGATAACGGGTACCTTACCCAGCTTTAGCGTAGAACGTAACGCTATTCAAATACCTTCAAACATCCGTTTATCAGATGCGTCATTTGATAAACCAGGAAATATTGATCTTTTGGTAGGATCACCTATATTCTTTGAACTCATGTGTATTGGACAAGTTCGGTTAGGCCCCGGATTGCCCATACTCCAAAATACCAAATTAGGTTGGGTCATAGCTGGACCTACAGGTTTTAACACCAATGCGCAGGTGCAATGTCATTTCAACATTGCAAGTGACATCGAACACCAGCTAGCCCGTTTCTGGGAAATAGATACATATCCCACCGAAAGAGTTTTCTCAAGCGAAGAAAACAATTGCGAGTCTCACTTCAAAAAGACTACAACACGAGACGCCAAAGGGAGATTTATTGTATCTATTCCATTCAAGGAATCACCTCAAATTCTAGGCGACTCTCTTTTCGTTGCAAGAAAACAATTTTTATCACTTGAAAAGAGACTAATCGTCAACGAAACACTTCAAAGGGCATATTGTGACTTTATGCGCGAATATATTGACTTGGGTCACATGTCGCTTGCTGATCCAACAGTAAAAATCTGTTATTATCTTCCGCATCACGGAGTTCACAAGATCAATAGCCTGACCACCAAACTACGGGTGGTATTCAATGGTTCGTCTCCGACCACTACCGGTCATTCGTTAAACAGCATTCAGATGGTAGGACCTACCATCCAGCAAGACCTGTTTACTATTCTCATAAGATTTAGGCAGCATTCGTATGCGATATCAGCCGACGTTGAAAAAATGTATCGGCAAGTTGAGGTTCAACCTGCTCAAAGATCACTCCAAAGGATTTTATGGCGATTTTCTCCCGAAGATCCCATTGAGCACTATGATCTCAACACTGTTACCTACGGTACCGCTTCGGCTTCTTACCTAGCAATCAGATCTCTCACCCAATTAGGTTATGAATGTGAAAAAACATCACCTAAAATTTTCAAAAATTATCAAAAATGACTTCTATGTTGACGATTTGCTCTCCGGTGCGTCAAGCATAGAGGAGGCGCGTCAGCTATGCTCACAATTATCAATTATTTTAAAATCAGGTTGTTTTAATTTAAGGAAGTGGATTTCCAATGATCCGAACATTCTTACCGGCATACACCACAATGACGTCCACCCAGGTGTACATGAGTTTGGCGATCATGAACAATCGCGCACACTCGGCCTCATTTGGTCTTTCCAAGATGACCATTTTATGTTTTTCATTTCTAATCGACATTCCGACAAAATAACGAAACGTCAGATGTTATCTGACATTTCTCAAATTTTCGACCCACTTGGTCTTTTATCGCCTTGCACCTTTATTGCAAAATTATTCATGCAAAAACTATGGCTGGAAAAGCTTGCATGGGACGATCCAGTCCCAAATGAAATAGAAAGACCTTGGTTAATTTACAAATCGGACCTAATAGGCCTAAATGAATTAAAAATTCCTAGGCACGTCAAATGTGCTGAGCCCACACTTATACAAGTGCACGGTTTCTGCGATGCCTCACTCGAAGGCTACGGCGCCTGCGTGTATATTAGATCTATCGATTCAAACAATAAAAATTTCATAAATTTGTTATGCTCTAAATCAAGGTTGCTCCCTTAAAACCCATAACTGTACCAAAATTAGAATTATGTGGTGCTCTGCTTTTAAGTAAATTAATTCATAAGGTATTAAAATCAATAAATTATCAAAATTAGTCTTGCTTTCTCTGGTCTGACTCAACAATAGTATTGGGATGGCTTAAAACTAGTCCCAACTTATTAAAAACATTTGTATGCAACCGCGTAGCTGACATACAAAATCTCACCGCTAACTCTTCTTGGAGGCACGTCCCTACCAATTTTAACCCCGCCGACTTGTTGTCCAGGGGAGCCACTCCTCAAATGCTTAAGAAATCGACTTTGTGGTGGCATGGACCAACTTGGCTTCAGGAAGAAGAACCTTCTTGGCCTAATCCACAATTTTGTTCTAGTAAACTTCCAGAATACAAAAAGGACATAAAGGCTCTCATTAGTTTAAACAAAAATTTCATTGAGTTTATAAACTACTCTAATCTACATTGTCTTGAAAGAGCAATCGCAGTATGTCTGCGTTTCGGTAATAACTGCTTATTATCTAAAACTAAATTATATGGACCTCTTACTCCTCAAGAATTAAAGGTATCACTCAAAAGGTTGATAAAATTATCTCAGTTAGAATCGTTCAGTATTGAATTTAATTTACTATCACAGGAAAAACCGATCACATCATCATCTCCTTTGATAAATCTCAATCCCTTCGTAGACGAAGAAGGATTAATTCGAGTAGGAGGCAGACTTAAAAACACTAAATACTCATTTGATAAAAGACATCCAATAATTATTGACGGCAAGCATCACTTAGCCAAATTAATAGTTAGACGTGAGCACCTTAGAATGCTTCATGCAGGACCCCAGCTCCTTTTATCTACCCTACGTGACAAATTCTGGTTCACCTCGGGTAGAAATTTGGTGAAACAAATCGTACACAAATGTGTTAGATGCTTCAGATTTTCTCCATCCATTACGAAGCCCATCATGGGTGAATTGCCTTCTGCCCGTGCAGAGGAATCTTTTCCATTCCAACATGTTGGAGTTGACTACGCTGGCCCTATCAATTTAAAAGATCGTAAAGGTCGCGGAGCCAAAAATTTAAAGGCTTATATCTGTGTGTATGTTTGCTTTGCCACCAAGGCAATTCACCTGGAACTGGTCACCAGTCTCTCTACGGAATCCTTCATTATGTCCTTCAGACGCTTCGTATCAAGACGAGGTATGCCATCGCATGTCTACTCTGATAATGGCACTAATTTTATTGGAGCCAAACATGAACTGTTTGAGCTTGGTAAATTCTTGAAAACCCAGGAATCATCTATTCCTACTATAGTCAGCATTGACCAAATTACTTGGCATTTCATTCCTGCTTATAGTCCCCACTTCGGAGGATTATGGGAAGCAGGTGTTAAATCTTGTAAGTTTCATATTAAACGGGTAATAGGTGAACAAATCTTAGTTTATGAGGAACTTTGCACTTTTCTATACCAGGTAGAAGCTGTCCTCAATTCCCGTCCCCTCTCTGCCTTAACTGCGGACCCAAGTGACCTGCAGCCTTTAACACCCGGGCACTTCTTAATTGGGCGTACCCTTTCGTCATTGCCCGATCCTGACGTTACGATGCTAAATGAGAATCGGCTCGACTCGTTTCAACGCATACAAAGATTCCAGCAACATTTTTGGAAGCGATGGAGCCTGGAATACATTTCTGAACTCCAGCAGCGAGTTAAATGGAAGACGCATCATACAGATCTGACAG
The DNA here is from genome assembly GCA_932274525.1 of Podabrus alpinus. Lineage (NCBI taxonomy): Eukaryota > Metazoa > Arthropoda > Insecta > Coleoptera > Cantharidae > Podabrus > Podabrus alpinus. Next base: position 29,960,134 of record OW026451.1, read on the forward strand.
CAGGCACTCTAGTGCTGATAAAGGACCAGCATTTACCGCCATTAAAATGGAAATTAGGAAGAATTGTTGCATTACATCCCGGTTCGGACGGGATTAATCGTGTCGCGACTGTACAAACTGCTAGTGGGCTCATAAAAAGAGCTTTCGCGAAAATCTGCCCGCTGCCTAGTGCTGACCAGAACTAATAATACAAAGTGCAACGCTTGTGTTTGCTTACAGTAGTGAAGAGAACATTATTTATTCGTTTTTGTTTTAGCAACATTTAATTTTTCATTTTTTAAAAAATGAATTGTTTACTTCACTTGACTGTCAATTTAATTTTTATTACTATGCCATTAGCTATAAGTTTGTCTCAATGTACAACCATCTTATATTGTAACTTTCACGTTATTCTTTAAATGCTTCACATTTCAACCCGGCCGGTATGTTCAGAATTGCAAACATTTTGCATTTCATTTTGTTTGCGACCGTTTTTTAGTTCTGTTGTGAGGCAACAAAAAAGTTACAAAATAAACATAGTCACATCAAGTACCTAAAAACAAGTAACAACATTATCTTGTCAATTAAAGAAAAACGTTTTCAACATTATAAAAGGTTACAAAAATATACAGTTGGAAAAAGGAAAGAACCGTGTTTTATTCAACCAAACCAAGATACAGTCCATTTGCTCCAAAAAATATTCAAGATTCTTCGCTTGGATAAAGTGATTGCACTAAACATATACGGTGCAATTAACAGTGGCATTGTGAAGATGATATCTACTTTTGTGCTTTGATCTACCGTACATATTTCCCCATTTTGAACTTATAGTATGTTATGCAAGCGAGATAGAGAAACAAACAGCGACCCCAAAAAATTTGAAATCAGAAATAATTACAAGGTCGATAAAGTGAATCAGTTTCGTGGGAAACTGATTCAAACTTCAGGTGAACCAAATACAAAAATATACCGAAAACGAAATTTGTATATAACTTTTAGAAAATGAAGGAATATACTATAAAACGCGAGATTGGAATTTCTTAATTTATTGCATTACACATACAAAGTATGTGGTATGTATACGTAACTTAAAAGTGCAATTATAATATTGTACAGTCTAATTTAAACTTACACATTGAAATGTATAGTTACAAATGCAAACGAATGTTGCAATTCAGAACATTGTATACTTAAATATAAATTAAGCCAGATTTTTGTGAAACCGTGGGATTAAATTAAGAATTTTAATCTACGAGAGAATGAAGAAGGTCATGTGCCTCAGAAATGTGATAACAAACAAGAGTTTTTCTCCCGACGTTACATAAAAATCTTTTCTCCATAATCTGCTAAATGCATTACTTACTCTTAAGACTACCTGTTGAGGTTGCTGTTATTATTTTTATTTATAATGTGATGTGATAGACCTTGCAAACTTGTTCCATTATATTTCCATAATTGATCAGGGCTGTTCTCAGATTCTATTGGCGTTCCATTCTTCATATCATTCACGCACTGTCTTACTTCATCAATTATAACAGTTTGTTTTTAACTTTCTCTTACTTTGGTTTCAATTCCATCTTCCTTAAATGCTCGCTTATTTTCTATCAATATTGTTTTATAAGGTTCTTTTCATTTTTTAACTGCGATCCGAGAAAATTTCCTCTAGTGCTTAGTATTCATATTTATTTATTTTGACGGCGGCCATGGTCTGATAGCTAACGCAATCAGCGCGGTCTCCGTGTTTTGGAGGGCACGTATAGCTGTTGGTCCCCTCGTGTTAATCATTTGCATTCATAGCAATAAAAATCAGGGTATAGGCACATTGACGCTCAGCGTAGTAAGTTACCTAAGATGTAAAATCCAATTATGCTCACAGAACGGATTTGAAAATTTGATAAAACACAGGTACCAGACCTAACGTAATAGGAAGACGATTTCCCTTTTCTTTTATCATTTCTTGAATTCTATCGGCGAACCAATACGTATTTTAGATTTTTACGTCACCATCTCCCATGCAATTTTATTTAAAAATTTTAATTGATATTGGTTGCGTATAGAACTCCATGCAATCCTTAACCTTCTTCCATTATTGTAACATCCAATTTACGGATAAACCATTTTACGGAATAAACCCAAAAACCTGATTACAAGTCAGTTGCTCTTATTTACTGACCACACGTAAACAACATCTTTCAGCTTACCGGGGAATCCGAATTACCGAAGCTCGACATTGGTATTTTAAGCGTTATTAGTTACCCGATTCGAAGTTGGTTTGCTGGTGATTTTTCGTCCCAACCCCAATTTGTGGCGAACCAGTTTCTTCATTCAGGGTTTAATATTACAACCGAAAGGTGCAGCTTTAAGGCACTGGATAATCGCCTTACATCCTTTCCCGTTAAATAATACAGGTAACGACTAAAATATAGTCAGGCTAAAGATCAACAGAAAAATAATTCTATTAGTAAATTATATCGAATTTGGGATCAAAAAGTTAAACTGTCCTGGTGTCGTAATATCGAATTTTAGAATTTTATTGATTTCTTGAGTATTATAAGGTTACTTCGTGTAGACTTTTCAGTTTTCTAGTACGGGCCCTTATGGGCCATAAATTTTGAAGTTTAAGTAGCTGTCGTGAAGAGATCGTCAAGAGACGGTCTGCGACTCCGGGTATGGTCTAAAATCTCTTGAGTGTTTCCGTACTTCGGAGGGCACGTAAAGCCGACGGTCCCCCTATGTTAATGATTTGCAATTTATGCAAGTTCAGTAAGCTACTTAAAATGTAAAAATATTACTCATAGAACTAATTACTAAGACATTATAAAAAATCATTTTCCCAATGATTTGATATCACTTGCGTTTGTTCCCTTTTGTCGATCGTGGACGAGAATATCATAAATTCTTGAAACGCGTTTCGAATCTAATTAAGAGGACTTTGGAAAAAGACGAATTTTATTTTTAATTTAAAAAAAAATTAGTTCAAAAAAAAGTAAGGAGAAAAAGAAGAAACAGCTATGTACTGGTACATCATGTATTTAAAATTTTGATTGCATTTCAGCATTATTTGATTTAAATATCTTGGTTAAATTTTGGTCAATTAATGTTGTGTTTTACTTAATACCCTGCACCTCCATATTCTCAAAATAACATATCTAGTATATGCAATATAACATCCAATCTCGTTGAAATAATCCTGTGTGTATAACATAAACACGAATGCAAATAATAAATCAATATAGAGAAACGCAATAATGAAGTACACAAAATAAACAATGGTTTATTTTATATAATCTAAAATGAATTTCAACGCTTACCTAATTAATGTTATTGCTATGCACTGCTATGAAAATAATAGTGAACAACTCATAATAAATAAAAGGCATTCAATAACGAAATATTTTATAAATATTATTATTGTTCAATAAATATTCTAGGCACCAGTCGACAAAGCGTTCTAATTGAGCTATTGTGCAACTAATTGGGACAAGTTGGAATAAATTTTATTATCTTTAAAAAACATACCAATTTTCCAACCTTTAGCGATCGCAAATTTGGCCACCATAGGAAGAACCACGAGAAGAATGGCATTTTTGTGAATATCATCTCGATTTGGAAATATTTACAAATATTTAAAAAAAATGTAATTCTTTGTGAGATTTTTCCACTATTAGGACAAAATGTTGGGTCCCTAGAGGGTGCAAAATTAGTATGTCTTTCTATAGGTCCTCTTTTCACGCAATAAAATACTTGTCTTGGCCTATTCAGTTTCAAATTTATTAAAGTAAGTATACAACACAATAAAAATTTTAACCCAGTCGTAAATTCAAGTGTAAAAATAATGAGAACGATCAACATTTTCAAAAAGTATTCCTAATATTTTTTACGGGGAAAATTTCAAACCAATAAAGAAAATTAACCCGAATTAATTTTCGAGGAGTGTAACTGGGGTTATCGGCTTCGAACTTCTTACTTAATTGCGAAAATCTCATTTTCTTGGTTAATTTTATGCTTCGCAGAGAAGGATCTCCTAATCAGCTCAATTAATCGTAGTTGACGTACTCGGCTACGCCTCGGTTTTCCAAACTGGTTTTATATTACAAAAGTATGCAAAGAACGAGGAACATAAATATGTACTATTTATTTTGAGTACTAGTCAAATATTGGCCACAATAGGTCTATAAGATAGGATACAAAATTTCACAGTAGGAATATATATTTTTTGATACTTTAAAGTTATGGACTATTATTTATTCGAAACGTAGTTCCATAATATTTAGGTTCTTTATTGACTTGAAAACAACAAAATAACGGTAAATTCCGTTTACTGTTCCAATCTTTTGCCACAATGGTTCACTTACGATGATTCATGCAGTTAAAAAAAATATTATGTAAATGGATTCAAACGCCAACTTGTTCTTAAAGTTTTGACAGTAATTTCACTGTATCTAGTATGTATTTTTTGTCGAAATTTCAATCATTTGTGCCAACTTACTCTGCTCAGGTGGTAGGTTGGCAGTTTAATTTCATTTGTTTCAAATTCTACAGAACTTTACCTATAATTGGTAATCTAGCAAATTGTTTGCTAATTTAGAAAACTTAACGAAAAGCATAGGTATTATTTATTCACTTTATTTTATAATACTAGAAATATCAGCAATTGAAGAGCGGGCCTACTCTCCCTGATCTCCCTAATTAAATTGTTTTAATTTGGTTTCCGATTGATCATCAAAAATCTCCACATGATATTTTCTATTTGTAAGTTTGATCGAGTTGTAATTATTTTTCCAATACAAATTCGGCAAGCAATCTAATTTTATTTCTTATTTAGCAACAAAGCAATTAATCATCCAATTTGTATACAATGTAGTACAATACGAAAGTTGTCAGGATAAAATTAACACCTGTAAAATTTAGTACTGTAAGCAAAAGTTCTACTACATTCTACGACAAGATAATTAGCCCAATTTATTTAATTTAACAGCCATCAACAAACACTAAACACGATAGAAAACTTTGTTTCAGTCAAAATAACTTTGTAAATTATAATAGATTATTGATTTGGAAACCAAATTCATAGACCATGGTAGGCTTTGGACATAAAATCTGAATTTTATTTCAATCGGTCACGTTGTTCATCTTCCAACCCGCAATCTTTTTAAAATGTTAATAAAACGAAAGCTTGAAAAACCCATTTAACAGAAAAGTTATAACAAAAACTGGAAAACCACTTTTCGTAAGTAGTGTTGTTTTACTAGTAAACCCTTGTATTTAATAATAGCGCTTTTAAATAGAAATTTTATCAAGGCCTCTTGTAGATATAACTACACAAAATCAATTTTGTGAAGACGACACCATGCGGACTCAAGAGTATTAATTTATACGAAAATTGAATATACTTAAGAAATTTGAATATTGGTCTTAAATCTTCTCATATTTCAAACTTCATTGTACGTAGTTTAATTGAATTTCACTCTAAGTTTACACCTTGTTATTATTTTAGATCTATGTATTGTAATTTTGTTTCTCTTTACTGCTAACCAGTAATACAGTCTATTTGAAGTACACAATGAAAAATCATGGTCCTGTGGAAGAGAGTCTGAATAATAAATTATGATTACATTAAACAAATTTGCCGTACTTATTTCGTTAAAATTTGTGACAATTTTAATTATTAGTGACGGTAATGTAACCGAAATTTACATATTAAATGTAAATCGATTTACTATTCACGCAAGGGTCTGCCTAACTAACTAAAGTAGTCGTTTGGGTGTTTCTGGGGTTGTTAGAAATGCTTATTTACAATAAATTCAAGATTTTTATATTAATAGAATGGTACTTTGTTTATAACGGGTGTTCTAATATTGTCCACGATTTGAATTTTGCGTCATTTTTGTGCTGTTAAACTTGGAACGTTCATATTTACAGTAGTGATATAGACACATGGCAAATTATTTATGGTGTGCCTAGGGTTCAACAGCCCCTAAAATTTGTGTAAATTTATTTCAGCATACTATTCGCAGTGCCGACGTACATTTGATAATTGGATGTTAAAGAATGGAGCAGTTGATCCTGATTTGATCCTGCCATACACTAGATAAAACCATGGTTTATTTATTGCCTTAAGTTTTCAGGTGGTTTTCTCCCTCTAAATAATTAGCCACCGAGATCTAGCTCTCGAGGAAATTTTATTTAAAAAAATAAAATTGTAACGATTTACAGTGATTTAACGCCAGTGTAACAGCAAATGTGACGTTCAAGTTTTAACCTCCTTAAACGATGGTTTGTCCCTACTGCTCGCTTTACCTTTACCTTTACCTGATATGAATTTGATGGAGCATTCCGGCGTAGCCGGCCTTCTCCTTCATCTGAAAGAATACATTAATGACTTTGGAAGTTGTAGAGACCGGTGGGTCTCTGGGAATTGGCGCTTGGCGGACTGACTGGTAAAAACCTGCGCTGTGACTGTGGATATGAGATATATGAAGAAAGAGAAAATTTTTACGTTTACCGATACAGTAGAGTCCCTAATTCGAAGAAAGAAATTATGAATTAATTTCTATTGATGACCTCGAAGTGGATGGCTTCTACTTGGAACTAGTCAGAATTGGCAACTAGTGAGATTGTAGTGAGGATGCTATGGGGGGTGATTTATCGGGGCTTGTGAAAATTGAACGAAAAATTACACAAATCTAGTGAATAAATTCACTTTCGAAGAGAATTTGTGTAATTTAAACCTGTGGACATACATTAGTCTGTGTGGGGGTGAGTTTTGGTCAGGAGTTGTCCGTGGTCAGGAGTGATTTGGGACGGGGAATGAAGAAGTCGGCTGGGTTGTATTGACCTAGTTGATTTACTAGTGGGTTTTCTGAAAATTTGGATTTGTTGTAGAGATTTACTGCTCGCTCTGTGAGGAAAAACGACAAAATAACTGTGCCACCACTTCTGGCTAGAAATTTTCGGGGTAATACAGCGGGCGCTAAAGAGATGCTCTGAAGAGCAAAGTGAAGAAGATAGTAGAGTAAGCGCCACGTAGTTTAAATTTACCACCCTGCTTACCATAAAACTAAATAAAAAAAAAATTATTCAGAATACACAAAATACAAAAACCCTAACCGATTAGCAGTCACGTAGTTAGTACGTAGACTTCGTGAGAAATCGAGTTAATTTAGAATAACGTATTAAATTGATGTGAGAAGAAGTTCATGGTAGTAGTATTTTATTTTTGTGCAGCGCTAGCCGATTAATGCAATTACCATCTGACATCGCAATTATTATCATCTTCGAGCAACGATCATCTGATTGCTCACCTATTTGCTTATTATTGGTTTATTTTGTAATTATCCCATTGCTTTTGGTTATTGCAATTGGGAATCACAGTTTCGTAGTTTCATCGGTGGTTTCTGGTTTTATGGTGAGCGGGGTGGTAATTTTAAACTTCGTGGTTCCCATTCTACTACCTACTACGCTTTGCTCTTCGGAGCACCTCTTTAGCGCCCCATGTATCGCTCCAATAACATCTAGCCAGAAGTAGTGTCACAGTTATTTTGTCTTTTACCCCCTAGAGCCAGGCATAGGGTCAATTCCATTGTTTAAGACGGTTGTCCTGAATTTTGGCTTCAGGCATCCTCTGATTGGTCCAATTTCGTCTCCCCAGATTATCTGGGGCGTTACACAGGCGATTTTAAGACTGTTTCAGCTGGTTTTCCATTATGCTCTGGTCAGTGATGTTTATATAATGCTTTACTATTTGATTCATTGCAAAGATTTTTAACACCTTCGTAATGTCTTCATTTATATTCCTGTGCAATTGCAGACAGCCACTTACTGCTCGAAGAACTTTCATTTATTTAACTAAAGGTGAAAAGATCTCATCAAAAACATTAAATTCGTTCAGAAAAATTTCTCTAACAAAACTTAAACCAATAAAAAATATGATCATACCACTTGTTATATTAAGTATAGCTAATTAGAGAACAGTTTTATCCAATATTATGTTAACTTATGGAATCGTGACCAATATATTATTTTGTGAATTCAAAACATAGTCAATGATCTTTTTATACAAATAATGTTATAGTATTGTTTGAAATTTAATTAATTTTACCATAAACTTTATTGATAGAATCTAACCTTCTACACCAAAATCGAAATGCGCGGCAGTTACAATATAATATAGTAATAATCATTTGTGTTATTCAAATTTCAACCACAGAAATGATAATATACACGAATATTTTTTAGTTTTTTTATATTATTTGTTTAATTAATTAAGAAATGCGTAATTTTAGCTTTTTAAAAAAAATTTGCCTGGGTTATTTTGTTTATATTGAAATACATTTGTTGTAATAATACACGTTTAATTAGATTTTGCTTATGGACTGAAAGTTTTACAAATTATAAAAACTTTTTAAACTAATGTTTACGAAATGTTACAAGTTCCACTCGAGTTATGAAGATTAATTATCGATATTGTTAGAAATAATGCGAGGTTTTAAATTCAAATGAATTCTACTACAAAATTTTTAAAATGGAAATTTATTATTATTTATAATAAAATTTAGCTCTAATTATTTTAGTGTCCTATAATTCTACAAATTTTGTGAAAGCTTGTAATATCTAATATCATAATAATTACTTTGTTGTGGTATTATAATTTTATTGAAAAATTTCTTAACGTTTATTGTTGTTCGGAATCAGGTCATTACCAAAAGGAAGGAAGAATTTTAGAGAATAAATGATGCTGCTTGGTGGATTTATTGTTAAGAAATTCAAACACATGGCGCTTTTGTAACAGGATTCAATTAATATTTCAAAATTGTAAAGTGCAAAATTTTTGATCTAATGTGTGCCATTAGCAACGCGATGTTGTATTTTATTTTCCTTTTTTTATCCGTTGATTGAGTACGACGAACATTTGTAATATGTACCTGTACAGTTTACTTTTAATGAAACTATTCATTATACTCCAAGCCATGTTCAAATTATATTTTAATATTCTGAAGCTTCTTTACGTTAGTCTATTAGATGAACACCATTCCAGGATTTCCACGGAAACGTTACATTTTTCTAAATTAATAAGATTTAATTTATGATAGCAGTAGTCGCTTTTATGTAACGTTATGTGACAAAGCGGAAATTGGTTTATCTATAGTTGCAGTAATGCCAATTTTTTTTTGTTTACACCAACGGCAAGCACAATAAACAACCTTTCTATACCAAAAACTTGACCAAAATAGAAGGATCCTATTGGTTGAAACCAGTCTTGCGCCGCAGTTATTTGCTAGAACTTGACGTTTTTGTTTGTTGATTTTGTTCCACAGTTGATTTTCCATCAATTTCCGACACATTGAAAATTTAATGATAATTGCAACAAATGATCGTTTTGCTGACCGTCATTTAATTTTTGAAGTGATTTTGGTTTGTCAAGAATTTTGAAATCATAACAAATAAAAATTTATTGCGTTAATGCTTTTAATTTTTATAATGTTTAGGTATACATAATTGAAATGATAAATTACATAAATGATCATATTATGTTTTAATGATAATTAAATTCTCAGTGTGTCGAAGGTACGGTATTGGTTTTGTTGTAAATTTTATTTTATTTTGTGAGTATGAAATGTTATATTATGTATTTATTCACCCTGCATACGATTATCATTTTATGTTTCAGTATTTTAAATTTCAGAATCTAGCGATTTTGTGTGTAGGTTGTAAAAATCTAAATAGTAATTTTGAGGATACTTAAAATGTTTAAATTACCAGATTTCGTATATTATTTTATATAATATCCAAGATACGATTATAATATAATATTATATTGTTAACCCTTAACTGGTACAGTGGGGTCACCGAAGACCCCAATTCCTCCGCTCTGCACCCCTCCAGGGCGGTTTTGACTCTGGTTACTATGCTAAACATACGAGAAGGCGCCTCCCATAAAAAAACCGGGATAAATGAAACCGGGAGCTTAGAGACCCTTGAAATAGCATTAAAAAGTATAGTTGCGGTATGGGGCAGTAAGCTATTACGTTTCACCCCCAAAAAATCGCGTAGAAACAAAAAATAATCGATGTTACATGTACGAGAGACGAGCTGCATCTGCCGGTGCGATACCTTTACCTTTACCTGATATGTATTTGATGGAGCATCCCGGCGCAGCCGGCCTTCTCCTTCATCTGAAAGAATACATTAATGACATTGGAATTTATAGAGACCGGTGGGTCTCTGGGAATTGGCGCTTGGCGGACTGACTGGTAAAAACCTGAGCTGTGACTGTGAAAATGTAATATGAGAAGAAAAAGAAAATTTTTACGTTTGCCGATATAGTAGAGTCCCTAATTCGAAGAAAGAAATTATGAATTAATTTCTATTGATGACCTCGAAGTGATTGGCTTCTACTTGGAACTAGTCAGAATTGGCGACTAGTGGGATTATAGTGATACTATGGGGGGTGATTTATCGAATCTTGTGAAAATTGATCGAAAAATTACACAAATCTAGTGAATAAATTCACTTTCGAAGAGAATTTGTGTAAGTTAAACCTGTGAACATACATTAGTCTGTGTGGGGGTGAGTTATGGTCAGGAGTTGTCCGTGGTCAGGAGTGATTTGGGACGGGGAATGAAAAAGTCGGCTGGGTTGTATTGACCTAGTTGATTTACTAGTGGGTTTTCTGAGAATTTGGATTTGTTGTAGAGATTGGTGGCATGTTTACGATTAAGAGTGTTAATGAGGTCTAGTTTGGCGTCTGCATGTAGTCGCCTGTTAGTGACGTAATAGGGGGCGCTGAAAATAGCTCGGAGATTTTTGTTTTGGATGACTTGAAGTTTATTTATGGCCCTGGGGCGTGCATATCCCCAGACAGGGGAGGCATAAATCATTGTCGGGCGGATTATGGCTTTGTATAATCTTAGTTTGTTAGCGGGGGACATGATACTTTTTGCGTTCATGAGGACGAACAATCTATTGAAGAGGCATTTGGCTTTACCGGTTGCGGAGGAAATGTGAGCGTCCCATTTGAGGCGCCGGTCCATGGTAATGCCAAGGTGCCGGTGCGAAATACTCTAAGTGTCAGGGTCATTATAACTGCACGGACTGTTAACAGAATGAGCGACGCGCGGGAATCTCGTTAATTTTACATGTAAATTTGCAAACTTCAAATTCGATTTACTCAAAATTTTGATAATACATTCGCAGTTTTAAATTATATCAGTAAACTACATAAACCTTCCTCTTTGCAATAGGAAATTTTCAATTTATTTGGAGTTACCAGGATTAGGTTACCGTACCCGTTTATTGTATTGAAATACATCTAAATAAAAATATAATTAAAAAAAAAGTTGTTTTTCCATCGTGTTTTGCAGTGGGGTCGTTAGAGACCCCACTATACTAGTTACGTTATACAAAATCACTGTACCAGTCAAGGGTTAAGAACTTTAACTTTGCATTACAAATATTGGCTTAAAATCGGTAGTATTATACAGGGGGTCCCCGTGACCGTGGAGAACCTTTAAGGTGGTGATAAAGGACACTTTTCTAAGACAAATTTTCAAATAAAATTTTTGCCCAAGTCCAAACCCTTGGGGGTACCTCCCTTTAAAGCAATTTTTTGAATTTCTGATTTCAAACGGCCATATCTCCGATATTATTGATTTTTTAAGGTTAATGGATTAGAACTTTTTTAAAGATCATTCGCTTGTCTACAAATTATGTTATGACTCCTTATCGTCTAGAATCAACGGATTTCGAGTTATAAATTAAATTATGGGAAAAAATGTTTAAAAAATTCAGGTTTTTTTTTAATTCTCTTGCGAACCCCGTATCTCTTAAACTAAACGTCTAAGAGAAAAACTAACGGCACAAACCGGATATGGAATTTAACGGGCTACAACTTTCGTTAAATAAATTTTTTTGGGAAACCATCCGTTTTCACAGAAACTCTGAAAATAATGAACAAGGTGTAGGTAATAAAAATAAATTCACAAAATTAATTTAATAAATGCTCAAAATGGCCTCCCTCATTTTCAGCACACAGGCGTGCTCTTTTCAAAAGGTGTTGCACGGTATTATTTATAATGGCGCTTCTTTCGTTAAGTTCTGTCACACCTATTTCCATTAATTTCCATTAATGCCTCTCTGGTTTCGGGCTTTCTTCTATCGCTGTAAACTATAGCTTTAAGGGCACCCCATAAAAAATAATCGAGTGGTGTTAAATCGGGTGATCGTGCCGACCAATTGATAAATCCTCCTCTTCCTATCCATTTTTCTGGATACGCAGTATTTAAAAATTTTGTACTTGTCGTCAAAAATGTACCGGCGCACCATCATGCTGAAACCACATTCTTTGTCTTGATGCCAGTGGAATATCATCTAGCAATAATGGAAGATTTTCTTCTAAAAAATTTAGGTATCCGGCAGCTGTAAGCCTTATGTTTTGTGTAAAAAAATAAGGACCTATAATTTGGCTTCCCAGAATTCCACACCAACAGTTCACACTGAAACGTCTCTGATAGAGTCTCTGATGTCCTCTCTCAAGTTTTTCCCTGGGATTTTCTACTGCCCATCGATGTTTATTTCTACAATTGTTTACTCCATCTCTTGTAAACTGCGCCTCGTCGGTAAACAAAATCTTTGCAACAAATCTTTGTGGATTCGCTTGCCCTCGTAAGTAGTTGGAAAAAATTAATCTTGATCCATAATCTCCATTCTCCAATACATGCACCGGATATAAATGATATGGATAGTACTGGTATTTATGTAAAATTTTCCATATCTAATTGTAAAAGGTCAAATTAATCTTCCATAATTTAAAAAAAAATTCATTAAAAATAATACTATTTGATTATTTGATTAACTTTGTGTTTAGATATTTGTAGTTCAGCTTCCAATTTTCTGATGCTAGTTGCCGGGTTGTTTTCTACTATATCCAAAACGTCTTGGCTGTTTGGTAAGTTATCTTCATCGACAGCATTCTGACTTCTTTCTTTATACGTATTTGGGAATCTTCCAAATTCCGTTAAGTATCTACAGGAATTTATTTTTACATAATTTATTTTTCAATGCATCTTGATGAGTTTAATAATAATTTTTATACAAACCCGTGTATCCTAGAAAAGACTTTTGCATCTGGAAGCCTTCTTTGGGGATATCTTCTTTGGTATTCTCTTTTAGCTGCCAATGCATTTCCATTGCAATAGCCGTATAAAAAATGCATATCAGCATATTCCAGGTTTGAATATAACATAATATTGATAATAAAACACGAAAAGAAATTACGCTTAAAGTTAATAAAACAATATAATTATCAATATTAACAATAATAAATAAACAATATAAATTAACAAAGTAATTGCCGATAAACTAATGCGCTTTATAACAATGTCGCTCAAACGTCAAACGCTACAATACGTTTTAACAATGTTTTAACATTAAAACAAATGCTATAAATCAAATTGAGATTTTTAGTAATTATGTGAATTTATATTTTTTACCCACACCTTGTTCATTATTTTCAGAGTTTCTGTGAAAATGGTTGGTTGCCCAAAAAAATGTATTTAACGAAAGTTGTAGCCCGTTAAATTCCCTATCCGGTTTGGGTCGTTAGTTTTTCTCTTAGACGTTTCGTTTAAGAGATACGGGGTTTGCAAGAAAATTAAAAAAAAACCTGAATTTTTTAAACATTTTTTCCCTTAATTTAATTTATAACTCGAAATCCGTTGATTCTAGACGATAAGGAGTCATAACCTAATTTATAGACAAGAGAATGATCTTTAAAAAAGTTCTAATCCATTAACCTTAAAAAATCAATAATATCGGAGCTATGGCCGTTTGAAATCAGAAATTCTAAAAATTGCTTTAAAGGGAGGTACCCCCAAGGGTTTGGACTTGGCCAAAAATTTTATTTGAAAATTTGTCTTAGAAAAGTGTCCTTTATCACCAACTCAAAGGTTCTCCACGGTCACGGGGCCACCCTGTATATAGATTATTTTCATTGCACGCACATTAGATAAGCTAAAACGCATTTTATAATAAATTAAATCAATAAAAAGTGAACTTAAGTAAGGTCGAGTCTTACTATAACCATCTACCGCCACCTAATAAAATTAACTAGTGCATTGGTTAAAACCGAGTTCGAAGACTCACCCATCCATAAATCAGTCATTTCCATTAATTGAATTTTAATCAGCGGTTGACGGTGGCGTCATCGTCAGTGAAACTCCAGCCTAATGTAAGGTTAAGAAAAGAATATAGATTATTAACCAGAACGTCCAAGTGTCCTCAAGTTGAAACAATTTTGATCGAGCCGGTGAAACCCAATCGCCACCGCCTCACGCAGGCTTCTGTAAACAGGAGCCTACTTATTTAATGCCTTTTGATGTACGGTTTAGGCTAGCTTCTGAGTTTTGCGGAGGCTGGATCGTAATTAAGTTGGGGGGCATGAAGGAAATGCTTCCCGTAAATAAAACACAGATTGGCAATGACAAATTTAATAAAAGTATTAAAAATTTTATTTAGAATTCCTCCGGCAGTAAATAATGATGAATGACCTGCGATGTTAAATTGATACCAATGGAACAGGCGCGAGAAAAACCCGTCGAACGCTGCTGACTTAAATGGTTTCTTTCCAGTTCCAGGAAAACTCGACACAATGCACAATAATGGAATTTAAGGGATTTTAAAACACGGAACGCATCAATTTAAAATTGATATTTATTAATGACAAAACGCTTTCGAATTTGTTTACTTGTAATGGCGCATGAACTATCACAAAATTGTCGACTATGTCGACAATTGAAATTGAATAATAATAGAATCGTCCAAATCTAAATTTTACCATCTGTGTGAAATTCTCGACTGTATTTTACAAATTGTGAAATCGTTTAAACACAAAAATTCAAAAAAGTGGGTAGATTAGAGACCAAAACAAGCAATAATTCGCAAATGAACAAAGTGTATACTCAAATTTGAGCTTACAATAATTATATTAACATTCACCATAATCTATTAGTGTATGTTGACATATTGTTGCTTTCACCCGATTAATTTTTACTTTACCTACTGTAAAATCCCCTGGCTAGCTTTTTTACGGTAACAATGGAACATCTTAACTCAGGTGCAGGCAGTAGATTTGTACTAACTTCCAAGACACAAGAAAACACAAGAATGTGAATAAAAATATTTAATTTAATATAATAACAACTTTTCAGGACCTAAAAGTCCTGGATCGATACACCAAAAAACCCAAATTTCCTTTACAAATTAACCGAATACTACCATACCTATACAAAATTATACCTTAAAACAAAACAAATTATACAAAATGAACAAAATTATACCTTAAAAACTATCAGCTTACCCTATAATTTACTTAACACACAACATTTAATTGCCCTTATCACTAACAACAACACCTAATTGCCCTTATCACGGCCAAATCGAAACAGATGCTGGAGCTGGCCCTGTCGTGGAAATGACCTCTTTGTAGTCGCATTTTTATTCTTGGTGAGTCCCCAATTATGAATGTACTTTATGTAAAATGTACGAACTTAACCATTCTATTGTTTATTACTTGGTTCCTTTTAATTCAAATATAGGTTGTTTTATTGAGTGAACTCTCGAAGGTTTTCGAACTGGTATTTAATTTAAATACGAAATTTCTATTCTAGATATGAATAGAAATGAGGATATCAGAGAGGAATTGCAGATCTTTTCGGTGAAAGACAAGGTTTACGATTATAAACGTCAATGTAAGGAGCATGTGCAGAGAATGGAAGATCAGCGTTTGCCAAAGAGTGCCATGAAATATGATCCAAGGGGGAGAAGAGATGATGGACGTCCAAGGAAGAGGTGGGCTGATTAGAAATCGGAACAGGCCTGCGGCCTACACCGTGAAGCAGACGACGACGACGACGACGAAATTTCCCAAAATAATCGATATTTTTCTTTAATTGATTATTGATCACACCAAATTTGCACTGTAATTTTCCGAACTCAATTTGTTCCAAAACTTAACCAAAATTTCCTAATTTACTAGACCTAATGAGCACAGTGACATGAATATTTTCATGTTCGCGTTATCTTGGTTTGACCTGCACTGCCTAATTTTTGGTCTCGTACCCTTAATTACGCCCAAAATTTAAGTACCTTTATTCACAGAATATACTTTTTAAAAACAAATGCGACGCAAAACCCGATTGTACATTTTGAAATTTTAAAGTTAAAAAACCGTGAAGACCACAGTCGTAACAATATACTATACCGGCGAATGTTCAAATAACATAAAATATAAATAATCTTTCGGAGTCTCTCCAACGTTATTGGTGCATGTCAATATTCACCATTTCGATTACTGGCATTCGCCAATTTCGATCAGTAACATAGATATGACGGTCAGCTCTACGCCTAAATTCAAATTCAACCAATAGTATACTTTTATTTTGGTCCATTGTTAGCTCTGAAAAATACGCTCATATACCAACTTGCTATCGTTGCTGATGAGAACAAATTTTATTTGCTAAAAGATGTGTTTATTATCAAACATTTTTACATTAAGTAAAAATGAGACGGTGATCAGCTTAAGCGGTTAAGTGCGTTGCTGCTAATGCTGAATGCCCGGTTCGACTCCGGGCTCAGTAAAAACTTTATTCTGACCGTCTCCCCTCGGAAGGCAATGGCAAACCACCGAGGTGTAATCTGCTTAGAACAGCCTCTCTGGAGATGAAGTGTATACACTTCGCGCGGTTCGGAGCCCGCGTTAAACAAGTAGGTCCCCTATGTGTGTGATAGTACTACAAACGCACAACACATACATAGGAGAGAGGTCGCCAACATCCGGTGACGGATAGGCACGTTAAGAAGAAGAGATTATCAAAATATGAAATTCTTAAGCTAGCATTAAATTTAAATTTATTGGACATAATAAGAGATGATGATACGTAGTAATATAATTAGTAAAACTTGATAAAACAAGCTCGCTTGTAAGCTGCAAAAGTATTTACAGCTTTCCAACGTTTATGTTACACAGGTGAGATCTGGGCTAGTCGACTACACCGGGAAAAGTTTTTCACTTTTTTCTTTAGCATTAAGTTTCACAGAACTTTACTTAATAGATTAAACGATTTGTCAATTTTAAAAACTTTAAGGCAAAGACTTATTGTACAGCCTAATTACTGGAAGTGATATTAAAGAACTTTTCAAAAAAAAAATTGAAATATGGATTTCAGTCTGCCATACCATAAATAGGTATAAATTCACGTTACGCAAAATTTGATTAATTCGGCGATTAAATATTGCTGTGTAGGTACCCTTCAATTATTATTTAAGTAATTAAGGTGTTTATTAAAAATTGTTATTGTTTTATTGCGATTATCTTGGAATTAATTTCCTTCTTTAGTGTATATTATTATTTGTTTACTTTCAGATAGCTCGTTATTAATTTGATATTATTTTAATTTTAGTTGTTAAGCTTTTTATTGTAATTTAAGGACTGTATTCAACATTCGATGGTTATCGTCGCGTGCAGATGTAACTTCAAGCCATGCTCAAATTTGTTTTATAATATTATTGCACGAAAAATCTTAATTCTCATATTTTTTTTGCTTCGTTGATTCGCTTCTGTTTTCTACTTCAGTTCTACCCTGGTTTAATTGGATAATTATAAATCTGTATCTTACCTTTCGGTTGCTTTCAGTTTACCTCCTAATAACCATTTTCGGCGACTGTGCAGTTACTCTGACCAGCTGAAAAAAATTTTCTTCAGCTACACACTAAAGAACGGGCTTATTTTAGTCTATAGAAAAAATATCTTGCGAGAAATCTGTAAAAACAACCCCAAAATCGACTTTTGAAAAGTACGGGAAATTAGGATCGAGTATGCGGCAGATCCCGGGTCGATGTCCCATCGTTCGCCCGTTCCTTGAAATCGAGTGAAATTTTTTCGCTCCGATTTGAATTTTTCTTTGAAATTCGGATAGATGGGGGTGTGATTAGTGGATATTAGTAATAAATATAATCATAAAAATGAAAAATAACCCGTGTATTGCCGAAAAAGTGAAAAAATTAAAAAATTTTTTCCTTCGAATTTTGTGGTGTGCATTCGATAAGGAGGGTAATCCATCGTCAAAACCCACCCTCCAGGGTGGTTTTGACTCTGGTTACTAGGCTAAACATACGAGAAGGCGCCACCCATCAAGAAAACCGGGATAAATGAAACCGGGATGTGAGAGAACCTCGAAATAGCATTAAAAAGTATAGTTGCGGAATGGGGCAGTAAACTATTACGTTTCACCCCCAAAAAATCGCGTAAAATCAAAAAATAATCGATGTTACATGTACGAGAGACGATCTGCATCTGCCGGTGCGAAATACTCCAAGTGTTAGGGTCATTAAAACTGCACGGGCTGTCAATAGAATGAGCGACGCGCGGGAATCTCGTTAATTTTACCACTGAATCTCGTTAAATTTGCTAAGTTCAAAATCGATTATTTCAAAATTTTGATAATAAATTCTCGGTTAATATTTTTACAATTTGCTATATTAACTGCGTTCTTTAGTGTGTAGCTGAAGAAATTTTATTTCGAGTGGTCATAACAACTGCACAGTAACCCAATTTTCCTCTTATCTGTCGTATAGGCGTAACTAGGCCAAATATGAATCGCTAACTGCAGAAAGGGGACATGTCACATTTCTAGAAATGTTCAGGAAATAAAAAAAACTGTTTTATATCTTAAATGTCCATCCTTTTTACTCAAATTTTCGACAGGACATGCCTTAGAACATCTGGAATGAATGAGTATATAATATATTAATTTGATATTTGTGTTCTCAATTAGATCAGCTGCCAAATTAGACATATGGACATGTCCCCTTTCTGCAAGAAATGAAAAATACACGACAGAAAATGTTACAAAAAAGTATCATTTTTAAGGTATTTTAATAAAAAACAATTAAAAAACAGTATTCGTCGTCGTCTTCATTGTCCTTAGTTGACTACGCTGTAATTTCTTTCCAATATGATTCATAAGCATCTGGAATGAATTTGATCGTAATTTTTATATCAACAATCCTCGTTTTATTTCTTGGTCGCTTTGCTGAAAAAGCTCTCTCTGTGGGGAAGTTGTAAATTTGGTCTTGTATTGCGTAATCTAAATGTTTCTGTTATAAAGGCTATTGATAAATTCCATACATACCACTTCTTGAGCGGCAGAAATCTTCATGTGGTGGTATGGATCGAGAGATCAAAAATAACTTTCTTCACGTCTTGGTACATTTTTCCATAAGATTCATTGCTCAGGCAAGTCCTCTTATACAATTCGGGCCACCAGCTTTTAAAATCATAACTAAGTCTTTATAAACTTCCACAATGGTTAGATAATATTTTGCAGTATTCTTTGACGGTGTAAAATTTTTCAATTTAGTTAAGCGATATTTTGATAAGACCAAAGTCATAGTCGCAGGGCATAAATGAATGCCCTTTCATAAGAAAATATAATTGGATTTCTTCCAATTTATTAAACTCCACTAGGCTCATCAAAAATCGAATCATTGTGTTGTTTTTGTTTTGTCCACAACAATTATCGCAGAAAATAAGTGCTTTTTAAAATTTTTTCTTCAACTACTTGAACACACATCATTTTCCCCTTTACCTGGTTCGCCTTCGTAGTAGGTATACCTAACAAGTCATATGTTTGGATTTTAAATTATGGATTCCGAAAGTGCATATAATATTGTGCTACTCATTTTAACATGCAGATCAATTTTGCATCCAATGAAACCAATTTACTTATTTAATATGGTAATAATGGTTTATGATATCATGTTGCACTCGTATTACCTATAGGTATTGTCGACATGCTCACAGTTTGTTATCGCTTTACTGCAGAAAAGAGATATGTCCCTGGACAAGTCCCGTTTATGCAGTAATCGAATTCTTTATCAGTCCATAGTGTCGAGGGTAATAATAGAAGATTTATCATTTTTGCAGTACATTGTGCGTCTAGGCATCTAGATCAAAAAAATATCAAAATGTCAATTTCACAAAAAATGTGACATGTCCCCTTTCTGCAGTTAGCGATTCATATATTGGAACGGCTAAAAAAATGTTTCATTTTTTGCACAAGAAAAGTAGTTCTTATAGTTTAAGTGTTATTAATATTTTTAATGAGCTACATACATATATGATAACAATACAGCCGAAATAGAAATTTAAAAAAAAATATTTTTCCGAAAAATCATTTTCACATCTTCGTTAAAAATGTCGACTTCCGACCAAGAATTCGGTAAGATGCTCAGGGTTTAGACACGAGAACTTTTAGTATGTTAAACTAGGAACTATTTATTACCTAACGAAACCTATCGAAAAATTACAGAAGACTGATTTTGGATTTTTTCGATCACAATATGCCCCTTTACTATTAATACTTATTTTATCAATCAAAACAACCAATCCATCACACTTTATTAATCAATCAAATCTTTTATTTCAAACTATAAAACTCATCAAACCGACTCCAAATCTTAAAAATAAATACTTGATAAACATTGTAAGCTATTAAATGCCTATTAGCTAGCTGCAAACTAGTTAGCAACTAATTTAATATTAAAAATGTTTGTTGCGAAAACCTTTTAACAAGATTTGAAAATTTGCTAAATTTCAACTTGCCAACTTAACAATTATTCCCTACCTTAAATTCAAATTTACAAATAGTATTAATTTTCTAAAGAAAACTTTCCTTATTTATAAAATTGTCATGGCCGCTTTCTAACAGAAGCAGAGTATATTTGAGTCGAGTCAGCGGCGGCTCGTGGAATTGCGTGCCAGAATTATTCGAGTTCAACCAAAGATGAGTTTTTAGCCGATACAAATTTTGGTTTTCCACCTTAAGAAAGTTGCACATCTTCAAAGTGTCTTTACCACCTTATTACACCTACCTCCTTCGCCCGTTTGCGTATTATTTATTTATTCCAATAATATACGGTTATACCACACAATTAAATACAAATGCTATAAATAATAAATAGTACAAGAGAGATAATAGAAAACAATGGCTAAGAAAGAAATTAGGTGCCAAGTATTATTAGAAATGGAAAAAATTCTAACTGAATTTTTTTCCTACAAGGATATCGGCGCGACCTTCTACGGGGTGGGTAAGGGGACAAAAATCACTTTTTCGGTTATTTCTCGACTTTATATTAACTTAACGGCAAAAAATAGTTATAAATATACAAAATTAAAGATTAATATGTAACTGTAAATAAAAATATTGACAAAATGTATCTTTCTCTTTCGAAGAATTAAGCCCGTTTATAAATTCCGCCACTGTATCAAATTTAAGTGGGTATTGCTGTTTATAAGCGTATTAACTATACCGGTTAAATTAGTATACATGCTTACCCGTGAAATCATGTTGTTGCAGTTACCGAATCCTTCCTTAAATCTGAAATATTACAGGTATGTCTGCAAACTTTCCTCTTATCTTCGAATTTCGCTTTTATTGAAATTTTCACAATCCAAAAATTATTCTATTTCAAATAATTCTACGTACCTGGGCATGAAAATCCACCATCAGGTACCACAATTGATCTATTTGCAGGCAATTTACGACTCCCGCAAAACTTAATATTCGATTCCTGGTAATACTATGCAGCAGATTTAGGGTCGAGTCGACTAAGGTTGACCACTCCAATTAAATTGAAAATTTCCTATTGCAAAGAGGAAGGTTTATATAGTATACTGACATAATTTTCACAAGCGAGATATAATCAAAATTTTGAGTAAATCGAATTTGAAGTTTGCAAATTTACATGTAAAATTAACGAGATTCCCGCGCGTCGCTCATTCTGTTGACAGTCCGTGCAGTTATAATTCCCTATTAGAGTATTTCGCACCGGCAGATGCAGCTCGTCTTTCGTACATGTAACATCGATTAATTTTTGTTTTTACGCGATTTTTTGGGGGTGAAACGTAATAGTTTACTACCCCATACCGCAACTACATATACTTTTTAATGCTATTTCAAGGGTCTCTAAGCTCCCGGTTTTTATTTATCCTGGTTTTCTTGATATGTGACGCCTTCTCGTATGTTTAGCCTAGTAACCAGAGTCAAAACCGCCCTGGAGGGGTGCAGAGCGGAGCGGCGCCCCGAAAGGGTAGGTTTTGACGATGGATAAACCTCCCTATCGAATGCACATCCCAAAAATCGAAGAAAAATTCGCTAAATTTACGTACTTTCAAATTAATTTTTCTCGAAATTTTGATTATATCTTCGCTTGTGAAAATTATGTCAGTATACTCTATAAACCTTCCTCTTTGCTATAGGAAATTTTCAATTTATTTGGAGTGGTCAACCTTAGTCGAGTGCCCCCCAGATTTATGAACTAATTCTGCAACCAACCTTATGGTCTAACACCGAAACCTTTATCTAACATTTAACCGATCTGAACCGGCGTTTCACTGTAGGTTCTGTAAGCCTCTGTATAATCAACCCGGCTCAACCTTAACCTGAGGCAAATACGAATAAAAAGAAGAATGCTCTTTAAGATTGCAATTTTACAGCAATCTGGGCGAGGCGAGGGAGTGAAATGCAAATTTTGGATAAAAACTTTACTAACACTTGTAAGGTTGGCTTCCCAATGCTAATATTGCCAAGGGTTGGTATTAGGTTCCATTAATAATATTCGCTCAACTATTGCAGATTATGTATAATCGTCGGAGACTACAAATGGAGATTAAATAAAGCAAATAAGAAATAAATTGTAATTGTAGTGAATAAACAGTTCGTTTTAAAGAAATTATTTTTAGTTTGCATGTAATAATAACATTATTTGAATAATACAATTTTTATTTTTCTTCCAAAAATGTACTAGCGTAAATATCCATGAGTCAACCTTATTGAGCTGTGCATGACTTGGTGTGTTTTACTTTATTTTATCGAAATGTGTCAGTCTATTTACTATTGGTATACTTACTGTTTACTTATTTATTCTGTAAAATCATTTTAATTATTTTTCCAACACTGACCATCAAATTTATTCAAGGTCTAAAAATGAAACGATAAATTATTTGGTATTACTTATTTATTGTAATATTTATTTAAAAATAATTGTTACTATAATTATGTAGGTTCTGAAAATCAAATAAAACCTTTACTCACTATTACAAAGGAAATAATTTATTATTTACAACATTTTATTTAAGCGTTTAATATAAATTATATTCCATAACTTCTATTATAATAAAGTTATTACAATATTTTTTTTGTAGCCGTCGATATAATTTTCTAAATATAAGAAAATTTAATGCAGTTGTTTTAAATTTACACACGCGTATTTTTAAACAATACTTTTAATTTACTGTAACTTGTTGGATTAGGTACATTTAAAAGAAAATAACGTAGAATTTTAATTACTAAAAGCTCACTTGAGGTAAAATATGCAACAGAAAATGTTTACCTTAAAATTTGTACATACTGCGTGAATATATTAAACATTAATTTTCATAAATTTTTGCTGAAAGTGAAATACAATGCCACACTCAACTAAATGATAGATTAGCTGTTATATAATAAAAGCAATATACATTTTACATTAATTAAATTTTGTATAAAAACCACAAAATTATTTTTCATTCGTTACATTCTTTATTTTCAAAGTAAGCTACATTAACATTCATTTCCATATTGCGAATTTTCTAAAATTCATTTAACATTTAAATTTTGAAAGCTCCATCATTATTGATTGCTCATGTACCAACCATTAATGCGTAATCTATACTGAAAATATTATAAAACAACCATGTAAAAATATCAGCTGACGGTTTTGGTTTTCCAGATCGGTTGATTTTAACAATTTGATACCATATTATCTTCTTATTGAAAACATTTACGATCTCTTTCATTTATTTTTATTTGTTTCAAGTAAATATTTTTGGAACGTTCTCAATTAAGTTTGTTAAAAAAAATTTAATAAGAATTTTCACTGTAATAAAGTTAAATATTATACGAAACAAAAATGTTTAAAAGGTAAAATTTTATCAACTCGCCGTAAAATTTAGCTACCTACCGGTTTAAATATTTAGAGCAATTTTTCTTTGTATCGTACAAATAGATTATGTAGGTAAATCTTCTTATATTTTATTTTCTTTTAAGAATCTTGACAAAAGATTTAATATTTTTAAAAAATGAAAGTCTGGTGGTGTATAAACATAAACCAGGAGCCCGAAACTGTAATTTGAATAAGTTAGTATAAAACAATTTATTGTATTTTGGTATTTTAAATGGTTACCTTCATAATAATTATTCACTCGGAAAACTCAAAAGTTTAAAGTATTTTAATCATCATGGGAATGTCCTTTTACCCACATTATACGCACTTAACATCATTTGCAATGCTAATGTAAGGAATTCTGGATTCCAACCATCCTCGAGAACTTAAACATTTCAGTGAGGTGATTTAACTTGCTTTATATTGAAGAGAACTTGATGCAAGTAACTTTCAACGTTTTAATTAACCATGACTTTATGCTTTATTGATGCAGGATCAAGTGGGGTAAAAATGAAGCATCTAGAATGTGAACATGCTTGTAATAAGTAACTACCGATTTGGTTTACAATAAAATTCAAAATATCTGACTTCATAATTTTATGTTGATTGGTAGTCATGTGAAATCATGACAGCCATAAGGTACTTAATTTTATATCAATAGAAAAAAGTATGTTGTCCCTGATTCATATGCTTTAATGTATTTAAATTAAAACTACATTATTTCAACATTTAAAACACAGTTGAATGATGAATTTTCAAGCAGATTTGCTGACTTGCATGAAATTAAAGGAAGTTTTTCAATAGATCGCGATACATTTTCTTTTGACTTTGATAGTAGACCGAGTAAACTTCAACTTGGGAACTTGCGTAATCCCGATTTAAAAGAATTACACTCTCCGTCAGATGATGGCCATGGACTGAATCTTCCCGGTACCCCATTCTAAAACTTCTTGATCGTATTCCCTGCTTCGAAAGACACGTAAAGCAGTCGGTCCCGACTGAAAAGTTTCAGTTTATACATTTTATTAATACATTTTCAAAATTAGTAAATCAAGCTATAGAACTGATAAATTTAAAAACATCATCTTCACTCCGCGACCACAATCAAGCTACATACACTATACGGTATTGAGGTTTAAGATCCAGCAGGAAAGCGGCCTAAAAAATCATCCAGAGTGGCAAAACGAACCCGCGCCAGTGTATCAAAAAACATTCTATCCCCTCACCAGTGAAATAGACACTAAAAAACTCATTCTCCTCATTGAAAACTCCCCCCTCCGCAGTGAAAAAAAACACTCTACTATCAAATAAATCCAGAAAAGACCTCCCCAAAACCAGATACCCACAACACAAGAAAACTTAGAAAGACAAACGTACGCACAAAACCTGGAAAAACACACAGCGAACAAAATACCACCTCCGACATCCTCAACCTTTTCAAGCACAAAAACTTCGGCAAAAAATAAATTTACCACGACTCGTACAAGCCATGACGGAGTTCAACAAAAGAATGACAGGAATCACTGACGCCATACAACAAATTACAATCCTTACTAATACAAAACATTAAATCACATCCATACCCAACAAATTTAACGTTTAACTTAACAAAACCTAACACCTCAAAAACACGGAAAGGCAAAACCATTTGACTTCATCCATTTTAACAAACAGACCAGGTTAAACCAAAATTCACTCCAAAAATGTAACTCAAAATTTTACATTGCCTCTATTTTTTAACCATGGTGAACCATATACACAAATATTTTCTACAATCAATTTCAATAAACACTTCTTACGATCATCCATTACCGTCAATATTACTGCTTTCATTGAGTTCTGTTTTATTTGAAAATCACTTAATTATTTTTTAGGTATAGTTAGTCTAAATTGTATATATTTTTGTATCCACTCAGCGCTCAGGATCGCTAGTAAAATGTTCTTCAGACGTGCTACACAATCAAAATACGAGACAGGACATATCTAACACAATTTATTAACAACATAACATTTAACAACATAACAATACAAATAAATTACTACTAAAATCAACTATTAACCAAAGAACTTAAAATCCCTACTTATTTATTTTTTTATAATATCTTAAAGCTTTACCTTTCTTTCTTTTTATCTGTCAAACGCACTTAATTTTTCCGCACGGACGAATTTCAGACAATTTCTTCCTTCACCTCACTCCTCTACGTACTAACGTTTCACGTTCCGTTTTCAATTCTGCAACACCCTTATCTCTCCTGCAATCTCTTTGCTTCAAACACGATTTATTCGAGACTCTCTTTATCTGGAACTGCAACACTCTTATGCTTCAAACACAATTTGTTCGAACTCTCTTTATCTGGGAACTGCTAAAATGCTACTAGTCTGCTTGTCGTCTATTCAGGAACTTTTATAGACACTACTGGTCTATATTTATGTCGTTTAATCAGCAACTTTTATAAACACGACTTGTCTGTAGGTCGTTTAATTCTCCACTCTTATAAACACGACCTATCTGTATGTCGTTTAATTCTGAACTCCGCAAAACACAACTGGTCTACTGGTCATCTTTTCTGTAACTAACTCAAAACACAACTGGTCTGTAGGTAATCTTTTCCGCAACTGTCAACCGCTCTTTATTATTTTTGCATGGTTACCCTTTTTCTCTTATGTTTCATCTTCTAAGAGGCCGCACTATGCTACGTGTATTTTTAATTATCTCGTTATAAACAAAACTTAAATCTAGCAACATTTATAATTTACATTCATACTGAACAAATTTTAATTAAACACAAACAAAATTATTCAATAAATTAGACATATCCTCCCTCTTATTTTGATTGTGTATTCCGTACACATTTCTGAGGGAGCTTGTAGTGGACACAACATTACCCCACTGCAAAGTTACAATAACTATTTGATATCTTGTGATAACTTTCAAATATTTATTTTCATCTTTGCATCCTTTATGCACCATACTGGTTCCTCAAGTTCTCTGTTATTCACATGTAAACCGTTCGTCATATACCCTTCATCTTTCCTTCTAACACTCTCAATTATACCTTTAACTCTTCATTCTTGTTTACCTATATCATCTTCCTATTCTACCCTCATGCTTCCATCTGCATTTATTCTTTTATCTGCTTGGACAATTTTATAATTTACCCTTCCCCTTGTAGATAACTACATTTATAATGTCGAGACAGCGCACAGCTTGTCCTCGACTTTCCCTTGTAGATTCCTACATTCATACTGTCTAGACAGCGCACAGCTTGTCCTAGAATTCCCCTTGTAGATTCTTGTAGACTCTATTTAACCCCACTTGCTGCACAGCGCACAGCTTGCTACAGTTTTTCCCCATTCTACTATCTTGTCCTAACATTCATACTCAACCTTTAGGTTGTTCTTCGCAGATCCCCTTTGATTTTAGGTAAACTTATTTTTTGACGTCTTGTTAGCAAAGATGCCTGATGGTATTCTATATTTTCATACACAGTTTAATCTTACCGAACCTTTCACTCCTGCTTCATAACATCTTTCATGCTCTCATGTCCCGAATTTATTAATGTTTAAATTGCTCAGTATTCACCTTCACCTCTCATTTATCAAAATTATATTTTCGAATCTTGCCTAAACTTTTATTCGTAACCACATTATCATTTTCAAATTTCTTCCTAAAATTGATTGTTATCAAATTTCCAACTTGGGCCTAAAAATGAATCTTGTTAAATTTCTAACTTGGATCTAAATATGACTTTCATTTTAACCCCACCTTACTGTCTCATCCGATTTATCCTATTTACGAATGGATACAGTAAATTTATCCGTGACATTCTCCATTTCACACGCTTATATTCTTTCATGCTTCTTATGTAAGTATTTGTATCGTTATTCAATCGTTGTGAAATTTTATTAATTTTAACGTCAGTTTTACAATATTTCAAAATTTTATTTTTGTCACTGTCATTGCGTCGTGAACTGTCATAATTATTTTTTATGTCATCGTTCTTTAGATTTTCATTAGCAAATTCACCCCGAATGTTCTCCGTTTGTAATTGTATAGCTATGCATTGATTTGGCTCTAAGTATTCACACGTATTTTTATTTTGTGAACCGATCTTTGAATTAAAATTTTTCTGTTTTAGCACATTTATTCTATCATTCATTCGCATACCCCCTGATTCTAATTTTGACTTAGCACGTAAGTTTCTAATTTTTAAGTATCGCTTTCTAAAGTTTTTCCTACTTAATGTTGCGTAGGATCTATCTTCATCTGTGTATGGTGTCGGATTTTCTATTGCTACTTCTTCTTCCAACTTTACTGTGACTGCGTTCACCAACTTTGCAGTTGTGTCGTTCACCAACTTTTCCTCCAGTTTCTCTTTTTGTGCCACTTCTTCCGGCTTGTTAAACGGCTCGAATCTTATGGATTCCATCATTTCGGCTATCGTATTCTCTCTTGTACACTCATTCAATCTTACATCAACCTCATTCACCTTTGCATCCCATTTTTCTTCAATGTTCTTAAACCGTTGATCAATTTTTTCAAATTTTCTATCTATAGCTGCAAAACTCTTACCATTTTCCACACTCATACATTTCACCTCTTGTCTTAATTCACACAACCCTTCATTAATAGAAGCAAAATTTTTACTTGACTTATCATCCATATTTCTGAATTGTGCCATCATCATTTCACACAACCTTTCATTCGAGTCCTTTTGTACCCCTTCTACTTCTACCACCTTTTCTTTCTCCACACGCTCACCCCTTTCTGTTCTCCTCTGCTCTTTATCTCCCTGTCCAGCCAAGCTTTCATCTTTTCTCTCTCTCTCCTCTACACTTTTACTCCTTCTACTCCTAGTATTCATTATTATGTCAACTGTTCTACTTATTGTGTCCTACTAACCCTGCTCTTTTTGATCGTGTAATCACCTGATGCCCTCTCGTTGGTCGCCACGTTTTGTATCCACTCAGCGCTCAGGATCGCTAGTAAAATGTTCTTCAGACGTGCTACACAATCAAAATACGAGACAGGACATATCTAACACAATTTATTAACAACATAACATTTAACAACATAACAATACAAATAAATTACTACTAAAATCAACTATTAACCAAAGAACTTAAAATCCCTACTTATTTATTTTTTTATAATATCGTAAAGCTTTACCTTTCTTTCTTTTTATCTGTCAAACGCACTTAATTTTTCCGCACGGACGAATTTCAGACAATTTCTTCCTTCACCTCACTCCTCTACGTACTAACGTTTCACGTTCCGTTTTCAATTCTGCAACACCCTTATCTCTCCTGCAATCTCTTTGCTTCAAACACGATTTATTCGAGACTCTCTTTATCTGGAACTGCAACACTCTTATGCTTCAAACACAATTTGTTCGAACTCTCTTTATCTGGGAACTGCTAAAATGCTACTAGTCTGCTTGTCGTCTATTCAGGAACTTTTATAGACACTACTGGTCTATATTTATGTCGTTTAATCAGCAACTTTTATAAACACGACTTGTCTGTAGGTCGTTTAATTCTCCACTCTTATAAACACGACCTATCTGTATGTCGTTTAATTCTGAACTCCGCAAAACACAACTGGTCTACTGGTCATCTTTTCTGTAACTAACTCAAAACACAACTGGTCTGTAGGTAATCTTTTCCGCAACTGTCAACCGCTCTTTATTATTTTTGCATGGTTACCCTTTTTCTCTTATGTTTCATCTTCTAAGAGGCCGCACTATGCTACGTGTATTTTTAATTATCTCGTTATAAACAAAACTTAAATCTAGCAACATTTATAATTTACATTCATACTGAACAAATTTTAATTAAACACAAACAAAATTATTCAATAAATTAGACATATCCTCCCTCTTATTTTGATTGTGTATTCCGTACACATTTCTGAGGGAGCTTGTAGTGGACACAACAATATTTATTATTTAGTTTATATAAAATTTACTTCTTCTTTAAATAATAAATAGCGTATACCGAATAATCGTATTTTATTTGGTAGTCTGCTCTCATAATTATTTAAATTCTCATTTAAATTGGTAAATTTTTATTTACATGTACGTTATGAGCATTTTCGGTTCCCTTTTCATTTAGTTAATCAAGCTGATCCATTGATTTTTTACTAATAAATTAATTTAGATAATTAATTCCAAGCTGCTTTAAACTGCAAGAAAGTTATGAGTTACTCCATCCTTACCATAAAGCAGTCGATTCCCTGTTTTTGCCTTCGGGGTTTACATCATTGCAGGCCCGTTTCGTATTTTAGATGTAAAATTTTAATTTGAATGATGCAGTGCCTGCAACTGAAAACTTTAAAAATGAATATACATACGTTAGTAATATTGATGCATTTCCAATTTTGCTTCATTCAATATTTTTAAAATTGCTCCACGAGGATACATTTCAAGAAATATTTCAGCTGATGTTAGAAAAAATATGGCGACTTTCTAAAAAATTTATGTTTTTAAATTTTTTATAACGCCGTATGCGTAATAACGTGTATTAGGATTCAACTCTTTTTAAATATTCAACATTTCCACAGTGCTTTGACGCTCTTTAAGAGTAATAAATTTCTTGTTAGAGAACGTGCAAATAAATATAACTCAAAGAGAGTAATAAACTCTATGCAATTTTAAAACGCTCTTTCCATTTACTTTCTGTTAAAAACAGGGGTAGTTTTAATTTTGCTTCAAAATTCAATTCAATGTTAAAATCGAATAACGTGTTTTATGTAAAAACCACAAAAAGGAATGTTTCTGAATATATTGGAAACTTTTGTGAACTTGGTTTTTATTATTTTTTGCTTTTACCTACTTAAAGCTACGTTCAGTCAATTAAATGCACATTTGAAAATTTTACTTTTCATGAACGAGAATAAATTTTTATTAGCAAATGTAGTAATAAAATTAAAATGAACTTCTTCAAAAACACACCGTTGTCGTCGTCGTCGTTTTCAACACTTTAAATGTGCTGCAAGTCCACTTTAAAAAACGAGTGTTTTCCTTACCCACTAAATTCAATTATAATTATTGAAAGGTTCCTCGCTAGAAATAATTTAAAATATCCCTTTTCTGTCACAAATAAGTGCTTTCATTTTTAATAATTCAATTATTTGAAAAAGTTATTTCGCCGAAACAAAGTATATCAGTTTGTTTTGTTCGTTTGAATTACAACTGCAAAAAAAGTTTAGCACATCATTGGAAAAATGTCTAACATTTTATTTTCGAAAAAACAATGGACGGAAACCTTTTGGGAAATTTTGTGGTGTAACTTATTTCGAAAAATAAATAACGTGACTACTATTTGCACTTATATGCTCAAACGGCGCGGCGTTATTATCTGTTCAATTTGTCTATCATCTTTACTTAAAAAGTCCTCTCCATGTAAATAGCAATTTTAGCTTTAATCTTACTTTGTATGCGTCCCGAAGACCATTGATTTTAAGTTCTATCAGCTTTTACATCCAGTTCCGCAGCTGGAACTTTGTTTCTATTTATTTTATTATTATTACTTAGTTTTATTAACTTTATTTTTTCACAAAAAGTGAGACAAAAAAATGTGGTGTACGTGCGTTTAAATTCCACAATCTAGAACACAACTTAAACATTAAACATAGAACAGGATAGATTTGCTTTACAGTGTAGTTGCTCTTCAGGATTTATTAATTTATGTACATTACATATTATTATGTAATAGATTATATTTTTAGGAGAAAATCAAATTCTTCACTGTAAGTAATCGGTATATTATATCATATATTTATAAGTACTATATTTAATAATGTACATGTTACAGTTAAAACCCGAAATCAGTTAAAACCCGATCTAACTAGTAAATTCTAGTTTTAACTAACCCCTTTAGTTAAAACTAGTTTTAACTGAGATGACTTTAGTTAAAACTAGAATTAACTGACTGCTGTTAGTAAATTCTAGTATTAACTAAAATAACTTTAGTTAAAACTAGATTTTGTAAAAGCAAACGTACTTAGTTAGATTAAAATTGTTTTATTAAGTTCATTCTGTTTACATTATTATTACATATTTACAATTTACTTGTTGCCATATGGCATACCGTTATGACATTTGGAATTGCAAAGAATTTCCTTTTTTAAACATGGGCATTGCTTTAAAGTGCAATTTATTTGCAAGAACTGTACAAGAATTCTGTACAGGCCACTCCATTCCTTTCGATTATGACTCCTACGAGTTTCGTAAGTCTGCCTTAGCTCTGTCGACATCAGGAATTGGAATTGTTACATCATTACCTCTGATGTCAACCGCAGGATGGGTTGCATCTGAAATCTTTTTCATTCTTTCCGCCTGTTTTTTCAAACTTATTTTGTGCTTCCTTTCTAGCTGAAGAAATGTTTGATGATGTATCAGCTAGCGGCGCCGGCGTCTTATCTTCCTTCTGTGCTTCTCCTTCACCCTGTTTTGCATTCAGTTGCTCAATAATTTCATCAAAGCCGTCTTCTTCATGGATATTTGTAAGTAATACAGATGGCAATGCGGTTGTTGTCAGTCCTGCTCTTGATTCAATTCCAAACATAGTCTTGTAGGGAGATTGTTTGATTCCTGAATGATGGGCTCTATTCTTTATAAATTGTACAAAACGTACACCGTTTGACCAATTAGTGGTATTGTTGCCTTTCACCCATGAAGCCAACGTTTTTTCTATGTCCTGATTTGCTCTTTCAACTGGACCCTGACTTTGGCTTTGGCGTGGTTTTCCATGAACAATTTTTAATTTCGTAATAAGAATCAACTTCTTACAACAATTTTACGTTTGCTTTTAATTTAAATCTAGTTTATTACTATAATTAACTAACATCAGTCAGTTAATTCTAGTTTTAACTAAAGTCATCTCAGTTAAAACTAGTTTTAACTAAAATTATTTCAGTTAAAACTAGAATTAACTAAAGCGGTTAGTTAAAACTAGAATTTACTAGTTAGATCGGGTTTTAACTGATTTCGGGTTTTAACTGTAACATACATACTACATAGTAAATTCCTGTGGCAATTACGTCTGTATTGTAGATCTTGTAGATGTAATGTTAATAACTAAACAAAGAGTTTAAATAATGTAAATAAATAATACTGTTCAGATAACAGTAAAACATAGCTATAAAATGTATCTACGTGCAAGAGAAGTACTGACATAACAGTAATTCAAACACTACAGTACGTTTGTTATTTCTTGGCGATTCGATCGTTATATAACTTAAAACAAACGTAAATAATTATGTAAGTTGCTTATTAAATTTTTCAAAACAACGCTGGAGTTACACCAAAACTATATCTTACTTATGAATCTGAGATTAAAAGAAAACGTTGAGATGGATCCCCAAAAAAAATAAGGTGGGCATACTCATGTTTTATGTTCAGGACAACTACAAAATTGGACAACTAAAAGAAGGTTAAGTTGACCACATACTACACTGTAGTATTCAGAAGGCAAATCCAGGTATGGAAAATCCACTCGGCTGAATCCTGAAGTATCACACCTTATTGGATCTATTTTGTAAAACGATAATAATATACTATTCTAGTTGGGGTTTTAATAATTTTATCCACTCATTAATAGGTAGTTTTATTAGGAAATTTTTATGATGTTATGTATTTTTTGTAAAGATTTCTTTTTAAAGAAATTCTTTTCGAATTTTTACATTACTACCTTGTTTTATTTTAACTGAGCGGCTACATTGAAAAAATGGCAAAGTAAAAATTCTAAAAGAGCACGCTAAAATCTATAAAATACCAAATTTTAAACACATCAGGAAACTTTCCTGGCAACCTTGCTTTTCAGTAGCAAATGACTGAACTACAACTTATAATGGTTTAATGAATTTTCCTCTGTTTACCTTTTATGTACGTTCTAAAGATTAGAAAATTCTAAAGATTAAGGTAAGATAAAATGATTATTCTCGTCATTTTCTAACAAACTTCCCTAACGACTTTTTTTTATTAAGGAGTTCAATTTGTGTCAATCTTTTTTGAAAATAGCGATACTGATACTTTATTCTTCGATTTAAAATAAAAAGAATATCTTTTTATTAAAGAACCTCCAAAATGTAGGGCCCCAGGGGATGACCCTTAAAAACAGGAGACAAATTCGAACGGCGTTGTTAAAAATTTAATTAGACAACTTTTAGGTAAAAGCAAACAAATATTAAGATTTTGTTCAACCAATGTAGATTATTAATAAATTAAATTAATTAATATAATATTACTATAGATTTCAATTAGATCACTAAAGGTAGCCGTTTAACCATTTTAATTGAGAGTACATCAACAGGTGTTCAAATTAGTTCCAAACAAAAAAGTTTCCAAAAAATTAAAATAGCAGGTGTCTATCGTTAGCTTTAATTTACTAAGACTTGATGGGGCTTGAAACAATACAATGGTCGATCGATATCATAAAATGGACTGCGAGTATCTTGGTTTACATAAAACACATAAATTTTCTGTTAAAGCAACATTAAAAATATTTAAAAAATTAAAAAGTGTATTTTTTTTGTTCACTTACGGATGGACCATTAAATATTAAATTACAATCATATTGCAAATAGTGCAATTGAGGACCCAGGTGGAAGAACGACTTAACACACAAAAACGAGTTTTGAGGTAATCGCTATTTAAGTTTTTCAAATATTATCGCTAAAATTTTTCAGTTTTAACAGTAAGTATAAGAAGCCTATAAATTTTATTTA
Source organism: Podabrus alpinus (assembly GCA_932274525.1). NCBI lineage: Eukaryota > Metazoa > Arthropoda > Insecta > Coleoptera > Cantharidae > Podabrus > Podabrus alpinus. The sequence continues at coordinate 29,994,881 of OW026451.1, forward strand.
AAAACGCTTAAAAAGATTTTTATTTGCCACTTTGTAACATGACAGGACTTACAATTATTCCCTGTTGTTGTGAAATGAATTTTTAAGTGTTTTTAAATAAAACTTCTCTGTACGTATGTTCTTACTTACCTACTGTCAAAATTCAAATAAATAATTTAGCGGTACCTATACCAAACATTGTTGTTCATCTTTACATTTCAACGGAAGTCTAAAACTTTATTAAGTGGTAGTGAATAAACTTCTCGTCGAGGATTAGGCCATGTCCTGCTCCAGCTTTAATTCAGTGTTATCGCTTTCCGGGTCATTCAGGGTCCCTTGTTCCAGTTGGACGATATAATATATAAACTATCTTTGGAATATGATCTTCTTCCATTCTTTCTTTTCGACTCGTTATATATTTTTTATTTCATCCAATCTTGTGCACCTTTCTAAACTTCATCTGACTAGCCTGGATGTAGGAGCGGTCACTTTGTTTAAGGACCGAAGGTTGTCTATCATGCAGCAGAATGGAGATTACCATAATATCCGTATACATCTTGATCTAACATCACGAAAAGTTCTTCTTGATGTGCCTCATGTTCACTGAAATCGGACTGTTGTTATATTTATATTTTAGGTGTTATCGTAGCTCACATCGCATCCCAAAATAGTTGAAATGTCTTACTTGTTCTGTTGGTGTTTCATTTAAGTATATTTTAGATCTCGCTTCTTCCTTGCTTAAGAAAAGCCGTGGCTTTAGTTTTGTTTAGAGATATGTAAAAATTGTATTCATCTTCTGTTAGGAAAAGTTGATGGCAGGCTCGTTAGAGATAGTCTTCGTCCTCTTGATAAATTGACTTGAACGATCAACTACTGATGCTAGAGGCACTGGTTCGAGCGCCTACTAACCCGCATTGGCCAGCGTGGTAGGGTATGACTAAAAACCCTTCTCTCAAGAGAAGGAGGTGTGTTCAGTAGTGGGAAAAGTTGAATATTTCATTAATTCCCAACTCCAGCCTGGGTTTTCTGTCTGGTCTACCCCGCTTTAAATTAAAGTATATTTTTGTAGGTGTTTGGATCCTGTAGTTTTTCTTTTTAGCTTCTGTTAGAATAGCGATGTCTATATTTGTTCTCCCTAATTCCTCCTCTAATTCTAATTCTTTTGTATTTAATCACCTCACGGGGCCCATCACGTTTTTCTTTTTCTCACGTTTTCTGTTATTGTTAAATCGATCCCAAATTTAGTTCAACTGGACAGGTTACCAGCTTAGCGCGAGTTGGATTTTATTAACGATAGGGAGAAGCTAAGGTCCTTAAAGCATCTGCAGTTACGCTGCACCTACTTTTGAGAGTCTTTCGATTTTCCCTCACCCCATGTAGTAAGTAATGTTTCCGAAAATATATTTGATGTATTTTCTTCGTAGATAAAAGAACTAATTTATACAGTTAGCATTATTACTGAGTCATGAAACGTGATTGTCCTGAAAGATCCAGCGGTAACTTTTGCAAGCATATTTTTGTTCTTCATTTTAAAACGAATTTCCAATTTATTCATGAACTTATTTGTCTGCATGTCCAAAAGAAGATGAAGTAGCTAACCGAATACCGAGAATTTTATTTTTGTTTTTACTTTCACATTATAAAGGGTATAAGAAGTTTGTTTTTAAATTTGGTAGAATTAGGTTATGTTGAGAGTTCTGTCATTCAGTTTTTTGACATATGCACAGTAGAAGGTTTAGAATTTGTTATAATGTCTTTAATTTCGCTCGAAAATCGTATTAAAATTATTAAAATCCATTATGAAAATGGTAGTTCTATGAAAACTACATTTCGTAAAATTTGCAAATATTTTTGGTCATCAAGATCGGCCATCGGAGACTGCCATTGCGACGTTAGTGAAAAATTTTGAGTCCATCGGTTCAGTAGCAAACGTAACCACAAAAATGCGTGCTCGTGCAAGCCGTTCAACCAAAAATATTGCTGCAGTAAGTGAGAGTGTTGCAGAAGACCCAAATTTATCGGTTTCACGACGTTCTCAACAATTGGGCATATCCACAATGACCACATGGCGAATTTTACGGAAGGATTTTGCCCTAAAGCCTTATAAGGTTCAACTGGTGCAAGAATTAAAGTCAACTGATCATTCTCAACGTCGTAGATTTGCTGAGTGGATCTTTGAACATGGTGCTGGTTTTTGGTGATGTCAACTGGCCACCCAGATCTTGCGATTTAACGCCGTTAGACTTCTTTTTGTGGGGCTATGTGAAAGATAATGTTTATAAGAATAATCCACAAACAATTCAAGAATTCAAAACCAATATCGAAGACGTCATCCGTGAAATAGATCCACAATTATGCAGAAATGTGCTTGAAAACTTTGTTAAAAGGATGACGTCTGCAAATATAGTCGTGATGGACATTTGCCTGATATTATTTTTCACTCATAAATTTTCAAGTCTCTACATCATATTTCAATAAATAATTATAGAATTTTCATACAAAATGTGTGTTTCTTTTAAAATTTAAAAACAAACTTCTTATTGGTAGACCCTGTACTAAAAATTTTGTTGCCGAGAACCTGGTTACGAATAATACCCCATTTGGGAATATGCCAAATACAACTTATACCACATTATAAATATCTTCTTGCTAGAATTGGAATTTGGGCGTTGAATAAATTAGGAGAAGGTGGTAAGAAGTACCCTTCCTAACTTATGTGGGTTGAGTAACACTCAAATTGTAGGTTTAAATGATACTGATTTATTAAGTTTTAAATACACTATTTATACAAAACTTAATTGCTAAATTATCATATTTTTATGCTATATTTTAAATTAAAGTTATTGACCTGATGAGTAATGATTTTGTTACCTGCTTATAATATTTAAAATGCATTTATGCTTAATTAAAGTTAATTGACCCGGTGAGTAAATGTTTTTTAACTATGATAAGCTTACAGTACGGAAGTGCATTTTGCTTATTTATAGTTTAAATGAATTGCATTTTACTTTGACCTACTAAAAAGTGCGATGAAGGCATTTTTGCTTTATTTACTTTATATACAGGATGGTTGAAAAAAGAAAACCAACCAACCAACAAAAAACCTGTTTAATTTTTAAATTAAACATATTGCCGCCTCCAAAAGAATGGAATCTGGAATGTGTTGTGTGGCCTGCGGATTTATTTGGTGTATGATGCTACTATTGGCACTGCAATTATCCTTTGAGGTGTTAAGACGTTCCATTTGGTGTTGATTATGTGGTTTTTGGACTATTTGAAATATGCACGTTTGATTGATGTCTGCTCGTTTTATTCTTCTCTTTTTCCATCTTCTCTTATCCCATCTTCTTCTCCATCGTCGTACCATCTCTCTGAAGTCCTGTTGAAAACGAGGGCCTGTGTACATTTTTTCGTTTCTGTAAAAATTTTCTTTAATTCCTGCGTTGCCTTGAATGTTGATCTTCTTGGTTAGTGGTTTGTATAATCTTTTTTCTAACTGATATGCGATCCATTTCTGTTTCCATGCTCCTATTTTTGGTGGTACTTCTTTGATTTGTATTTCCACTGGTCTACCATCCTCGTCTCTTTTTGTGCTTGGGTCATAAATTTCTTCGACATTTTGAGGTTCCAGTTTCATGTGCCCGATGTCCAAATTTTCGTTTTCATAATTTTCGTCTTGTTGAGTTTTCTTGTTTTCTTTTGACATTGGTTTATGGATTGCAGCTTCTTCTATTTTCATCTTCATTGATTTTGGTTTTACATCTTCTTCATCTGGCATTTGTTTCGGACTCGCAGCTTCTTTTTCTATCCCCTCTTCCAACTCCATTGATATTGGTGTTAAATCTTCTTCATCTGGCATTTGTTTCGAACTTGCCACTTCTTTTTCTTCCATCTCCTCGTCCATCTCTTCTTCCATCTCCTCTTCGATTTTCATCTCCAATTTCATCATTGTTATGAAGTATTCTTGTTTGATTTTTTCATATAGTTTATTGATAAAGTAGTCATCTGTATTTTCTTGTTCGTATACCATTATTTCTACGTGAAGCTCTCTTATGCTCTCCCATTGATCTTTTATTTCTCTTTTTAATATTTTGCACCGGACCTTCGTGTATTGATCATCCCGTGATAATTCATTTGCTATGGTATCCATTTCTGTTCCCAGGTAGAACAATCTAATTTGTTGTTTTCTTAAACGAATCGCTTGGGCATCCATCTCTGTATCTCGTTCTCTTCTTCCTTTTTTGACTGCTCGTTGCTTGTATTTGCTTGTGGCATGGACCCTTGTTGTGTTGATTGTTGTATTTGCTGTGGCGTCGCTGTGGACCTTGTATTTTGATTGGCGTTGCTGTGGACCCTTGTATTTTGATTGTTGTATTTGCTTTTGGCGTCGCTGTGGACCCTTATTGTTGTGTTGATTGTTGTATTTGCTTGTGGCGTCGCTGTGGACCCTTGTTGTGTTGATTGTTGTATTTGCTGCGGCGTCGCTGTGGACCCTTGTATTTTGATTGTTGTATTTGCTTGTGTTGCTGTTTGATCTCTTGTTTGGACCGTTGTATTTGTTTGTGTTGCTGTTTGATCTCTTGTTTGGACCGTTGTATTTGTTGTGTTTCTGTTGCTGGTTTATCTTCTTAAGGGTCGAAGGATCATGACGAAATTAGAAGAGGGTGGCAAGAAGTACCCCTCCTAATCCGGCTCGAAGGACCATGAATAAATTAGGAGAAGGTGGCAAGAAGTACCCTTCCTAACTTATGTGGGTTGAGTAAAACTCAAATTGTAGGTTTAAATGATACTGATTTATTAAGTTTTAAATACACTATTTATACAAAACTTAATTGCTAAATTATCATATTTTTATGCTATATTTTAAATTAAAGTTATTGACCTGATGAGTAATGATTTTGTTACCTGCTTATAATATTTAAAATGCATTTATGCTTAATTAAAGTTAATTGACCCGGTGAGTAAATGTTTTTTAACTATGATAAGCTTACAGTACGGAAGTGCATTTTGCTTATTTATAGTTTAAATGAATTGCATTTTACTTTGACCTACTAAAAAGTGCGATGAAGGCATTTTTGCTTTATTTACTTTATATACAGGATGGTTCAAAAGAAAACCAACCAACCAACAAAAAATCTGTTTAATTTTTAAATTAAACAGGCGTATCTTCCAGACCTGATGCTCTCGACATAACATAATATGCTGCTAATATCTACGCAAACCGCGTAGACCACCATAAAGATGGATGGAAAGTTAGGTGTCCAGTGTCCACATCAGGAAAAACATAAAACTGTACAACGAACAGATCAAGATCCATAATAAAAGAAGACGTATGAGTATAGGCTACTTAGAGTTTAACATCAATTCCAAAACTGCATGCACTGGGTTGAGGAATTGTGCGTGATTGGTTGCAGCATCAATGTTTAGTTTTTTACTATTTTTATAGCTATGTTTAACTCGAGACTTGCCAAAACATTTCTATAAAATTAAAACGAACACGTTTTAATATTTTTAATGAAGGTATTTAATTAAAATTTTAAGTTATTTTAGGTGTAAATTCTAGGTATTTAAAATTAAAAAAAGTTAAAATTTTACAATAAAAATTTGGTGCGTCAATATTTTACTAAGCATCATGAAACAAGGATGTACCAAAACCTTTTTGGGATACATGTGTTATAATTAAATATCGATTTTTTTTGTGTAAACATTTAAAATTTACATGCCACATAATATTTTACTGATAAAAGAAATTCTATTTAGACACTTCAACAAGTATACTTTTTATATTGACTAAAAAGGTATTTACATAATTATTTTGTACTAACAAATGAGATGTCACAGTATTGCGATAAGAAATTACGACTAAAGTATTTTAATTGCGTTTGGAAAAAAGTTTTAAAGTGATATTTATTTCAATATTTAATTTTTTAATTTGCTTTTTGCTATAACCGCGAAAGCTCTCGAAACAGTGATGGTTGAATTTGATTATTCAAACTAAGGTTCCATTAATATTTTATATACAATTTTTTATATTTAAAGATAGGTATCTCGTCAGATTAAATTGTCAAAAAACTGCTGTTAGAGGAAATAAAAATTTACATAAAATTATATTACAGTAGAACACAAAATATTTTTGCATGCGTATTGAAACTGCTGAAAATAGAATAAAAGTAATTGTCATATCTACATGTAAAAAAGTTACAAATGTAAGTAGGTACATATGAAAAATACAGCGTTACGACGTTTTATTTTTATGTTAACTTGCGTGCTAATAATTTCGATGTAGTTAACATTTTTTGTGTTCATAAAAAGTTGGTTGGTGAAACACATTGATCAAATAGAAAGCGTTATTTAAGTCAATTACATTATAAACGTTTTTAATAAATTGATCACTTAATTTCTAATGTCCGTAATTATTATTTTTAAGGTTTATTTTACATTATTTTAAAAATTTCCATAAAGAGCGTAGTTTTTGAATATTTATACTGATTCAATTTTCATAGTACAAATATTGATTGATACTGGAATTTTATATAGTACGGACAATAGTCTAGGTCAAGGGTTAAAATAAAAGCAACTAATCATCATTTTTCATGGAAATTAATGCTACAAAAAAATATAGATCTCAACAAAAATAATTTATTTCTATGACTAACGAAGTAATCTCAAAGCTTGAGAATAAAATATCTCCATAGTAATTTTTACAGATAACGTCGTTAGTGACTTTCCTGCATTTGTAATTCATTGTATGTGATGCTGAATTGTAAAAGTATATTGGTCCAAACGACAAAGATATCCCGGAAACAACTACGAGGTAATGGCTAGTTTAATTTAAAATGTCAAGTAAAAGATTGTAATGCAAGAGAAGATTTATTATTTTAGCTATCGGTTATTATTATTATCTTTTACGTTAACATAATCAATCAATAATAATGAAATCTAGTACTTTTTGGTGGTGTTAAATTCGTAAACCGTACAATGATGAATGTTATTGTGTCAACAATAATTTATGTTATTCTATTTTGAACCATATTTAAAATAAAATAATTATTATCACAACTTGAAGAACAAGCTCGAATTAATCTTATAACGTACCCGTATAATCTTTCATGGCGGGAAAACAAAAGGACACCAAGTTAGTTTGTACAAAAAATAACATATCTCTTTGATACGCTTCTGTTATTATAAATTTATATTATGACTTGAGAGAAATTCTAAAACTACAATATCAGAAACTCGTTCAAAAATCAAATTAAATTTAACCAATCTTCTCTTCTAATTTATAATAAATTCTTCCATGAATTATTTTTACAAATATCTTCAAATCGATGGTTTTCTAGTTATCCAACTCAAGAGTGATGAGATCAAGTTCAAAAGTGTTAAAATATTACAAGTTTCATTTTTTCATTTTCCTTGAAAACTCTGCGCCTTTTAAACGAAATGTTTTCTACAATAACAAATCCCTCTTTTTTCAAATAAAGTATTAATCAAACCATAACTATTATAGTATACATATCTTCAATGTTCAATGCTAACCTAAACTCACTGTAAAACATTGAATTTTAGGTTTTGATTTTCTTTGCCGTATCAATGTCTAACATTTATCAATATCAATCCTGGACAATAAGTAATAAGACAACATAATCGTCTTTCATTTTAAAAACAAAAAGGACACATTTAATAATTATATTTTCGTTCACATTCATCACACCAAAGGTATTCACATTAAGTTTGTGGGAGTATATTACCGTGTTTAGCTACTGAATTATTTTTTTATAGCGAGGTTTAGCTTACGACTCTTTTTTTAAATTGCCACAGCCAGCTATTGAGAACTCTTCAGGGTCAAAAGGTGGGTAGATTATGCAGAAAAAACACTCTGCAACAATCCTTGCTTGCATTAGTAACTTACGTGAACTCAAAACTTAACTCTGTATCAAATTCTGTCTTATCTATGCTGTAAAACTTGAAAACAAATGTACCCAAATAAATCAATTAAATTTTGAACCTGTTTTTTATTATTAATAATGAGACCAAAACATAAAATTAAACTAGAGAACAAATTGCGTATACAAAAATTCATAAAAAATGAAATTCTACCCCTTCCGTAATTTTATTGCACTATCGTTTGTATTATGCGCGTACGTATCGTCTTTTAGAACTAAATTTCACTTAAAAATGTCTTACCAAATGCTGTCGTTGTAATACCCAGCTGTGTAGGATTCCGGAACCAGTGTTGAATAAAAAACGTGCCTGCTTGATTCTTCTGGACTCACAAAACGAATTGTAAAAGTGGTCAACCATAGACTACTGTTCATAAATTAAACCAAGTCGAATATAACGTAAGTATTGTAAAATTCTTAGCCATTTCTTCGTAACATAACCAAAAATCTTCCAAATCAGTGGTACCAAATATTTTCCATGCGTCATTCACTATTATTTTTGTTAAAAATAATCTGCTATTTTCTTCTTGTTGTCTTTTTACTAAGCTTACTTCTTTTGTAAATCAAAACTAATTTCATCAACTATTCTAAACTTTTTACTTTAATTTTCCAACTTTTTCTCGACTCAACCCAAAATTTACGTCCTTCCTTTTCCAAAGGTGTAAGTCGACTCTTTTATTTTTAAACTACAATCCTCTCCCAATACGTCCTTTCTCGTTCGTGAACGCGAGGAGAGTCCAATATTTTCCAATCCTTATCTTCCTCCAATCATCCGAGCAAGCGCGCTTTACCAAATTTCCAAATCTAGTTCCGTCCTCTTTCCACTTTAATTCACTTTCATTATCAATTACGCTTTCGCCCAAATTAACAAAATTAAAAATTTTACCCAATTTGTTCTTTTTATTTATAATTATTATGAATACATCCTTGCAATTACTGACATGATAATTTGATGTTTTTTCTCTTACATTATATTTCATTTTACAGGTACAGTGTTCATTGAAAGAGATTCATTCGGGTCTCAAAACAAATCTGAAGCAGCAGCATGTCAACAAATTTAGATATTCCAAAATCTGATGCAGCTGAATAGACAAATTATAGCGTCTGAATGAAAAAATATGCAAAAGTGTTAGTTCTCAAAATCACCCTTATTTTGGACCACCGTAATATATATCCATTACATATCAAAATTATTTTTCTTCTTCCTCAGGAGTTTCTTAAACACTCTTGAACGTAGGCTTTTCCACTCTATTCTATTTTGGTTCATATTGTAACAAACCACTTTCCCTGCTTTGTAATATCTATCTTTTAATTAAAAGTGTTACGCAAAAATGGTAATAATTACATAATGCGACCACTAACTTATCTTATAACAATTCAATTTTGGGTTGCATATCTATCTGAATTTTAAAATACATTTTATGTAATCCTATGTCGTAAATTAACGATTTTGACGAATTTTATAAGTCATGATGATCTTCTTTAGTCTCAAGTTGAGTTTATCTGTAAATTTAATCCCAAGGTGTCGTTTAAGGCCAAGGACTCATAATTATTCTTCTTCGTGTGCCATATCCGGTCCCCCGGACGTTGGCGACCTCTCTCCTATGTATGTGTTATGCGTTTGAAGTATTATCACACACATAGGGGACCTACTGCTTAACGCGGGCTCCGAACCGCGGGAAGTGTATACACTTCATCTCCAGAGAGGCTGTACCAGGCAGATTACACTTCGGTGGTTTGCCATTGCCTTCCGAGGGGAGACGGTCAGAATAAAGTTCTTAGAAATAATTATTAGATATCTTTATAGTTACATTTTATATACATTTGCAATTTTTTACATATTAGGATTGCATAAAATAGTATACACAACTCGAAACAAGAGCGCCTCTTGTCTCTCGTTATGCAATATACTATTATCTTGTTTAAGTGCAATCATTTTACACTACCTTCATTTAAATATAATTTACTTGTTTATGTGTGGCGGTCGACCATCATTTTTTAATTTGTGAATATTATTGTTTGTTTGTCTGCAATTACCTGTGGTTGTCTGTATTTAATAATTGATATCTGTGTTTATAAAATTTATATATAGTATGTTTTAAGCATTATTATTTAGTTTAATCATAAAAGTTTTAGTCGGGTATAGGTCTTAAAATATTAATGAGAACAAAAATTAAAAATTATACTATGGCAGTCTAAATTTCTTTGAAGCCCATTGATAATGGAAAACAATAAAGTTTTAGTTAAAGTTCAGTTTAGTATTATTATAATAACTACAATAACCAAGTTAATGAAATCTAACTTACATGCAATTAGGGTATTCACACTACCTAGTATATTTACCATAGTTGTATATTTACAACACTCAAATACCATAGCTGTGAACACACCTATGATATTAATTTAGTAAACGAGCAACCTGTCAACAACTTCATAACCTCACAACTATTATTCTTATTCTCCTTGATTCTCTACTTCGTCTAAATTTTCGATTTCCATTTTTAAAATAATATAAATTTAATATAAATTTAAATATAACCTTACTATGTACATTAATGCAACGTAAATGTAAACATATTTGATGAGCTCTAGTCGGCCATATTGAATTCTAATATAGTAAGGTAGAAAACACGTTCACGGGCTACTTAAATATACTAGACCTCGGTGTATTTGGTCTTATGGGAAATTTGTATGCAACCAAATACACTCTAGTAAATTTGTGTATATTTACTAGAGTGTAGAAATACAACGATATATACTAGGGAGTGTGAATACCCCTAAGGTTGTTTAAATATAGAATTTATAATATATACCATTAGGTTTACTGAAACTTGACTATTGTCCAGACTGCCTTAGTGTAATTTTTCATTTTAATTCTCATTCATATTTTAAGACCTATACCCGACTAAAAATTTTATACATAAACAAAAAAAAGGTCAATTAAACTACAAAAATGTAATTAATATTTATTTAGTTGTAATATATTTATTAAAGTTCATCAAGTTACCGTGTTGTGTATTATTTTTGGTAATTCATGCGAAGCTACATACATAAATCAATGATCCCCCGAACCCACGTTTAATTTTCCTGAACCGCCTATTGCTAGCTGGCGTTTGTAAAGTCTTTCGTGATCCGTCACATTTACGCCCTTACAATATGTAGCCACTTTTTGCCTGCTACTGTTTAATGATTAATGCCGTCTGTACATCTTCTCTACAGTCCTTCCACGCTTCTTCTAGTCTCCATTTCACGATTCATATGATCCACTAATCGTTCTCTTGTCGTGTCACATATCCAGCTCATCGGCACTTCAGCTCTGCCAGTCGTAGGATCACGTCCGTAAACCCCAGTTTCTTCTCAAATTGTTTCATTTCTTTTCATTTCTTATTCTGTCCTTGCTCTGTCTGAGGAGAACTCCATATGTGTCGGAACAATAACGTTATACAACAATAACTATATAACAGTATAAAATACACTGAGAAATTTTTCCAATTTTTCTAAATATTTTATTCAAAACATAGTCCGCATGTTAATACTTAATTTCATCCAATCTATGATCACCAACACGAATGTCCACCGTAAAATTGATTTTATCTAATTACATTTACCAGCCAAAATCATATGTTTAGACTTATTAACATTTATTTCCAAATAGTTTTTACCAGATATAAACCATGGTGTTATCCGAAAATAGAAGAATTTCACAAAATTTTAAAGTTTTAATAATTTATTTTGTTTATACAATTAATAAAAAATAAAGACTCCAGAACCACCCGGTTAACAAGAATATTTTTAAATACTGTACGAGTGTATTCATTATATCCAACTTTTTGCTATCCATTATCTATGTAAATACGACATATCGACATACACCATTTCATCACGGAATTATAATAATATAGCTAATCTCTGTTCTAGTCCATCATCTTATTGAATTAATTAGTTATCGGGATATTGGACTTGATAATAAAACTCTATATATCAAGCTCATATTTCGATTAACTTTGAATAATATAATTTACTTTTTGTTAACCTTCCATTGTATCCTTATTTGGAGTTTGAATGAATTTTTATCGGGTCAACCTCCAAATCAATTCGAAATAATTAAAAAGGAATACCTACCCTTGAAATTTCAGCTTTCCATCTTTGTTATTAACCAATACCAGAATTTTGTCGTAGTTCATATATTTTCTTTTTCGCCAGGACATTACAAAGGTGAACTCAGAAAAAAATCCTTATATTCGTACGAATTCGTACCTGGGTGCTACTAGCAGATTAAGTAAGCAACACCAGGCCGCGGCGATTCGTAGGAGCCGTTTAGCATGTGCAGCATTTGGCAAATGGAATATTCTGAAAGAAAATATTCCAAATGGCCTAAAACTAAAGATTTTTGACAAATAGTGCGTACAACCTGTCTCGACCTATGAACTGGAGTCTACAACAATTACCATCAAAAGCGCTACTAAATTAAGAACTAGTTAATGCGTAACGGAACGTTGGATGGTTTTTATTGCGAGACAGACAGAAAAATTATAGCATTAGAGACAGAACCAGGATTAGGGTCGTTATCGAAATGGTGGTGGAATTGAAGAAGGGTTGGGCTCTGCACCTTTTCAGACAGGGCCCGGATAGGTGGGTAAAGAAAATCTTATTATGGATACCGAGAATAACCAAACGGTCTATCGGTCCGACAGCAGAAACACACTAGAAAAATTGAACCCAGAACCGTGATCATGGAAGGAATCGAAGGAGGCCTACTTCCAACAATGGATAGATGAAGGATAAAAAGTAGAAGTGCGTAGAGGTGAACTTGTCATTTTGATATAAATAGGGTTTTGTGATGTTTTAAGTTTGGATTTAATTTCAGGACTAGTTTTGATAAAAAAATCTAAAATTTTATAATATTGGTGTACGAAAATGCTACTATACAGAAATTTTTTTTCGCCCCATACACTTTGAATTAGATGAGAAGTTACTTTGTGCCAATATAGTGCAATTTTTTTTCTAAATTTACGAAATAATGTTATCAAAATTTAAAAATACGCGTTATCTGCTATTTTTAATCTTCAAATTTGTAGCGATTTTAATCGAATTAACATCACGAAATCCTATGTATTTAAAATGGAGAAGACCTCTCCTTCTGGTATTGGTTAATAATAAAGATAGAAAGCTGAAATTTTAAGGGCACTCTTTTTTAATTAATTGGAGTTGATTTGCGGCAGGGGGCGATAATAATTGGTCCAGTCCCAAATAAGGACCATCATAATATTAATGTATTAGGAAAGTGTGTTAAATGAACCAAAATAGTACGTTGTTGTACAATGGAAGTCCTAATTCCAACTTAGGCAAGAAAAGGACTTCCTTAAGAAAGATTCTGTGAGCGTTGAGAATTTAACCTCACTGACAACTCCTACAGGATAAGGTCAAAGCAAAATTATCCAGAAATCTGTGGCTGTGACGACGTTAAATTATATTGCGCTTAAGAAGACACCACTTGATTGCATGTTTTTGGATTTTTAATATTCCACGTGATAAGCAAGAAAATTGATTGGTAAGCCTTGTTTTATATTTATTTTCAATTTTTTCATTTTTTACATTTTCAAATATTGCAATTTTTAGCTTATTTTGTCTCATCATTTATTATATTATTTGTCATTTAGTACTCTCCTCCAAGGGCGTCACTCTGAAATATGATCTCGCAATCATTTTTCACTGGGAAGGTACAAATTTCTTGTATTATTGTATAAGTTCTAATTATCTTCGTAATGATTATAATTTTGTGGCCTTGGTAATGGGTTAATAAAGAATCCAAATTCATTTCAAAGAAAAACTAAAATCGCTTGTATATCGTAGTAATATTTCGTCGACTCCTGGGGTAAACTGATGGGGTAAAATTATTGCTAAGATAGCATGTTACTGATATGAAAAACTAACTAGTAGTTTAGTATCCTTTGACGTGTTTGTATTTGCTTTGTGCACTTTACCTTAAAACTATATTTTCCCCTTTAACTTTAGATTTTCTTTTAAATAGATTGGCTTGCGAGAAAAACTAAAAACATAAAACATTTTTTAAGTTTCTGTAATACTTCATAATTCATAACTTAAAAACCATAAAGAGTTATAAATTAGTTTGTATTAGATCATTTCACGCTTTAAATATGTAACTTACCCATTAATTCTAAAAAATTAATAGTTTCTGGGCTGAAGCGTTTTAAAGTTAGAAATTTAAAAAAATTGTATTAATGATGGTTTGGAAGATTTGGGAAAACAACAATTTTAAATACAAATTTCTGTAAAACTCCCTTTTCTAGAAGTTTTAATGTCTTTGCTGATATTTCGTCCTGCCTTGTAGTTTTCCATCTTTTGACATATTTAGCGCCTTCATAACTTAGTCTTGTGTGTAGATGAGCCTGACTGTATCACTCATACCGTGTCCCCCGATTCTGTCAACCTTAACGAGTTCTAAAATATATTCTTTCCGTATTTAAAGTTTTTCCTCTAGATGAATTTACCTTTTGTCTTTTAATCTTTCGGGGATATACTTTTGTGCTGTTCCAACACCTTTTTGATCTATTGTGCATATTAAATTTGTATATCAAACCTTTTGTTATACTCTTCTATTTCTTCGCATTTTTGCACTAGCTATGCTGCCTTTGTCTATTATTAAATGAAATTCCGAAAAAAATTGAAAAATATTTTAAAATGTAATGTGATATTTTAAGTACCTAAATACATTATACATGCATACAGTATGTATATGTATGTATGTGACGCCTACGGCGCATTTGTTACAAGTTTCACGACTGTACAGATAGAACCTTAAAAAACTTATACACTAGATTTCAGATTAAATAATCCAATTTAAATTGCAATTAATACAAAAGCTGATTTCAAGATTACAATGATAAATTCACAATTCACATGAAATGCAAACAAAGGTTGCTGATGGTACAGTTAGTGGTCAACCCTTCCAGATGAAGCGATACGATATAACGTCGTCAGACGATGATAAAAAATTATGAGGTTAAAAAGGGTGATTTAAACGTAAATTACAGAGTTCGAGTGTTGGAGAACATAAAAGTGGTTATCGAATTACGTTAGCCTCTAAGTATTACCCAAAACCAAACTTACACGAAACGGCACTTGAGACAGTTATACTTAAAACTAAAACGCCGTACTACGATAAAACTATGCATCACTCGAAAATGATCATAGAACATAACATCTTACAAATGGAGAACTTCAGAACAAATTAATAAAATTTCAGTGGAAGATCTGATGACAATTTTGAACAGTGCATTTCGAAAACCATAAACTCGAATAAAGTAGTCACAACCGGATTTGCCTACTTGGAAATTTACTGCCCTAAGTTACTGCCCAGCTCACCAGGAATCTTCAATTTGAACGAATAAAAAAAAATAATGTTTTTCGTAAAAATTCAAATTATAATTCGTATGGTATATAGTAAGGTAATCACTTAATACAGAGTAAACATTTTAAAACCAGTGTAGGTGTAATATTTTTATTTACCCCTCTCGTAGAAAATTTAGCATCCCTATAAGGCTCGTAAAAATGCATCTCATTTTACAAGACGAAAAGCTAAAAGCCAAAGAATTATAATTAAGTAAGTTAATGTTTTAGTTTTCACTTATAAAATAGCTTATAATTATTTTTAATTAACTCAAGATTATGAATAAAATTATGAAAATAATAATACTTAGGCGTTAGTTTGATATTCTAACTAAAATTTAAATTGTTACCTGATGATATTAAAACAAAGTAAAATATGTTATTAACTTATCTGTAAGTTAATAATGAATGGTAAAAGTTACATTTTGTACTAAATTAAAATTTAAAGCTTTTCAACGTTTTGTTTGTGATTGAAATTATTAGGTCGCGTATGAAGCTATAGAAAAATTGTGTTTCGAACATACAAAATTTTATTAAAAAAACACGTTGGAATTAAAAGCACTACAAAAAAATGCTATTGTATTTTACAGAACAGAACTTGAACGAAGCACTATTTGTCAAAAGCAGTGATACCAACCATTATTATTATACTCGATTCTAAGCGACAATTGACGCAAAGATGATAAGAATGACATATTATTTGTTACAAATGTCAACTTCCAAGTTTCCTCTTATTTATAAGACTTGATAATGAAAAACCACAATTACTAAGTTTCAAATCTAAATTTTACACCGTAAGACAATAATTTAATTTGTAAAATTTCCACTGAAAATTCTTAATGTTTAAATTCATCCATTATTTATACCGCACCTTTCAAGGCAATTTTATTTTCTGGCCTTCTTACTAGTTTTAATTGGTTTTCAATTTTTGAATAAATTTAATATCGATAATACAATTTTTAGATAATCTGCTTAAGAAAATATTTACTTTCAGAGTTTTTTAATTTTGTCTGATGATTAATCGTGTTCAGTTCGTTATAATTTACGTATTGTTTCGTCCAGGAATAAATAGAAATATTGAAAATTAACACGAAAATCAAAGATAGCTGCTAAGCTGTGGAGGATACAAAATTCGTTAGGGAATAAATTGGATTCCATATGTATACACATATAGAATTTTAATTATGGAAGATCGTGTTGGAAATAATAACCTGTATAGCTTAAAAAGCTATCAAGTTTTATGAACTTGAGTAAGCAAAAATTGTATTAGGCTTTCACTTCTGTGAACTTCTGAACTTTTGATTATTAATAGTATCCGGGTAAAATTAAAATGTTAATACGTATAATAAATTATTGTGCTTAATGTTTGATATTATTATTGTCAAGGTACGAGTAGATTTTCGGATCAGTTCAATTAGTTGGTATTACAGAATTATAATTGTCATGATGAACACCAATTCAATCAGCGATTGGTAATAATGGAGTATTGGAATTTTTTTTTGTAATAATTAAAATTAACTTGGCATATAAATTTATTATAATAACAGATTTTTAATTACGAATCTGTTACTCCATGACTGATGGTTATATTTTTATTCCTATTGATCTTTGTGACAGAGATATAAAAGAATGGAGTGTATATTTATGAAAATTAAACCATACACATTGATTAATATTTCTAAAAATATTAAATTAGATTAATAAAAATATATTACTGAAAATTGTTTTGCAGTATATTCTCGTTTTACAAAAATTGAAGCCCAGGTTTTTTATACACCTGAACTCTCCTTCAGTAATTTTAATTATTTATAGTTATAGGAGCAAACTGGGTTCAATTCGAAAATTTAGTTATGTAGATTAAAATTTAAAAATGTAAACTATCAAAGCGTCACTGTTGTTAAAAGTACGAAAATAATTCCCTTTATTGTGTTTTGTTGTTGATTTCGTGTAATATGAAAAGAAATGTGCATCGGATAAAAAGCAGATAAAATATTTTTTATGTAAACAAACAAAATTGAATTATATTTGAATGCGCCTTTGAGAATTATTTAATCATGAAAAGTTTGTTATTTTTGTTTAGATCTACAAAAAGTCATAGTAATGAAGCCATAGAAAATTAGAATTTTGTGCTTTTTAACATGAAATTCTAAAACACCTGCACAAACTTTAGAGAATTGAAAATTTTTGCGAATGTGAAAATACTTTGTAAGTTCAGAAAAGGAAAGTTTGCTTACAAAGTTTATTTACGAAGTTCCTAAACTTTTCAAAAATAAAGTGCGACATAAATTATAGTTTTTGTAATACATAATTTTCCTTAATTTTTCGATATGCAAATAATGAAACTTTCCTTATCTTAAACTAACATTTTTTTCTTAAAAAAATTATTAATGATATAGGTATTAACTTGTATTATGATTAATTGGCAAGGTATTCATCAATCAAAATGTTCCAAGTGAAATCATTGTATTATATTATGTTTTGCTGAAATTTCCACTCGGTGAGAATTGCGGTGGATAAGTTGGTGCCAGAAAACTTTATAACAATAAATAATTGTAAAATCAGTTTCCTTTAGAAAACCGTGTGATAATGTCTGATTCAGCCCACGTACGCTACATTGGTTGCTACAAAACTTTAATAAATCTGATTACCTTATTCTGCGTGGACCACGCGTGGACGATTCAAATTGAAAAATTAAATAATGATTTCTGCGAAAATCAGTTTTATATTTTTGAGCTATCCGTGATGTCACTTTTGACACTTATTTCCTCTTTCATTTTGTCGAAAAGACGTCATCGATATTTTTTAACAAAATGATAAAATGTTTTTTTAGTATTATAGGTACCGTTGAATTTGCTTTACATGTACAGTTTCTTGCAGGTTGAGTACGAAACTTTTCAGAAAATTGAAAATAAAAATTCATTCTATTCGCCTTTGTTGGCAGTTAATAAATGGCTATTACTTATTGTTTTTAATAAATCATTAAATTTAATATAATATAAAAAAATACACTTCGATTTCATTAATATGTGAAGTTAAACGTTTTCTATTTTTATTTTTATCGACAGAAGAGCACGTAGTTGTAGTTTCCATTTATTGGAACATTGTGCAATTAACATTTACATTATTTGTTAATTACTCATTGCGCAATACTCATTAAATACCGCAGTACACTGCATTTGTCTTCCATCCGATTAGAATTGTGATCTAATGAAAAATTTGAAATTTTCTTTGAAAAATTAATTATGTGGTTCACTACACTTCCTGCAGCATTTCATATCTCAATAACAGAGCGTAACATTTTCATCGAATTTATAAGGATTTCAGGTTTATCAAGTTCTAATTTTAATCTTTGAAACATGAAACATATTCACAATCACCTGTAAACTTTTCATCTATTTTATAAAGATTTAAAGTTTATCAAGTTGTAATTTTAATCTTCAGTTAAACTCTAGTTTTACTGAATTTTCACTACTTTCAGAACAGCAAAAATTTTAATCAAAGTAATTATAGTAACTCAATTATTACATTCACACTAAGGAAACTTTAGTAACATCATATGGCGCTAAAGTAAATGCATTAGAACAACATTAAAGATTAACATGTTCCAAGGTTTCGTTACTACGATATTGCCAGTGATAATATTATTAAAAGTGGAAATTTACTATAACTAACATTTAGTAGGAAAAGCTTAGAACACATTGTTTGTTAATGGATAAACAAAAATGAATTGTTAAGAACCACTTACATTTCGTCAACAAACAATCCTTTCCCAAGGATAGAATAATGCAGATCAAATGTAACTGAATAAATGATCGAAATCAAATCCGATAGCGTTTAGATTATTAATTATTAGTACATCCTAATTTATTAACCCTAGCTGTTACCTAAACTACTTAATGTCGAAAACGTTGGCGAAAATTATGCTTACAGAGTATTTTCCTTGTGAAAATGGTTACCTTTTAGTTCCAAAAGTGTTTTGTGCATTTTTGGTTATTCTAAAATGCAGATACGGTCAATATCAATTTTCACTACATTAACCACGAATTCATCAATTAATTTATCAATATTTAGTTTGTGGAATACAGGACTCCACGTTTTATCTTCCAAATATTCTGATGTATGCGTGGTATACCGTACCATCACGATGGGTAACCGAAACAATAATATCTTCAACAAGTACTTAGAATTCTTCCAGAAGAGAGGATGTTGTTTATTGTATTTTGGGTCAACTCTGTATTAGGAAGACTTGACTAATCAGCTGTAAAGATAACAGTATATTTGCGATTGGTAATTGTCATGAGCCTAGGTTTAGTATATAAACGAAGAAATATTATGAAGAGTTAAGAGAAGTAGGAAAACAGTGGCATTGGATCGTATTGTAACCAAAGTATCATATTATTAAATAAAGTTAGGCTTCGGCCAGTAAACCATAAATTACGTACTTAGACGACATGATGAATACACAACAAATTGGCGACGAGAAATGGAGCGAATCTAGCGGAATGAGGAAAGTTTGTTTGAAGTGTGGTAGAAAGCATCAGCAAAGAAATTGTCGTGTCGGGAATTGGACCTGTTTTAAGTGTAACATGAAAGGACATATAGCAAAAATGTGTTGCTATAGGAGTACAATAGCGGAAATGGAGCGAAGTTCGATTAACGTAAAAACGGAAGTGTACCAGTTGCGAAAAATATGCATAAACTCGGTGAGTAATATGGCACATAAAATTAACGTAGCGATAAATAACAAGATAATTATGTTCGAAATCGATACGGGCGCGTGTAAAACAATCATTTCGTCAGACTTGTTTAAGGAAAAATTTTCAAACTTGAAGCTAACCCCAGTAAGGTATAGCCTATCATCAGTAACCGGTCAAGAAATAAAGGCGTTAGGAGAAATCGCGGTAAATGTTGAAACAAGTAAGGGAAAATACGTATTGCCGTTAACAATAGTGGAAACACAGCAAGATTTTAGACCACTATTAGGAAGAAATTGGTTAGATGTTATGTTTCAAGGCTGGCAAGATAACTTCAAAGTGGCGTCCATGTCTATAAATACGGTGGATAGGTTAAAGGAAAAATTCAAGGATGTTTTCGATGGAAATATAATAAAGCCGATTAAGGATTTCGTAGCAAATTTTCGAATTAAAGAAGGGGCGCATCCAATGTTTAAGAAGGCATACAATATGCCTTACGCATTACGAGATAAGGTGGAAGCGAAACTAAAAGCAATGGTAGCAATAGGAGTCATAAAACCGGTGAAGACTAGTGAATGGGCATCGCCCATTGTAATCGTGCCCAAGATAGACGGAGACATTCGTATATGTGTTGATTTCCGTGTAACGGTAAATAAAGTATTGGAGGCCGAGCAGTATCCGTTACCTACGACTGAAGATATTTTTGCATCGTTGGCAGGGGGGGCAGTGTTTGCAGTAATAGATTTAACTGGGGCGTATACTCAGTTAAAAGTGGCAGAGAAGTCTCAAGAGTTATTGACAATAAATACGCATATGGGATTATTTCGATATACAAGATTGACGTTTGGAACCAAACCAGAAGGGATAGCCGAAATACCAATGAGAAGTCCCGTAGTACTAAGACGTAGTTCCCGAATATCGAAACCACCAGAGAGGCTAACATATTAAACGAAGAGAGAAAATATTGTATTTTGGGTCAACTCTGTATTAGGAAGACTTGACTAATCAGCTGTAAAGATAACAGTATATTTGCGATTGGTAATTGTCATGAGCCTAGGTTTAGTATATAAACGAAGAAATATTATGAAGAGTTAAGAGAAGTAGGAAAACAGTGGCATTGGATCGTATTGTAACCAAAGTATCATATTATTAAATAAAGTTAGGCTTCGGCCAGTAAACCATAAATTACGTACTTAGACGACATGATGAATACACAACAGTTATTGGCCTGGTCGTTAGAGTGACCAAATACTGACTCTAAAAGCACTGGTCTGAGTCCGAACTCACTTCTGACTTTGTTTATTTCTATCTCCGTCTCCCCTATACCAACCCTCATTGGTCAGTATGGCAGGGTATGGATAAAAACCCTTCTCTAATATTAGTTGTTGGAAATCCACGTTAAGCAGTACGTCTCTTATGTTCAAAAGGGTGTGCTAGAGAAGGAGGTCTGCTCGTAGTGGGAAAAAATGACTGAAAAATGAAGATCTCCCCAAATATACTTTTATTATAGACGCCACTGTTAACACAAGGTTCCTATATTAATGAATACCTGAACTTAGCATATATCTTCTACTACTACCAAATAAAATTTGAACTAATTCAATTGGTTCAAACCGAGTTTAAAAACCCACCACCCACAAATAGCCACTTCCATCAGTTAAAATTTTATTTCGTAATAGGAGATGGTACAGTGAGACTCCAGCCTTAGCAAACTGTAACCATCAGATTCTCTACATAAATGATAAGCTTCTACCAAATATTCGCGTTAGAACAAAGTTACAGTAAAGGTGATGTCAAAGTAATCTGTTTTGAATTGTTAGTAAATAAAAACGGAAGTAACATAATTCCATTTTCAATTATTAATGATTTAATCCCACAATGTGGTACTTCAACTAGGCGAAGTTCCAAAAATACGCTTTTTATAATAAAAAGTCCAATGTAATATAAATCCTACAAAATCTAAGTCTGAGTTGTTGTTAATCCCAAAACACACGGTTTAGGAAATATAATTCCAATTATAAATTGTAGCAGTTTTATAGTAAATAAATAAATAAAACTGCATTCACTGCGAACTGCGCTAATGAATTAATTAGAAAAAGCGGGATAAAACTTTTCATTTCGCATCTGTTGTTCTATTACTGACCTTTCTAACATCAAACATTTTCAACCTTGATTTTAAAAATTCGTATATTATCATAAAATTGCAAATATGCGGGGCATATCTAAATTAAGCGAGCAAGTAGGGGAAAATTGTACTCAACCGGGTAGGTGGGTAAAACCGGGTACCATTGTTACTGTTTGATTATTACTTTTGAAAGCGAACCTCTGAACGAACCTCGTTTCCTTCAACCAGCAGGATTGTTGGCGTATTGCGTATATTATATACCTAGTATCGACATGATATTTTTAATTATACTCCGGGTTGAAAGAAAATAAACAACTTAAAATCAATTTAAAAATTAAAATCGTATAATATCAAGTTTATGAAGTTTACTTAATTTTTCACATTAATATTTAAAAAATAAGAAATTTGGTTTTGGCCTATAAAATATTCCTTACTTTTCTTAATAGAGATTTTACTGGATTGATGTATTGTCTCAATGTAGAGTTTTGCTGGCGATCTGAAGTTTAATTAAGTATTGGGTTTGATTTACAAAGGTTTATTGTTTCATAGAGCTACACAACGTTCATTTGGGTAAAGTTGTTTGTTTACAACCGATTTACAACAATAAGAGAGGTCAGGGTGAAGAGAATTTGATTAATTGATTTCATAAATTGTTTAAAAGGCAAACGGACAAAATTTGATCAAACGAGTATTAAATATTTGGTTATTTAGTTTAAGGTTTTTGATAAATTGAAAAGCAATTCATAGAAGATAATTTGTTGATTATTACAAGGTTAATTGGGGAAATAAATGTTATAATTTGACATCAATTTTAAAGCATAAAATATGGTCACATGGTTGAAACAGGAGCTTGGAGGTTAAATTTCGTGAAAGAGTAAATATTAGCTATACGAGTAAGACAGAATAAAATATTATAAATGTTGGATGAAATAAAAAAATAAATATAGCCAAGTGAAAAAAGCATACAAACTCTCATTTGGTTTACGATTTTACTGGAATTCCTTAAACCTTGATCGCCTCATAATATGTCTTAAGCTGGATATAGTCTAGTTTCGATTTTCCATGGATAAAGAAGAATTGCTTTTGGCTACAGCCGTTTGATTAATTTTGAAAATGAAAAACAAGAGGATTAATTGGTCAAAAAATTGGCTATTAAAAGAGGAAGCGGTTCTCTCGAATTAATTTTCTTCAGGACTGTTTCCCTGTTTGCATTAAAACTCCTAAATAATACTTATATAATAATTGGTCAATAGCCAAATTCCTTCTTATTTTATCATGATAATCTACGTTAGTTACTTGCCACGCACATGGCAAATCTTGATATTTTGGAATCATATTTAGCACAAATTCGTGCCGAGTCGTCATTATATATTTTATAAAAAAATATTGAAAACTATTTAATAAATGAATTAAAAATAAATTTAATAATATAAATTGAAATAAAATGTTTGAAAATAAATAACAATGTTGTGAAATCACAAGTTAAAATGGTTGACGATGTTAACAGCCGGGAGGTCACGGAGAGAATGAGATCTGTTTGGACCATGTTATCACCACACACCATACGATTGGAGCGATGGCTTGATGTCACTCCGCGCGGTCTTCTCCAGACACCATCAGTTGGATTGAATGGATTATGGTCCAAACGAACGGATTTTGAACTGATTGGATATCCAACTTATCCTGTCACTCCAAGTCATTCACCTGGTTTTCCCCATTCATCGTCAGATTATGGAGTGACATCGTTCCATTTGGATGGATGGAACGATGATCTATGGCCAGCTTTACAGTTGGATCGGTAGTATTGAAAATTTATAATATCAACTGTTATCAACAAGCAGAAGTAGGGTTGGGTGGGGAGAAAATTTCCACTTTTCACTTTGGAGCAAATACATATTTCACACATGCATCTTTTTAGAGAAATTCTGTTTTCACCACGTTTTAAGTTCACTATTTCTCCGTTTCCGTTAATTACTGTCAACTGGCACTTTTCACCCTACTAAGTGGGGTGAGTTCCAGGGTGTGGGGTAAAAAGTTCCTATAATAGCAAACATGAGTTAGTAGATATGATTTAAAAAAATTGATAAGTTGATTCATTCAAGCTTTTCCATCTCATTCGGAATATTGCGACTTTTGCTTTACAACTTAACTTATCCACAGCGCGTTGATGTTGCAGGACGCCCGCGGTTAGAAATTCCGTCAAGTCTGCGATTGAAATCCAGAATTTTCACGCTGTAATTGAACCAGTGATCACACCAAGCCACTGCTGTTGAATATAAACAAATGCCAATATTAATTCTGCAATAACAATTTTTAATATGAGTAAAATCAAACATGTAAAATGAAAATATGAACAGTTGCAATGTATTATTTTAATCATCAGAATCACAATTTTGACTAATAAATAATAATAAGATGCATCTATAATTTGTGAAAACGCCAAAGTGAACTCCATTTTAAGTTTTCATGAGAACCGACTAACAAGTAAATAATGAATATTCTTATCATTATATGGTTCTATCCTGGTATGCGGCATTCCATCTTCAACGCGAAGGGTTAGATTTGTGGTTGTGGTTTATGAACAGAAACTCCTTGGTTTGCCCATGCCCCAGATTTCGTGGGTTTATCCACTTATCAACCAAAGCTGGATGTGCAGATCCTTTTGCCGTATTATTGGTGATACGAGCTACTGAGGCATTTTGCATATTATGTTCGTATAATATACATATTATGTATTTATATTTTGAAGAGTTGGTTCTGAACGACAGATGATTTAAGACGAACGACATATTTTTATCAAACCTGAAGAAAGACTGAGAACTGGTACGTATGGTACGATTAGATTAAATTTTTGTTTCTAATTAATTAGTATTGGTAGTAAAATACACTCTTCTACAGAAAAAACTTTATTCTTTCAAGGGCCGAGGCTACTGTAAAGCTATAAAATGCATGTTAGCGATAACAATAAAACTTACAAGTCAAAAATTTTTGCAATTTTGTCGATGTTAAATGTTAAAAAATTGTAGGATTGACATTTGCAAAGTCAGTTGCAGTTTTTTAATTTATAATTAATTAATTAGTGTTGAGCTGATATTAATTTTTATACAACCTTTGCTAATTTTTGTATGTGTTATTATTAGCAACCGCGGAAATATTCCCATTTTAATTTAGGTTCCTTGTGATCAAGAAGTAGACATATGCATATGAAAACTTTTGGGTAGGACAATTATTGTTTCATTAAAACCGATTTAGTTATTCGACAATTTTTATTCCCCGGATTAATTGCACATATTAAGTGTTAATATACTTAATGAACAAAGAAGCGTTTTTTGTTCAGTAAAATTCTTTGCTGGTTAAGTTTTTTATAATCTAATTAAAACTTTTAAATTAATAATAATTAATTAAACGTGAAATAATATTTATTGATCATAAGCTTTCGGTACTGCATAGTACCATCATCAGATGTATTAAAAACATTTACATGGTAACGGCCAAATAACTAGATTTCAACGTATTGTCATTTGATACGATTCTGAAAAAAACATATTTTAACAAAGTGTTGTTCTCGAGTTAATGAACAACCTAATTTGTAAAACGGTCAAATAAATAACTACCTATTTAATTTAAAAGTTTTAATTATATTATTGTTTTCAATAGTTAAAAGTTTTATATTTAATTAAGTTTTTTATAATCGCCCTGCGATTTTTAAGATCAGAATAAATAGCCTTCAGCGAAACCGTTTGTCCAATCAGCTTAATCAAATTTAAAGACAACGTTTCTACGTCAAACCCAGCTCTCCGTCAAGCAACAGGAGTAGCCATTAACATCTGGGCACTGTGTACTCAACCTTTTGTGGAACACTGTGAGAGGTGACGAATTTAGGTTCTCGACTCTTCTTTGTCACTTTCCTTCACTGTAGCGATATTTACAGCTGAACGACCACCATGACGATGTACAGTAGAACTCCAATTATCTGAACTCCGTCTATCCGAATCGCTGATTATCCGAATCGTTTTCAGAGAAAAAATTTAAGACGGAAACGTACTGCGATTCGCAAAATAATGATTTTACGTCAGCCCGAGTGTGACCACATGCAACTTCTCACTGTCAAGCGGATGCGCGACTTGGCTGCTCGAAAACGGACAGTCAAACAGCTTACTTTGCCCGAGATGTTCGGCAAGCAATGACTTTGATTTACAATACATACTAATGTACAGCACTTGTAAGTACGCTATATAACATGTAAAAGTGTTGCCTTTTCATTGAATTAATTAAAAATCCATACAGTACCCTTTTTTCGGAAAAAATCCAATTACCTATCCGAATTTTTGATTATCCGAATGGGGTCCGGTCCCAATTGATTCGGATAATTGGAGTTCTACTGTACAAGTATTCTTACATTGTTTACTGAACCAGTTTCCTAAATTTTTTTTAAATTAAATTTGCAATTCCGTTACAAAAAGGCGCCCTGTTTCTACTGAAAATTTCGCGAATTTTACGAATTGTAAATGTTCAATTTTGTGGTAATGTATTTTCACAATAACTAAACGTTCGTCGATCGTGTAACGTTCCATAATCAAATCGCATTATTTGCAGATGACGTATCTACATACAAGTGATGTCAAATGCTATGGAGCGGAAATGCCACGCAATTCAAAAGACATCTCTTATTGCATTACCCTATTATGAGTTTTTGGTATACCTACTATAGTTTTAAAGTAAAATTATTGTGAAACATTTGCATGTTTTCGGAAAGTCATCAAACTTTGGCTACGCGTTTGAATAACCTATGTTTATGAATATATATTTGTTATAAGTATATCCAGTAACAGTGATTATAAAAGTGGCTTTTAACGTGATTGTGTCTGCACTAACGTTTAAGAAAATCTAAAACCGAGGGTAGCGTTCTAAAATTATCCTTTGAATATAATTTTTTGATTTTTTATAAAATTTAATCAATTGGAATCTTTCGTATTATAAAAGGCATTATGTAATACCAATAAAAATAATATTATAATATTTCGAATACATACTTACTTATAATTTTATTTAATATTGGTTATTAGGCACATAGCACTTAAGAAAGTTCCAACATGAAGGACACTTTACAACAGGCGATCAATAATTACATATTATGTATACATCTTTCAAGATTGTAGTGCTATTGATTCTATAATTAAATAAAGGAGTATTATGTTGTATGTCTGTAAGAAGAAACAGCATAACATTTCAAACAATTCACCTTTGAAATAATGAAAATCCTGATATCGTTACTGCAATAATTAATCATTGTCATTTTCGACCTTTATGCATTATACAGTGCATGTTCGTTTCATATTGAAATTTTTTTGTGAAAACATTTTTTAGCAGTAAAAAGCTACCGACCACCACGAACTTGATGAATATTAAATACCGCATAGATAGACCAAAATTTACCCCAGTTTACCATGGAATATAAAGAATAATATTGCAAAAATGGGGTTCTAAAAATTACAGTAAAAAATATACTTCCTGCAAGGTAGGCTAATAGTTCAAAATCGCACAATAATGTTATAAAAAATTTTTACCAATAATTGTATGGTACTTTTCCATCGCACAATACGTAAATTAACATTTTATCCGATTGTTAGTGGTGAGACTGTGGGTTTATTTTGTTTTCGAGGATACCGGATTAATTTCCAGGTTAATATCAGTGTAAACAATATTTTTTGTGTATAATATGCGTAGATCACATTACATGTAAACGTTACCACACAATACAGACCATTAAATGTTTAAGGCTTTGTATTATATGCTTTGTTCTTACCTAAGTAGCTGTTACAGACATACTAGCGTGCTTCTGAAGCTTCTAAGCAGTTATTTATTCTCTTGTAGTTATTTGAAGATTGCTTTGATGCAATTTGGGTATATCCGAGAATCTGAACACATAATTTATATAAAGATTAAAGTATAGACACGTGTTTCGGACTCAGCAGGCTTCATCAGTACTGTATATAATATAAGAAAATTCTTTAAAATTCCATACGCTCTCCTTAGCCGTTTTAAGTAATGATTGCATCGTACATATTTTATCACAAACTTTGCTATTCAAAATGCAGTATGAAACAAGTTAGAATAGAAAATTCTCCTTCAAAGATTTTCTTATGGTTTTCATAGAGACGTATTCAATATTGATTCTACTTTTTGATATTTACAATTTCAAAAAGTACTTTGTACATTGTATAAAATATAATTACATATTAAAAACTTTCCAAAATGTTTTGTATAATATTATTGTAAAAACTTTTTACATGATGTACTATGAAAATTATTTATAAAACTTTTTTTATATTTGTAAAATTACTAAAAGGGCAGGTTTGAAAACTCGAATTCATTTCGTGGTTGCCCTAAAAGGTTTACACATTTATCGTTCATCTTGAAAAGATAAGTAATGAATTAAGGAACATGGACAAGTGAAAATGCATTTTGTGATAAATGCGCTTGCTGAATGACCTACTTACAAAATTCGATGGGCTTACTAAAAATAGAATTATTTAGCCTTAACTTAATGTTTATAAAAAATCAATAATGTAAACAAATTTCATAGTTTCAATTTAGTTTTGCTTAACTTAAAAGCTTATTGTCTGATTTAATGTAAATATTGACAGTTTCTTATTTTGCTATAATATTACACTTTTACGTGTAATAGATAAAGAATGTAACTTTATAAAGCTTTAACCATTATTACAGGAAATTGATAACACTATTTTATTTAAGTTTGTTTTGGCATTTATCCATACGTTCTGAAAAGTTTGTATTTGCGATTTTAAAATTCTATTCTTTGGTTAGTACTACGAAAGAAAATTTAAATGCATTATTATAATAAGTTGGTTTCTTAAATATCTTTTTCAGCTGAATAGATATTTTTCTCTTTACAATTTAATATTTTGAATACAAATTTTCCTAACAGACAATTATAACACACTGCTGTATGCTAAAAAAATATTCTATAGCTATGTATAAAGAATAATATTTATCCCTCCATTATGTAAGTACTTCCGTCAAGATATGTATACTATTCATCGTTATTTATTTTATCATTAAACCCTAGGAATTCAAACTTCTGTTAAAGCGAGTTTGTCATGCTTATGCAAATAAAATTAGATCTGCCCGTATATTCGTTGGTAATTATGGTATAAGTATACGATGAGAAATAGCTCCTATAAATAAAGCATGCTCCATTTTTAATTATCAAATGCTTTTAGAATAATAACAATGTCTGTGTTGGTAGCATTGACTTATTTATTTTTAGTTTTAATGATTAACTTTTTTAATACCCATTCTTTAAAATTTTTCTGAGATTAACATTTTACACGATAGCAAGATTACATTGTCGGAAACAATTATTTATTTTTAATTAAATTTTTATGATTACACCAATCTTGTTTATTAAAATATATCGCCCTAAGGTATACGTAATTTATTATTGCCAATATAATATTATGTATTTCTTCTATTGCACTTAAGAAACATTTTACTTCTCGGTTTTGGGTTTCCGTTTTAGTTTGTACTTTCAGCATCATAGATAAATAGTATTTATGTATTTTCAAATACTGTCCTTCACCTAATTTAAGCAATATTTATAGTCTTCTTCTTCTTCAGCCGTTCTCTGTCCACTCCTGAACGTAGGCCTCTCCTTTTTCCTTCCACTTTCCTCTGTTCTGTGCTAACTGTTGCCAGCCCGTACCCGCTGTCTCTCTTATGTCGTCTTTCCACCTTCTTTGCGGTCTTCCCACACTTCTTTTGGTCTCTCTTGGTCTCCACTGTGTAATCCGCAGTGTCCAGCGATCTCTCTCCTGTCTTGCCACATGTCCAGCCCAGCGCCACTTCAGCTCCGCCACTCGTCGCATCACGTCTGTCACCTTCGTCATTGTTTTAATCCTATCGTTTTTTATTTTATCTTTCAAAGAGATACCGAGCATGGCTCTTTCCATTGCCCTCTGGGTCACTCTGAGGCGGTTTGCAATCTTTTTGGTGATAGCCATCGTCTGCAAGGCGTACGTGGCTACCGGTAGGACACACGTGTCATACACTTTGCGTTTTAAGTTAATTGGTATGTTTGAGTTCTTTAAAATGTGTCCCAACTTTCCAAAGGCTGCCCAAGTTAGCCCAATTCTACGTGTTATTTCCGCAGTTTGGTTGTCTTTGCCAAGTTTTATTAGGTGACCCAGATATATGTATTCTTGGACATTCTGGATTATGTGGTTATCAATAACGATATTTACGTCATCTGGGCTCATAATTTTGGTTTTATTCATATTCATTTTTAAACCTATTTCCTTGGATACTTGATTGAGTTGGCGGAGCATGTCCTTAAGCTCATCTGGGTCTTCAGACATTAGAACAACATCATCAGCAAATCTTAGATGGCTCAAGTATGAACCATCAATTTTTATACCTTTTTTCTCCCATAGGAACTTTTTAAAAACATCTTCCAGAGCCAAAGTAAACAGTTTCGGAGATATCGTATCTCCTTGTCGGACTCCCCTTTTCAACATTATCTTTTCTGTTTTTCTATCTTCATCCAGTTTTATAGTCAGTGTTGCGTTTTTATATATGTCTTTTATTATATTAGAGTATCTGGAGTCTATTCTGGCATGGTCCATAGATGTTAGTAGAGCCCAAATTTCAATGGAGTCGAATGCCTTGTGGAAATCTACAAACGCCAGGTAGATTGGAATATTGTATTCGTTTGCCTTTTCTATAAGTGAGCGCACCGCTTGAATATGGTCAGTTGTGCTAAAATTTTTTCTAAATCCCGCTTGTTCCACGGGTTGATAGAAGTCGAATTTCTTTTCCAAGCGATTTGCTATGATTTTTGTAAAGAGTTTGTATACTTGTGATAGCAAACTAATAGGTCGATAGTTTTCCATATCTGTTGTATCTCCTTTTTTAAAGATCAGTATCACCTCCGCGTTGCACCATTCTGTTGGTATCTGTCCATCTTCTAGACATTTATTTAATAATAACTGAATTGCTTCCATCAAAGTTTCTCCTCCCATTTTCAACATTTCTGTGGTAACTCTATCTTCTCCAGGGCATTTTCTGTTTTTTAATTGTTTTAGGGTATCTCTTATTTCATCATTTGTTATTGGTGGGATTTCTTCTGATCCTACATTTAAGATTGTATCTCGTTTTAGCTTTGGTCCAGAAGTAGTCGATGTACATATATAGTTTTCTGTAGAAGTCTTCTGTGGTTTTGAGAATTTCTGTTTTGTCCGATACGATTCTCCCCTGCGAGTTTCTAATTTTTATTATTTGTGTTTTACCGGTAGACAACTGAGATCTTAATACTTTCATATTGTTGTTGTCTTCAATCGCGTTTTGTATCATTTTCGTTCGGTAAGTTCTTATATCCTTTCGTATTTCTTTGCGGACGATTTTATTAAGGTTTTTATAATGCTCCGATGTTTTTGGTGTTTTCTTTCTTTCTTCCATCAATTTAATTGTGTTTTGGCTTAGTTTTTTGTTAGTGGATGGTTTTATCTTACTGGCGATACTTTTTGTCGCTACTTGAATGCTTGATTTAATTTTCTCTGCAAGTTTATTTAACTGCAGATTAAGCAGAGATTGTGTGGGTTGGAGTTTCTTCCTCAGTATTTCTTGAAATTCGTGTACTTTTAACTGTATATCTTCTCGTGTCGATAATCTTGGGCCCCGGATTAGTCTATTTCTCTCATTTCTAATATTTATCTGCAGTTCCGCTCTTAGCAACCTATGGTCGCTTTCCGTGTCGAATTGGTTTATAATCGATATGTTTTTACATATACGTTTTTTATCTGTAATTATATAATCTATTTCGTTTTTTATCTTATTGTCTGGGCTTCTCCAAGTCCATCTTCGTTGTACGGGTTTTTTGAAGAACGTATTTAGGCAATACAAGTTTTCACTTCTGAGGAAGTTTAGCATCATATCTCCCCGGTCATTTCTATCGCCCAGTCCAAAGTTACCAGTATTATCTGTATCATCTCCATCTTTTCTTTTCCCGATCTTGGCATTGAAATCGCCAGTGATTACAGTATAATAAGCTTTTTCCAGTTTTCTTGCGTTTACTATGTCTTCGTAAAATTGTGTCGCTTCGTCATCATCTGAGGAACTTGTTGGCGCATAAGCATTGATTATTTGCATCTTGTACTTATTATTGATATCTACGACAATATATGCGACACGATTTGAGACCGCATGGAATTTTGTAACCAAGTGTTTTATATTGCTTTTAACCAAGATGGCCACTCCCCCATTGTGATGGTCTGTATCTGCATTTTTCTGGTATAGAATATGGCCAGATTTCAATACAGTTGTCTTTTCTCCTGGGAGCCGTGTTTCGCAAAGTCCGACGATATCCCATTTAATATGTTCCAGTTCGTGTTCCAATTCTACCAGATGTTCTTCTAGTCGCATTGTACGTATGTTGTATGTTGCCACGAACAGATGTTTAGTGGGATGTGTCTTTGTTCTACTCGAATGTTTGCCCCCCCCCCCAGAATCCGTGGGGCTGACTGACTGATCAGTGCGAGATTGTGAGTTAACTCTACTCGCCTGGGGTAGTTCCGTATTTACATTCAGGTTCATCATAAGGTTTTTAGGAGGTTTTGGCAGTTAAAACGCCACGCTTGCCGAGCGTGTTGGCGATATTTATAGTACATTTAAAAATATATGTTTCCTTCAAATATACGACAATTTCCAATAAAGTTATATATTTATATCTTATGTATTTATTATTAATGAAGTTATAGGTGTACTTTAAAAGAAATTATCATTGAATAGCTACGACAAAATTTTACCATAGTTTAATATAATTGTAATTACTTAAGGTTTATTATTTATTTACTCTGAAATTTTATTAACTAATTGTAAGTTAGGATGGTCACATCGCGATATCATATAATTTAATTCTGCTTTTAAAAGCTGCCCTTATTTTTATACGCACATTCTTAAATTTAAAAATTTAATTTAGCCTTTGTTCTTTGAAATGTAATATTTCAAGGTTATTTTATATGCCTACACCTTTAATTTTTATTTAGGTAATTATTTGCAAAATAAAATAAATATACTTAAATTTGACGACTTAAATTTTTAAACTGTGTAAAGTTTTCTGAAGATTATATCAACGTTTAAATTTAAATAAAATTCTATTTAAAAATTTTATTTAAAACGATACACATTATTTTCAATTGCCCATTCATTAATTGCTAGTACCTATTCGTTTTATAGTTATTATTAGCATATCATAACATACATAATATCATAGAATCATTGTTGCATAAATTACAATGCACGCTAAATAATTGGGTACAGTTAAAATTAATTGGTAGATATAACTATTGATGTAGTAAATAGTAACATAAAAGCAATCGTGTATACAAAATACAATACTTTGTGTAACGAATTATATTTAGTTATAAATTTACAAATATTTTGTGGTTTTATGACTATTTTTTTGCTAAGATTCTACTAATGCCTAATATAAAGGATAACTGGTTATCTTGAAATTATATGTATTTTATTTATGTACTTTGACAATACTTCTTCATCAGCAGATACGCTACAAAGATAAACTAATTTTAAATCATACGCCAGGAAAAGTGTCATTTATAGCACTTAGCCGAATGGCCAGCATCATAAAACTAACAGCTGGTTTTCAAGCAATAAATCAGTTGCAAGATTATATTGTTGCAAACAACAGGTGCTGTAAGGATTCGGAATAGGATAGAAAGTTGTAGTTGGTCCTCAAGAAGGGAGGTAAGCGAGTAGTTCGTGACCAGTGAGTTCGATCCCCGTTAATTTCCTTTAGAGAGAAACGTTGTTTTTAGGGAGGGATGAAAAATAAATCTTGTTTAAAACTTTGGAACTATATAACAAAAATACTCGTAGTACAAAAAATATAAGCACTTCTGGACTGTACTTAGGGAGTGACGAAAAATAGATTTCGCTTAAAAAGGTTAAAACTTTATAAATACTATATCGTATTAATATTAAACCTCTGAATATCTCAAAATTAGTAAAAAAGTTCTAAACAACAAAAAAGTATAGTGACTAATTCTAGGTGCCTAGAATTTTTTTACTATTTTTCAGAATTTTTAAACACAATTTCATTTTCATTCCTGATTAAATCATCATTTGAGGCTCCTGTACAACCGGAATTGCCTATTAAAAAATTTAAAAGTTCTGAGATACGTCCAGGGCCTATTTTTGATTCAATAGGGCCCCAAGGCCCAAGCAAAATTTCGGGCCCCCTATCCTATATATACGACTTTCCAATAAGAATTTTTCTGTTTACCTTTGGCACCTTTTCTTCATGAAAAAAATGTTTGATGAAAATTAAATTTTCAAATTGGATAGAGGATTTTTTAGTACTTCCTCCGCGAATAAAACAAAGATGTACTTCTGCTACCGGTTTCGCAAATTTATTTGCATCATGAAGATGCAAATAAATTTGCGAAACCGGTAGCAGAAGTACAAGAAGGTTAACAAAATATTGTTATCGATTAAAAATTTCAACATTTCCTGAGGGTCTTTAGAGGAAATGTCATTTGAATCACAAAGGGCTTTTGAATTGTACATCCACTAAATCTTCAGTAGCATCCACATCCATATGGTAATATTTTTCAATATTTTTTATAGATACATAAAATCTATCATCCGATGGTTCAGTAAAAAATAGCCCAAAAACTTCATTTACACAATCATAGGCTTGCATTCTCATTTTTAACTCCGAAATCAACTTGTCACATATAGGAAAAAAAGTATTTATTTTAAAGTTCTCAGCATCGCTCTAAGTGATGTCTTGTGCAGGGCCTTCATCAAAACACTGCTTTCTCTTACGAACTCTTGAAATCTCATCCTTATAAACATTATTATTTGGCTGATTTTTTTTTGGCTTCTTCCTCAATTTCATCAAACTGTTCTCTAAAATGCTTGACAAATTCAATCAATCCACTATAAAGTGTACAAGCTGCAGTTAGATTGGCTTGATTTTCTTGTAGAGATTTACTGGTGGAGTTTATCCTGTCTAGGATTCTTTTCCAAATTGCTGTCATCAGGGCAAATTCAAATGTGTTCATTTTGTGAAGTAGATCTCCAGCTTCTGTTCTGGTGGATTTTTTTTGGTTTGCATCGTCATTTAAATAGCTCTACTAACGCTAATTTTATCTCACAAAAACCAAGCGCAATAGATTTAATAGCATCAGCACGTGCTGACCATCTTGTATCACATATTTTCTTAACCAATGGTAATTTAGTTTTTGAAACAGATAGACATTTTTGAAGTACGTTCCATCTGTGTGTCGAAGCCGAAAAAAAGTTATACAAGCATTGTACATTTTCAAAATATCTAGAAGCTCCTGAACAACTTTCCGTAGCACTATTACCGACCAAGTTTAAAGAATGACTGGAACATGGTACAAAATGTGCATTTTTTGCCTTTACTTTTATTTTTGCCTGCAATCCGTTGTATTTCCCTGACATGTTCGGTGCGTTATCATAACTTTGGCCTCTGCAGTGATCAATATTGATATTAAGGTCACTTAATTTGGTTAGTAGAACATTCAAAAGACTTTCTGCAGTATGAAAAAATATTGCCACAAAACCTAAGAACCTTTCTACTGGTTGACCATTAGGTAAAACATATCTTATAATTACAGTTAATTGATCGATATGAGAAATATCGGGCGTTGAATCGACGATAATGGAAAAGTATTTTGTGACTTGCAATTCTGTGATAATAACATTTTTTACCTCATTAGCAAGAAGGTGGATAAATTCATTGCAAATGGTTGAAGAAAGATAGTTAACATGACCACTTCCAATGTTACTATATTTCTGGAGGTGTCCAGCTAGAAACGGGTCAAACTCACTAAGAAATTCCAACGAGCCTAAATAGTTTCCATTTCCTTTTGTAAAGAGTTTTGTCGTGGAACCATAAAATGGTAAACCATTTTTTGATAAAAACTTAATGCTAGCAAGCACCCTTAATAAAACATTTTTCCAGTAGTTTTTCTCCTGCAAGTAACTTTTTTTCTATTTCTGTATCTATCCTTCCCTCCATTCGACTTCTAGTAATCATTGTACTGATGGAAGTTATGTGTACGGAAGACCTTTCGTGGTTTTTCAAGTACTGAGTCGCATTTTTCCAGTCAGTGTAGCCATCGGCACTTAACTTGGCATCTTTTTTCGAAAAAAGTTTGCAAACATAACAATAAACACAGCCCGATTTGGGACTGTTAACCAACCATTCACGAAGGGCTTTTTCGCCGTTTTCTTTAGATTTGTAGAATGTTGAACTTTGTAAGCATCTAAATTTTTTCCCATCCAATTGTTTTAGACACCCACTTATTCTGTCAATATTTTGTTCAGGTCTGTTTTTAAGAACATATTCTTGAAATTCTGATGTTATATTTTGACGCCAGTCTGCTAGATCACATGGAAATGGTGCAGATTCACTTTGTTGAGGAGTTTCTTCATCAATTTCCATCATTTCCAAAGTACTTACGACGACGTTACCATCAACGTCCGCGTCTTCGTGTTCTTGTATCTCGATGGTACTCCCAATGTTGCTCGTTGAAGCATTTATTTCCTCATCTTTTGAAACACACGTTTGTTTTTGTTATAGAAGATCATGTTGATTTTCTGGCTCCTTTTTGAGGAATGCCAACATTACGTTTCTATGTTTTTCTTTTTCATTTTCCCTTACTTTTGCCTTTTTACGCTTCTCACTACCACTTTGGTATTTGTAACTCATGTTCTTCTAAAATTAAAAAATACATTAATGTTGGAGTGATTTGAATTTTTGGGTAATGCAATACATAGTGTCAATTAATATTTATTTTTGGGATTGCACATGTCTATATTCTTGTTTAATGATTATGGTTATTTTGAAATTTTGCACAAGGTATTAAAAATACGAAAATAATTTATCAATTATAACTCAAAACTTACCTTAAGTTGAATTTCGATTGGACAATATGAACATCACTACATCACTTGAAAACTGAGCTGAGACTGAACAGAACAAAAATCTAAATAAATGATATCTACAAAACTACCCCACTATAATACTGTCGTCACCATAGATTGCTTGGTATTATCATGTTTTTGCCTTTTAAACGCAACAAAAATACGCTTTGTCGGTATTGTCAAACACGCGCAAAAATGTACCATATACCGCCAATAAAGATCGCCTTAGGCGACCGCCGTAGCATTTTTTTTTCCAAGTAATTCGTCGTCAAAAGCTCTTTCGGCTGATGGCGGCTGGCGGCATAAACAAAAACGCCGCGAAAAGACCCGCCAGCGCCGGTGCCGTTTGGTACCTAATGCATTTTTTTATTTGCCAGAATTGACTAATTGAGAATTAGTGACGCTGAATTATAAATCATATCATATCATATTATCATTATTATACCAATTTAAGCCTAATTCTATTTAATTTCCTTTATCAGATTTGGCTTGTTTTGGTGTGTTCAAAGTGAAATTGGAATGGTTTATAATTATTTTTTTGAAGCCTTTTTCGGGCCCCCCTTTCCACCGGGCCCAAGGCCCGGGCCTTATGTGCCTTATGGTAAAATAGGCCCTGGATACGTCCCATCACACAACTGTTTAACGCTATTTTAATGTAGTGATGATATAGCTAAACCGGGAAAACCTAATGAAGACCCAAAATCTTATCGACCAATTAGCCTACTGCTAATATTGTCCAAGCTTTTTGAAAAGCTGCTTCTAAGGAGAAGCAAATCAATCTTGGAAGAAAAACATAAATATAATCCCTAACCACCAATTTGGATTCAGGCAGGAGCATGCAACGGTGGAAGTTCATCGCATAACGACTAAGATCAGTAAAGCAATGGATGCAAAAAAGTACTGGACAGGGGCCTTCCTTGATATAAGCCAGGCTATTGATCAAGTCTGGCACAGGGGATTGCTATACAAAATTAGAAGAACCCTTCGTGATAACATCTACCAAATTCTGAAATCTTATTTAAAAATAGGTACTTCCAAGTGAAATTTCGAGAAGCACACACGAGTCTTAGACCAATCTAGTCGGGCGTCCCCCATGGTAGTATCTTGGGACCAGTATTTCCAAGTTATAATTACTGCCTGACGGCCACATTTGCTGATGTCACCGCAGTATTGGTCACATACGAGTACAAGGACCCAAAAATTGCAACAAATATCCTGCAAGACAACATGAATCAGCTTCAAAAATGGATGAAGAAATTGCTAATTAAGGCCAATGAGACCAAGCCGGTTCCGGTGACTTTCACAATGCGCAGAGAAAGTTTCCCACCTGTTAAATTGAACGACCAAAACATAGCTCATGTAGAAGAAGAACAGTACCTAGGTATATAATATGTATCTTGACCGACGCTTAACGTGTCAAAAGCATATACTCACCAAAAGGAAACAATTAAGTCTCAAACTTCGAAAACTTTATTGGATTATTGAAAAAAAAATTATTATTAAATAAAAACTATATTATATTATATTTAGTCATTTATCTGGAAAGATGATAACTGTCTGCAATCTACTTTTATGGAAAAGCTATATACTATTATATAGCTTATAAGTTGAATAGCTGAATTTTATTCTTCTTGGTGTTTTCTCTCAGTTACGGAAGTACTAAAAATTCAAAATAAAATTTAAGCTTGACTGAAAATATTGAACAGCACTTATTTTGTTAAATTATTTTCAGAACTTTCATAAACAATTTATTCTGTAAAATGCAATACATTTTGTTATTTAAAATATTTTCAAAGACCAATATTAAAATAATAAAATTTTAAATATAAGTAAAAATGCTTATATTCTTGAGAGCAAACCAAAATTTTGATAAAATCCTGAATCAACAATATTGATCTGAAATCTCAAATCACGGGATCCGGTTGCATTCTAAAAAAATGTTATTAAGTTTAATTTACACAGCTCAGAAGCATTTCAATAATCATATACCTGAATGTTCCTTACATTTTGAAACTTAATTGAATGCTCATTGCACAATAATTCTAATTCTTGAAGATTATAACCAAAGAGATAAATTATAAGCAACAGGAGAATTGTTCCTGAGCGGCAAAATGTTGTAAATTACATTAGGGTAGCTGTTTTCTTTTTCATGTACACCTGAAAATAATCCTAGTTATGTGAAATTTAAAAGTAGTGGGCGAAAGTGATAAAGGAAATTAATTTTACTTGTGTTTGCAATTTTATTATTGTTATGGTCGTTTGCGATGGTTTTTCGATTCGATTTCGTCTAGAACCGAAAAGGGCCGCTGAATTTGACGAGTAGAAAATTTGAAGTCAGTCGATATTTGACCGCGAATGCGCGTGGGTTAAATTTAGAGTCGATCAGCGACCACCGAAAGGGTGAATTTTGAAAATTGGTGATTAACCAATAAGGGTAATTTGTGATTCTAATAGTTGTAAACGGATATTTATAGATTTGATGTATGTTAAACCTATGGAAAAATAATTAATTAAAAATTTACAATCACGTGTAATGAAAAATTGCACAAAATTTTAAAAATTGTAAAATAAAGAAGAAATTGGATAAAGGATGCAAGGGAGATCGAAATTATCAAATTGGAATTCGAAAATTAGTTCAGATCGGCTGGATGTTTGAAGAATTGGTAAATTTACAAAATAAACACTTACAAAAATTTTGTAAGGTAAAGCGAGTAAAATTTTACTTACTAGGAACACTTGAGTTATTTTTAAAACAGTACAACTGCACAAGAAACCGGTGGGAAATTAAATTGTAATTTTATAAACTGTTAATTAACGGGATATTATAAACTTTGGATGCACGTTTATTTCACCTGGCTGCGACTGATAACAAATGCTGTAGGTGCGAGGCTGCATTTTATACATAACTGCATTAGATACAGGATGTACATACTACATCAGTGGCGGCTCGTGAGAAATATGTTTGGCTGTTCTGCATTATAAAAAAGGGAAGGTATCAGTAAAATATTAATCTCAAAAAATAAACTTACTTATTGCACGTTTTTAAGCATTAATGGCGTGCGCCGGTGCTTGCTTGTGGCAAACTTAACTTATCAATAACTTTTTCGTTGAAATTCAATATTCCCAAGATAAATTTTTTTACTATTGACAATATCGAAAGACACAAACGGAAAACAAAACAATGCGTTCTTATAATTACAGCCACAAATCCATTTGTTCCGTAAATAAATATTCGTATTAAATTGTCTTTTATACATTTTACCTCGACTTGTATATACCGGCAATTTCTTATCACTAATTGTTCTTGATAACTAAATTTAAAAATCACATTCATTTTTAAAAACGACCTTCTTCGTAAGAGATTTTAAAAACGACTAAATAAAATGCCTTAGTTAGCTTATCACGTCATAATAATTCTGCATATTTGTTATTTTAAAAATAGAACTTATACTTCGTAAACAGCCCTTTGTGTTCGGTTTGAAATAAAACAAACGACGCAAACATTTT
Source organism: Podabrus alpinus (assembly GCA_932274525.1). Taxonomy (NCBI): domain Eukaryota; kingdom Metazoa; phylum Arthropoda; class Insecta; order Coleoptera; family Cantharidae; genus Podabrus; species Podabrus alpinus. Next base: position 30,035,530 of record OW026451.1, read on the forward strand.
TGTAACAATAAGTTTTATTTGAGCGCACAAAAAGTTTTGTAATTATTGTTAACTAATTTTCGAAAAAATCCTATTTTTACGGGTTATTATGAGAGAAGCTGAGTTAATAAATAATATGAGTGAGTAATGTTAGTAAAAACCTAAGTCCAAATTTCTTGATCTACATTTTATTATAGAAAATTATAGTTTGAGAATTGTTTTACAATGCAGAAAAATCTCAAGTCCAAAATTATTATAAAATTTTATTAGGATTAGGAATTCATTTTATCTAGTAGTAGGTATAAAGGACATTATATCCATAATTTCAATTAAAGTTTATAATACAAGATCTTTCTTTAAAATATAATTGCATGAAATACTAGTCCGGTTATATACTTGTATACATATGTAATGTACGTAAAGCCAGCGCTGATCTAACTGCAAGTGGCTGCATCGGGGTGCAGAACGACTGTGCATTCGATGCGTGTACGTATCACGAGCTTTAAGAATTATTATTGTATAAAAATACATAAATTTAATTTTATGTATTCATAATTTTATTTAAAGTCGCAAAATCCGTCAAAAAATAATTTAACTAGTGTTTTGCTATAAATATGTGCAAGAAACTTGGTTTAATTAAAAGTTTTTAAACAATTTATTGCTTAGGGGCCGTTCATGTATTACGTAAGACGTTTTTTCCTACTTTTAGACTCCCCCCTACCCCCTAGTAAGAAAAAATAAGAAAATTTATACCCCCTCCCCCCCTCTCTAATCTTACGTAAGTTAAATTATTACCCAATGAGAAGTCAGATAATATATTAAACATTAAAAGTGAAATTAACGAAGATATTATGTTTATTTTATATTAAAAAAAAATGTTATTCACACAAATTACTTTATAGTGTAAGAAAATTGCAAAAAAAATCCAAAATCGGTCTTCTGCGATTTTTCGACGAATTTCGTTAGGTAATTGTATAATAAAAATCGTCCTCTAGGAACCCTGAGCTTCTTACCGAATTCTTCGTTTGCAGTTGAAATTTTTTTATGAAGGAGTGAAAATTATGTTTTTCGGTAAAATATTTTTAAACAAATTTCTATTTCAGCTATATTGTTATATCATATAACTCATTAAAAAAATTAAAAACACTTAAGGCTGCCGTCCTGGCAGTGTTTAATATAATATGGGAAATTTGTCGAGATTGCGGACGCACTAGGTAAAAAAGTATGCACTTTTAGGCAACCATTTTATGATCATCGTAAAGCTAAAACTTGGCCCTTGGATCTGATAAATTTTTAATTCCAATTAGAAATATTGAAATTTTTGCTGTAAAGATGCTCTATTTCACAGGGCAAAAATGTGACCGTGCAATAATTTTTATAATCATTAGATCATTACAGTTATAATTACAAACTTGAAAAGTGTTTCACATCCAGGACAAATGCTTGACCTAATTGGAAAAAAAAATTGGTAGAATTATATGCATTTTTCTAGAAGATACTGCGTCCGAAAATAATAATAATTTTTTCTTGTTTTGAACGATTTTTTGAAATGGTGAGCAGAGTTCTGTTGCATTTCTAACGAAGTTAGTTGGATCTCGGTTAACATAGTTTGTCTATTCTATATCAGAATTACTTCTTACGGTTTATTGTTCATTTGTCTAATGGTATTTTCAATCGCCCACGCTTAGGACGGCAGCCTTAAAATATTTTAACAACATCCTCGAAATCATGAAAAGAAGAGCTTCCTAAAAATGGTCAGGGAGTTCTAATTTTTGGATATTTAAGGTTTGTGGTCCTAATAAAAACTCTGGGTTGGTGACTTCGGAGAGCGCCCGGAAGTGCCGCCATTTAAAAAAAAATGGCGAAAACAAAATGTTTCCTCGCAATATTTCCTTACCAGTTGACTTTAGGACGAAAATGACTTCTATAAATCTTACAGAGAATAAAATTTTCTACAACGTCTATCTAAGTAAGTTATTTTTCTCTAACTAATAAGTCTAATAGTTTGTTGCTGAGCGCCAGCATTGTTAAATAGAGCACATTTTTGAAAATTTCAATGACGTTCGATTTTGACCTGACTTTTTTATAATAAAAATTTTTTTTACATATTTTTTATAATATATAGAGTATATATTCATAGACTTTATCATATAATAGACTCTTAGAGAGAGTAACCAAAAATTATTAAATATGTCTTTTTCAATTCTACTATAAAAACGTTCAGCTTTCCGAATCTCTATAGGAAATTTGTCGATTTCAGGTGAATAAATTCGTGCTACTCCCGAAAATGTGATTTTATTCATTTCGAACGTAAATAATTAATAGTATTGTGTTTCACATTAACATTAATACCAACAGCATCTAAATTAAATTAAATAATTTTCAAATTTTGAAATTTAATTAAAAAAATAAAATCTTACGTAAGAAATTGTCTTGACCCCCCTTCCTCCGAGTAAGAAAAAATAAGATGTCAGCTACCCCCCCCCCCTCCCCCTAAACGTCTTACGTAATACATGAATGGCCCCTTATGCCCTAATCTCACTGCAATTTGTTTAACAATTGATGAACTAATATTAAAATTAGTTTTTCTTTTCAAAATTCGAATTCTAAACTACCTCGAAACAAAATCATAAAAGATATACCTACCACCTATACCAATTGCTATAGCATTGTAGTCTGCGTTTCATTACAGCTCGATTGCGCACAAGTGTATAGCGTTCTAGTTAGACAAACATTTTGATAGCGGACTGGACGTGTATTTATTATTACACTATTTATGTGACTAGCTGTTAAATTATAACTGATATATGCTAGCGAAAATAAGAAACACGCTTTCAAAGCAAAGCTGATAATGCACCATTCTTTATAATAATTTAAATCTGATTAAGGTTATAATTATATAATTAATTATGCAAGTATTGGTATTTTTATTGTAATTTTTGGTGGTTCTGCAGCTCTGCAGCTCCTATGGTAGAACCGCCACTGTACTATACATACATAAAATAATTGTAGAACCATTAAAATTTTATAATTGAACAGAAATTAGCAATAAGCTATAAAATTGTATTCATGTTAATAAAATTATCATGTTTTGGTTAGTAATTTCAAAAATATGGCTTTATTCAATAAAAATAAGAATTGGAGCGTAACAAAATATAACGAAAATTTACAAGTCGGGTTGAGCTGTAAGGATAGAGAATTGATTGAAGACCAACGCTTTAAATAATTAAAGAGATTTTAGTAGTCACATTTCATTCATTTTGAATACGACAATATATTAAAAATGTCAAAAAGGGGGGGGGAAGTAAAATCGAATCATCGGGCTATCGGGCACGCGTCTTCTTTTTCAGGTGTGGTTCCCATTACTGAAGGTTGGCAACAATTATAGTTTTTTTTTCTTGGTTTTGAGCTGTTCCAAGTAATGTGTACGAGTTACCTTCTGGCTGGGCTCCTTCGGCTCTCTATTTGTCCTCCATAATCTCTTCTAACAAGGTATTGTTCTCATTCCGGGGCAGGTGTACCAATAATTATGCGATCTTTCGCTTCTTGATGACGATGATCGGAAACTTCCTATCTCTGCCCAAGCTTTGTAGAACTTCGTCGTTAGTCGCGTAGTTTATTCAGGATATTCGTAGCATGATTTTGAACATCCACATCTCAAATGCCTCTAGCTAGTTTATGGAATTTACCTTAGGCATCCACACCTAGAATGTGCGTAGAATAAATTTCTAACCCTAATAGAGCCTCAGTTGTGAGCCTTCAAAGTTGATCAGTTTTTCATCCCTATTCGTTTATAGTACATCCCGCGTCAAAAACGATTAAAATAATATTTAAAGTAATTAAAATTGTACGTGAAACTAAAAAAAATATTTTTATAGCCTACATAGTTTTGGATATAAGCCCGGAGGTACAAAAAAAATTTTGTTGAAAATTATGTAAATTACGTAGAAGTAAGTCCTCGGTGACCTTCCTTTATCACTTTACTAATAGGATTCCCTAAAAAGAGCTATTTCCAAACCATGAACTTTTAAAAATACTCAGCAAGGATTTAATGAAAATTTAAGGGTTTTAGAAAGCCATATCTCCAAAACGATTGGGGTTACTACTACCTTCTAATTTTTTTAAGTTAAACTTTAATTTTATTCCCCATACTTTAAGTTATAAGGTGCACTTAAATTAATATATTTTTAAAAATGTAAAAAGTATCAGTAAAGGTTAAAACAAGATCGATTTGGAAAGGCCACAGCTAGCGTCTTATTAGGCTTAAAAGGTTGTTCGATACGGGAATTTACAGATAATTGCGGCGAGTTTCACTTACCGGCGGATCACTTTAGTGTCAAATGAACAGGTAAAAAAGTCTACATCAAAATCTGAAAACTATGTTATTTTGAGCAAAAATCTATTTAGAAAAACGTGATTGTTTGCAAGGCTGTATTTCGGAAACTATAGACGTTAGAAGAATTTTTTTAGCTTTTACTCACAATTTTACTTAAATTAATTTTGCTAAGTACATATTTTGAACATTGGATGTATAAGAAACGGTCAATTTAGTCATTGTGATCTTCTTAAAATTTACCTCTGTTCTGATGCGAGTCTGATATCGAAAACTTAGGGGCTCTTTTAGTTTAAGCAAAAATATCGTAGTTTCGAGTTATTTCTACAAAAAAGTACCTAATGACTGGAGTATTTGTTAGAAAATTTGAACTAAACATCTTAAATAAAAGCTGAAATTGATGAGAAATAATATAAAATAACAAGAAATTGAAGAAAGGTAAAATACAACAAAACAAACAAAAAATTACGAAATTGGAAAAATTACAAATTATAGCAATTCAAGAAACGAGTAAAATATAAAAAGGTAAGACGCAGAACAGAACAAATCAAACCGAAAAACGACCAAAACCATAATAAAAATAATTTATAAACAACCTATTTTACCTAATAAGACTGCTATAATTAAATTTCAAAAAGGCTTCAAGAAGTAGACTGTTACCAACGGTGAGATTTAAAAATCCATTCAAAATTAAAGCACAAAGTAACTGCATCTCGCTACGAATATATAGAAAATTTAAATTCAAAAATAAAACTTTTATGAATACTACTTGGTATTTTTAGTATGCAGTTTTGTCAATAAAATATTTTCAAAAAGACTGATATAGTCTTGAGGCAACCTCCAAATTTTAATAAAAACCAGAATTCACGTATTATTAAGAATTTAAAAGGGGAGAGGGATTAAAATTGAATTGATTGAAGATATTCAACATTAATAGAAGATCCATAAGTTAAGAGCCATTTAAGAATAGGAGATTTATTTTTATAATTTTCATTTGCTAAATTAAAAGTCAAGATATAGAAAAAAAGTACATACCTCTATAATTAGCTTCGACATTATACTATGTTATACAGCTATTACAATGAAGCTACAAGCTGTAGCTTAAATTAAATATCCAACTTAACTACACCTAGGAAGTAGCTGCTGGCTTTGATTACTATCTACTATAAGCTACTATCCTATTTTAAAAATCAATTTGCACTTTTGAGTCGACCGAAGTAATCTACTAAAATCTAACATATAAAATATACAAGAAATTGGCAATAACGGCATCAAGGTGTGAGTTACTAAAATTATAAGGAAACGCAGCGGGAGATTAGTAACTATATTATTTCAGGTTCTACATAATCTTTCACAATTACATTCCTCTTCAAAACGAGAGTTATGTAGTAGATATCCTTTTAGTTTATCCAGAAATTATAGCGTTTACCTCGTGTAAGAATAATTGAAAACTAATTATAAAATGTAGAAAAGTAATTTTTACGAGAAGAAAAACGTATGGGAAAATTAAGTTACGTTTTTGTTTGAAATTTAAAATTTAAATTATTTGTAACACTTACATACTCGTAAATATTTTTCAGGAGCATTATAATAAATATTAAATAAAATTGTTTCAATTTGAATTGTTATACTGAACTAACAAAAAGTTATTTTCTTAGCTATTTTCACTAATGTTAAAACTAAATTAGTTTAAACTAATTAAAACTAATAAACCAAAAGAAGTAAAGCAAAGAGTTTAAATTAGGGTTATATTACTTTTTTGATATTTTGAGAAGAATTAAAAACGATGGGCTATTTTATTGCTTCATCATATTATTGATGCTGGGCGCACTTTTCCTTTGTAATTTATTTCAAACTAGCGCCTGCGGCGCTAGACATACGTATAGTAAACAGAACCAACACATTATGAACAATTTTTTTATTATTTCAACTTTAAAATGACTGTGGGCATGTAACCGACGTTGGAGAAAATGTTTGTTGCTCCGAATGAAGTCATTTGAAAGCATGAGTTGTACTTGCGAATGTTTAGCAGGAAGTGTTTTGAAATTGCAGTGGTGCCAGTAAGGTAACTTAGAAGCGGCTCAGGTGGATCAATCAGCGGTGGCAAAACAACTTTGCCGTTCGAACAACACATTCCTGGTGATTCCTTAGCGAACTTCGAAACACGACAATGCAAGCAAAGTTTGTTCATAAGTCCTATTACTACATCCTCGTGATTCATGTAATCGTAGTCTTTGTCGTAATTAAATGCTTCCAATGTTAAATTCAATTTTTGTCTTGATCGAACTAATCGAACATTAAGTCGTTCTAAACGTACTTCCTCAGTTTCGCCAGCTCTTGACGTCGAAGCTCTGGCGCGTTTATCTTCAAGCCGGATTTCGCGTACTTCTTCAGTTTCGCCAGCTCTTGACGTCGAAGCTCTGTCGCGTAATTCTTCAAGCCGGATTTCACATACTTCCTCAGTTTCGCCAGCTCTTGACGTCGAAGCTCTATCGCGTAATTCTTCAAGCCGTATTTCGCGTACTTCCTCAGTTTCGCCAGCTCTTGACGTCGAAGCTCTGTCGCGTAATGCTTCAAGCCGAATTTCGCGTACTTCCTCACTTTCGGCAGCTCTTCTTTTACTTACCTTCTTAGCCTTTGTTATTGGTGTTTTATTTCCTACGATGTCCTGCCTGGAATTAACTGACTTTGACATAAGAATATTAACCTTAAAATAATGACATTGGCACTCAAAGAATTGTTTATCCAAATATAAATTATAAAGTTGTATTGGTTTTATGTACTTTTTTATTATTTTATATTTTCTGTCATCTGTCATCTGTCATTTTTAAGGTTAACATTCTTATGTCAAAGTTGTGCCCCCTATTTGTCGAGCCGCTACTGACTATAATATGTCAAAGTCATTTAATTTTAAAAATATTTTGCAACGCCACTGAGTATATGTCATCTGTCATTTTTAAGGTTATCATTCTTATGTCAAAGTTGTACCCCCTATTTGTCGAGCCGCTACTGACTATAATATGTCAAAGTCATTTTAATTTTAAAAATATTTTGCAACGCCACTGAGTATATGTCATCTGTCATTTTTAAGGTTAACATTCTTATGTCAAAGTTGTGCCCCCTATTTGTCGAGCCGCTACTGACTATAATATGTCAAAGTCATTTAATTTTAAAAATATTTTGCAACGCCACTGAGTATATGTCATCTGTCATTTTTAAGGTTAACATTCTTATGTCAAAGTTGTGCCCCCTATTTGTCGAGCCGCTACTGACTATAATATGTCAAAGTCATTTAATTAATCTTTTAGCGTCAAAATCGCTTCGTAACTATGACAACGACTGTGATCTGAAGCGTTTAACTGCTGATGACCGTCTTATGGTGACGAATTACTAAAATCAAAGACGACGAAAAGTTTACTCTTGAATGTCGCCAGATCTCGTGAAAGTTTCAACGCCCACAGTTACGGGGTTTAGGCGTCTATGCGGAACATACATACATACATACCCACATACAAGCATTTTTATATATAAGATTAGCGTAAACCTTAAAATCAACGCTTGTAAATACTTACGCTTTTTTCGAAATAAAAATATACACAAAAAATTGTTAAATTTTAACATCAGGTAAAAGAATTATGATGTTACGCATTTTGTATTTTTCAACAATTTTTAAATTAAATATCAGCCTTCAGGAAGAATCTGTTTATATGTCATTCATATTGAATTACCTGTTGTAACCCAACACAACGAAGGCAAAACAAAATATCGCCAGACAACGAAAATGTAAAGAATAAATTTTGAGCAAATAAATGTGTAATAGTTGAAAGTATTTTTTGCAAATACAAATTTTTAACTTTTAAATATGGTACGACTAAAAAAAAATTACTTAATAGATAGTACAGTCATTGCAAGATTCTTTAGTGTGTTTCTCAACATCAGACAAAATTGACGAAGAAAGAACTGGACGACTTATTATATCTGAAATTATTAATAACAAAATTTATTATAAATACGCCATAACTAAAGTTTTAAATTATAAATTTCTTCAGATTCTAGAAAAAAATATTCATCAGGTTATAAAAATAAAACTTCTTTGATGTTTGTCGTAAAGTAATTAGTCTGGCAATTATAAAGAGATGGCTAAAACGTAAATTAGTCGCCGAGTAAAAATTTGTTAAAGGAAATTTTTAGGGGTAGTATCGGCAGAATAAAAAGAAATATTTATATGGCCATAACGCATTCACACAGATGTGTTTAAATTGTCCACTTGTGTATGTATTTAACTTAATTAAACTAGAATTAACGAACTGCATTTCAAAAAAAGATTAATTTTGTTAGAATTTTTATGTGTTTTGTAAAACTATCCACCGGGTGTTGACCGGTAACATATAAACATCCTCTTTTACACCTCCGGCAATAATATAAAAATGGAATTATTGGTTAATAATAAAGTTATACCGTTATGCACTTTGTATGAAAATATTGATTGTTTATAGTATTTTATCGTATAATCATGAAACTTTGTGTTTTAAAATTATTAATATTTTTAAATACATCTGAAGGAAACCACCATTTAATTTTATGAAAGTGTGTTAGGATTTTATGGATACGAAATGACGCAGTTTTTAGTCTGAATTTGATTAACCAAGATTTAGATTGAACTTTAATTATTATCCAGTAAATAAAGTGACATTGTAATCAGAATTTCCGCACGATTTTCATGTAGGTTTTTAATGAATAGTAAACGCAATAAATTGCATTTTCATCGGTGTATTATATGTGTACATATTTCATTACCCCTTCATGAACTCCAGTCTAATCGCCGATTTTTATTTCCAATTAATCCACTCATGCGCACCGTCATCAATATTTTGATTATGATTTCGAAACTTTCTGAAACTTTCTGAAACTTTTCTAATGATTAAGAACTTCAACCTTTATTTGAATCCTCTCCATATCATTTTGATGAGTTGAAATAATGAAACTTTTAAAATTTCATTTACATATACAAATTTTCTATTGGACTCACTTGCACTGAAGGTCTATCTATAAGCGCGTCGTTTAAAGAACCAGGCATGTCAGAAAAACAAATTAAATTTTGTACAAAAGAAGGACGACAATAATATCAATGCATACAAATTAATCAATGAAAATTCAATTACCGTGCAATTTAATAAATTAGTAGTTAATGGTACTATACCTGACGAATTGAACGAATTAAACTATTTCACAATAGAAACGATTAAGTAGAATGTTTTTAATGCTTGAAAAACTATATAATCAATTCGTAATTAAAACTTATCACATTTTAAATTAAATTTTGTTCATCACTTTTTCAAAGTAAACATATGATTCTACTAACATGCTAAATTTACTTAAAGCTAAAACTGCCAGAACTTGGAGTTAAAATATTGAACAAAATGTAAATTGTGAACTAAAGCTTCGGTATAAAAAGTTTTAATCAAAACTGCTGCATAGCATTTCGACTAAACCCAATCATTAAAATTATTCATCTGTGATTATTACAATTTAAACTTTTACAGGGAATATTTTTCTGTTTTCTAATTGAAACTTTTGTTTTAGAAGTCTTTAAGGGAGAAAGGCTTAAAAAGATTTTGGTCCACTGTCAAGTCTTCCAATAGTAGTACCAGTTGTGAACAAGGATTTGCCGAGTCACCGCCGGAAGAAATTAAGACGACTAACAATACGTTACCACTTTTACAGGTACATTTTGTACATCATCAATAATTATATTATGCATTAATTTGCAAAAAATATTAAAATAAATCACTTTTGGTCAAGTTACTCGTGTTATAGGTTTGGCCAAGCGCAGATTCTCCACGAGGAGAAGCAGATGGACAAAGTTTTGTGTTTCCAGAATGCGCTGAAGATGCGACATCTTTACAATCGGTTTGTGAAAGTACTAACAACCAACATGATTCCGGAATTGATTCGACTCAGGTAAAAAAAACTGAAATAAATATTAAAAAATCTATTTTACTATTATTTTAATAGATTTCACCGTCACCGGTAGCATGCGGATCTGTATCATCTCCGATGCCATCACCAACGTCCAGTTTCAGAAGGCCCAGCAGTACATTGTTACATCCAGACCATGCTCGCCTTCTTCGCCTTCATCCTTTATCGTTATCAAGTCAATCGTCAGTTGAAGATGTGTGCGATTCGCAAAATGGATACGGAATTTCGGCTTCTTCCAGCACATCATCTTTAGCATCAATTGCGGCTGTAGTTACAAGTATAGGATCACGAAGTAGTGATCCTTGCGATAGTAGAAGAAGATCCTCGAATATATCAGCAAGGTATTCATTATTTGACGCTTTAGATTTAGAATATGCACTTTTGAGGGCGGCAGCAAGAGGAAGTGTAGGACCATATTCTCTCAGTGAAAGTTTACATAAATTGACTTTTACACAAAGCTTAGCTTTTCCAGCTTTGGCTCGTGGTTTAGCTGGTAAAAATACTCTTCAAAACAGTCAAAGGCGACCTCCAAATCGTACGGAAAGTAATCTTAACGCCTTTGCAAAAATCATTACAGCCCTCGTGCTGGTATTAGTTAGTATATTGGTTTTCGCGGTAGTGTATAAATTTGTGAAATCATGAGGTATACTTCTTGCTCCAGTGGGAGCAAAACAATTGAATGTGACTGTTAATAAAAATTCAACTTCATGGATGCGGGATCAAAATAGTGAATAGCATAAAAATCGGTTGTGAATACATGGAATTGACAAACTCAAATAGAGGTATTACAATATCAAAAAGTGATTATTTTTACACAATACTGTCATAATAAATTTTAATCATGTCCAATGTATAGTGCTTAATTATTTAAAAATCAAACTGGAATCTCATAAGGTACCTTTTATTTTTAGCTATATCGATTTTGATGTAAGACGATAACGAATCAAGGCCTAATTATTATAACTTGTACCAAAAATTGTACTTAACTTTAAGCTAAATGTTGTAAAAAATATTACAACGTTGTGCGGACATTATTATGCGATTGAATAATCATGTTATGTAAGTTACGTGTATATATTTATAAAAATTTTAACATCTTTGTTATGTGTAATTTAAAAATATTTAAAAACTTATTTTGTAAGACTTTTTTATAATCAACACAACTTATTCTTATTGCTTAAAAATTGTTGTTTCTTATTAAAAATATTGAATCTTTATGTGTTTCGCTCTGCTTTATAAATTATAAGCATTTATTTACAGGTTTAACGTCGTATTTGTATTTATAGTAGGCTACAGAAGCTTAAGACGTTAAATTAAATGGACATAAAATCGAAGAGACACAGGATAAATCTCACACTAATAAAATCGTGATGAATTGATGATGAAACACATCCAATATGTGCATCGCTTTTATAAAATAATACCAAAAGTGAAACGGAAGGAAAGAAGACTGAAGGATTAGAAGCATTCAAATCCAATAATTACTCAACATGGAAATACTTTTACGCTTAAAATGTTATATACAATGGATGAATCTTAAAAATCGATTTAAAGCGGGACGACACTTGATGAACAACATGTTTTAATATTCGTAATTTATAAGTGGCGTCAATTTTCTACTTTCTTTGATTGTTCACTTTTATAAAGAATATTCTTAAGTGCACAAAGTTCGCATATAGATTAGTTATCTTATAGTTTAAAGCAGGGCCGGACTAGCTAGTGCTTGGCCCTAAATGCTCAATGATTGATCACCCTAATAACCTTCACTATATTACTTCAAAATTGGCAAAATTGGCAAGGAACATAAAATTCAGGTAAATTGTTGTATTATAATATTATTTATTAACTAACTAATAACCACATCATTTTCAGAACTGAAAAACTCTCACACGGGAAATCTGTATATGCGATAATGTTGGGTTAGCAATAACTTGTAAGCTAGAGAGAGTGAAGTGTGAAATTATCCGTAACCTTGGACTTGGAAAAAATTATACACTGGGAAATGTAAGAAATTGTTATGATTTTCACAATAAATTTTATAACTCCCTCTTCTTCACACTTAAAAGATGCAGTGACGATATCATCGATTTCATCCATTGTAAGTATCTCAACAGGTTGCTCCATTAGCTGTGAATTCAAAGTTTTAGTCAGAATCTCATATCTTCTGAACTGCATTGTAAACATCATAATGAGTCGTAAATTGAATCAATTCTCTACACCGTTCAGTGCGATTGGTTCCTGTTCTTCCTTAAAGATAAAACGTTGTTTTATTTTTTGTATTGCTGTATCAATGTTCACATAATAAGAATCTTTTTCGAATCTCTCGAATGGTAATAGTATATCAATTTTTCTATCCTTATCAACAGTTAATTCTCACCCTCTTTGCTATTTGGTTTGCAATCAGGATTCGCTTTGATGGTAATTTAGATGTAATTCATTCAAATGAACCACAAAATCAGTGTCGATGATGTGTAGTATTTCCAAGTTTCTCTTTTATCCGTATCTGCCCATACAAGGTGTTGATTATTTAGCTTACTATAATATACTAGGTAACCGAGATATTTGAGACACCAATCAAAATAGTGAATGCCCAGAATAACAAGATGCAAAATCACTACTCTTTGTAATTTATTGTAAAAAAGTAGAGTAAAGGAATAACGAACTTCTGGAAATCTTCAAATGGATGATTAAAGTAATCTAAAATATTTTTTATCCTGTCTTGGTTTACCACGTCGAATTAACTTTTACCTTCATTTGATTCGTTATTAATTTTGGTTCAAACCACCACGCGCTCGTGAGATTTTGAGATAAAAATCGCTTTGCTCTGCAAAAGACCAACAAAGTCCTTAGCTGTTTTGTAACTTTCTGTGGAATTTTTCAGGGCGAAGTTCAGTCCTGAGTCCAAGTTCTATCAACGAACGTATAATTATTTAAGGTAGAAATATTGCAAAAGCTAACAGTGTGCCAAAAGTACCCTTTGTTAAAAAATTAACTATAAACGATCTATTTTTTCTGTTGGTTTGTAATTTTTTGCAAGCAATTAATTAAATTATTATTTTTACCACAGTGAAAATATGAAATTGACGCTTATTATTGAATTTGTTGTTTTTATACAATTTAAATATTATTACAATAATTTCTAATAGCTAAACCATGCTGAAAATTTCTCTGGCGTCCTTTGACGATATCGAATAATTATGGACTAATTTTATTTATATATTATGAAATTTTGTAAATTACAATTTTCAAAATTGTTTGTGCATAGTTTGGTTATACTAAAATATTAACAGGTTTACGTTATGTGATTATGACCGAAAGATCCAAAAAAGTTTGTGAAAACTTAATTTCATGATTTCTCTCTTTAATAATTACATAATAATTTGCGTTTCTTAATACTCAAAACAGTTAATTATAACCGAAAGAAAATAACACCCTGATAAAACTGAAAGAGGTAATTATTGATCTTCTTTTTTTCTATTCGAGCTTTTGCAATCTCGTTTCCCATTTTTGCGTTTTAGCTTGCTTTTCTGTAGAATTAAGCTAAAAGATATTTACGTGTTCGGTGAAATGAAAAATGATTAGGATAATTTTAAGTAATTAATCACGATTCCCTGTATAAACTCACAATGAACGTAGAAGAGTTTTCTGACAAGTTGGTGAAAGGACACATTAGAAATTTGCTTGGAACAGATGATAACACTTGGCTGGCTGATATTGAGGTAAGATTAGAAATCTTATGAAAATATTATGACATGTTTTGCTTTTCCTCCAACGTCGCTTACCATAACTTTATTTCTGAGTTTTCTATTCGTCAGTTGTGGGTTACATTCTTACTTTTCTTACATTTTTTATTATCGTTTTTAAGTTTTCAATACATTTCTGAAATCGTTTTGATACACATTAGTAAATCTTGGTGCACCACTCATTAAATAGAGATGAATAAACGTAGATATAATTTTTTTAAAATTATTTACATTCTATTCGTGAATCATAATAATTGAGGCATCACAAAAAAATAGCACAGCCATGTACCATATTCAGAATCAGAATAAAAAGACATTGGTAAATTTAATGAAACAAGCTATATTAATATAATCTGTGCTTTTGTATTTAATAGGCTAACATGAAGATTCCAATTTCGCTTAATATTATAAGATAATATAGTATGTATAGTTAGATGGCATTTAAATAGGATGAATTATTGGTTGTCAAATTGGAAATGCATAATAGTAATTGAAGAGGTCCGGGGAAGAACGATCTAAGTCACAAATTGTACAAACCGAGATGTAACGATTTGAAAGTTGTGACTTTTTTTAATAATTTTTGATCGCCAATTTAAAGGACTCGGATCGATTTTAAGAGGTGTTTTAATCATAATAAAATCTGCGGTTGGGGGGGGAAGCATTTGACTTAGAGTCAAATGCTAGAGTAAAAGACTTCGAGCCTTCGTTCTCGGACTTCATCAATTAGTGTAAGATATTTTTTCTATACACAGACTGGATTTTGGATTTGAAAGGATTTACGTGAATTCAGCAGGTATTACGAAAGCCAGCCCTCCCCAAGTAACATTTTAGCTGCAAATTTAGGTGAAAGAGCCAAATTTGCTGTTGCAGCTGGCTGTCAGCTGGTTATAGCAGCTAAAGTAGCTCCTTTTGGTTTATAATAGACGAGTTTGCTGCGGCAGCTAGCTGGCAACTGATTTCAAGACAGCTCGTTCAGCTGTGGCTACAAATTAGCTTCGGTAGCTAGCTGGCAGCTGGTCTAAGACAGCTTCTTCAGCTGTGTCTGTAAATTGACTGCGGTAACTAGCTGCAAGCTGGCTTATTGCAGCTTATTCAGCTGTGGCTCTATATTGGCTTCTGTAGCTAACTGACAGCTCGTCTAAGAAAGCTTTTTCAGCTGTGTCTGTAGATTGGCTTCAGTAACTAGCTGGCAGCTGGCCTAATATAGCTTATTCTGCTGTGGCTGTAAATTGGATTCAGTAACTAGTTGCAAGCTGGTTTAAGACAGCTTATTCCGCTGTGGGTATAAATTATTGTTCAGTCGTGGCTACAAATTAGCTTCGGTAGCTAGCTGGCAGCTGGTCTAAGACAGCTTCTTCAGCTGTGTCTGTAAATTGACTGCGGTAACTAGCTGCAAGCTGGCTTATT
The DNA here is from genome assembly GCA_932274525.1 of Podabrus alpinus. Classification (NCBI taxonomy): domain Eukaryota; kingdom Metazoa; phylum Arthropoda; class Insecta; order Coleoptera; family Cantharidae; genus Podabrus; species Podabrus alpinus. The sequence continues at coordinate 30,050,971 of OW026451.1, forward strand.
GCAGCTTATTCAGCTGTGGCTCTATATTGGCTTCTGTAGCTAACTGACAGCTCGTCTAAGAAAGCTTTTTCAGCTGTGTCTGTAGATTGGCTTCAGTAACTAGCTGGCAGCTGGCCTAATATAGCTTATTCAGCTGTGGCTGTAAATTGGATTCAGTAACTAGTTGCAAGCTGGTTTAAGACAGCTTATTCCGCTATGGGTATAAATTATGGCTGCGGTAATAATCAGCCTTGAATGTTTCACGGCGCATTTACTTTATTGTTAACCAAATTAATTTTAATATATTTTGTTACACCGTGTACTAAGATCATCTGTCGGTTTTGTTTACTTTGGCTATTTGTGCTCCATGTGGACAAAAAGTTAGGTTATAACATTTGTGATCAATTATATACTTGCCTTGCAATAAATTGGATTTAACCGCTTTAAATGGAAAACTATCGTTTTAAAGCTAACGGTACCAAAAACTCCAAATTATCGAGGATTGAATTAATTGATTCAATACGAAAATTTAAAGCAAGCGGAACTTACACACGACGTGTTCGAAATTTACAACGTTCACGTCATTCTACAGGAACTCCTTTTGTTTTAAATTCTCCATCGCAATCAACTGAACACACGATTTCATTATCTGCGGAAAATATGCTACAAGAACATATAATTACAGAGCCAACATCAATAATAACAACCAACTTGGAGAGTAATTCTAGTGTATCAAACATCGGTAGCAGCATCAATGAACTCCCGGATAGTCATAATAATGAAAATTTTGTTGACATTAATAGTGATAATAGTGATGTTGACGGTAATTTTAAATTAAATTTGATTTCTGAGTTTAAAATTAATTTGCAGAGATGGGCAAGTAAACATGTCATTACATAAGTTGCTGTTCAAGAGCTCTTGACAATTCTAAATAACTCTTTTAACTTGAATTTACCAAAAGATGCAAGAACGTTAAAGGGTACTCCGAAAAATATTAGTTTGACAACATACGATAATAACAGCCAGTATTGGCATAATGGTGTAGAAATATCTATTATAATCAAAGCTAATATTAAAAAATATTGACAAATGTTATTAGATTTATTAACAAATAACCTATAAATGGGAATTATTACTTGTTGAAATATAATAAAATAATTATTTTAAAAGTTAATCAAGTAGAAAAAATTTCTGATCTTCAATATTTAGGTATGTCATTCTACTTGATTAACTTTTAATATAATTATTTTATTAACAAATAACCATATAAAATTCATATTCATATTATACAAATTCATATTAAACAAATTTTTAATCTTGTTTAAATTGTTTTAATTTCAGCCAGCCTTCTTTAAATGAATCACACCAATATGATTTAAATAAAATCTGTTTTTCTATTAGAAAAATTTGGTTCCCAAGTAATAAACTACATGTGGTAGTCAATAAAAGAAAAAGTCTAGGCATAAGCTATAAATGAAATCTACCTCATTTATTTGACTAAATTGAATATTTAAAACTTTTATGACACAAAACTTGTAGGGTATGAAAATATAATAATTACTAGGTGTTTATAGTATACCTATTTAGTATAACCCTGCAAGAGATTAAAGAGATTAATAAAGATTTTGTTTTAACAAAAGCAGGAAACGGTAATATTGTAAAGAAATAAATGTTTAATAAAACTCAGAGATTAAGAAAAATGTGGTGCACATTGAATTTAAAGTTTTATGACTTAAGTGTCACCTACCAATAAATAGTTGCCGAAGCAATAATTCAGTAGAAATTAAATAACTGATATAAAATGTTCGCAAAACGGATCCAAATAGCTTTGGTTCCTTGTTGAAAAATGAATGAAAGGTTTAATATTATTGCAATACAGATCCAATGAGCGTTGGATTTCTATTGTAGAAAGTCATCTAGCAAAACACATATTTTTAGTTGGTTCCCATGCTCAATAAATGCCTTTAAAATGGATTTATATTCTGGTTCTCTTTTGTATAATGGAAAGCATCAAAATGTGATTTTAAAGCCGTGCTTAACTCATTTTTATCGAAAATGTCGGTTGGTTCCTTATTGCAGAAGGGGGTCCAATTACGTTTTCAATTATAAAATAAAATAACGTTATTTTCATTTACCACTTTCTCTGCACCTTGTTATATCAAAGATAATTTTATAATACCGGGTGACCGGCTGAACATAGGCAAATAGATTTTTTCTAAATTTCTGCTTTCCATTATAAAAAATAAGAATTAAAGAAACATCAAATTAAAGAGAGGTTTTTTTCCGCGTCTAAAGATACCCAACACTTGATATTTTGTTTTTTAATTATTGTTAAAAACTCGATAGTGAAATTGAGAAATAGCGTTTTTTAGAAAAATATTAACAGGTTTATGCTTCTTGGTGGTCGCATTACGTCTTATAGTTGCCGCATTGCTATTATTTTTGTATGAAAACCAAATATTATCAACAAATTACTTTGACAGATTAAAATAATAAGTGTTAAATGGTTAAAATAATTAATTATTAATAATTGACTCAAGTCTTTATATTATATAGTAAATCACATTCGCACGCAAGGAATTTAATGATTTATATGGTTTTTAAGACTGTTCCTGAACCATTAAAAAAATAAGCTTATTTCACTTTTTACGGAAAATTTAGTAGGTACTTAATTAAATATGGCAGAAAAAAAATTTATAAAAACGCCAGTAAGCAATGTTTTAAACCAAACTATTAATATTAATTTATTATAAAAACTTTCTTCAACTGAAATTTTATGAATATCTCGGTATAAGACAAAAAAATTTTGTATAATGTAGGAAGTCTCCGTGGCGCAATGGTAACGAGGTACGCGTAGAAACTTTGGAATGCAATGGACATTGGTTCGAACCTCAGCCGGGTAAGTTATTTAATTTGTTTAAATTTATGTTTCAGAATTTCTCGGACCGTGAACAGGGACAAAAATGGACGGGGGTAGAGATATATCAACTTACATCAATAAAAAACACATTTGTGTAACTGATTATGACTAATAAAATAAATACATTTCTCAAAAACCAATTATAAAAATTTATTTTTTGAAATATTTCACGTGGTACCTAATCGCGAAAAAATTTTGAGCTCTGATAAAGCTGCAACAGCTAGCTGGCAGTCAACTGCGACAACCACTTTGCAGCTAGTTGGTAGCCAACTGAAAAGCAGCTGCCACATCCATCTATATTTTGTCAGTATTTTTTATATAAATCTCAGCCAGCTGGTAGTCAACTATTACAACTAGCTGGTAATCAGCTGAAAAAGCCATCTGGCAGCTAACTAATAGAAAGCTGTCACAACTACTTCATTGCTAGCTGGCAGCTCGCTTGTAGCCCCAAGGTTTGCAGCCAGCAGCGCTGCAAGAGCCACTTTAGAGCTAATTTAGAGCAGCCACTTGGCTTTAAAATAGCTGCTTTTACTCATTTTAGCAGCTGCTGGTATACCTTTGCAGCTAGCTTTCACTGTCAATTTGGCTGGTAAAGCTACTTTGCAGCTCGAAAATGTTACTTGGGCTTCACAAGCCATCCCAACTAGAGAACAAATTTAAGGATCTTGGTAGTCGAAATACTGCTGATTCTATAAAGTTATATTAGATCAGACGTCCCAACGCAGTTCTTCTTCTTGATGCCAAAGTTAGGTAATGATAAAACACGTGCTCTGTTTCATCTGCTTTATCACACCCGTGATACATAAACCTTTAAGGGGGTATTCTACTTTTTCGCTCATAAATCTAGGCAATTTTCAGGATTTTTCTTTAGAAAAATGAAACAACATAGAAATTTTTCTGTTATCGTGGGATATTTATTATAGTATATTGAATACACAATTGTGAATTTTTCATATAAAAATAATAAAAATTTGTGCTGCTACAGTCTCCTAAACGTAAGTCTATGAAAATGTTGGTGGGCAAGCTCAGGCCCTTTGTATTTGTCCAAAATTAAAAAACGAAAGATTTTCGTATTCAACAGAGTTGTCGCTATCGTTCCAACTACAATCATAAGAAAAAAAATTGCCGAGGAAATGGCAGCGATTTAAAAAAAAATTGAAATTTTTTACATTTTTTTCAAGTTGGAACCACAAAAAAGCACCTAAATTTTGTACGAATGCATTTGTTTTAGTTCAGACGATAGAGAATTTTATATAAAATCGAATGCCGCAAGATTCAATTGAATCGGTCTATTATTTTTTAAGATAGAATGCCCACCACCTAAAGAAATGCCCAAAAAATAGGAGGTGCAACCAATTGCGAGAAAATATCATGCCTAGACTCTTATTCGTAACATGTTTATTCAACACCTTCTCATGGGAGAAGAGCATTTATTTTGATCTCACAAAACACGATTACAGTGGTTATCCAATGCCTATTCATATTCCTCATTTGGATGTGTTACCAAAACACAATAAGCAAAAAGAAAAAGGACCTGTGAAAACCATCTGGTATGGGTACGAACTCGTGCTGATTTTGATCTAAAATTTCTAAGTAGTAAATCCTAGAAGTAAAATTGAGAGAAATTAGAAATCTTCTATAATAAAGTTATAATAATTAAATGCACTCTTCTCGTAAATTAAATATTACTTTGTTTGTTACGCGTTTCAGCAACAAACTGACATCATCGGATAAACGATGCAGGAAAAATTAAATTAAAAATTAAAATAATGAACATTTAACAAAATAAGAATCTTTTTGTATTAAAATTTTGCAATAAACATCGATTATGGAAAATAATTATTGTTGATAGAATTTGAATCATATATTCAAATTCAAATCAACAAATTAAAGCGGAATGGAAAATGAAATTATGTGAAAACATTAAATTGGCAAATTAAAAATTAGTGTTGATCTGCTTCAGTTGTTGGTTAAATAAAATGTTGTCTAAACCTTTCTCAATTCGTTTTTCTTGTCAAGATATTTCTAAGGCTTCTAAATGTGTCAATTCATATCTCTTTTTATATGGATGTAATAATTTAGTGGAGTTTTCGTTTCATTGACGATTATTAAATTTTAAATGAGTTAAACTTTTTTGTGTTCATTAATTATTATTAACTTTTTTGCCAGAATTCTCCTGCCACTTACGTATTATGCGACACTTGCAGAGAACGATCTGTATTAATAAACACAAAAAAGATCCTAAATCAAAAATTTACCATCATTTAAAACTTACATTTATTAATTTTAAATTTAGTTTTTCCTGTATAGTTTGTCCGATGATCGCAGTTTGTTACCGAAACGCGTAACAAATAAAGTAATATTTAGTTTACGAGAAGAATGCATTCAATTATTATAATTGTAATGTTAGAAGTCGTTGAAGTAATACATCAATTTATTCAAGGACCAATTGTATTTAACAAACTCCACACTATTAAAACGAATTGATTTACTAGAGAACTGGTACTTCATAACACTTGGGTTTTAATCCGAGCAAATAAACATATTATGTATTTCTCAACATACTAAATTTCTAGAAAGTCAATCACCTTCTGTTTAAACCTTTCCTTTCAAAACATCAACGGCTTACAAAAGCCAATTTAGAAGACAATCCTCGTCCTCTTATATGCCATGGCGAGACCATTGTTCTGTTTGCAATCGCTTTAGTTCCTAGAAAGGAAGTAATAAGGTGGTTCGTGAATTATTAGCAACAAAGACATAGCATAAGCACTACACATGAAGTGTCCGGATTTATTTATATTTGATTTAAAAAAATTCGAACAACAAATAAAATTAAACGACGATGTTTTAGTTAAAAGTTCATATTATTAAATTCTATAAAATTGCTAAAATTCTACAATGAAAACTTAAAAGTGACACTATTTTTTTTAAATGTCGAAAATCGATAAAAATTTAAAAATAATATTGGATAAAAAAATTTGAAATAAGAAATTACTAGGGTTTTCTTTTGTGAAATTAACAATTACATCGTTAATTACATCGTTCAAACAGCGACCACACCAAGCCACTGCTGTGAAGTAGTTATGTTAAAATTTATTTACTTATTAGACACCGTTGACTTAAAAGTGAATCTTATAGTGTGCGTATACAGTTATATTATATAACGTCATGTTTTACTTTCGTTGAAGAAAATAGTTATTTATATCACTAGGCCAGAAACTGAACTTTTGCAAGCCTTGGCCTGCAAAACAACCAGTACGCGCAAAACAATTTCTGGACGTATGATCTACAGAATTTTTTGTGCCGACTTTTAAATCTGTTAAATTAAATTGACTTATTTGTTCAAATACTTGGTATTAGAAATTTTTCTTTTTATGTTCATGGCATCAAAATATTTGTATTTTAAACTCAAAATATCTGGTTTTTTGTCATTACATTGAAACTTAAAACAACGTCGTCTACTTCTTTTTATAATTTTTTATTCATATTCAATAATTTATACGCACATCTAATGCTAAAATAAATTAGTTGTTTATTTTTGCCGGCTTTCGTCGAAAACGAAGTGTTCCTGAAGGCTCGCGGGATGAACAAAATAAGTGTGGCCGGACGAAGTCACAAAAAATAATTTTATTTGTAAATTGAAATACATTTTTGTAATCTATAGTGCCAATAAAAATGTTTGTTAATTATAAATTGTTTTTTACCCAACGCGTGGAGGTGTAGGGGCGAATCACCAACGGTGGTTACTTCATAATAACTTTTGGTATAGATTAGTTAATATTCTGCAATTTCCATTATAGAATAGTAATTATTGGTCATATACAACAATTTTTCTATTAAAAATGTGCTCAATAGCATAGTGTCTTTGTGTTTTCCTACGAAAAACGTGCCAAACCTTCTAAAATAATTAACATAATATTTAGTATATCCAAAGAGTGTTAATTGAATATTACATTTAATAAATATTTTCATGTTAAGTTGATATCAGTAAAAATTAAAAAATGATTTCCCCAACAGTGGGCACCCAGTGTATTTTAAGCAGTGTTCATGGCTCTAATGGTCTTTAAAGTAGTACCAGTTCGTACCAATATTATTTTTTTAAATATAGTCCAAACTTAATAAAGAAGAACTGTAATTAGAAAAAGTATCTAGAACGCGAATGTTAAGCTCCCATTTCCGTACTTCCTTGACCTTTCTTTTTGGTCTCAGACAAAACATCTATGTCTTCTATCAGCATTGGATACTCCATGTTCCAATTTTTATTAACCGTTTTCTCGCATTAAGTGGTCTTAAAATATTCCTATCCGAATATCGAGGCTTGACCATGAGTTCAAGCGCAATTTATAATCTGATGCACGAAGGTATAAAATGAAATGTTGTACTCGCATATAAAATAATTATAATAACCCATCCCTAAAATGGTTCGGATACTTAATGCGGATGAAAGAAGATCGATGGTCTGAACGAATTCATCAATGGTTCCCTCCTGGAAAGTAAAAGCGTGGAAGACTGAGAAGAACATGGAATGATGGATGAAGAAGAAACACAGAATTGAGGGGAATGACGAAACGTAACGGGAAATCGGTTTTTAGGTGTATTTTAAGCTCCAATGTAACATTATTATATACGTATAATTATAAATTCTAAATAATTTTACCTTTAATTTTAAATAGTTTTTATGTTAGTCAGGGTTTATCCTGATACTCATCTCATTGGACCTGTTTTGGTACATGAATAACAATCGACTACTCACAGATAAATGGAAACTTGCAGACATAACTTCAACCACTTTGTACTCACGACATATGCTCAAAGGTATGTGAGCGTCGTATCTCCTAATAGGGAGCATTAAAATAACCACTCCATAGAAATTCTCTACAATGATTCTTTTACAAGAAAAATCCATGTCAGGCAAATTAAACAATAATGTTAAATTTGAATATATCAAATTCCCTTTGAAAACATATTACGGAATGAAAACTACTAATTTATTTTTATAAGCAATAAAATAAATAATAAACCTACATACAGTGGCGTCATTTCAGCGTTTACTATGTAGTGACAGGTAGTGGGGGGGGGGGTGATCAATAATCTAACAAATAATGTTATATCCTTTCTTATATTTTTTAATTTTCATTTAGTAGATATTTAACTAATATGTGAAGTAATGGTTAACGTCTTCATTTGATTCTTGTAAAAAAATCAAAGATATAGTAGGTAATCGAAATTTAATGGAAAATATGAATTTCAAGAAAAATTATTATTAAGGAGTTAGACAAGGGTGTAGTATTCACCCACACTTTTTAATATTTTAAAAAAAAGAAGATGAAAAAATGTTAGATCGAAGGGTATACAAATTAGTAAAGAACAGTTCCTAAAATATCTGTTATATTTTGTGCTGGCCATTTTACAATTATACGAGATAATGAAGATTACCTCCAACAAGCGTGACACCAACTCTTCACGATAGGGCAAGAATATGACCGAACATCTCACTTCACTTCACAATACAAAAACTATTGCATTTCTAGGAAAGGAATCAGTCAGAACCAAAACTTATTTATGTATAAATGACCAACCGATAGAACAAGTGAGCAATTTCAACTATTTAGGATGCGATGTCAGCTATAAGCATAATATGTATTGTCGTGTTCCGCTTGTAAGATAGGGTGGTCTGGCGTAATTGGGTTGTTTTCTTGTGAAATGCTCATGTCGAAATAGTCACTTAAGAGACCATGATGAAAGAATAAGACTTGCACCTGCATATTCTTGATACTTCAATAATGAACTGCTTGCAACACCTAAAGCTGATACATAACAAGCGTAATTTTTGTGTACACAAATATTTCAAAAGAATGTGATAAAAAGCAAAAGAAGGTTTGTTTGTTTTATTCAAGTAAGTTTTGGGAATGAATTAAATAGAATATAATTATTTGTAAAAGTGTAGGTAAAAATTAAAATGATATGTGTGTGCGTTAAAAACAAATTTAGTGCGCGGGCCTACAGACAATTTTGGGGGAAGAGAAAATTGATAAGGATTTTTAACACCGCAACAACCCCCTAAATTATTTCACAAAAAGCTATGAAAGCAATAGAATTAGATTTTTGTGGAATCATTTCAAGAATTACCACAAATTTTTGAAATTAAAAGACAAAATTGGTAATTTGTTTTAACATTAAAATGAAATAAGTCAAAAACTGTATAAATCTTCTATCTAATTCTAATGGCCACTAACCGGCCAGGTTAGTCATGTGGTAATGCTACACCCCTCCTGAGCGGTCGACTTAGTTACGAATCTAACTAAATTATAATACGGCATTTCACAATAATTATTCCTTATCAATTTTCTCTCCCCCCAAAATTGTCTGTAGGCCCGCGCACTAAATTTGTTTTTAACGCACACACATATCATTTTAATTTTTACCTACACTTTTACAAATAATTAAATTCTATTTAATTCATTCCCAAAACTTACTTGAAATAAAACAAACAAACCTTCTTTTGCTTTTTATCACATTCTTTTGAAATATTTGTGTACACAAAAATTACGCTTGTTATGTATCAGCTTTAGGTGTTGCAAGCAGTTCATTATTGAAGTATCAAGAATATGCAGGTGCAAGTCTTATTCTTTCATCATGGTCTCTTAAGTGACTATTTCGACATGAGCATTTCACAAGAAAACAACCCAATTACGCCAGACCACCCTATCTTACAAGTGGAACACGACAGTATATAACGATATAAAAGTTAAAACGCAACCCAAGATTTCAAGGAGTCTGCGGTACGATAAGAAGAACATTCCGAAATAACACTAGAAAAGATACTCAAATCAAATTCTATAAGATGATGGCAATTCCAATTCTATTGTATGGCAGTGAGACTTGGGTTCTAATCGCACACATATTCAAGCCAGTGAAATAAAATTTCTTTGAGGGGTGGGCAGGTTACAATAGATTGGACAAAATGAGAAATACAGACTTAAGGGATGGCTTAAAGGTAACACCCGTTGTCAATTTGTTTGATATCAATCGAAATAATTGGAGAGCCCACTTAGAACGGATGGTCAACCAGCGATTGCCAAAGCTTGCATATAAGTATTGTCCTAGAGGCAAGAGCGACAAGGGAAGACCCCGGAAACGATGTCAATAGGAAGTCGGAATGGCTTCGAAAGCCTAATACCTGATGTGAATAAAAAGAAGACATATTCTATAATTATATTATAAATATATATTTCGGGCTAAATTCGCTGATTTTCAAGACTAATGAGAGGAAAATGCTTGAGGTTCAGCAAATCATTTCCAGTTGATGACGACCGGGAAACGGTTATTCGATTACACTTGGAATTTAGTAGATAACTGTACAAATGAAGACACAATGTATACGACAATAATTGAAAACTGGAAATGACTTGACGAACCTCAAGCATTTCCCTCTCATTAGCTTTGAAAATGGACCAATAAAGCCCGAAACATTGGACAATCAATGCAATCGTTCATTGACCTCTATGCTCAACTACATAATATTTATTTAATAATATTAATATGGAACGTCAACAAACTAATAACCACATATTTTATATTCTAGAACAGGAATAATTAATATAAATTATAAATCAAAAGAACATAATTAATTAGCAAAATTTTTAAAATATAAAATTTAGGAAAAAAGAAAAAATAAATAATTTCGTTTAGCTGACAACCTCAGCGCTCCCTGCCAGCTATATGGCAGCAGACATCTGTAATGTAGCTACTTAATAGCTGGTAGCTGTCAACTAGGTAACCGCTCTGTGCCGCAGCTGTTTAACAACGAGGTATCACACTCAGGTTATTTCACTGTCTGCTAATAAAAGCACTCTAGTTTATAAGATAATCATGCTGGTTATTATTAGCAATTTTACTGGTCGCCACACATAGTTTTCCACTGTGGTTAGATTCTCAATTAGGTATTATTAGATAATTTCAGGTTAGATTCAGGGACATTGCAAAGTTATTTTAGCTAGGTTTCTGGTGAATAGCGACACGCTTTAAATAAAAGAGATGATTTTATAATTATATAAATTTAAATAACGAGAGGTCAAAATCAAATAAAAGTGGAAAACCAGAAGAACAAAGAATAGAGAAATGAAGCAGCTTTCCAAATAATATTTTCATATTTAGCTCAATGCAGTGAAGGTCTTTTTAGATACTACATTGTATGTAGTGAACACCAAGACAAACAAGTAGTCGTCGATTCGAAGTTTACATCCATCTGATGGGTGGAATTTAAAAATAATCTAACAACCATAAGAATTTAGTATAATTTATTTAGGAAGAAACAAGTAAAAAAATTATAAAATACGTACTAAAATATTAAATATAAAAATGTAATTTTAGGCAAACTAATATAGCAATTAAATCGAAGTGAAATACATTAAACCAAAAATAAATTACCCTGAAAATGGTTTATAATATGAGATGGATATTACTTTTTATTTTTATGAAGTTATTTATCTTGGAATGATAGAATACGCCTAACAAATTTTATTACTATTAATTTTTATATTTTATGTTTTAAAGTGCTTTTTTTTAACACATTATTAGTGTAAATTATTCTAAAGAAAACGCATAATTAAGTATGCAAATTTTGTCTGATGCCACTATCTGATTTCTTGTTCCCATCGTTCAAGCACAAAGCTCGTTTTAAGTTCTGTGAATACTCAAAAAAGATACATGTACTATACTTGTGCTCTTTTTGTACTTAAATACGTATATCTTTTCATTCATACTATTTGGAAATAAATTTTTGACTTTTAGTATAGTTAACTTATAAAAGAAATTATGGAAAAGTACTGTAAATTATTTGTCCACAGAATCGTTTATCTAAACATTGAAAACTATGTTTTTCTAAATATTATGTACTGCTAATGAAAGAATAATTTATCATCTTAACTCTCAACTAAGTGATACATTAGTTTTTTGAGCTAATTACCAGATTGTCCTCTAAGTGCATAAATTTTATGAATTTCCTTGGTTGATAAGCAAAGTATTTGTTGCACCACCTTTCTCATAAATATCATTTGTTATTAACGGTTGTGTCGATGTAGTACAGTCTATGTCGTTGACAAATACTTCGTCATCGCTTTTATATCCTTCAATAACCGTTTTATCGTCAGATTTTAGGCTACTATGTGACTCTTCTTCTTCTGCCAATGTTTCCATTGCCGAAATTCCCAAAACAGGTGATACTTGTGCGGTAGGTGGCGTTATTTTTCCTGCTTTTCCTAATAAGTAATACGTCATTAATTGACCTTTTCCTTTTACCGCTACTAAACCACGTTGTTCAAATTGGTAACCAAAATGTTGTAATATTTGACAAGTTTCCTCCGTAACCTAAAATAAAACCTTGCTGTATTTTATACTTGATCCATATTATAATTTTACCTGTATGCATCCAGCTTTTCCGGTGCTTTCCATTCTAGAAGCAACATTTACGGTGTTACCCCAAATATCGTAATGTGGTTTTCTCGCACCGATGACTCCTGCAGTTATGGGTCCGTGGTTTATTCCTAATTTTAAAACAAAATGATTAAAACTTTGTTCATTAATTCCTTGCAGAGCTTTTTTTAATTCTAATGCAAATTCAACCAATAATGCTAAGTGAGTCCATCGGATTGTTATAGGATCTTCAGGCTAAAATAGTGAATAGTGATTATTACGAATTTCAGTGCATTATAAGCAAAATGTTCCTACTTTTACATGTCTTGTAGGGTTTAGACCACTTGCTGCCATGTATGTTGATCCGATTGTTTTAATTTTAATTATATCTTGAAATTGTGGTAATTCTAACAACTGCAATAGAATATAGTAAAAGTTGAGATAAAATAAAAAAGTTGTACACAGTTTTCAAGTTAGATATTTTACTGACCGCATCATAATCCGATATCACTTCGTTTAAAAATCTTAAACATTCCAATCCTTGATTATTAACAGTTTCTTCGGAATAAAAATCTGCAACAAAATGTTTAGTAAGCTTAAGTAATAAAATTTAAAATGTTTACCTGTAAAATTAGGCATCGAAGCAAAAAGTACTCCAATTTCTGCATAACTCTGAGAGTACAACTCGTCGTGTTGCCTTTTTCTATTGCCCATAAAGTGAGCGGCAACATGAGGAGGCAGTATATTATAAACTAAAGCTTCGTTTCGTCTTCGCATATCAGTTGCGGTTTCTCGTTGTTCGTCAATTTCCGATCTCCATAAAAATAAAACTCTCGAAACTTGTTCCATCTGAAACGAAAAGTTAAGAACGGAATGAAAATGTAATTAAGATACTTACGTGTCTAGCTAGAAAAATTAGCGCTAATGTAGCGGTAATCAACAAAATCGACAAGGTGTATTTACTTTTAGTAAAACTGAAAATTGGATTTTATAATTCTTTAGCGATATTAGACTTGTTAAATCTTACTTGGACCAATGTTTTCTCGACTCTTCACAGTCAAGAACCGGCGCCAAAAGGATAATGTTTGCAGAACAATGAACTAAAGTTACTAATACCATAAACACTGCCTTGCAAATGTAAGAAAGTGTTGCTGGAAGAGCAACTGTAATTAAAATTAAAACAGCGAAGTAACTGAAGTATGATGGATAAAGACAAGCAGCGTTGGTATTTTCCGTTCCAGAACAATTTCCTTGTGGTTTGATGACATTCACAGGAGCACACGAAATCTAAAATTAAGTCACAAATAATTTCCTTTGATATTGCGGCGTACGACATACCGTATCGGCAATATTAACACCAGTCAATAGTATAATGCAGATGATGGGCAGTATTCTTTGCATCCACAAAGAAGTATTAATCCATTTGCAGCAATTTGCAAAACAGCATAGTATCCACTGAGGTATAAAAAATTAGAATAATTCCATATGTAAAAATTGAAACTTACCGAAGGCAAAACGTTTACCAAGGAAATACCCGATATAATTAGAAGAACGACGCTTCCAATTACAAAGGAGAGGAAGTTTATCAATCTCCTAAAGTGAGAAATTAAGCGTTTTCAAAATCATAATCGCTATGGTAATTAACTCACCTTGGAAGAACAACAAACTGCGATATGCTCATAGCTAATCTAACAACTAGAAACGCTTGAAGAGTTATATTGGAAAACGATTCCGTATGTAAATGATAAGCCTTTTCCATATCACCTTTCAGGAATCTTAAAGTTACGAATTTCGTATTTTTCACTAACTCTCTGAAAAGAATTGTTTAGTTGTTAAAGCAATTTTTTCTAAAATTAAAAATACCTATGGCTATCTCTGTTCACCAATTCCTTCCTTAAACGCTTTTTAAAATCTTCGGAATCTTGCCTCGTTCGTATACACCCTAAATTTCCATCCTAAAAGAAAGTTTGTTAAAGTATAGAAAAGAGTTTTATCAATTATTTACTTTATCATCATCAACAGTTTCAGAGGCAAAGTCTGCTATGACACAGCTGTCTTCTTCGTTAATTATTCCACCTCCGTTATGCACTTCTTGTTTTGTGTCGGACTGATACTAAAACAAAGTTACAAAATTATTATTACAAAGTTAGCGTACATATTTAATTATAAACTTAATTACTTACTGAGGAAGTTAGTAATTTAAATTACTTTGAGGGCTGAAACTTTTTTTTTGCTGTTCTACATTAAGATTTTGAAACTCTAAGATTACAAAGTGAAGTTACGAAATTAACGTTAGATAAACAAATAACTTTTTTTAGATTTGCAAATTCAAGGTGATTTTAAAAAAATAATACTTACAGGTATAAGAACTTTAACAATAAAGTAAGTCTTTAATCCTGCTATCCTTAACGATTCTTCTCGTTTTTCTCCATATGCAGGTTCAACTTCAAATTCTCCACTTAAGAACGATAAAGTAGTTCCCGATATATGCACTTTCCTGGAATAATAATTTTTTGCGTTAAATAAAAATTTTGAATTATATAAATTATATAGTAATAAATTTTCTCATTTATACACTCAATTGAACAAATATCCTATAATAGGCTAATCAACAAGTTGAATTTTATCGATTTCTACTGAAATATTTGAATAAATTATAAAATCTAATTTCGTTTAATTCAGCGCATGGGCATTAATATCACTCACCCTGCCATTCCACTACTTTCCATTTTATTTGCCAATTCCACATCTTTAGAATAAACATCAAATTGCCATTGCCTTTGCCCTAAAACTCCTGCTAAAACAGCCCCAGTATGAATTCCTACTCGCATGTCTACTGGAGAATTTGTACTCTGTTGAACATATCTAAA
Organism: Podabrus alpinus; assembly: GCA_932274525.1. Lineage (NCBI taxonomy): Eukaryota > Metazoa > Arthropoda > Insecta > Coleoptera > Cantharidae > Podabrus > Podabrus alpinus. Next base: position 30,066,154 of record OW026451.1, read on the forward strand.
ATAAAAGAAAATGTATCAAACACTTCTTCAGTCAATAAATTATACTTGAAAAATCAAATCCTGTAAAAATTACAAAAAGGTGTAGAATATTATTAATATTAATAAATTATGCTCTACTCCATACAAATTTGTAATTTATTTCTGTTTGAAACTGAAAGGAAAAAAGTTCAGAGATTTTCAGGATATTTATTGAAGTGGATTATGTTATATTGGTTAAATAAAGTAAATATAGCAACAAATAGGATCTCTGAGAATTTACCATGAATGTAGTTCAGTTTTTTGAAATAAAAGTAATCAAATAATAAATTCATATCCTAGGTCGTTCAATATAAAGTATACGGTGAACAAATATTTCAAAAACGAAAGATGATGAGGTAAAATCTAAAGATATTTGAAGGTCAACTTTATGTTTTGAAATAAAATGCTTTATATATTTTTTGAAAATCGAAAACGTTATGAATGTTAAATAAAACAATATAAATGTAAATATTATTTAAAAGTGATGGAATGTTCAGTTATTTTATTAAGAACAAAAAAATTTGCTCTCTCTGCAAGGTAGAAAATTAAAAAGATTATTAACTTGCGTTAAAATTGGTGGCCATTAATTCAACACAGTATTTTTTAAAGCGATTATAATAAAAGATTGCTGAACTCATCTCATCAAATTAACTCTATCGATGTTTGCACATGTATTAATCATATAATCCGTTTGGGGTGTATTCTTAAGTGTGGTCAGTATATCTTGGTTATTTGACAAATTGATACGACGTCATAACTTTTTTTTATGAGGTACATCGAAATACTTTTGTAAAATATCTCCCATCTGTTGATTTTAGATTATATTTACAGATACTCATACTATGATGTTTTACTCAAAATTTAAATCTCGTTTGGTTTCATACAGAAAAACTATAACATTCTGTTTAACAAAATAAAATTGACCTCTACATGTCTTTGGAATGTCCACTCACCAAAGAGTAGATAACATTATATTGTATCCCCTTGCAACCCTAAAAGTTTTGTCTGAAAATTTTATTATAATATATCTGATATCTCTTCATTTTTTGAGATATTTGCCTGAGTTACTGCTAACCATATATAAACGCCTCATCCTATATTTAACAAAAGTATGCTATTACAACGGTTACAATGCAATACTAAGGTATATTATAAAGAACTCCCGTATATCTTTCAATATTTTTGAAATATTTGTCATATTTCTTTAGTTAATTTTTTGGTGTATTAAGAAGATTAATGGTATTCTCTAGTTTTTATAGACAATTATAATAGAAATGAAAATTTAAGGTATAATATTCTTCACGGAAATTTAGGGTTCTTTCCACCTTCCCTTTAGATCTGTTCTATCTAAAATATTCCCGTACAGATAGTAAGCAATAAAAAGCATATACTTCTTTTTCGGAAGTGGTTCAAAATAAAATAACCTCTAAAGTAGAACATAAATCGATAAAATCCCTTACTAAAACTATATGTAAAAAAAGGTTCTTAAAAACAATGCATTTTCAAATTTTAAATAGATGTAAAATTTGACTTAACAATAATTTACAGTGGTAGAAATCTGAATATTTAGTTATCTGTCACCATCTATCTTCATATAATCGCCAATTTGGAACGTGGAAAGTTGATCATGTGAGCTATTGATTTGAACCTCTAAAGTGTCTGCACGAGTTTGGAGTGCCATAAATTTAAATACGATTTACGTCGCAGAAAATGGAATTAAATTTATATTTAATTCACTATACGAATAGGTACAATGTTATTTAAATACCACATAAAATTGATCCTTTAGGATTCAGAACCTAATAATTCTTTTGTCATTTGGTTAGTCTATTTTATTGAACGTTATATTAAAAGCATTTTATATAATATAAAGTACTAAAAATAGTTTTCCAAAATAGACGACAATATTACTTAGCCTAATGCTTCAACTCAGGCTAGTTAATTATAATGCTAATTGGATTCTTTACTGACTTCCAATAAAAAGCTGGTTAGAGCAAAAGGATGGGGAGTAATTAAAAATTTGCATTTTTGAAAATACCAATTAAAAGAGGTGCATCCATTACGAACTTATGTTGTAATATCAGCGCCCCTTGGTGGTTGTGCATAAAAATTAATTTATTTGTTCCAAAATTATGAGGGAACAGGTACATAAAAAAGATCATGCCGTCGATAAACCGTCGGCGTCGGGGTAAAAACGGTTAAATTAAAACAAAGTCAGGGTTTTCTTATTTAAAAAAACAATTTAACGTTTTCTCGAATTATAAGGCAAAACCTTTTTTTAATGAAAACTTTTGTATTGTAATGTTTATATTGTTTTAAACAAAGCATATTATTATCCAACAACTCTACGTATAAAACTAACAAAGGAAATCGTCTCAAGCTCGGCTTAGTTATAAAACTTATTGAACACATTTTAAACAGAATTGTTGGGAGGGGGGGGGGGAGTTACTGCTTTCTGTAGCTTACAGATAAATTGACTGCATTTGTTATTGCTTGAACTTGATGTTTATTTTGTGCAATCATTTATTTTCTTGTTCTAGTTGTTATAGTCGCTTGTTACAGTAAAAGAGAATTAATTAAAGTCAATTGGAGAATTATTTGTAAAGCGAATAAAAATGGTTCGTTATAACTTTATTAAGTTGTTTTATTAAAATAACTTTGCGAGAACATTTTTATTTTAAAAACTGTTATTTGTAAAATGATTAATTAACTGGTACGTTACAAAGTTGTTGGAACGTTAGTAAACATCATGTAATTACAGTGGAAAGTCTTTATGGACTAACCACGCTACAAAATTACTAAGTAACAATATAAGGGTAATCTAAGAATTTAATGTATTATTTGAACAACACGATATTACGAGTAGATAAGTAATTATATAAAACAACTCTGTTTGCAGTACATATTCTATTTTCCAGTATTTTACTTACTGTGGTTTACTTAAAAACTTTAAAAGGCTAAACCAAATGTTCAGAATTATATATATAGCATGTAAATAAAGTCTTGATTACATTTGGGTTTTTTATTGTATGTAATTTTTTGTCAAGGAGTTTCTAGATTGAAATTTTGCAAGTGTGTCTTTCATAAACGGATTAAGCTAAATATTTCTCGAAATCAAATTTTCTGGTGAAAAGTCTGCGAAAAAAACAGTTTAAATTCATTTTTATTTCAAGTAAAATGTCTATCCGAGATTGTACCTTTGTAGGTACGTGACATACTAACAATAATTGTAAATTTATAAAGATTAGTAAAAATTTTATTTTAAAATTTAAATTTAAATAATTCTACCATTTATATTTCATTTTGGAAGGCGTTGCCTTCTTGTGTATTATCAAGCTGAAATTTGCTTGTATATCATCTGAAAATGCACTTTATAGAATTTTTTAGCGATTTCTCGTATTTTTTATGTAACTTATTATATTCTATATTTTGAAAAGGAGAGCTTTCCAGGGATATCTATATGACCCGCTTCTATTTAAAAAAATCTGACGAAGCCCTTTCCTTCTATACAGGAAGTGTTAACACCTTTCCGTAAATAGTATTTTCATAAATTTAAAAATCGACATTTCTGAGGTTTTTTTTATCAAAAATATGTAATAACAGAAAATACAAATTCTAATTGGAAATTTTTTTTAGTCCACAGAACTTGACAAACCAAACCAACATAGGTCTCGCATTTCAGAATTTGTGTAAAACTGTAGTAGCAATCAGTTTGCCGGTTAGTTTTTTACCACTGTTTGTTTTGATTTGAAACCAACAGTTGGTATTTATGTCATCATGATCCTTTTGACAGCAGCTTTCGTCGTTCGAGTTGTGAAGGAAAGTCAAATTTGCGGTTTGTGATGTATTTTAGCAAACTGCGAATGAAAGTTAGATGGTTCTCGATTCATTCTCTCTTGTTATGAGTGCTTACTGGTAATTTGCATGTATTTTCATGCATCGCATTTTCCGAACTTCTCTTTTGAAAGCAATCCTTTCAGGTTTTTTTTGCTTCGTTATCTTTTATGGATTGCTTTCGAAAACTTGAATGTCGTTGTAAACTTTTGTGCGGGAATTTTATTAAGAGGGAATAGGGTGGAGTATTCGATTTTTTAAGCGTTAATGTTAAATTACTTTAAGTTCTTTCTTAATTTATTAACATGGTTGTTCCCTGAACCATTTATCCCTATTTCGAGTACTCTTCTTTTCATTAAAACCGCATTGAGGCAATTTGTTTGAGCCCGGCCTACTTGTTATCTTGTTTGATCGGAGCACGACTTCATTATTACGAATTTACTTTTTGGCTATTTAAAGATGACAAGTGTCACAGGTGATTGATCTTAATTAATATGTAATTGATCATGTTTTGTAGCTATACCTTACGTAGCAGCGGTCGATGAAGCACTTAAAAAGAGAGAGGAGTCTCGCTTGGTATGTAGTGGTAATCGAACCCGTTTGTTTACATGGGATTAATTACACTGCAATTTTAGTTACATAATTATCGGTTTTGGAATGTTACTAATTAAACGATGATTAATTTGTGAGTAGCTGGGTCACTTAGGTTCGCAAAACTCTTTTAGGTTGTTGCTTTTGCTCGTTCAGATCAATCCGATTATTTTCATTTAATTTTTGTTGGGATATTCCTTCAGAATAGATTATTTTCCTGTGGAATTTATGTTTAATACTTTTTTTCGGGTTTTCTGTTTATATGATATACCCATATTTTCGCATTAAAGATACACCATTTCATATTTTGTGTTAATATTCCTGAGGTAATAAAACAACTTTCACCCTTTCTCAGCAATTACATTATGTTTTATTCAATAGTTATCTGCCAGACAACTACATGAGTAAAGGAATTCAGGACTTTCCGCGCTCTCGACGCCAGAGATAAAAGCCAACCGCCCTTTAAAATCAAATGGCCTTTAGGGCAAAGTATAGGGTAGAGAGCTCCCGTTGTCGTTACAATCGCAAACAATACTATGACAATCTTATAACTGTTTTATTAAAAAGTTTTATTTTCTTTATTTAGTATTGACTAAATTTAATTTAGTACAGAAAAGACTTTTTGGCTTGTTTTGATGTACTTATAAGTTTGATATAATAAAGTCAACTCGACACGATTATTTCAAAGATTGTTGTCAGAACAATGGAAGAATGAAGTACCAAGAATTTCTCAAAATAAAGTATTAAATTAAAAACTTACTTTATTGCTTTTACCATTGAAAGTCCCATGTGAACACAAAGAACTGCATGGTCGGGACGTTCTCGTGGAGCACCGCTTATACAGTAATAGCAATCACCCAAAATTTTTATCCTTAACTGTTTATATTTCTGAAATTATATGCCATGACTTACAAATTCTATTATTATGATAAAAAATAATACCTCCGACAGTTTATCGAATCTCGCAAAAAGTTCATTTAAAATTTTCACTAGTTCTTGAGCAGAATAAGTAGAAGAAATTGCTGTAAATCCTACAATATCGGCGTAGAGTATACTGAAACAGAAAAATTCCAAAATTAAAATAAAGCATCTGCGTTCAGCACACGATAATACTAAATGCATACATGCAACAATGCTTTGTTAAATATTACAACGAGAAGAGCAGGAAAGAATAATTTATGATGCTCACAGAAAGTTAGGAACTAGTCGACCGCTCAGGAAGTCTTTTATGAAACTACAAAACTAACTTTACAAATTTGTTTGCTATAATTTTTAAGTGTAAATTTCAATCATTACCTGTCAACTCTGTATAGAATTTTCTCAGGTTACTTTCAAACTTATCATTTATTACAATAAAAATAGGTATCGAGTTTTAATTAGAAAATCGTTGCAAGTATAAAAATAAAACAACAATAAAAATCCATTTTCATTAACTGAAAAGCTCTTCTATAAGAATTAATAAATAATGTGACAAATCTATCACCACACTAAATCTGAAATCGATATTTTAACACATATAGCCTTGATACAACTGCAAATAAATATAAATAATGTTTGTTAATGCTATTTCCATTGTTTGTACAGTGCGAATAATGATTGTAAATTAAACAATATTTTATGAATTAAATAAATTTCAATATGACGACGGTTATGGCCTGATAGTTAGGGAAATCAACTGTTACTACAAGGTTCCGGGAAGAGTCTAATTTTCTTGACCGTTTCCGAGTTCCGTAGGGTACGTAAAAATTTCAATCGTCTGGGTTAATGTTGCCATTAGGATGTTGTTGATCTCTTTAATGTGTCTTAATGAAAATTTTGTTGTTCTTTAATTGAAAATTACTTCTAAAATTGACATGCACGTTATATTATGATAATATACTTTAATGAAAGTTCCAAACTGATAGAAAATAAGTCGCTTATCAGTATATTGAGAGGCACAACTGCATGTACAGCTTAATATATTATAATATGCACTTGTTGGTTTCGCGGTTCGTTGCGCTATCTTGGTAACACTACTTAAGACGTCGGATGACGCTGAGAAGTTATTGCAAACAAAAGAAAATATAATGGTTTTGGAAAATTTCAACTAAATAATCATAACTCACCGGAAATTGCATAGGAAGTGTTAAAGCGGTGTTATCTACCTTATTGTTCAAAACACAACAATAATAAAGAAAATGTTTGCAGTTTCATTATCCGTTTTCCTTGTTAACAGCTATATTAAAAATTGATGCTTTGTTAATTTTCTATTTCAGCGTGAAATAAAGAATTAATCCATTTCCGATACAAAAAACTGTGCAATTATTGCAAGTGCAGAATTTAGATAATTTTTTTTAATATAGCTTTTCTATATAATTTCTTGGATGTTTTAGTTAAATTATAATTAAGTATAAATTTTAATTATGTCTATAAGGACAACATTTTAAAACGATTTAAATGTAAGTAAAGTGGAAGAATTATTATTTCTTAACTTCCAAAATAATTTTCTCTCGGGGCTAAATAAAAGCCACGTTATTGACTAAAATTTAAGTTTTAATTCATTTATAAAGATATTTTGATGCTGGTTCTGAGAGAGAAATTTAATGAATGAATCTTTACAAAAGTACTCTAAAAATATTTGGAAGCTATTGTAAGCTACTGTATAAAGCAGTAAAAATAAGCTGTATAAATATTTACCTAACATTTTCGTGTCTACTCATATAAATTTTTTTAAATTGGCTGTCTGTTAGGTCTAAATCTTGTCTCATTTGCACAGCTACATGCTCTGGTAGAACGGAGAGTAATAATCGTTCCTAAAAAATAAAATCCTTATAATTTTATGTATTTAAAAAAGGTGTATTTACAAAGCGAGTCTTTATTAAGGTAATTATAATTAAGTGTGTAATTTTGATTAGATTGTAATTAACGGAGGTTAGGTAATCTACTTGCGATAATTAGATATACTTAATATTCCAAATCAAGAAATGCGGTGGCGTTACATACGGCGTTATACGCACGGGATGTTCAAATGTATTATTTGCTCTTGAAGATCACGTTAAAAGCGCCAGATCAATTTAAACAAGGAACCAACAACACATAAAAGTTATTTTTGGAAGAAATTCTTTTGATTCGAGTTACTTATTCCACTATGTATTATTTATTACGTCGATTTTAAAGTAAAATAAAACGACTTCTTGTCAATATATCGAACAAGAGTTAGCTGTTTCGTTACATATGCGGTATTTGTTAGTATTAATAAATAACTATTTATTGAATATATTTGGAAAACACGAAATAAAAATTTATGAACGATGTTAATATTTTAGCGAAAATGATATTGAATTCTATTCAAAATATTTCCGGAATGTTTTTAAATAAAACAGGTATTAAAATTTTAAATTGTAAAGTTAAATTTTCTTGGTTTGAAAAAGGTAGATTTTCCAAGTCAAATTGAAACTTATTAAAAATTACCTGTTCAGCACTCTGCTCTTCAATTACGAGTTTCACTTCAAGAGATTGTCGTGTTTCTAAAAAAGCTTGGCGCTGTTGCTTATCTTCTACAAAATAAGATGTTAATCCTAAAATATTTGCAGTAATCAGCAGAATTGCGTTGGAAATATGCTGAAAAATAAAATACATTAATGAGTATTTTCTTAGCAAATTAATAACAAAAATAAATATTTGATAAATACAATATTTTCTGTATTGTAAAAAATAACAGACGTAATGAAATACATACTTCGTTAAATATTTTGTTTTTTTTTCAGTTATGAATGTTATTTATTTATATTCGTGTTTGTTGATAAACTTGTGAAGTAGCACATAATTGCTTTTGTTATGAAATAAGTTCAAGTAAGACGAATACAAAGAAAACTTTCTGTAAAATACCCCAGACTGAAGTCAAGATCTCAAAGGGTACTTATTTTGTTATGCATATAACAACGGATATATTACTTCATTTATTTTACTTTCTGCATTTCTTTTATATTCCGAGATTCAGTTATAAAAAAGTAATTTTAATTGCAATTAAAATTTAAATTCAATTTTCACTTGAAATTTGATTAATATGGCCACAAAACAATATTTATTTTGAATTTGTATCTTCATTAAAACTTTTGTGGCAATCTAAATTTATTTGATAAATGTAAAGCATATCTAAAATATCTCTACAGTACAGCCGAACAAAAACTGTCAAATAATTTATACAATGAAGTAATCATGAAAATTCAACTGAAAAGCGAACCTTTGCTTCGCAATTAGTTATAACTTTGTTGAAATACAAGTAAAAAATTAGTATTGCGTGATAAATTTTACAATGAGTGCTGCACTTTGTTTGATTTAATTAGAGGTTGTGAAGCGAAATAACATTCTGTTATTCAAGCTAAAATACAATAAGAAGCCACAAAATCAATTAATGAATCGTTATATTTAAACTACTAGATTTTAGTACTGTCAAAACCATTTAAAATGCTTTTATTATTTGTTTATTATTAATTTATAATGAATAAAGGAAAATATTTTGTTCGATTCATAACCGAGAGAGTGACAAACGGAAAACTCTAATCATGATTAAAATTTTCTGTTCTATTTTAGCTGTTGCGGATAATCAATTTTTAGCTTATACGAAATACTGAAAAATGTATTTCGTACCTACCTATGTTTTTTAAATAATTTACATTTTTGAAATTTGGGTTTATTCGATCGGTTTCATTAAATTTTTGTGTTACATGTAGTTAATTAAAATTCGATTATTCTAGGTACTTATTATGAAATTGCTTCGATTTGAAATCAATTTGTGAGATTATTAATTTATAACGTTTATGCATATCACGAAATTTCCATCACTGAGATAAATACGTTATGTAGCATTTACTAGTAAATGAGAAAATTGACACATGAAGTTTACGTAAGTACATAATATAATATTGTCTTTAAATGACTAAAAATAGAATAACGTAGTTTAAATTTAGATGTAAAACCGTATGGTCGATGGCCACTTAAAACTAAAATTTTAAAACTTATTTATTGCGACGCGATCAAAGTTTTAAATTATATTATAAATTTATTTATTGCTATTATTATAGCATCCCACTTGCTTATTTACCTAGTCACTTTTGATAAAATTTAATAGCCATTTATGATTTTGGATACCACGAAAGGAAAACTTGATTCACGAGACCGTAGGCCGAGTTTAGTAATTTTCGTAAATGAATAATATATTTCACCTCACGAGTTTCATACATTAGTTTGTTATCACATACTAAATGGATACACGTAAGTTAACACTAAAATATGTTTTATATCCAAATTAATATTAAAACATTTTAATCAAAGGATTAAACGTCTCCAATCGTGCAAACCAAATTATACATTGTTAACATCGTGTTACTCGTCACTGATATTACCATTGCTTATATTAAATTATAAAAGTTAATAATATTTATATTATAATTTATTGATATATTTTATTTATTATTGCAATGGTTCATCGCAATAAACACGATTGTCGTAATATTATAGTTATTTATGTATCAAGGGCACAATCAATAGATTATAGCACCGAGGGTAAATTAAAGGCCCGAGGGCTATAATCTGATTGTGCCCGTGGTACATACAACGTTTTATTTCATTTTGGTACTTGGTACTTGAATTGTCAAAATTGAAGAATTAAGTATTTTGAGAAAAAATATCATGTCATTTTGTTTGTGCTATGAATTTTTGATGTGCCATGGTTCCTATGGCGAGAAACTTGGAGGGGTGAGAATTAATTTTTTTATTTAACAATAACTCGAAAACGGCACTAGATATCGAAAAACTGAACAAAAAATTCTCCCCCTCTCGCAAGGTACTCCCCTCCCGTGAATTGTCGGTAGGAAGGCATATGCAAAATTTCAGATCGATCGCGCAAAAAAAACAGAGTCTGGACTAACTCTTTTGTTTTGATATTGTTGTCATTGCTTAGCAACTTTATAGGCCCTCGGGCTATAAAAGCCATATTATGCCCCCATTTCCGTGCTAAAAAACAAGGTTATGATACCAAAATGAAATAAACTCTATTATGGTCGCTATGTTTTGTAACGATTCAAATTTTACTTTGAGCAATAATTGGTCTAAAAATTTTAATATCGTTTTTACATTTTAAACTTAAATTTAAATCTGTCCTTTTATTTTGAACCACATTGGAAATTAAAGTTGGTAATAATTTTACGAGTAGGGCCCTCACTTCATTTCAGGACAAGCGGATGTCCTAGAAGTCACATTTTTATTTATTTTTACTATTTGAATTTTTTGATTATATAATAAGTATTTATATTTTATTGCGGAAAAGATCGAATTGTTCATACTTATATAAACTATGACACATATTTCGCTTCATTTAAGTTCTTCAGATGTTTTTTCAAATTCTATATTCATGAATTTGTTTTAAAAAATATATAAAAGGACAAAAAATTGTTTTGAAATCAATTTTACGTTAGTTAAAATTTAAAACTTGTTAAAGATGTAGCCAGCCTAATTAGTGAATTGATATAAAAGTAAACCTCACTTATATAAAAGCGTTTGCCTTAATTTAAATTTTTTTAAAAGATTAATAAAATTATTACATTAAATACTATTTTTAAGAGCTACGAAATGATAACTTGGTGTTTTTATCGTATGTTTTACATTGTAAAAACGGACCATCGATTAATAATTAGCAGGTAATTAGTTTTTCTTTCTTTTCGTGTGGTTTATAACAATGAAAATTATTTAGCTTTTATGGTCGATTTCGTTTTTCAACGCCGCCATGTTATTTGATTACAAAAACTGAACGATCTGAAATTTTTCAACATTGTAATGCAGTTGAACTGAACGCATTTAGGATAATGTGCATGTCGGGATGGTATTTCCCTTGTTTTTCCACTAAACAGTGGTTGAATTTTTATAGTTGGGACCTCACACGCAAGTGTCTTTTGCATTATGGATGGCAACACCTGTGATTTAACGACCGCAGTACCCGATCATGTTTGATTGCCAAGATTGAATTTTTATATCACCAGAGTCGCCAAATTTGATTTTGATTTGTGACCACGTATTTAAATGACCATTTGTTCGTGATTTAACATCTAATAACTTTTTTTTAGATAACTTAGTTATAGATGATTGACTTATGGCCGGTTTCAGCAACGATAATTAAGTTTAATGTATGATTAAAACTTCGAAATATAGTTACAACGATTAAAATGCATTGTAGTAATGTGCTGAAGTTTGGAGATTCCAGCACTTTGAAAATAATCCATTTAGATAATTCGCGAGAACTGACCATTACTGCCCCACCCTTTTCTTGTTTTCATCCGAGATATTTTTGTCCTAGCAGAAGGAATTCGGAACTCCCATAACCTTTTTGCTTTGTTGGATTCTTTTTCATATCTATTTCGTATTTAAACTCTCGTTATTAGTAACAGCACCCAGGTATTGGAATCTATCTACTTGATTTACTTGCACTTCGTAATTGATAACCATTTCAAATCTTGCTTCTGTGTTCACTGTCAAATATTCAATTTTTTGCTTGTTTTGCGTTAATATGGACACTCATACCCTCACGGTGTTTTTTTCACTTCTGCAGGGTATTTTCGACTCATATTTTGGTACGCCTATGACTGGGACGACAAAATAATTTGACTCGATGTTAAACATGAGAGCGAGCCAGTCGCATATTTTTAATAGGTGAATAAATGGATTTATTAAATAAAATAAAAACCTTTGATTAGACCAATAAAATTGAATAAGAAAAATGGAGTGTAATTTGCGAAGACAAGGTGAATTAATTAAGTAAAGAATCGATTGGAAAATAATACAAAAGAGAATGGAAATTCTGTAGTAAAATTACATATAAGTGAAAATTTAATAAATATAGCGAGCGCGCGTATTGCTTGAGCATACAACTAGGGTGATATCGCAGCAAATGTTTTTGATACGAGTAAAGCGAAATTAGTAATCGAAAATAAATAAAAATGGAAAATATTTAAGTGCGCGGTATTTTCTTGCGAATGTTTGGACCCCCTTCCAAATTGAGAAATATCATTTTTTTTTAAATAGTGGTGTTATTATTAGTATAGAGAGTTGTTTGCCAATTTTTATGTAAGAAATAAATTATCTAAATTTAATTAATTTGGAATCCAAGTTCAGGTTCTTTAGATCATACCATAGTTTGCATCTTGGTACTGAATCACAGGTATTTTCCTGGATCCATAAAGGCAAGATGTTCCTCTTATCCTGTAGCTATTTTTTTTCAATTATTTGTTGAAGGGTGAACATGTTATCAATACGTGATATACCAGGGATAAATCCGTCTAATTTGCTTTGTACATTTTTACTGATCAATCTATCAAGGGTACCGATAACTCTCAATTTTCTCATTCTTAGATTGAGAGGACGAGGGAGGTAATGGTAACGAGAAAATTAGAGGAACAACATGCCATTAATAGGGATTTGTGGCATTTGGGAATCGGCTAAACAATAACTTTTAGTTTTATTGTGTTATTATATTGAATAATAAATAATTATGTATGAAGTACTTCTTCTTATGTGGAAGAAAATGGAAAATTCTTTGCCAATCGATTAGATATGATCTTTTTCAATATTTTATAAAAATGTGAGAGCAAACTTCTTGGTCTGTAATTGTCAAGATTCTTATTGTCACCTTCTTTGTGAAGTAAAATTACTATTGCATTATTCCACTCTTCGGGGATTTTACCCTATTGCGAACATTCGTTTAGAAGCGTCGTTATTATGCGCAGCAGTTTTTCACCACCCTGAATCAGCATAAATATATCCGTTGTTATTTCATCTTCTCCTGGCGCTCTATTTGATTTCATAGTTCTTAGGGCATATTTTACTTCTTCATCATCTGTATATCGGGCATCTCTTTCGAGCCTATATTTAGTATTTTTCGATGCTGTTGGTTGTTTTCTTCCAAGTCTGATTTTGTTTGCCGTAAAATTCTTATACGATCTTCAATAACTGTCTTCGATCAAAATCACTTCATTGTTTTCGTTGATAAGGGAGTAAATTTGCTTGCCACCCAAACTGGTTTTTTTTTATTTTTTCTTTATTTAATATATCCAAGAGATTAAAATACATTTCACGGACAAGTTACGTACGTTATATTTTGCGTTTTAGTTAGTGAAAATCATAATATAACAATAAGCAATTAAATTTCATGTTACAATTATTACATCCTTAGAGATTTATTCTGATTTATAATTTAATCCCTAATGCTTTAAAGAGCACCTTCACTATTTGAAAACAAAGAGTAAAGTAGCAATTTTACTTCCAAAAGTACAAAAAAACATTAACTCGGAAATAACGACAAAGCTCTGATTAATAATTAAGCAATTTCATATGTAGGTACACACCCCAAGTTTATCATTGTGATGTTCATACCCAAAGTAATTAATTTTTTTATTTTAATTTTTAAAATATTTCAAAAATTAATGGAAGTTCAGGAAATAATCCTGTTCTACATAATATCACAATTATAAAAAAATAAATTTTAACGTGATCAACAAGAAACACAAACAGAACAAAGTTTAAGAACATGATTCTAAATAAAAATGATTACCTTTTATAAAATATTCTTGATGTAAACATAATTTCACTTAGTTAAACAAACAAGCTTATTGAACTTTTTTTTCTAAGAAAATTATGAATGCTAGTTGTAGAAAGGAATGTCGCTTCTTTTAATTAATTTTTTATTTTGATAAAAAATTGGTTGATTATATAGTTGAAAAGCAAAAATTAATTTTAATTGAATTGAAAATGTTTCTGAAATTAGATTTAAACAAATAAATTACACTGTTCTCGTATTCTTTATTTCGTTGTTTCGCATTACGGTCACATGCAACCTTATAAAATAATTTTATATGTATTAATATAAATACGATCAGAGAAATAATAAATAAGTTGTTTCGGGAAATGTACTACAATTTGATAGCCCTCTGCAGCTTGGCGTAAAAAAAATTATTGTTTTTGAACTGTTATTAATGTGGTCTTCAAATCTTTTAAGTGTACTTCTAAAGTACGCAAGATATTTAATAGAAATTATATTTTATAACAAATGGTGTTTGATGTTTTATCGGGGTTATCAATTTAACGTAATGACGTGTTGAGAAATATGTTCCTTGATCGGAATTCGAACCGGGGTACTGGGCGAATATACTCGCATAAACTAACTGCGTCTTGATTTAGAACCACTATATCATCCTCCCCTAGTAACCATGCCCATTGCGAATAGTTGATATTTAAAATTATGTAAAATATTATGTAGGTGCTAATAACCTAGCAGTTGATGCACGTTAGGAACTTCAAATAAAAAAAAAAACTAGGGAAACCGTATAGTTATGTACATATTAAACTCTATAATTATTGTTTAATCGTCAAATTAATGTTTCTGAAATTTGATATTATTTTGAATGATCGGAAACGGCTAAAAATGAAAATAAAATTATCAAAACCAAATATATAAACCAACAGACCATCATATAAATTGGACTTCTAGCCATATCATAAAATTTTAACAATATTCAGCTATTACCACCGTAAAAAATAAGGAATTCCTGAAGTGATTGTTAAAATTGTTATAGGTATTATTAAAACTTGGAAGCAACCTTTCATCAGAAAATGTTTCCTTTTATTTGAGGAATTATTGGTTTATGTTCAGAACACTTTCTGTTAGAATATTTTTAAATTTGTGGATTTTATATAGTGGAAAATGAATATCGCACTTATATAAGCTTACAAGGCTCCGGGCTAATATTTGGTATATCGCGTCGGAATTCGATAACTGACGCGACGCGGTATATGTGAATCATTGGTGGTATACTACCGCGTATACTCGCTTGTTATGCATGCTCAAATAGTCATAACGTGCCTAGTAGGTATATGGATATCTTCACGATTTTGAGATTTGAGAAAATATGTCTATTTTACCTAATATTATTAATTAAATTTACTCGAGCTCACCAAATGCGAGGACGGTGTTTTAACCTATCAATACTATCTTTTCTCGATAATTTTTCAAATTAACAGGAAATTTAAATTTATTGGAATCTGCATATAAAGGCATGGGTCAATTCCAAAATATGGTGAAGTCGATTCAGAGAGCTCTGCACAAAATAATTTGTGAATTGAATTAGTACCCAATATCGAGTTAATATTAGACGAAAATCACCCATCAAGGTGATATTAACTGCGAAATCAAGAAAGGTATCGATTTTCAAAGAGCTATAATGAAGTTTTAGAGTTCGCACAATGTACTTTCAAATTAATTTGGAATATTAGAGATACATAAAAAATTATGTTTGTTTTGAATTTTCTTAATAGCAGTTTATATTTAGTTTGGGCAGATCAGAACTGCGGCGTGGTTAATCCCTAATCGAATTCAAAAAAGATTAAACCTTTTTTCATGGTCATAGCTGTGGCGAGGTTATGAAAATGTTTAGGGCCGAACTGCGGCACGGCTAATTTATAATCCTATTTGAAAGGATAATAATGAATAAAAGTTCTTAGAAGGTAAAAAGTTAAAGAAGTAGCAATTATTTTCAGAGCCGTATGCTGAATTTTCTTCGCACCATTAAGAAGTATCTAACCAATAATTTGATCACAAGTTATTATATTATATGGTCGTACCAGAATATAGTTTACACAATTAAGTAAAAATATTTAATCTGTACTATGATTTTTAGTTTAAATTATCCTGAAAATTCTATTGACACAATTTAAATAATTTAAAATCATTTATTTACTTCAAAGTTTGCTTTTATTAGCCAAGTTATAAATCGGTGCAGGGTTATTTTTAATAGGAAAAGCATCATGCTGGTACCTCATTACACAAAAATTTATTCCATTTAAATGCAGTTGTAATTTATATGAATTAAACATTTTATTATTCGAAAGAATATCTAGAGGCCCTCAAGAACTCTTTCTTTCGCATAAGTTGAAAAAAACTTGAAAAAAATTGTAGAGTAACCAGCGACCTCAGGGTTACTTATTGCAGCAATCGTAGGGTTGCTATTGCACAGGAACGCATGGTTGCTCGAGTTTATCGTTGGTGATAGCTCAGAGCAGTGTATTTTATGGTGTTCAAATCTAGTATACCATATTAGATTGATCGTGGACTGAACCGAAATTCCTCTCCAAAGCTATTACGATTCCGTATCTTTTGGCCGTACTTTGATTAAGGAGAAATTCATCCAGTGTATCCAAATTAGATGAGCCTTCCCCAATAAGCGGGACATCTGATATTCCACTACCGCCAAACCCATTCTGGATGACAGACTACGCTTTGATAGATGCCATTCCTCTTGTCTTCGTGTTGACACCAGGTAACCGAGGAAGAATCCATCAGCTGACTTTTGAGTCAACTCCACTTCGTTTGACAAGCACAGCTTCCGATTGTATAGATGCTAAAGATCACCTTAGAATTTCCCAATTCAGTAACAGCTTCCGTTTTATAGATCCTGAATTGAGAGACCTCCGTTCCGTTCAAAAGTTTTCTAGTTCCATCGGTAGCTTCCTTATTTTTATATTCCAGTTAATATTACGATTTTTGTTTGATTTGTAATGTGAATAGTGGTATATTTTTACCAAATGTAGTTTATTACTGTTATTATTATTGTACAATTTATATAATAATATGTATGTAATAATATGTTATTACAATTCTGTAGAAATATCCATAGAATAATTAAATATTTAAGTTTAACTTACAAATGTAATAACTGTTGTATATATTGGAAGTGTAAAACTAGTTATTTTCCTGAAAGTAAAAATAACTTTGAAATAATCCATAAAAATAGACCCTCTCAATTCAGTCAACATGATTCGAAAATAAAAAATTAAACTTTCATTACTCATGCAGCGGATATCATCGAAGAACATTCAGTTACAAAGCTATCGATAGATGATTATTGCCTAGTTTTTTCAATATTGCCAATGAATAAATCTGTTAAAAAGCATTCACATAGAGATTAGTTTATTGTACTGTAAGAGCTTATGGAAATCAATCAAATTAAAGTATACAAAGAAGAAACAGAGAGTTGGATAATTTAATTGAATTAGTTCTTGCAAGCTTTTACAATACAATACAACTAATCTTTATGTCAATGCTCTTTTTGTGTACTAACTGTGTACTAACTTAACAAATCATACATCCAAGGAATGGGTGAGTACGAGAGCTCAACAGAACTTCCTATAACTTACGATTCAGAATCTCGAGAAATCAAGGAAATTGGCAAATCAAATTAAACTAATGTCGAATGTAAGCATGTAAATTTTCTTTGATTATCGAGGAGTTGCTTCTACTTTGAGTGGGTAGTCTTGCGTTACTTGTATGTCAGTTAAATGCATTTGTAAGTTAAACTAAACTTGTTCATTCCATGGACATTATTTATTGAATTGTAAAGGTAAACGTAACGTAAATTTTGAAAGTAATTTGAAATCTTTGTATGTCCTTAGCTCGAGCAAATATAATTATAGAAATTGAATATAAAGTTCATTTCGTAAATTTTTTCATCGAGTCTGACACGAACATCACAAAAAATTTCGATTGTGTGAAAAATGTAAAGGTAAATTGACTTTATTCTAAAAAAGTGTATTTTAAATTCTAGACACTTATTCTTGTAAATAATATACTCTAATATATTCTTATTTTAAATTAATCACTCGATATACTTTAACATGATTAAATTTCTTTCATAAATATTCTTACAGAAACTGTCTGTTGTGTGGGTTAACGGTTCCTATGATTACATACAAGGAAGTAAACCTGTTACCACTTCACTTAAATAAGTAAGCGTTACTGGAAAATAGTTAGAGGTATTAAAATTCCTCTATTTTCATTTCTAGGAAATAACGAAAATTTATTAATAATTTACAGGCTAGATTTTGAAATGCATTATTCTCTCGACGTTTCAAAAGGTTTACCTACCTATAAATTGGTAGTTGCAGCACCCGTTGTGTTTATCAGATATTCATACATTACAATTTAAAAAAATTCATTAGTTAGTGGCAAGCACCCAAGAAAGTAAATTGGTTTTTATTTTGTTTGAAGTTTTGGATTTTGATTTTTATTCTAACATATTGCTTACAAAGTTTTAACGTAAACAAACATTTCAGAAAATATACACAAGTTATAAACACAATTATGTGTTTTTTAATTCTAAACGCGCATTCTAAAATTCTTACATAAAAAGTTGTAAACTTTTCAGTTTTACAAATTATAAATTTACATGATTTTAATGATGTACCTAGGTAGTATATTATATTTATCGAACAAGTAGGTAATAAGTCAATATGAAAGGAACGTTTTAAGTTGAATGAACGAGTATGGAACAAGTAACAAAGCAAAACTGTGCGATGGAAGGTATATATGTAGGTGGGTAAAATAAAGCGGACCTACCATTAATGAGACAGGCATGGAATTATTTGTAAGGAGAATATAGCGTAAATGACTCGGTGTATGGATGTCTTCGAAGCCAAAGAAATATGCAAGTGTTAATAGAGTTAGTGTATTAGGGATGCGTATTACTCCAGTTAAGCAAATCGTATGATAAAGTATGTATAAAATATGTACAAACAGAAGGTAATTTTTATCATTTGCACTTAAATTTATGCGCAATGTTGTCGTTAACTTTACATGTAAACATAAAAAGCGTACATTAAATGTATAAAAAAATATGAACGTTTCCTATTAGCTGTTCTGTATGTTAAATAATGGAAAATTATGCAGTATTGTTTAGCAGTCATAATAAATTGCTATGGTTGGAAACGTTTTAATTTTATCTGGTTTACGTATTTTTTTATTTTGATTGTTCAATTACTAAAATAATCAGTATGACAAGTTAGAATAATAATTATTTAAGCTAAAAGGGATGTAAGTGACATTAATATTCAAGGAGGGTTATATGAACCGAGGTGGATGCCGCTAACCGCGGAAGTGGGAAAAATATAATAAGCAACACGACATGTAAGACCTATTACCACTCTCAGAAAGTAATTAATCTTTCTTAAATGTTAATAAGACCCTTACATCCCTTGCACCTTACATAACTGTTTTTTCATTTTTTATGTACTCGTATAATGTAAATTACACAAAACATTTACATTTAAACATAATATTATATATTGACACTCAGTGTTAACACTTAGGCATCGTAGGTGTTGGAATTATCCTTACGGACCTTAAGAAAGTATCCGGATAACGGTCACCACGATCGTCGCACAGGATGATACCCATATCCCAGTGTAATAGCCTTTAATCGAAAGAATAATATAAGACAAGTCGGAAAATTGAATCTTGCAGAACTCCACTTTGTTTTATGGTTTCCAGTAAAACGTCTTTCCTTCGAGGTCATCTTTAAAAAATCGGTTAGTGCTAACCCGATCCCCTTTATTCTTCAGCTGCGATTTAATATTATAAACTCTTCCTGAAATTAGCGAAAACAACCTGGAATATTTGACACTAAAACTACCTTTTGCACGCAGTATTCCAAAATTACTGCAATCATAAACAAGTTATTCTGAACTTCGCCGTTTCTTCTCAAAACTTAAAATCTTTGACTCACAATAATTTAATTGTGTAGGTAAGTTTTTATATCACATGACTTCTCTATAAAAATCTAAGAGCGTCATAATGCTATCCTTACTTGGATAATTCTGACAGAACCTGAACTTTTAGAAAAAATAATGTCTTGCATGCTCATGGTGCATAGATATTCAGTACTTCCAAGTGAAAAGAACACATTTATACGTATAAAGTAAATACAACGACACGTTCCTTTTTCCCTTGAGGATTAATAATGCTAAAATATCAGAAATGCCAATTTCTCTTGCAAACCATAAAACTTATGAGATTTTACTGCCATTTTCGTGCTGTTCGAATAACAGCTGAGTTCGATAAGGGATCTGCCGGCAAATTTACTGTATGCGATATAGAACGGCAAAGAAATGATATCAATCAGTTTGCATGCAAAACTGTAATTACGAACGGATGAATCGCAAATAAAAACTTAAAAAAGTTAGTTATTCCTTTTAGTGATAGATTTGACCGTACATATAAGCATTTAACGAGCTCCTGTGCTAATATTATTAAAAGGAAACTACATTTACTAGATTACGCAGGATATTACCATTACAGAAGGTACTTAACCGGTAATAGAATTAAGAAAAGCGTCTAGTTTTTTCAACCAGTTCTTTACTAATCAAAATTATTTTCCTATAAAATTTCCTATTTTGAAATAAATATCGGGAACATTAAACATAAGAATTAGTTCCATCAATATAGGTAGGTACATATTGAAATTTAATTTAAAACTTTTATATAAGAAACTAAAAACGTCGAATTCTTTCATTTTGTTCTTAACCTTTATCAAAACTTTAGAAACGAATGTTTTGCATTTGCGGTTGATTAAATCGATTTTATGTCTGAAACGAGAATTCTTTCTTTTCTATTTCTTGAAGTGTCTATTGTGAATACATTTGATTTCGACTGTTTTATTCATGATTTCGATCAAGTTAGGGTAGAAAGATGCTTTAATTTTTACCTTTAGTACACGTTTAACTTCCTTTCAGTCGTTATAAACGTTTCAGTGGTATTTTATAGATCGATAATTTAATTTCTCGCTAAAATATTAACCGTAACCGCAGTTAATTTAGTAGTTTTGTTCTAATTTTTAGAAATTTATTTGATTGACGTTAATTTATTCCCAAGACCTGCTATACATATAAATAGGTTATAATTTGTTTCATGAAAGGCTGCGGTCAAAAATAAGGTATGGGGCGAATACGACGACATTTTAATTGAATTTTAATTGAATTGTAAAGATTTCAATGGGAATTTTTCTAATAACGCTCTTTCATTATTGGAATTCTCAATTATGTTACTTAACATATAAACCACGAGAGTAAAGAAATTAAAATTTTAAATTACGATTTTCATAAACTGATTCACTGAACTGTAAAAGGTTGAAGGAAAAATGGAATCTCCTCGTTTTATAATATGCAATCATCAGCTTAATATTATATTATCTAAATTGAAGTTACCGTTTATGCACTCACATTATTTTATTATTAGTATTTTATTATATAAGAGACTGATAAGCTTAAAGGGTAGTCAGAAATTGAATAATCGTATAGACAAATTTAAGTAGGCACTTATAAAGTTGCGATGGAAAATAAGATCGAAAACTGTCAGGGGACAAAGGAAAGAAAATTTAAACGGTGGTGCGGTGCGGTGTTGGAATCAAAGCAAATGTGTGGCCTTTGTAAATCTTTCAAATATATTTTTTATCAAACTTATGATGCTAAAATTAAAGCTTTCTAGAAAATGTATTCTAATATGAAGTATAACAATAAAAAATTACCACAAAGAAACGAAGGAAAATTAAAGAATTTTGGACCTTGTCATCTTTGACCTTTTGTTAAAAAATTGCCAAGTCGGGTAGAATATATTTCGCATTAAATTCTACACAAATTTTCAGTCAATCTAACATTCTCCCACAGTCTTTTTGATACAAAAAGTCAAACAAATTTTCCAAGAGTATAAAAACGGTTAATTTTAGCTTTGAGATGTTTTAAAATATTTAATATGCAATAAATAAGTAATGACTAGATTTAAATCTCATTTAATATTTGAGCAAAACTGTTACAGTAATGCACTATGTATGTAATTAAAATTTATAACCTGAAGTGCATAGGAAATTCATATATATAGGTAAGTACCTACAAAAACTAATTAAATTTTGATATTTGAACAGAAAACTACGTCATTAATTAATATTTAATTAAAGTAATAATTTGTTAAACTTCACAATTTATTTGATAATTTCAAGTATCCATATATAAATTTCATTTTATATTTTTAGTTAACCTAGATAACGTATAATATAAATATATAAAAAATACTTTTCATTTTGTTAGTACCCCCATGATAAAAATAAAATTCTTTTACTTAAGTAAATAAAAAATATATAGTACATAAATGTAATCTGGAAATGCTCGAATTGTCAGGCACTTTCCGGTATTCCTGTCTATACAGTCACATCAGATGAAGGTTCCATGGATATATCCGAAGAAACAATCAGTGAAAACTGTTATAATGTTGGCGAAACATGATAGGCTTAGGAATATTGATTTTTAAAGGGTTGGTGGTTATTGTAACATTTTATGCAATGTTTATAATACCTATTTTGTGGTTCTGATTGGGATAAAAATTAATTAATCATCATTAATGCAACTTAAACTTTATTATTTTAGCACTACTCCAGGCAGCAACAAAAGAATTTCCAGAATATTTATAATCATCATTCAAAAATGTATCAAATGTCAACATCTCATGTAACAAAACATTATTGAATCAAGATCAATTAATAACTACTTTTACATAAATTGCATTTTGAAATTCGTTACTTCTCACCATCAAAAAATTAATCTTACTTCGATGGTCCATCCTTTTCCACTTGGAGTGCTTCCACAAGAAAATCATGTTGACCCATTCTTTCTCTAAATAACTTGATAAATCCTTCAGCTAATCGTCCGACTCCTTTACTTTATTAATCCTCAATAGGTGCACTCAAATTTTTATTCTTTCTCTGAAATTACAAATTTCTAAACAGCAGTTTTTCGTTTTTCTCAAGCTTCCTGTTTGCATACTTCTTTTTTGGGACCATGGCACCATGCTTAGTTTTTTTTTCTTATTTTATATTTTTCCAGATTTAATTTAGTTGTTGGAACTAAACTTTTTCACTTCCGTTGACTTTTACATTTTTTTCCGTATCAAATCATTTTCATGTTTATAAAATTTTAATAAAACCCATATTTTCTACTTTCAAAAATGTTCTAACCTTTTTTTTTTTAGATAGATTTAACTTCTCCTTGGTTCTTAATTATTAAAATAATTAAAAATAACAAGTAATTATCCCACTGTTTATTAAATAATTTTTCAAATATTTCATTTTTTAACTATTGTCGAAAATGTAATATAACAAAAACTTTAAAAATAAAATAACTTTGGAAAGTTTAATTTATAATAAATAATTTTTCTTTTGCAACATGTGTCCGTTTTTGACTAGTTTTTACTTCTTTTAGTACTTCCTAAGTTTTACAAATTTTCAAACCCATACCATTATTATTTGAATTATTATCTATATTTTTGATTAATTCCACATTTTCTGCTTTATCTCCATTTTTATGATTTTCGTTTAAATTAATTTTATTTTCTTCATCAAGTAACTGTTGATCGATTTTTTCTTCTGTTAACTTTTCCTTCTACATTAATCCTTAATACTTCAAAATCTAAATTATTTTCATCATTATCATCACTTTTACCGCCAATATTCAATTTAATAAATAGTTTTCTGTTCACTTGTGGTTTAAACCATTTTTTCAAATTTTCGACTAAAAATTGATAATCTTGTATCAGTCTTGTGTTGTTAGGTTCAACGAAATATTTTTCTCATGCTTCAAATCATGCCCAATAAGAAAATGCTCTAATCTCTCAAGATACTCCTCAAAATATCCACCTGGTTTAAATTTTCCACATCGCTTAATACGTATCATAAACTTATCGCACTAAAAACTTTAACGTTTATTTCTTCTACACTTGCGCGTGCATAAATCCATATATGGCTTCAAAAAAACTCAAGAATGCCAACATAATTTCTATGTATAAATCATACCATACATCTCATCGTTAATAAATATTATCTCTCAAAATTCAAACAATTCGAACAAAATCTAATCATCCAAAATCCAAGTGGCTAATCCAAATATAAAATCCTCTAAGCACAATCCACTATCCTTGTCGCCAAAATGTTGTGGTTCTGATTGGGCTAAGAATTAATTAATCATCATTAATGTAATTTAAACTTTATTCTTTTAGCACTACACATTATTACATTCGTTATTCTTACAATGCTCTACCTCACTACGTACTACCAACTTCAACTATCTACAAAGCTAGGACCACAAGCGAGCTACGCTTGTAATAATATACTCCTCAACGCCACCTTTCTATGCTATACTAAAAATTATGATATTGGACTATTTTATAATTAAAAACCTTAAATATTTTAATGATTCCTATATAATTGCCAATACTTCCCCTACACTTTTGACTTTTTTAAGAAAATTTGAAAATAGTGGATATCTATTAAAATTGGGATTTATTTTATACACCAGAATAAACTAAAACATGATATTATGTAATTTGAATGTGTGATATGAAAATAATAAATTAATATACTAAATTTATTTTATAAGCTTCATAATTATAATTTATTAACGAAAATATTAATGCATAAATATTGCTCTCCAATAAAATTCACAATATTGGCATGTTTTCCTTTGCCTCGGAAATACAGAAATTAATACTGACAAAATAAATGGAATAAGTCGATTAGTTTTCCTTGCAAAATATAGACTGAAAAACCGATTAGTCTTAGATTGACTTAGCACCCTTTTTCTTTGCATTAATGAAATTATATATACTATAGATACATAGATGTTTATTTAATATATTGAAACATTCCTATGAATATAGGAAATCCCTATATTGTACGTACCAAAAATTAAGATATTCATAAATTTTCAAATTCCTGCGACCAACCAAATTAGCAAACAATCGGAAGTTGCAGATGGTTAGGGAAATTAATTAATCCGTAATGTAAATATTAATTGAGAAGAAAGTAAACCCTTGAAGACGAAATACCGGTAAGAAGATTTACGAATAAAATTATTAAGAAGATAATTGAAAATATAAATTCAATTTTAAATTTAAAAAATATAGTGCAGGTAGATAACACGGCAAATTGGTCGACGAGAGCGTTGCAGATGCCGTAGCGCGACCCAAATATGAAGTAATTTCCATTCAAATAAATAACAGTAAAATTTTTTAAGATAATAAAATAAATTAAAACATTTTTTATATTAGGAAAGAAATTTAAAAATATAATAAATCAATTTGGTTCAATTTCAAATTTTTGGTACACTTAACAAAGCAATTTTCTTATGATGTGCATGGGATTCCTCAATAAAAAAAAGGATTGATCGTACTAATATATTACTGTATTCAAGAATGTCTGAGGCAATATAGGCAATGTGCGAAAATTGATTACGAGTGACGAACAGCTGTTCCGCTGAAAAACCTGTATGCATAGTCCATGTTGATTGTAAACTGTAATTCAGAGGCAAAGTTGCTCGAAAAGTAATTAGTTCTATTTACTTCTTTGAAAATGTAATTAAAGTTACTTTAAAGTAACCATACTTATACACTTCAGTTTTTTTGTTAGAAGGTGATGATATGGACAGTGCTAATCATATGATTGTTTATCCCATAAAAGTATGAACACAGCAAATTTAAAATTGTAAACTAGTTTTAATTTGAATTCTAATGATGTTACTATAAAATTTAAGACCTTCGTGCATGTTACTGTATGTATTTTTACAAGTTTTCATTACTTTGAACAACAATGCAATTTCTTCCACTATTTCGTTTACGAGGTTTCACTAACATTGTAGCATAAATTACAATGTAAATCAAATTATCATCGGTCGATAAATACTAATAAGATTTTTTGATTGACAAAATGAAATTTGTGGTGTGTACCTAATATTATGTGTTAGTAGTTTAAAAATAATTGAAATATACTGCTGAAATAAAATAATTTGAATTTCAAATTAAATTACAAAGTATGTAAAGATAAACATGAATTGTTTTATGATTAGGAAGGTTGATTGTTGAAAATTAAAAAGGTAATATGAAAATAATAACACACTGCACAGTTAACATTATTTGATTTCATCGTGTAACACGTAATAGGATTAAATTAGTACGAAAAATAAAAAGGAAAATTTGAAAACTTAAAATACTCCTTCATCTTATTTCAATTTCAAGTTGAAATGCCTCTTGGATTAAATTTAACATTTAATATAGTTCATTTATTTATTCGAGTCAGAAGTCAGATTAAGTATTTCACAGCATAACATTTGAATTTATATTTAAAAAATGTTTAAATTTTAATATCGAGAACTATAAAATTCGAATTATTGTGGAATTTCAATTATATAAAATATGAAGGTAATGTAAGGTATTTTGGGGATACTTACTTTTTATACTGATAATAATTTAGCCCAGTAACCTTTTAGCAGAGGTTTAAAAATATTTTTACAATAAAAAGCATTAGCATTCCTATTGCAACTCGACATATTTTCCTTCAACTTTGGCATATTTCTTCTCACTATAGAATTTTTTGTTTGTTTCATCAATTCGAAGTTATAAGTTTCATTAATATGATATATAGGTACGAATTTAGTTCACAATTAACTGAACTTTTGACATATTTTAGAAAAATTCGACCGTTTTATAAATGCGTCCAAAGGTAATACTTTAAGTGAAAACTTTTTCTTTACTTTTTTCGTAGTTTTCAAGTTTTTAATTATTTTATATTTTGTGGATCCCAATAAGTTATTCGTTCCTTCTTATGTATTGCAAAATACCTGCCCTACCAGTAAATTACCTAAGCTTTAAGCAATTTGAAATATTACGTTAATTAGGAAATTTTGAAAAATATGGGGAAATTTATTTATAACTTTCTTATTTTTCGAAATACTTTACAAGTAATATTAAACTTCCTTCACATTCTACGTACATTTGACAATAATCAATATAGACACCAAGTAATTGATTTTTAGAATAGAAAGTCAATACATCTTGATTAATTTTCAATGTAGATTATGTTGAAAAGCAAGGCTTCGAGCTTAATTGAAGTAAGTCGTGAATTTATTACACATACAGCAGGAATCGTAGCAAGGCTTGATAAATTAGTATGATTTAATATTTTAGTTCTCAATAATACTACAGTAACAATTTAGAACAGGTGGAAGTAGACATGCAGGTATAAAATATTCAAAAGCAGCTTAAAATAATTTAATTTTAATAAAATAAAATTAACTTAATGCACTCTTCTTGTAGTAGTTAAAATATTTAATTATTATGATGCGTTTCGGCGTCAGTCACTCAATTAAATTTTAATTGCAAGTTTAATAAAAAAAATTTATAGTAGCAAAATTCCACTCTGTTTTCAAAAATTCCTTTTATGTCAGGCATATTAAACTAATTTAAAGAGTTAAGCATCCAATTAGTCTTCTCTGGTTGGAAATACAATTTCTTTGGTTTGAGTTTCTATACGTGGATTATTAGACCAGTGCAGAAGCCTTTGAAAATGATAAAAAGTGAACAAAAAGAGCAGTAGGATGAAACCCATTGGAAAAGGAAGAGAATATTACAAAAATGAAAGGAAAAATAATTTACGGGCGATCTGAGGTCGGGAAGTGGAAGGGGGTGAGTTTTAAGGGTAGAAAACTGTTTTTCTCGATTTCCGGCAAAACCACAAGTCCTATGGAAAAAAGTTAAATGGCAAAGTTGTAGGTAATAAAAAGATCTACAACTTTTGTATTTACACTTTTTTCACATAACCTCAAAATTTATGTGAAAAATTCAAATAACCAAGTTTTTGGTTTTTAATTTTTATCTTTTACAAAAAAAAATTTTTTTTACGAAATTTGGTGAAAACTTACCTTTTTATGTCCCAAACACACTGTAATTTTTTTGATTTAAAATATTTATTTTTCAATCTTATTTTGACTTAATATCGAAAAAGCACCCTAATTTTCAATCGAAAATTCTCGCGTCAAAATATCTGCTTTTTTAAAAAACTCGGTGGGCTTTTTGTTCGTTGAAATCTCTACTTTTCGATGGTGTAAAAAAAATATACATTACTATGGTAAATATTCTCAAAAAATGCAAAGAAACGAAAACAACTCGAATCAGAAATTTTTTTTTTCTTAAATCATCATGTACAATTTTGAGCTATTTATTAAAATTTATACTTTAATTACTCGAAAAACGTAAGATTCCGTGTTACATTGATAAACAAAAAATTGCAAGTCGAAATAAATAACATCGTTCATGAAAATACACGTGCAGGCTGAGTTACTTTAAGAGAATTGTGACAAAGCTTAAAATTTTCGGATTCGAGTTTTTTTCGTTTCTTTGCATTTTTGAGAATATTTACCATAGTAATGTATATTTTTTTACACCATCGAAAAGTAGAGATTTCAACGAACAAAAAGCCCACCGAGTTTTTTAAAAAAGCAGATATTTTGACGCGAGAATTTTCGATTGAAAATTAGGGTGATTTTTCGATATTAAGTCAAAATAAGGTGAAAAAATAAATATTTTAAATCAAAAAAATTACAGTGTATTTGGGACATAAAAAGGTAAGTTTTCACCAAATTTCGTGAAAAAAGATTTTTTTTTGTAAAAGATAAAAATTAAAAACCAAAAACTTGGTTATTTGAATTTTTCACATAAATTTTGAGGTAATGTGAAAAAAGTGTAAATACAAAAGTTGTAGATCTTTTTATTACTTACAACTTTGCTATTTAACTTTTTTCCATAGGACTTGTGGTTTTGCCGGAAATCGAGAAAAACAGTTTTCTACCCTTAAAACTCACCCCCTTCCACTTCCCGACCTCAGATCGCCCGTAAATTATCTTTCCTTTCATTTTTGTTATATTCTCTTCCTTTTCCAATGGGTTTCATCCTACTGCTATTTTTTTCGGTTTCAAAAATTATCGGCACTGGTCTATATATTTTGTACTATAATTCGAAAATTTCTTATAAACAAAGAACGCGATGCTTTTCGGTTTTTCTTAAATATTCTCGGAAAAGAAATTACTGAAAAGTAACAAATGGCAAAAATATATCACATTCGATAAAGCTAAAGTTCCATCTAATAAAACCCAACTAAAAATTCAGTATACCTGATTCTCGAGCAAGCCTGTAAAAGAATTAGAAATATTCGCAAAACAGTTGCATTTGAAGAGTCATCTAAAGGGTGTTCACCACGGCGCCAATTTTTGTTGGGGTTGGAATCAAAATTAATGGTAATTGGATTTACCATCAAGACTCGGCAGAAAACACACGCTTTTAAAAACGCCTTGAAAATCCTTTAAAATAACAGCGAATTTTTCATTCATCCTGATATTATGTGAATACGGACGATTGTAATTTCCACCGCTGGGCAAGGGTCTCCATTATTGTCCAATATGTAGATTCCACCGCTGTGTGGGGTAGGGAAATGAGCACAAATGTAATATTTTAAATGAATTATTAGGTAATTTAATTTAAATTATTATATTTTTATACAAATTACTTCGCGGTTTTCCACTTCAGAAATTGTTAGTTACAATTTGAAATTAGGGATTTATGTTGGATTTGAATTTTTTTTCACTTCATCCCTTTATGAATTTGTAATTGAATGCGTAATATTTTGTAACAAATTTTTAATGACTTTAAATTTTATGTTTAATAAATACGTTATGAAAAGGCTCACAGGCATTAGTTGTTCACCATATTTTCGCTGTATGTGATGCTCAGAGCTTATTTTCTTTAAAATTAATATTACACCTTCCAATTATAAAATTATCCAAATAACTTCAAAAATATTATTGCTAAATTTTAAAGTAATATCGTAAGGGTTTCTTATATTACAATTTCGTAAAATATAAAACACACACATAATTATTATTTTTGAAACTCACAGCTAAAATACTTGATAATTTCTAAACCATCAATAATTGATTTCAATTTCTAATAAGTAGTAGTATTTTTCTTTCCTGTTATTGAGTGCAACCCTGTTGAAAATTTGAACTATTATTATTATATCACTTTGAAATTTGAGAGTGGTTTAAATAGCCACATGCTATTTTTATAAATTGGTATTTAAATTGCAAGTTGTAATATTAATATTTAAAAAAATGAGAAGGGGAGATATTCCCTATTCTTAAGTAGATATATCGAATTGGCATCGATATACATTTACAATGACACGTGTTTAATTTGATCAATAACTTCCTAATTATTATGTTTTATATTTGTATAAATAGCAAGTTAAAAATAATAAAATAGTATGAATATAATGGTGGTCCTTACCCACAAGCCACAAGACATTTTTGTGTTTGCCACCGTGGTCGATAGCAGGATTTACTCACGAGATATTAATTTGTGACTCCTGGATAAAGGCTCTACACATAATGTATGTATGTATGTACTATGCCCAGTGTAAAATTAAATAAGGAATATTTGAACATAATAAGTTAATTTAAAATATCTGAAAACAATCATTATTATTTTAGTCATGGAGAAAAATATAATTAGCAGTATGGATTTTATAAAAAATATTACCAATCATTTTTTGCCGTATTAATGATAAATAATTTATTACTTAAATTTTAACGTTTTAGTTTTGTTAATTTGTGTTTAATTACAATATTCTGATAATTATATTTTGCAATAAAATGAGTTTTATGGAAATGTATGTTTTTAATCTTCCTATTGTACTCTTACTATTACTTTTTAATCTGATTTGCCATCGGTGGAATTTACAGGTGCCATTTGGTTACCATTCCAGCAGAAAGGATTAACTATGAACCATTGATGGAAATTACATGCGTCCGTGGATACCATTATCCCTTTTCGCCCTGTGATTATTATTTTTATACGGTATTTAAATGCAGTAAAATAAATTTAGATTGAAACAAAGATCACAAACCAAAAAATTGATTGTATCATGAAAATTATCCTTTGAAATTTTCAGATGAGTGTGATTTATTTTGAATTATTAATTCCCATCTAAATAGCCGAAAAAAATTACTGGAGTAACATCGAAAAACCATAAAATCGACGATTTTTGGAACTCGAGTTTCAGAGTGTTGATGACTAATGATAAAATGTTAATAAGAGCGAATCATTTTAGTTGTCAATTTACTCATTTTACATTTTAGTTGTAGGGGTGTCGTGCGATTTGACAGTTTCTTGATAAATAAACATGAAATGTGGAATTTACTTCATTTTTACATTGCGGAAAATTAAACACAAAACATAAAATGGATATGCACCGATTGCATTGCAGTCAGTGAAAACAGTGATACAAGTTTTATATCAAAATTATTTTAGAAACATAATTGCTAGTTATTTGTTCAATTTGTATTATTTTCATAATTCCATCGGAATGTTTTTAGTAGAGGGTTCAAAATAGCTATTTCTATTTTGTACTGCATTTACGTATTGCGTAATTATGCGTAGCCCCCACTTATTTATGAATAATTGAGATATTATAAAATATAAAATATCAATAATTTACATATTCTGCACTTTACAAATTTCATTTACTGTTTTATGTGCGTAAAAACAGAAAAGCATTAAATGAATTAACTTCTTACAGAAAGATTCTCTGAATATGCAACTGTACGACAAACAGACACGGTGCTTTTTTTGTTATTTATATTATAATATTTAGTAGTAGTATAATAAATTTTCTCCATTGAATTTATTATGTTCATATTAAAGCGAGTAAAATAAAAATTAGTACAATATATAACTTTATAGCATTCATTATTGATCAAACAATATTTCTATTTGAGAAATTAAGCAAAACCTTAATATTTTCTTTCGTAATAAATCGATGTATTTAGAATAATATGTAGGTAGACCGGGGCAAAACGGATACCTGGGTATGTGGTGTATTTATTATTGGAATTTCTGAAATCGTAACATTCAGTATAATATCTAAAGTTGTAAACTATTAGGTGAGCAAGTTATCATCTGAAATACTTTCGAAAAACGAGTAAGTGACCATTCTCGGCAACAGGCTAATTTGATTTTTTGAAGACAACCATGTGTTTCTAAAAATTTAATTGGGGGGACATAGAATTATTCTTCAATAAAAGTAACAATTGATTTTCTTATATTGCATAAGTTTAAGCTAGATAAAAATTTTATATTTATTATATCCAAAGTCTCACACTGACTTGTTCATAATAGCATCTTAATCGATTTTTGAAACAAAAAACCGCTTTTAAATATCATGATTTTGTTTCAGATGAGGCATCGCTTGAATAATATCAGCATAATGCAAAAACTATGCGTTGTAGCCAGAAACGAGCTACAACTTGCCAAAAATGGATATAAGGATGATAAATGGGCAGTCCCCCTGAGTTTTTAATTTAAATCATATTTTATTGTTTAAATTAATTTATTACTTTATTCCCAATTTTAATTTTAAGAATTTTAATTGCTACAAATTTGAAAAATATAGGTTCATTATTTGGCGTTATACCCCCTCTTCAGGAATTTTGGCTGGATCTGCAATTGCAATTTTCTGTACATACTGGTGTATTTTTATTCTTCTGGCTTTATAGTTAGCAGATAGAAGTAACAATTAACTATTCATTTTAGGTATATTAAAGCCAAACTAAAAGAAGTTGTTGGAAATGATTCTCCACTCTCTAAACTCGAAGTTCACTTAAACCACAGCTTTTATTTTGCACAGTACATATTGGAACATAGGAAGGCTGCTGCCGAACTTGTTAAAACTTGCGGCGCTGTTGATATTATATATAAAAAATAGAATAAAATACTGGACTTACTCCGTTTGCGTTAAGCAACTGGGATTCTTCAGACATATTATTGAAGATATCTATCAGCATCCACCCATTATCTTACTTCATATGGCTTGTATAACTTGATTATTTGCAGAAATTTGTGCCAAAACCACTTTCAAAGTCTATACATGCATCTTGGTTAACATATTATTATTTAATACCTCTTCTTCAAATATTGTGCCTGATTCCAGGCGTAGGCGACCTCTCTCATATTATGAACTATGTGTTATGCGTTTGCAGAATTATCATATACATAGGGGACCGGGTCTAGGACTTTTCGTAGCCAGTTCGGCGTGGCCCTTTCGGAGTACAACCGATTCGGCGCGAGCCCATTTAGACGCGACCTTATTCGGCGCGAACCCAATTTGGCGTGACCAGATTCGGCGCTAGACCAATTCGGCGCAAGACCAATTCGGCGCAAGACCAATACGACGCAAGCACAATTCGGCGGAAAATGATTTTCCGATTCATTTTAAAGTATGCAATTAATGTATGGTGTCTCACAAAAATTGGTCCATAGCTTTTTGTACCAACCAATACAAATCAATGGATTTAACGTTAGTTTCCCCGGCTAGAAGTATCAATCTAGGAAACTGCTTCTACGAGCAAAACAGTTTCTTTATTGATAAATATGAAAGCAAATTTGAAAACTTAATTTTGAATTAATGCTTAGATTTATAGGCATTGTTTACTTGTTTACTGTCATTAGTTCTCTTCATACTTTACCTAAAATTAATTCTCTGGTCATTTGTTGACATCACCTAAATAAAAACTATTACGTAATTAATAACAATTGATTAAATTGACATTTTCAACTAATTCACAAAAAGCGCTACAATTTATAAAATTATATTTTAATAATTATAATTAGATTTTAGCCTTGAAAATGGACCACATGTAAACAGCCCGAAACGTTGGTTAATATTTAAAATATTAAAATACTTATCCCCAATTAAAAAATATCTTATAAATTAACAAGAAAAGATCAACTATAATACAAAAATTTATTACAAATTTATTTTACTCTAATTTTGAGATCCTCAGATAACAAAATGAAAAATTAGTTCGAAAACCAAGATCATGTAATTTAACGAATTAATTGAAAAATTAAATATTTCCCCCAGAATCCTTTATTTCTTTAATAATTTGAGACGCGTCTAAAGAATATAAAATATTCTCATCTTCGGTCGAAAAGAGGCTGTAGGATAAAAAACCAGAAATTAGCCAATGAAAAAATTAACACGTAACATTATTATACTTACACAAATGTAAAAGTTTTCATTAGTAGATAAATTAATCAGAGATGGCCTGTACATCAAAACATTAAAATAAAATAAAGAGACAGTGAAACTTACGAATACTACTAACAGAAATTCTAAAAATTACAAAAATATAATTTTTGTAATATTTCTAGTCTCTTTCGATCGAAAATGAGGATATTTTAAATGCTTGAAAAGCATCTCGAATTATTAAAAAGGTTAGCGCTGAACCGTCTTAGTGTTGAATCGGGTTTGCGCCTAAATGGGCTACGCCGAATAGTTCTCGCGTCGAAACGGTATTACGCCGAACTGGCTACGCCGAATCGGCGGCGCCGAAAAGTCCCAATCCCAAGGGGACCTACAGCTTAACTTGGACTCTGAATCGCGGGAAGTGTATAACGTACACTTCATCGCCAGAGAGGCTGTACTGTGAAAATTACACCTCATTGGTTTGCCATTGCTTTCCAAGAGGAGTAAGATAGAATCAAGTCTTACTAAGCCTAAAGTCGAACCAGCTATTCAACATTAGCAGCAAAGTACTTAACCTATTAATCTGACGACCGTATTTAATACTATTT
The DNA here is from genome assembly GCA_932274525.1 of Podabrus alpinus. Classification (NCBI taxonomy): domain Eukaryota; kingdom Metazoa; phylum Arthropoda; class Insecta; order Coleoptera; family Cantharidae; genus Podabrus; species Podabrus alpinus. The sequence goes on from OW026451.1 coordinate 30,100,952, forward strand.
AATTTTTTCTTTTCAATGCTATTGAATTTAATTTTGTGATTTAACAACTCATTGATAAGTTTTAACATTGTCTGAATACTTGATCTACTGCTTGAGAAGTGGTTGTAAACAAGTCCTATCTAAATTTAATCTATTATGGCCTCATGTTATAATTACAACATGAATTTAGCAGTAGGTAAATATCTTATATAAAATTGAAATCTTAGGAGTTTATGCAACATTCCAGGAAGTCAAAATATGGCTCGAGCTTGTAAATAATGCGGATAAACTAAAATTTGGTTCAAATGAACCTCCCTAAATTCTATTTCCTTCTTTCATCGCACTAATTAAAACAGATATTTTCATCGCACTAAAATTGATAAGAATAAAATTATCTACAAAATGTATTTCTTCAAAATTTTCCTGCTAATTGAAGCAAGGAATCCGAAAAATAGTTCGAGCTTGCAGAAAATTTAGAAAAGCTAAAATTTTGCAAACAGAATATGTATTTGAGTGTCCCAGTGAACGCCCAAACATTTCTGTAAAATTTTATGTAGGCTTGTTACCCGTTTTGGAACTTTAGCTCCGGCAAAGCAGTTTTTCGATTATAGCTTAATTTAATTTAACAGCTTGCTTAGATTTATTGCAAGCTAAAAATATAACTGACCTGTTGGACTACAAAATAATATACAATATTTGGGACTTTTGTTCTAAAGTATGTAGTTAATTTTCGTGAACAACTGTTTCTTTGGTACTCATTCTAAAGAAGAAACCGAGAGAAAACTGCTACCTAGAAGTTTTATTTCAAAAGATATTTAGCTACGATCAAAGTTGTTGCTAGAAATCGATTTAAATGGTTAGGCAAATGATTGATTTTACACCAGAGAATTTTTTGAACATATTTCTGTAAGAATTTGAATAATTTTGTAGTTCATGATTTATGAATGTTAAAATTTGCTTATTCGCAAGCCTTTTTTTGCTGACTAGTCCAAAGTTCCATGGATTAAAATTACAAAAGAACTCATAATTGTCTTCCACATTATGTATGTATATACTATCAATTAAAAATTAAATTAATCTGTTGACCGCAAATGGTCACTCAAGTTAAGCAAATAAGTGTTATTCGCTCACCTAGAAGCTTTTTCGAAGAAGAAGAAGAAGAAGCGAGAGAGGTCGCCAACATCCGGTAACGGATAGGCACGCGAAGAAGAAGAAGAAGCTTTTTAGTACACATGTTTTTAATATTAAATTTCCAAGCAAGATATAATATTGTAAACAGAATGGTATATAATTTGTTAAAGTAACGACCAAAAAACATGGAATAAAAAAAGTTCAAAATATTAGGAAGTTCTGAAGAAGATGAGGATATAACGATGTGTTGATATCATATCCTATTTCGCTCTGCTGTTGCCGGTTTATCCTAATAGGAAAATATTCCTCTTAATATAAGTAATTTATAGGTAATATAAATGAAATAATAAGATACTGTAATTCCAAAATTAAATAATAATTTTGAGGAAGAAGACATAAAAAGAAACATAAATCGAAAGAAATTTTTTTTAGAATTGAAATATTATTTTATTTTGTTTCTAAAAATTTTAATATCCGCATAAAAGTTATTACTTCTCCATTGTAAATGTTAATAATTCAGCAGATTTCAAGTTATAGCGTTAATTTAGGCAGTCTCTGCATAATTCAGCGATTTAAATTGTAAATAATAAAATACGAGACTAGAAGCTATAGATATAGGGTGGGTCTGTGGTACGTCGGCAAGTTGTAAATAAAAGGATAAAGGAATCTTTGTGAAGATTACTTCTTAGATTCCACTCTACAAAAGGATAGAAAATATAATAAAATTGTTGAAATGCAGGTTCAATTTATATTTATAGACAAAATTGGTTTTTGGAACTATAACGTCAGTGTCAAGTTTCGAAATGAATTACTTTCTCTGGAAAAACATATAATGCAAGTTTCCACTGCATTTTAATTGTTATATACTGAAAAACTTTTCTCATTATAAACAAGAGAATAAGCAAACATCTTACTTGTTTTATGTAACACCAATACCACCGCCGATGCTATTCGGTATCTGCAAACACCAATTTTGTTTATTATTCAGTAATTTGTGTAGATTTAAAAAGTTTAACCAGCAATTTAAAGTTCTGGAAACATTCCAAGTTAACTTCCTTGTAATGATAATTAAACGCTACAGGCATCAACAAAAAATAATACGTTGCGCTAATAAATTATTCATACAAATTCAAAAACTTGGTTCAAAATGCATGATCTGAACATTATTTAATTGAAACCGTATGCTGCAACATAGAACTAGAGCAATAACCACGAATCGTTACCCACGTTATACTCCCCTAATAAATATTAACTTCTGGCGGTGAATTATTATTAGATTGCTGAAGTTAAGCAAATCCAAGCACGGTCACTAGTTTAGGTTAAATTTCAGCTCATTTTGACGTTTTGCTGAAACAATCACATATTCAGTTGTTTTATGACATTGTCAACGTTGACCTCGTTTGCTCCATTTACTCATTTTCGGGTGTAATTCGGTTAATTTGAAAAATAAATATAACATAATGTTATATACCTTAAATACAATAATTCTAGGGTCGGCGGACGAAAACACATAAGTCAAAAATGTTAACTTTACATACTAATAAGTCAAATTATGTGCTTTAGTACGAATCATGGTACGAATATAGTGGAAACAATACTTTGGGTTGAAAGAGAACGCCTGCTTGTTTTGCTAGTCTACATACGAAATTGACTTTGATTATTAGTTATAGAAATAAGCGCAGTTTGCGAACATAACAAAAAGAAGTGAATTTTTGACTTATGTGCTTTCGTCCGCCGACCCTAGAATTATTCGAAAAGGTATATGTTAGCTTCAATAGTTAGTAACAGAAAGAGAACTTTTTAAACTTTGCAAGAAAACAAAAATAGATTAATAGCCGCTAAAATACATATAAAATATGCCCATCCTTCCACTATGTTCGCAAAATATGTAGTTCGGCTTTAAAATAAGGTATAATGGTAGTAGTAACATAGAAGTCGATAACTATTGTGACCCTTAACCTTGGTCGAAGATAGATGCGATGTAATTAAGTACCAAAGATGTTTCAATCAATATAATATTAATAATAAACAATTTTAAGGTGCTATTTCGCTCTTTACAAATTGAAATTGTAAATTACAGTTTCTACATGCTTTCTATGTAACTACTATATTATATTTTTCAGCAGAAATGCAGAAAAACAATTGTTTTTTGTATTTTCGCTTTAAGAAAACCCGAGTGCGTTTACGACTTTAAATTCAATCTTTCTCGCTTGCCGGTTTTAAAGTTACATTTTATCCCGACATCATAAGACAAAGAAACAAAGGTAAAAACGATAAGCTTTAATAACGAAAACAAAAAAGTAGAAATTTCTATTTTTGCAAAAAAATCTATAAGTAATGTATAATCTATAATTCAATAACACAAAGTTTGAGAATAACCCAAATAGCCCAGAAAAACAATACATTTTGCTTACCCACGGGTTAGTTCTGCTTTAAAATATACCGGTAATAGAAATATTGGAGTCGATAACTATTGTGACCCCTAACCTTGGTCGAAGTTGGATAAAATGTAATTATGTACCGAAGATGTTTTTAATCAATAATAATAAATAATTTTAAGCTATATGTAAATTCTATTTACGAATTAGAATTATAAATTACAGTCTCAATCAAAAATATTTTCTATATGTAGTTTATATACTATTATATAATTGTCAGCAAAAAAACAATTGTCTTCTGTTTTCAATTTAAAAAGTGAGTAAGCTTACGATTGCAAATTCAATTTTCTTTCTTTGCCGGTTTCAAAGTTAAATTTTATCTCGAAATCAGAAGACAAAGAAACTTCGTAAAAGTGTATCGACAGAAATTTTTAATGTAAATATACTTAATTGTATAATAATGTATTTTTTGTTTGAATAAAAATGTAAGCGGCTTTAACCTACACAAAATGATTAAAAATTGTAATTTTGATTTTCTAAAACAGAGGGGTAGCTAAGATATTTTTCAAAGAGGGTGTGTTATCAAAAATTAAAACTTCTCGTATAAGTTGTCTAGATATGATTGCATTTTCTAGCTTAGATGGAGGAAAAGCTGGCAGTTGTTAGATAACGCGACGTAACCTTTGTGTAGCAAAATTCAGCATAGAAAACGATAAGGATGAGTTGATGAGAGACTGAAACCACAATTCGATTTTTTACGATTTTTATCTCTTTATCAAGGATATACTTCTTGTTTTCTTTCAATTGGAATGTATCTGCAAACCTAAACATCCCCATTAGTTACGCCGCTGGTAAAAAGAAATAAGCACGACCCGAGCATTCATATATAATTCAGTTCCCAAGGCATAAAGTTGCACAGTAATATTCGCTAGAGAGAACTATTGTGGGATACATTTATCTAAAAGTGTTAACGTATTTTAAAATGCATTAAATTAAATTTATAGTTGGAAAGCAAACTAGAATAAATGCTAGACAAAATTTTTAAAACAGTAATTGAAAAAAATTGCTGTAGTATTCAGAAATGATGATACTCGATAACTTTAGTTAAATTATTTATATTATCTAGGATGAATTTTAATACGAATTTGGTTTTCTACGAAAAATGCAAAAGTATTATTTATGAGCAGTTTAGCATTTATTTAGCAACACCCTTTTTGTATTCGTTATATCGAAAACCAATTTTCTTCAACATGATTTAAATTTATTTTCTTTTAAATTGGATAAATTTTGTAGAACCTCATAAATTTCATATTTTAACTAATCTAGAAATATTTTAAATTTACCAATAATATAAGGTAAATAAATTTATATTCGGTCGACCAAATTAATAAATTGCAGTAGGGGGCTGAACATTTTATCGATTTCAGAAAGTAAACATTTAGCTTAAGAAGTATTGGTTTTATTATTTTGGTTGCGATGTTACTGTAGTCCGAGATTTCCTATAAAACGTAGATAAATATATATGTAATATTGGCGCTCCATCTGAAGCATAGCAGAGGTCGGACGGTTTTTACAAGCAAAATTGTTGCAGCATGTTAGTTTGAAACTTGAATGTAAATTGAAAATCTAGTTTGTTTTAACATATTACTATTATTTATGTATTGGTAAAAATTGAATAAAATGTATAATAAAGGGCTTTTCAATTTTAAATAAAGGATACATTTTGGATGAAAGTTCTGTATTTATTTATTGATATACGTATAATATAAAAAGTCTACAATTATTTATGAATGAAAATATATCGAACAAATGTTCACCAAGACCACATTTCCGATCCTTTTGTCAAAATTTTCGATTGCATTTTTGCAGCTCTCTCACTAATTACGAGTCGTATGTTGGTTTTCAAGGCTACAATTGATTGTGGATTATCTGCATAGACGTGAACTTTCACATAGCCCTACATAAATAGTCTAACGGCATTAAATCGCACGATCCAGGCGGCCAATTGATTGCAAAATTACGCGATATTATTCCATCGGGAAATTCAATATTTCATTGGCTCTGGACCTGTTGAAACCACATATCACTCACATCCATATCATCTATATGCCACAAAAAATTTGTTAACATATCCACAATCGCAAATGATAACGCAATCTATTGACATTTACAGCTTTTCCAGCCTCATTTTCAAAAAAATACGGCCCAGTCACTCCTACAGACTGAAAACACACCAAATAGTAACACGAATGGAATATAAATTTTGCTTATTAACGTAACCATTCAAATGAAAATAAGCTTCATCCGAAAAGATTATTTTTTCAGGAAAATCCTCATTTTGTTTAATTAAGGATGAAATTAGCGAATTTTTGACGAACAGAATGGTCGGATGGCTTTAATTCTTGCACTAACTGAACCTTATTCGTTCGTTATCGTGAATAGGCTCAATTGCTGAGAACGTCGAAGAATAAATTGATAAATTTGGATCTTCCTCAACATTGTCAGCTGACCGACTAGGACAAACAGGTATTCTTGTTGGTATGTTATGTACCGAATTAGTACCCAAATTCGAACAACAAAATTTTTAATAGCGGTCTCAGAAGGACAATAATTATAACGACCGAAAATATCCGAAATTTTGTAATATTATATATACTTAGTTTACACAGATCCTCCATTTCCGTGGTGGATTTTAATTATTTTCATGCGATTTTTGATTGAAATTGAAAACATTATAATAAATTGTAAGCTTTCCACTTGATATATGTCAAAAAACAGAATAACAAAACTGTCACCACATCCAAAATTACCCATATTGAAAACAAAATTCCTGTTGCATAGCTATGTGTTATGTTACATTAATGAACGATCTTTTCACTTCCAATTAAAGTTCCAGATAATAATTGTCTATTAGATCATAATTTTAGTGACATCCAAGAAACCGAAAACATTAATCTAACAGACAGTTGTGTAAAACATCAACTGGAAGTGAAAAGATCGGCTTTGAATTAAAATTTCACCATCAGGTAGATTTATTTAGAACTTACGATGTTCAGATTGCAAGGCCGGTATGTTACTTGGCCAGCGAGGTGAACTGAAAGATATTTAGAAATTTATTAAGGCTGTTAGACTGTAACCATAGAGACACCACCAATGTGCCTAGTGAGGTAACTTTTAAAGAAAAGTTTTCTGTCTAAGAATGAACTTATAATGACTTTTAACGTACGAAATCCTAACAGGCTATAGTAAATTTGCTTAATATTCATAATTTGTTTACTTTCGTTTGGCTCTACGATATTTTTCAACCACTAATGGTATATCAAATTTTACGCTTCCTTGAATTTTTCCGTTTGGCTAAAGCAGCTCTTAACATTGGACAGAAATTTCGTTTGATTTTTGGTTGTTTGTAACTCTTATATAATACGAATTTGGATATAATTTTTTTTTCATTTATGAACTGTAATAATATTTTATAAAGCCCATAAATATTTCAAAATCTATAAATCAAGAAATAAAAATGTATGAAGTAAAAACTGATTTTCTTACCTGTTGTGATAGGTGAATTTCAGATTTAGGTAAACCAATTATAGCAACTAAATAGGAAGCACATGTCCCAATACTGAGCATAACGCAATATCGTAAACGAAGAGGTAAAGTGACATAAATTAAATAATCCAAAAGTAAAGCCCATCCTAAGCTTTCCCTCGACGTTACTTCGTTCTTCTTTAAAAATATCGACGCTAGCAACTGAGCATTTGCGATGTGCCATGAAATATGGGGCATTGCAGCCCACAGGACCCACTTTTCTATCCCTTTCTTACACCAAATCAATAAAAAACAATTTATTATTAAAAATGTAGTCATTGTTCCGAATATTATCAAATCTTGGCCACTAGGAACTATCAACATGTATATATCGAATAAAATAGCAGTAACTAAAAAGCATTCTAGGCCGGCTCGTTTCTGTTTCACTGTATAAGTTTGATATAACTTTTCCAATGCAGGATCTTTAAAAGAAGTCCATAAAATGCACTGCGATTGCATTTTATCTGTTATGAGAGCATCTGCTTGATCAGCCATGGTGAGCTGTTATTAAAATTTCTTCAAACTTAGAGTTTTTGTGCTTTTATCTCACTTTTATGTAAATTTTAATATTAATATATTTGTATTTCTTCATTTTTTAATAGTCAATACACGTATCACATTCTACATCTTCTTTCTATCAACAAGATAATTTTTAACAAAAGCGTAAAAAATAAAAAATGAAAAAAAAGAAAACGGTGGAATATTTTAAATATACCTGCATTATAAAAACATTGTAATAAGTATGGGGACCGCTAAAATTATCCTTAATTTTCTAACTCATTGAATTTAAAATTCAAATTTAGCTTGCAGTATAAACAAGAAATTCAGAACTAACTTTTGTTTGCAGATTTTTTTTTACTGTTTAATAAATTATATTTGAGTTCCATTTATTTAAACTCAAATTGCCAGCATTTGTAAGTGTTTATTTCTAGTACTTATAACTAATCAAAAATTTGTAAGCAATTTTCTATATTTTCAAACTCAATTACTCGCAGTCAAAATAGTAATATCTACATTTGGAAGTACGGTGTGTCTGATTAAAGTGGAGGGTAGTTTTGGTTAATGATTTTACCATAATGTATGTACAATGTGTTTGAAATAAAAAAAAAAATAAAAAAAATAAACGTTTACTAAAAATTCTATAAAATAACAAATTGCTTAAAATTAATACAAGTAAAACTAAAAAATTATGAAAATGCTTAATAACAAATTCTTAATTAAAAAAGCTTCTGGTCAAGAATTATCAAGAGACCGATCAACACTTGCCAGCACGTGAGTGGATGTTCTGCAGCACATAACCTAATGGCACGCACATATCGATTTACTTATTACCTTACCGGATCTAAAGCACTAACACGCCCTAAGCGAATCCTATGACCGAAACAAGCTCACTGCTACCCGGAGTCGTCGTTCCTAGAGCGCTTAAAACCTAAATTATCCTTAAACGCGCAGGCGTCAGTTAATAATTTCAATTGAAAAGCTACGATAAACGAAGTTCGACACTATTATAAAGAATTAAAACACCAAGTTTAATTTTGAAAAACTCCAATAGATAGATATAATTACCAATCTGAATTTAATCGAGTATTTAACAGATATAAATTTTTTTATTATTTCACATCAAAGGGTAACATTAATTTAGTTACTTACAGTGTTGAAAAATAAAATTTTTTATTAATAAGTGAAAATCCACTACAAGTAAATTCGCCGGTATTCATAAAATAATCCGCGCTATTACAATTACGTTAGTGGAACATGGATAATTCAATTACCTTTATGTCAAAATTGCATGAGTGGTGATTATTAATAAACAAGCAATTAACTACAAATTATCTCATATTATTTATATAGATTTTCAAATTTTTTTACAAAATAAAATTGATGTGCGTACCTATCATATGTTTGTTTTTCAGGCACTTCCACATCTTTTATATACCTCAGATTGGCGATAAGGCGAAGAACTAAGTAAAAGTTTACTACTTCAAAGTTTAAATTAATTTTCTTCTCATTTATCATCCTTTCTGATACAAAAGCAGAAAAGTGATCAATTTTTCACGTTTTTCATAATTTGGTGCAGTGCAGCATACAATAATTGAAGATATTTTATTCAGTTTACATCTTCGTATATTGAATAGAATTTATAAAAGATACGATTTCTTATTGTTAAAAGCTTCCCGCGTTTTTTCTATTGCGCCTCAAAAGTTTACCTTTGTTTACCCATAAATCCGGTATTTATGAAAGAATTTTGATTTCATTTTGATATTTTTGAATACTCTATTGTATTTTAAAAATTCGGTCCATCGCTCTACTTTTCATATTTTGTCGTCCAAAAGGTTAAATTATTGGGGCTTAATTTTGAACCATGGCGAAAATTACCAATCACTAAACCAAATTATAGCCATACAGATAACCTATGCACACATATTTTTCCTAAAATAAAAAAGTTTAATTTAAGATTTTCAAAGTTACATAGTCTTTCGGCATCTAGTCATAAATTCTGAACAAAATTTATAGAATAATTTAAATTTTTTTAAATGAGTTAAAGGTACTCAGTCATTCACATGCGGCCATTGAAGCATCTGCCATTGCTTAGCTTAATTTTCGATTAACAAGGACTGCAGAAAAACGTTCACTAGTATACATACTATAAATTAATATTAGTTCACAATAGTGTACCTTAATGCTTAATGCACTTTTATTAATTAGGTTTGATTTTTATTGGGCATAATCCATTAGGTGCTGATTAAAAACACTTTTCTAAGACAAATGTTTGAAAAAATTTTTTACGCAAGTCCAAACCCTTGGAGGTACTGAAGTTTTAGAACTGAAACTATTGATTTTTAAGTGTTAATTGTTTAGTGGACGACGGTCATGGCCTGATAGTTAGCGCGATCAACTGCTAACGTAGGGCTCCCCAGTTTGACTCCGGGTACAGTCTAAAATTTCTTGACCGTCTTCCGTGCTTTCAGAGGGCACGTAAAGCCGTCGGTCCCCCTGTGTTAATGATTTGCCATCATAACAATAAAAAACAGGGTCAGGCACATCGAAAGGCAAGCCTAGCAAGCTACCTGAGATGTAAAAACAAACATGCTCACATAACTAATTGCAAAAATTAGTGAAGAACAGGTCCTGGACCTGTATTAAGAGGGAGACTTCTTAATATAAGTAGAAGTAGAAGAATTGTTGGGTACGGTAACCTATTGGTGACCACTCCAAATAAATTGAAAATTTCCTATTGCAAAGAGGAAGGTTTATATAGTATACTGACATAATTTTCACAAGCGATGATATAATCAAAATTTTGCGTAAATCGAATTTGAAGTTTGCAAATTTACATGTAAAATTTAACGAGATTCCGCGCGTCGCTCATTCTGTTGACAGTCCGTGCAGTTTGAATGACCCTAACACTTAGAGTATATCGCACCGGCAGATGCAGCTCGTCTCTCGTACATGTAACATCGATTATTTTTTGTTTTTACGCGATTTTTTGGGGGGTGAAACGTAATAGTTTACTGCCCCATACCGCAACTATACTTTTTAATGCTATTTCAAGGATCTCTAAGCTCCCGGTTTTTATTTATCCCGGTTTTCTTGATATGTGGCGCCTTCTCGTATGTTTAGCCTAGTAACCAGAGTCAAAACCTCCCTGGAGGGGTGCAACGCGGAGCGGCGCCCCGAAAGGGTAGGTTTTGACGATGGATAAACCTCCCTATCGAATGCACACCCCAAAAATCGAAGAAAAAATCGTTAAATTTACGTACTTTCAAATTGATTTTTCTCGAAATTTTATATATACATTCGCTCATGAAATTATATAAATTATACACTATAAACCTTCCTCTTTGCTATAGGAAAATTTTAAATTTTTTTGGGGTAGTCACCAATAAGTAACCGTCCCCGAATTGTTTAGTGCATTTTAAAAAAGAATTTGATTATTTACAAACTTCTTATCGTCTAATACCAGATATGAATTAAATTAAGCGAAGAAATGTTAAAAATTGAAAGTTTTGCTGGGTTTTTGCCCTGAAAACGTTGTCTCATATTTTTAAATATCAATAAAAACTGACGTCCCATTCCGGATAGAATATTTAACGGCCTATAACCTCTTTGAAAACCCAATTCATTTCAAAGAAAACTGAAATTCAATGGAGTAAATTTTTTTTACAAAATAAATTGCATAAAGTAAATTCTAATAAGTTTAAACATAATAAATGATTTTGTTTTGAATAAATTAGGGGTTATCATGGTTTTCATAATCATAAGAAGAAAGGAGTCAACTAAATACAGATTTTCTCGAATGAGAACGATTATGAATTCGGTGGTAATTGCATCCATTACGAACAAGCAATTTAAGGATTTCTATGAAATGAATTGGTTTTTCTAAAAAATTTACCCTAGCTAAGTTGAAACCCGTTAAATTTCCTAACCTAAAACAAAAAGATAAAAGCGTTAAAAGGGCTAACCCCCGGGTTTCGGCTTGGATAAAAATGTTATGTAAACAGTTTTCTCATAAAAGTGTCTTCAATTACCACCTAAGAGTTTGAGCCCGGTTGCGGGGACACCCTGTGTATCTGATAATACCAATATCACGACTGAAAAATCTGTAATATATTAAAATGCTTATGAATGCTATTCTTTACTTGATAAAGTATTGATTTTTAACTTCTTGAAAGTATTTTAATTGCATTTACTGTTTCAACAACCAAGTTATTGAAATGTAAATTACATCCAATTAATTGTTCAAATATTATGAAACAAATTGTTTTATTATGTACACGTATTGACCTATTGATGAAATCAACAAGAATAAATTTTAAGGTTTAACAATTTTAAAGTCCACGCAAATGGCTTTTAGATATTACAGTTCTGTAAAAACCCCAAATGAAGGCGAAAAAATATTATTGTAGCTGTAGTTTTAAAGAATTAAATAAGTTACATTTCAATAACTGGAATTTTAAAAAAGTAAATAGAATTCTTCTCGTTTTTTGCCGTTACGTCACCCTTAATTAGTCCATTTCAAGATCTGCCTATATTGCGCTTTCCTATTGTTCGATATTGGGAAAGTCGCTTTGGTAGTCGGGTGTCCAACATTCTTTCTCAATGTTGCCTCCATGCTTCGCGATATTCGTACATTTTTGTATTTAAACTCAAGATATTTAGCTCATTTCAGATGTCTGTATTTGATTTTATATCTCGACGCGTGAATCATGGGACGGATCTGGGAAATCTTAATTCCGCACATTGGATTCGATTTTTAATGTTTTTGTTAATATCCATAATGCCTCACTACCATACGTTAGTACTACATCAACATTACCTTGTAGAACTTAAGGAGAGTATCATTATTTGTACATTTCTACAGCATGCGCTTAATTATGCCATTGAGGTGCATTTGCCCCCCCCCCCATGCTCATTATGAATTTTTTAATGGGATTAGTGTCAAACGTTTAAGCTTTGTTTTAACTTCAATAAGTTTCCATTCAAATAGTTTAAATAACACACATCGCGAAGTTATTTGCGAAAACTTCAAAGGGGGAGTGTTTAATTTAAAATTAAACAGGCTTCTTTTCAACCATCCTGTATATAAAATAAATAAAGAATAAACGCATTATTGTACAAACCTACTTAAAAATGCAAATAAAGCTTAATGCACCTTCCGCATTTTAAGTATATTATTAAGTATAAATGCACTTTCAATATTATAAGTATGTTAAAAATATTACAATTTTCACTAATACTTGTATCATCAACATTTTATATATGAACTTTAATATTAACAATTAATTAATAAGCAAATCGATTAGGTCATTGTTGCAAATTAATGCATTACTGACTATTTTGCAGATTCTAAAAATTGTATATAAATCTTGTAAATAACTTTAATAAAACAGTATCATTTAAACCTACAATTTGAGTGTTACTCAAATCAACGAAGTAGCAAGAAAGAGTGTTATGGACTTAAGTGTAATCCATAAATCTTTGTGAGACTGCAAAGAAGAGCATCTCTTATCTTCTATTTTCGACAGGGAGTAGAAACGACAGCCCCCCCCCATCACTTTTTTTAATAGCTGTCAATCGTTTGAGTTTCGTTTGAGTTACAATAAGCTTTTATTCCCATCGTTTGAGCTTCAAAGGTTGTTTTATAAATATTCAATTCTTTAGAACAGGTTTAGAAGGGTCTGTAGAAATTCTCTAGCAGTGGCAGAACAGAGACTACTGAGTAGTACCAAATTATTTGTTTTGTTGTTGTTTTAGTTTTTCAATATTTAAAAATAAAAACTATTTTAATTCAAATGATAGGAATAGAAAGCACAGTGCAGCTCAAAAGGTTTCTCGATCGATGGATCGAAATGATAAATACTATATTGAAAAGAAATGGCAACAGGCTACAGCCCTATTTCAGTTCACTATTTGTGTGTGAAAGATTTCTTTCATTACCTGATATACCTATTTGTGTATTCTTATATTATCTGTATTTCTTTTATAATATTAATTTATGAGATGTTGTGGAATTCCCAGATTTTTAAGAATTTTCTGTAGTTTACATCCTGGTACGTGTTCGAATGCCTTTATTTAATTGAAAATAGGATATGCGTCTCATAATTAAATTCTCTAAGTTTTTAGATTATTTGTTTTACACTAAATACATTGTTTGTACATGATCTCTCTACCTGGTCTGAAACTACATTGTTCTTCCAATACACATTATGTATGTGTTCTGCCATTTCTTTTAATATTTGCGTAATAATTTTAGAACATATTCTATAGGCAATATTTAGGAGGCTAATTTCACAGGATGTTCAGTCTCCATTTTTATAAATGAGTTTAACAGCTTTTTATTCTGACGGTGTTTTAAGACTTTTCCAAAATTTAATTAATAATTCCAATAATCTTCGTTTAACGAGTTCAGTTCAAAATAATCAGCAGCATTAAAATTAGCTATTACTTGTCAAAAAGTTATCCAGCGATAACCAATAGTTCAACAAATTCCCACCACTATGGAAATGAAGCAACATACAGGGTGTTGTAAAGATCGTTATGTACAAAGTAGGACAAAATAAGTTGTGTTCGTAATGAATTTGTTACATCGTATCGATCGTATGTAACAATTCGTTACAATATTTGATTCTTATCTCCTTTTGGTTGTTCCAGAGTGTTTTATAATGTTCTAGCCACTCCTCATTCGTTACAATTATCAGCACTGCAGCGGACTCGTGCATTGCTGTGTAAATGTTTTAATATAATATTATAAGCTGTTTCGTCTTCCATGTACGTCGTTTTCTATTTTAGTAATAAATTCATCCCACTGTTTTGTTGTCTTTGAGACGGTCATAGCTTAGTGAGACGGTCATAGCTTAGTGGTTAAGTGCGCCTACTGCTAATGCGAAATGCTCGGTTCAAATCCGGGCAGAGTAAAAACTTTATTCTGACCATTTCTCCTCGGAAGGCAATGGCAAACCACCGAGGTAATTTGCCATGAGCTCCCATCTCGCAATGAAGTGTATTACACTTTCCGTGGTTCGGAGCCCACGTTAAACAAGTAGGTCCTCTGTGTATGAGAAAATAAATCGAACGCACATCACATGCATAGAAAGAGATGGGTCACGACGCTTCTGTCAAAGAAGCATCACGATTGAGGAGAGTGAGGAGTTTTGTTGTATGTTTTTGTGTAATCTCTTTGCTTCCTTATTAAGTTAGTCATATTTAATTTTATTATCTGGTGTTCTATTACTTAATAATTGAATTGAATGTATGCAATTTTTTTCTTTTTATTGCTTCCCCAGTTCCGCACTCCATACTGTTATTATTTTTTTCATATCACTAACGGTTTCATTAGCTCCTTTCTTCAAAATGTATTTAATGTTTAACCATTCTTCATCTATATCTGAACTATCTGGAGAGTTTTTATTGAATTGTTCAAGTCTGTTTTGGAACAGGTTTTTTTATGAATATTCGTTATACTTTTTACCTAAAAATACTTATTAGGTTTACCGATTGTTTAGTCGCCGATTATGAACTCTTGTGCGCGCGATTAATTGATTTGGGAAGGAGCGCGAAGTTTGGTAGGTCCTAGCGATCGCACTAGATTTAAGTAGTAATGTTTTGTTTCGTTAGTATGAATGTAAATCATCCTCATTTTACAGAATCAATTTATTTATGTTTTTAAAACAACTTTATACTGTTCTTACATTTTTAGTGCAACAAATTTAAATATACAAGCTAAATAATTGACGAATTTTAATTAATTCAATACGTGAGATTCAAACCAAAATTTAACCATAACATTTACGTAACACCGATACTTGCAGTACATAGTAATCCGACCTAAAATCTGATCCACGATATACCCGAATATCATTGAACATAGTTACTCAAAAAGTAATCTATTGTCGATGTCTGTCCTCCAGTCACCCATATTTTTTGTGCATCGCTTGTGTTTGAAAGTGTTGAAAATTGAAACATGCGAAATCTCTTTTATTCAGTTTCGGTCACTATGTCTTCATTATGTATTCCATTTATTTGATCTTCCAATTCGGGTGTTAAGGTTCCCCCTGTGATGAAGTAATCATTTTTTGGGAAAGCATCCAATAGTTGCTTTAGGGTACTATAAAATGTTTCGCCCTGTTCCTTTTCCGTTCTTCTGGTGTACATACACTAATGGACGTTGTAGTTTCTCTCTCTATTTTGCACATTGCTAAGATTATTCTTATACTTATCCATTTGTACGAGGTTAGTCTATTTGTTTGCTCGGTTGAAACGTGTTCTTGTAGAACCAATGCAAGGACCACAAAATGTTTGCTCGGTTGAAACGTGTTCTTGTAGAACCAATGCAATTCGTTACAAAAAACCTTATGAGCTCTTTACTTCGCCGGATGATTAAATGCTAATTGGTAGACATTGTAGACAAGTATAAAGCTAGTGGACTGTAATGTAGAGTTTTTATTCATGGAATAAATCGGTTAGCATAATTGTAAAAAACATGTATTTCTGACAATCGTAACTTAAATTCATCTCGAAAACATAAACGTAATCATGGCAATTGATAAACATAAAATTGAAACATTAAAAAGGGGCTGCCATGGACAGTTGTAGTCTAAAACACACACATGATCTTAAACACTATTCTTCCATCCTTTGTCAAGTAATATTGCTATTAGTAATAATTCTGTAATCTCTTAATTAATAATAATATAATAAATATTAATTATTTCTTAATTATCAGTTCATACGTAATAATTCTGGATATGGTCCTGAAGCAATAATTATTATTGGTTCCACAAAGTTGCTTGTAGATTTATCGTCTACATGTACATACATACAAAATTATGTATGTAAATTAAACCATCGTATTCCCAATTAAATTTGAGAAATTAGTAGAATATTCCTTCTGAAGTATTGTTATTTTAGTGAAGAACATTAAATAACATTAAGGGTTAACTAAATTAACTGGGGTTATTATTGCTTAACTAATTACAGTAAAATATTTAATTATCATAAACCAAATGGAATTTACTTCTATTTTAAAATTTGAAATTTGTGCGATGGTACATGAAATCATTTTGAGTACACAACATTAACCACGCAGATCATATTTGGAAATTTATAGCAATATTACAGAAAAGTTCAAATAATTTGCGATAGTTGTTACGAGCGCCTGGTTATAGGAAGTAAAAAGTTTAATAACAGAAATATTATCGATTACTTTCGACGAATAGCATAATTTCGAAATGAGCTAATTTGAATTGTGCTTATTCATAGTTAGAGAAAATTATTAAATTTCCAGATAATTATAGTAGTAAAATTATAGTTTAGTTATAATAGGTTATTATAATTTACAAAGTAGATACATTTCTACAATAGTAACAGTACAAAGAACAGCGACGGTCAGGGCCGTATCAGATGGCCGTAGGTGATCTTTGTGATGTTGCTATTTCAGAAATAAATCTACTTTGTTGATGATAATAATTTCAACTATAATTTTACGAATCAAAAATTTAGAATTTTTGGGAATTAAAAAAATCCTTTTTTCCAAAATGGTTGTTATTTTTAAAAGGAGATGATTAATTTGTTTCTTTTAGGGTAACATAATATTATGCAAATTGTTCTTTCGGCGACGCGACAGTAGCGATAGCTGCAAATTAAACCAAACTTAGTTTGTTTCTTTTTATTTATAATTAACTGCAAATTACAATGGCAAGCAAGAATCTGTAAAAATAATTTCTCTTTCATTTTTCTTCAGGCGCGAAAAAATTCTATTTCGTTAGATGCCAGTTTCATTCTTATCCGTTACAATGACAAAGAGGGATTGTAAAAAATGCTAGATACGAATCTTTTTATTAATTACGTCTTAATTAATATAATTTAGACTTCTATTTGAATACAAATATTATGTATGTAAGGCACCGCTATGGTTTTCTTAAATATTATGTAACGTATAAGATGCCTTGAATTCAATTTAAATTTAATTAGGATATTAAGGTTTTAGTAAATTTTGTAGGTACTAATTTAATCAATTATATAAAAATTTAATCAGTATTTATAAATAATACTAATAATATTACGTGGTAAATGAAATTTTGGTATAGCAAATCTGTATGGATTGAAAACTAAATTTCGCCAATTACAATTGGTCGATTTCACATGCAGTAACCCAAAGGTAAACAGGCTAAGCGTTGTTTCATCCACATCACCTCAAAATATAAGCCATTAGATAACATTAGTTAAGCTGTATAAATTCTTTAGGTTAAGTACCGCATTAGAGAATAGAGTAATAGTTGAATATGTAAGTTTTGAAAGTTATAATATCGATTTTCCTCGTTATAAATTCGACAATTAAATAATAATGTTTTGCATGGGGTTGAAAATGGAAATTGTATTTAATTTATTCCATTATGGGCTAGTTTTATAATAGCGTATAAAGGGAAGAATAAACTAATCAAAGTACTCGTAATATAATATTATTTGTTGTTATAAAACTTATTGTTGTTATATACATTGTTATGACAAGTGGAATAATAATATCTTATACTGGGAATAGTTTATCATTTCTTTCATATTATAATACTATTTAGAATTATTATGTAACTGATCCTTCTGTATATAAATAAAGTTTACTGTATTATTTTCGGATTGTTATGAAATATTTAATTGTTATTTTCAATGATGAAGGAAAATATTTAAGATTTTCGCTTTTCTTTAATTTTCGTTGTAGTGAAAAATAACAAAACTGATTCAATACGCAGTTAAACTGGCCAAAATAGTAGAATAGTATGAACGGCAATATATTGGAGACTTCGACTTCATCTCGGTCTTGAAACTTCGTCCTCAACCTCACCAAATATTATCATCAGTACACATGCATAATTTTAAACATGAGTTGCTTCTATTTTTTTTTTACACAATCAGACATTTCCGTGCATTACAATTAAAAAATTTAATTTAAATTAAAATTATCCTCATGGCGACGAACTCTTTTGTTGTGCACTCTCAAATAAACGACATTACACTATCCAGGAGACTAATACAATACTAATAATATATTTCATTTCATTGGTGGTCAATGACGGCCGGAAAAAAATATTGTACGTAACACATCGTGAAAGAACCTTTACCGAAATCGTCGACTTCCAAGCTCAAATTCTATACTATTAGAACCCAATCGAATATCCAATAATAATGACTTGTTTTTCTGAGATAATGGTGATCACACAACTCGAGACAATTGAACATTTTAACATGCTGTTTAAGTAAATGCCCTTTTTAAAATAATAATAAATTCAACCTCGTAATTATTTTGAATTTAATTCATACAAATAAGATTTCCCGGAAAAATTTGCGTTAAAATTTGCGTAGGTCACATCCAAAAGGAATTTCAAAAAGAAAACACTCCGTAAAAGTATCTAACAGTAAAAATTACGAAATTTCACCATGTAGCGTAGTAAATTCCATCCATCTGTGGAGAAAGAGAAATATTATTTTATACAGTCAATAACTGAGTAGGATAGCAAAAACTTGATGGCGATATTAAATTTTTTAATTTAGAAGCCAGTAACGGTTATCATATTTTTATTAGTATGAATATTATTACTGTTCCGTGTAACAATTTTTTTTAGGCAACAAATGACTTTTGCTACGTCTTTGTCAGGTAAAATAGCATCTACTTTATATTTTTTAGTATATTACTTTTATTACCCACAGTAAAATGTAATAACATTTTGAATTTATATTAAAATATGAATATTTGAAAAAAGATTTTAGTTTTACAAAAAAATGCCGAACAAGTACAATTTTATGCCCTCTGATTTAAGTCAATTTTCTAAAAATACGGCAGTCGCAGACCTTGAATCGATTCGAACTTTATTTATCATATTTTGTAGATATTAAATGTTAGCTTTAATTAATGCATAGTAATTTAATAAGTTTGATTTAATAAAATAACGATTTTTCTGAGCGTTCGGAAAAGCGTATATTATTATTTCTTTGTTACTTTTAGTGAAAAATAAAGTGTATGTGAATAACTTTTATAATATTGCAAATTTATAGTCCAGATTTGAGATTAAATATTATTAATTAGGTCGGAAAAGGGTCACAATACGTGAGAAGAGTTTCTGTATTATCCGACCATTGTCAACTTTTGATGGCTATCAGTTTATAACATTAAATTTCACTTTATTACTTTTATTAAGATTAGTTTGACATTATAACTTTTATAACTTTACTCTATATTTTTGTCATACATTCAATCATGCAATGTTATAGTTAAAATCATATAAGTTGAGATTACGTCACGACCATCTGAATTTAGTAACGACAACTATAGTTTTTGCTTAAAATGATGAGTATTAGAGTTTAGGAAAATGTGACAAAGACTTGAGTTTTCCTATTGTAGTAACGATTTCAGTAGAAAATACGCAGAGTTATAAACATACTGTAGAGAAAGATAGCAATATGAGCTTTACTGGCATTATAATATTATTTGAAGCAGATACAAATTTGACTTGAATCGCATTCAAACTTTATTATTTATAGAATATTTTCGTGTTGGTTTATATTTTTACGTTTGTTGTTTATTCCAATTTGTTTCATTTAGAACTATGTAGTTATTATTGATATTACAAAATGTTTGTTCAGTGTCAAATTAACATTAAAATTACAACAAGTTGTATTGATTTTATACAAATATTTTCAACGTAATAAGGAAAACTGTTCAGATAATATTATGGTATCTCCATCATCTGTAGAAGATTACTTATTAGGAATTAAAAGAAAATTGATCCTTTGACTAGTAATAATTAATCTTCTAGTCAATAATCTTACTTGAAATTAGTAGAAAAAAAGAAGTATCGGGTATGCGGACACCAAATAAAACAACTAGGTTACTTCGTCGACGTAACCTTTTACATCACGTTACGGAGGTGAGATATATTATTTTTTGTTATTTACCGACGTTCCACACGTTTGTCTCTCTTCACAGTCTTGAAGATGAAGGCCTAATATACCTTCGAAACGTCGACGAAGTAACCTAGTTGTTTTATTTGGTGTCCGCATACCCGATACTTCCTTTTTTCTACTAATATTACCATCGGACGAGAAATTTCATTTATATTTACTTGAAATTGTTAAGATTTCAAATTCCAGAAAAATCAGATATAAAAGTAATCACGAACCATACGTGGAAAATAAAGCAAAATAAGAAGTCACTATTTTCCAAGAAAATAAACAACTAAATGACATTCGAATCGAACATATAAAATGTAAGTCTTCGAATGAATTACCACTTACACGCTGTCGGTCACGTTAGCTAGGTTTCAATTCTATTGGTCTCAGGATGAACCTAAATAATCAATATTTAAGTACTATTTCTAAACATACATTAACACGTGAAGACTTAACACAAATTAAACACATAAACTGATTTAATTACAATTTATAAGATAAAAACTTAACCTTTCTAAGTTTACCTATAAGTTGGATTTAAATAGATGTGGTTTTAATTAACTTTAATTATATTTAGTAATTACACCGGTATGTGCTCTTACTAAAACATGTTAATACAAGTAATATTACTTAGTAAATCTTTCGTAATCGCATCAAGCTACCATAACGCACATGTAGTATGTAATACATATAAGCACATTTTGTATTTTAATCTTTTGCGTGACCTAAAACGTGAGTTTTTGAAGAAATGTTCTTTAAACAAACCGAAAGCAAGCCAATCGTACGTACACCATTTATTATAAAGGGTGATTCAATATGAGGTGTCATGTTGTGCACAGCATTTCCGGTCCATAGATTTGACAGGATCACATTTGAGATACGTCATCTATAGATAATGCGATTTGATCGTGGAACGTTACATTATCGATGAACGTATCTGTAGTTACTGTGACTATTGCACACATGTGTCACATGATTAACATCAACCAATGGTATTTAGGGATCCGATCAATTCTAACCAATGGCGTTAGAATTACGCGATAATTGTTCAAGTTGCTTTGATAATTGCACATATGCTTCTTTTTGTACGTTTACTTTATATCATGTGATACATTTTTTATATGAAATAAATAACCTCGGATATTCTCATTGCTAATCATGTACTATCACCATTACGCCACAGGGGGTGACATACAAAGTAATGCTTTAAATTGTCAAATCTGCTACATAATAATCACAGAAACACTACTTCAATTATATTTAACCTCCAAATTCTAATGCGTGCAATAATCTTATCGAATTTATTACGTGCATTATTGATTATCGTTTCGATATCGATCGATATCGATCGATTATCAATTTGACAACTTTGCTATATTCAAACTTTGTTGTCATTAGTAAATGTCCTCATGCTTCGCATTCGGACATTTACTTGACAACAAAGTTTTCATAGCAACGTAGTCAAATTGTTACCGATAATCAAAAATGCACTTAGTATATTATAAGTGAAAACATTACCAATACCTTATAGAGAAAATTTTGCAGTTTCAATTTTCAAAATTTTGAGTAAAAGTGCACCTTCTCAAAAAAATATTGAGAAAACTGTTCAGTAAGTAACGTAAGAACTCGATAGTGAAGGAAATTGTCAGAGAAAAGCCGAGAAGCTCAATTAGTCACCGTTCACAACAATTGGACCTATGTTACCTTTGAAGTCCTGTAACGAATTAAAAAAAATATCATAGTTAACACCGTTACAAGATTCAACTAATGCAAGATTGATGCCTGCAGACCGTGACCAACGCCGTATATTTGTCAATTGCGTGATGACTGTCAGAAGTGGGAAGAAAAGGAGATGGATGTATAACTTTAAATAGTGATCATGTCCTGTTCCACAAAGGAAATGAAGATAAACAAGTAGGGGGAGTGGCGTTCCTAATTTACAAAAATAGAGCAGCTAACATAGTGCTGTTGAAAGGTATTTCGGAAAGAATTATACTAACAGCCATACGAATTAACTCAAGATACCAATGCCGAATAATACAAGTAATTATACGCTCCAACTTCAGAACATGAAAACGAATTATCCAGAAAAGTACGTGCTTGTTGTTGACGACTTTAAGGCTAAAATCGGGCAACGAGTGGACAACAGTGAATATGGAATTGGACCTTTTAGTTTAGGAGTGAGAAACGAGAGAGGAAATATGCTGGTAGACTATGTAAATGAAAATGAATTTTATATAATGAACTTATATTTTATTAAACCCAAGACAAGACGATACAGAACATTTACAAGAGTGCTACATTTCAAATCCTACTATACGAAAAAACTAAAATAATTAATGTTAACAGAGGAGTGAGACAATGTGACTTGGTATGTTGTGCTTGGTCAGCATAAACAGGATTATGGACATCACTGATACCGAAATTTTTTTAAGGACTCCGATTGGTTGGGTCGCACTTTGTTGTTGGTTATTGGTGTTGTGTCGGTGACCTGTTTTGGTTAGTTGGCCCTGGGCTTTGCAAAGTGAATCTACCCGATGAAACTTGCGGAATGGGCACCGTCGCAGTTGGCGCAGGTTGCAGGCGTCGTTTTTGGTTTGGTGCAGGTGGAAGTCAAATGCGAATTAGCATTTGCAGCACCGCTGTGCGTGCCCGAAAGTTTAACAATGCTTGCATTGCAAAATCAAGTTCTTACGATTTGGCGTTTTAATCGTCATTTCAATCTCCAAAATGTGAATCAGATTGAAAATTGGCTTGATTTCAATGGCCCTTTTTAGTAAAATGATTAATAGCGGGAGGAGCTTCTTGACCCGCCTTCGGTGCATCCTACTGATGGCCTGTATAGCAAAACTCCGGGTGAACAGGACATCCTTCACGACTTGGACATCTAGGTCTTGATGGATGCCCCGGATGACGATTCCCAGCGGTTTTTCGACGTTCAGTCGATGAATGAAGAAACTTCCGTCCAACTTGGCCTCGAACAACTTTAACATGGCACGGAAGGCATCTGGGGTGAAGGATGGGATGGAGATGCCCTCTGCGATATTAATAACCTTGAAGTACTTGAATTTTAAATGTTCCACGAGCCAGAGTTACTTGGCGACGTCCTTCAGGACGCGTGATGGAATTCTGGCTCGATTTGGTCTGTTGGAACTCATAAGTTCAGCCCTGCATAGCACTCGATTAATGTGATTGCTGTATCGAAGTCGTCCTCCGAATCCATATGAGTCAAGTTTGAAAATTTATTGGCTCGGATAGGATCGTGTTCCTTTGAGGGAGAGTCGCTCTTCGGCGAGTTTAGTCCGTATTTTTGATGACCACCTGCAGTTCCATGAGCAGTTGGTCGCGTACTTTTTCTACTTCTTGGGTATGTTCGAGTAGATTGGCCTCCAACCTGTCCTGCAGGAGGATCCTGTGTCTTTTTTCTTCGATTTCCATCGAAATTGGCTCGTCCGGGGTGGTGGTGGGTGCGGTCATGCTATAAAAATCGGCGTCAGATTCGACAGGGGTGGTTGTCAACATCTGTTTGGATTTATTCTTAGGTGGCATTCTGAAAAAACAAGTTTCTAGCGGGAACACAAAAAGCACGCTCGACTTCGATTACTGTTAACTCGCCCATCCACCCTCTCCAATTTTTCCAATTATTAACACGTTTTATAACAAATCAAAATGACACCTCTTTTTGAATCGCCCTTTACTTAGCTAAATCCTTAACCAAGAGGAAGACAAGGATTGAAAATGGATTTTAAGTAGTGGAGGCTTTACTTGTAAATAATTCATGTTTATTTGGTCCTACATAGAGTGCAATCTTCTTCAAGTGCCGTGCCTGATTTCAGACGTGGGCGACCTCTCTCCTATGTATTTGTTGTGCGTTTGAAGTATTATCACATACATAGGGGACCTACTGCTTAACGTGGGCTCCGAACCGCGGGAAGTGTATACACTTCATCTCCAGAGAGGAGATCTCTGTACCAGGCAGATTACACCTCGGTGGTTTGCTATTTCCTTCCGAGGAGAGACGGTCAGAATAAAGTTTTACTGAGCCCGGAGTTGAACCAGGTATTTAGCATTAGTAGCAACGCACTTAACCGCTAAGCCGGCGACCGTCTCTAGAGTGCAATAGCTAGCCATAACCTAAATGCGTGATTTCAGATACACAAAAGTTACTATACTGAAATTTTTCCGGTCGTCAAAATCCGCACTGCTTAAAAGCTTCTCTTCTTAACAAAATAATAATATTGAGCAAACTTGCCTTTATAGACTAATGAAAAGTCTATAAAGGCCTTTCACACTTTGGTGATAGCCATCTTTTGGAGCAACCTCCAATGGTGCTTTTGATGTCCGACATCATCAACGTGACTAGTAAACTGCGTCGAGAAATTAAGCAGATTATGTAAGTTCTCAATTTAGTGTTATTACGCTATATTTTGTTTGCATTAGTAAATCCAGAACTCCGGAATATGAATAGTTTGGTGTACTATGTACATAGGGTAATACCACTTTACTACTTTCATGTGTGTTCTTCTATTGGATTCTATATCTAAGTACACAATGCTATTCGAGCTGAAAAAAAGTGCTATAAATCCCTTTGTAGTAAATTAAAATTTAACAACTCGTACAGTGTTCATTATACTGATTAAATATTTGATGTACACATACGAGGATGTAATTAATCAGAAAAATATTTGTCAACATTGAAAATATCCACATAATTTAAAAATATGGTATCACTGCATAGTAAATGAACTGTTGGAAATATTTTAATAATAAAATAATGAAACAAAACTAAAATGTTATTTCCTTATAAAAACTTAAATGGTTGATTTAACTTGTTCCTTTACAATTTGTTGAAACTTATTTAATAATGATTTTCCTTTTAAACTTTTTATAACTAAGTTTTCCGTTATATCTGTAAGTTATTTATAAAAATTTTCTGTTTGATGTTTGATAGCCTTTTTAAAAAAAATTATATTCAACGTTAAGTTATATCATGTTATACATAGTAACTTTTGTGATAAATTGTAATGGCCCATTAGGTACATTGTCATTACTATGGTAGTATCACATGTACATCAACTTTAGAGCAGCTATCAAGTCTGAAACTAAAAAGATAAACGATTTACAGCTCGTTTAAAGTTTATGCACGTAGTAATTAATAAAGCTGTTGCCTTCCATTACAACATTATCTGAAATGATATTTTGATTAACGTAAAAAAATAGATGACTAGAAATTGTAATATTACATCCGAATTGCACGATTTGCTTCAAATCGAGCTACCGGGTTAGGGATGCGGTAGGGTAGCTCGGCATAAAATTCTGGATGAGAGATATTGATTACTGAGCTATGAGCCCCTGCTACTTGGTTCAACGTTAGTTTGCTACTGGGTTGGAGGCTAATCTTTGGATGTTCTAAAAATTATATTATTGCGATAATTACAGGAACTGAATGCACAAATAACACTTAACTAATAACAAAATTATAAATTGTTTGCATTACCATAAATTTAAAGTTAAGTTCATAATATGGCCATTAGTATAAATAAATTTAACTATTATAAGCTGTTAAGGATTATCTAATAACGGACTTTGCGTAGGTCTAAAAGTTTTCTTTAATGTAATTATTAGGAACAGGCTCATTTGAATATATAAAACGATTATTATGAAATGTAATTTCAACTAATAAAAACGGTAAAGATGTTTTCAGATTTTGGAAGTATTAAATACCCAGCAGTAATGATCCAAATACACAATCATTTCGTTTTGGTTGTTTGTCCTCGTAGGACAGAGTTTCATTTTTCTCCCCTATTAGTTTTAGTCCAATTTCAACAAAACTTTGTTTATTTGTCTTTCGCTGTTTTACATCGGTTTTGCCATGTAATATGTTTAGCGTTACTTTAGTCATACGTTGCTTTTGGGATTTTGGGTATACAAACCACAGAGTTTTAACTTTTAACATTGTCGTTGCGTCCGATAAAAATGAAATTGTTTTCAATTTTAAATTGTGATATTATCTAAGAATTTATTAAAGTTTAATAAAAATGCAGCCTACCTTAACATATGTTTTCAGACGCCTCAGCCAGTTGTTTATTGAGGCACGCACCCATTCCATCGATATGGAATTTGGAAAAATTGGGCTGTTAAAACGAAACGCTACTTATTTGCGATAACTTATGGTATGACCACTATAATATCCAATGAAACCCTAAAATATCTAGGTTATCCTTATGTCCTCCAAACTTATTTACAGCATATATAACAACCTTATTAGTTCTTGACTAGTAACATAATTTGAGAAACTTATACCTAACGCTCAAAAGTTTTGCAAGAGTTGAAATGGGTAAGCAATTGATGAGATCCACTTTCGTACTTGCTTAAGCAGAAGTTCTGATTCGCTGTAATAATAATTTGCAAGTACATTAATTGAGAAAGTCGAAGTGGAAGTGCATCGAGTATATTAGGTATGCAATTATAATATCATAATATATAAAATAAATCATGTTTAAAACGACAATACTTATCTATTTATATCGCTTCCTTTTGAATTCCTAACCGCGTGGTGTGTCAGGATAGGGTGCTAATACATCAAAGAGTTCACGAAAGATGGAAAATAAGGAAAGAAAATCAGTCTTTCTACAAAAATCAACTCAATCGATATAAAAAAGGCCAAATATAATTTTAACAATTTAAAGAGCGGTTTTGGGGCCTTAAGAAGCCAATTGAGCTTGTTGAAATTCTGTCAGTTTTAATGGAAGCTGAACCTTGAAACTCCGTGTACTGAAGAGTTAGCTAGGAAGCTTAATTCGACCAGCTTTACTCGAGAATTTTCCTTTTTCTTTTTTGCTCTACTTATGAGGTGACATACTTGTGATTTATAAGACGGCAAGTTCCTGAGCATTAATAAAAAATATTATTTTAACAGATTTGGTAAATTTATTTTTCTTTTTACAGAATCGTAACATTTAATTAAATATTTTGTATACAAAATATTACTGTTTTTTTAAAATTTTCATTGCAATTTCATGTTTTATTCAGTCTAATTAACAATAAGTACATACTTGACACTCGTTCACTCAATGGAGTAGAATCTTCAAGTTCTTTGTTTTCAACATTGTTATTTCTATAATCTTAAAATTAGTAAAATTCTACAGAATAACAAATAAAAATTAAACTTGATTCAGATTTTATGTAATAATTTATTGATTTAATGTAATAATAATTATTGGTACTTAAATAATTAAGCATATTGGTGTAGATTTATTATTTAAATTGCATTTATCGATTGATTAATGTAGTTTTATGCTTTTTTTAATTAATTACTACAGTACTAATAAATTTGCTTTAAAAGTAATTAATACAAGTGTTGTACGTTAAAATGTTAATCTTAAAAGCGTAATGATTGTAAATTGTAGTCTATTCTGTAATGTGTTTTATTGTGTAATTAACAAATGCAACTAGAGTAATCAATCTTAATTACTACACCTTGAATGTATTTCTTCACCGAAAACCAACAATTTCATGTAATTTTAACCGAATTTTTGTTAATTGTACTTGAAACATAAATTATTATGGATACTAAATTTTCAATTTAATTTTCGTTATTGTCAGTTTTATAACCATATTCCTCTAATTTTCTAAAATAATTTTCTTCTGATAATAACTGATTATGCCACTGTTCGTTATTAAATGGTCCACATAAGCCTCCATACTCTAAAGGAAGTACATCAGGTTTTACAAATGCATGCAATGAGCCAAAATTCGTACCATGTAAAAATATCTACAATTGCAAAAATATTATTTTTTTAATTAAAAGTATAACTTTTCGATGGTTTACCCTTTTTCGTATTTTTTCTTTTAAGAAAGGTTTAAGCACAGCCATTATTGCGTCAAAATAAAAGGGTTCGTTCACCACATGGAACCCTTTAAAACGCAAAGGAAAAGTTTCTTGTACGACTTCAACAGTTTTTTTCGCATAATAAGGCGTAAAAAAGCGTGCGTGATTCAAACTTAATCCTGCCATGTCTAAAATTAAGACGACACCAGCAATCTGCGTTTCTGGTTCCCGAACTACTTGTTCTAATGCCACTATATTAGTACGGAATATATTGTCGATTGTCATTTTTGTAGAATCAAACTTATCTGAAATATAGAATTTTTGACTTTGTGAAAAATGATTTTAATTTCGAAATTGATATTTCAATACAATAACGACACTTCCATACCTACTCTAATAATAAACACTCTTCTTCCAAACTGATCTCTATCATTTAGCATCATTTGAGCATGAGAATCTAATACATCATTTAATTCTGACGGAAGTGGACATTTGAACAATTCTGGATGTTTCAGTTTCATAATGTAGTATCTCTGAATCTGAAACATGAAGTAATAAATTTGATGAATTGCTAGGTCAATGATTACAATACCATTGAAAAAGCTTTCTTGCTATCAAATTTTCTTGCTCTTAAAAACCGTACAATAAAATCTTCTCCTTCGGGCACTAAAATATTTGGATCACCTGTTAAATAAAAATTTATAGTCAGTAAAATTTACACTTTTACGACCACTTGAGTCGGATTTAAAAATTAATTAAATTGGTTTTTATGTTGGGCTAGATTTTATTTATAATCAATCAATGTATTAAGTTTTTTCGTTAACACATAAAAAAATTGAGTAAGTAGATTGATTGTCCTGACAAGGGTAGTTAAGAAATATTGTAAAAAAAATACCTGTGATATAAGACCTGAGTAATGCCATTTCGTCTTTATAGACTTCAGGAGTTTCGTTTATTTCATTTTCAGCCATTTCTTGCCATTTAATACCTAAAGAACTGCGTTTGTTAAAATATTTACACATTCCTTCTTCCTCCATGATGGTATAAAAGAAAATCTAAAATAAATAAAATAAAACGAAATAAACCTTAGGGCGATTTATTTTATCAATATTACATCATTTATTTATGATTCTTGTATTAACGTCTAACTATTAATATTTTACGTTATAGGGTGCATATTGTATAACTAACTACAAGTGCTACCATGGCTGGGAGACTTGCGCTCTTTGAAACATTTTATCGACTATTTAGATGAAATCTTTTGAAAAATACTGGAAATCAGTTAAGCAAATTTTTTGTACACTGATCAACATTTGTAATTTCATATATGTACCTTCCCGATTTTTCCTTAAATTACTATGTATATTTGGAAGTATATTATATTAATTTATAGAATGTTCCTAAATTTTCAAAAAGTTTCGCTATTTAAGCGCCATCTACAAACACATTACGTAAAGAATATAATTTAACTAGAAGAAATTCGTATTTAAAAGTTTAGCAAAATTCAATTTGAAAAAAATTATAAAAAAGCTTTCTTATTTTAATTTTTCATCAAAGACTGTATTTTATTTAAAATAACTGTTAATTAATTTAAAAAATTTAACACGTTTAACATTTACATCACATTTTCACGTAAAACTTTGGGATTTATGTACTAGTGTTAACTTGGTAAATTATTACCATAATGGAAGTTAAACTGAAATGTTTCTCTTCCAGAGATTTGTTTCATTAGGTCTGTTTGTGTTGCTCTGAAGTTTTTCAAAGTAAATTTTGACGATTCCTATTAATATGCAAGTAAATATCATGCAAATTTACTCAAACTGTTTTAGCCACTTGGAACAAATTGAATGAAAACAAAGGTACGAACCTATAGAAGCAGTACAGGGTATTCCATAACTCGTGGGCATAGCAAATAATATGTTAGCTCGGGAAGAGCACATAATATTTTAGCCCCCGAATTTTAAAACTTCCCTATAAATATTCGGAATGCTAAAGGTTTATATAGTAGAAATAAACAAAAATATTCGCCTTCTTGGCTCCTCCTTGCGCAGATTAGGGTTTTTCTGATTAGGGATTAGGGATCTTTGTTCCATCAGCAAAAGAATGTGCAGGTACATTTCTTTCTTCAGTTTAGCTCCACCTTTGTTTACTTATAATTATGATAGCGTGAATTTCGCATTTAATAAATTTATTTTTCATTAAACAATAGCAAGCAGGGAAAACTTAGATAATTTGGTTATGTAAAAAATATTTATTCCAAAATATAGTAATCACATTTTCAAGAAGTTATCAACAAACTTAAATCTATTGATATACAAACACCTATAGTATCTTTTAAAACTAACATCTAAGGAGTTGCAAATATAAAAAAATCATTTACATAGCGCATGATGTTTTAATTTTTCTTCTATCACAGCAGAATTTTCAAATAACCATTTATTCATATTTTCAAAATTAATTGGATCCCCATTTCCACCATACTCTGGCGGCAAAAGTTTGGGGTTTATATGCTCGTGTAAGCTTTGAAAATTACTACCATAATGAAAATTAAACTGAAATGTAAAAAAATAATATTGCATTATTTGTTTTATTCGTTAAAAATAGTTACTAACCTTTTTCGTAATTTTGGCAGGCAAGAATGGCCACACTAATTTAGTCAACATATTCACAAACATTGAGGTATTTACAATATGATAAACTAATTCCTTGCAAGGAAAGTAATCCATTTTTTTACTTGCAATTTTCATTACCGATGGAGTAAACCACCGTATAACATTCCAGGATAAATCTTTTGTATCTATAAGTATAGTAACGCCTGTTGATCTCGTTTCAGGCTCATCCATTACCAATTCAAACCAAAACTCATCTAACCAAACGTTCTGTAAATGCGTTGTCTTATCTGGATCTACCGAATCTGAAATGTAAAAATTGATAGTATTCTCCCAATACTTCGTCTAATACTATTTGCAATACATTATTAAATTAATTTTTTACGCTCCTAAAAATAATCTGAATAAGTAAGAGTACCTTCTAAAAGTTATTGTTTCTTTAATTATTTACTTATAACTACTATTTAAACTATTTATAGAATTCCGTCATGCATGCACAAACATTGATTATTCCCACAGATTTTTTGTACATTGGCGTCTAACGCAACCTTGCAAAGTCAAACACCAAAAAACACCACAAACGCAGTTACTAACTAAAGTAGGTTTCCTCTTGCCTTAGTTTTTAATGAACTGGACAACGTAGCGGTATTCCCCAAATAGTTCCAGAACAAGGCAAACCTCTAATTGGCTTCCTACTTGTTGCTTGCTATTGCAATGATTCTACTGCTAATTGTTGTGAAATATAAAACCTGTATCTATGCATTTAAAAATAGTTTAATTCATCAAAGTTTTCATTTTCAATTTCGGGTTCCAAATCTTCATCCAAACATGATTTCATTATTATTTTATAAGAATTTCTTCCAACTCTTTGTCAATTTAAATATGTATGTTGTCCGAATGAGCAGTTGTCTTCACACCAACTCTACTAGGTTCTACATAATATGTAGTATACTAAACATTGCCTTTAAAAGGGGAAATTTTATTGCTAAAATTAAAGGAAGACCTTTTGTGCATTCTTCTGAATTAATATTCAACTATGTAGTTATTCAACATATTCTGTAGAAATTGTTTGGGAGTTGGACTACAGGACCGAACCAAGTTTACAGATTTTGACTTCCATAGGCAATGCAAGAGGTAACTTATGAAAGGGTTGGACTAATTGTTACACCAAAATGTTGCTATCAATGTACAAAACCATATTGGGGTTTATTTTTAATTATATTAATTACTTTTTACTTACTCAGTTGTGCAACAAATACACGACGACCAGCTTTATCTCTTCCATCTTTTAAGAAACCTTTGTGAACTAATTCTACTTGTTCTTTCATATCTAATAACGAACCATGGGCGTACCATTCTGGATGTTGGATAAGGTTATTATAATAGTCGTCAATCTAAAAAAAAGTATGTAATAAATTAAACTTTAAAACTTATCTAGTTAAATAAACAAATCAAAATTATTTCGATGAATTATTTCAGATGTTTATTATTTATTTATTATTTATTAGTTTATTATTTATTAAAATTATATATTAAATGGATAATAAATAATCGGCAATTAAAATTGGTGTCACAAAGCATGTAACGTTTGTATGGTAAAGAAGAACACATTGAATTCAGAATTCAAACTTATTTAATCTATTATTCACTCCATCCTAATGGTAGCCTATGGTGATTTTGATGTTATCGATAATCATTATTATGAGCTGCCCTAATATCAACACAAGCAGCTAAAAGATACGAGAAATAAGGTTGAAGAGTTAGGTAGGCATAAAATGAACTAATTTAACTACTGTCCACTAAAATAAGTAATCATGTAGAGATAGTTTTTGAGATTTCTTTGAAACACTTGGGCGTCGCCTTTTATTGCAGCAAATGGATTCAAACTTCTAGCCCCTGTTGTAAAGAATCCTTAGAAACAATATAACAAAGAATAAAATGGCAAAAAGTTAGAAACCAACTGATAAAACTAAATTACATCGTTTAACCGAAGAACATAAAAATCTTCTACGCGATCATCTTCAGAATCGACTCATTATTTTCTGTAAAAAATTACTACTTCGATTAGCAAGCGGATTCATGAAGTGAACGATGATCTCTGAACATTTAAAAATAGGTTTTTTAATCTTTTCCATCAGAAATTCAAGAACATGATGAAGCTCAAATGAATGAAGAATTGACGGATCCTTTATTTGACCATCAAATTTAAAATCCATCAATTTAATCTGAATCACGAAAAGACAATGGGGTATGTTTTCAATGAAAATTTTTCACACATTCATAATCTTAATAAATAACCTGGGTTTTGCATAATAAAAAGGATATCTTTTATTCCTTTGGATCTCTTAAATAAATTTGTATAACCTTATTTAATCTGAATACTTTCTAATGCTGGTATTCCACTATGCAATTTATTGTACAAGAAATGGTACAGTTTAAGCGCAGAAACGAGTTTAGAAATATCGCGCACAACGCATTACATTCTGCTCAGAAACGGTACCGTTGTTCGTACAATAAACTGAACAGTGTCGTACCAGCATAAGATATCACTAAAAAAATCATTAGGAAACGTGACAAAAAATTTTGTTTATGGAGCAAGGGTGAAAAATTAAAAGAAATAATATTATTACTTACTCTTCTGTATGCTAGATGAACGCTGAAATCTGTACAATATAAAAATCTTAATAAATATGAATCATCTTTTCGAAAATTTTGAAACTTCTCATCAGCTGAAATAAAAAAATATATAAATCATACAACAAAGTAAACTATAGAAAAAGTTAGAACAAAGCGACTAAAGATAATAACGAATTTCAGTTAGCATATTACTAATATTTATGTATAATAAGAACGTATTCGGTATTACTATAGAAATTTTGAGTGCATCATGGAGAGGGCACCGTACCCTACGATATTTAATAGATCAGATATCTTTATCAAATTTATAGGGTTGAATCAAGCATCGAATATTTCCGAGTTTAATAATTGAACTATTCTTGTCCCGATAAAATCAATTTTAACACCTGAAAACAACAAAACCCTAAGAATTCATGTGATCCAAAAATTCAAATCTTTTTTTTTATATATAGCTATAAATTAAAAGAAAAGGGTTTAAAAATCGGTTGCTCCACGAAAAGTGTTTTTTTGAAATTCCCAAGTAATGTGTAACGTTTTCTGGATTTTTAATTCCGTTTTAGATGGGCGAAAACATTTTTTTCCACTACTAGTCATATAGGCTATCATTTTTACTTAGGTTAGTCGATCAAGAAGTGACACGTTTTCAACTAGTGGTGAATAATATTTCCATTATTAACCTATGAACAAAATGACATTTTTTGTAAACTTGGCGACTATTTTAAAGAAAAATGTTGTTATTAAATGATTTAGAATAACCAAGAAATGCTAATTAATTGTATTTAAACTATTTAAAACGCTTTTTTAATACATTAATTTAATTTTAAAAATTCATTATAATCGAATTAAATGTGACAGCAAGTGACAGCGCCACCCATTGTTAATTTGACGAACCGCGATTTATTTTATTTAATAACCTAAATTTGTCAACAACTGTCAAATCAACTGCCAAATCAACAAAACAAAACTGTCATTTGAAATAAATATTTTAAATTTGAAAATTTTTTTGTTAAAAAGAATTTTAAAAAATGGTAATAAATCTAGTAGTGGAAAAAATCGTATATAAACCACGGTTGTGAAGACCATTATTGCCTCCGCGCCTTATATTCCTCGGTGCAAAGCACCTCGGAATATAATCTTGGCGCTAGGGCAATAATGACGGCCTTCACAACCTTGATATATAATATACTATTCTAATAGGGTCTACACACGATCCAATCTGGTCGGGCCGACCGGCTGTCCTACACATGAGTTGAATAAGGATGCGGCTATTGTGTCCTTGTTCAACTCACGTGTAGGACAGCTTGTCGGCCCGACCAGATTGGATCATGTTTGGCGCTCTAAGATTGTTAAATAAATTTTTAGTTCGTGGTAATTTTTCAAAGTAAAATGAATCCCGCTTATTTAAGAAGCGGTTAAGGATTAAGAAGTTTAATCCAAAGCGATTCATGGTGTTTGCAACGTGTGAAGACTAATTGAAGGGCTAACTCCTTAAACTAATCTAATATGACTGGCCTATTTTCCAACTTTATAAAATCAAAACAATTTTCGTAAGCCATCGTTTTTATAATTTTCATCTACTTTGATCCCCCCTCGGGTCTCTTTTTTAATTCAAAATCTTACTGTTTCTAATTAAAATTCAATTTTGTTTTCTGGATGTCCTTAACTGTTTTATTGCTTAAATTTGCATATATTTATAAACTTATAATTATAATTATTTAATTTTAATGCTTATGTTGAATCGCTTTTGTAAAACAATTTTGGTTGACAGCTATGTAAAGGGCTCTCGCTAAAAAAAATTCCATTTATTCAAATTTTTATTTTTTGATTCCGAACGATTATGGCCCAGTTGTTCAGTTTTGGGTTATCTTTTAACCTGAATTACTTTCCATGGAAACAATTCTTGAAACAATCATTTCTATGGAAAATAACCCAGATTAAAAGATAACCCGAAACTGAACAACTGGGCCTAAGTGTCATTTGTTGCTCAAGTGATTTGAACAATTTATCTGTAGATAAGTACTGCACAAATAGCAATTTTATTATTTAAGTAAGTGATTTAGGCAATATAGAAATACGAACATAGTAATTTATTACTTAAATGCTGAGAGAAGAAATATCGTCATGAAGTTGCAATTTATTTCTTTATTATATTATAAAGGACAGCTACTTTTAGATACAAAAACTAAATTGACAACAAATATAATTTAAAACAACAATGCAATACATTCAATTAAAATTATACTCAGCTATTAAAATAAAATATAATCCTTATCAAAGCATAGCAATTAGGTAATATATAATTTTATCGCATGAAAGAATGAAATAAATAATAACTTCTCAGAACTTATCATAATATTAATACTAGAAAACCACAAAATACAAAAAGTTCAGTCGTACATATACTACATGGGCCAAAAATGAGATATAACTAAAGACAAAGTAAAGTAGGCTTAAGCAGAAGAATGTCATTAGCATGGTCTAGCTTTGGCAAGCTCCAGAAAATCTTCAAAACAAAATTACCTACATCATCAAAGTCAAGACCTTTGGCCGGCATATAATGCCAGTGTTAACATATGGAACAGAAACATGGGCTCTGAAACAGCATAAGAAATAGACTTCAATTAATACAGCGCAAGATGGAACGGCGCATTTTAGACATCACCCTTAGAGGTCATATATTCAATGTTGAAATACGAAGAAAAGTAAGACGTTATGAGTCGTCTGAGCAAATTAAGATGAAATTAGGCAAGTCATGTGGCCAGATTCGAGAAAAACCGATGGACAAGGCCGGTGATAGAATGGAGACCTCGGGCTCACAAATGAGGTGTAAGACGTCCATAAAGAAGATGAACAAGTAAAGTTAAACGACAGGTGGGTAACAAATGGGTGCGAATAGCAGTAGATTGGTGAAAAGATGGATTCCCAAGGAATTAATTTGGGAAAGTCGTTGTCGTTGTCGGATTCGTTGTCGTTGTTCTTTATCTATTGCCGTTCCATAAAATAGTATATTATAAACAACTCAAAATTGAAGTGACTTGTTAATTTCT
This sequence comes from Podabrus alpinus, assembly GCA_932274525.1. Classification (NCBI taxonomy): domain Eukaryota; kingdom Metazoa; phylum Arthropoda; class Insecta; order Coleoptera; family Cantharidae; genus Podabrus; species Podabrus alpinus. Next base: position 30,137,586 of record OW026451.1, read on the forward strand.
AGGCTGTACCGGGCTACGCCGTAGGCACAACCTTCGCGCGCGAGATAAAAGATATCTATTATATTTACTTATACTAGTAAAACTTTTAAGTATACTATTATGTATAATAAAATATACTATCAAACTTAAATGACCTACGATGCCCAACAATATCACAACTCAATATTAATTAATAACCTTCTTCTTCTTTAAGTGCCGTGCCTGATTTCAGACGTAGGCGACCTCTCTCCTATGCATGTGTTGTGCGTTTGAAGTATTATCACACACATAGGGGACCTACTGCTTAACACGGGCTCCGAACCGCGGGAAGTGTATACACTTCATCTCCAGAGAGGCTGTACCAGGCAGATTACACCTCGGTGGTTTGCCATTGCCTTCCGAGGGGAGACGGTCAGAATAAAGTTTTACTGAACCCGGAGTTGAACCAGGTATTTAGCATCAGCAGCAACGCACTTAACCGTTAAGCTGGCGACCGTCTCTAATTAATAACCTACTCCCCTTTATTGAAAAACATGCTACTATGACTGCATCCCCCATGCTATCTATACATTCACACACTGTCTGAAGTTGGGTAGTCTAAAATAGTAAAATCGGCGTCCTATCGAAATTTATTACCCACCCTCAGGATTCTAGGTACAGGACTGTAATATCGTGTTTGTCTGGTTCCATAACATTCCAAAGAAAAAATATTCAGAGATCTGGTGCCTATTTGACAGCCTAAACGATTTTACTCTGGGTACTAATATATATTGTTAGATAAATAGAGTAAAAAAAATTGGGACGCTAATTATTCAGTTGATAATATTTTCTGGATACGGTCCTGATGACCAACTATTGCATTTGTATTAGTAATACGAAAAAAATAGTTTTGAGATGAATTTTCATGGCCAGTTATTCATCTCGAAATGCATTACACTTCCCTTTCCTGAACATAAATCAACCACAATCCACCCAGTGTTGCAGCACTGCACGATAATAGATAGATTATTACACTTCCCGTGGTTCGGAGCCCACTTTAAACAAGTATGGCCTCTATGTATGCGAAAACACTTTAACGCATATTACATGCATATAAGAGATGGATCACGATACTTCTGTCAAGAAGCTAAACGACCGGAGAGAATATGGAAATGTTTACCATTAATTTGATCAACTAGTACATACTCGAATATTATTGAATTTAATTTTTTTAAATTGCAATGTTAAACTACTTTATTGCATTTTATTGTCGTCTTATAAATAATTCTCATGGCAGTATCGTCTGATCTCCTTGAATTTTTTATTAATGTGCAAGCATCGTATGATTTATACAATATAGCTCAATAATAATTATTCCAACTCGCGGGGGCAGATTAAACAATTTTTATGTGACTACCGCCTTTAGTTCATTATATTCATATTTATTGTATAGTTGTTTATCGATAACTTTGTCTTACATATTTCTGTTAAATAAACATGAATTATTCATACAATTTCTTTTTGTCTACCTTGAACTTATGTTATTACCTTTATTTTTGTACAATCTTGTTTTATTCGATTTTTAATGAAAAACAAATATAAATAAAATTTATTGAAACTCTTGTTACCTATTCAGTTTCATTTTGCACCATTAGGAAGTTAAAATTATTCCCAATCAATATTAATCTATACTTAAATAAATTTAGGCTCGTTTGCAAAATTTACAATAATTAATTTATCCAGAAATATTGATCAGATAATATCTAAGAAAAGGAAAATAAGTTTAGAAGTCAATATTTTGATTGTACTTAGTAAATAATAGAAGGAGGACTAATTCAAACCAAAATTTTTTGAATACCTCATAATATACTGATGGTCTTTTCTTTACCGTAATACGAAGTGTTAAACATATCACAACGTGGTTTATTATTAGGTCATTTTATTGGCCTGGTGCAGGTTTCTTTTCTCCATCATATGTTGTATGGAAACTATGGAATGTCGAATTTAATTTTTGTCTGCTACGATTATTATTCATGATAAAGGAATCAGCGACCGTGCACACTTTTGAATATAATGTTTTACAAATGCTAAAAACACACTTTTTCTTCGTAGTCCTACTTTTTATAAGTATAACGAGTCAATCCAGAGAGCAACTGCTATTATTTGTTATATTATTTTATTTAAAACGTAAAGAAACGTGAACAGCTTGCTAACTATAATTTCCAACTTACCATCTAAAATACTTCTTAATTGGATCACACAATCATCAATATCGTCCTTGCTTAACTCTTTTCCAGAAAAATCTTTAGCAGGATTACACATATTTGCTTATTTAACACACTTGAACTAAACACGACGTATAAGCACTACCTGACCGAATTGCCTACAAACAACTACAGCTTACGAAGTCAACAACACGACCTTGTTCAACTAATAATTTTGTTCTGTTATGTATCTTCATTACCTATGAAAAATTATATACACAGTTTTTAAATAACCTACCTACAAAATTATTCTAGTGAAAGTACGTTCATTCTCTTGGTAAATTTTGTAATTTTAAATAGTGCATGTTTAGTGTGACAAACTTTATTTTGTAATCATTTACATTTAATAATAATTGGACATGCAAACATAATTTTCTGGTATTTGTAATAAAAAAAATAATTGTTCCAATATTTTAGATAAGTACTATCTAAAGAAGGAGTATCCCAATAACGTTACATAACAAGTTTCAAGTTTATAACGCAAATTAATTATTGAATAATAATGTAGGTCGAGATATCACGTTGCGATGGCATATTCTTAACTTCAAATTTTTACTTGCTAATCAACCAATTCATGAACGATAAGATACTGAATAGTGTGGTGTTATCTTGTATTCAATAAAAATTTGGAATATTACTTTAATTCAAAATAATTACGAGTATCTAGCTGAAATGTAGATAAAGTGAATAGCTTAACAGAGACAGCCTTATAACACACTTATTTTTTAATTAACCTTATTTTTCTCTTCAAAAACGCTAGAATCTCACAACATAAATTAATGCAATTAAAATGTATCCTAATTTTACGAAACAAGCTGTCATTAAATTAAATACGCTTGTTTTCGCCAATGTTTACTTTACCTACCTAGACCACTTCATCTACCTTTCCCCAAAGTATTCTATAGCTATCTATCTATTGACCAAAATTAAAGGTAGTACGGAACCACGATATTGTTAATGTTAATATTGTTAGATATTAAAATTCCGCCTGTAGAAACTGCTGAGTAGATTGAGTAGCTCAGTGGTTAAAGTTGTCGGTTCCAAGTCTCGATAAAGATGGAGGGTTACCAGGCCGGGTTAGCAGCTCATTTACCATAAAACAGTGATAACGCTCAAAGTACCATACATGCCTTGAAACCAGAATTGAAAAACGAGAACACGAAAAGATAGAGGTTGAAAATCGAAAATAACCAGAATGGGTAGTTGGAACATAACCTCGTGGCCAAAAGAGAACAGGAAATCCTTATAGAAATGTAATTTACACTACAAATAAACAAATTCGACAGCGTTTGTTATTTGTAAATATCAATTTTAAGTTTATGCATTCAGTTCATATAAAACGCCTTAATTCAATTATTTTGCACAATTGTGCTTTGTGCCGAGTTTCCTGGAAGTGGAAAGCAACCAGTTTTCGACGGGTTTTACTCGCGTCCTGTGGTCTTAATACAACATCCCAGCTAGTATCATCAATTCAGCTGCCGGAGAAGATCTTAAAAATTTATCAATGCCAGTGCTTTTTTTTTCAATCCACTACCCTATGCCAGATGAAAGGAATTTTCCTGTCACCAACAATATTGTAAGGCTTCTCCTGATAAGTTCCAATTATTCTTTTCCATCTGGGCGTATTCTAGTCGTCGGTAGTATTACTGATTACGCTGACTACTGTTTTGTAGTAGCCGCGCTGTACTGGACGGTTTTGAAAGGGGATTCCGTTTGCAGCTGATGTTAGTTGCTACGTACATTTTTTATACCGTCATTAAATTTATTGTTACTGACCGTGTTTATTTATTTACGAGAAGCATTTCCTTCGTTACTTCAACTGACCCACGGCCTATCCACCGCCATCAATCGAGAGCTAGCCTATACCGAACATAAAGGGCAATAAAAAAAAGTAACCTCCTGTTGCGATAGGGGTAAACCGCCTCGATCAAAATTGTTTCAAATGACAAAAAGAAAGAAGAATTAATGATTTAATGGAAAGTGGACAATAATTCGTTTGAAAAATTATTAAATTGGATAAGAAAATTAATCTTGAATTGCATCTTGAATTGGCCATATATTATTTCATTAAATTTTTATTGAATATTTCAAGTTTAAAATTTTAAAATTGATAAATATAAATGTGAAATCCTATCTTACATTGCATTTTCAAGCGTGGCGTTGGTGAACGAAATTGATATGAAGGTATTGGCATATCAAAGAGTGGAGAGGCAAAGAGAATAGATCAAATCTACTATGTGAGATTGAAGTTTTGTGTTTTTTGTGTTTTTTTAGTTCTCCAACACTCGGCATTTAACTGAGACTATGGATAGGATGCAGTTCAGCATGCTGCTGGAGGAAATGACAAAAATGAGACAGGCAATGGTAAACATGGTCAAAAAGATAGATACAAATAAAATAGAATCAAAAACTGATTTGCAGACACACAAAAATGAAATGGAAACAGACATGAATCTGTTCGTCGCAAGATTGAAGAATGAAGCAGTAGTACTTGTAAAAGTAAAAGATTAAAGAAATTGATGTACCAAAAAGACTAATAAAAATGCAACAAAAAGTCACTTAATTTGAAGAAGTGAAGGAGAAAGATCAAAATGGGATTGAATTGAATAATAATGGGGCAAATTAGGATAACTATGGGAAAAATGTTAATGATACGAGTACAGTTGATATGGAGATTAAATTTTGATGGAAATTAATGGTAATAATACGAGGGCCAAAAAACGATGTTAATTATTTTGAAATTGTTAAAAACTTGTTGCATAACAGAGTCACTAATCAGTCACTAATAAATCATGAATCGAGAGTTGCAAAAATGTAAGTGCATGAATTACAGGTTAAAAATAATAGGAAGTTCATTCCTGATTACTCCAATTTGATTTTACCATTAATATTGCCTACAAAACATGTGTCCGATTAAAAGTTTTGATAAGTTTCAATTTATTATTCATCTGGAAATTAGATTTTGTTTTAGTTAAATTTTGAGTTTATTGTAAATAGTAAATAGTAAATATTGTGCTTATAGTAAGCTATTGTGGTGCCCTTCACCGAAATCCCCGATATGATTAATATTAAGCCCCACGAGTTGGAACCCAATTAAATAGCGGAAAAAATAAAAATCTGTTGGAGCAAGAACAGGTGAATAGGGCGCAATTCATAGTAGATTACGCCTTCTTTATCCCACCAGATGCACAACATTACCCTGCGTGGATAGGCACCAGCTTTTACACGAGGATTTGCTTGTTTGTTAGGACTCAGTCATTCCTTTCTATTCTTGTTGTTGATGTAAAGGCACCATTTTTCGTCACCAGTAACAATTTGAGACAAAAACGGCCGATGTTGTTGACGAACTAAACTATGACGAGCAAGCAAAGAAGCACAAATGGTAACTCGTTGATTTTTGTTGTTTTCGCCCAAAAAGTATGGTACCCAAACACTCAACGATTGAACTTTGCCCATGGAATGCAAATGTCGTATGATAGTTTGTTCATTGGTCACAATTCATCATATTGCTCAATTCGCGAGTTGATTGACGTGGACACGAATTGAAGCATTTAATCGGTGTTCATCAAAGCCGGATGGTCTCCCTAAACGTGGGAAATCATTCATATCAAAATTCCCCTTTTTGAAACGAAATAACCGTTTTCGTGCAGTACTTTCCACGATGGCGTTCTCTACGTAAACGGCACAAGTGGTTCTAGCGGCCTCCGATGCCTTAACTCCTCGGTTAAATTCAAACAAAAGGATATGTCGGAAATGTTCATTTTTATGTACTTGACGCTCCATTATATTTAGCCAACAGTTACCCCAACTTTCTACAAATTGAAAAATTCAAGAAGTATTCAATAAAACAATGCTGTGGCATTAAAATGACATTGATATTTCTCCAACAAATTTGTTTCCCAATCACTCTTACCTTGGAATCCAAATACGCTACGAACTTATGCGTCAACCTGATAATACTCGTATGAAGAAGAAGAAATGAAATATTTTACACCGATTTTACATTTTTGAAGTTTTTTACGAGGATTTTATAAATTAATAAATAAGAAGATCGTTTGTGATCGAAATGCGTCACAAATAAAGATTTATACCTACGAGAAGAGTGCAATTTATTAAATTATACATTTATTTACTTGATAGCAGGTTAAAAAATCAAATTCTATATTTTTATTTAAAAAATATTTTATTTTGAATTCCTATAATAAGTAGTACCTAATCCTTTTTTTGACAATTTTCTCTTAATACTTACAGTAATTTTTGCTTGCAATAATTATTAAATAATTACCCCAATATGCAAGAATTCTATTTAGTTCTCAATATTAACTGAAGTTATAGAAAATTTAGATTGCTGAAGAAAACGTTTAACAATGGGAAAATTATTGTGAACTAATTTTGCAACTGCAAAAGTATTTGTGAAGTCTCAATAATTGTAGCAATAATTTCTGGTAAATAGTTAAATATTGTTACTCCTATTGATAAAGTTTTATTTCGAAATATAAAGTAATTTAGCCTTTAATTATAGCTTTTCGATATTGTAATCTTTCTTTTATTTCGTCATTCTTATCAAAAAATTTTTGATGGTAATAGTCGTAATCAATATCAGGTCCTGTTCCACCATATTCACTTGGTAGATCTTTTGGGTTGATATATTCATGCAGAGAAGACCAGTTTTTATAGTGAAATTTTGTCTGGGAAATAATAATACGCAAGTTAGAAAATATAGAGATTAATCTACAAAAAGTATTAAACATTATGCAAATTTACCATTTCTTTAATATTTCCTGGTACAACCGGCCACACAATCTTTAATCCTGCATCGAATAAGGTGGAGCTTTTGACTAAATGTACCATATAATCTTTGCTTGGATACGTAGTTACTAGTTTTAATCCAATTTGAATATTTTTTGGTGTAAGCCAAGTTACAGCTCTCCAAGGAGTATTTTCCATATCAACAATAAAGGCGATACTATTTTCACAAGTTTCTAACTGCATGTATGCATAGTCAATAAAGAGTTCCAATCCAGAGGTATACTCTTCGGGACGTTTGCTTGTATCTAAACTAGCTAAAAAAAATAACATTATAAACTTAAGCAGTAATAAAAATTTAACTGAAATATTACCCAGTTTGACAAGAAATACAGCCCTGCCATCCCTGTCTCGTGCATCCAGTAGACAAATTGGATTATTTTTTAACAAACTTTTCACTACCAATGGAGGTTCTAAAGCAATCCAAGTAGAATATTTAACTATAATATTTTGATATACTTCCATCTGAAATTATGCGATTATTATAGAACTTGAAATAGATTCTTAAACGTTGGTTGTATTTATTCGAGTAAGTAGTTGTTATTGAGTGTGTTGACGAATTTTGATCCTACCCAAATAGATTCCAAATAAATAAAAACAGACTCGGTAATTACTTTAGATTTTTATTTTAATATTTAACCCTTGACCACGGGGTTTGCAGTTAAAAGTTTTCCATTTAAAATATATAGGGTTTAATGTATTTTCAGTTACTAAAATTGCTACCATGGGATCACACATACTAAATTTTATGGGTTATCTGGTTGGCAATTTTTTTTCATACAGCAACATTTCCGTAGACTAATTTTTGAGAAATTAAAATTTTTAGGACCATAATAATATTCCTACAATAAAATACCAACTTCAAAGGCCGTAAAACCCCATGTATATTAAATGGAAAACTGTATGCCTCGTGGTCAAGGGTTAAATATTAAAATAAAAATTTGACGTCATTTCAGGGTGTAATTATGCATCGTCAGCAGGGTTAAAATTGACAATAGCAGGCCGACTTTAATAATTTCCAAATAATACGATTTGATTTTTATTTTTTCGATTTTTGATTTTTAAACCTGACTTTACCTTCAGTTTGGGGATATTAGTAGTTATCAAAGTTGCCCCGCTATTATCAATTTCACCCCTGTTGACGGTATTACATAATGAAGTAACACTCAAGTTCGAGGATTTATAGTATAACAATACAATTAGCTCATTTAAATTACAACTTACTGTTTCAGTATTGAAAATGATGCTTTCTAATTTGCAATTGACTAATTCGAATTGCTATTAACACTTCCTCAAATACAATTAACTAATCCGAATTAAAATTAAAGTTTACTGAAATACATCTCAACTTTTCCGTAATACAACTGAAGAGGATTATAATAGTAGCAGTTGCTTACGTTCCAACATAACACTTTGTTTGGTTTCTTTGTGATTATTAACAGAAGTAATTATGTATTTGGTTATGCTTACTTTCTCTATTGCCTCAGTAATATTAAAAGAAGTGAAATATAAAAATTGCAGTAAGTATAGATCATCTACTCGATACTTCTTCAAATCTGAGTGTTCTGAAAGTATAAAAGATAAAAAATTACATGATGTAGTTTATTCAGCTTGGCGGCTAATTAACTTAAATTTAAGTATGAAAATTATAACAATTTTATAACAATCTAAAGTAGCACTTGTATTGGCACTTCCTTCCGGGCGAAGTAAGGACTTTTTGTAGTCACCTCCCCTCGCAAGGAAAATCACAAATAATATGCTCGGAGTAATCGTTAAATCGTAGGTCCCCTAAGAGTATGAAATATCTCAGATGTGGTAAAATTGGTGGTTTCTAGTTAGGCTCTTTCAAAATACTACCAAGTTTTAAGTTATGTATTACACAAAATAACTCAAGTTGTTTAGAATATATCTGGTACGTTATTTGTTGGTAAATGAACGAGTGATTAAAGTGTTAACTTCTCGTGCCAAAATTTCTTTGCGTTGCGGATCCGTTCTTGAAACAATATGACATAAATATGTACATGCAATCGAATTCATAAGAAATATTAAAGTATGGAATATAGACAACCAACATTACCATTTTTAACAAGTTTAGTAAACTTACACAAAGTCCAGTCAAATGGAACTTCGTTGTTTGACGGAAAAAATTGATATTATATTCTTGAAATTTTCCAGAGATATTTATTTAGGCGTACTGTTAAACATACTAAAAGTCCTGGACGAAATCTGTTACACTCGATCTTGGAAAACTGGCGGCCTTAGTCATAGTTCAAACGATGGAAATCGAAACCTATTGAAACTCAATCAATTCTCTAACGATTGGTATTAATTTTAGTAGAAAATGCACGATGGGGGTGCTAGCATATTTGCAGCCCCTCCCCCAAAAGTTCAACAACGCGAATAGAAGTTCATAGACGCTCTAACAACTGACACCAATTTAAAAAGAATATTTGTTATGGGGGCGGAGAAGCGGAATATACCTCCGGTAATTTCCCTGTAATATTAGAAAACTTCTGCGCCAAACTAAGCAGGTAAAGTGACAATTCCCAGACGTTTTTGAGTCAGAGAAGTTGTTACTTTGCTGAGAGTTACAGATAAAATGTGTCGAAAAACTTTTAAACAATTTAACCGTCTCTCATGCAGCATTCGTGTCATGCATGCAATAGTTTCCATATTGTTCGCATGCAGAAACCTCTTTGATATCAATAATTTCTTGTATCGTAGTTGATTTTGGATTTATTGTTGGTATAGTATTTACATATTCATGTATTACTACTTTACTGTAGTTTAATACGTATTTCGTAATATTTTTATATTTTGTTGACGTTCTTTATCTTCTAATTATGTAACTTTTGTGTAAAGTTAATAATAATACAATAGAATAGTAATAGTGACAGAATTCTGAAAAAAGTTTTAGCAAATTCTGCAGTTTTTCATATAGTATCTATTGTTGTGTCGTTTTTATTATATTAAATTAACTATTAATTAAATTAACTAAAAATGTAATTAAAAAAAACGAAACTTGAATCATTATTGTGAATCATCTCATAATTAAGTTTATGCTTATATTTTAATTTACTATTGCAACCTGATGTAGTTCTTATTGTTTGCAGTTTTTCAGAAAATAGTTAAAGTTTATTTTTTATTTACATTTAACTTTTTATGTATGACCAAGCTAATAAAGTATTGCATTTTAATAAATGCGCAAATATTTTAACCTATTTTAAGTAAAAACACAACAAATATCACTTGTTAACTTTCAAGAAGCTGAAAATCAATTCATTGTTTATTTACGATATTTATATCAATAAACAAAATATTATAACCAACATTTTTCAAACAAAAGAAAATGCCCCTAAAACTATCTTAGGTTCAGTTGTTCAGTATAGGGTTATCTTTTAATCGAAATTATTTTTCATGAATACAATTCTTTAAAGAATCGTATCTATATTTTAGTTTAACCTAAAAAATGCACAAAAACACTTTTAAGGCACTAAAAAAGGCACAAATTTTTACAAGTAAATTATATAATTCGCAAATGTTTTAGTCACACTGTGACGTCTTCAGGAGCAAACGCTTGAAGAATTTTTCGTTACGCCTGAAGATATCATAGTATAACCAAAACGTTTACAAATTATATTTTATAGTATAATTATTTACTTATCAAAATTTATGTCTTTTTTAATGTCTGATAAGTATTTTTCGCATTTTTTAGGTTAAACTAAAATATACTATGTAGATACACTAAAAATATTAATTTTCAGTGTATTAACCACGAATATATCGATTACTTTAAATAATCATTGCTATGAAAATTAACCGGCGTTAAAAGATAATCCGAGTCTGAACAACTGGCCTTTAATGTCATAGAAAAATGGATAAAAATTAACCAAAACAATATATATAATACTCGTATTTTGGGTGATCTTCTTAATCACTATAATATTTTACTAACTAAGAAGTATTAAATTTTGTAAAAACGATTTTACCGTACAGTTAAATGGCATGCATATTAGTATAGTTTAGAATTGGAATAATATTGTAAAAATTAATTATAAAATTACTTTAATTAAATAAATTGTAAAACACACCTTGAACAAGTTTCCGTAATTGTATAAGACTTTGTTTCTTATCATCTTGAAATACATTTTTCAAAGTTTCCGGCTTATCAGTAATGGCCGACATGATTTGATGAAGCTACACAGAAGAAATGCTGTAATTGTAATGATTTAGTAAAATGAGAAACATATTATTTTATTATTACATTTTTACATACGTCATGGGAGGGATGGGACCACTTTTTGTTCGTACTAAGTTTCGTAAATACAATAGTAATCATGAAATTAGTGGTATTTTTATTATAAAAATTATAATAAATTTATTTAAATTTATTTCACATCATATTTAGTAAATTCGATTGTTATTGCAAGTTAACTTTTTCTATTAATAATTTAATAAAATTGCCCTCCTCCCGTATTTAAAAAAAAATTAAATTTAAAGCCTAGCATATAATTTTGTTAGTTTATTGCTTTGCTTTGCGTTGTCATTTATTTACTATACTATATATCATAATTTTCTAATTTCATAATAATTGTGCCCGATAAAGATCGTTTGTGATTGAAATGCGTCACAAATAAAAATAAAAAATACGTGAAGAGTACAATTTTATTAATTTAAAATAGCCTCGTAAAAACTTTTATTTTAAAATTTAAAAACAAAATTTAATTATTAACCTTTTATTCAAACTAGTAAAGTTTTAGGAATAAAAACACAAAAAAGATTTAGATTTTAAATTGTCGTTATTAAATTAAAAAATTTTTAAATATGCAAAAACATTTATTTTAAAACTTTTAATTTGTTAAACGAATTTAAAAAGTATTTTTATAATATGTTCTGACGAGATACAACAAAGGTGAAACAAATTTGTTTACGATATAAAAAATTTGGTATTTTGCAATTACGAGCTAGTAAGTGTTCATTAACTTGGTAATATTTAAAAAAAATGATTTTATTATTATATTTTCAACAAGTTATAAATTCAATTATTCATTAATAAGTCATACGATAGAAGGTTTTTCTAACTGCGTGAGAAGTACTATAATGGTCATAAATTGAACTTTGGGACATCAGCGGTAACACCTTTTAATTACTCTTGAATTCAATATCGTCCATATGACCATGAATGGTAATCGGATCTTAACGATACCCGATAATTCTGTTTTAATACAGATATAATATAGGGTCTTGCACAGGAAGTTCCGTCAATATTAAAGTCTAATAAAAGTTTATTAACTTACATAATAAATTAAAGTTCATTAGTTTCAGTTGTAGAAGGAGATTGGCCGATTTATTGAACATTAAAAACGATAAAATATAGTTGGGTACGTAGTGCATAGAGGATCGAGCTTAAATTCTCATTTGGTAACAAATAATTTGTACCGTGGCGTGGTTTTAATTTTACGTTAAGCTGTTAATTTCACGAATCCGAATTCGGCTTTGAAGTCTCCTTCAAAGTAATAAGTAGATGATATTCATTCCAGAACTTTCTATGCGGATGGGTAATATTAGGAACTGTTATATGGATGACTATTCCTGCAATTCAAGAATTATTGCCTGTACACAACAATGCTTTTCGTATTGTTTAACAGAAATATAAAACCATCTTCCATAGTAGTTATAACGCGATGGGCAAACCGATGTGGAAGTTAATCGAAGTTATTGGAAATTGGTGGAAATTAATGGAAATCAGTGAAAGTTAGTGCAACTTAATGGAAGTTAGGGGAATTCTATTTATTTTAAATTTTATTACGAGCTCAGTTAGATGCGAATTTTAATGCTTTTAATTGTTGAATAACTAAAAAATTGTCAAAAATTAATTCATGTGATACAGAATAGAGGTTTAACTAAATGTATTGAAAAACTTCACATATATAATAAAATGAAAATTACATACATAGTAGGTATTGCAATGACCCCTCTCCTTAATGAGATAAATCAAGCTTATTATAATAATGAGACCCTTACCTGGAATGCTTATCCCACAATGATAACTTACTTGTGGATTTAATTTTGTATTTACCTCAGCTCGCTCAAAAGTGAAATAAAATCCTTTGATTGTTTGTAAAATTTACCTTACTGCATTCGCTCATCTTCAGAATGAACGAGATTCATATTTTCACACTGTTTATAAAATTGACTTAAATTCAAATAAAATAGAATCATGGCAATTTGATTTTTAATGAAATTAATAAATTTTGCACAAATTGTCGTCATGGACACGAAAGAAAATTTTAACCATGTGCTTTAAAACTAAACAATTCTTAATTATAAATGATAAATCTAAATAAATGTTTGTAAAATAAAAAAAAAGGATTTTCTGATTTTAATGTTTTAAAATTCCCGCACTTGGATAGTTAAATAAATCTTACCCCACTTCCCGATTGCATCATCGTTCGCTTCTTAGCGTGAGTGTACCGGTTGTTTACACCTATAATTTGCTCCAGTTTACTTTTATGTGATTATCCAATTAATTTTCATCAATTATCAAAATATTTCCTCGGCCATCAATACCAAAATTTGAGTTTTTGTGAGTGTATTAATATTTCTTTAACATTTTCAATATATTTTAACCTTTTCCAGAATACATCCACGTTACTTAACCCTACTTGGGTTTTAAAAACACATTTTTCACAAATTTTCTGGAGCAACACAAATTTGTGCGTCCATTCACTTTGGTTATTTTATCGTTCTCTTCGTTGTTAAGGTAAACAATTTCGTCGCCAAGGATATCAAATTTCGTTGAAATTTCAAAGCATGCCTGTTTTTGATGTAGCAAGTTTTCATTGGCCGATAACTTTAATGAATTTTGCCACACTTAGGCCCAGTTGTTCAGTTTCAGGTTATCTTTTAATCTGGGTTATTTTCCATAGAAATGATTGTTTCAAGAATTGTTTCCATGGTAAATAATTCAGGTTAAAAGATAACCTAATACTGAACAACTGGGCCTTAATCTTCATTTAAATAATGTTTTTTAGGAACGAATTGTAAATTGGAGACACGATGCACTTTAACGTTTAAATTGAGGCGAATAATCGTCCTTTTAATTTATCGCACCAAGCTGTTATACCAAATGTCATCACGAAAACCTTTTTTTAGTGTGCTTAACACAACTAATTTTAATTAACCTAGTTTTAATACTAATATAATTTTAACTAACAAATAACAAATAATTTTACTATGATATAAATTTTATAATTTTTTTTATATCAAGTCAATCGTTATATCGCATTGCCATGATCTCTCAATAATTCAACTTTCCTTTAACTTTTAACTTATAACTCGTTCATTCCTTTGATTTGCCAATTCAGCAAAGCAAAGAACATCGCAGTATATTAGTACGTATTTTAATACCAGTTAGAATTCAATTTATTAATATTTTATTCACGCGGTACTATATTATTTCATATAGCGTAACATTTTGAAAAAAAGGACCACTAAGAATAGAATCTATTTCACTACCAAGTTTGTACTACCTATTTTATTATATTATGTGAAAACAGTCCTCAAAATATTTTAAATAAAAATTAGTGCAACAAAATAAACAAAATGGATACAGTGCAATAAACAAAACTCACAATAATTCAAGCACCTGGTAATCCGGAGTCGATAAAATTAACAAAAATTTTAATTACATTTTTGAAGGTTAAATAAATTTTATAAAAATTAACTGCACAATGCCGTATAATCATTCCCATGAAAGCGATCTAAATTTTAGACATATGACGCATAGAATATTATCTTAATATCAGTAAGTTTCAAAATGCATAACTTGACGGTTTTGTTAAAATTTATAACTTATTGTTATTTCAACTTACATTCGGAAAAAGTGCATTTAACCTACTACCACGCAAAAAAATTCTTAAATAAATTTTTTTAGACTTCCGAAAGTTTTCCATAAAATAGCAAAATATTTTTATACTGTGGGATATTAATTAGATGTAATTAATTAGAAGATAATAATAATAGTTTATTTAATTAAAATAGTTACATTAGTAAAAATACGTAAATATCAAGTTGACCGTCGTTGAGTGTCAACTACCTCGAGTCGCAGCTGGTAAAAGACTCAAGACCCTTTGCTGGTCGAGTCCGATGGGTACCTGCTACCCTTGACGTCGCCGTTCGAGCCCCCGCTATTTCATTCACCCGCAGTTTGTATTCGTTAACATTCATTCAATACATTAAACTTAAATATCAATACAATATTGATACATTATATTACTACATTGTATTATTACATTACATTCCACATTCGGCCGTTCCTGACCCACCAGTGCCGTCCCCGGCACTTTCGTCTCCTTCAAAGGAACCTCCGTGATGCGCCACCCACGGCTTCATGAAGTCTGCCGTTGTCGACGTATTTTGTGGCCCCTCGCACCGACTTCCGACTTTGTGAACTAGGTCACTTTCTTCGTAGGATTTTGCCCGCTTTCGCTTTTTGTTATACCCCTTTAATGTTTTTACTACCGTTAACACTTCAAGTTCATTACTGCTACATTTTTCTTCCGCCGGAGTGTAACTTACACAATTTCGCACCACTTCTTGGATCTTTTTACGCGCATTGGGAAATAAATAGTCTTTCTTTATTAAATGTTCAGTTTCACCCGCCGAATTATATCCTTTTTCATGCCGCGCTACCTGAGTCTGCATTGTTTGACTTAAACACTTTTCACTTCCGATTTGTTTGCCAACTTTCATTTCACTCATTTCAACGCTTGATTGTTCCATGAATTTCATGACCTGCGCTGTTTTGTGTGCAGCTGGTTTTACACTCCCATTTTCTGTTAAATGTTCAACTTTTGTTTCGCACTCATAATTTGACGCTGATTCTTTAATCTCTTCCGTATAATTAGGTGTGACCACATCTGCTACACAAATTTCGTTCACATCCTGTGCGTATTCGATCTCGTATATGTGAGGTCTTTCCCTTTGTGGACACCGCTCGTCGTTTAACAATTTATGAATATTTACTTTGCCTTGCCTGACCCGCAATTCTACTGAATTTAGAAAGTCAGCCCCTAACAACATTTGGCAACTCATAAATTTACTCGAAACGACATGTACCTTTATTTGGTACGCCTCTCCGTCTATCGTTGCTTTAGTTTCAAAGTATCCCATCGTTTGTACTTCCGCCGCCGCTGGTCCAATCCCTCGAAACAACATTTTATTTTTTGTGAGCACCGGAGCTCCGATTTCAACATATGTCTCGGCTGTAACCATAGTTAAATCACTGCCTGTATCCACCACTGCAACAACCCGATTATCGTTCATTATAATGTCTTTGACAAATTTCCCGTCGACACCCTGTAGTGTGTCACACGTATTCACTGTAAATTCTGCCGCCGTCTGAAGTCTTTTATCACATCTGGATGCAATATGTCCGTACTCATTGCATTCGTAACATTTTATGCCTTGTGTTTTTGTAGGACACCGCGCACTTAAATGCTGATCCGACCCACAATTGTAACATCTCTTCGGAGACCGCCAACTTTTTTCACGCACATTTCCATTACATTGTTTTTCTACCACCGGATTTAATTCCACTACACTCCGAATTGTCTTTTGTTTTAGTGAAATTTCCGCGAACGCTTCCGCTAAGGATCTCGTGGTGTTATACCGTTGAATCCTTGCCTGATTTCTCAAAATCTCGTCGGGTATGCCGTCGATTATGAAGCTAATTAGCTCATCTTCGTCGATCTTTACCTGATTGCCCAGGATTATTTTCTCGTGCATGTAATCGCTGAAGTTTTCTTCTACTTTCCACTTTCTAGCTTCGAATTTCCTCCGCAGCACCAATTTGCTCGGTCTGTGGTCAAACATTAACCGCATTTCCCTCAACAAATCCGCAATTGGCATTTCGAGACACTCCGATTTCGAATTAAACCAATTACGAGCCTTTCCACTTAGTCGCATACCAATTAGTATCCTCGTTAACCCTTCGTTCAGGTCGTACGTTTTTTCCAAAAGCTTAACCTGCTTTTCCCATATTCCGAAGTCTTCGCCGTTACCTTCGAAATAATTCAAAACGTCTGCAATCGCACCGATGTTTGCCTTAGGCGTCGTCGATTCACTCCGTCGTTCCCGATTCGCACTCACCATAGCTCGCAGGTCGTCCAATTCACGTCGCATCATTCGTAATTCGCGTTCCGCTAACTCCTTTTCACGTCGAGTCAGTTCCAGCTCGCGCACACCGTGTATTCCGTCGTTCGATTCGTCGTCACTAAACTGTTCGTTTTCACCGTTCGTTATATTATTTATTGCAGCACTTCCGCCGTTGACAGTGTTGCAATCGCCATCGTCGTCTTCATCGTTTATTACATCATTTGTTGCAGCACGTCCATCGTTAATCGTGTTGCAACCTCCGCCGTCTTCGTAATTACCCACATCGTTGTTTGGTAATTTCCATGACCCCGTTGGGTCATTCGTCATTAAACGATCGAATAAAACTGCTTTGGATCCCGTCGTCCGTAATCCACTTCGTCGTAGAATTTCCTTCAAATCGTTTAACTTGAAATCACTCGCCGTCGTTTTGTCCATTTTAACTGATGCACTTTTTGATCAAAATTTTAATTATTAATTAATCTTCTATCCCGGACTGAGCCCCCAAATTGTGGGATATTAATTAGATGTAATTAATTAGAAGATAATAATAATAGTTTATTTAATTAAAATAGTTACATTAGTAAAAATACGTAAATATCAAGTTGACCGTCGTTGAGTGTCAACTACCTCGAGTCGCAGCTGGTAAAAGACTCAAGACCCTTTGCTGGTCGAGTCCGATGGGTACCTGCTACCCTTGACGTCGCCGTTCGAGCCCCCGCTATTTCATTCACCCGCAGTTTGTATTCGTTAACATTCATTCAATACATTAAACTTAAATATCAATACAATATTGTTACATTATATTACTACATTGTATTATTACATTACATTCCACAATACTTTATATTGCATAAGAAATTGAAGACACCCGTAAGAAATTTACACTGCATTATAAAAAATGAACTAGCTACCTACTTTTGTTACTTGCCTTGAAACAGGAGATATTGCTGTACAGGAGGGAGAAAAACGTCAAGTTAAAATAATTAATACAAAGGCAAATTTAAATCCAATCCGTGTTTTATTTTATAAGGCATTAATATGTGCGAGGCTTGAATGTAGAAAAGCTATATCAACCACCAGGAAAAAGAAGCGTGGGAAGACCGAGAAAGAGATTAGTACCGGAACGGGCAATAATAAGGCCTACACCGTGAAGCGAAGAAGAAGAAAAAAATTCAATTTTAAATAAAGTCTGATAAAATGAATAATAAATACACATAACAACTGACTTTCGAGGTTTTATTAAATCATCTCCGTAGGTGGTTTTTCAATTTAAGAAAAGTATTTTTTTCAAAAATTGTTTTAAACATTGCGAGGTTGTTAATAAAGAGGTGTGAAAATTCATTTCCATTGAAAATTCTGTAACTCGGTAAATATATCAACATTAAATCTGTGACTGCGCAAAAAGAAAACTGTAAGCTAAGCACTATTAGGTGGTTGTTTTCAGGGAGAACTGAAAAATGAATTTTATTTAATAATGTTGAAACTTTATAAACAGACTACAAATACTAAACTTGTGAATACACCTTAGTATTTACAAATTAGTAAAACAATTCTAAGCAGTTTGATTTTATAGACTAGATCAAGTCGCTTTACTTTAGGGTTGCTCAGAATTTTTTTACTATTTTCGGTCCTCAAGGCAACCTCCCATTGCTTACAAATTTACTACTCATTTTAGTGTACAGTTAAGTTGCAAATAAAGTCGGAAAATGTGGAAATTGATAATCGCTGGATCGTTCCATACAGTTCTTTACTTCTGAAGATGTTTGATGCCCACATCAACGTTCGATGGTTTGAAAATTTTGTTTTGTACTTCAGCATTCTCGTAAACTAATTTACGTCAATTTGAAATTTTTAGGGCCACAATTAGTCCTACAATAAAATACTAACTGCAAAGGTGCTAAAGGCTTACAATATCTTCAATGGAAAACTCGATCTCTTGTGGGCAAGGGTTAAATATTAAAAAAATCTGAAATGACTATATGGCTTATTGTTTTTACTTATTTTAGACTCTTTGGGTGGCCCCACAAGGTAAAAATTCGATTAGTCCTCAAATAACGACCATCTATTAATGGACATATTGTAGTATAAATAAAAAAATGAATTTGATCGACCAAGAGTATCGTCGGAGCGGCAGTTTACAAATCATTAAATAATATTTCTTGATTCCTATAGGCTGTCATTCTTCTTCTTTCATGTGCCATATCCGGTCCCCCGGACGTTGGCGACCTCTCTCCTACAGGCTGTAATTATACTAAATTTACCCATATTTAATTTAATGTGATATAATTTAATTTAATATACGGCTGATATTTTTATACAAAGTTTGATAACATTTTCTTTTAACATTCATAAAATAACAATAAAATTAACATATTTTCTAGTTTCAGTCTTTCAGTAGTATATAGCGTTTCGATACTGCAACCTCTCTTTTATTTCGTCATTTTGACTGTACAATTGTTTGGTAAAATTATCGAAATTAATATCAGGTCCTGTTCCACCGTATTCACTTGGTAGATCTTCCGGATTTATATATTCGTGAAGTGAAGGCCAGTTATTAGAATGAATTTTTATCTAAAAAAATGGAAAATTTATAGATTCTTTCTGTTTAAAGTAAAAAAATTGCATATAAATTTACCATTGCTGTTATATTTTCTGGTAGTATAGGCCATAGAAGACTTTTTGTTGTATCGAACAAGAATGAAGATTTTACTAGATGTATTTTAATTTCTTTGCATGGATACTCATTTATTAACTTTATCCCAATTGTAACATTTCTTGGTGTAAACCAAGTGACAATATTCCAAGGAAGACTTTCTATGTCTAAAATAATACTAACACCATTTTCGCACGTTTTTGCCTGCATGTGTCCGTAATCAATTAGAAGTTCCAATAGAGCAGCATTATCTTCAATGCTCTCGTGTGTATTCAAATTACCTATTGAAAAAAAATTAACTTAATAAAAATATAAGCTTTAAAACATAATATCTGAAACTTGCCCAATTTGATAACAAAGATAGCTCTGCCTTCTTTATCTCGTGAATCTAGGAGACAAATTATATTTTTTTCTATCATAGTTGTTATTTCTAATGGAGGTTTTGAAGCATACCAGGCGGAGTATTTAATTAAATTATATTGAAACTTTTTTATCTAAAATTGTATAAAAACGTTAAACAAATAATATAATTACATAAATATGTACCTATTTAACATTTAAATTAAATTTGACGTGAGTCACCTTACTTTTTCAATTGCTAAAAGTACGTCAAAGGAAGTCCAGTATAAAAATTGCAAGAGGTATTCATCATCCACTCGATACTTATTCAATTCTGAATTTTCTAGAAATATATAAAACGTTGTAAAATACAGAATGCATTATCAGTTAATATTTTGGTATTGGGGATCTTTAGTAGCTCTGTGCTGTACCAAAATTTTTGAAACAACCTTTATCATGACTTTTTTAAATACATGTACATACAATAAAAAATAAAACTTAATGTTTTCGTTATATCTCACTCTTTAAATGTTTTATTGTTTTTATATTTAATGTCTTGAACGCTGTAACTTCATGGGAAAATTACAGATTTGAATCTTAATTAAATTTTAATTCAAATGTTTTTCATCGCTAATTGTGAGAAATATTAATTTTAAATACTTCATTGTACTTTTAACCTGATTACAAATTAAGTTTGCCTGTGATACAGATTTATAAATCTGTGCAGGTACGAATACAGCTTTATAATAAAGCTGCTACACGGGAATTTTTTTGTAATGTATAAATGGTAAACATTGGGAAGAATTGTTTAAATGAAAAGTAAATAAAGAAATTAAATAGTTAATAAAAAAATACCTTTCACAAGTTTTCGTAATTTTGTAAGATTTTCTTCTTTATATTCTACATGGATTCCTTCTATATTTTCTTCACTTTCAGTAATAGCGGACATGATTTAATAACTACACAGTAGACTTACTTGAATCAGAATGAATTTTAAAATGAAAAGTTAATTTTCATTGTCTAAATTCTAAGTACATTGTGGGTACAAATTTGTTTTATCGCAGATAATATAATATATTATCTGTCCAAATAGAAGGACGTTATTCCGTTATTCCATTAATTACATTTTGTAATTTACACTCATCGAAATTTGTATGTTACATACATACATAAGAATCCATCGAAAAATAATCTTTTTCCTATTCTTCATTTTTAGGGAAAGAAAATACATTCGCTTTTTTTGTCAAAACTAGTTACTACATGCAAAACGTAATTATTGCATCAAGATAAATTATTAGATTAATAATGTGGAACTGGGCTCGAGTTGACGAAATAAACGATCTAGGGATTCGTCTGGTCTATGATATATCGTTCAAAGCCCACACTATCAATATCTGCAGCAAAACTCTTCGGACATTGGGCTTTATTCGACGACAGAATAGGTATATTTCTCTGCAAAAGCAGTTAAATTGCTGTATTTTGCGCCTAATTTTGCAGCTAATCTCAGCTGGAGTATGCTTCAAGTGTATGGTCTCCATATTATAAAATTTACAATGCTAAGTTAGAATCGGTAGCATGGAAGTTTCTGAGATATCATCATTACAAGCTGGGAATGTTATCCGAAGGCTTCTCTTATGATGGTGGACTTCGAGATTGTAATACCAAATCGTTGGAATATAGAAGATTGGTTTCTAACGTATGCTTTGCCCATATTTTATTGAATGGTGGAATGAATTGTGAATTCCTTCTGCAATTCTTCCTAATATGTGTTCCAACGTATCGGATCAGACTAAACAGTATTTTTTTAATCGACGAAAAATGAAAATATAATATAATTATTGTCTTAAAAAAAGGAAAACATTAAAACAAAAAGTTCAAAATGAGATAAATAGAGATAAAAATTTAAAAAACAAACCAAGTGAGTTATCTCAAAATTCATTTAAATTCAAAGGAGGAAGAATCCTGATAAAAGATAAAAGAAAAATCAACCAAAAGTAATAACTCGAAATGTATCCAAATATAAAAAGGACTAACCCATTTGTTTGCTGATTATTATGGTTAAAATGATAAAAGACGACGTCACACCCTATTAATTATTTACCATCATATCAATACCAAAACAGGGTTACTGGCATATAAGGTTAAGAGCAGCCCAGGAGGATATTAAGATCTACAGTAACTCGGTGAACAAACAGGAGTTTTACATAAGGGAAAAGTAGAAAATAATAAAAAATTTAAAGACCAATTATACCGTTTTAAACAATGTAATTTAACAAAATTATTAACCCTTTGTAACAAAATTTATCTATTTTTGTCACCTAATTTAACATTTTAAATTATTCAAATTGTTACTCCAAGCGCCATCTCTCATTTCATTTTTACAACGTACTTGATAGTACAGGATATAGACGCGCGCCGTCAAAAATTTAACTTTGGCTTTGATAGTACGACAAGACAGTTCGATTTTTATTGATCGCGAGTAAATCAATTTTTTATCGGTCGATTTTCGTACCAAAATTAGTAGTACGCAGTAGTTAATTTCACCGTCATTGCGGATTTCGTGAAATCAGTGCGTAACTGTTTGTTTTAGCCAGTTCCAGTATTTTTTTGGAATATTATTCGATTCGTTATCTCGAACCACCATATTTCTTTGTCGAAGTACAAAGTATTGCCAACTGTAAATTTGTTTGGTCACATTTGCTTGGTTATATTTTTTTGGACAACCAGCTTGTTTATCTTTGGTGTTTACCAAACACAACATAAAGTGCTTGAATGATCGTTACATTTTTGGACGATCATATTATCTTACTTGAATCGCCATCGTGTACCTTACTATCAACGCAGCGGAGTGCCGCCTGTTCATCTTCGTATCAGCCTGCCAGAACCTGCTCATCGAGTATTACGTCGGTGTACAGCAGTCCGAGGATCCTAGATCGGGAGCCATTGCAAGTCAACATCAACCACTGCATTCCATACAAGGATCATTGCTGTCTTTATTATTGTGTAAACTCATCTTGAGCTCAGGTGAGACAAATTTAATATTCTTGTTTGGGTTTATTAGTGGTATTGTGATACATTAAATCATAGTCAATTATTTGTATTGACGGGCCTACCATTCTGGTGTCCCGTATTGTGTCACTTTTGACGTACCGTCGTCACAATCAGTTAACGTGCCTACTATTTTTATTGCACGTCACTACCACAATCGTTTGTATTTGTCGATATCGTTTCTATTTTCATTAAAACGTTATTGTTTAATCATTGTTTTATTTTTCGACGAAGCGTACCCTCGTATTTTTCGGCACAACGCAGAGTGGAATTTTCATTGGACTTACGACCCTCGCTTCCAGGCTATAGCGAGTTAGCTTATACCAACATCAGGGTTACCACGAATATAAGTAGGAGTTTTACTTCTGCGTGGTCTTGTTTGCCTTTCCAAACCGTTCTCTCATTAGGAACGGAAAGGAGGGAAAACATAACACTGGCGTCCATACGTGGAGCTCGATTTGTTGATTTTCCAACTCTGTGTTTGTCCCGAGGTGCGCTTTCGTGTATACGATTCGACAGCGGAACGTTTGTGGTCGTGTTAATTTTTTATTATTGCAGCAGTTTTTGGCAACTGGAGAGCGTTGTGGACTGGGCGCTTTGCGTGTTTGTATGGTTTGGTACATGGTAAATAATAATAGATTGAGTTGTCAACCTAGTACTCGTACCGGCGAAAAACCTTTTTACTTTGCTATTTGTAGTGCACAAATTTTATTGGTTCAAAAACGAGATATCCTTTTGTTGTGCTCTCGCCTTATTCATTTTTGCAATATATATATTATTTTTAATTATTGCTTGCGAGTAACGCTACGCCCATTTCAAAATTCACACCGGCGAGAAACCATTTACGTATATATATCAGAATAATAATATCATTTGTTGCGTTCCCTCCAATTGCAATTTGACTGTATTTGTTTTGTCACGCAATTGGGAGTCGTGTTTACGCACTATTATTTTTATTATTCAATTCTTTGTACGATTTAGTTTCGTGTTTTATCGAACGCTTACATTTTTTTACTTCGTCTTTGTCAAGTTAACTTAATTATGTCTGAAAAAGCTTACGTGGCAGCCTTATCTAGAGAGGAGATCGCCGTTGAGTTGCAACGACGCAAAGGCAACGATTTATCCGGAATACCTGAACATTTAGCTTCCCGTCGTAAATTGCTATGTCAGTTGATGCGCGATGAGAAATATAATTCATCATTAGCAATGATTAAATATAAACCAGTTGACGTACCTGCCGAACTAGAAATATGCGAAAAATCCCTTTCAGTAATCAGTAAAGAGATTGATGATTTGTCTACTAATGTTGACGATAAACGCTTAGAAATATTAGATCATCGTCTGGCGCATTATAGCAATCGTTTAGATTTAATGGAAGGAGTTGGTTTTGACGACCCAGAAAGAAATACTTTAATTCTTAGATGTAAAACTTTACGTGAGCAGCTCGAATCCTTAATAAAAGATTCAGATACGCTGGAAAGCGAGGAGGTATTACCAATCACGAACTCTCCGGTTCAAGCAAGTAATTTTCAACCTGCACGTAGGTCCACTCTTACCGATTCAATTCCGATTAATCCAGACATTAGCACCGCCTTAACTAACATTTTATTAAATCAATCGCAAAATCGGGTATCTGTTCACAAATGGGGTCTTAGCTATGATGGCAAGGGTAATTTTAAAGCCGTTTTTGATTTTATTGAGCGCGCACAAGAGCTTGCACGTTCACGAGGGGTTAAAGAAGACGAATTATTTAGAAAAGCTGGGGAATTCTTTTCAGACGAGGCACTGGTCTGGTACCGTTCCTTGAGTCCTACTATTTCAAATTGGTCACAATTAATGGATGCTTTGAAAGTCCGATTTTTATCACTCGATTATAGCAGAGAATATGCCGATCAAATCCGGGCTCGTAAACAATTACCAGGCGAATCTGTTCTGGGATTCATAGAATCCATGATTGCTCAATTTTCTAGATTAAATCCAATTCCTTCGGATGAGGAACAGCTATGGGTTATAAGACGTAACATGTCTCCACAAATTTCATTAACCTTAGGGTTAAATGAATACAAAACTAGAGAAGCACTTATTACGGCAGCTCAAGCCGCCGAAAGAGTAATAAAGTGGACTACTCCATCAGAGGCCACTTGTTCAATGTCTTCATCTCCCATGGTTACTACTCATTTTCCATTAGACCCTCAGTCAGACAACTCTCTAGATAACTGTTGGAACTGTAATAGTCCCGCGCATGGTTTTGAGGATTGCCCAAAACCTTTATCTAAATTTTGTTTTGTATGCGGCCAAAAAGGGGTAACTGCCATAACCTGTCCTAGAAAACATCAAGGACGTTCAAAAAACTTGCGAAGGCGGAGAGGCGTTTCGGCTCGCCCGGCAAATCCGCGTTAAAAGCCGACAAAAGAAGAAGAGCGAGATGGCATCACGGCGTGCGTCTCAAGAAGGCTCTTAAAGCCGATTCCTTGTGTTGGAAGGGGTGGTTAGGACGCGTACGCTCTTTTTGCGGATCATCGCAGACTACTTCCGCTCTTTTTACACATCCTACGCGAGACATAAGACCTTATGTTAATTTAACTGTGGGGGGGGGGTACCTCTTGCTGCTCTGCTAGACTCTGGAGCATCTGTTTCTATTCTGGGTAGTGATGCGCACTTTTTAATAAATCAGTTAGATTTATGTTTTACGCGCGGCACCAAATCTCTTTTACGTTCCGCTGATGGAACTTCACAAGATTTATTAGGTGAAGTCATGCTTCCTATCACCATTGGTGAAGTTACCAAAGTTTTAAACGTCATAGTTTGCCGTAGTATCACCACATCATTAACCCTAGGTATGGATTTTTGCAAGATGTTTGGTGTCAAAATTGATTTTGGTAGAGACCAATATTTTGTTAATCAAATTAGTGCCACGGAATTTATGCGTTCCGCTTCCGAATTATCAATAGAGCAGCAGGTTAAGCTTTCTTCCATGAAAGACAAATATAAGGAACTGGACCGTGAGGGGTTGACTCGTACTGATAAGGTAATTCACCATATAGATACGGGTTCAGCCGCTCCTGTCAAGCAACCTTTCTATCCCTTATCTCCACCCATGCGAGCTATTGCTCACCGTGAACTAGACGAAATGCTACAAATGAACATCGTTGTCCCTTCTAAGAGTGCTTGGTCGTCACCCATGCTTTTAGTCCGTAAAAATAACGGTTCCTATCGACTGTGTTTCGATGGCCGTAAATTAAATCAATTGACTAAAAAGGATGCGTACCCACTTCCTCGATTGGATGACATTTTATCTCATTTACAGGACGCTAGATTCCTGACCTCAATAGATCTTAAAAAAGCATTTTGGCAAGTTCCTCTCTCATCCTCATCTCGTGAAAAGACTGCATTTACTGTACCTGGCAGAGGTCTCTTCGAGTATGTCGTTATGCCGTTTGGAATTTCCAACGCCCCTATCACTCAACAGCGATTAATGGACAACGTTTTTGGTCCATTGCTTGGTGAAAAGGTGTTTGTTTACCTTGACGACATAATCGTAGTTTCCAGTACCTTTGCCGAACATTTAAACCTTTTGCAACAAGTCTTCGAAAAACTTAAAGATGCTAACCTAACCGTTAACTTTGAAAAATGTGAATTTTGCAGATCCACATTAAAATTTTTAGGTCATGTTATTGACAAATCTGGTCTTCATACCGACCCTGACAAAGTTGAGGCCATAACTAAATTTGAACGTCCAACTACTGTTACTGGAGTAAAACGATTCCTTGGACTTATAGGATGGTATCGACGATTTATCCCTAATCTCTCCACCTTTTCTGCTCCCATTACTGAGTTAATTAAGGGACGGGTTAAAGGTCAAACCATCACTTGGACTCCTAACGCTATTGAGTCATTTGAAAGTTTAAAGAAACTATTAGTTACAGCACCTGTTTTAGTTAGTCCCAACTTTGAAAAGAGATTTTTTATACACTGCGATTCATCAGGTTACGGTTTGGGAAGTGTTTTGACACAGGGTGAAGGTGATGATGAACGACCCATTGCGTATGCATCTAGAACCTTGAACAAGGCTGAACGAAATTATTCGACAACGGAGCGTGAATGTTTAGCGGTCTTATTTGGTATCGAAAAGTTTCGACCCTATGTTGAGGGTACTCAGTTTACAGTTGTGACCGATCACTATTCGCTTTTATGGCTCATGAATATGAAAGATCCAGCCAATAAATTAGCCCGTTGGTCCGTTCGTCTTGCTCAACATTCTTTCGACATCCAGCATCGCAAAGGTCAATTGCATGTAGTTCCAGATGCCTTGTCCCGTGCTCCCTTGGAAGTCTCTTCATTAGTCCTAACTGATGATGACTTGGATCCCTGGTATCGGCGCATGCTGATCAACGTTAGAGCAAATCCGCAACTTTATCCAGACTGGCGTATTGAGTCAGATCGTTTGTATAAGCTCATTACAAACAAACACGACGTTATTTCAAATTTGGTTGAATGGAAACAGATTATCCCTAAACCTCGTCGTAATGAAATTTTGAAAATGTGTCATGACGATCCTACGTCTGCACATTTAGGTACATTAAAAACTTTTAATAAAATTCTAGAGCTTTATTACTGGCCTAAGTTGCGTACTGATGTTGCTCGCTACGTGCGTCGTTGCTCTGTTTGTCTGGCTTCTAAAGCTTGCCAAGGTGCACGCTACGGACTTATGGGTAAAGAAAAAAAAGTTCGTTTTCCTTTCCAATGTCTTTCTATCGACTTAATGGGTCCATTTCCCCGTTCTGCAAAAGGTAATACTGTATTACTTGTAGTTTGTGACTGGTTCACGAAATTTGTATTAGTCAAACCATTACGAAAAGCTACGGCTAAGGCCATCTGTGAGTTTTTGGAAAATGAAGTATTCCTTCTATTTGGTACACCGATGATTTGCCAAGTCGATAATGGTCCCCATTTTACGGGAAAAGAATTTCAAGAACTAATGAATAACTACAAGATTTCACACGTGTGGAAAAATGCCAACTACCATCCACAAGTAAATTTTGTAGAGCGATATAATCGAGTCATTGGTACCGCTATTAGGTCTTATGTCAAGCGTGATCATCGTAGTTGGGATGTAGAAATTTTTAAGATAGCACATGCTTTAAGATCTGCTACCCACGAAGTTACGGGGTATACACCATCATTCTTAAATTTAGGTCGCACTGTTCCGATAAACGGAGATTATTACGGTCGCATCCAACAGTTTAAAGAGGATGATCTAACCCTTGCTAACCGTGAAAGCGTCGCGCATGATATGCGAAAGTTAAATGGGGTGTTTGAAGATGTTACTAAGCGATTGCATAATGCTTATATTAGGGGGGCTAAACATTATAACTTGCGCAAGAGATCCATCAATTTTCGAGTAGGTGACATAGTTTGGCGGAGAAATTTCGTACTTTCTAATGCTCCGAATAAAATTAGTAGTAAGCTATCTCCTAAGTATATCAAATGCAAGGTTCGCGAGGTTACTGGCCCATTAACTTATCGTTTGGTCAACGAGCGTGGTAAAGATGTAGGTGTCTATCATATTAAGGACTTAAAATCACATCCCGATGACGACGATGATCGAATATCTGAAAGGGGTTAAAATCCACATTACATGGGAGGAGGTTGGGTAATGTCGTCTCTTTTTGATCATGTTCCATCTCAGATCATATAAAACAGCCCGTAAGACATTCCATCAGTCTTACCATTTCCTTGGGGTCAACCAGTCCCGACCCACTTGCTTATCTGTGTTGACACTTATGGGGGCTAGCGGACTTCGTGCTTAGTGCAGGATCCAGGGGGACCGGTTGGTTGCTTTCTAGCGGGATGGACCACACCTGTACGCCCTGTCTAGGCTAGGCGTGCCTATGCACTGTTGCAGTGGGGTTGGTTCAATCTTAGTTGGGGGGTAGCCGGCTGGTTTTCCTCCTGTTACGGGCATGAAGGGTCGTTGGCCGTATTTTTGTCGACACATTATATTACCTATAGTCATGTTCTAACAATGATCTCGGTTTTGAGAGAGAACCGAGTGAGTTTTTTACGTCTCTCAATGGCATATTGTCATTCCCCGGGGTACGACCTTTCTTCCTTTTCCTCAAAGATTGCTATGTGCCCGGTGCCTTTTCGTCTTGGAGGTGTGAGTCTGTTAGCTGGCTGTCCACGACGCGTTTTTTCCAACCATACGCGAGGACGGGCTATCGCTCATGTCATTGAGGCGGGGACGCATTGGCCATATTAGTCGTATATCCTTCCCATAACCAGATCACTCCATAATTCCAATCACCTTATCTTCCTTTCCAATTTCCTTCCTTCGTTTTATCACATTGGGCACCTTATTATTTATTTCCTGGGTGGGTCAAGGGTTTTATTTTTTTCCTTGGTTTTTACGCCATAATTAGTGCAGACCATCTCG
This sequence comes from Podabrus alpinus, assembly GCA_932274525.1. Classification (NCBI taxonomy): domain Eukaryota; kingdom Metazoa; phylum Arthropoda; class Insecta; order Coleoptera; family Cantharidae; genus Podabrus; species Podabrus alpinus. The sequence goes on from OW026451.1 coordinate 30,167,248, forward strand.
CCACTAATTATTCCATCGGAATTTATTCCAACGATTCCGGAGAAGCTGTCAAAGTCTTGGTAGGACGATCTGTTGATCAAATATTCGTTTGATCAAATTATTTAATTATTTTGTTTATTTTGCAAAATACCATTTCCTTTGAGATGAGAACCATGAGTGTCTCACACTGGAAAGTAGAATTAGTTGAAGATAATTTTTTTGTTTGACTATTCTCGAATGGATCCTATGTGACCCATTCCCAGGTTGATTATCAGACGCTTTTTTTGTCTTGATGTCCCTAAAGATTTTTTTGTATTCATTTTTTTCGGTGCAGGTCCAATGCGGGCTGCCCATTTTGTACTTATTGATTTTTATCTGAGACAAAATCACACACTATATGGTTTTCAGTAGCTACTGTTAGCTGTACCATTTGGTCTTCGCTTCTGCGGATTTACGATGGCGTTTCGTCATTTGTGTAAATAACCATACAATTATTATTTTATTCTTAATCCTATAGAGATTTTTTTATTTTATTTTTTTATTGAAATATTTTAAGCTCATTTTTTTTACTTGTTAAGCTTGATATTCCTATCCTACCATTACTGCGACAAACTCTCTCCTCACTACAGTACGGTTTCTTCTGTAAATTCACAGTTCGTTGTAAATATCAACTACTTTATCTGATCTTTTTAGATCTTGGCCTGCGGCCAGATCGCTTAGTTGGGGGGTGTGTAACAAAATTTATCTATTTTTGTCACCTAATTTAACATTTTAAATTATTCAAATTGTTACTCCAAGCGCCATCTCTCATTTCATTTTTACAACGTACTTGATAGTACAGGATATAGACGCGCGCCGTCAAAAATTTAACTTTGGCTTTGATAGTACGACAAGACAGTTCGATTTTTATTGATCGCGAGTAAATCAATTTTTTATCGGTCGATTTTCGTACCAAAATTAGTAGTACGCAGTAGTTAATTTCACCGTCATTGCGGATTTCGTGAAATCAGTGCGTAACTGTTTGTTTTAGCCAGTTCCAGTATTTTTTTGGAATATTATTCGATTCGTTATCTCGAACCACCATATTTCTTTGTCGAAGTACAAAGTATTGCCAACTGTAAATTTGTTTGGTCACATTTGCTTGGTTATATTTTTTTGGACAACCAGCTTGTTTATCTTTGGTGTTTACCAAACACAACATAAAGTGCTTGAATGATCGTTACATTTTTGGACGATCATATTATCTTACTTGAATCGCCATCGTGTACCATACTATCAACGCAGCGGAGTGCCGCCTGTTCATCTTCGTATCAGCCTGCCAAAACCTGCTCATCGAGTATTACGTCGGTGTACAGCAGTCCGAGGATCCTAGATCGGGAGCCATTGCAAGTCAACATCAACCACTGCATTCCATACAAGGATCATTGCTGTCTTTATTATTGTGTAAACTCATCTTGAGCTCAGGTGAGACAAATTTAATATTCTTGTTTGGGTTTATTAGTGGTATTGTGATACATTAAATCATAGTCAATTATTTGTATTGACGGGCCTACCATTCTGGTGTCCCGTATTGTGTCACTTTTGACGTACCGTCGTCACAATCAGTTAACGTGCCTACTATTTTTATTGCACGTCACTACCACAATCGTTTGTATTTGTCGATATCGTTTCTATTTTCATTAAAACGTTATTGTTTAATCATTGTTTTATTTTTCGACGAAGCGTACCCTCGTATTTTTCGGCACAACGCAGAGTGGAATTTTCATTGGACTTACGACCCTCGCTTCCAGGCTATAGCGAGTTAGCTTATACCAACATCAGGGTTACCACGAATATAAGTAGGAGTTTTACTTCTGCGTGGTCTTGTTTGCCTTTCCAAACCGTTCTCTCATTAGGAACGGAAAGGAGGGAAAACATAACACCTTTTCAATCTGTAAAAGTATCTGTGAAATCTCAATAATTTTAACAGATATAGCAATAATTTCTGTTAAACAATTAAAAACAAACATTTTAAAAAATGTTGAACAAAAACATATGCATGTTACTGGTAACGCAAAACTTTTATTTTAAGATAAAAAAATGAATTTTAGTCTTTGATTATGGCTTTTCGAAATTGTAATCTTTCTTTTATTTCGTCATTCTTATCAAAAATTTTTTGTTGGTAATAATCAAAATTAATATCAGGTCCTGTTCCTCCATATTCACTTGGCAGATCTTCTTGATTAATATATTCATGAAGTGAAGACCAGTTGTTGAAGTGAAACTTCATCTAGTAATAAATATTTTTACTTCAAATTTCCCACTAGCAATTTTATTTAAATTTACCATTTCTTTAATATTTGCTGGTAGTAACGGCCAAACCATCTTAATTATTGCATCTAATATAAATGACGTTTTAACCACATGCATTTTAATGTCTTTGCATGGATATCCATTTATTATGTGAACCATGATTTTAATATTTTTTGGTGTAGCCCACGTCAATATTTTCCAAGGAAGATTTTCCATGTCTAAAATAAAACAGATTCCATTTTCGCGCGTCTTAGCCTGCATGTGTCCATAATCAATATGGAGTTCGATTACTATAGCATTTTCTTCAATGGAGTAATTTAAATCTAAATTCGCTATAAGAAAATTTACTACATGAATCTTATGCAGAAAGCTTTATCTGGAAACTTACCTACACTTACGATAAAAATTGCTCTGCCTTCTTTATCCCGAGCATCTAATAGACAAACTAGATTCTTTTCTAACATAGTTTTCATTTCTAATGGAGGTTTTGTCGCAAACCATCCAGAATATTTCATTAAAATCTTTTGAAACCCTTTCATCTAAAATTCAAAAAAATTACATTTTCTAGTTTCAAACTTAATGTTATATAATCATTTAATATTAGTTATGTTAGGATTACCTAACTTACTTTTTCAATTGCTACAGAAACATCGAATGAAGTCCAGCACAAAAATTGGAGGAGATATTCATCATTCATTTGAAATGCACTCAATTCTGAATTTTCTGAAATAAAAAAATACATACTATTAGGTAAAGTCTTTTTATGCAGAATTGAATATTTAGTATTCTAAAACCAGTCTTACATCATCAATAATTACGATCGTAATTATGGTCATAATTGCGCGAGTCAAGTTCAGAAAATTTGCAGGAAAAAAGACGGGTTTGAAATTAATATAAAATTAACTTTCAAAATAAATTAATTATTTAAACAATAAATGTCAAAAAAATTTTTCCAGAAGGTTGCATTGCTGTTAATTTTGAAAATTTATGTTACTTTATGTGTTTAAAATTCAAATTTTGCATAAATTGTCCGCGTATCGTAAGTTATTGACCGATTTCTTGATATTTTTTATCAAATCAATAATAATCTATAACAATAAATTATATCAGTTACAAATTACAATATTTGCAGGAAAAAAGACGGGTTTGAAATTAATATAAAATTAACTTTCAAAATAAATTAATTATTTAAACAATAAATGTCAAAAAAATTTTTCCAGAAGGTTGCATTGCTGTTAATTTTGAAAATTTATGTTACTTTATGTGTTTAAAATTCAAATTTTGCATAAATTGTCCGCGTATCGTAAGTTATTGACCGATTTCTTGATATTTTTTATCAAATCAATAATAATCTATAACAATAAATTATATCAGTTACAAATTACAATATAATTGAGTATGATGAATCATTTATTCGCTTATCAAAAATGCTATTCAATTAAAAATTCTGTTGGGATGTGAAAGTACGCGTCATAAACTTAAAGGTTAAGTATACATTAATCCATAGCAATAATAATAAATTAATCGAAGCTTTTCTTGATTGAAGATTTCTTGCTCTGCATCGAATGTATCACAAAAGAATTTGTCAAGTTCCATAATAAATTATGCAGTTGTTAATTGATGAAGTATTGTTGTTGCTGCAAGTTTTAAATGAAATATTGCGTCAGTCTCCTGGTCTACTTTTCAGCTTTCAAGCCAGCTATAAATTGTATCGATTGCTGTTTACAGATTTGCAATTGCATGTTCCGCCATGATTGTGGTGTTATTTGCAAATAGGTGCAAATATTGCACCTTCCTCGATGATGGTATTATCATTCATACTCACATTCAAAAAGTGAGCCGATGGTATTTCCTTGGGAAACACGACACACCAGCATGAATTTGTAGCTTTGTCCTGATTCGGAGCTATCTATTAGAACTGCGAAACATCTTTCTTTCAGAAACGATGTAATTATTACCAGATGGTAGTTTGAGATGTCAATTTGTTCCAGTTTGTGTATGAGATCCTTTATTCACACTTTATCGTAGGCCTTTTCGATATCCATAAGCACCATAAAGCTTCCTTCTATAAATTGTGCTACTTGAATTGTTTGATAAACCACTTGTAAACGCAATAATATGACCATTCATCAGCTTAAATAAAATTTCATTTCATTTCAAATATTAAAGTTTCATTTTTTTAAATTTAATCCCCATTTTTCAATTAAAAATTTACGAATATAAAGATTTGTTAGATATTTGTTTGATATTGTTAGATTTGTTAGATATCTCGTTAGATAGAAACGAGAAGTAATTTTTTGTGTGGGAAGTATTTTTGGTATCTATGGCATTGGAGGTATTTTGTGGTTTGTATCCTTCTTCAACATTATGATTGCTCTATCTAGTTTTTATATTTTAAATATTTCTTTGACTGCAACGCTATTTTATAGTTCTATTGCACAAATTGGAATGTATATAATATAATGTATATATAATGTTGATTAAGTTTGGGCTTGTTTAGATCTTCGATGATTTCATCTGATGTTAGAGATATCGGTGCATCCTTAATCACAACTGAAAGTGGTTTATGGTTTGGGTTTCATCAATATAATAAGAAATATTATATTCCTTCAATACCTTGCTTATAGTTTACTAATTCTTTCAATCGGATGGTGATATTTTTATTTTCACTTTGTTTTCGGTTTCCATAACCTTTGTGTTTTGGTTAGACGTGCTGCCATCCTGTTGAGATGGTTCAAGTTCGTTTGGTGTTATATTTGTTTTGGGTCAGAGTTGGATATTCCCATTGTCAGGAATTGTATATTTTTAAAAGTAATTGTGAGTTGTAAATTATTTGATATTAGAATGAATTCACTTGATAAAGTGAAATCGCTCGTAAACGGTTTAAATATGTCGATCGCTAGAACATAATATTTAACTTTAAGCAACGTCGTTTTGGGTTCATTTTTTTTTAACATTTATAATGTAAATATTTAAAATAGGCATAAGAGAATTTGTAAACTACAAGCATAACTAATAACTAAACTAAGTAAGAGCAAAAAACTTGATCGATGATACATAAAAAATTAATAACAGGCGTGGAATCCGCCGAAATACTCAGCAATTGTACCAAAAGTGATGTACATAATTTACGGTTCAGTAGAATACAGGATTAATTAATTACAGTTGTTTTCAAATTTTGTTATTAAATTGAAGGAGGAAATGTGATGTAAATGTTAAGTTTATAAAATCCGTGTAAAGAAATAATAAGTTGCAAACAATAAAAAATTTGCAAAAATTCACGGTGCGTGTGCTTCCAACGGATTCTCCGGAAAACTATTAAAGATTGAACAAATTTGCAGATATACAATTTTATAGCATTTGATAGATTATTTCTAAAGTTAATTCATATTCCGCGAGAGGCGTCCAAAAATTGGTAATTCAGTTACAATATGAGAGTCCTATTTTGAATATTGATATTTTTGTATAACATGGAAACATCATTAATTTTTTAAAAAATTGTTATAGTTATATATGCAGTTGGAGATTGATTAAATTATCTATATTCGGTTATGAACGTCTTGCGACAATTTCCCGATACCTCCCTGTCTCTGCTCGTTACGTGTTGAAAATGTGTGACGAGCACAGAGGACCTACAGCTTAACGTGGATTCCGAACCACGGGAATAGACGATTTTTAAACTGCCTACTCCATCAAGGAAGTTTTTTAGCCATAAATAATGTTATCTAGGGCCAGCAGATAGACATTTGGTGAGCGAAAATTTCTTCTATAGATAGCACCTCACAGGATTTGAACCCGTGAATATTGGCTTGAAAGCGAACACGCTAGCATTTCAGCTATTCGCTCACTTTGATTAAATTATAATTATTACATTATAATATACTATTTATTATAATGTAATATAATGTAATTATAATTACATTATAATAAATCTAAATATATAAAAGAGAAGATCGGTTTGCGTGTTTGTTCGCTATACGTTCCTAGACCCTTGGACCGATCTCAACCAAATTTTGCACAGTTATTTTGTAGCTCCAGGCGCAACTATTCTCGCATATATGGAGAAGAAATTCGAGCGGGGAAAAAAGTTTTTCGCTTTTTTCGAAAATCAAATCACAAGTTTGACAAAAAATTTAATTTGTCAAATAATTAATCTGACGTACAGTCAGTGATTCAAAATACTGTCAACAGATGGCGGGAGGGCGGCTTTAATTCGAAACATGAAAAACAACAAACAATTTAATCTGAATGCCGCGAATAAGACCGGAGCACTTTATATAGGTCGCAGAACTCGCCGGAATTGTGCAAGAACTCTCGTGCGGATCTGATCGTTCCACTCTTTCTATGACTGCTTCTCATAGATCGGATAATTTGGTATCCGGATCTCCCCTACGTATCTGTATGACACGATCTCGACCACAACCTTTGTTGCCAACACCTTTCGTATTCCGCTATCTCACGGAATCTTAATTTCTCCAAGGAATTATTTTTCTCTGGTAGCACCACCGTATTTAGTTCACGAATATAATTTATTTCAGTATATTTAAGTGAATCTCATTTGATTTCGCGACTGTCTCACAGTACTAAATTTGCGACCGTCACGTTTCGTGATCTCGATGATACCCCTTATTTACTTTTTATGTAACTTGCGTTACTATATAATTTTTGTTTTTAAACCGGAGCTTCTTATATTCTCGGTTTGTTTGTACATGGCCGACGGTTCTCTGCACGTTTGATTAAATTACACATGTTGTATATAACGTTTACATACAACATGTAACACGAACAACTTAAAATTAAATTCAAACGACACAAAAAAACAAACACATGCAAACAAATGTGTTTGAACCTCCGGTCTCCAACTGTAATTCTTTCCTTGTTGGTACGACTCTATCCTCAACATGGATAGCGCGTATCACAATGTATGTATGTATGTATGACAGATGACGGATGACAGATGACGGATGACAGATGACAGATGACAGATGACAGATGACAGATGAAAGATGAAAGATGAAAGATGAAAGATGAAAGATGAAAGATGAAAGATGAAAGATGAAAGATGAAAGATGAAAGATGAAAGATGAAAGATGACAGATGACAGATGAAGGCCGAACAACTATGGCCTTCACGGATCTATTATTGTCCGCCCTGTGAGGCCGAAGGCCGAACAACTTTGGCCTTCACGATCTATTATGGTCCGGTCTGTGAGGCCGAAGGCCGAACAACTATGGCCTTCACGGATCTATTATGGTTCGCCCTGTGAGGCTGACGGCCGAACAACTATGGCCTTCACCGATCTATTATGGGTCTAGATGGCTAAGGGCGGCGGATGCCGCCCGTGCCAGCTAGTAGTATATTATAAAAGCAGTTTTCATGATATGCAAATAAATGGAAATTTAGACAAATACAGGCAAAATCCTAATGAATAAAATTAAATAGCGATTATTACCACATTTTTGTAATAAGTATATTTATAATAATGTTTTTAAAAAGTGTACAAGGTTTAGGTACGTTTAAAGAAAATTTTAATGCAAGAAATTAAACAAACAAAATTTTGCCACGGCGAAACGGCGACAGGGAAAAGTCCTAGATCGGTATGGAATATCCTCAGACGCCCCGCGGTTAAAATAATATTATGAAATATATGTAGCTTTTTTAGAAATTAATTATTTTGTAAATGCAAATTTATATGTTGCCTTTTTATTTAAATTTTATGCCCTCCCATTGGAAAAAGAGACGAGCCGCCACTGCATAGTTAACATTTGGACATTTGAACAAATCTTGGAGAGTACACCAAAAAATTCAAATATGTGCCATACATTTATTTGACTTGTAGTGGGATATTAATCAATGGTAATTTCTAGAGAACTTCTTTTGTCGAATCGCAAATAATAAATTAAGAAAAAAATTAACAAAACAATATAGAGATTATAAAAACTAGAAAACGACACCTGATATGAATAACAGTGTAAAACGCCAAATACACGATACAACGGTTGTACCGACATCGTAACAATTTGGAGATTGTATGCGCCAATAGGGAACATGCATGAATCAAAAAATTTAGTTAAAACAGTATTTTCCGATTAATCCTATATATTAAATATCAAATCAGCAAAAATAACTATAAATCATGTGACCTTAAACGCAACGCCATTGGTTTGACGTCACAGGCATAACCTCGATAAGCGCGGTCGTTTCCTTCAATTCAAATTGACGGATTTTTAAATATTTTTTAAATTATTATCAAAACGAAAATAAATAAATTAAATAGCATTAATTAGTATATTTAGTTATTTTTGATCCAACTACGCTATAAAAAAATTTGCATGCTATAGATTGTATGGAAATTGCATCGTGAGTGCTGCGCTGTCCAATATTGTACCGATGTCAGTTGTTTAGTTGCTGTGAAGCAGTGCATGTTGGCTTTTAATATTTGGCTTTTCATTTGGCTTTTAATATTTGTACAAGACGAAGATCAGAATACAAGGATTTTTCTACAAGCCATTCTTTGACCCACTTTCTTTTCACTTTTTTTGGTTTTTTACTGCTTAACACTACACCAGCACTTATTAGCAAAAACATTTTTTTACGCGAAGTTAAACCAGCCATCGCTACAGACTTTGTAGCTACAGAATGCTACAGAATGAAAACGTGTCTTCGATGCGGTAAAATTGCATATAAAATTGTATGAAAATTGTATGGAAATCGTACCGTGTGGTTAGTAATTAATCAGTTGTACCGATATTGTAACAACTCTGAGTCGGTACGATAATTGTATAGTGTATTTAGTGTTTAACTCAAGTTACAATGTTATCCAACTATGCTGTAAACGGCTTCCCCAAAGAATAAACTATAATTTTGGTTTATGAATCGTCGTCCTATCTCAATTAAAAATACTGTAATTTAACAAAATAACATCATTGTTACTGCAAATTATATGTAGCAAAAAATCTTTAAAATGCTCTCCTGTAAAATAAGCAAAATAGAGTTACAATGTTATTCTTATCAAGTGTCGAAATGTTCCTACAAATTTTGTAATTTATTTTACAAAGCGTGGTCATAATATACATATAATATACATATTGCAATGTACCACTACCACGTCAATAGAAATGATCACGTTATTGATTCAAAGTTGTAATTTATCAACAAAGGCAGCACGAGACTTATTGGCTCAAACGTAAAGGTTTTATCTGACACCAAAGAATTGTTTTAACGTCATGAATTTATATAAAGAGAGGTCACGGAACGAGATGACAAAATAAATTAAAAATGCAACGTTTTAATTTTGTTTATAAAAGGTTTGTTAAAATTGTAAATTAATCTAAATAACAATAAGAAATGTAATTTGAAATCAAAATTGTTCATAATATTAGTTTATAAGAGTGTGAAAAACGATAAAATCAAGATAACAAAATTTTTACGTGTCAAAGTGCCTCGATATTCAATGAACCATAAATGTGAAAAACATTTTCTTCAAAAGTTTACTGGAAGACCACAGGAGATGTTAATACGTCAAATTAATCTGAAACATAAAAATTTTATTAAAAATTTTACAAATTATTTTGGGCTAAGTACGAACCTGGAAATTTTACGTCAAATAAATTGACTTTATTTTCGATAAATGGAAAATCAGGTTTGCCTTGAAAAGACAGGTAACTATGGAAAAACAATGGATTGTTGATTAATAAGAAGTTGATTCTTAAATGGTGGTAAAAGTTTAGCGTCTCTGCTAAAAATTAAACAAATAGTGAGAAAATTGATTTAAAATCGTACAAAAAGCGAAAATATCATTAAAGCAAAAATACTTACGTATTAAAAAAGTCAATTTGGTTGAATTTATCAAGTGATTGTGTTTATTTTTGGAAAAATTGGTTACGCACAAAACGTGGTTAGACACTATACAAGAAGAATTTATCCGTATTTATTATCAGTAACCGAAGGCCATCCACCAAGTAAAACTATTCTATTGTGTGCTGTTAGAAACTGGTGACAAGAAATTCCCTACATTGATTAAGGTAATTTCACATTAACAATTATTTAATAAATTTAGTGAAAATTTTTGGAAACTTAAATACGCGTGCGTTAGTTCGTTTAAAGTTATTAGAATAATAAGATTTTGTCAGTTAATTTAAGAATTTCTATTCAAGTTTATTTTTATTTGCACAATTTATAATAAAATTAAGATTTCATTGAAAACGTAGCATAATTTGTTGTTACAACCTTATTTTCCAACGACCAGTAATTTATATTTCAGTAACACAACTTGGTCAAGGAAAGGGCCCAACTTGAGATTAGGTAAGTCAGTGCTCTCCGAAATAGTCAAAGCCGAGGTGAAAGTTTATTTTATTGCAATTTATCAAGTAATTTTACAATCATTTTTATTGACGAGGTACATTTACGTACACTCGTACAAGACATTAACTACACAGAGTACAAGCCTAATAAAGCTCCGGGGCAGCACAGCAATATATATAGATAATTTAAAATAATGTTCATTAATCTTTAGGTCGAAAATGTTTAAAATAATGTTCATAAAATATTAATTTAGTTTAATTCGTATTGACCGATAATTTAATTTTAAAACGACAAAAGTTTACAATAACGTCAATAATAAATCGTCGGCGATCTGACAATACCTGCTAACTGACATTTTGGCCAAATGCGGATTTTTATGTATTTAGCAACATAACTTCATTGCGCACATATTTCGAGTGTCTGCTAAGTACAAAAAAATTTAATCTTTACGATTTTCGAAATAAGCAATACCTGCTATCTATAACCCCTCCCACTTAAAGCGACAGTAACTGCTATCTTTCAGTTCTCTGCATTCTTGTGTACTGGTTACACAATCACGTGTTTGTTTTTCAGTATTAGTGCTTTTAAAAGTGTTCTGGCGATATCTAGGAAACAATAAATAAACTTGCAAGGTACTGTAATAATATATATCCGTGCATGGCGTGAATAAATTGACAAGTTGAAATTGCCTAGTTTTCAGGGCAGCGATTTTAAAGTTTGACGCCTTCTCTTAAATCAGTTTATATTATCTCATTACATTTCTTAAATGAAACTTTGAACAAGTTAACAACTCTTTTTATCAATTTTTTGTTTTATAGAACTGTTTTGAATAAGTACATATGTCGGTTTATTTATTTTTACACCTCCATTTCTGATATGTTCAAATATTCACATACTAATATCTCGGGCAAAATATTGTTCTTTCGACTTGTTCAATTATTTACATAATGGCAATGGTGAATTAGCGTAGTTTAAGAAGATAATCCCAATTATCGTATTTTTCGACTTATCAACTTATTCACGCCGTGCACGGATATTATCTTTATACTTTAGCGTAATAGTTTAATGATGATAAAAATATCAATCAAATTTGAACATTATTCATTTTATTTTGTAGAAAAATGACTTCACGAGCACAAAAGATTTTAAATATGGCTCTTGGAAAGGGCAAATTGGCAGTTTCAAGCTGTGAAGACATTCAAATTGTAGCCCCTGGTGATGATTTGCCGCCTTTGAATGATAATATTTCACAAGATATTACTACCCAAAGTATTAAAGGATTCGATGATCTCGATATTGAAATTGCCAATATGCCAGTAGTGATATCAAACGATGTAAAAATACAGAATCAAGGAATAGAAATGTTTGAATGGGATATTCCGTTATTTACTGATCAAGTTGTTAATTTAAATTTACAAGAAACTAATAGTCTGAAACCAAATACTAGTCTAAATATTCCTTATCGAGATTCTGTAGGGGAAATTCGAGGAAATAATTCAGACAATCATTCAATTGAGCATAATTTTGATCCTGATATAGATTATGATCCTAATAGCGAAAGTGATAATGAAAGTGATGATCTTGACAATGAAGCCAACCAAAAAGAATTTAGGAGTGTAAACACCTTAATCAATAATAATGAAGTTGATTGTGGAGATATGAATGAAGGTCGAAAAAGAAGAAAGTTAGCGGACAAAAATCAATGGAAAAGGATCAAAAACCAAGATGGTTGGAATGATAGGCGAAAAATATGTGGGATTTTCCCGAGACAAAAATAAAAAATTTCAACATAACGTACCACGAGAGGCAAGAAAAATTGGAGAACGGTGCTCATCCAAGTTGTGTTCGAGCTCCAAGAAAAGATTTTGTAATACTTTTACTGAAGACATTAGAAGAGAACATTTTGTTAACTTTTGGAAAAGCATGACATGGGATCAAAGAAGAGTGTTTGTGTCTGGGCATGTCAGCCTTCAAAGCACATCTAGAAAAACAACAGATAATGAAGAAAGTAGAAGAGGAAACACCTTAATTTATAAACTGCATAATGGCAAAGAAACGGTTCAAGTTTGTCGGATTTCAGTAAAACTGAATGGCTACGTTACTCCTCAATTAGACCTAACAGAGAGGCTCATGTCACAAACATTAAAGCCCTGCACTATGACCCTAGTGCTGGTATAAAAGTGAAACTTAGTTTTGACGATCCATTTACTGAACTTCCATTAAGATCCAAGAACATTGCCCCGGTTTTAAGTTATCCTAAGATGTACACACACCCCTTGCCAATCACTCAAAAGAAATGGAAGCATTTACAGGAGTTAAAAAGCGTTATTTCTCAGGATTGCCACTCGTTCTATGACTTACTTCCATACAGTCGGGAACGTATAGTTACCAACGAAACTGCTATTTTAGAGGAAGAAGAAAACGAGGAAACTCCAGTTAAAAAAGCAAAAACCAAGCAAAGACAAAAACAATAATTTGTACTTAAATTTTATTTATTATAACCATTTTTTATACTTTTTGTATACTTATTTAGAAATCTAGTATTCTTTATAAATTCCAACAAAATAATAATAATAAATTTGTTCTTAAAAATAATGCTGTTCTTGAATAATTATTATTCTAGCTCTAATAAATCCAAGGAGTAATGTCACAACAATATCTGGTAAGTACACAAAAGAAAGAAGCAGTTTCTGCTATCTACATTTACTTGGATGCAAAGCAATTTTTTTGTAAAAATACAACTAATTCCTACTTATTTAACGGCAATTATTCAATTGAAATAAATTATAACTTCCAAAATTCCCATCAACTAAGTTTATTCAGTTTTTTTGGTCTCCTGTAAAATAGAGATTTTGCAGTTAGCAGGTATTGTCAGATCACCGGCGAAATGTTCAATTTTTACCTGTCTTCATAGACACTAATAAGTTTACACAATTAAGACCGATTAGTTTAATTTTACTTGCAGTAAAATATATTACTTCCGCTTTAGAGCGATTGACCCGTTGAACGGGCAGAGTTTCTGTTTACATCTTGACTATCGATGAATCTCTCAATTTTACTAGCAATTACCTTGCTTATATGCAACTTCTCCCGAAAAAGTGCACTCAAAAGTTACAATTCAGGGGAACGAGAACCTCTCCTTAAACGGCAATCTAATATCCTAATTGGCCCCCGCTTTTTAACAAGGAGCGAAAAGCAAAAGATAGCCTATAAATTACTATTTTCTATTGGTTCAAACTGACAAGCGGAGTTCTCCCGCTCGACTTCGACAAACTTAGCAAAGAGCCGTGGAAAATCTTGACACCACATGTCCCATATGGTATTTTTTGTGATCCAAGTTAATTCGCTATCTGCAAATGCAGATGGGTTTGGGTCGATACTTAAAAGTTTTTGTGACTTTTTATCGCAAAAGATCGCAATATAAAATACGAAATGCATAGAATTTGAACAGATGTGGACATATTACTATGATGAGGTGCTAACGGATAAACCCCGTCAATAGCAATTTTATAAAATATTGTAATTTACTTTTTGTACCTCGGCTAACTGAAATCTGCATGAAACCTACCTTTTCTCAGTCTTGGGTTCTTTCCGAAATCAAGTACGTTGATGCTGAAATATAAGATTTTGATTCGGAACACAGGTAACTCAGAATAATTATCCGTTTTGTATAAACTTGTAATTTTATTATATAATTTGAAAAATGAATTATGTTGCAAATAAATGATCTTAATATAAATAGACAATTACTTAAATCTACCCCAACTATCAATTATTAACGCACGCGGTTGTTAAATTTTCGATGATCGCACCTTTATTTAAAGTTTAAAAATTATATGGAGTCGTACCTTTATTTATCTAGTTTTATTCTGGATGTTGGTATAAATGACCATGAAATTCTAACCTTTTCACGTACGGATGACTCTTCGTTCCCATAAATTAAACAGGATTACTTCTTGCGTTGAAATTTCGTTAACTCGTGGCTGTGTTGTATTTTATCAAAAATATTCGCAATCGATCGATATAACTTATCAATTTCACTTTACATACACGTAAGTACACTTTATCAACAATATTTCACAATTTTACTTCTTTTTTAATGCAAATTTTTAACAATAAATTATTAATTAATTTTCAGGAGCAACTTAATTACGATCAACCATTACGTGAATTCAACAGGAAGCTATCGATTGTTTTTCTTTTTGTGTGGTGTTGTGAAACCAAAGCAAACTTGATTCTTCATATTCAATCGTGCGAAAAATCGATATTTTGTAAGTGGAATCCATTTTTGTCACCCGCGAAAATTTGAAATTGTTTTAAAATTAACTTTTGATGTTTATTTAGGTTAGTCAATCCTTTTCAACACTTAAATTATTGTTTATAGACGGAATTGTCTCACGATGCACTATTGGATTACCGTTCACTTAGTTTATTACGAAATTCGTTGCATCACGTAAAGTTTATAAAATTTATAATTTAACATTAACAAATTTTACACTAAATACTTAATTAACAATGTTTGCATGTAAATTATGATTCCTTATAATTAAACAAATTGATTTTAATGGTTTTAACAATATTTTGATTATAACGGATTTTAAATGTTTACATTTTAAATTTATTTCTGTTGACACCTGCATTATAAACCGTGATTTAAATTATACTATTATTTTGACTTTGTACTTGATATAAAGAGAAAACCTTTCCATTTCGATTAGTAAGCTTCATGCAAAACCTTTATTATTTAACAAATTTTGACTTGACGTTCGTATCACTATTGACGTTGTTCATGCGGATCATCGCAATATGTTTCGATAAGCTACAGCCAAATAACAACCTTTCCTACAAACACGTGCGCGACTGGCAGCCACTTGTTTAGTCGACAAGCAGTGGATTTCTATCCCACGTGAAAATGTCTATAAGTGAAGTTTTACTATGTTTGTTAATACATTTAAATTAACAGCGTGAATATAAAATTGATCGATAATTATAAAATGTACTGTCAGCAAATTTTTTGCCATATATTTTAAGCTACATAAACTTGAATACGCTATTCCTGATGCACAGATTTCAATCGCACGTGTGCAAACATTCTCACACCTATCTTAACAACATTTGCACGTTAATATTTTGAGCGATAAAACTTTTAACCCAGACTTCAAGTTGCATTATTTGAATTTAAAATATAACTTGACTTTATAATATCTGATTTTAAAACGTTACAAGGTCGGAAATTAATTCTAGGATTTTACCGAGAACAACTTACACAAAAATTTCGCATGGCGCGCGAGCGTAAATCCAGGTAACATAATGTGAATGCCTATAGGGGTTTAGGTACATTGAACTTTCTTAAATTAAATTAAGTTAAATTACGTTAAATGTTTATTCACGAACCCACCATTGAATTTCAAAAATTTGTAAACTAACCTATAATTAACTAGCCAAGTAAACAACCCCTAGCTTAAGCTATAACATAATATTATAGTATTAGTTTCAAACAAAAAAATTCAAATTTTACTGATTTTAATCACGAAGGGATAAAGCAATAGAAAAAATAAAGAAAGACCAACCTTTAACTAGTTCTCGTAATTTTATGAGATTTTGTTTTTTATCTTCTCCAAATACATTTTCCATAGTTACTTCAGTTTGAGTTATAGCCGACATGATATTAGATTAAAGCGCACAGTAGAATAATTACAATTAAACTGATTCTATAAAGCAAACATAGTAATTTTTAATTTTATATCAGGTGAAACCGGTTTTTATTATTTAATAATGTATGATATATTATTTTCCACCATATTTATACAAGGACGTAAACTTCCTATATTAATGTTATTATAATTACATTACTGATAATCCGTTTATGATTAGAAGCAATAAATATTTTTCTGTCGTTTGATCCATATTTTGCAATAATACGAAAATGACATTACACGATACATGATCACTCCAAATCCAAAGTAGTCAGGCCATTCCATAGACTAGTTCTTAATATTCCATAATATTAAATCCATTTGTAAGTTCCTAAAACTTATTTATATTTAGTTGTATAGATAACGAATTTATTTTTGATTAATTAACTTTTGTGTATACCAATACTGTACTACTACTGACATGACTTTAAAAACGTAAAAATTTCTTTCACAAAAACAAAATTGTAAATTCGTATTACATAGGTGACTTACTGTTTAACGTAGACTCCTAACTATTAGTTTACCTTAAAGTGGTAGCATGATATAGTACATCGCGAGCTTATCTCGTTAGACATTCACTTTGGCGATTGAGTAATTGGCGGTAAAATTTGAAAATTAAACGTTGAGGTAGCATCGAACTGTGTAATACTGAGCGAAAACAAATTAAATGTGAAGCATTTTATTTTTTCCTCAGAAGACGAACCTGTCCAATTATAGTACTGTATGACAATATCCTCCTAATACAAGGAACAATAAAATATCTAGGCTTTCACCTTGATCGACGCTTCACGTGGGCCTAACACATCTAGTTCAAGCGCCTCCACTGAGGAGATCCATCATTTTGATCAGCATATTGGTTGGATGTTATTGTTTATTGGTTGGCTGTTATTATTGATGTTGGCATAATGCTGTGGATGGCTGCATCGTTTGTATTATTACTTCCTATCATTTGGACGAATGAGATTCCATGTTAAAGAGTATTGGTTTTTCCATCTCCCTGCCAGCCCTTTCCCAGCCTTAAAGTATTACTTGGGTAGTATAACCACACCACTAACTAATTGAACCTAATTTTTAATATTTTAATTAATAATTTATTTTAGTTAATAGAAATAATAATAAAAAAAATTAATCTCTAATATAATGTAACCTTCCTTGATGCATACTTATTATGTGTGGCAGGTATACATTATTCACATTAAATACTACTAATTGCAATCAAGTAAATAAAACTAATCATGATTGTGTTAGTTAATTTGTATAATTAATTAATTAATTACATTATTTACACAAAAAGAGCAGTATTGATACTATTATTTATTTAATTGCACTCTAAATTTTTTTATTATTTTTTAAGACGACTTTGCTTGTACATCTATGACCTTCTTCATTCTGTCATAGAGTAAATTTCATAATTTATTCCCACGGTCTCATAAAAGTCTCGCACAATATATGAATCGAGAGAGACTTTCTGAAGTCACATATTAATGTTACGTTAGATTTATCTTGTTATGACGGTATCAAATTGCTACCACTGTAAATTATATTTAATGCTTCACTTACAAAATTTGTACAAATTATTTAATTTAAATTTGACTGATTTGTAAAAAATTGTACACCCAATAATTTATATCTAAAAATACTACCTACTACTAGTAAACATTTGTAATTGAATAAGATTAAAGGACTAAGTAACAAAGATTTTTTATTTGTAGTATTAACAAGTTATTACATTGCATTATTTATATTCAAGATTACAATTGTATTGATTATAAAGTATTGTAACATCCGATTGCAATGGTTTATTCATTTCAGCGCGTAGGCATAGAATGTTCAACCAGTACAATTTTATAAATACACTTTTAAATTACATCCATATTATCTTTATACATTTATAGGCACTCCAATTTATTTACTATTATTTTCTAACAGTGTTATTTCCAAATTTCATTTTCGTATGCATACATCAGGGAATCCATGCTAATAATTGAAGATTATGGAATCATGGAAGCTGTTAGTGTTGGTGGTACTCACGGAGAACAACTTATTTGATCTTATGAATCCGGAGGAGGCTCTGAAGCCAAATTAATGAATAAGGTAATTTAAAGACTTGTTGAGCAATATTATATCACAGTGTCTTTTGAGTTTCAGGGGTACCCAAGTCGAAAGAACTAAATTCATTATTATAATTGATAAAAGGAGATAACACAACACAGAAATAAATTTTCTGTGAACAGACTCCACCAATTTCATGCTGGCGTTCACACGCTAGTGTATATGTACAACGTAGTGTACAATATCAACAGGGAATTCTGATTAGTAAATAAACGAGTAGTCCTAAATATAAAATCCAACATCTTAAGGGGTAATGACACTCTAGAAGACACAAAAATAGCATAATTTTAACAATTTTTTATGGCGCTATAGTAAATGCAATAGAAAATCTGTTCGAAGCAGTTTATTGTACATATTTTATATAATAGTTTATAATTTTTTTTTAATTTTTTACAAAATGGCAGCGTCACATCCCAGCAAAAGAAACCTCTCTTTACAAATAGCGTTCCGCGGCCGGCAAGATTTCTCCGCCAATTTTTGACCTAGAACAGAAAACAAAAAATTTTTCTGTTCTATATAAGATTATCTAGAGAAGTACATACCGAAATTAAAAAATATTGATTTTTGTAAGAATAGCGCACGATTGATTTCAAATTTCTATTTTTGATCAAAAATTACGTGAAAAATTGTTTATAACAAGAAAAGTTTACAATTTAGCGCCAAGTTCGTACGTACTTCCCTAGATAATGTAATTTTATAGCTACAGTTAAAATATCAAGCAAATCGATTAAAATCTGTAAAAGTTATGTTGCCGGCCAATTGAGAAATTGTCATTTTTAGATAGAGCGTTATAAAGTTCTACATAGCATTATTGAATGAAATTTTTTTATTTACCTCTAATCTGCAATACCTACACCATACACTTGGCCTTCTAGGTTAATATGCTGCTCTTCTTCTGCCTTTCTGGCTGATGTTAACGAAAGCCGAGCCTCTTTTGCAGCGTCAGACAGCGATCGCTCCGAGAACTTAATGCGGCGTGCATCGGCTTCCGCACAGAAATTAAAGCAATTGGGCCCGATTGTCATACCCAATACCTTCATAATTTTTAAAAGGCTACACATACCATCATTAAATGTACATACAGCTATTGTTGCTGCTATATCGATGATAACTATGCCAGTTGAAACAGCTTTCGGAGCTTTCGAAATGCAAAATTGCAACCGGATGTAAATAAGGCCATAAACATTTTAAAAAAATTTTAATTTTCTCACGTACATATTTATTTAGAACTAGCTGACCCGGCAGACGTTGTCCTGCCCGAATTTAATTTTTATGCCACTCAAAGAATTGTTTATCCAAATATAAATTATTCGAAATAATTAAACAAATTATGAAAAAACCAAAAAATTTACATTAAAAGTAGTAATATCGAATCCTGACAGTTTCGGATGTATTTACTAATAATTTAAAAATTTTTTTTCGTATTATTCATTTAGATGATTAGGGGAAATCAGATATCAATTTTGGTGATGATCGATGAAGTTAAAAAAAAAACTTTTTTTTGTGCGGATAATTAAAAATTTTTTTTTCGTATTATTCATTTAGATGATTAGGGTGAATCAGATATCAATTTTGGTGATGATCGATGAAGTTCCAAAAAAAACCTTTTTTGTGCGAATAATTTTAAAAATTTTTTTTCGTATTATTCATTTACATAGATGATTAGGGGGAATCAGATATATATTTTTTTAAATTTCTAAGTGGCTTTAGTCCAAAATTTTGTGGTGGAGGGGGAAAAATTAATTTTTATAAAATTGTTTTATGTTACCTATTGATATACCAAATATGAAGAATTTATTCTAGACTTTAGTAAAAACTCTTTAAGTGGGGGTAAATGTCAAAAAAAAAATCCACTTTTAAAAAGGGCGTGTCTAAAGACCACCAATGTGTGAATTTTATTAGAAACAAAGAAGAATTTGATTTGGACTTTGGCGTAGGGGTATAGAACAATTGGCTTTCCCTGACGTTGTATTATTGTAATTGGGTCACATAATCTTAGGTGTGAAATTTATTTCGGGTAGTACTATATGTGTATTATTTCCACTTTATTAGTGTCACTCGTATGTTTTTCACTTCACTTTCCGTCACTTTGACTCTTATCAGGGGGCCCGGGGGTACTCTGCATGTGTATTATTTCCACTTTACTTTATTAGTATCACTCGTATGTTTTTCACTTCACTTTCCGTCACTTTGACACTATCAGGGGGCCCGGGAGTAGTCTACACCAAAGAGGTCTCACTGTGTTACGATAGTAGTTAATTCTGTCACTTTGACACTATCGGGGGGCCCAGGGGGTACTCGACACTATCAGGGTCACTTTAGGTTATGAAAAGGGGACCCGTCTTGCTAAAACGCGCACTATTTATGTTTTACCCTGTATATACAAAATGATTTTAAGGTTATGTGATTAGGTCTGTCACTTTGACACTATCGGGGGGCGCCAAGGGGGTACTCTACACCAAAGAGCAGGTCTCACTGCGTTAGGAAAGGGGGCCACTTAGTTAGAACGCGCACTATTTATGTTTTACCCTGTATATGCAAAATGATTTTTAGGTTATGTAGTTAATGCCGTCACTATGACACTATCGGGGGGCTCATGGGGCTATTCAACACTATCAGGGTCACTCTCTAGGTTATGAAAAGGGGGTCCGTCTTGCTAAAACGCGCACTATTTATGTTTTACCCTGTATATGCAAAATGATTTTTAGGTTATGTAGTTAATGCCGCCACTTTGACACTATCGGGGGGCCCATGGGGGCTACTCAACACTATCAGGGTCACTCTCTAGGTTATGAAAAGGGGGCCCGTCTTGCTAAAACGCGCACTATTTATGTTTTACCCTGTATGTGCAAAATGATTTTAAGGTTATGTAATTAGTTCCGTCACTTTGACACTATCCGGGGGGCGCGGCGCCAAGGGGGTACACTACACCAAAGAGCAGGTCTCACTGGGTGTTAGGAAAGGGGGGGGGCACTTAGTTAGAACGCGCACTATTTATGTTTTACCCTGTATGTACAAAATGACTTTTAGGTTATATAGTTAATTCCGTCACTTTGACACTATCGGGGGGCCCAGGGGGTACTCAACACTCTAAGGGTCACTCTAGGTTATTCTGGATTCTGGATTCTGGATTGTAGGTGGAGGGCAAGAAAACTCACACGCACTTAGGCCACTAAATTGGGCCCATTGTGCTACCTCCAATTTCAGCGGCCCCGCGCCCCGTCATTCCTCAAGCCATCCCAACTGGAGGATGAACTCCAGGATCCTGGCGGGTGGGGTGCCTCTGATTCTGGCCATGTCGGGCCAGAAGTCTCCCAACATGGATCCTCTCATAGAAGTCAGAGCTGGGCAGTAACAGAGCACATGCTCAGCTGTTTCCTCCTCTTCGTTGCATCCACGACATAAAGGGTCATCTGCAAACCCCATATTGTGGAGGTGTTTATTTAATCTGCAATGTCCAGTCAGTATCCCTGCAATTGTCCGCAGATTGACTCTGGACAGCTTCATATAGTATCTTGCATGTTTCCATGAAGGCACGCGTATTGCTGCTCTAGCTTGGTTACATGTAGTTCCTTGTAGCCATCTGCTGGTGTGCAGTTCTAGGGTATAGTGTTTTAGGAGAGTATCTATGGTTTTGACGGCGGGCGTGATCATCGGCTCCGGGCCGCAGGGAAGACCATTGGAGCCATTTCTTGCCAGCTCATCAGCCTTTTCGTTACCCTCGTTACCTTTATGTCCCTTAACCCAGCAGAGAGAAAGGACATTTTGAGTTGATATATCATTCAGTGCCCGGATGCATTCAAGCACCAGACCAGAAGTGACTTTATGGCCCCGAAGTGCCACCAGAGCCGCTCTACTGTCTGATAGTATTTGTATGTTTTTGTTCAGAATACTCCTATCCTGAACTATTTTTGCGCAGTGTAGTATACCCACAAGCTCCGCCTGGAACACAGATGTATATTTACCCAGCGGTATACTTATGTTTAGATCAAGTTCAGCAGAGAAAATTCCTGCACCCGATCCAACATTACTTTTGGAGCCATCCGAAAAGAGATGTATATCGTAATCGAATGTTTCGTTTGCGTTTAACAGTACATTGTATTTCCTGTCAAATATATATTTAGGGTGGATTCTGTCGGATTCAAGTAGCAGAAGAGGTACTCCTTTGGAATATTCCTCCAAGATCTGCATATGGCCCGCAGTTCCTCGCCTATGAGTCCAGGCTTTCCAACTGCGCAACCTGAGAGCTGCCTTGACCGCCGTTTCCTGCACATGAAGATCAAGTGGAGGGAGGCAGAGAAGGGTCTCAAGCGCTACAGTTGGGGCCGTTCGCATCACTCCAGTTACAGCCAGACAGATTGATCTCTGGGTCTGGTGTAGGGAGGACGCTGTTGTTACTTGTTTGGTTCTGGGCCACCATACAAGGGATCCGTAGCAGAGCATGGGTCTAATGACTGCCGTATAGAGCCAGAGGGTGATCTTGGGGGATAAACCCCAAGACCGTCCCATTGCTCCCCGACACTGCCAGAAGGCCATTCTCGCTTTCTCTAGTTTCATTTGTAAATGTTTTCCCCAATTCAGCTTCTTGTCCAGTATTATTCCCAGATACTTGACTTGATCAGCTATTTTTAAGGGAGTCCCTGTTAAGCTAGGCATGACCATGGTCGGTAGCTTTTTCTTTTGGGTGAAAAGAACAAGCTCTGTCTTTGCCGGATTAACCGAGAGAGAGTGCTCTTTACACCACTTCTCTAAAATCTTGAGAGCATCCTGCATTAGGGTGCATAAGACATTCTCAAATTTTCCAGTGAGCAGTATGACGATGTCATCTGCGTATCCTATGGTGTGGTATCCCATGTCATTTAAGAGTTTCAGAAGGCTGTCTACCACCATGTCCCACAGCAGCGGGGAGAGTACTCCCCCCTGAGGGCAGCCCCTTGTTACAACTCCTTTAATGTCAACGTCCCCAACTCTGATCTCCACGATTCTCCACTTCAGTATAAAACTGATCCATCTCGCGATGGTCGCGGAAACGCCGTGGATCTGCAGAGCAGCGTTTATACTTCCGAAGGTGGCTTTATCAAAAGCCCCCTCGATATCAATGAATACTCCCAGGGTGGACTCTCTGTAGTCCAGTGACCTCTCTATGCGCTCCACTACCTTGTGTAGCGCCGATTCGGTCGATCTCCCCTGGATGTATGCATGTTGATTCGCATGTAGTGGTCTGTGAAACAGAGCCACTTCGCGGATCTCTCTATCACACAGTCTCTCCAACGTTTTCAAAAAGAACGAAGTGAGACTGATAGGTCTAAAAGATTTGGCCAGGGAGTAATCACTTCTACCTGGCTTGGGTATAAAGACAACTTTTGCCGTCCGCCATCCTTTTGGTATATAGGCATGCGCAATGCATGCTCTAAACACCCGCACCAGGTGACGGAGCACCACGTCCAGTCCCCACTGTAGTAGGGCCGGAAATACCCCGTCAGGCCCGGGCGATTTAAAGGGGCAGAATGATTTAATTGCCCAGCTCGTTTTGGTCTCATTCACGACCTTCTTTGCAGTTTCCCAATCTATCGCCGTCGGTGTCCGGCCCGTCGCCTTGTCCCAGCCGAAATCCGAAGCAGGTCTACTATCGGGAAAGTGTGTTTTTAGCAGGATTTCAGCAGTCTCCGAGAGGCTCTCTGTGTACGAGCCGTCCTCTCGGCGCAGACTGCCTGGCTGCTGGTGTGGATCTTTTGAAATGATCTTTTTTATTCTTGCTGCGGCGGCAGTTGATTCAATGCCACTGCAGAAGATCCTCCACGACTCGCGTTGTTTTTGACGTATTGTTCTCTTATACTCCGACTGGTGCGTCTTAAACGCTGTCCAGTCAGTGTCATTTTTTGAGTTCTGCGCCTTATTGTAGAGCCTCCTGGTCACCCTCCTCAGCTGGTCGAGTTCTTTGCACCACCAAGGTGTTGCTCGACCCCGTAATCCAGCAGTCCGTAGGGGACAGGACATCTCATACGCTTTTGTGAGGGAGTTTTGCAGCGTATCGGCATACAGTTCAATCTCCTCAGTAGTTATTAAATATTCTTTTGTGAAAGTTTCTGCCTGCATATCGACCTCCAGGGACGAGGAGAGGTGGTCTAGGAAGACCAGCCTGTCAGCTCTCCTAGGGTTTCGAAATTGCTTGGGTTCCACTTTTTTAGCTTTCAACTTGAAGCAAACCCATTTATGATCCGACAATGTCAGTTCGTTAGACACATGCCAATCATATATATAATTTGAAATGCTTAACGACGCTAAGGTGATATCAATCACCGAATTGCGTTGGGGTGACACGTAAAAAGTGGGGTCATTCCCTCGATTAAGAATTTCTAGGTTTGTACTAATAAAGTAATCTAATAGAGACTTACCTCGGCCGTTGCATTCCCTGCTTCCCCATGCGTGATGATGGGAGTTAGAGTCGCAACCAATTATGAGGTGTTTCTTCTGTTGCTCACAATATTCCACCAGCCCCACCATCCCCCGTGGGGGTGGTGACTCGGGTGAGTCTATTGGAAGGTAGATTGATGCCATAATGACATCCCGTTGACCATTGCCAAGGTCGCAGCTGAGCCTCGCCGCTGTGAGGTCGCCGTCGCTGTACTGTGGCAGAATGTTGTTAGGTATGTAAATACATGTCCTAATTTTGTTTGTGTGACCTCCTGTAAAAACAGTGCCGTTTAGTTTTGTAAAACCTTTTACATTAGATTTTACTAACCATGGCTCTTGAATAAGAGCGATTGTATCCTTGCAGCAGTCGAGGTGGCGGCATAGGGTTGCAACAGCCCCTCGACAGTGCTGGAGGTTGATTTGTAGGAGGTTCCACTCTTGTAGGGAAGCCATTTGGCCTGCCTTGAAGAGCATCCTACTCCATTATGCCCGCAGACACACCACCCGAACCTTCGCCCATCTCCATCGGAGTGGATGTGGTGTCTGTCGGCATCGTATTGGGTGCAGAGTCATCCTCAAATCTCTGCAGCCTGATTTTCAGAGAGGTGAACTTGTAGTTCAACCTCTCTCCTTTCGCTTTGATGGCGGCATCGTCTTCCTGCCCGACACCGAGAACAAGGAGTTTGCCTTTCGGCTCTTCCTTGACCGAGTCGAAGAAGACACACCATTCTTTTATTTTTGCCCAGGTGTTCTGAGCAGCCAGGCGTCTCATGACAGCCTCAGTGGATTCCGGTTCCCCGGGGATCCAAAGGGTTGCCTTGGTCAGCCTGGGCAGATTATCCACCTGGACAACATCTAATTTTGCCCCCTCCCACATTTCTGTGAGGGTTGCAATGGTTGCTTGCAGCCATTCAAGGGAACCTTGATCACAGCAGGTGATCCGAAGGATCTGTCCTGAGTAATGGAACCCTTTGAAAGTGGGTGCTTGCACTGATTCACCAGGCCTTGTGTCAATGAAGTCATCCAAGGCGGTGGTAAGTTTACCTTCCACCATCTCAACCTGGGTCTCGGTGAGCTTTCCCAGGGGATTTGAGCGGTCTATCACTGCTACTCGAAGGTGCTTCTCAGCAGCCTCCTTGTAGGTGACAGACTCCGCTCTGGTGGAGGGTTTTTTGGGTGGCATTGTTGCAGGTTTCCGCCTCTTTCCCTGATTGCTCAGGGGCGAGGGGAGCGAGTCCTGCGAGCGCACCCGTTTCTTTGTCACACCTGTGGGTGACTTCTTAGCTCCATGAACCGGTGGCTTTGAAAGCCTGGCCTGTTCGTGAGCTGTGCCGACAGCGGTAGGGCGTTTTGCAGTGATATCTTTCGATACCTCCGCCAAACGGGCCCTCCTACGGCGTTTGGCTTCCGCACCACAGACTTTACGCCTTGGCGGACGTCGATCTGCAGTGCTGGCCTCTTCATTTATATTTTTAGACGGGGTATCCTGAGCGGACGCACCCGTCTGAGCTGTTGTCGATGACTCGACTGGTTTTTTGTTTTTGTTTTCATCATCCATGTGAGAAAATATATGGTTTCATCTCTCGAGATCCCCACCCTCATGGAGCCTCACAGTTCTGGGACGCTGTAAACAACGCCAGGGCTACCCGAGAGATATAGCTCCCAGGGAGGTGAGGTGTTTGCACACTCCATCCTCCCCCAAGAGCTCGTCCTGCTGATCCTCTGACGGAAAAGCATAGCCGATTGATCTAGGTGGACTAGTCTAGACCTCCCGTTTGAGCAGAAATCCGGGCCAAAGTGGAGTGTTGCCAGACCTGTGGGAATAACAGCCACCCTCAGGCTGACTCAGCCACCAGGATCCCCTCATCCTGCCTTACGGGTCACCGCGCACGGCACAAACACGCAGGTACCTGTATTTGTCTGATTTCTCCACGACGACCATCATCCCGGTTCATTGACAGCCACGCCAGGCACAAAGGTTTTTAAGCCCCGGCCAGACCCGAGTGCCATACAGACCGAACACGAGGGGGTTTTAAGTCCCTGGTTCGTATCCTACCAGGTACACGCCCGCCGCTTCCTCAAAATACGCAAGCCCCCTCACCACGTCAAGGTTCAGGTACATTCGAGGGGGACTCTAGGTTATTATGAAAGTAGTTGGGGGGTGAACCTTGCTAAAACGCGCACTATTTATGTTGTACCCTGTACATCATATGCCAATGTAACTTGATTTTTGCTAATTTTAAAAATATTGTGCAACGCCACTGAGTATATGTCAATGTCATTTTTAAGGTTAACATTCTTATGTCAAAGTTGTGCCCCCTATTCTCGAGCCGCTACTGACTATATGTCAATGTCATTTAATTAAACTTTTAGTGTCAAAATCGCATCGTAACTATGACAACGACGTTGACCTGAAGCGTTTAACTCCAGATGACCGTCTTATGGTGGCGAATTACTAAAATCAAAGACGACGAAAAGTTTACTCTTGATCCTCGCCAGATCTCGTGAAAGTTTCAACGCCCACAGTTACGGGATTTAGGCGTCTATGCGGAACACACACACATACCCACCTACATACACACATACAAGCATTTTTATATATAAGATTTTTAAAAGTAATAAAGATGCACTTTGGTTTATTATCGTTTGCCGATAGTTGTCATGGTCTAGCATCATAAACTTGGGTTCTTTATTGCCTACTTCCTAATGAGCTTTAAAGGCCTATAGTTCCGAAAATATTCGGAATATCGATATGAAATTTTAACACTTAAATTTTAAGAGATTGAACTATTAATTAATGCAAAAAAAAATTTTTGCTTGTTTTAAAAATCCTACTGTCATTACCCCTTAAGCACTCTGCTAACAATCGTAGCAACGTGATCGTTTAAACAACTTGTCAAAGAATACTCCCCAGGTCTCTGATAAGGAATGCATTCTTGAGCATTGTCATGTTTAAACCGTAGCTTTATAAATCGTATTTTGCCCTACTTTGCATACAGTTTTTAAGAAAAAATATTAGCTAGATAGGATCGAGTTAAATTAATTTAAATGGGATGTAGTATGTTTGTATAGAATAGTACATAATATTATGTATGTAAATGCAACTAAATTTAATTTTGATTTGACTTATGTTCTATAATTCTTGCTCGGTATTAGTTTTCACAAAACCCCTTAATCTCTTAAATCGCCATTATAATTTTGACTTTACATATCTAACTAAGTACGTGGTTAAATTTCGTTATACTTAATTAATTTTAGCTGTATGATCAGAAAATTTAAATGTATTCTTCAACGGCTTTTCTTAAACTTTAAGTACCTAGTCGTATTAGTATGTAATACTGGGTGGAAAGCCCTCCATGTTTATCTTATAATTAATACATAATTAATGTATACTAAATAACCGATTTAAATACAAAATTAAAAATGTTGCTTTTATATTTATTTATTTTACTTTATTTATAATTAATTATGTGTTGATTAACTTGGTAATAACTTTTAAAAGAATAATTATACTACTTATTACAATTTATTATAAAATTACAATAGAACTATGATAGAAGCATTTTTTTAAATTAGAATTTCAAAGAGTTGCTTATAGCAAAAAAGAAGTAAAATACTTTTAGGCGCGTTTTTTTACATTAAGAAGCTTTACGAATTAATTATGAATACATAAACAATATTTATATTTGAAATAAATTAAAATGAAGAAAAAATTGTATTCAAAAATTGAAACTGAAGAAAAATTGAATTGATGGAATTCATTACCATATTTTTGTGATTTCCAGTGAAGTTATAATATTATGTAAATTATAATACATTACAATATTATGTATTACGCGTAGAATTAGATCTGCATATAGACATAGATGTACATAAATTTAGATCTTACCGTAGATGCAGAGTACTTGCAAATGTAGATAGATAGTAAATAAGTAATTAAAGAACTTTTCCTCGTTTTCTCTTTCGTGTAATACGAGAGCGGTTTGATGAATCAGTGACTTTTTGAATAAAAGATGTTTTTTTCTGCAAAAAAACGTTTTATTTCTCAATATAATTGCCTTTTAGCTCTATACACTTAGTCCAGCGTTTTTCCAATTTTTTTATCCGCTCCAAATAATACGTTTTCTCGAGGCCCTCAAAATAGGCGCTTGTTTCAGCGATGACCCAGTGCTGGATTACCCTATACGCAAAATAAGCACGTGCGTATAGCGGCAGATTTCTAGAGGCGGCAAAATCTGAGACATTAATTTCATAAAATGACAAGGCGGCTAAAATATTGACGACGCGTTCCACTTAAAACATGAATAAACTAAAACATCTGTTTATTTACGATCGGACAATGCCTGACTCTTCGCAAAACTTTCTTGGAATTTATATGGTTCGAACCGCATCGACCGGATGTTTTGACGGTATAGAAGAAAGACCCTGCAAACCTCCAATAACCAATAAAACTGCCTACTAATTTATGATAAGGGATTTTCCCATGACCGAAATTTCTTCGAACTTTAACACGATGAGGGGGTAGGTTTTATTTTCTTAAAATTTATTCAGTCTCTCTGTTATCACAGTAGAATACAGGCTTTAATTCGAGAACGAAAAAGAGCGGTGGTGTGAAATTTTACTAGTTTGTTTTTTTTTATTCTACAAGTCGGATTTTCTGTGTCGTATTTTTGTGGTGGATAATTTAAGTTCAACTTATTCAAGTTCGAGTGTAATTTATAGGTATAATAATTAGAGAAAAAAACTTAATTATTATGAGTGACGGTCGTAAAAGGTTGAGTGGTGCTCAGTATAAAGCACTTTCTGAGAAAAAGCGAAGTGCACAACGAAGTGTTTTGGACAAGACTTATAAACTGGATAATTATTTTTTGACAAGACCAAGTACATCCGCGCCGGCAAATTTAAATGAAGAGGCAGGAGCTAGTGATAGTGTTAGTGCTTCGACTTCGTGCGACAATCAGTCAGAATTTAAAAAGGATGATCATCAATCAAAAGTACAGGCTACGTCAGAAAAATTTACAAATCGCATCGTTGTCACCACAACCTGAACCAGCCAAAACAATTCGTGTTGACAGAGATCCAGCTAAGTGGGTAATAAATAATGCAACTATAGATTTGTTACTATCATTAGATAAAATTGATCAGAACCTAGATGAAGATTTCTCTGTGACGAAAATAGTTATAGGTGATAAAACACGTTGTCTTAATAAGAGTGTATTTACTATAAAACTTTTAAACGGAGAAGAACAATTAAGAAAATATCTTATATATTCTCCTTCCAAACAAAACCTATTTTGTATTCCATGTAGACTTTTTGGTGGAACTACAAAAATAGCAACCGAAGGAATTAATGATTGGAGGAATGTAAATAAGATATTACAGTCTCACGAAAATTCTCCAGAACACGCCAAGTGTCACATTGCTCTGTTAAACAGAAATAAATTGTCAAATAGAATAGATTCTGTTTTGTGCAAACAAGTAATAAATGAAACAGAGTATTGGAAAAATGTATTGCAGAGAGTCGTTATCGTTATCCAAAAACTGGCATCCAGAGGTCTGCCTTTTAGAGGAAGGGAAGAAATTTTTGGTAGTTTAAAAAATGGAAATTATATGATGTGCTTAGAGATTATGGCTGAAGTTGATCCATTTTTCGCCAGACACATATCCCAGTATGGAAACCCTGGAAGAGGGAAAACATCTTATTTATCTTCAACAATTTGCGAAGAATTTATTGAGTTGATGTCTTTGACAGTTATAAACAATATTGTCCGCGAGAATGAAAATTCAAAATATTACTCAATTATTGTTGACTCGCACCGGATATTTCTCACGTTGATCAGTTGTCATTCATCATTAGATATGTTAAAGAAAACGGAGAACCGGTTGGAACGTTTTATTGGCTTTTTAGATAACGTAGGACATAAATCCGAAGATTTAGAAACTGCTGTAATTTCTAAACTTAGCAGCCATGTCATCGAACTAAAATATTGTCGCGGTCAATCTTACGACAATGCCAGCAACATGTCTGGCTGTTACACTGGTTTACAAGCTAGGATAATGAAACGCAATCCACGTGCCCTTTATGTACCTTGTGCAGCTCATTCCTTGAATTTGGTTGGTGTGTCTGCGGTGGAGAGTGTTAAAGCGGCTACATCCTTTTTTGAAATCTTACAACATTTGTATACCTTTTTCTCAGCATCTACTAATCGCTGGCAATTTTTGCTGTCAAAATTAAAAACGAATGCTAAAGTACCAAAACGTGCAGATACAACAAGGTGGTCCTCACGACACGATGCCTTAATGAGTTTATGTGCTAGCTAGAACGAGTACTTGGTTGCTTTAGATTCAATAGAAGGAAATTTATATGAAAAAGCAGTAGTTCGAGCAGAGGCAGCTGGAATTAAACGACAATTAAATCGTTTTGAAACAGTTTTTATGTGCGTTTTCTGGGAGGCGATATTAGAGAGATTTTATAAAACTAATTTAAAACTACAAAGCATCAGCATCGATACAGGTGACGTGACACTTTTGTTCTCATCACTGATAGATTTTGTACAGTCTCTAAGAAATGAAAATATGTTTAATATGTATGTAAATAAATCTAAAGAATATGTCGAAGAATCGTATGAATACGAACGCAAGCGTAAACGCAAGCGTAAACGCAAGCGTAAACTTTTGCCAGGAGAATCAAGTGAAAATGAAATAATGTTAACTGGGAGAGAAAAACTGAAGGTAGAAGTGTTTTATATCATACTTGACAAAATAATTTTAGAATTGAAGACGAGAAACGCTGCATATGAAGATATTTTCAGTAAATTTAGTATATTTTTTTCGATGAAAAATTGTTCACAAGAAAAGTTAATACAAAAGGCTAATTGTTTGCAAGAATATTATAATAATGATTTGGAAATAACTTTCACAACAGAATGCTTACATTTTTCTCAGCTATTAAAAGGAAGTGACTTAAGTGAAAAATATTCGGTGGTAGACTTATTATCATTAATGCGAACAAAAAATGTACAAACTGTGTTTCCTAACGTTGACATCGCACTTCGTATATTTGTTTCTATGGCAGTTAGTGTTTGTTCGGCTGAACGTTCGTTTTCAGTGTTAAAACGTATAAAATCATATTTACGGTCTACCATGGGAGAAGATAGGCTAAATTCACTGGCAGTTTTAGCAATAGAAAGTGATCTAACAATGAATATTGATTTTGGGCCTCTAATTAATGACTTTGCATCCAAGAAATCACGGCGGAAACAATTTTGACAAGGTTTAATATTAGTTTTAATATATATTATATTATATTATTATTATTATATTATATTATTATTATTATATTAGTTTTAATATTAGTCTTTTCGTTTCGGGGCGGCAATTTTAGTGTGCGTAAAGCGGCAAATTCTTTAATCCGCCACTGCGATGACCTATTCATTAGACCCAAATGTCTTACCGCCGAGCCATTTTTTCAGGCAGCAAGAATATGCTGGATGAGGAAGCAATTCGTAGCCCAATTCATGAAATTTTGCCATGGCGATGACACACATGTGCACCCGTGCATTGTCCTGGTGAAAGAGCACTATTTTCTTCGCCAAATGCGGTCGTTTTGCTTCAAATCATTGTCGAATATGTCCAACAGCTCTGAATAATATTTGCAGGTAATCGTTTTACTCTTTTCAAGGTAATTGACGTGAATGACACCGCGTGCATCCCAAAAAACTGTCGCCATGACCTTGATGACCGACAGACCCACCTTGGCCTTCTTTGGTGTACGTTCACCCGTAGGAGTCCACTGCTTTGACTGTTCCTTGGTCTCTGGCGTGTTGTGATGAATTCATGTTTCGTCCACAGTTACGAAATGGCGCAAAAACTTATTCGGATTGCGGTTGAACATCGCTAAACACTCATTTGAAGTGGTCACACGATTGCAGTTTGCTATAAATATTAAATATAATTTCTGGTTTTCCCATAATAATAAATAATTTGATACCTGTAGATTTCCAGTAGCTACTTTTATTCTTGTTATTGATATCAATAAAAATAAATAAATAAATAAGTTATTGCAATACTTCATTTTGGGATTATTGGCCATCGCAGAAAAAATATAGTAGTAGGAATATTAAAATACTGGAATCTGGGATTCGATTAGTAAAGTAGGGGAGACCTAGGAGAGTTGTGACAGAGGAGAGTTGTGACAGAGACGATTTCTCCCTACCTATAATAGTTAGCGAGCTGGCAACAACGCTCGTTGGTCGCTTTTGAGATGCGCTAGTTGACTCGGTACCCGCCGGCGGCGCACGAGAAGCGGTTGCGTAATTACGACGTCTGCGTGCAGAAAAATGCGAAAAGTAAGTTTTTCTTCAAAATTTTGATTGAATTTATATCATGTCTTATTACATGTGCGTTGTTGCGTTATTTTTTCTTAAGTTGTATGGTTATTTAAGTCTTAAAGCGTTGCATTGATCTTTTGTGTTTGCATTGTGTTTAGAAAATATGAATTATTATTCGGATGAAGTCGTAATTTTGAGCACGTAGGAGAGTTGTGACAGGCTGTCACAACTCTCCTATTTGACTTAAGTTTTCTGCTGGGTTTTTTCGACACTTTTTTTATTGATTTGCAATGTCTGTATGTGTGTGTGTAACGATTCAAACTCCACGTCTACAGCCCATAGTCCTCTTGCCACTGTTTGCAATGTGTTCTCGCCAGAATCAGTTAGGCCGTTGCCAAAAGCTCCGCCAAGAAAAAACAGCCAACCGAACAGACGCAAAATCAAATCTGCTGTGCTTACTGACACACCTACTAAGGATGAAGTAGCTGCTATAGAAGCAAATAGGAAGTTGAAGAATGTAAAAAAGCGTGTCTTAAGCGAAGATACGAAGAAACCTAAAAAAGCCAAGAAGACTTAATAGTTAGGCTTCAAAATTGAATAGTGCATGAGTTTGTAATTTAAATAATTCTTGTTAATTATTATATTTCATTTGTGTTTTTTTTGGTATGTTTTCCTTATTTTTAACTTTTATTAGCAAACAGTATATTAATTTGTAACAATTTCCTAATATTGCTTACAAATTACAATACAGTATCTTAAATATTGTAAAAATCTACCGTATAAACTCTTAGGGCCAGTTTTTCAGTCATGAGTTAACTTTTGGGTTAGGTAACTTGGTTTAAAAGTTAACCAATATCTTAAACTAGTTTAGGCCGATATGAGTTTTTCAGTGACTAGACTCCGCCTCCTAATATTCTAGTTAGCTAACCAAAATATTTGACCGGAACGCCGTGAAATTTTACAATTTGACAATCAACGTATTGAAATTGTGAGGTTATGCTGTGAATTGTAAATAATCAATTGTTACAAATTGACTCAAATTAATCAATTGAATCAAATTAACAAATTACACTTTATATTTGCACGTCAAAGATGGTCAAAGTAAACAGGTAAACTAAAATCACAGAATATATAGGTTAACTAAAATATTTTAGTTAAACCACCACTGGCGCTGGTTTAAGTAATTGGTTAGACAACACTTCTAACCCAAGAGTGAAAAACCCGTAACCATGAAATTTTGTAGTTAACTATTTTTATTTGGTTTAAACCACGACTGAAAAACTGGGCCTTAGTAGGTAACTCAATTTAATTGACTATTTAATTAGATACCAAAATTATTGTGATGGGGCATCACCAAATAATTTTAGTAAGAAGAAAGATAATAGGGAAATATACATTTTTGTATTATTGTACGGTGTATAAAATATAAAATACGTAATAAAATGAATCCTGTACAATATTAATTTAGTCATTCAGATATTTTATCCTTCCATAGAGAATTTCGGTATCCTAATCGTTCTTTTACTTTGTCATTCATCTTGTACATTTTTTCATTGTAAAATTTGAAATCAATATCAGGTCCAGTTCCACCATATTCACTTGGTAAATCTTCTGGATTAAAATATTCATGAAGTGAAGCCCAGTTGCTGAAGTGAAACTTCAACTAAAACATATTTCAATTTAAAATTTGCAAACGGTTCTACTAATAGAATTGAATTTTATATCAATTTACCATTTCTTTAATATTTGCTGGTAATAACGGCCAAAGAATTTTTAATATTGCATCTAATAAAAATGAGGTTTTCACCACGTGTATTTTAATGTCTTTACATGGGTAACCATTTATTAAATGTACCCCGATTTTAATATTTTTTGGTGTAAGCCAAGTCAATATTTTCCAAGGAACATTTTCCATGTCTACAATAATACTAACACCATTTGCAATTGTTTTTTCCTCCATATGTCCACAATCAACGAAGAGCTCTAAAACTGAGGCATGCCTTTCAATGCCATAAGTCATAGCCATATTACCTGCAATAAAACAAACTTGATGAATCGTACTTAAAAAGTTTTCTGAAAACTTACCCACTTTAATGAGAAAGGCAGCTCTGCCTTCTTTATCTCGTGCATCTAGTAGACAAATCGCATTAGTTTCTATTTCTGATTTCATTTCTAATGGGGATTCTGAAGAATACCAGGGCGCGTATTTAATTAAATTATTTTGAAACTGTTTTATCTGAAATTATAATTTTAATTTTTAACGTGTGACAAATAACTTTAGCAGAAATTGAAGTAAAATTAATTTTACATAATCCTTGACACAAAATATTATCAAACTTACTTTTTCAATTGCCACAGTAACATCAAAAGAAGTCCAGTATAAAAATCGCAATAGGTGTTCATCGCTCACTGGAAACATTGTTAATTCGGAACTTTCTGCAATCATAAAATATAGGCAACTTTATAAACAAATTAGGTATATCCGAATTTTAATTTATTAAACTACCATCGACAAATTATTATGAGAATTTTCCGAAATAATTTCTTAACCCTCCGGTTGACGGGTGGATTCAGAATCACACCATTCGACGGGTTGGGTCTCTCAGACCCAAACTGTGTTTTATTTTTTTCCCCTAATAATACATTGATATGCCCAGTTTCTGATATGCATTTGTTAACCTGGTCTATTTTGCACTGCTAAGAGTAAACATAGTTGTGAAAAAAACATTAACTTGGGAGTTCCCATTTACTAAAAAAAAGTTACATGTAATGCAAGTTTTCAAAAGAAATTATAAATTGAAAAAACGAAAAAGACAATAACAATAGCATACAATTATTTGTAAAGTACCTATATGGCTGAATAAGTGTAAAAAAATATAAAATGAGTGTACATAAATTTGACACACAAAATATTGAATGCAAAATTTCGTTAATCAAATTTTGCCGCACAGTCGGCGCAGCATGGTTTTGTGTGTTCCAAACAAATACAGGAACCACAAAACTTGCACGAATATCTTGATTTTCGGTCCTTGCAGAATTTGCACCTTCTTTGAGCAGTTGAAGTCGTCGGTCGGGGCTCTTCTGTGACTGAGACACCTGAGAATTTAGCCGCTAATAGCCTTACTTTCCGTGGTAGATTTGGCATATTCGCTCGTAGTTTTATGTTTTCTATCACTAAGTCTTTGCCCAAATTTTCCAAAAGTAGTCGTCTGCGTTTTGAAAATTCTCCATCTATATTGTTCGTTACGAAAAAATAAATTGTAGGAAAAAAACTTACACGAATACACGGGTTGGGTCTGACAGGCCCAAAGCCCTTCTGGCAGCCAAACGACAGATGATAAAATTAAGACAAATTAAGGAAAACATATCTTTATTAAAGTTAGGAAGGTACCAAAGAGCTAAAGAAATTAAAAAAATTATTTTAGAAAATACAACAAAAAAAAAGATTTGCCTGGGCCTCACAGACCCATCAGCCCGTCAACCGGAGGGTTAAGAATAAATTAATTTGTTAGATTTTTTTTCGGCATTTAAAAAAGAACGATACAATCACGAGTAAATATTCCACTGTAATTAATTTTATTATACAATAATAATTGTAGAATAATAATAATTCTTGATGCGGCTCTGAACAATTAATTATTAGTTTTATGAAAACAATCTCAATTAAATAGAATGGAAAATTTCTTCCCCTCGAAATTGATTATATTACAAAGTTCTCGGTTTTGAGGGTTGGGAAATAAAACGACAATTTACTTCATCGACATGTTTGAAGATGGATCCGTTTAGGGTCCGAAACATGTCGATGAAGTAAATTGTCGTTTTATTTCCCAACCCTCAAAACCGAGAACTTTGTAATATAATCTCAATTAATTTTCAAATTTTTTTTACAATAATTCTTTACATAGTTCAATAATAAATGCTATAAAATTGCAGTGTAATGTAGTGTAAATGGTAATTAAAACCCGTTAATTTCAGAACAAAAACCTATTTTCATTTAGAAATCCATTGTCGGTTTTTTGGGGACATCTTAAATTTTACATCTTAAATTAAGTAATTAGTAAATGTTTACCTGCAAAAACTGGTAGGCTACTTAAACATAATTTATACTAATCATATTATATTGTAATAACAGTAATTATATTTTCATTTAAAATTTAACTTCGTTGCAGATGAACAATGTTATCAGGGAAATCGTGTCAGATGGTCTTTTCCATTTTCTGGCAACCATAACAGGCATAAAAGTTAGACGAATATTCGGCACACAAAAATTTCTAGATTGTTAGTGAGTAGTAATTATTTAAATTTTTGTAGAATTCTAGGAGGAAATTTCATATCTAAAAATGCAGTCTCTTTTTCTTCTGATTTTAGTGGAAAGGGGAAAATCATCATGGGTTTAATCCAGCCCGTTCCGGGTGGGTGTGTAATTTCAGCACAGCAGTACGACGCGTTCCAGAGCAGTTGCCCCAGCAATGAGTCATGCGGCACTCTACTGGTAATCCGAATCGACTTTTTTCTTTCCCTGTTGCTAAAAAATAATGCTTCTATCCTGTTGAAGACAATATTGTAGATGTGGTCATATATCCCTTTTCTCTCGAGGTCCCTCAATATATGATTCCAGACGACTGAGTTGAATGCAATTTTCACATCCAATGTTCTTAGTATTTCCTAGTATTTTGGCTTTAAATAATATTTTCGAAATTTCTTCAAGCACATGTATGGTGGACCTCAAATCAAAATGTTTATATGGATTGCTTATATTAGCAATTGGTCAAATGGTCTGTATTAGGAGTAGGTTTAGTATAGCCACAAGGTTCGGATGGTAAGTACCTCGGAATTCAAGTTTATAGAATACTGACGTGGTGTAAACATATACAGGGTGTCCCCGTGACCGTGGAGAACCTTTGAGGTGGTGATAAAGGACACTTTTCTAAGACAAATTTTCAAATAAAATTTTTGCCCAAGTCCAAACCCTTGGGGGGTACCTCCCTTTAAAGCAATTTTTTGAATTTATGATTTAAAACGGCCATAGCTCCCATATTATTGATTTTTTAAGGTTAATGGATTAGAACTTTTTTAAAGATCATTCGCTTGTCTATAAATTAGGTTATAACCTATTATCGTCTAGAATCAACGAATTTCGAGTTATAAATTAAATTAAGGGAAAAAATGTTTAAAAATTCAGGTTTTTATTTTTTTAATTTTCTTGCGAACCCCGTATCTTTTAAACGAAACGTCTAAGAGAAAAACTAATGGCCCAAACCGGATAGGGAATTTAACGAGCTACAACTTTCGTCAAATAAAGTTTTTTGGGCAACCAACCGTTTTCACAGAAACTCTGAAAATAATGAACACAAGGTGTAGGTAAAAAATATAAATTCACATAATTACTAAAAAATCTCAATTTGATTTATAGCATTTGTTTTAATGTTAAAACATTGTTAAAACGTAGTGTAGCGTTTGACGTACGTTTTAACATTAAAACAAATGCTATAAATCAAATTGAGATTTTTAGTAATTATGTGAATTTATATTTTTTACCTACACCTTGTTCATTATTTTCAGAGTTTCTGTGAAAACGGTTGGTTTCCCAAAAAAATTTATTTAACGAAAGTTATAGCCCGTTAAATTCCCTATCCGGTTTGGGCCGTTAGTTTTTCTCTTAGACATTTCATTTAAGAGATACGGGGTTCGCAAGAAAATTTAAAAAATAAAAACCTGAATTTTTTAAACATTTTTTCCCTTAATTTAATTTATAACTCGAAATCCGTTGATTCTAGACGATAACGGGTTATAACCTAATTTATAGACAAGCGAATGATCTTTAAAAAAGTTCTAATCCATTAACCTTAAAAAATCAATAATATTGGAGCTATGGCCGTTTGAAATCAGAAATTAAAAAAATTGCTTTAAAGGGGGGTACCCCCCAAGGGTTTGGACTTGGGCAAAAATTTTATTTGAAAATTTGTCTTAGAAAAGTGTCCTTTATCACCACCTCAAAGGTTCTCCACGGTCACGGGAACACCCTGTATATTTACTGAACACAAACAGATTGGAATTAAATTCAGTCAAATGTTTTGGATTATTGACCGAAAGTCACAACTCTTCTTTGAAAACAACCTGCATCTGCACCTATGACATTTAACTGTGTGGATCGCTAAAGTGCCAGCTAATTTTCTTTATATGGTAAAACTTTTATTATAACGGATTCATATACAGTTTAGCACCGCTTCTCCGTCCCTTCACGCTTTTCCTTTTTCGTTTACCCAGTCGTCCATCGTTTGATCCGTCCATTTTCTGTAGCTTGGTTGATGGTCTTTTAGCAATAGATATTACCTTTTACGGGAATGAGGTGTTTTGGCCCATTGCCCAATCCGGAGGAGTTGCAAAACGAATTTCTAATTTTCCAAAATTTAATTTTGATTGACAAATTAATGTCAAATTGATTTTTTTAGATTTTACCAAAATTTTCAATTTTAGCGCTTCCAAACGCCTAAATTCTTATTCCTTAGCCTCTAAAGAAGCACTTCTTGCTATTTTATAAATTTTTTTATTATAAATTTCAAAAATTAACGGATAAGAACTATAATTCTGAGAATTTCGTGTTGGTAATGCTTTAATTTTGATTTAGGAAATGGCGTTGATTTATGGCATTGATAAAAAGTCAATTACTGATTTTCTGCTAAGTCAGGACACATAGTTTTATAGGTATATTTAACTGATTTATTAAGCAATTATAGTCAATCACTGTGTTAAGTAGATGTTATACACTGTTCAGGTGTTTATAATGGACACCAAAAGAAGTTCAATTTTGATCAATAAATCCGTAACTGACAATGTGCCTTTCACTCTTGTAACTGTAGAGGAATAGTTTTTGGTAAGAGTGATGACCACATGCGGACACTTGTGTTCTAACTGTTCAAGGAATATTCCTTAAACGACCCGTGCATCCTTGAACCGACCTTATAATCACTGCTGTAAATTCTATTCAGTTTAGTGCTGAAACGGCTCATTTGTAGAGAAGATTCCTTGACCAAAATTTATGGCACATCCTGCATAAGAAAAGTTACAACCTATAATAACTGATCGTGTTTTCCTAATCAGCGCAACTGATGATCTTTCATGTTCACCTAACCGTAACTTAATATACGTTTTTATTATATTAGTACATAATATATTATTATAATATCAATGAAAAATATGCACGCAATAATTCAAAATATTGACAAGTATTCGGGGTTTTATATTACAACCAAAAAGAAAACTTTTAAATAAATGACTTAATGAACTGATTTATCTTGATTTTCTTTAAGTCCAAGTTATGTTGAAAAATTACATCTTTGGTTTTAGTCGCACATTACAGATATATTCGCTTTAGTAAATACGTATAATAATTTGAAAATGAAAATGCAAGTTAAAGAAAAACTAATTTTGCACTTTTTAACGCAAGAGAGAAACAAAAATAAAATAAAAAAATAAATACTACTTACCTTTAACTAACTTTCGTAGTTGGATAAGATTTTGTTTCTTATCTTTTCCAAAGACATTATCCATTGTTGCTTCATTTTGAGTAATAGCTGTCATAATTTAATGAAACACAACACAGAAATTAAACTGATTCCGTAATACACTCAAGAGTTTAATATTTAAATTTTTAAATTTTGACGTATATCTGCATACCTGGCGGAACCGGTTTATATCACATATATTTCTATACATTCTGTTTATTATTTTATGCCGGAATACAAGGACATACAATTTGTACAATATGTAATTATAATTACATTACCGATAATCCTTTTTTGACTACCTATTAGAAATTAAAAATATTTATCTAACGTTAGAAGAATATTTTTAATATTGAAAAAATTAACAAAGCACAACTGTGGCTTTATTCAAACAAGTAAAAATTCAAACTGCAAGGAGGATATTTCCCAAGCCGGTGAATGTTGTTTAATATTCATTGTAAATTGGTTTATTTTTAAATAAATATTAATTAATGGATTAGCTAATGAAAATATTTTTGACATATTTATTAAATTATATTGTTCAAAAAGCACAATTAAGTGTAATTAATAATATTTGCCAGTATCTTCAATGTATTTTTTATTTATTTTTAAGGTCATAATTGGATGGTGTACAAGATTTATAAATCTCTCTTTTATCTATCCGCTACAAAAATAAAACAAAATTTTATATTAATATGAAAATTTTGAATGCAAATAGAGACTTTTATGTTATACGTTGTATTTTTGTAAATAAAATATTTGTAAAAAAGACTAATATTTAGTTAATTAATTTTAATAATTTATTAATTAAAAACTAAAATGTATTGATTTATTTTAATATTAGTCGTTTTTGAAACAAGTGTTAAATTAAAGAAAAATAAGTCTCCCTAGATTTTTTGTAAAATTACTTAAATGCGCTTTGCTTTACTTCATTATGATTTTGAAGCCTTTTTATCCTCCCTTAAATATGTTAAGGACGGTAAAAACAGAACATTTTTTCGTTGTAATCTCAACGAAAAAATGTTCTGTTTTTCTGCTGTTCTAATGCTATAAATGCCTTGTGGTCATTTAACCGTAACGAAAATTTTATTGTGTGGCTTTTTATTTGGGGGTAATATGGAATTGGATGCAATAATATAGCCTATCAACGAAAGAAAAACAAAAGATGGATGACGAATGAGATTCTAGACCTGATGAAACAAAAATTAAACTGAAACTGAATACAGACGTATACATTGAATATTAGGAATAAAATCAAGGAAGTAAAAGAAACGTGGTTAAATAATGATAAATGTGGAGAGATTGAAAGTCTCCGACAAAAGCATGACGCCTTTAATCTAAGCAAAAAGATTAAAGAAACAGCGGAAATGGATAGAAGTAAGAGTGTCTCTGGAATTTTATTAGATAAGCATGGTAAACTAATAACATAATTGAGTGATAAAATAAAATTCTGGGAAAATTACGTGCAAGAACAATTTCAAGATGACGACGCCAAATTGGAAATCCAAGACATAAAAACGGGACATAAAATCACTAAAGAAGAAATACACCAATCAATAAAACAAATAAAAAACGGAAAAGCGGTAGGCCCAGATGAAATACCA
Source organism: Podabrus alpinus (assembly GCA_932274525.1). Taxonomy (NCBI): domain Eukaryota; kingdom Metazoa; phylum Arthropoda; class Insecta; order Coleoptera; family Cantharidae; genus Podabrus; species Podabrus alpinus. The sequence continues at coordinate 30,209,484 of OW026451.1, forward strand.
GGAGATATAATATTAAAATTTATGGACGATAACCACATAATTGGTAGATCTTTGTAATGCTATTTATGACTCCGGAAATATCCCAAAAGACTGACTGAAATCGATATTCATATCCATTCCGAAGAACAAAATTAGCCAGATCCAAAAATATCTACATTTAACAACCTCAGAGCAGTGATATGTAATTTGAATTTGTGCATCCAAATTAGAGTCAGGGTTTTGAAATGCTACGTTTTTCCGGTTTTGCTGTACGGTGTGGAAGCGTGGACGCTGAGTGAGAAGACGACTTCGTGCATTTGAATATGGGTGCTACCGCAGAATGATGCGAATCTTCTGGATATATCATACCACCAATGAAACTGTTTAAGAAAGGTTACAAAGGAGGAGGAAATTGTTGGAACCGTGAAAGAAAGAAAATTAGCGTATTTTAGACACCTCATGCGAAACGAAAACTATCATCTACTGCAGTTGATTCTACAAGGAAAAGTTGAAGGAAGGAGAGGACCTGAAAGAAGACACATTTCCCGACTGAGAAACCTAAGACAGTGGACGGGGCAAACATCAGTCGGTCTATTTAGAGCAACTGCTAATAGAATAATGTGGGCAAGATTGATCGCCAACGCCCACTGGAGGCACGGCATACTTAAGAAGAGGGCTCTTTATTTTTAATTTAAATTTTATTGTTGTAATAGATAGACGCTATTAAAAAAATGGGAAAACTTATTTCTTTAATATACACAGTATTAGGACATAAGTGTAAAAATTTACATATATGTAAAATAGATTGCATCAATTGGGACAAATAACCTATACCATTAAAGAGCAGTTGATAGCCATGTAAAAAAAGCACAATCTATATTGAATTTAAACAAGAGATAATAAATTACAGTATTTTTACTGTATTGGCACAGAATTTCTTTTTATGTAAACCTATTTGCAATACGAAGAGATTTATTTCCATCAACCCCTATGAAGTGGCTTAGTGCGATCGCTAATTGAATTAGAGCGAATATTTTGGCTTTAGAACTAGGCATATCCAGATCCACCCAAAATTTCTTAACTATACTGTCACGGAATTTACTAAATTTTTATCCAGTCTAAATAAGATCGATTTACAGGATATGGCTAATGAGGAAGATAGCGGTAAACCACCCCATTAATTAGATTTCTCTTGGCTTTGATCGAGTCGATCACCTACACACTGTGAAGAAACTGGCCTTGTGTAACTTGTTTACATGGTATTTACACCCATAAAATATGTGTACAAAGAAACATAATACGATGTGTTTTTCTATTATAATTTTTACAATTAGATCAATAGTCAACCACAACGGTTTTGTTCCATCGAATTGTTGATTGAACTACAGCGCGGAAATTATAAAATGAAATCGCAGACGTCGGTCGCAGGGTTTCTAGGTCGGCTCTCCGGCATTTGCAGTTACATAAGTCTGGCCAATTAACGAAGTAAAGATTACAAAAATAAAAAGAAGGTCAGTTATTGACGACAATAAATTTATTTTGCAATATTCAAATTATTTTTATTTTAGCAACACACAAAAAAACAGAGGTTTTAATTTGTAATTTAATCTAATAAGCATACTTGAACTAAGAATAAAAAAATTGTTATTGAGGAAAATACAATAATTATAAGCAACCTCTGATTACTATTTTTCAATATCATTACAACTGGAGAAAGGACTAGTTATCAAAATAAATTAAAATCAAGTTGTTGGTATTGGCCGTCAAAATGGCAATAATTCGGTCCTACATTACCTAAAAGAACAAACTGAACGTCATAATATTTTGTGTATAACTTGAAGAACTTGCTTAACCGCTGACGCAATTGTAATTTTTAATTGTAGTTACACAAGAACAATCTCATTTTATTAAAAGCATATTGCAAGCTATTTCTATCAAATCGAAATTACATCTTACTTGCAGAATTTTATTATTACTAACTAAGCTAAGTACCTATTACCTTTGATCTATTACTAAGCCTTTAAGCCTATTAAAAAGACTTAAAGTTTATTCGATATGAAACAACAGAATTAATATAAGCAAAATAGTGAATCATAAAAACACCGAGGTTAACCACTGTCTTCCTAAACCTACGCAAAGTAAAGAGCAAGAAGCCTCTACCCTTCATCCAATATACTGAATATGTTTACTTCACTTTGGCTGATCATACACCTCCAAACTAAAAAACCCAATCAAATCTCCAATATCTGCAATAAAATAAAGAATTCTGACAAAATTATCCGCCCAAAGCATCCACAAATTTATTTTGCGTCGTTTTATGGTTTTACGTTTTATAAATTTATAGACGTATAGAACGTCCATGTTTCAGCCATACCTCGGTTAATTTCAACATATTACCTATTACCACTGTGAAAACGTTGAAACCATTGTAGAGCGACTTAACACCGTATTCTTCTTCTTCAGTCGTGATGGCTCTTTGATAGAAGCGTCGTGACCCATTTCTTCTAGGCATGTGATGTGCGTTCGAATTATTTTCACTTACATACATATAGGACCCACTTGTTTAACGTGGACAGGAAGTGGTTCATCATTTCGCAACTTCATTTTGAAACGAGCATTTTGAATTAGTAGTAGACGCACTTGACTGCTAATAAGCTATGACCGTCTCACAATTCAACACCATATACTTCAAGGTAATTCAACAAAATGCCTCTATTGATGTTCCCATAGAGTATGTCAAGGAATCGAACAATAGGAAGTAGAAGTACAATCATACATGAAATCATGTTACCTATCATTAAATAAGCCATACCCATGCTTATCGAAAAATTTGGCACCATTGTTGAAAACAACCTTTTAAATTACTCGTACATTAAAAAAGGTCGGCAGGTAAAAAGGTATATAATAATTTAATTGTTAAATTTAAGATGAGAACACGGAGTTTTTACAAGAGCAAAATGTTATCTTGCAATTTATGCTCAATTTGTAGCTGAAAAATCAAAGTATGACTTGGGATTAGATGGAAGTACCAGTAGGATTATTATAGAATCACTGATGGTAAGTGTTCTATGGAACAACTACTTGATGACATAACATCGTATTGCCCTTAATAGAAAAACTAAAAAGTCAAAAGTCTTTTTGAAACAAAAAAACGACTACTCTTAGTTGATCGAAGACCATTACTCTTTTAAATCATTGCATACGTACCTAAAAATTAAGTATGTACAAAAAAATTTATCTAATTAAGATAAACTGATGAAATAAAATTTTAGGGAATTACCATTAAAACGTCAAACAATAAAGAACCACTTTTTATTTTTAGATCATTCTTTTATTGCCTGAACCAGTAAAACCTCTTTTTATTAATAGTGCTCCAGTTGAAAGTAATTTTTAAAATAATACAAGGAAAAAAAATTGTGGTAAAAAAATCCAGCTATCATTAATTAAACTGATGGCATTTTTACTGTGAATTATTTTCTCGTGGATTATTTACTTGGATGTTTTACCATGAAGTTTTTCCCTTGGATTATTATACCAGCATCACAGTTGTAAAACATTTGTTTATACAGAATTAAGAAGTTTACAAAAACTTCCTAATTATATTTAGGTAATTAATGATCAAAGAATAATAAAACAATTTTTTTTCAAATAAAGTGTAATTACTTTTTAGTTTTTATTTGACCTCAAACTTAAGGAAAAATATATGACATTACAAATATCTAATAACATACGATAATAAAAAAATAAATAGGTAATTAGGTGTTAGTAAATTATTATTAGAAACATTTTACAAATACTTTTAACTTTTTACTTTAAGCACGATTAGTTATGTTATATTTCAGAAGCTAAAAGTTGGAAGTTATATTATTAAATTTCTTTTCTTCCTTAAAAAAAATTATCGTTTTTCTTCAACAACCATTGGTTAAATTCATTAAAATACGAATTTGAACCAGTGCAGTGGCTCCATACTCGGATAGCAAAATTTCCGGATTTATGTGTTCATGTAGAGATTACCAATCTTAAAACAATTCTAGCCGTACATCGAAAATTACAAGTGTAAATTTCCATAAGTTTAAAATCATGAAGTATACATACATACTTCCACCACTTTTCATTCTGAATGTTAAAATACGTCATACTGCTTTTAGTACCTAAGAAATAACAATGAAGACAAATTTATTACATTAAAAACAATTTCTTTTATTTGATATAATTCTTGCTTGGTAATTCCTATGTATTTTGATACTAACCGGTTTTAATTAATTATTTTAATAAGTTAATAGCATAATAAATTACAGAAATATTATGACACTTATACCATTTTTTGAGCATTGGGTTTCTCTAATACAGATTGAAACCACAATTCGTCTCATATTGTTTCTTCATTTAGACTTATTGACTATGAGGATTAAATTTTTCTATAAATAAACACTTTATATTTTCAAATACGTGTAATTTTTACATTAAAAATTATAGTAAAAATACATATTGTGTATTATTCCATTGATAATAATGTAATTTCACACTATTATCAGTGGAATAATACGCAATATGTATTTTTACTATAATTCTTTATGTAAAAATTACACGTATTTGAATGTATTTTTACGTGCTTTTTTTACAGTGTAACCAAAACGTTTTTAGGTAACGCTTAAATTTATAGTCGTTATTTAAGTACAAGTAAGTACTTTACCAGCAATTGCTAGCGTGGTGATGTTTAAGTCATTTATACCCCTTTTATTTAGACGACTAATAAGATATGTAAACTTTTAAAAGAAAAGTACCCCAGGTGGGTCGAGTTACTACTTACAATCCCACGTCGGCCTACCTCAAGGTTTCTGGGGGAGGCAAAAATCTCGGAATATTGAAAAAACCGTTCTAATCATTCAGGCTGAAACTTGTCACTTACAACACAATATCATTTTCCAACGAGAAGAGAATTATTGATATGACTCCACTATGACGTGGAGACTGAAAATTACTAATAAGACTGCAAGTAGATAGGCAGTGATACAAAGAGCAATAGACAGAAGAATACATAAAGGGAAGGACTATGTCCAATATTGGAATGAAAGAGTTTGAAGAAGAAAAAGTACTTAAGGGTCAAATTAATTTTGCATAGGCGCATTTTTGGGCAAAAATACTTAGAAATTCACAATCTTCGTAAATAAACTACGATGAAATGCATTGATAAAAATCAGTTACTCAATAGCAAGGGGTTAATTTTTTAAGTAAAGTTGCAAATGTAAGTAATACTTTGTCTATAAATACGGCCGTAAGTGCCATGGATAAATTCTACAAATCTGCGATCACGCAATCATAACATTTTGGAATTATTACTTTTACATTTATTTTAATTATATCTAATGGTGGGCTACTTAGATACCACTCAGAATACTGAATAAAACGTAATAAAATTAAACGTTCAACCTTATTCTCAAATTTTTATAATAAAATATAAACGAATTTATGTGAGATTTTATTTAAATTTTGTATACTTAATAAAATGTACAATAAACTTAATAAAAAATTCAAGGTTTATCAAAGAAATTAACCCATAATTTGTTGTCATAAACTTTTAAGGTTTATTGCTAACCTACCACAATGATTTTTGTAATATTTTTATAACTATTATTCAGTATTGTGATATATTAAGCATTTTTGTTTAGAATACAATTATTTTTAAAAAGAAATATACTGTAGCGTCTGGTGCACTTGAAAAATGCACGAGAACACACACAATTGGTTTTCGGTCACCTACCTTTATTTTGACTCTTACTTCTCAGGTTAAATATGCGTCGGGATCTGATTCAACCAACAACACTTTAGTATACTAGCTTATGTTCGGACGAATTCTTGATTCCAACAAAGATAAAACACGGTTGGATTCCGTTAACAAGTTTTTAATAAATTGAACAAATTCTAACATACAACAATGTAACTCAAACAATCTTTATCTGACTAATCTTCTACGCACTGAATAAATAAATTTTAGCTAACCTGCTAATCGTACCGTGCGCACAATTTTCGTTCTTCGCTCTTGTATCTTCCAATCTCTCCTTCCAATCTTCTCACGCTCCACTCTCGTGCGGATTTGATCGTCCCAATATTTCTACGACCTCTTCTAATAGACTGGATAATTTTGTATCCGGATCTCACATACGTATCCGTATGATACGATTTCGACCACAAATCTTTGTTGCCGACACCTTCCGTATTCCACTATCTCAAGGAATATTAATTTCTTGGAGGAATTATTCTCCCCTTGTAGCACCACCGTTTAATTCGCGAATATAATTTATTTCAGTTATATTTGAGTTGAATCTCAATTAATTTCACGACTGTGTCTCGCAGTACTATTGTGCGACCGTTCCTTTTGGGAATCTCGATGATACTGTCTTATTTACTTTATGTAACTTTCGTTACTATATCCTTTTGTTTTTAAAACCGGAGCTTCATATATTCGCGGTTTGTTTATATATGGACGACGGTTCTCTGCACGTTTGATTTTTGCCATGTTGTATATAACGTTTACATACAACATGTAACACGAACAACTTAAAATTAATTCAAACGACACAAAAAACAAACACATGCTAACAAAGTGTTTGAACCTACGGTATCCAACCGTAGTTCTCTCCTTGTTGATAATAACCTATCCTCAACCTGGATAGCGCGTATCACAACAATACAGTACTTAGAAAAGGCTTTACTTGTTTTATCTATTTATTATTCATTAGTTACCGGACATACATCCTTTTTTACGAAACTTGAATCTTGAAAATGAATGCACTGTGACAATATTAATAGTTTTGTTTTAGGTTAACTTTAATAACCACTTCTCTGTGTAAAGTAGAAAAATGTTTTAATTTAATATTGCAATAAATATGTAGATTGTTTAATTCGCATAATTAAACAGAGGTATTTACTATAAATACAGTAAATAAATAATTGGTTAAGTAAATAAAAATAGGAAGGTAAAAATGTATAATGCGGAAATAAAATTATAAATAAAGAAATTTACTTAGTCAACTAACACTAAGTTGACATTACAATAATATGTATGTATGTAGGTTAAAAAGCTAAACATAAATTGTAACAATTATAAATAGGAACTAGTTGTAGGAATTTGATGAATAAGCAAAAGACTGATTATATAAGACTAATTTAATTGATAATAAAGCGAGTATTAATTTGAACATTGTTTGAGTTGCTGCTCCACCAACATTTGATAAGATACGTAGCACGTACTTATCAAATTTTCAAGTTATCCTTAGGGATTTCTTTATAGATATTATGATATTATTAACAAAAGTTATAAAAATATATACTTTTAGTAGAAATTAGTCAGTATAATAATTACCTAATATTATTTTTATTCCTTTGTTAGCTATGTTGAAGTTTAGTATTGAATTTGAATATTATATAGGGGCTCAATCCAAATAACTGCATTTACCGCTCCATCCCCAATTTTATCAAGAAGTTAAACATATCACAAGGAAGTGATTTTTTCTGACTTGATTCGTTTCCACCTTACGGCCACCATGGCAAAAAAAGTTAGAAAAACTTTTAACTGATTTTTTTTATAGTTATGTTTCTTTGGATTATCTTTAACTAATCCTAAAGTTTCCCCCTTTCAACCAAGGTTGGGTCCCCTCTGGTGGGTAGGGGTAACACACAAAATTCAGTATTTGTAATTAAATTCTTTACAAAAAGGATTTGTATGTCACCAAATAATGACCGACTAAAGCTGAGCTAAATCACCCCCCACATGAGTTTCTACTTCAAATTAATATCTTGAATATTACAAAAATTGCAAACGAGTTTGAATTTGTAGAGAGGTTGAACTTAATTGTTCAGAAATGTGCTCGACTAATATGAAACAATAATATCCAGGTAACCCGGAGTTCAACGCAACCCCGGCGAACGCGGATTCGTTGTAACGCGAATTTTTTTTCCTTTTTTTTGAGTAAATTGAGAAAGATTAAGATTAAAAATTAAGATTGGTAACGTTTAAATTTTGTTCTGTATAAATTTTTGTACATACGTAAATAAAATTACTATCATTGACTAAATATTTTTGATCCCTTTGTAATTTTTAAAATGCTAAAAATACAAATTGAAAAATCGGTTAATGCCTTAATGTATATGTGTAAGCCTTTTTTCGTAATTAATTATGTTTATTTTATTAATAAAGTGTTTTTTAGAATTGTCAGAACGTATCCTTCGCGTTGAACGGGTAACCTGTATGTATTTCTTTCACAGGATATGATGATGACGAAACTGTGGGCATCTAACCAGCTGACATTAACAATGTAAACACCACCAAACGTGCACAAATGATTCCTTCTTCAGAAGCTTTCATAGTACGTCGTGTAATGTCCAACTATGGCCTACACTTAAACCCGCAATCCCCCTAATTGCGGCACAACCGCAATATTTTCGATTTCATACTGACAGAGAATCATAGACACAGTGCTTATTTAACGAACAGATACGTAGAGAAATAATTAATTTTTCATAAAATAAACACAATCGGCCGTATGCATACTTAAACTTAGGAGCTATACTAGCAAATATTAAAATCACCATAATTTCTAACCATTAATTAAATAAATTGTGGTTTATTGGGTACAGAATAACTAACAATAATTACCCTCGTTATAGTGATCAATCAATTACGTAACATTATTATAAAATTAAACTATTACAGTAATTATTATTAGTATTTATATGCCATTCCTATAATTTTATTCCTTATCAAAAGTTTAGGGGAAATATTTTTAATATTTAGGAATCGCTGAAATATTTATCTAGGTTTCAGTTATGAAATAGATCAATGTCATGATGTCAATGTCAATAGGTCCGGTTTTCGGACATTTCCGAATATTCATGGAGTATCAAGATCTTGTAGTAACAAGATCCCATCATTTCCGGACATAGCATGGGTATATTGATATTTTTACTTATGAGGTTATCAGGTTTTTTTTTCAACAGAAAACTGTTGAAAATGCCAAATATGTTTTAGTCAACGACATTGGTTTTAAAAATGTGAAAGTAATTAAATCAGTTAAAACTTGTTAGCATCAACTTCTTCACAAAATGATATGAATAAAAACTGGTTCAAATTTTCAAGTTCATTTTTTTCTATTTTGACGAAAACTCAAGTTAGGTTGTTCCTAAACTCGCGGCTATCTGAATTATCTTACATATTAACATTTTACATCAAGATCCAAGACTCGACATCATTCTAGATCGTATCAAACGATAATAAATTTTAAATCTATTATGATGGGAATAACACATTACTGAAAGCTCACGAGAATCATTTGAATTTTATTACTTGATTCACTTAAGTTGTTAGTTCTAATTTAATATTATAATTTTATTAGTTTGTCACTTCCTGTTAACAGAAATTAAAATTTTTTTATTACACCTACTAGGTCTTTCTAATTACATGTTTTAAAATTGCTTACCACACTGCGTCATTATTAAACAACCATATAACTTAATTTATCTTACTTATATAACTTTAAAACTACAGATTCCATTATGATTGTAGTAATTTTAAGTTTATTTAAGAATTTGTTATTTTTAGGGATATCTAAACAGTTATTATTTTACGCTATAAAGTTTATTGTGTTATGCTGAATCACCTTGTATAAATCTTAATCCTAAGGTGCATTTAAACGTTCAACCAATTATCGTCATCATAAAATTCAAACTCATCAAAATTGGATTAAAAGAAATTATATTATACCATTTGAATTGTAAGCTGACATAATTTGGCGTTTAAAAAATACACTTTACAACAGTAGTAAAAATAATTCTAAATAATAATAAACATATCAGTTCTAAAACTCATTCTGTGTAAAATAACAAACTTTACTAAATATCCCTTGAATAAATAGTTTGACATCTAAATTGTTTTTGGACTTTGTAAATGTTTCCCACACCATCTCTTGATAAACCCAAAATTGTACTGTACAAAATTAAAATTTGGTATTAACAAAAATATAATCAGAACAATTATTATTTCATATGACTTTTAACAAACTATATACTTAATCATAATAATCACAACAAATATAACAACAAAATATAAACAAATTATTTTTTGATAATTTTTTGGCACTCCAATCTTTTTGCGATTTCATCATTCTGATCATATAGCCATTGATTTAATTTTTCATAATCAACTTCAGGACCTGTTCCTCCATACTCAGGTGGTAGAATTTCAGGATCTATATATTCATGTAAGGATTCCCAGCTACTAAAATGGAATTTCACCTACAAAAAGATCATAGTACATAAAAGCATAAATGGAGAAAATTCAAACCTACCATCTTCTTAATTCGTTCGGATAAAAAAGGCCAAGCCAACTTGATGCTAGCATTAACCAGCATGGAAGTGTTTACAAGGTGAAATATAATTTCTTTGCTAGGAAACAAATCTGCTTTAGCCGCTCCGACTCTTAAATTTGTTGGAGTAAGCCATTTAAATAATTTCAAGGAATAGTTACTCATGTCCATGAGAACGCTTACACCTTTAGCTTGAGTTTCGGGCTCTTCCGAAACTAACTCAAACCATAATTCGTCCAACTGTGCTTCTTGTTGAGGACTAGACTTGGAAGCATCAATAGATCCTATTTTATCAAAAGTTTAAATAAATTCAATTAGGTCTAATCATGATTTTCGCCTTAGATCTTACCCAATCGATATAAATAAATTCTGCGACCATGTTTATCGCGTTCTTTAAGAATTACTTTTACATTTCTTTCAATTTCATTCTTTTTATCTAATGGTGATGTACTTGCAAACCATTTGGGATTTTCGAGCAGTAGTTTACAGAAATTTTGTAGCTATATAAACACAAAATAAAGTATTCCTTTTATTTTTAAACAGATAACTGATGCTTACCCTAGTGAAGGCCGCATCTATGTCGAAGTCAGTTGAATAGAGAAACCGTCGTAAATAATTTTCATCGGATCTAAAATACTTGGAAGTATCGTCAGCTGAAAGTATAATAAAATTTTTGTTATTTAAAATTTTGTTATTTTCAATAAGAAATAAAATATTATTGGTTATTCCAGCTTAAGTTAAGTTACATATCTTTAAAACTAATAAGAAATAATTTTTGTTAACGTTTCAAGTAAATCTATCAAATAACGAAGGTAATTGGACATTTGCTAGATGTCACAAACTTAGAAGCAGGACTAACTAAGAGGAAGTCGTGTATAGAATACGTACAATACTCAAATACAATAATTTTTAATAATTAAATAAAATTTTATTCTCTTCCCTTACAAGACAGTGTGATTTATAAATGCTTTTCGGTAAACATTTTCAAATGTTTTGGCATTATAAATTAGGATAAAGCTAACCACTAAAATCATTTTTTATTCTTCATCTGAATAAACAAATTCTAAACGGCCAAAAATGTTTAAAAAAATATTTTCGTATGCATGGAACAATAAATAATAAGTAGTAAAAATTGAAATGCTTTCGTAGAAGTTCGTACAATGACAAAATCACAAATTAAATTGGAATACTGCTATACATAGGTATTTATATAATCGTGATAAATTTATTATGAAAATGATTTGAATAAATTTCAATAAAATTTAATTTAAATTTATTGTAAATTTACGGATAGATCTTCCAATAATTTATGTGCTGATTGTAGTTGATTATTTGCCTACATTTTCTATTGTTAATCAAAGTTTTAAATTAAATTTTTATAGTAAGTACTGAAAGTATATAATTTTAATTTATAATATAAAAAATAATAATTTTTGTAATAACTTTGTTTTAGTATTTGATTAAAGCTAAAATAATAATTACAAGTTCAAGGTTTCTAATTTAGATACAATCGAAATTAAACCTAATGAGTATCGACAATAATCGGAAGTGGAAGTCGTGTCATGTATGTAGGTATAATATTATAATATTATGTCAGATTTATATATGTTTATATTTTTCATAATAGATACTTATCTAACAATATTGTCTAACGTTTTGTATACAACTTTGTACTATACATATTTCCATTTATATTTAGTTGAGAACAGTAATCAAAGAAGACAAAATAATCTTTTTCCTCTTTCTTATTTTTGGCATAGTCGTCATCCGCTGAATTTTTCAGTATTTTAATTTCTCTATTATTAATTTTTCATAGCCTTAATAAGGAATTAATAAACACCCTAAACGTAAGACATGCTAAAAATTTTCCGGAACTAATTATATCGTAATTATATTGTATACTACTACCTATATAATTTCTTAATATTACATTGACCACCAAATTTTAAATATTTAAATTTGTTATAAATCAATAATTCTGAATAAAATTGATTAAAAATAGAACTTTTCCATTATAATTTTAAAGTATCAATGATTCTATAAATTATTATTAGCAATCAAATAATACAGAAAAACCGCTTATTTAAAAGGTTTTAGTTTGTTTTGAGAACCCCTTCTTTGGAAAACAAAACCACTGAGCGATTTTTTACATATATACAGGGTGTCCCCGTGACCGTTGGAGAACCTTTGAGGTGGTGATAAAGGACACTTTTCTAAGACAAATTTTCAAATAAAATTTTTGCCCAAGTCGAAACCCTTGGGGGTACCTCCCTTTAAAGCAATTTTTTGAATTTATGATTTCAAACGGCCATAATAGTTCCGATATTATTGATTTTATAAGGTTAATGGATTAGAACTTTTTTAAAGATCATTAGCTTGTCTACAAATTAGGTTATAACCCCTTATCGTCTAGAATCAACGGATTTCGAGTTATAAATTAAATTAAGGGAAAAAATGTTTAAAACATTCAGGTTTTCTTTTTAATTTTCTTGGGAACCCCGTATCTCTTAAACGAAACGTCTAAGAGAAAAACTAATGGCCCAAACCGGATAGAGAATTTAACGGGCTACAACTTTCGTTAAATAAATTTTTTTGGGCAACCAACCGTTTTCACAGAAACTCTGAAAATAATGAACAAGGTCTAGGTAAAAAATATAAATTCACAAAATTAATTTAATAAATGCTCAAAATGGCTTCTCTCATTTTCAGCACACAGGCGTGCTCTTTTCAAAAGGTGTTGCACGGTATTATTTAATACGTTTTAACAATGTTTTAACATTAAAACAAATGCTATAAATCAAATTGAGATTTTTAGTAATTATGTGAATTTATATTTTTTACCTACACCTTGTTCATTATTTTCAGAGTTTCTGTGAAAACGGTTGGTTGCCCAAAAAATGTATTTGACGAAAGTTATAGCCCGTTAAATTCCCTATCCGTTTTGGGCCATTAGTTTTTCTCTTAGACGTTTCGTTTAAGAGATACGGGGTTCGCAAGAAAATTTAAAAAATACCTGAATTTTTTAAACATTTTTTCCCTTAATTTAATTTATAACTCGAAATCCGTTGATTCTAGACGATAAGGGGTTATAACCTAATTTGTAGAAAAGCGAATGATCTTTAAAAAAGTTCTAATCCATTAACCTTAAAAAATCAATGATATCGGAGCTATGGCCGTTTGAAATCAGAAATTCAAAAAATTGCTTTAAAGGGAGGTACCCCCCTAGGGTTTGGACTTGGGCAAAAATTTTATTTGAAAATTTGTCTTAGAAAAGTGTCCTTTATCACCACCTCAAAGGTTATCCCGGTCACGGGGACACCCTGTATTTCTAGTTTGCAATATCGAAAATAATATCCATTCTTTATTTTTTTGTTGTTTTATATAGATTTACCAACATAATTTATTCTCGAGATCACAGACGCATTAATTAAAATAAACTTGTAAAACTTGATATTAAATCAAAATTAACACTAACAATAAATTAATGGGCAATTCAGAAAATTAACCTATTGCTTAAAACTTATAAAATGAATTAAATTTTATTGGGTTTACTGATCTTGTTAACTTTTAAATTATAAATAGAAACTCAAGAAATTTGCAAAAATAATGAAATCCCCGAAAATATCAACAACAAAAAGTTTTAACCGACAACGCAAACATTTTCTCAATCAAAACGGACTTAATTTTAAGGATCTCAAATATTATAATACCTTTAACTTAACAAAATAATTATATAACAGCTCTACACTTCTAACAGTGCTTAAGCTCTTAATAAATTTTATAAAAATTTCATTACGATAATAATAACAAAATTAACATACTGAAATTAATTAAATACACAATTGAAAAAAATTTAACAGGAGAAATATTACGTTTTCTACAGAAACAAATTATGTCGTTATGGGCATAGGTACCTACTTCATTTCCAAAATTTGAGCAAAATCTCAACCTATATTAGTTTAATACCTTTGAAAATTAATTTATTTTATGTGATGATTTGGGGATTAAACACCTTTCCATCGTCAAGTCGACTTGTAAAGATTTTAATACAAAAACCATCGTTCACATGTTATCTACTAATTTTTATAATAATTCATATAAATTACAGATGACTATCATTATTTTAAATTTCAAATTAAAATTTTTTAATTTAAAAACTACAACTACAGTTTGCAGAATTTTGAATGAAAACTAAAATAAGTATTATTTAATTTGATTATTTTACCTAACACACGTTCTCTTAATTTGTTCACAGCTGATTGAATGGTATCTTCAGATAACACTGCACCAGTAGACATGATTGAACCACACCAACTATTATAATATTGTTATCTACTTCAAATGATCATATTTGAATATGTCCAGTTGCTTACTTCACAATGATCATAATATTTTACATACGTAGAACTTAATGTGACACTCAAAAAATACGTTTCGCCTCGTTTGTCATAACCTTACTGGAACTAAACGAACTTACACCGCATTATTCTTTTCCAAACAATCAAAATCCAGTTCAAATTTTATTAATATTCAAAGTTTTAATGACAAAATTTGCCCGTCATGGTTAATTACAATTTTGTTATAATAATTATTGGGTATTCAATATTTTTTTGCCATTACGATAACTCGATATAATTTAGATATTAGTAAGATGGTATATAATTTGAAAAGTAAGAAACTAACATTACATTACGTAATCTCATAATTAAATAATAATTTTGTAATTAAATATTGATAATAAATAAAAAATAATAACACTGATATTTTTCTACATTTTTTACGAATTCAATTTGCTTTTATTCTTACATAGTTCCTGACATGCACATAAGCTCATAAACAATAATTATAAAGCATTTAAGTGGACAAAAAAAGTATAAATTAATTTATTCGTATCAGTGACGTAGCTATAGAGGGGGGTGTTTAGATGTCTACACCTCCTCACCCCCAATAAAAGAAAATTAGAAAGTATGCGAGTCGAAAAATATTGATATTTTTTTATCTTTCAAGAACCATGGAAATGAACTCCTTTGATTTTCAAAAATTTTTATCTCCAACCGTTTCTGAGGTATGAATTTTTTCATAATCTTTTAATTTTTAATTAAAATAGTTTTTTAACCAGTAATAGGTATGTTCGATCGTGGAATTATAATAACTTCTATATATTTTTTTGTAGATCTTATAAATGCTGCTAAAATATTTTACTTCTCTGTTGAAGTGGCGAGAGTACTACAAGAATTTCCAAAATTTTATGAATATTATTTGTAATAAAAAAGATTTAGTACTGGACGTGAAATGGCACTTTTTGTGCCATTTATAATATTTGTTAAATTAATAAAGAATAACTTTTTTGAGTTGTATAAATAAATTTTAAATAATTTAACAAGTTTGGTAATCAAGTTCTCACCTGAACAAACCTATCTATATCAAGGTTAGGAACGATTAACGTAAGCAACGAAAAACCACTCTATGGGAATAGTGAAATGAACTTGAGGGAATATTTACTAGTTAATGAGTATCATAGATCCAAAATTTTGAAACAATTTTAATACGTATAAACATTTCTTCATAAAGTAATCGTTCATTTCTATTCCCAACATTTATTTTTTTATTTTCAACTTACCAAAGTAATAAAAGCATTAATATTTAATGCTTTATTTACATAAAGTATTTAACTTATTGAGTATCACGATTTAGGTACTATGTACGTCTGAATGGTTGAAAATTACTGTGGATTTTTTAAACATATTTATTTATAAGTAATTTTATTTAATTTGTTTATATTTATTCAATACTAGCGCCTGCGGCGCTAGACATACGTATAGTAAACAGAACCAACACATTATGAACAATTTTTTTATTATTTCAACTTTAAAATGACTGTGGGCATGTAACCGACGTTGGAGAAAATGTTTGTTGCTCCGAATGAAGTCATTTGAAAGCATGAGTTGTACTTGCGAATGTTTAGCAGGAAGTGTTTTGAAATTGCAGTGGTGCCAGTAAGGTAACTTAGAAACGGCTCAGGTGGATCAATCAGCGGTGGCAAAACAACTTTGCCGTTCGAACAACACATTCCTGGTGTGAACTACGAAGGAATGTTATGGACGAACTATTATAGAGCGTCGCGATACGCTTCAGTTGCGTCTTAAAAATTGAAGATCGGCCGGTAAATAAGAGCGCTACATACGGTCAAAGTTTTTACACAATTTTCACTTAAATGGGTCTCTCACAAAGAAACGACGGATAATTTAGAAAAAGCAATCGGAGCTTCGGATACGGTTATTAACGGTCTTTAATTTAGCACATGACGACGGTTGACGAAAAACGACAAATAACGGCAGCATTTGCAAATTAGTGTCGTCGTCAAAATTGAAAATCAAAAACAGAGACGATTTCGGGCAAAATTTAAAATATGCAAAATGTATATTTTCGTTGCGAAGCAAAGTTTTGTCGAAAATATTTCATTCGACATTTTCGATTTATATTTGTCTCCTCGACGTATTAAAGGCAAAAATAAATTTTAAATCTTCAGGTAAAGTTAAATCTTCCGCAAAGAGGTGGATCTTCCACGAAGAGGTGGATCTGCGTCTTCTTGCACAATTCCGGCGAGTTTTTCTTTAGAAAACCAATTAAAAACAAATTAATTTTCAGGTAAAGTTAAATCTTCCGCAAAGAGGTGGATCTTCCACGAAGAGGTGGGTCTGCCTCTTCTTGCACAATTCCGGCGAGTTTTTCTTTAGAAAACCAATTAAAAACAAATTAATCTTCAGGTAAAGTTAAATCTTCCGCAAAGAGGTGGATCTTCCACGAAGAGGTGGATTTGCGTCTTCTTGCACAATTCCGGCTAGTTCTGCGACCTATATAAAGTCTTCCTCACAGGGGGAAGACTATAATAGATCGGTGAAGGCCATAGTTGTTCGGCCTTCGGCCTCACAGGGTGAAACCATAATAGATCCGTGAAGGCCATAGTTGTTCGGCCTTCGGCCTCACAGACCGGACCATAATAGATCCGTGAA
The DNA here is from genome assembly GCA_932274525.1 of Podabrus alpinus. Taxonomy (NCBI): domain Eukaryota; kingdom Metazoa; phylum Arthropoda; class Insecta; order Coleoptera; family Cantharidae; genus Podabrus; species Podabrus alpinus. Next base: position 30,226,837 of record OW026451.1, read on the forward strand.
GGTCAAAGTTGTTCGGCCTTCGGCCTCACAGGGCGGACAATAATAGATCCGTGAAGGCCATAGTTGTTCGGCCTTAGGCCTCACAGGGCGGACAATAATAGATCCGTGAACGCCATAGTTGTTCGGCCTTCGGCCTCACAGACCGGACCATAATAGATCCGTGAAGGCCAAAGTTGTTCGGCCTTCATCTGTCATCTGTCATCCGTCATCTGTCATCTCATCTGTCATCTTTCATCTGTTATCTGTCATCTTTCAACTGTCATCTGTCATCCGTCATCTGTCATCCGTCATCTGTCAGCTGTCATCCGTCATCTGTCATCTGTCATCTGTCATCCGTCATCTGTCATCTGTCATACATACATACATACACACATACATACACACATACATACACACATACATACATAATCTTCACGTAAAGTTACATCTTCATGTAAAGTTAAATCTGTATGTGCAAAATGATTTTTAGTTTATGTAGTTAATGCCGTCACTTTGACACTATCGGGGGGCCCATGGGGGCTATTCAACACTATCAGGGTCACTTTCTAGGTTATGAAAAGGGGGCCCGTCTTGCTAAAACGCGCACTATTTATGTTTTACCCTGTATATGCAAAATGATTTTTGCTAATTTTAAAAATATTGTGCAACGCTACTGACTATAATATGTCAATGTCATTTTTAAGGTTAGTCAAAGTTGTGCCCCCTATTTGTCGAGCCGCTACTGACTATAATATGTCAATGTCATTGAATCTTTATTGTGCAACGCTACTGACTATAATATGTCAATGTCATTTTTAAGGTTAGTCAAAGTTGTGCCCCCTATTTGTCGAGCCGCTACTGACTATAATATGTCAAAGTCATTGAATTAATCTTTTAGCGTCAAAATCGCATCGTAACTATGACAACGACTGTGACCTGAAGTGTTTAACTGCTGATGACCGTCTTATGGTGACGAATTACTAAATTCAAAGACGACGAAAAGTTTACTCTTGAATGTCGCCAGATCTCGTGAAAGTTTCAACGCCCACAGTTACGGGGTTTAGGCGTCTATGCGGAACATACATATATACACACATATATACATACATCCATTTTTATAGATAAGACAATTTCGTTCATAATAATTCAACCAATAGGATGTTAGAATCTCATCAATTTGAACCAATCATAATCTACTTCCTTTGACAATACAGACCACGGTGGTGTATTGTCGCGGCAATACGACCACCGTGGTCTGTATTGTCAAGTAACGATGGAAACTACGTAAACGCATACTATAAATTATTTGTTGTCAGAAAAAATTGAAATTTTATTTACGAAATTGTCAAACGAATTCCACACGATACTATAAAATTGTCGGTTAATTTTTAAACCATGGAATCTTCGTGTTTGTCGCACTTAAAATCACCATTCGTGCTAAAGCACTCATGGTGATTTTAAGGGCGACAAACACTCAGTTCCAGTTTCAAAAATTATTGCCGACAATTTGATAGTCTCTTGTGGTATTATATATGACAATTTCGTTCATAATAATTCAACCAATAGGATGTTACAATCTCATCAATTTGAACCAATCATAATCTACTTCCTTTGACAATACAGACCACGGTGCTGTATTGTCGCGGCAATACGACCACCGTGGTCTGTATTGTCAAATTTCCATAGTAACGATGGAAACTACGTGAACGCATACTATAAATTATTTGTTGTCAGAAAAAATTGAAATTTTATTTACGAAATTGTCAAACGAATTCCACACGATACTATAAAATTGTCGGTTAATTTTTAAACCATGGAATCTTCGTGTTTGTCGCCATTTAAAATCACCATTCGTGCTAAAGCACTCATGGTGATTTTAAGGGCGACAAACACTCAGTTCCAGTTTCAAAAATTATTGCCGACAATTTGATAGTCTCTTGTGGTATTATATATGACAATATTTATTACAGAAACAGAATTTTACGGAATGATCAAGCAAATAACAGAACGAGCGTTTCGTTTCGGCTCGTTCTGTTAGCTTGCAATAAAAAAGTAATAAAAAACGTACAGACGTTCATTTTTGATTTCAAAAATGAAACTACCAAGTCAAATTAACAAGCTTCCAATAATGTTTTTGGAATTTTTGGAAAGCATCAACGATAGTTACTCAATAGCCTGGGAATTACTTAAAGAGAGATACGATAACAAACAATTACGTATTCATTTTCACCTAAACAACAAATTTAACCTGAAGACGTAACGTAACACGAGAATCACATAATATAATTATGTAGAACTTCGAGATATTTGGAACAGCTTTATTAAAATTCTCTAAGTACTGAAAAACTTAAGTGTAGCACTGAAACATTGGGATACAAAGAAGCTTACTCTAAACACTATACAAACCCTTAAATTGATCTATTTTAAGAATGTTTAACGGCAAAATGGCAATTGTTAAAAGCAATGCTATAAGGATCAAGGAACGCAGGAAACAAAACTAAACTTTGACATCAGTATAAATCAATCGAAATCAAGCGAAATTGGTACGGCAAGGAGAACAAAAATTTTCATTCATTTATCAACAAGTAAATAAAGTTGCTTTTATTACAGAGGAAATCACACTATTTATAATAATATTTGCCAATGGTTCCTTCAATTGTCCATAAATAAAAAACATTCTGAGATAAATAAAGCAAACCTGTGTTTGCTTTATTGCTGTGGTTGCTTACAACCAAAGCGTTCACCAATCAATTGCAAATATGGTTTATGTGCAATACACAATAATAAATACAATACGTTATAGCATACAGATTCAGATAGTAACGAAGAAACAGTTTTAGATAATTTAATACAAGACGCAAAAATAATGTTACCGAAACAATTTCTACAATTTCTGGCCAAACATCTCAGAATAGTAATTCGAATCTTATGCAATTAAGGGTAAAATTGGCGGGTAGGTTAAATGTAGAGCATAGCTCGATAGTGGATCATAATTCAACTTCATAATAAAGGATCTTCTCATAAAATTGATATTAAATATGCCATGAACAGACAACAGATTTTAGAATTTTTAATTATTATTAAATATTTTGGGAAAAACAAGATATTCGGCAAGTACTTGTGAATGTTGATGGAGGATTACTTACAATTATTTAGGCAACCAACGATACCACCTTGCAAATAATGCGATTTCGACTGCGATTTAAAGACCATTTTAAATTAATGCAACACTTGATCAATTCAGTTACTGGGTATTTTGGATGTAACGGTTAATAAGTATAAAAATCGTTAAGTCTATTTGGTTACTAGGTTCCACTTCTTTCTGACCTTGGCCAATTCTTACCAATTCTCGCGCCCGTAAGTATGGTACAGATCTTCTCGTACTTCACTTCTCTATCGGTTTGTGGGTCTTCTCTTCACCTTCTTCTAACCCCTTCAATGTCCATTTTCCACATTCTGTTTGGTACTCTCTCTGCCTTCATCCTTATCAAATGCCCCAATCATCTCAATTATAATAAATTACATAAATATTTGATTTTTTAACTATTGAGAATTAATATTAAATTAAACTTTTAAAATTAACTAATTAATTAAAGGAAAAAAATTATTTTTCATACCATAAGCTTTCAGCAGTGCTTACTGAAATCTTCAGATATTTATTAACAAACAATTACATCGAAACTGACATACAAATAAAACGTATTGTCATTTGATACGATCTAGAACTACAAAATCGTGAAAAGCTTGAGACCTGATCGCGAATTAAGAAACAACCTAATTTGTGAATTCGTCAAAATAAAAAAAACTTAATTCCAATACGTTGAAGCAATGAAGTTGTCAGTTGTTCTGTTCATTGCATTCTTTTCCTTCTTGATCTAATGAAGAAGGAGATCTTTATAATTTAATGGCTTTTATCTCATATTCGTTATTGCAATCAATTGTTGGCACCAAATTTATTTAGTACATTATGTGGAGTAGTGGAGTGTCATACTGAATGATACAAATCGATATATGCATTCTCTTGTTTACGCAAAAAAAATTTGTTTTAAGAATCTCGAAAACTGGCACATTTGGATATGAGAAAATGATCTTAAATAGTCTTATTTCGGTCACATGAATCTGTAGATAAACGATGTTCCTATATTTACGGACTAAGGACACCCTTTGTTAAGTATGACACATTAGGCACCGAGGTTTTTGTTTAGTTTCATATAAACAATAGCAATAAGTTGGCCTAACACAGGGATGTTTAGTAAATAGTAAGTTGAGGTGTTCGGCAAATCTTCAAATTAATATTTATGTTTCTTGCACTTGGGACTGTATTCTCTGACGACAAGCTTATCTAAAGTTTGAGTCCTATTACTGGTTAAATTTTGCTTTCTTTGTTCTTCCTGTACTATATTAAGAAAATATATTTTGAAGATAATACCATTAATTCAAAGAATAATAAGCTAATTTACATCTAAATATCGTTTATTAATTTGTTCTTCTAAGTACCTAATCTAAAAAACATTTTATTTTCGGCGGGATTTATCTTAACGAAAATATTTACGGTATTGACAGAAATCGTAAATCACTTGAATTATTTGACTTGCAAATATATTTTTTTAAAAATTATACAAATTAATAAAACTTAAGCAGAGTTAAAAAAATAGTAAAATTTTCTTTACATAATATCTAAAAATAAAAGCCGTAACCCGATAATAGTAAAATTACAGATGCACAAAACAATATCACAATAATCAAGGATGTTTATTGAGATTTTGTGTTTTCCTATCTTTAACTATACTTCCACAATTAAACTTTCTTTCATAGCTTTTTTACATTAATCTGTTGGAAGATCCACATCAACATCGTAACCCAACGAATTAAGTTCCCAACGAATTTTTTTGTCATTTTTGAAAGACTTGATCCAGTCCTTGTAATCGTATTCGGAATTAAGTCCTCCATAACGTTTTGGTAAACATTTTGGATCAATGTGTTTATGGAGAGATTCCATGTTATCTCCGTGAACAAATATTCGTTCTATCATTTGTTTATTTAACAACGGTTTAAATATATTGAATACCGTTTCGAATAACCATGGTTGATTTACAATGTGAACAGCATGAATTCGCAGGGGTAAGGATGTCTAAAACAATAATAATGAATTATAGAAAATGACCGTTGCTTATACTTTACATTTTTAGCGTTGACCCCTTAGTAGTAAACAAATAATATTAATAAACAAGCAATAGGTTATTAACTAAATTTTTTTTAACTAAACTTTTTAAATAGTAAAAATTTTAAAATAGATTTAATACAAGAAATAATTTATTTAACATACCACCATCATTTGAAAAATAATTTTAACAACATTGGGCGTCATACAAAAAACGTGTTGCATTGTAAGATCTCCGAAGTCAAATATACATATTGCTCCTAATATTTGGGCTCTTAGTTCCAGAATTGCTAATTCTGAAATTAACAATGATGCTTGAAATACTTGTGTTGTTGTGACTATTTCAGGATTCCATAAACCTGGAGCAGGTTCCGTTATATTAGTTTATTATCAATGTAATAAAGCTTATAATTAATAAAAAATATTTTCTATGTTTAATTAACTATTTTATAATACAATACAACATATAAAATAAAATTTAACACACACCGACTCTGAACAGGATCATTCCTCTATCATTTTGTTCTCTATAAGGAGGTACCGTAATTAAATTATTTTGTTCGCCTATGTATTCAAAATTTTTAAAATTTACACCTTCAATTAAATCTGCATTATTTATTTTAAAGTCACAATAGTTAACCATCTGAAAAGAAAAAAATTAAGAATAAAATATGAAAACAATTTTGTACAAATTACCAATCTATGTGCATGTTTAACGATAAAGTGCTTGGCCCTTAGGAACCGCAATAAATATGCATCATCTGTTCTGTGTGGTTCACATTCTCCTTTTTCTAAAATGTGATATAGACGTTAAAAATTTATCAAATAAATGATTAATATAATGATAATTTAATTAAGTTGGAGTCACAAAAACATATTTTTAAGTTATTCTTTTTGGAGTGAAAAAATATGTTTTTAATTTTTACATCACAAAAGGACGGATGTTAAATTTTGTAACGAATTACAGTTAGAACCAACTCAGTTTTATACCTTATAAACTTAGACATGCTAATTACCAAACATTTTAATTAATAACTGTATAATATAATATTTACTATAATAAACCTACTACCTACTATAGAGTTTTTGTAATATAAAATTATCTATAATTTTATTAATAAGCTATTTGGAAACAAATAAATACAATTACAACATTTCAAGGCTTTAAGTGCAGTTTTTTTTTCATTTATAAAATGTAAAGGTTGAACTATTTCGGTATTTCGTTTTTTTTTTTCACTATAACGATCAAATTTCAGTTTTGTCATTACTTACGTTGCTTGTGCTTTTATGAAAACTTTCTAATTTAACCTTCACTCTTCTATCCAACCTTTATTTATCCACTGCTGAATGTAGGGCTCTCCCCATCAAGGGGGAAGGTATAGCCATACCCTACTACGCTGGCCAAGTGCGGGTTGGAAAATCTTCAACTATGCGTTACAGACTCTTAAATATGGGATTAATTGCACGTCACCTTTGCCGGAAACCCCTTTTAACCAAAAACATGCGTAAAAGTCGTCTCAATTGGGCACGAAAATATAAGAACTGGTCATAAAAGGATTGGGAAAAAGTTATGTTTTCTGACGAGTCGAAATTCAATTAGTAAGGGGCAGATGGTATTAATTTCGTGCGAAGAAGAAATGCTGAACGATTGAAAGACGAAAGCTTAAAACGAACAGTGAAGTTTTCAACCGGTGTAATTACATGGGGATACTTTTCCATCAAAAGGATAGGTCCATTGCACATACTAAATGATACTGCGAAAACCCGAGATTATATAGAAATATTGGACCTACTATTGAAAGTCAATTTGCAGGAGTTGATAATTGCGTTTTTCATGACGATTCTGCACCTTGTCATCGGGCAAAAATTGTAAGTATTTTCAAAATTTCTGTATTTTTGTGATCTTACATAACAGTATTAATGTTTTAATTTTCAGGTAAAGAAATATTTTTAGAAAGCGAGGGCATTAACCAATTAACTTGGTCCGATAACAGCCCTGATATGATCCCAATTGAAAATTGTTGGTTCATCGCTTCAAAACATATTTCTTGTTCAAAGCCTTCTTCTTTCTTGTTCTTGTTAAAAGCCCTTAATTTAGTATGGACAGAAGAAATTTCATTAGAATACCTGCAAAATTTGGTGAAATCCATTCCGAATAGAATAAAACCATTGGTTAAGTCAAAAGGAAGGCCAACAAAATACTACAAATTTGAATTTCGTAATATTTTATGATTAATAATAAATTCTATAACTAAGAAACATAATTTTATTTCAAAATAAATATTACTAATGTGTATGTAAATTGAATTTTTGAATTTATTACTTAGCAAATTATCAGGTTATTAAAATTATTTTCTGCATACTAATAAAATATTTTTTTAATTATAGTTTTATGCTGAAAGGTTGCTGAAAAGAGGGTTTCAACTAATACTGAACCCTTTTTCGAATACAATAATTTTTTTGAAAACCAGTAGCTTTTTACATTTTCATACTGATGAAGCTTTTCCATTCCATTCGGAATATTGCTACTCTGCTTCTCTACAAAGTCTTCACGATCCATGTTTTAGGCGGATCAATCCCCTCATCTATTTTAATTTCTCCCATTTATCCACAGAGTGTTGATGTTAACCGGAGGGCCGCGCTAACTAAGAAATTTCGTTAAGTCCACGATTTGAACCTACAATTTGCGCTCTGTAACGCGGCCAGCGATCACACCAAACTACTGCTGTGTTAACATTTTCATACTACTGTAATTAATTGTTATTAAGAAACATTATTTATTTCGTATACCTATTGGGCTGTTTGCCGACCAAGAATTTTTCACGTGTTTGCTCGGCTATATCATTTATTTAACTTTGATGTTTTATTTTGAATAAATAAATTTACTTTAATTTTATTTAAAAATTAATAAAATGTCATATTGTCTTATAGGTATTTTCCTACTGTTGCATACTCCAAATGCAAGGTTTCAATAATACACCTATTAAGAATTTGGAAAAAGGTAGGTACTTACTGCCTTGCAAAAAATCTATAACCGTAGTGTCGACTATTTTTGTTTTTATTATGGACCATTCTCAAGGGCACAACAAAAAAGATAATAACAAATAATAAGGAAGAAATTGAAATGCTACAAGTTTCGTTAATTTTAAAATAAACATAATTTAATGACGCTCGTTATGTATGTACATAAACACAGAAAAAAATTTAGAATTTTGATTTATAACATGATAATTATAATCGACCTTTTGTGAATAATTGTGCGTTTTTGCTTTAGGTATATATTTTATAATTGACACATAATTGAACGTTAGTAATATATTTGAATATTTATGAAACTTGTAAGCGTTTGAATTCTTTACTTATTTAACCTTATTTAATTTGGTTTAAACCAAAATTAGTCAACACCATGGTCAACACTAAGGTTGTAGTTTTCCTATAATGAGATACCTTTTTCCGAATTTTTCAAATAGTTGAGGTTTGACTGAATCAATGGGTATTATTTAAGTTTTAGCTGTTAAAATAATATAAAAAATTTCTGAATAATTACTATGTATTTACATATCCTTAGGTTTATCTTCAGCAAAGTCATGGGAAATCATGTGAAAGATTATGTGGTAGATCACATCATAACATAAACTCATCTTTATTTACAGATAGACCACTTATACAACAAAAACTTGACCAATCATACACAAATTAGATCATATAATTACAAAAAATTATAATTGCACTAAATTTTTCCACAGCATACCTATAGTATCCTTGAACTTGTTCAATGGTTTCAAAAACACTTCAATGCTATCCTATCAAAACGTTTTTCAAATTTGTGCATTCGTCTGATTAATTATTAAGTAAATGAAACTCCGATTTCTTTTAAAGAAAATTGTTTAGTTTTTCTTTCCTTTTACAACAGATCATGTTTCAAGGTTAATCAAGTTTTCAGAGAAAAATTTTCTTTTCAATCTTTTGCAATAAATTGTTGGTTTATGCATTTTTCAAATTTTTTTAAAATGTTCCACTTACAAGAACTTACTAATAAGCCTTGAAAGTGGAATAATATTAACTACAAAACACTAATAAGGTGTTGAGTAGCAATCATACAAATTTTCTATTTGGTTGTAAATTTCATACCATATGTGTCGTGGATATTCTGGTATAAGTTCAAGTAATAATAAAAATATTTTATTGATTACAGTTGATTACCCAGGAATACATATTTCCGTTCAATAAAGCTATACCATCTTTGAATGCCTAGAAGTTTTGGTTAATTTTTGGTTCTTATAATCAACATTAAAAATTTGTCCCATAACATCCCTTTTTTTCTCTAATGAGCATACCGCATTTATCTACATATAAAATCTTCAATAGTTTTGCAATTAGCACTGGCTTCCTCCCTCTTTATTTTCACATTTTTGAAATTCTTTGGATTCTTAAATCTTTGGATAGTTTTACAAAACATATTATGAATTTCCAAAAACTGAGTACGATTTTTATGATATTAAAAATATGTTCACTTACCAAAAATTAAATTTCTAAATTCTTCTAAAATTTGACATGATGTTTCCGGATCTTCGTTCAATTCCTTCTTTGCGTAATCTAGCAATTCCCGAGGAAGTTCCTCCATATCAATTTTTGGTACCATGTAATTATCACTAGTCATAATTAATTACTTTTGTTTCTAGAACAAATTAAATAATCGTCAATACATTATAACAAAATCAACAATAGAATCCCTTACTTTAATATTACCCCTTCCATCATGGTACTTGAGAATAATTCTTCTAAAATAGTGGGGAATTTATCGCTCTACCGAAAATGAATAAATTGGCAATTAAACAAATTTTATGCTATACCTACCTACATAATATTATTATCGTTTTAAACTTTTGCTTCCATTCGAGATAAATAAAGATTTTAAAAATCTATGCTGTACCGATGAGATTTTCTTACAAGTTTTCGGAATTAATTAATTTCTGAAATCAGCACTAAATTTTCAAAATGTTATTTCTAATAAATGTAGGCACGAACCATTTACTTATTTAGCACAGATACAATACGATAACTATATTATAACTAATATTAAAAGGAAGTAAAAATAAACAAAGAAGTTCATAAACTCATCTGATGACAGCAATAACCATTACTGAAAACCAATGATAATTTTAATTTTTATTGTTTTATTTTCCGGTTAATTTTAAAAATTTTGTATTAAATATGTATAACAAATTATAATATATGCAAAAACATGAACATCAACAACGGCTGCTAATGGAAAACAGGTGCCAAAAATTTATTTTATTGGGCATATATTTAACAAGCTTTAATTTATTGTAAGTTGTAAAGAAATTCAAAAATTGGTGCTAAATAAGATAAATATTGTTGATAAATAAATATAGCAATTGGCTTAAGCTTACAAAAATTTGGCAGAGATGTTCATTGGAGTGTAAGTTCCCTAAAATCCTAAGCTGGCGTTATCCCCAATCGGAGGTTTTAGCTACCCCAACGTGAGTTTTTGCCTATAACTCGCTTATTTTCACTTTTATGAAGAATTATTATCAGACCATAATTGCAGAGCATAACATTTTCTACAAAATATATTCTTTCCATGGTATACTAATATTGAAATTATTCGAAAACACGACCAACCCTTAAAAAAGGCACAACATTGACTTGTTACATGGAGAGAAATATTTTCAGATAGAGGAAATGCTTTTAAAACCAAATAAATTAAAATTAGAGCAAAGGTAGGAAATAGAAAAGAAAAATAAATTCGTTCAAAATTTGCCCGTACATTCCAGGCAACGAATTGGCTTTATGGTGATTTGGTAATTTGATTGATGGTTTTCCCGATTTGAGGATTATAATAATTTCGGCAACCTTCCATTGTGTAGGGACGTATCTTAATCTCAAGGATAAGATAGTTTTTTGTTACTAATATAGATCAAAACTTTGAGATTTCTACAAGCTTAATTCGTGCAAGAAATGTGCTGAAATTACTCTCATCTTAAATGCTTTTCTTGACACCTCGATTTGGAATTGGGCTTCTAAAAATTTGTTGTTTTGGCATCGTTTTGAGGATCTTCCGTTTGAAGGGGCTTTAAACACTTCAGCTAAATGATCAGCGAAAGTTGCTTCTTGCCAATTCCTATTTGGAGGTTTTAATATGTAGAATTTTCTGCTGAGGTCTTTTAAATTTTTTTGGCGGCTCTCCACAGCGAGGTTGCAGTCAGTTCATTTAGGTATTTTTGAATTCCTTCGTTTTTGTGATTGGTCAGTAGTTTTTAGAATTCATGTATTGCCCTGTTTTAGTTTGCCTTATCACTGAGTGCACGAGTGACCTGCTATTTTTTCAAAGATTTATTTTCTCGCGTATTTTCTCTTAAATACGTTTTGGGCAGTGATTTTCTACATTATTGTTTAGATTTACTGGGGTAGCTTCCCAGACCGCTTCTTAAATATTTTTAATTAAAGTTTGTACTGCTTCATCTAGTTCGTATTCCGATTTCAGAGATACATGTTGGGAAAGATTAATGTGCAACAATTTTTTGAACGACACGGCATAGGAGTCCAGTAGATCAGGCTGATTTTCTCTGTCTGTGGGCTAGTAATCAGCTAATCCGTTAGCAATTTTCTGGGATGGTTGTGAGATTGTGAGATGCTCAAATATGCTTCTGGGTTATCACCATTAGAAAATTAATCCACTTAGGGGTTGAAAAAATAAAGTGTGGTCGAATATTTAAATTGAAAATTTATTTACCTTTGCGGAACATTTTTTATTTTTAAATTTAAATCATTATGAATGAAGTTACAGTATTTTTTCTACATGCGTGCACACAAAATTTTTGACTTTTAAAAGGGTCAAAACCAAAAAAATACCCTTTGGGACAGACAAATCCTTAAATTTGTATTTTTGTTTATTACTATGATGGTGTGTACCAAGTTTCGTCAAGTTTGGTGTGGATCAAGCTAATTCTTCACTTGATGTGAGCTGGAATTACCCTCAAGCAATAAATTTACGGCGTTTATAAAATTTCCAAATCAGATTTTATTTTCTGATCTGCAAACTTAAACGTTTATCTTATAATAGTACTGCAATGTTTCTTTTAATATCACAGAGCCCTACGTTGGACCGACAAATAATATGCAATGACCCCCCTCCTTAATGATGTAAATCAAGCTTATTATAATAATGAGACCCTTACCTGGAATGCTTATCCCACAATGATAACTTACTTGTGGATTTAATTTTGTATTTACCTCAGCTAGCTCAAAAGTGAAAGAAATTTTTTAATTGTTTGTAAAATTTACCTTACTGCATTCGCTCATCTTCAGAATGACCGAGATTCATATTTTCACACTGTTTATAAATTTGATTTAAATTCAAATAAAATAGAATCATGGCAATTTGATTTTTAATGAAATTAATAAATTTTGCACAAATTGTCGTCATGGAGACGAAAGAAAATTTTAACCATGTGCTTTAAAACTAAATGTAACAAATTCTTAATTAATAAATGATAAAGCTAAATAAATGTTTGTAAAATAAAAAAAAGATTTTCTGATTTTAATGTTTTAAAATTCCCGCACTTGGATAGTTAAATAAATCTTACCCCACTTTCGAATTGCATCATCGTTCGTTTATAAGCGTGAGTGTACCGGTTGTTTACACCATAATTTGCTCCAGTTTTCTTTTTTGTGATTATCCAGTTAATTTTCATCAATCATCCAAATATTTCCTCGACCATCAATACCAAAATTTGAGTTTTTGTGAGTGTATTAATATTTTTTAACATTTTCAATATATTTTAACCTTTTCCAGAATACATCAACGTTACTTAACCCTACTTGGGTTTTAAAATCACATTTTTCACAAATTTTCTGGAACAACACAAATTTGTGCGTCCATTCACTTTGGTTATTTTTATCGTTCTCTTCTGTTGTAAAGGTAAACAATTTCGTCGCCAAGGATCTCAATTTTCGTTGAAATTTCAACGCATGTCTGTTTTTGATGTAGCAAGTTTTCATTGACCGGTAACTTTACTGAATTTTACCACACTTAATCTTCATTTAAATAATGTTTTTTAGGAACGAACTGTAAATTGGAGACACGATGCACTTTTAAAGTTTAAATTCAATCGAATAATCGTCCTTTTAATTTATCGCACCAAGCTGTTATACCAAATGTCATCACGAAAACTTTTTTTTAGTGTGCTTAACACAACTAATTCTAATTAACCTAGTTTTAATAACAATATTTACTAATATAATTATAACTAACAAATAACAAATAATTTTACTATGATATAAATTTTATAATTTATTTTTATAACGAATTAATCGTTGTATCGTCTTGCCATGATCTCTCAATAATTCAACTTTCCTTTAACTTTTAACTTAAAACTCGTTCATTCCTTTGATTTTCCAATTCAGCAAAGCAAAGAACATCGCAGTACTTATTTAAACTTCATCAGAAATTTTCAAAATTTTAACATTCATCTGTCGGAAGATCAACATCAATGTCATAACCCAACGAATTAAGGTCCATACGAATTGTTTTTCTACTTTCGTAGGCTGCTAAAAAGTCCTTGCAATTATAATCAGCATGAATTCCTCCGTAACGTTTTGGTAAACATTTTGGATCAATGTATTTATGGAGAGATTCCATGTTATCTCCATGAACAAATATTCTGCCTGTCATGTTTTTATTTAACAGGGGTTTAAATACATTGAATATTATGTCGAATAACCATGGTTGATTCAAAACGTGGACAGCTTGAACTCTCAGTGGAAAGGATGTCTAAAACAAAAATAATAGATTATTAAAAATCATCGTTGCTTATTTTATATTTTTATTATTTTATTAGCCCTGATAATTAGGGTAGCTGCCGAGGAAGACATTCTCTATTTTCTATAGTTAAGTATGGGAGACCTACTACTTATGGTCGATTGTGAACGAATGAATAAAAAGGCATTTGGCCATACCCCGCCACGCTGGCTAAGTTCAGGTTGGTTTGGGAGATATAAAAATCATTTTGAAACACTGTAGCGCACGGTACAGGGAAGGCAACGGGACGCCGCCCCCCTTATAGCGAACAAAATTTTACAAGATCCACTAAAAAATCAGGAGCCGCGTTAACGAAATGTTTAGTGCCAAAAAAGCTTTAAATAATTAGTGAAAATGAATTTTTGAAATTTTTCGTTGTCGTCGACTATGTGGAATTACAAAAATGTTTACAGGAAAAAGTAAGAAACCATTTGTTTTTAAGTAATATCGTCGTCGTTGTTGTTTGCTATCGTTAGTGTTTATCTGAATATGGGTAAATTTTGATACATCAGTTTAAATTTCATTTTGAATGGTGCGTTGTTTTATTGTATAGTAAAATATGTAGTCAACTTTTTGGTTAGTTCATTTTTGGAAATTTGTAGTGTCGTAAATTTTTTCTGAAAGTCTATTAACGTAGTCCTGAAAGTTTCCAGTCCAATGCAGCGCTATCTTAGCATGGCACTACGTCGCTGTTTTCGCTAAGTTCATTCAGGTACCTAACCTAATTTAGCAAAAATTCTTATTATACAGTGTGGAAACTTTAACTGGAATAAATTCTTTAACTTTGATGTATAGGATTTCTGTAAAAGTTACAAAACACAGCAATTTATGTTGTATTCTGCATTTCACTTATACACTTGGATGTCCTTCATTTTGGTATTTTAAAAACACCTCTCGGTGTTCAATTTGTTCTGGCGTCGAATAAAATTATTAATGGTAGAAATGAGTTTTGCGATTTGCGGTCAATGCGATCTGTTTAAATTGAAGCCGTGATAATTAAATTTAAAAAAAGGGAGTGATCCTTCATCTATTATTTTAAATTTTTATAATTTTACTGAATTGATTAATTATCGGAAAAAACACGACAATACAAAACTTAACTTCGCTTAGCTTAATATACAAATTTCAAAATAAAAAATGAATAAAAATAATTTAGCATACCACCGTAAGCTGAAAAACAACTCTAGCAAAATTGGGCGTCATATGAAAAACTTGT
This sequence comes from Podabrus alpinus, assembly GCA_932274525.1. Classification (NCBI taxonomy): domain Eukaryota; kingdom Metazoa; phylum Arthropoda; class Insecta; order Coleoptera; family Cantharidae; genus Podabrus; species Podabrus alpinus. The sequence continues at coordinate 30,242,017 of OW026451.1, forward strand.
TGCATTGCAAGATCTACTAAGTCAAATATGATTATTGGCCCAAATATTTGAGCTCTTGGTTCAAGAACTCCTAATTCTTGAAATTAACATTGAAATTAACAATGTTGCTTGAAATAATAATAATAATAATTTTTATTTACTAGCTCAAGTTTACAATGGGGAAAAAACAAAGTAAACAGCAAAGGTAGTAAAAGGGTAAAGATTCAGCAGAGCTGTTTTACAATTTTACCCGGTTAGATCACATTTTGTTCGTCCAATAAAATAGTTTTTATCTTGTTTCTAATAGTGTAGCTTGTTCCGGTGGTCTTAAATATCGTATATCAACAAACTTGTTGTAGGTAACTGATGCGCGGTATTCGAAGGAACCCTTGAATTTCGATGTGTTGTGGTGAGGTATACTGAGGCTCACGACATTGCGAAGGTTAAGTTGATGATGATCAGATCTTTTCTTCATTACTTCTAGTAGATAACTTGGACTATCACGTTTATGTATGTTGTATAAAAACATGGCGAAGAGAAGTTCAAAACGAGCTTGGATTTTGAGGATACCAAATTTATTGTGATAGGGTGTAATGTGGCTGCTGTAGTCAATGTCATAAGTATACCTCATGCAGGAGTTTTGAAGTACTTGAAGTTTACGTTTTAGATTCGCAGTAAGGTATCCATAATAAACTGCGCTGCAGTAGTCCAGGTGACATAACACCAGGCTTTGCACTAGTTGCAACTTAATTTCAGCAGGAAGAAGATACTTATACCTATGTAATGATTTGAGTTTGAAATATCCAATACCACAAATCTTGTTTACGTGCGCTTCAAAGGTCAAATTACTATCGCAAATTACACCCAGATCTTTAACATTCTCACTGAACTTTAATATGCATCCATCAAGCTTAACATCAATGGATCGGGTGTTGTCGGCTAAAGTACAACAGTATGTACTTCCCATACGTAAACAAAACTGTTTTGTTGGGGTTAAGGATTAACCCGTTGTTGGTTGACCAGCGTTTTATTGAAGCTAGATTGTTGTATAACGATCTTAAACCCACTCCTATTCACTGGCTGCCCACTCTGAGTAACATCCCCCCTCCCTACCTCCGTCGCTCAAGCGCTCTAGTCAGAGAGTACAATAAAATCCTAAGAAATCCGCTCCTAAAAATCCATGAAGACATCGCGCACTTGGGCCACAGACTGCGCTCCAGAAAACCGCCCATTCAAACCGCTGAACGATTACTTGCCAACAACTTCAGCCTGGACCAGGAATGGGAACGGGAATGGCAAGCTAAAGCGCTACCTGAGATCCGCGATATTCTCCACACCGGACAGACGCCACCTGGTTTTGCCCTGCCGCGGAATACATGGTGCAGATTGAACAGAGTCCGGACAGGCTGTGGGGTATGTGCTGATTCCCTGTTTAAATGGGGCAAATCCGTATCAGCCGCATGCGACTGCGGCGAAGAAAGGCAAACTATACACCATCTCTCCTATAACTGCGAAAGCAGACCGAGCCACTGTACAGCTGAAGACTTTTTGAGGGCCACCCCACCGGCTGTCACTTGGATTGAAAGCCTGAACATCGCGATTTGACTGTGCATTACTGACATGTAGTTTCTTTTCTATTTTGTGTACACGCCATACGATAAATAAATAAATGTATAACGATTCAATAACATTGTTGACGAAGATTGCCCAAGTAACAATTTTTGCTGGCGTTTACCTGTGAAATCTATGATTTGTTGGCACACACCTGGCTGACACCTGCCAAGCAGTGTTTACAGTTTACTGGGCTATTGCTGTCTGTTTGTTATTATAGGGGCCTGACAGGTACTCATTTACAGATTGCTGTAAAGTTCTTTTAACAGGGGCCTTACAAGAACTCATTCCCAGCTTACTATAAGCTTTTGTTATTACAAACGCTTGCCAGGTACTCGTTTACAAATTACTGTAAGGTAGTCGTGACAAAAACTTGGCAGAGACTCTTGCACAGGTTACTATATAAACTTTTTTGGACAGCAAACGGAATTATTATATAAAGTGTATTCAGACAGTATCCCGCCCGCTAAGTTCTCAATTACTGCAAGTCGACAGATGACATCTTTGCGGATAACAACATTTTATTTCAACTCTTTTTAATTAAATTGTTTAATTGAATTAATTTTAATTAATTTACATTTTTATTTCTCTATCAACTAAATGTTCAAAATCTATTAAAATGACGTCACGTTAAGTTTAAAAATTAAATTTTTGGGCTAAGGGAAATTATTAAAAAGAACTAACAAAGGAAAACTATATATATTACTATGTATCGCTTCTCCTTTATATTAGGGACACATGTAAAAATAATGATAAAGATATAAATTTTCTTTTCTTTTTGTTTAGCTCTTTTTTTTGTAATCACTATTTTTTAAATTTATATAGCATGAAACATTCTTATCACAGGAGCAGATTCCTCGAGGGTTGATTCTTTGCTTTTTCTGAAAATGTAAATTAAGTGGAGGAAGATTCGTTCCTCAATTATACTCAACAGGATATGTAAAATATAACGCATTTATTTTTATGAATGATTATATGAACATTTAACAATCGATAATAAACCCCCAAAAACTTAAACTAAACATAATAATTTTTAACCTAAACAAATTTAACATAAACAAATTAACTATTTTTAAATTTACGCAAAACCGAACCTTTATTCGTTTCCGTTTAACGCGTCGTAGTCCGTAAATGCAACTTTTAAAACGTCCAATATTACCGCAAAAATGTTATTTTAATTTCTCTTACCCGCAACAGATGGCGATGCACTTTCTTTCAAATTCTTCTGTATTTTCAAGGCTGCAATTATTTTTAATTTCGTGATCCTATTTGACCAACGACACATGTGAAACCAAATTAATTCTGAAGAAATTCGTTTGTTGAAGTACTTTCTTCAACCACTTTATCAACTTTATAAGGTAAGTGTTCACTTTTACTTTTATCATACCAATTCTGCATAAACCATAAAAATAACTTTTTATAACTCGCTACAATCTTCTCTCTTTTTAGGTTAATCACTTTCCGTTGGGTTTTTATCCAAATTTGTTACCGTTTTGGACGAGAGGACCACAACACTTCCTCTTGCCAACGCGTTTTTCGGATCCCCCTTTATTTATTTTCATATCAACCGTTCCCTTGGTTTTTGATCAATTTTTCATTTCGTCACTCTTTGATAATTTAATTTTTTTATTAATAATGTAAGTATCATGCCTTTTTGATATTGCCTTTTATATAATCGAATGTCATTAATTAATATTTCCGTTTTCAGCGTTGTTATAACAATACATCGTTTGGCGCGGCTACGCGTGAACGTTTTGTCTCGGATAACGAGGCGCTGCACTTGTCTTTATGGTTCACAACAAATTACGTAAATCTACCGTTTATTTACATCACTTCTTATAATCTACCTATTCTTTACAATGCTAAAATTATTTTACGTTAAACAAAATTTTCTGTGAATACAAAAAAAAAACTTATCTGTAGTTCATAATTTTTCATATCATTGTTGAACCAATCTTTCCTCTCACTTATCTTTGTTAAAAACCCGACTTTATCTGAGCCTTCATATTACCTGTTGGAATCTGTGTTTGTTATTGGAAAACCTCATGCAATTTGTAAATTTAAAAATGCTTATTTGTATTCAAGATTATTGGTATTTTGAACCACAACAATATATACCTACTTCACCAACCCAATGTGAATTTTATTTTTAATGATGTAGCCAATTTCGAAAAAGGTTTGTAAACCAAATTTGAAGATATTTATCTTCTGTTCATAATAATATTTTCTGGATTCGTTATACGAAAAAAAAAAGATCACCTACCAGAAGATTCGAACCGCTTGTCTCAGGTTTATGAAGGAAACACTTTATTCACTGTGCTACCCAGGTCTGTTCTAAAATTGTGATGTTTTAAAAATTATGAGCAGGTTGTATTATCTGTTGGCAATCTGTGCATGACTTGCATAAATTAAGGGTTACTATAATCTCGCATGACTCACATCAACACATTTTGAATTGCAATTTTTTATGATTATATTAAATAGTGTTTTCTGGGAGGAATTTCTAAATTAAAAAACGTGTTAAAATATAGTTTTCCAAGGTTTCCAATTTTGCGACAACTACATTTTATTTCAACTCTTTTTATTTAAATTGATTAATTTAGATTTTTCTCTATTAACTAAATGTTCAAAACCTCGTATTAAAATGACGTCACGTGAAATTTAAAAATTAAATTTTCGGGCTAATACGTATTATTAAAAACAATTGCATTCTCAATGCATTTTGAATTGCAATTTTTATGATTATATAATAGTAAATTGTTTTTCAGGGAGGAATTTTAAAATAAAAATAAACGTGTTAGATAATAATAAACTTTTAAATTTCTATACACCTTTAATTTTTCAACTATGGAGAATTACTAATAAATACATAATGTAGGTATAATGCTTTCTTAAAATTAATGTAAAGAAATATTTTTAAAAGGAATCTTAATCCACAAAGTACCTGAATATAATACAGGTGTTCTATTGCCATAATATAACGGTAAAATTTAACTAATATTTTTGAAATACTTTCGCAAAATGGATAGAATTTTTAAAATTGTTAAAAATTTGTTTATAGAAATAAAAATTCTGTAAAATAATAATTTTTCAAATAACCCGTTTAAATTTTTGCAATGTATTTACCTATTAGATAAAAACTCAACGGACAAAATTTGTTCTTATTTCTATTAATAGCACAATTTATTAAAATTATATTATTTTAATGTATTTAATTTGTTTAATTTAATTAAGTTAACTTAATTAAGTATCGAATTGGTTTCGATACTACAGTATGGAAACCAATTAGGAGCTGTCGCAAAATTTACCACGTGTATGTAATATCGAAACCTATCTAGTACTCTACTTAAATCGCGTGCTATACGAGGGTTATTACCTCTGTATTATTTTTATCACGTCTTCTGAATGTAGTACTTTTTCTAAATGTTTGCATTACTTGCATTAAATCATTTTTCGACCATTTAGATTTAGAACTATTTTTTTTTAAACAGTAATTTTCCATTTCTTCTTAAAGCTATCCAAAAAAGCTATGTTACAATTAATTTATAAAATATTAATCTAAATTTTTCCTTTATATACTATACATAATACATAATTATATAGTAATTGATCTAATCTGAACATTATAATATTTTATAACACCACGTGTAATCTTCTTACTTATTCTGTACTATAATCATTGTCATTTTTCATAAGCACCTTGGTAGCTTAGTTGTCATCGCCATGGGCTTCAAACCAAATACGACGATTAGGCGGTAGTTCGAATCCCAACCAGGACAAGTAAGTAAAAAAAATTGTACACTTTATATAGAATTTCAAATAATTTTCAGATTACCGCACGGAGGACAACATGGACAATCAATAATAGTGAATTAGGTTATTCAATGAAAATAATAGTTCACAATGAGTGTGTGACTACAACAAGATACAAGAAAAAAATACTAGTTTCAAAAATTAAATTTTTTTAAATTTCAAATTAATAACGGTACCTTAAATTAATTTTTGTGCACATGATGGCAAACGCGAAATTTTTTTATTTTATAAAAAAAAGCCTGCATGAAAACTTTCTCAGAAAAAAAGTTCCTGGCAAAAAGCTGTCACAGGTGTCTGCCAAAAACTTGTGACAGTTTTTTACCAGGAACATGTGACAGTTTCCTGTCAAGAACCTGTGGACAGGTTCTTGCCAGCAACTTGACAAGATACTGGCAGCCCTGGCGCAAGTTTGCCACAAGCTTGTGACAGCAATTTCACAAGCGCCATTTTACTCAGACAGCAGCTGTTACAAGCTTGTGACAAGCTTGTTACAGCAACAGCAACCTGTGAGATTTTACTTGGCAAGCACCTGGCAGGCGTTTTACAGGCTTAAAATGTTACTTGGGTGGTTTGTTAGAGATATACACTCGTGTGTCATCAGCATACATGTGTATATTGCAGTCTGAAGAAAGAACGCTGGGGAGATCAGCTGTGAAAATGGCAAAGAGAAGCGGACCCAGAATGCTGCCCTGAGGAACACCACAGGTTATGGCTAGTTCATTGGATAAGCATCCATCCAGTTTGACCCGTTGAGTTCGACCAGTCAAATAATTTAGCAAAAGAGCAATGGCTGAGCTGCGAAAGCCTTAGTATAATAACTTGGAAATGAGTAATTCGTGATTAATCACATCAAATGCTTTGCTGTAGTCAAGAGATGTCATAATTGTTACCTTGGAATCGTCCATATTCTTGGAGATATCGTTAGTAACTTTACTTAAAGCCGTTGCAGTACTATAGCCAGAGCGAAAACCAGATTGAATACTCGGTAAGATCTTATTGGTCTCGATGTGATCAAGTAGCTGTTTGTGGAGAACGGACTCAAGTATTTTCGAAAGGGCAGGCAACACATTAATTGGTCGAAGATCGGTAAATTTAGTGGCATTATTATTTTTAGCGATTGGTGTTATGATCGACTTCTTCCATATTGCTGGTACTACAGAGTTTGTGAGACAATAATTAATTAGATTGGTTAGGCTGTCAAGACAAAAGGGTGAAGTTAGCTTTAGCATTTTAGAGCTACAGCTATCGACGCCGATAGCATTGGACTGTAGATTAAAGATTGCCGTTGTTACAATTTCAGATGAGACAGGTTGAAAGATCAATTTACTAGAGACCAGCGGAAAACGATTCTCTTTGAAGTAAGTGATAACTTCAGGTTTGATATCAGAAGAAGCTATGTTGGCAAAGTAGCTGTTGAGTGAGTTAGGATCGTTATCATCGAGATTGATCGAGTGCTTGGATTTCGTATGTACGTTCGTTTGATCAAAAAATTTCCACAACTGTTTAGGGTTTTTTGACTTCTGATCAATTTGAAATTTAAAATAGGCCTTCTTTTCGTTTTTGATGGATATTGTAGTGAATTTGCGTAGATCCTTATAATGCTCGTAATCTTTGGAAGATTTTGATTTCAGGAATTTTTGATAGGCCTTATTTCTAAGTTTTATCATGAGTTGGATGTTATCGGTGAGCCAACCAGGTTTACTTTTCCTTAAATTAATTTTACATAAGGGAGCATGCAGATCGAAGAGATAGTCAATCGCAACATTAAAGTAGGCAAGTTTATCATCTATATCATTCAATTTATCGCATAGTGACCAATTAATGTTGGAAGCATCAATCGTAAACTGTTCCGTGTTGAAAGATTTGAAATTTCTAACAGTTAGAGTTTCTGGCGCGGATTTCACGCCCTGAAGATTTAGGCGGCAGCACACTAAATAGTGTTAGTGAAGTTTCTTCAGGATTCCATGGACCTGAAACAAGTTTCCTTATGTTTATTATAAATATAATGCTATGGGAAGAAAACATATTTTGTAAAAAAATACAATAGTACATATAAAATAAAATTTTACACACCCATTCTGTATATAAGCATTCCTCTGCCATATTGATCTGAATAAGGAGGTACTGAAATTAAATTTCGATCGGCTACGTGTTTCAATTGTTTAAAATTTACACCTTCAATAAAAGCTGGATTATTTAATTTAAAGTCATAATAATTTACAATCTGAAAATAAAAGATATATGAATGAAAAATAATAACAATTGTTTCGAAATTACCAATCTGTGTGCTTTTTTAACAACGAAATGCTTCGCTTTTAGAAACCGTAATAAATAAGCATCATCTGTTCTGTGTGGTTCACATTCTCCTCTTTCTAAAAAAAAAGTGATGCCGATGATCAAAATTAATCAAATAAATTATATTATGTAGTATGTATTCGGTTTTGAACGTTTTGCGGCATTTTCCAGATACCTCTCTGTCTGTGCTCGTTGCGCGTTGAAAATGTGTGACGATCACAGAGGACCTATAATTTAACATGGATTCCCAAGCACGGGAATAGACAATTTTTACACCATCCATTTCGATCAGGGAAGTTTTTTGGGCATAAATAATGTTATTTGGGGCCAATAGATAGACATTTGTCTATTTGCACTGTAGCCATATTGTCATATTAAGAATAAACGCACAGACATATTTTCAAAACAAAGGTCTTAAAAAATGTAAACTTAATTTAGTTAAGAATAAATATTTCTTTTAAGTAGCATCTTTTTTAGTTAAGAATTTTGTTACAAAAATATTAATTTTACGTTATACAAAAAATGTTCACTTACCAAAAATTAAATCCCTTAATTCTTGTATAATTTGACATGATGTTTCCGGATCTTCGTTTAATTCTTTCTTAGCATAATCCAGGTATTCCTGAGAAGATTCTAAAGCAATTGGTTCATAAACATTGTCACCAATCATTGTAATAAATGTATTTCGTTTCTGGAATGAAATAAATGACCGTCAATATATCGTAGCAAATCGAATAATAAATATAATCTATTACCTAGATACTACCCTTCAATAGTGGACAAGTAGATAATTTGATCTAACTTAAAACTAAAAGAGTGGGAAGCTTTTTAATAGTCCGGTCGGATACAGTCCCCTAACCCTGGCCGCTCCAAATAAATTGAAAATTTCCTATTGCAAAGAGGAAGGTTTATATAGTTTACTGATATAATTTAAACTTGAGAAGGTATTATCAAAATTTTGAGTTAATCGATTTTGAAGTTTGCAAATTTACATGTAAAATTAACGAGATTCCCGCGCGTCGCTCATTCTGTTGACAGTCCGTGCAGTTATAATGACCCTAACACTTAGAGTATTTCGCACCGGCATTTCAGTTCCGATCTAGATCTGAACTACACCGCACGTCAATTTTTGCGTTCTTTAATTTTCACGAATTAAGTTCAAAAAGTAATTTTCATTGCTGTTCTCTAAACGATAATCTAATATAGAAGTGAAAGTGCTACATCAAGACCCCTTTCTATTTAAATTTTCGTCGTCAAAGCGTTTCAACACGCTTATAAGTGACTTCCCAGTTTCCCGGCAAAAAAGAACCCGCCATTTGTTAATGTGACGTAGCTAGCTACGTCACAATTAGCAAACGGTTGCGCGCTCTGTTGCCCCCTTCCCCTTTCGAGGTCATCACCGACGTTCAGAAGCGAACGTAAACAAGGTTAGTGTACTGAACTTGACCTAGATTCTTTTCAGATTATAATTTTATCGCAACCTAACAAAAATTTTGTCAGTCAACAAATTCCTTTTCCTTTTAAATTTTCAAGTTCATTCAGATTTAAATAAAGGTTGATTCACAACAATTAATTAAATTTCAGATTTAAAAATTAAACTTGCATTCAATTAAAACCAGCTGCTTCACAGATATAAATTTATTCAAATTTAATCTAATCATTTTAGATTTCGCAACATAATTTAATTTAAAAAAAAATTTTTATTTTAATATTTAAATTAACTGTACGACATGACGATTACTAACGACATGACCATGACCCCTGAAAACTTCAAAACCCTCCTCACGTTATTTGCTAGTCAAACTGCCATCATCGAAGGTTTACGCGCTGAAATCAGCAAACTTACCGCCCAATTAGCCGCGAAAGACGCCAAACCTCCCAATGTCGTGCAACCACCTCCGGTCGCACAACCACGCGCAGACGCCCCCTCAGGGAAAAGGAAGGAGAAGACCCCCTTCCCCCCTCTACCGACCTCCTCCTCCACCAAAAAGGTAGCCCCTATCAAGGCCAAAACGATCAAACCAGCCACGACCAAGAAAGCTGACCCTCCGCGCCCCCTTATGGAATCCGCTATTCCTAAGCCGCGACGCTCGCTCCGTGCAGTTATACCTGCACATACCCTCTCCATTGTCCAACCTCCATCAGAGGCAATGGATATCCAAGCCTCCACCTCCACTGGCGGTGACACCTTCGTCACCCCAAGCGACCGCAATCTTAAACGCGCCCGCTCCAACGTCAGCAATGACAGTGAAACTTCCGGGCCCGCTACCAAGAACAGGTTCGCCTGTCTCGAGGTAGAAGACACCCCAACCGATACCCAAGCCGAACGCGACGATGATAACGGCATGGACACCAATAACCCCCAAATCGACATCAACGATTCCCAATCGAACTCCCAGGGTGCTTCACACCCAGACCCTACCACATACTCCTCCTCCAGCCGAATCCCCCCAATTGTCCTCCGTACAAAGGACAACTGGCCGGCCATCAACAAAATGATTCGCGATCGGAAAATTGCCACTACCAAAATCCGCACGCTCGTGGACGGCATCTCAATCCAGCCGGCCACCGAGACAGACTACCGGGCCCTCAGCCGTTTACTTGAGGAAAAATCCCTCCCCTCGCACTCCTATTCTCTCCCTCAGGACAAACCACTTAAAGTGGTTATCCGAGGTCTTCCAATCACAATAACAGCCGCAGAAGTCAAAGAAGACCTTGAATATCAAGGCTTCAATATTCAATCAGTTTTTCAGATGCGCCAAGGTCGCGAAAAAAACCTATGCCATTATACCTTGTCCATCTAACCCATAACACAGATGGCAAGAAAATTTTCGACATGACATCAGTCCTGTCTATCAATACTCGTACCGAAACCCCCCACAAACGTACAGAGGTCGGTCAATGCCACCGTTGTCAACGGTTCGGGCATGCCCAAACCCTCTGCCGCGCCCCACCCAAATGCGTCAAATGCGCAGGGGATCATTTAACACCTTCCTGTCAAAAAATCCGAGAGGACCCGGCCACTTGCGCTAACTGCGGGGGAAACCACCCCGCAAACTACAAAGGTTGCGCCTCGTTCCCCAAGCCCAAGAGGCGAGAACTTTCAGCCCGCGAAGCATCTTCCCGCTTCGCTGGCCGCCCCACTTACAATTACCCCTCCTCTCAAGGCCCCAATCGACCATCCTATCTAGGAGTCGCTAGCCAACATGCCCCTCACAGGGAAGCAACACATGCCACCCCCACGCCCTCCACCTCCTACGAGGAGGCCCCCTCCCGACAAATGAGAGCAGTTCTTGATCTCCTTCAGAGAGAAAGAGTCAGCGACAAAGTCATTGACCATTTCAAATCAATCACGAACTTCAATGCCATTAGCAACGCATCCGTTAATGTCTAAACCCAGATTCCAACCCACCACTTTGCAGACGGCTTTTTGGAACGCCAACGGCCTTTCAGCCAAACGAAATGAACTTCTCGCGTTCGCGCACGATCACGACCTTGACGTAATCTTGGTCAACGAAACCCACTTCAGAGCTGGCCAACTGGCAAAACTCCCTTGCTATTCACTTTATAGGAACGACCGTGACGGACGCGGCGGCGGAACCGCAATTTACGTAAAATCATCCATCGAACACGTCGCAATACCGACCCCCGACCTAGAGTACCTTGAAGTCACTACGGTGAGCATCCACACCGCACATCACGGTTGGTTGCAAATCTCTTCCGTCTATAATCGCCCTAAGCAACGCATCCTCAAAGAGGACCTAGAAACCCTCCTTGAAGGCCCCGACGCGAAGATCATCGCCGGCGATTTCAATGCTAAACACTCCAACTGGTTGTGCAAACACACAAACCATGTAGGACGTGACCTACTTTCACTAGCAAACGAGCTGGACTTCGCGATCATCGCTCCCACCTCCCCTACCCACTTTTCTAACGCAGGTACGCCGTCCATTCTGGACATAGCCATTTTCAAAGACGTACAACTCCAATACGACATCTCCACCAGCGAAGAGCTAAACTCAGATCACTACCCGGTCCTTCTGACACTCGGACCGCTGTCACCCCCAAAGGGCCCTCCCACGAGAACGACAACAGACTGGACCTCTTTCAAAGACACTCTGTCAAAAAACCTTGGACCAATCCCATTCTTTGAGTCCCCCACTGACCTAGACCAATTCATTGTCAATTTCCAAGACAACATCAAAAAATCCGTTGACGAAACTTCTTTTCAAGTCAACACCACGGACGTCAGAGACAAACTCACTCCCTCCCTCAAAGATCTTATCAGAGCCAAAAACCGAGCGAGGAAACTCGCCCGGCGAACTCGTAACCCTGATTACCAAAGGTCATACAACCGGCTCAAAGAGCAAGTAGACGTTAAAGTCAAAGAATTTCATGACAATGAATGGTTAGACACCATTAACTCCCTATCATTTAAAGACATGTCCGCATGGCGCATGGCCGCCGCCCTCCAGGGGAAAAAGAAAGTCACCATCCCAATTCTCTCCCGCCCTGACGGCACTATTGCCCGGAGCGATCTTGAAAAGGCTGAAATCTTCGCCGACAGCCTCCAAGCTCAATGCTCCCCCAACACCACAAGATTAGACCAAGACCATATCAATTCGGTCGAAAATTATGTCACCACCACCCTAAACACCTCCGATGACACACATATCACCCCCGCCTCTCTTCCGGAGGTCATCATTGCCATTAAACGCCTCAAAAAGAGGAAAGCCCCAGGTCCCGATGGCATCACCAATACTGCCCTCAAAGAACTTCCCCAAAAAGCCAAAGTTGCCATCACCGGCGTAATTAACGCATGTTTTCGACTCAACTACTACCCACAAATTTGGAAAACCGCTGACGTAGTGGTAATCCCCAAACCCGGTCAAAATCTCAAACTTCCGAAAAGCTATAGACCAATCAGCCTGCTCCCTTCTATTGGAAAAGTAGTTGAAAAAGTCATTCTCACCCGTCTCCAAGAAGCCATGTTCGATAACAGTATTATTCAAAACGAACAATTCGGCTTCCGTGCTGGACACAGCACGACCCACCAAGCCCTCCGATTAGTTGAGCACGTCACGCAGGCACTCAACAAAAAAGAATTCACCGGCCTAGTGCTACTCGACGTATCGAAAGCTTTCGATAAGGTCTGGCACGAAGGCCTCCTGTTCAAAATGCTTCAATCTAAAATTCAAATTCCACTAGTCCGACTTATTGCCTCCTACCTTCACGACAGAAAACTCCAAGTCAAACTCATGAACACTAGATCCACAAAGCGCCCCATCACCTCCGGGGTCCCCCAGGGTTCGATCCTTGCAGCTTCACTGTTTAACATCTTTATGAGCGACATTCCAACCCCCTCAGATCCCGCAACAAAAATTTCATTATGTGCAGATGACACTGCAATATACACGTCCTCAATCCACCCGGACAACCCGCCTCCAGGAGGCGATCAACGATCTCGGGAGGTGGTACGAAACTTGGCGCATCGAGGTTAACTCGAGCAAAAGTTCCGCGATCATGTTTCGAAATCGTTGCAAGCCTCACAACTCCAGTGTCTGGATGTTTGAGGAGCAAATCCCCTGGAAAACCAAGGTCAAGTACCTTGGCGTTACCATGGACCGACGTCTCAAATGGGACGCTCACATTTCCTCCGCAACCGGTAAAGCCAAATGCCTCTTCAATAGATTGTTCGTCCTCATGAACAGTAAAAGTACCATGTCCCCCGCTAACAAACTAAGATTATACAAAGCCATAATCCGCCCGACAATGATTTATGCCTCCCCTGTCTGGGGATACGCACGCCCTAGGGCCATAAATAAACTTCAAGTCATTCTAAACAAAAATCTCCGAGCTATTTTCAGCGCCCCCTATTACGTCACTAACAGGCGACTACATGCAGACGCCAAACTAGATCTTATTAACACTCTTAACCGCAAATATGCCACCAATCTTTACAACAAATCCAAATTTTCAGAAAACCCAATAGTAAATCAACTAGGTCAATACAACCCAGCCGACTTCTTCATTCCCCGTCCCAAATCACTCCTGACCACGGACAACTCCTGACCATAACTCACCCCCACACAGACTAATGTATGTTCACAGGTTTAACTTACACAAATTCTCTTCGAAAGTGAATTTATTCACTAGATTTGTGTAATTTTTCGATCAATTTCCACAAGCTTCGATAAATCACCCCCCATAGTATCACTACAATCCCACTAGTCGCCAATTCTGACTAGTTCCAAGTAGAAGCCACTCACTTCGAGGTCATCAATAGAAATTATAATTTCTTTCTTCGAATTAGGGACTCTACTATATCGGCAAACGTAAAAATTTCTTTTTCTTCACATATCTCATATTCACAGTCACAGCCCAGGTTTCTAACCAGTCAGTCCGCCAAGCGCCAATTCCCAGAGACCCACCGGTCTCTACAACTTCCAATGTCATTAATGTATTCTTTCAGATGAAGGAGAAGGCCGGCCATGCCGGGATGCTCCATCAAATACATATCAGGTAAAGGTAACAGTAGCAACGGTGTATAATTCAGTGCATACAGTTTTTTCGATAGAAAATTATAATCCATCTACAAAATTGGATCGTTGGGTGATGCGATTAGAAAGTGCTTTCAAGGTTTTTTCGGTACCTGTAGATAAGAAGGCAGAGTACCTACTACACTATATGGGACCCGAGGCTTACGATGTGTTGTGTGACAAAATATCAAATATCATCTGCAAATATCAAATTGCAGAGAATTTTCGTTTCTTGCAACGTCGACAGGGTGAAGGAGAAATGGCGCAGGAATACTTGACAGCCCTACAAAGATTGGCAACTACATGCAAATTTGGGGACTATCTCAAGAAAGCACTGCGAAATCAGTTTGTTTTTGGTTTACGTTCGCAAAATATACAAAGTCGGTTATTGGAATACAAGGAGTTAACGGTGGAGACAGCTCTGGATGTAGCAGTCAGTATGGAAGCTTCAGCCCGGGATGCAGCTCAGTTACATCGGACAGTTACAACCGCCGAGGTAAACCGTGTTGGAAGTGACGCTTATACAAGAAAAAATTTACAGAAATTTACAACATTCAAGGACAAGAAGAAAAGTGGTGACGTTCAATGTTTCAAAAAGTGCAATGACATTCAAATTAATCAACCTAATTTCTATTGTTTTAGATGTGGTTCACCACAGCACCTTGCAAACAAGTGCAACAAATCCAATGTAATCTGCCGCAAATGCGGGGTCAAGGGTCATTTGTCAAAGGTGTGCATGCGAAAAGGTACTGATAACACGAATCAAATAGAGGAAGTTTTATCTTTACATGCTGAGCATAGTCAATACAGAGAGAAATTTTTGGTTACACTTCTAGTACAAAATCGTCAAATGAAATTCGAGGTAGACAGTGGTGCTGCTGTGAGTATCGTAAGTTTAATGCAATTTAAATCGTTATTTCCTAAATTACAAATTCAAAATACAAAATTGAAATTAATTACATATTGTAAACGCGAATTAGACGTTGTGGGGTTCTCACAAGTTAACTGTACATACAGGGGCGAATCCAAAGATTTAAATTTATACGTGGTTAATACGAGTACAGATCGAAAACCAATTTTAGGTCGAGAATGGATTCGACAATTACACATTCAATTTGATCAATTCGAAAATATTTCTCACATTACATTACATACACAGACATCATTACAAACAATTTTACAAAAATACCCTACCATTTTTAGCAAAGATATGGGTAAGATTACAGGCTTACAAGCACATTTAAAATTAAGGAATAATGTACAGCCAATTTTCATTAAGGCAAGAAAAGTTCCATATGCGTTATTACAAAAAGTTGAGAATGAGTTAAATTTCTTGGAGAAAGAGGGAATTTTAACGAAGGTAGATAGTTCGGAATGGGCAACACCGATTGTCCCAGTGGTAAAAGCTAATGGAAAGATTAGAATTTGCGGTGATTTTAAAATTACAATAAATCCAAATTTGATTGTGGATGAGTACCCACTACCTTCAATTGAAAATTTATTTTCGTCCATGGAAGGGGGAGATACATTTACAAAGCTTGACTTACAGCAAGCGTATTTACAGCTCGAAGTACGGCCAGAGGACAGGAAGTTTCTTACCTTGAGTACACACAAGGGGCTTTATCAGAGTACACGGTTGATGTATGGCATTGCCAGTGCACCGGCTATATGGCAACGGGAAATTGAGAATATTTTGAGAGATATTCCGGGAATTTCTGTATTTTTAGATGATATTAAAATAACAGCACCCGATGATGTTACGCATTACAGAAGACTTGATCTTGTGTTGTCAAGACTGTCTCGTTACAATATACGAATAAACTACGAAAAATTTTGTTTTATGGAAAACAAAATAGAATATTGCGGTTACACCATTGATAGAAACGGTATTCATAAAACAAAACAAAAGATTGATGCAATACAAAATGCTAGGACGCCTACAAACAAGACAGAGGTACGAGTATTTGTTGGATTAGTAAATTATTATGGAAGGTTTTTGCAAAATTTAAGTACTACATTATATCCTATACATAATTTATTGAAAGATGGTGTACCATTTGTTTGGACCAAAGCTTGCAAAAACGCTTTTGAAGCAGTAAAGAAAGAAATACTGTCTGAACGTGTGTTGGCACATTTCGATCCAAAACTACCTCTGGTCTTGGCGACGGATGCAAGTCCATATGCGGTGGGAGCTGTTTTGTCTCACATTTACACGGACGGTACCGAGCGTCCGATACAGTTTGCTTCACAAACACTTACGGCAGTACAACAGAAATACGCACAAATTGACAAGGAAGCATAATATAGCATAATATTTGGAATAAAGAAATTTTATTATTATTTGTACGGTAGAAGTTTCATTTTGTATACAGACCATAAGCCCTTGTTACAAATTTTTTCGCCTTCAAAGAAGTTGCCTACATTAACTACAACCCGAATGCAACATTATGCATTGTTCTTACAGAATTTCCAGTACGATATTAGGTACAAAAGTACAGATTTACATTCTAACGCAGATGCTATGTCAAGACTTCCAATTGATTCCACACAATTGGGTATGTATGATGAACCTGATGCATTTGAAATTTTTCAGATTGAGGCTTTGCCGATTACATTGAAAGAGCTGGCAAGAGAAACATTGCGAGATGCTAGTTTTTCCAAGTTGATTCACGCTTTACGCCACGGAAAAACAGTAAATAAAGCCGATCGTTTCAATGTTGAGCAGACTGAATTTACCTTACAACAGGATTGCTTATTTAGGTTGCAAACAGCAGTTATACCCCGGACCTTACAAAAAAAGATTTTACAGGAACTACATATCTGACATTCGGGTATAGTTAAAATGAAACAATTGGCTAGAAGTTATTGTTGGTGGCCAGAAATTGCACGAGATATTGAAAATGAAGTAAGGGGTTGCGTACAGTGCAATAAATATAAAAACAACCCCATAAAAGTAAAAATACACTCATGGGAGGAAACTTCAAGCCCATTTGAGAGAGTTCATGTGGATTTTGCGGGACCATTCATGAATTCATATTTTTTAATTTTAGTGGATGCTTATACACGTTGGCCGGAGATATACGAGGTAAAGAATATAACGGCAAAACATACAATTACGATATTGCGAAGAGTGTTCAGCGCTTTTGGGATACCATCGGTATTGGTCAGTGACAATGGTCCCACTTTTACATCACACGAGTTCAAATTTTTTTTACGTTCAAACGGCATAATACACAAATTATCCCCTCCTTACCATCCTGCTACAAATGGGTTAGCAGAGCGGTATGTTCAAACATTTAAGAATGCTTTAAGGGCAATGTGTGAAAATGAACGGGATATTAATACAAATTTCTCAAAATTCCTATTACATTATCGGAAAAGTCCGCATTCCAGACTAGATTTCTTAAAACCACTACAGCAAAATGATACCGACTACTCAGTAGATTTTACAGTTAGGTCTTTGAAAGAGGGGGAAAGAGTTGCGGTACGCGAATATACACACAGTAATAAGTGGGAATTTGGTAGAGTACAACATAAGTTAGGAAAGTTAATATACTTGGTCAAACTTGATGATATGCGTGTTTGGAAGAGACATATCGATCAAATTAGATCAATCGGGGAGAATACGCCTGTTACAGTTAATACAGTTAATAGAAATTTAATGCCTGCTTCACTTACTGAGAACCTTGCTACGTCTGACACTACAGTAAAAACAAACTTTCCACAAACTTGCATTACGACAACCTCGCCAATCCCTGAAAGAATTAAAACAAATTCAGATACAAAACTGGAAGTGCCTCCACAGTTCTCAGAGATACAGAATGCACCCGTGCCAGTACCTGCACCAGATACGAGTGACGCTTGTACCTTGCGACGTTCGAATCGTTCACGGAATCCTCCTGAACGATTTATACCCTAAAGGTTTTATGACAAGGGGAGGACTGTTATGTTCATACATTTTTACCATTGCGCGCTCAGAATATTGAGCGCCATCTATCGATGTAAATTCACTTACGAAGCATTGGTATAATAAAGTTACGTTAATAATTACGGTGTTGAATTTAATTACATGTTACCTTACAAGTACACAACATTTAGCATAGTAACCGGAGTCAAAACCGCCCTGGAGGGGTGCAGAGCGGAGCGCAGCGGCGCCCCGAAAGGGTAGGTTTTGACGATGGATAAACCTCCCTATCGAATGCACACCCCAAAATTCGAAGAAAAATTCGCTAAATTTACGTACTTTCCAATTGATTTTTCTCGACATTTTATGTATATCATCTCGAGTGAAAATTTTACAGTATACTCTATAAACCTTCCTCTTTGCTATAGGAAAATTTTAAATTTTTTTGGGGTGACCATGGTTAGGTCACCGTCCCCAGTCGGTCTACTGATAATGTATAATTTTACATTTAACTAATAAGGCGTTTCCAAATACGTCACAGTGTTTACTGACTAGCTGTCAAGCTGTCGGCGGACTAATACAAGTTTGTGATAAAAAGTGTTTTTTTAATGGTGAAAATTGAATTTTTTTACATTTTATAAACCGTAGAGAGTGTAGTGTAAAATTATTACTGTAAGTACCTTCCGTTTATTTTATTTGCCGAATAATCGTAAACCTAACCTAAGAATTTTACACACATAAAAGTGTTCGTGACGTCACATGGAAACGCTCCATTGCGTATTGCAAATATTACCGCAGCTTTTAACTTTTACTTCCATGTGAGATAAGCAACTAGTCTGAAAAAAAGTAGGTTTTACTGATGAGACTTTTTTTAAGTTTTCCAAAATTAGAATTTTATCGTGCAGTTACTAATCACTCGAAGCGCAAGTTAGACCATTCGGTGAAAGTTAATTATTACAATCAGCACTCTAATTTTAAATTGCAGTTAGTAATAAAGTAGAAAAGAAAAATGATTGATATGCTAATTATGTAAAGAATACGCTATTCGCGATTACAGCTAAGTGAAGCGACGTCTGGCGGCAGAAATGTTAACTCGCTAAAACGGGCATTGTCATAAGTTTACATGTACATCTAGTGCATGTTCATAGCCGGTATTAACGTTAAATATTGCTTCTAAGTGATTGTGTTTGAAAATTCCTTCGAAATTAATTTGTTATTAGGCAAACGACAAAATGAATACAGGTAAATCAAAATCAAGAGCGTTTTGTTGTGCTCACGGATGTAATTCTAGTGCTAGAAAGAATTCTGACCTTAGTTTCCACAAGTTTCCCATGAAACGAAAATTCAAAGTGAAATGGACAAATCCGTTGGGTGAGGTGGAAGTAATTGATAGCAGAAAAGCGTGGATGAAAAGCTTCAAAATGGGAAAGGAGCCTACAAAATACATGGTTGTGTCAACAAGCTTCTTTTGTCAATTAGCCCTGATAGCTCATGAGGTGGTGCAGACAAAGCTGTAGTTTGTAAAACTAAGCTATAAATATGATGGAATCCGTCGTTACTAGGCGTTTTCCCACACAACACAACGTGCTTAGCGTTTGCCAAAGCTTCACCCTCACCAAAAGTTTCTAGCCTCAGAACTCCCACAGAATTTCAAAATATTATTTATTGTTAATCGTTTATTGATATTTAGATATTTAAACACAAACAAGTATAATAAACAAACCACAACACGTTTCTGAACCCGTTAATGTGCATATAATAACCTTGCTTATGATGGCAAAACATAGAACTACCCGTTTTAAGCGGCCATTTTGAATATTTGGTCACGTGATTTTCCTTAATCGAAATCGCGAATAAATATAGCGTTTTTAATTTAATAATCGCTACTCTGAGCTTACAATAAGAATATAAGTTCGTCATAGCTGCGTAAACCTGCCAAGATAATATCAACATGGAGTTCCAAACCTGCGTTTATCCTGCACTTTTATTTGGAATTTTAAAAAGTAACCATCACATTTATTCAATTTCACTTGAAGAAAGGATTAATGAATTTTGAATGTATATTTTTTAATTTTAAAAATCTATTACATAAAAGCCATAGGTACAGTTTTATTTTAGTAATTTTATTACATTGGTTTCAATGCAAGATTTGAATAATAGATAATAATATATAAAAACAAATTTACTTTCAAAATGAAATAAAAAAATATTAGGTAATTTTATTCATTGTTAATTTATTTATAATTAGTGTACCTATAAAACTGAAGAAGATAATTATAAACATTCACATGCAAATTATTTTTTGCAAAATATTATTTTTGCAAGAACATGCAAAAATTATTTAATGAAATTCGTAATAGCATATAAAGGTCAATCTTTTTTAATTTTAATAATCGATTGCTCAAAAATTATAACATCGATTTCCTTCTTTTTTGAAGCTGTAAATTTAGATCTCAATAAAAGTGGAAATTAAAGGTGCAATCCCTTGGAAGCGGCTAAGGCTGCGGTTACATTGAACCCAGATCCGCTCCGTTCCGCCAAGTTGAATGCAGCCGCGGTCATAGGAATAATATAGTACCTACATGTTTGTTTTTTTTTCCTCAAGACAAGTCCAAGCCGTCCAATCGGATCGGATACGGGTTGAATATAGCCAAGGTCGTAAGAATATACTTGTTTGTTTTCTTGCATCCAGGCGAGTCTAGACGGAATGGATCCGGGTTCAATGTAACTGCGCCTAAGGCTGCGGTTACATTGTGCCCGCATAGGCTCCGTGTAACAGTAGGTTTCTGTTAGTTTCGTTTCGAAACGAAAACTTTATTATGTATTTTCAGGGTTTATTAATTTTCAATGAACAATTATGATTTAAATATGTAACTATGTATGATTTATTTGACCAGCTTCGTATAAACGAAGCTAATTTTATTTTTTATTAATGCGAATTACTATATTATATAATTTTATTACGAATCAATAGCACTTTCTCGAATATAACATCGAACCATTGATTACCGCGATCTGCGTATCTTTTTCGTTCATAATCAATGTGATTTTTATACGATATCGGTAAGGTAGATCGCTAACTTTCAGCTCGAATTTGCATCGACGCAAATTCGATTAGCAACTCTCTCGCCAAATTGGACTAGCAACGCCAACACGTACAAAATTTCGACTCCGCAAATTATTAAATTTATTGATGTTAGATCAAGTTTTATCGAATCCAAATATCGAGTTTATGACGAGTAAAGTCTCACTCTGAGTGTAGTGTTGCTTTTTAGGTTCAGTAAGATTAATATTGATCCCAAAAATCGATTTTATTTCGACAACTGCAATTATTGTTCCGACACATGTGTGAAGTTGATACGACTCCATTTTCTAAATCCGGAAACGATAGCCAAACACCGCTGCCAGTACATCGAGGTGATTTATTTTATTATTTCAACAACCCTAATACTATTGGACAAATCCGGAGAATTGTAAAAATTCCATCAAGGAAAGGATTCGAAAACCCGCAAATTCATCTGCCCGTTCTATTTCGTCAACGAACAAATTCTCACCATTTTGGGTCAGCCAAGGTCCCTACTCTGTCGACCACATGCCGAGTCTCCCAATATTTTATGTGTGTGACAATAAATTCCACAGCTGGGGGAACGAAACGCAAACTTGGTGATATAAATACGAATTTAATTGCTTCTTTTAATTATTCAGATAAATCGCTACGCTTTTATTGTGTTTTACAACATCGTACATTGTGTGTTTTTAACTACGTTTTAGATCAACCATTACCAATTGAAATCCTGACGATTTTAACCAGGATCGACAACGTATCATCAGATCTGATTGAACACAGTCAAGTAACAATTCCGAAAGAAATCGTAAGTAGCCTTAAAAACTACCTACTGTATGATTTGTTTAACAAAACTACTAAGCACGCTGCTAACATTTTGTCAACCTGCTTATCTGATAATAATCTACCTTCAGTAGAAGTAGCTAGAATTTTCCTGCTTTTTGGTAGTAGTAGAGCGACCTTTTTATCGCTAACATTTTACAAAACAATCAAATTCGTAGACACACCAGGTCAAGTGCGAAGGTTCACCTCGTTTAACAACCCGACTTCAACTCAGCGACATCTGTCGATTCGCTCTGTATATTTTGTATATGTATTTGTGTTCAACTTTTGTAATTAATTGTCAATTTTTATATTTTAATATTAACTTTTATTATTCAAACAATCTGTGTAAACAAGAATTCGCTTATGTTATTTACGATTGATCTCATATTAATTTATATTAAAAGTGTGTGTTCAAAACAAGTATTTTTTTTATTTCTATTTTGAGTTGATTTTTGTCTCGATAAGGACGACTAAGGTCTTCTAAAGTCTTTATTCGATTCTGGCGCCCTCCGGAAAAGATTACTACGCAAAGAAGAACTCATTTAAGGATCCACGAAAGCAATCCGTTGCAACCCAGCTCTCGGTACTTAGTATTAAACATACAAAGCTACGCCGCTTCGTTAGTACATCAACGAGCGTAAAAGAGGCAATTGGAACTGGAAGCATTTGCTCCTATCGTTTCATCCGCTCCACCCCGATTTATTCTGTCGGGGTGAAGTGACCTATCTCTTAACTACTCGAAACAAAATTTCTTCTGCTACACACTAAAGAACACAGTTAATATAACAAATTGTCAAAATATGAACCGAGAATTTATTATCAAAATTTTGAAATAATCGATTTTGAACTTAGCAAATTTTACGAGTTTCAGTGGTAAAATTAACGAGGTTCCCGCGCGTCGCTCATTCTATTGACAGTCCGTGCAGTTTGAATGACCCTAACACTTAGAGTATTTCGCACCTCAAACTTCAAGTAGAAGCCACTTCCGGGTCCGGGGTGAACGGCCCAACTGACTTAAAAAATTCCCCCCAAAAAATGGCTTGATATTTAGGTCAAAAAAGGCATTAGCTACAATGTAAAAAAAGGATATTTGAGTTAAAATAAGAATTAATACCGAAATTTTAGTAAAAACACTATGCGGTGGCCGGGATAGGTTGTCGGCCTATTTTTTGCGTGGTTTCGAGAACTACGGACACGCCCCCAACATGAAATTTAGTAAAATTTTAGTGAAATTTAGTATGTTTCGGTCCGAATGTGTAACTTTTGTCGTCGCGGACGTGATCATAAAAAAAATCCGAAAAAAGTATGAAAATAAGAAAGTTGCATTTGTACGGCCACTGGCACACCCCGGGTCGATGTTCCATCGTTCACCCGTCGTTCCTTGAAATCGAGTGAAATTTTTTCGCTCCGATTTGAATTTTTCTTTGAAATTCGGATAGGTGGGGGTGTGATTAGTAGATATTAGTAATAAATATTCGCAAATAAATGGAAAATAACACGTGTATTGCCGAAAAAGTGAAAAAACTAAATTTTTTTTCTTCGATTTTTGGGGTGTGCATTCGATAGGGAGAGTAATCCATCGTCAAAACCTACTCTTCCGGGGCGCCGCTCCTCTCTGCACCCCTCCAGAGCGGTTTTGACTTGAAGGGCCTTCGACAAGAAAACCGGGATCTAAAAAACCGGGATGTTAGGGACCCTTGAAAATGCATTAAAAAGTATAGTCGCGGTATGCGGCAGTTATCTTTTACGTTTAACCCCCAAAATATCGAATAAAACAAAAAATAAATCGATGTTACATGTACGAGAGACGAGCTGCATCTGCCGGTGCGAAATTTTCTAAGTGTTAGGGTCATTCATTCTACACGTACCGTCAACAAAATGACGACGCGCGGAATTTCGTACATAAAATTGGCTAAAATTAGCTAAGTTCAAATGCGTTTTTTTTAAAGTTTGGGCCCCTTTCTCGAAAAATATTTTTACAATCTACTGTAGCGTCTGGTGCCTTGAAGATGCACGAGTACGCACACAATCGGTTTATGGACACCTACCTTTAATTCGACTCTTACTTCTCAGGATAATATGCGTCGGGATCTGATTCAACCAACACTTTTTTATACGAGCTTATGTCGAACGAATTCTTGATTCCAACAAAGATAAAACTACAGTTGGATTCCGTTAAAAAGTTTTTAATCAAATAAACAAATTCCAACATATAACATATAACCCAAACAATCAAACAATCTTTATATACTACTACTCTACGCACTGATTAATAAATGGTAGCTAACCTGCGATTTGTATCGTGCGCACAATTTTCTTTCTTCTATTTTCTAATTCCCAATCTCGTCACGATCCAACTCTCGTGCGGATCTAATCGTTCCACTCTTTCTATAACTGCTTCTCCTAGATCGGATAATTTGGTATCCGGATCTCCCTTACGTATCTGTATGACACGATCTCGACCACAACCTTCGTTGCCAACACCTTTCGTATCCCGCTATCTCACGGAATCTTAATTTCTCCAAGGAATTAATTTTCTCTGGTAGCACCACCGTATTTCGTTCACGAATATAATTTATCTCAGTATATTTAAGTGAATCTCACTTGATTTCGCGACTTTGTCTCACAGTACTAAATACGCGACCGTCACCTTTCGTGATCTCGATGATACTCCCCTATTTACTTTTATGTAACGTGCGTTACTATATATTTTGTTTAAAAACCGGAGCTTCTTATATTCTCGGCTTGTTTGTACATGGCCGACGGTTCTCTGCACGTTTGATTAAATTACACATGTTGTATATAATGTTTACATACAACATGTAACACGAACAAACTTAAAATGAAATTCAAACGACAAAAAAAACAAACACATGCAAACAAATGTGTTTGAACCTCCGGTCTCCAACTGTACTTCTCTCCTTGTTGGTACGACTCTATCCTCA
Organism: Podabrus alpinus; assembly: GCA_932274525.1. NCBI lineage: Eukaryota > Metazoa > Arthropoda > Insecta > Coleoptera > Cantharidae > Podabrus > Podabrus alpinus. Next base: position 30,266,992 of record OW026451.1, read on the forward strand.
ACATGGATAGCGCGTATCACAACACTACTTACTCTATAAACCTTGTTCTTTAGTGTGTAGCACACGAAAATTTTATTTGAGTGGGCTACTTATTGCACAGTACCCAAAAATTTTTTTTTTAATATATTTTGCCTAAAAACATAATATTTTCACTCCTTGATAAAAAATTTCAACTTCAGACGAAGAATTCGGTAAGAAGCTCAGGGTTTCGAGAGGACGTTTTTTAGTTTGTTAAAGTACGAACAATTACCTAACGAAATCCGTCGAAAAATCGCAGAAAACCGATTTTGGATTTTTTTGATCAAATTGTGCCCAATTTTCTTACACTATTAATTTTTTATTAGATAGCACAGGAAAACTTAACAGCACATAGTACATATTTTGGTTCAATTGTTAATATTTGGGGAAGTATTGGTTGAAGAATAATATTGATTTTTATACTTTTAGGTTCATTTATCGTTTGTTCGTAAATCCAACAGTTCGATCGTTATTATGGTTAAAATTTGTTGATTTTACGTTGATGACACGTGACGTCGTTTCATTATTGCTCATCTTTTAATATCAACTGAAAATTAGTGACTATACATTCGTGTCAGATGGACGGCGTCAACCAAAACTTTTAAATACCAACCCTTATTTTCTACAGGCGGCTTTTAAAGAATTCTAAAATCTTTATAAATAAATAGCAGTTACTTTACGAGAAATACCGATCGAAAAAGAAGACCTTGAATATGTAAACAAGTGAAAAATAACATGAAATGTTTTACATAATTTCAAATAATAATTATTCCATAATAAATACATAATTGCAATTAATTAATAAATAAACAACTAACAAATATTAAGTATTATAATTTAATATGTATATAAATATCGTACTTGAATAATTACAAATAAAAATTATCTTGAGCGTCTTCCGTGCTTTCGGAGGGCACGTAAAGCCATCGGTCCTCCTGTGTTAATGATTTGCCATCATAACTATAAAAAACAGGGTGCAGGCACCCTGAGATGTAAAAACAAAAATGCTCATAGAACTAATTATAAAAATTAGTAAAGAACAGGTCCTGGACCTATATTAAGAGGGAGACTTCTTAATAAAAGAAGAAGAAAAAGAAGAAATACTTGTGAGGGCATCGCTTTTAATCGAATGACGACTTGGTAAACGTTGTGGAGTCATATTTTGCAGAATTACCAAAAGAATTTTTTTCGCAGGCATAGCTTTACTAGAAAAACGTTGGAATAAGTGTGTAAGGCCCAGTTGTTCAGTATTAAGTTATCTCTTAACACGAATTAATATCCATAGATACAATTTTTGAAACAATCATTTTTATAGAAAATATCCCGGCTGAGACAAGTACTAGGGAAGAAACGCATAAATGAACAAGAACAAAGACCTATGATGAACTATGAAATAATGCAGGAAATGGGTAACGAGGACATCATTAGAGTGATAAAGTCTCTCAGGATAAGATGGATGGGCCATGTAATAAGAAAAGATGAGAATTCAGCCATAAAACAAATCACGAAATGGAAGCCTATGGAGAGCCGTATGAGAGGAAGACCCAGAGTCAGATGGTGGGATCAGGTAACGGAGGACTTAAAGAGATTAGGAGTAGAAAACTGGAAAGTGAAAGTGAACAATAGACAAGAATGGAGAAGAATAACAACAGAAGCGAAAACTGACAGAAGATTGTGAATTTGGGAATTATTGAATGAAATTATTAAATGAAAATAGGGAGTTATCCACCCTAACAAAAAAGGATATGTTAAATCTCTTTATGAGATAGCAATATTTCTAAAGGAATAAAAGGCTTGTATTATTATTATTATTATATCCCGGCTGAAAAGATAACCCGAGACTGAACAACTGGCCTTTAATGTCAATGAGCGGAAAGAAGGCTCCTGCTCTGAAATGTTAAGTTAGTTGCCCACACTCTAATCGAACCTCTTGCTAGTGCAAATTTCGAGACTTTCAATTCAGTGTGATGGAATGTTAAAACGGAAATTTTTCTAACATCGTCCTCTACACGTTTTCCATTTAAATGGAATCAAGTTAAATATTTTTTACATTTCTAGATTTTATAGAAGTTTTAAATAAAAATTCAAATAAGAACTGAGAGTATGTATGGGTGTGGGGACCTTTCCGCCCCTGGTAAAATTGGGTCACTGCTAATGCTATATATTCAATTTAAATTTCGTAAAAACCAAAAATGCCCATAGCACTAATTTCAAAATTTAGTAAGAAAAACAGGTCCTGGACCTAGATTAAGAGGAAGGATAAGTGTGGGTTTCTAAGGTTTTTGAAAACTCAGGGATACTTTTGATTGTCAGTCACAAACCAACTATTTTCATCGAAAGTGCGATATTTAGTGAAATATTGAAATACTATTGTCGAAAATAACAAAATTGATGCAATTGAAATTAACACACAGCTCATTCGGTAAAGCTATAATTAAAAATAAAATAAATAATGATTTAAATGCACAACTTGGATAGAGCATTCGGCTAGTACATGGATGGTGTGTGTATTTATCCTTTAATCTTTTATTAGCTTTATTGTTATTTGTATTGCAACCCCACAAGTTGTAAGATGCAACTTTTGAATTTGAACTTCGCGCCAACGTCCTCTCCAGAAAACCGCCATCTCTCGAGAACCAACAAAGTTCAAACCTAAAATCACACTTCTTCGACGACACGGAAAATAACCTTGGACCACCACGTTGTGAAATACCTACGATCGTCATCTCGTAACCAAACTCTTTCTTCCGGTGTACAAAACATAGTGTCAAAAACAACTGTAACAAACAAATGATCGCTCCGAAAGAGAGACGAACCATTAACTTCCAACACAAATAAAACTACCATATTTTGGGCAATGTCAATTCTTTTATTTATCTTTAATATTCTTGTTTGAGGAATATAACCTAAAGCAATGATTTACCTAAATTGTGACCTAATAAATCTGTAGATTTAATTACCCTGAAAGTCGATTTGTTTTAAATCGCTTTATGTTATTTGACAACTTTTAAATTACTTGTTGGGATTCAATCCTTTGGATTGTTTTAATCTTTTCTTCATGTACTTGGTACATTCTATGAAGATTTTCTAAAGCTATTATGTGTTTTGTTTTAACACTAGCGGTTAATGGAAAAATACCTTTTAAATCTACCTTTACACCACCACCCCTTTAACCAAAATAACCAAAACCAGATCTACGTTACTACCACCTAACTTAATACAAAGTTTTGGGAACGGTTTAATGTAAACTTGCTTTATTGTTAGCCTTTCGTGGCTATGCAGTACTGCGTAGTTTATTTCCAGCCTGCCAGGGTTTGGGCACATTCATACAGAGTCACCGGAAAGCTAAATTGTACTTTATAAACCGAAACCAAACCATTGTATTACATAAGTCAAAATCTACCATGTATATAAAATTTGTGAACACCCGGTACATTATTTCCTACACCTTGTGAGGGCAACGAATTCCTAAATTCTTTATAATTGTAAATAATGATTAATTAAATTGAAGCAACACCCTGTATATGAGACATAAATTAATTTAGCAACAGAAAATGAAATCTTTCATTTATAAATTAATCTTAGTTGAAATTTACACTCTTCCGGTATAAAAATATAAATTACCCTTCTTTGTATATGTTTTAGAACAGCTTGCACTGATAACATTCAATGTAAGTTTTATTTCTAAGAAAAGTTTCTGCTGATGCAAAACAACCTTGAATCCACCCACCTACTTAAGTACATAGTGCTGTGTCCTAAGCTACCAGGTCGATGCAAATTCGATGCAAGTTATCTAGAAATCATGTTGGAACAATTGATGAAGTCTAACCAGCTAATACAAGCAAAAATAGAATCCTCAAAAGAAGAAATGGTCAAAAACCAAGATGATATGTCTAATGAGCTAAGATCAACAAAAGAAGAAATGTTGAACAAAATGGACAAAAATCAAAAAGAAACGTCTGATGAATTGAAAGACATGTCAAAGAAATTGGATGCCACTAACGACAAGATCGATGTCATGGATGGAAAAATTGGAAAGGCGAACTACGAATTGAAAAATGAAATTGCTGACCTGAGCACAAAGATGGAAATGAAATTTAAAAATTTAGAGAAGCCAACAAAACAAATAAAACAAAAGGTTAAATTGGTCCAACCAATAGAAATAATCAAAGAAGAGATAATCGTAGAAGAAATTAAGGAGACAATTCTAATAGAGAAAATTGTAGAAATGGAGGTATTCCACACTGAAAAGGTAGCGAAAATTGAAGAGTCAATAATGGAAGAAATCAAATACAAATTCAATATCGTCTATACCAGTTTCAGAAGGAAAAATTTTAAAATCAAAAAGGTCAAATTAAAACAAAAATACAAGACCCCAAGAAAGAATAAAGTGCGTAGTGTTAATAAAATTCGTAACAAAAGAAAACACAAAATTTTAAAAATTTACAAAAACATTCTGAAAGTGAAAAGAAAAACATTTAAAACTCATAAACAATTAAATTTAAAAGTGCCTATGAAAAACAAACTAAAAACATTTAAAAAGTGCAAAATTCGAACATTAATTAAAATAAGAAAACAAATTAAAATTCGGTTAAAAAGAATCAAACTATTTAAAGATTCAACATTCAAAAAACCGAAAATTAATAAAATTAAACCAAAACTGCAAAAGAAAATTAGAAGATATCAAGTTATGGAAGAATAGAAATTGTCAGGTGGATATTTAAATTTAATAATAAAGCAGCAATTGACATAAAAATCATGGATTGGCTGATGAAGATGTCATTCTACAAGCATATCCGCTTCAAAATACAAAATCAGTTCGAATAAATTAATATTACATGATGAAAATTTTGGAAAATTCGACAACAAAGCGATTGAACCTGGTAAAAGAAGAAAAATTTAGGAAAACTTAATCTATTTTTAAAAAAAAACTATTAATTATTAATTATATAAAAAATTATTGACACTTCTTAAATGCAAAATTTAAACTGAAAATTTATTATTATAAAAAAAAAAATTATGAACACTTAAACGGAACATTTGAAATTTGAAAATAATTATGAAAAATTTTATTGACTAAAAGAACACAAGAAGCGTGTGTAAATTTAAAAACTTAAAATTGAAGAAATTTAAAAATAAACGAGGATTAATTAAACAATGAAATGATGAAACATAATTGGAAGACAACAGAGTCGAAAGTGTAGCGCTAAGATGGAAAATTAAATGCAAATGAACTTACTATGGATATGATTTGATTTGAAAATAAATAGCGGTTGATTACGACAATGAATATTTGAAAATATTGAATTTAAATAGATTTATGAAAATTGAATGAATTAATTTGAAATTTAGAGGGAAAATAATCAACAGTTGCAAAAATAGGCACCTTGATTAAAGTAATTATAATTGATTAGAAATGGGGGAAAAGTTTAAAATTAAAAATTTTATTGTTAAAGAATCGACCGAAATAAAAATAATGATCAAAATTTAGAAAAAACAAGTTCACAAAACATGAAGTTAAAAATTAAAGGCACACATTTGAAAGGAATAGAATTCAAAAATATTAGTCATAGTAAAGAAACAGTTAATCCAAAATTATAATTAAATAGAAGCAAAAATAAATAAAGAACGCTTAGAAAACAGTCACAATTCAAAAATTTCAGTAAAAATTAAAAATGATTCAGGTGTTAAAGACATAATTCGTTAATAATCATGACAACATAGGAGGGTGGAAGGGTTAGTCAATGTAACAAAAAGGTCATTAAGACTTACATTTAATTAATTTGCAAACATTTAAGATAAAAAAAAATTTAGAATTCATAATGCACAATAATTAATGATAAAAATGGAAATTTACATAAAGTTCAAAAGAATAAAAATTATTAATAAAAATTTGAAAAATTTAAGAGATTTAATTAATGAATAGTCATTTGTAAATTTGAAGGGTGACATTTAAAAATAATTAATTTGAAACATTTAAGATAAAAATTTATCATTATAAAAATTTAAACATTTAATTTACAATATTTTATTTATTTACTTAATACATTGCATTTAATTTAATTTGAATTAGCTACAGGAAGCACATTATAAATAAAGATAATCTCAAGTTTGAGAACAATTTAAATATTTTAATAATTATTAAAGGCTCACAGAATAGAGAAAAGCCAAACAAAAATATTAAAAATAAATAAAAAAGCACTTCGATAGACTAATCAAATTAGAACTTCAAATAAACTTAAAAATTACAACTAAAGTGAATTCACATGGGCGAAAAACCTAACAAAAATTTCAGAAATTTCAAAAAAAAAAAATTTTTAACACAGCAAATTTTTAAGAAGATTTAATCTTAAACCTTTATTATTATAAGTTGAAGATTCAATCTTTGGAGGGTTGATGCTGTGTCCTAAGCTACCAGGTCGATGCAAATTATTGAATTTCTTACTTATGTCTAAATTTCACATAGAACTTGACCTCATTAAAGTACTACAGATAAGAAAGATAAACAAATTTAGCAATTTCTCAATATTATGAACAAGCAAGGATCTTTAAGCATTGGTAAATGATATGAAAAGCTGTAAAATAAATTCACAAAGGTTTTTGTCACCTCAAAATTTGATAATAAAGGATTGTTTAGGTCAAAAATGGTAAAATTACTGTGAATGTTATCACAAATGAACATAACCAAAATTGTAATGTACAAAAATGGAATTTATTCCATGAATAACAATTATTGTGTGAAACCGATTATATATAAATTTGTTAAACAATCTACTCTTTCTAATGGTCATAATTTGCAACTATAAATCTCCAAAAGTGTAAATAAAGGTCATTTTCGCTTCAAATTGATAACGCGCTGCATGATAAGAAAAAGGTGTAGAACCCAGCTAAATCTTGCCTACATTCTGCTCCTGTATTCACGAGACGTCGGGGAACCACACAAACAATCAATTCATCATGGATGGAAGCGCTCCTGTAAATATAGAAACAATTGGTGATCATAAAATTCCAAAAGGTGATGAACTCTACTCACTGATAAGCAAATTTCGACGATTTTCAAACACAGCGCAGGAAAATCGGACAGTCTTCCTTTAATGCTTGAAATGATCGGATGTGCAGCTCCGTAGAATAAAAGTGAAAGTTTTCCAAAAACAATACAAAAATGGCTACCGAGTCAATGAAGGCGTCTACAAACAAAATATAATTTAAGTTACAGTCACAATAAATATCATGGATGTAAAGAATAATGAAGCAACTTACCAGCATTTAAATTAATCAATTATAAATGATTAACAGTTCCTTTTCGTGTATCAACACCGTGCGAATCACAACAAGGCAGCAACAACAGAAGCAACCTTCACAACCGTCGTCAGCTGATCAGCATGGTTCGACAAGTGTGTGTTAGTGAGTTGGTGTACTGCGCAACTTTTATATAAGTAGGATACACAGACAAATTTAAAGGTATTTGAAAGATTTTTATTAACTTTATGTTTTATTATAATTGTAACATTTCGATGACCTAAGAAGATATTTTTGGATGTATTCATTTGATTTATTTTGTATTAAACATTGTCATTATTTTTCAGATAAAAATTTATCTGAAGGCATGTGCGCATTGCGATTTGATTATTTTAATTAATATAAAACCATTTTTCGATTCAAAACAATCTTTTATTCATCGATTCTATTCAATAACAGTAAGCATTTCAAAGTTTAAAGATCATCAACGAAAGCAAATTTGTTCATCTCCATTATCACAACATCAAAAATTTTAATCTACGAAATTTATGCAACTTCAAATCAGCATCCCTTAATTGAGTTTTACGTGAATCCACCACACCTTGAGTTGAATCTCCACGACTGAGCTATAAGAGGGACAAGGATCGTGAATTTCTTGAGAAATTGCACCCCTGGAAATTTCACTTTTCAAAATTTTAATAAATTTGCTTTTATTCAAAGCTGGCGCTCAACATACAAACCCGGGGTGTGCAAATTTGATCGAGATTACACAGCAATAGATTTGAACAAAGAAAATGTTTCAAAAGTTCATTACCCATAATAATATTAGGATTAATAAATAGATTCTATAAATGACATGATTTACCTTTAACTAATAATAATATTAAATTGATTTTAATGTAAGACATTAAAATAAACTTTCAACAAAGTTTGTTGTAATAATTTGAAAAAACCCTTAAAATAATATTAAAATCAAATAAATCAACCTCTTTACATTGCCAAAATATAGATCAAATAATTATTTAAATAAAGTTTTATACCTGATTATTAAAACACCACTGTAAATTAACAAAATAGAATTTATCTTAATTCAACAAACTAACTGTTAAAAAGTCAAGCAACAAGTAACAAGTGAAGTGCTTTACCGGTTGTTCGCATCTCGTCGCGTTCTCCTACGATCGTTACCGAAACAATTCTTTAACAACTTCAAATATACACGGTGATTAAAATATTCTAACTTAAAACAGCGGCAAATTTGAAATTATATTAATTTCAAAATTGTAATCTTACAAAGTACAAGCGAAAAACCCCACAAGTACAAAAAAAAGCGAAAAAACCATTTCCGGTCAGGGACAGTTTGGCAGTTTGTTATTATTTTTGTTAAAAAATTTTCAAACTTGAAGAAAATTGCATTGTTTTGCGCGTGAATTTGTTCAACCTTACAACACTGCAGTGTAACTGGTTGCCTAAGCTATGAAGTTTTCCATCTGAGAATTATTATTTAGAGTTTTTCAAAAATTATGTTTTCATAGAGAAACTTGTTTTAAGAAATAATTGTTTCTTTATAAACTATAATCATTATCAAACTTTAAACATCATTAAAGTTTCTAAAAATAAATTAATCAAAATAAATTAAGTCAGCGTTTACAGCAATCGCATAATTTTTTAGCCCGACAGATTGTTTCAAAAAAATTCAAGACACAGTTTCTTAACCAAAATCAACTAGTATAAATTAAAATGCCCACCAAACGTTCGAGTACCACGAAATACGTCATACAAATAATATTAAATATGGTATCTTCACCAAATCAAATTTATTAAGTAAATGAAAATAAACTTTGCTTAATATGCTTCCCAGATTATATGATTATCTCCGACTGTTCAATTAACTCGATATTGCCCACAAATATATACATCCCCATATGGATTCCAAATTTGGCTCTTTTGCGAGTGATCCCATTGAGAATTGTCCAGTGTAGATGTTGAAACGGTAAGCTATTTATTATTTAATTAAGATTTCCTTTTCCTGGGAATTAAATCGAAAAGGGAAATAAATTCACGACCAACGTAATTATGATATTGCGCCAGTATTGCATGAGAGCCCCAAGCCAAACACCCCAAGAACTTAAAATATCTGTGGCCCCCTTCCGAAATCCACGATACACATCACGATTCCCAACACATCAAAGGAATAATTAGAATAAGGTTCACAGTTTCCACTTTTTAACCATAACTTAAAACCTATTGAAGCAACATTAACGTATATACGCCCGCTGTTAATCCTTAGGGTGATTACCCCTTATCTAGCACATTTGTAATTTGAAACCTAACTACAAAATTTGCGTCGAATTAATTAAATTCAAATTGAAAATGCAACTGGGCATAGAATGGGGTAAAATCGCCGAGGAGTAGTTTTATTCAGTAAGGAAATATGGCATACTATTTTGGAAAAAAGTACAAGGGTTCTGAAGAAAATCATGCAATTAGAATTTATTTCAGGCACGTAGAGTAAAACCGCACTATGAGCAGAAAGAACTACTGCAGGCTGTATCTAAGCATTTAAAACTAGAAGTCAAAGCACGCATAGAGGTAAAGAAAATTGTATATGTAGAAGAATTCTTAGAGCAATTGAGATCAAGAAGAATTCTTAAAGCAATCAGAAGGGCGATAGACGGCAGTTTTTACGACGGAAAGTGGTTTCCTATAATAGCTATAATTTTCGAAAATGTGAAAAAATTTACCTGCAATTGCCTTGTTAATACCAGATTGAAATAAACTCCAAAATAAATAAAAATATGAATTGCATCGAAAATATTATGCGTCTGCCGCTACCAGTCTACCATTCATGGTTGGTCTCATTACCAAACTTTTTTTTAAATTTTAGTAATTTGTTGCAATTTCAACTTTCTGATCATATATTTTGTAGTACAGTCAAATTGGATCATAAATAATGGACTCCCATCGGAAATCGATTGTAGTTCTACTATAGTTTTTATCTAAAAGGAAAGCAATTTAGTATAATATCTCACATTAGAAGGATATCATTACTAACTATTTGATTAAAAATACTTACCACGTCAAGCTTAATTTGATAGAAACAGATGCCCGAGTTATGAATTTCTATAATATTGAAATTCTTATGTCCCTTGTCCAAATCATAATTATTTTCTATTTCAGAAGAGGAAAATTTTTAAAATCGCTGCTAAACAGGCATATTTGGTTCCGGTCGTCAATTTCATTCAGTTTAGCTATGTGTTCAAAATTAAACGACATTTAGCATTGCAAGCAAGTTTCAGTATTAATCGGCGGACATTGCATAAATTTAATAACAACGGGCACCATAATAATCAGTGGCCACTACATAAATTGAAATGACACGCATCTGTGTGACGATTAAAGGATTTAACAGGATTTATTTTTGAAGTGAAAACAAATTGCGAATTCTAAACATTTTTCTAATTTTTATTTTCTGAACAAAAAATCATAGGAACAAGTATTCAACAAAACCGTTGGTTACTATTCAAGTTAAACTGTTAACTTAATTTTTAATTCAACAATAAAAAAAATAATTACCTATTTAAATTTACATTATTTTATAGTTATAGTACCAACAATTCGATTTACTAAATTATCAAATAAGCAAAGGTAACAATATTACACCTATCAATTAAAATTAAAAAGCAATCACACTATTTACATTATTATTATTCTCTTTCAAAATTCAGTGTTGGACAAATCTTTCAAAATTTGATGCTTTAAATTAATCAATTGGGTACATATTAGTTAATCTGTAGGTTGTGGGACTATCGTCTTACTAGATAAATTTAGCCTTCTCTCTTCTAATTATTAAATTACAAATATAAATTAAATTAATCCAATTATTAAATTGTCATTCAATTTCCATCTTAATTTTATATTTTGTCTAATATTGTAAATATTCTGAAACCATTATAAGTACATTAAAAACGAACCATTCCACTAATAAATTAATTTACATCCAAAGAGCATTAAAAAAATAATGAAACATTTTAATTACGGCACACATACAAAATAAATTAAGAATTGCGTGTATATTATCCATTTAACCAAACTATTTATGGTATTAAATTATAGAAATCCTAAATCACATTAAGTTATCTGACCTGAAAACCTAAATTTTTTATAATAATTAAACTTAATCCGAATTTTTCATTTATATTACTACATTAATTTGTTGGAAGATGCACATCAACATCATAACCCAAGGAATTAGTTTCCCAACGAACCTTTTTACTGTTTTCGAAGAAGTTGATCCAGTCTCTGTAATCATAATCAGGATGAATTCCTCCATAACGTTTCGGTAAACATTTTGGATCAATGTGTTCATGAAGAGATTCCATGTTATCTCCATGAATGTATATTCTTTCTATCATATTTTTATTTAACAAAGGTTTAAATACATTGAATACAATTTCGAATAACCATGGTTGATTTATAATGTGGACGGTTTGAGTTTTGAATGGAAAGGATGTCTGAAACAAAAATTATAGATTATAGAGATTTTATATTTTAACAGTGAGCTTGGAAAATACTAAATAATTACATGAAATGTCAAAGAAGACATACAGAAGCTCGACGGAGATTGAAGTTTAATAATAGTGTGCTAGAAGAGGTGGACGGCTTTAATTATTTGTGGATGCAGATTAACGAGCGGGGAGAAGAAATAAAAAGAAAGACACAGAACGGCATCAGAGCATACTATAAAATATATTTCGTGCAAAACAAATTAATGAAGAGGAGAAAAGAATATTGAAGAATAGCCAAATATTTAAGGAATTTTGGAAAATGAAAACATTGCAAGAACGATAAAGCCTTCCAAGATGAGATCGTTTGGACATGCAATGAGAAGAGGACACAGCGCAGCGGTAAGACAGATTACCCACTGGAGGCCCATGGAAGAACGAATCGAAGGCAGACCCAAAGTGACGTGCCAGGATAAATTGAACAGGGACCTGAGGGCGATGGGAGCAGGAGAATATCGGGAAAACGTGAATCATAGACAGGAATGGAGAACGATAGCAATAGATGCGAAAACTAACAACAGTTAAGAGGTTGTAAATATTTGAAGTGGATGTATGGATCTTAAAGGGACAAAATCACCTCAATAATAGTTAGTAGGATTTGTAAAGTCTAAGAGGGCCGCTAAATTCCGACAGGAATACAATGCTAGTAACAATAAATAATAGAGATATTTTATTCATGACAACCTTTTCTATAAATTTTTTTTAAAATACTTGTATATTGTGAATAACAATTATGAAAAATGTTGTCTGGGATTGAATGAGTTCAAAACCTTTAATATACAAAAAATATAAACTAAAATTAATAAAAAAGATTTAACACACCACGAAAATTTGAAACACGATTTTAGCAAGATTAGGCGTCATATGAAAAATGTGTTGCATTGTAAGACCTTCTAAGTCAAATACGCATACTCCCCCTAATATTTGGGCCTTTGGTTGGAGAATTGCTAATTCTAAAATTAGCAATGATGCTTGAAATAGTTTTGTTACTGTGGTTATTTCAGGATTCCATAAACCTAGAATAGCTTTCATTAAAATAATTACATAATCAAAAGTACATACCAACATAATTTAAATCAACGGAGTTTTTAAACAATAGAATACACCATATAAAATAAAATTTAACACACCCATTCTGTACATGATCATTCCTCTACCATGTTGATCTTTATAAGGTGGTACTGTAATTAAATTACGTTTACCTACATGTGACAATGCTGTGAAATTTACACCTTCGAAAAATGCTGGATTACTTATTTTAAAGTCACAGTAGTTAACCATCTGAAAATAAAAATTACCAATAGAATATTAACAATAATTTTGGACAAATTACTAATCTGTGTGCTTTTTTAACGACAAAACACTTGGTCCTGAGGAACCTCAATAAATATGCATCATCTGTTCTGTGTGGTTGACATTCTCCTCTTTCTAAAAAATTGATCGAAACCTTAAAAATTACTTATACAAAAAATAATTAGTACACAAATAATCTTAATAATTCAAGGTTAGGTTACGGATTCATAATTTTTATATCAAAATGAATCTCAAATTAATATTATAAAGA